>CM060902.1:1460738818-1463238818 GCA_030737815.1 Allium fistulosum
CATCTCATTTTCTTAAATGATTTTGGTTTTAAGTTGAATCCGAAGTGTTTCACAATGTTATGCCATGATTTTGAAGGATTAAATGTTTATATATGCTTGTTGATGATTTATGCTTATTCATATAAATTTTATGATATGTTTTGATGTAAAAACCCTATTAAATAATATCCAAATGCCTTGATATTTTAGATTTAGATCATAAATGATACTTTAGAGATGAGTTTCAATTTTCATAATTCTCTAAATTATTGTTGATTTTATATAAATTTTCTAGTGTAGAAAATGTTTATTTAGGTTATAAATTATTTACGGCTAAATAATTAATTATTGGGGTGTGAAATTTATATATGTTGGAAAACATATTGAAAATGATTTTATATTATTTTTATAGAATTTTCCTAAGTGTTTTGATGAAATGTATAAAATTATTTAAGGTATAGGACTTAAATGTTTTATTTATTTATAAAAGGAGAAGGGGTATTTTGTAAAATAAAATTGTTGTTTAGTTCTGAAATCTTGGCAGCACTTTTGAAAAAGAAATTTAGCAACCAACTAAAATTTGACAAACATAGCAGGTTAGTTGAAAAGTATCTCTCTTTTAAGTAAAAACAAAGTTTGCATAATTTTTGCATGTTTCACCACTTTTGGCACTAGGGGTTTCGACCAAGACATTTTGCCATCATTGCTTTCGAAACCAATGCACGTGGTATCAATTTACTTGGTACGTAGCGTATTGGATAAAGGCGGAAGGTACTGGGTCGAGATGTTGGGTTCCGATGGGGTTGAAGCATGCCTTTGTTTTAAAATGAAGTAGTGCCTGCTTTGCTTTCGAAGGGTTATCTTTCGACTGGGTCAGCTTTCGACCTGGTCAAATGTTTTAAAAGAAAGGTTTTGAATGGGTTGCGCTCTTTTGTTTTAAGTAATGCTTTCGAAGGGGTCGAAGCCTCTAGTTGCTGCTTTTCTACCTTTCGAAGTCAATGGTTTCGAAAGGTATACTTTGTTTTAAACTTGGCCACTTCTCCAACGCTTTCAAAAGAGTGGTTTCGACACCATCACTTGTTTGCTTAGGAATGATTTCGAAAGAATGGCTTTCGACTTAAATGGTTTTAATGGCTCTTTTTCTCCGTTGAAGTATAACCCAAATGGTTTCGAAAGAGATCGTTTAAATGGTTTCGAAAGATGTTTTTCCACATGTTTTAAATTGAACCCAAGTGCTTTCGAAAGACTTATGTTTACAAAGGTTTGATGCTTTCAAAAGGTTTTGAAGAATGGTTTCAAAGGTGTTGTTCCCCAAGGGTTTCAAAAGGGTTGAAAGGAAAGGTTTTCCAAGGGTTTCTAAAGTCAATGTTTAAAGGTTATAAGAGAAAGATGTCTAAGGTTTTTAAAGCTCTCAAAAGGAAGGTTTTCAAAGGTTTTGAAAGATTTATATGAATGGTTTCGAAAGGAAGGTTTTTGGCCTTTCAGTCTAGGTTAAATAAAGGGTTTTACATGGTTTTGAAATAGGTGCTTTCAATGGTTTCGAAATGGGTACTTTCAATGGATTCAAAATGGGTACTTTCAAAGGTTTAAATATTTTCATCAACTAAGGTTTGAGTAAAGTAAGTGTGTATATTTATATATAACATGGCAAGGTGATTTTGAGTAAAGCATAGAGATTATATATTTTCCTTGTTTAAGTTTGATTTAAAGGTTTTAAATAAATTTGGAAAGGTTTTCAAGGAAATTTAAGGGAAAGGATCCCTAAGTAAAATGACTCAGATGTTAGAATACCAGATATAGGGTCGCGCCCTATACATTAGCTATTATCCCCAGCTAATTAAGTCCAAAATTCTAGTGTGATGGGGCTTTGTCACATGTAAGACTAAAATTATGATTACACATAGAAGAGAATATATGTTTGTATACAGATAGGTTATTGGTGAGCTCGCAAAACCATTAGGATTGGGTGACCCTGGAGATGTTAAGTTAGGGGCAGACCGTCCAGAAGAGGAGTATTTAACAAATAGTTAAGGATAGACCGTATAGAGGTGGAGTGTCTAAAAGATGTTAGATAAATTTTGTTTATATTGTTTGGAAGGCCCGAGTCAGCCAAATGTTAGTAGTTAGCCAAACAAAACTATAGTGTTCGAATAGAGAGTTAATTTATTACCTGATATTTATGTTTACATAATGAGGCTTTATAGATTTTTACCAGTTTTGGTTATAGGAAAAGATTTGCAAAAAGATATGTTCAAAAAGGATGTTAGTGAGGGGAAACCCGTTCCGCTAAGCCGCGTGGTCTCACTTAACACTAAATAACCGAGATGTGTAGTATTATTCATACCAAGCTTTATGTCTGACTCGAAGTTTATGTTTCCCCCTTAAACTCTCGGGTGTTTAAATTAATTTGAGTAAGATGAGGGTTGAGGTTTACAGGTTATTAGTAGGTTGGCGAATAATGTTTTCGGAGACGAGCATGTGGCTAACGGATAGCTATTTAGGAGTTGCTGTTTTATTTAATTTAATTCCTTTATGTGGAATGAGTAAGTTATGATTATATAGTACTCTGGTCAACCAAGGGGGCATCATCATATGTCACCCTTGGCGTATGTAATAATTATATTTGATCTTTATTTGGGAAACGTTATGAGATTGTGTAATTTGAATATGGAACATATGTTTTGGAATGAAATGAATAATGTTGTTTTGAAATTTGTGATTTGTTTCATATTCAAGTACTTCTGGTATTATAGATACCATTAGCATAGCCATATTTAGTCTCCGGAAGTTAATGCTATAGATGACTACAACATCTGTAGCGCTTAGCTTTGGGCCTCTAGATAGGGGTTATTACAACTTGGTATCAGAGCATAGGTTTATGAAATACTTTAACTAAAAATGTTTTTTTAAAACATAATCCTAAGGAATTAGAGTAAGATCGGGGTATGGGATGACGCTATAGTAACGTACTTTATTTGCTATATATAAGTATACGTTATATCTCTATTCTCCTATCTCTCTTAGGATATTCTTCTGTATCTCATGAGACTTGAATACATATATAGATGCAAGGAGAGGTAGAGTAAATTTAGGAGAGGACAGCACCACCACAAATGGAAATTCCCAACCCAATACAAAGAGGACCCAAGGTCAGGCTCAAGCTGAAAATGTCGGTGTTGGAGTCCCATAAGTGGGTATGGAAGCTATGTATCAGTTTCTCGTGAACATGATGCAAGCCGAGTTCTTGGAGGTAATAAAGGAGTAGAAGTTTAGGAAGCTCCAGTTGTAACATCCCGCCTTTTTGTACGCTTTAAGCAGACACACATGCCAACTCAAACCATTCAAAAGGGCGAATTGTTATTGTGGTTGAATAAGAAAAAGCAGAGAAATAAAAACAAAACATAATCTAGCAGCGGAATGACAAAATATAATAATCAAATAACAGTTCATAAAACTGTTTACAAAACATTTGATTATACTTATACAACATAATATCAGAGTTACACATATCAGAGGTAAATACATAACATTGTAGCGGAACAGTATGATGCAGTGGAATAATATGGTAAATAATAATAATACAATCTTCGTCTTCGTCCTCCGGAAATAAGGTCCTCAAATCCTGAAATGCTCAAGCTGACCCGAGCAAATTGAAAATACAAAACACTCGAGTCAGAACTAAAAGATCTTATGTGAGTTAAATCAACGGTAAATAAATATGAGTGTAAACGGCGTCGGAGATGTTCACGGGGTTTGACATCTCTTATCTAGTGTCTAACGTGAGTGCGGTAACTTAAGAGATGTTTGGGATTCACACCTCCTAAGGATCTGTTAAACTATCTACTATGTAGTACGATACGTTATTATAATATGTCTACAGTAAGATAAAATTTTTAAATAGCGTTAAGGCGTTATCCATATCCCCCTTAACACATTTTATATATTCCCATAGTCTATACAGTACCGTAATCTCCCCCGTACTGGGCGTCATTAGAGGGCACTCCATAGGTATGGTACAAAACAAACTCGTAGAAGGCGCGCTAGGGTAGGTGACATGGCATAACTAGGCAATATCAGGTTAGATATACCAATTACGCATCCGGACTGTTGGTAACGCATAGCCGCAACTACCGCCCAACTAGAAACACACTCCCGAGTAAAAATCGAAGGGTGGCCACCAAATAAATCAAAAGTCAGAATATAGTATCGATGGAATGTGTCCGATCGAAGGAATGACCTCACTTGGCCCGAGAATCACTCCTGTTTTAGCCACCTTAAGCCAACTCATGGGAGTCGGGTCCACGTATGTACCTCATATAGGATCGTCGCCACCATCCTACTTCATTCTGGAATCTCCACCACGTACACAGTTGTCAAAGTGGTTTTCGGTATTGGTAGAGAGTATGATAATATCTGATCCCGGTCTCTTTAACAACCAATCGCTTATTACACACCGGATGGATCTTTTACATTTCCAAAATCATTTCATAATTGATATCAAAATATCATATTCGATTCAAACCATATCACTTTCGAAATCATTACTTACTTTTGAAATCATATTCATTTTTGAAATCATACCACATTTGAAATCATAATTCGATAATTATATTCCTTTTAAAGTCAAATTTATAATTTATACCAAATTATCGTATTCTCAAAACTACACCACTTTTAAATCATATCGTTTCAAAATCATAATTTCTTCCAAAAATCATATTCCCAAAACAGCTTAAGTCCTTGCTTCAAAATCATCATTTCAATTTATTATAACATTCAAAATTCCAACTTAGGTTATAACATCATTTGGCCTTATTTTCTTTTAAAAACAACGAATTGAATTTAAACACTTTCACTTTACTTGGTTTGGAAATTTAGAAATGGTTTAAATAATTATAAATAGTTAAAATACTCCAAAATAGTTTTAATTCTAGGTAAAGTACCTTTAAATTGATTTAAGATAGTTAAATAGATTTAATTGAGATTAAATATAATTAAAATAGATTAAATAGCTTTAAAAAAGATTAATTAGATTTAAAATAAATTATAATGGTTTAATTAGTTTAAAATAAATTAAATTGGTTTAAAATAGTCAAATAATTTATATAGTTAATATTGGTTAAATAGTTTAATAAGTCTAAAAATCTTAATAATTATAGATATATTTTAAAATAGTTTATATTAAAATATGAGTTTGGAATTTATATCAGTTTAAACTACTCATTTCATTTCAACATATTTGGACCATTTCAAATTTCCAAATCGACAAACCAAATTTGAATAAACTATCGAATTTCATATCGTTTAAATCCATGTTCAAAATATCAATACGGATTACTCCAACTTCAACATATTTCAAAGTTATTTTCAAACAAATTCAATAACTCAATTTCGATAGAATATCATTTACGAAAAAGTTTAATTTTTTTTAACTTCCCATTTATTTCTTAAAGAAATTCCTTTTTTTAAACCAAATCACATTTCAACGCAAAACTTGATTTTCCATAATACTTCAATTTATATAAATCAAATTTCATTTCAAAATATCATTTTATTAAATTCAAAATTTTAAGGATTTTAAAATCATTTAATTTAACCAATCCGATGTCCGTATATAATTCTCTACCCTAGGGTCAAATGATACGGATATTTATCATTTCAATCCACAATTTAATATTTTACGGTGTTCTATCATTTCAAACCGCAATCCTGAATTAAGTAAAAATCCATAACGAACTTGCAGTTTATACGATATGAAATACAACATCCATTCAACCAACATCAACAATCAACATCCATCACAATCATCATCCAAACAATCAATAAATATCAATATAGAACTGATAATCGATAACAGGTATATACTGGCTGTTTATATTCAATAATAAATTAAATAATGATTTAATTCAAATAAATTCAAATTAATTGAGATGATGATTCAATATATATCAAACAGCCATAAATAAATTTCTAATCACATCAAAAATTAATTTAACTAACATAAGAAATTTTAGAAGTTGTGAGTGGGTTAAAACACCCACCTTTGAATTTAAATTGAATTTAAATCCAATTTAAGACCAAAATTTGAACGGTCTCAGAATTCATCCAAACCAGCATCAAAATGTCCGAAATTTTAATACGATCCCAACGCAAGACACTGCGTATGAATTGGACCTCGTATGTGAGAGTTACACTGATTAGAACATTATACAATTTGAATTAAATTAAACAAAATAATATATAATAATTTACCACGTCATCTTCGTTTCCCAGCTTCTAACCCTAGCTCCTGACATCGCAATGCACGCACGAGAACGGAGCCGCCACCTCCTCACGAGGCCGCACGCGATCGCGACTCCCTTGACCAGCGCCGCAGCCCCCATCGCGAGTCATCCCTCCTCGACGCCGCACGAGGGCATTGATCGCCAGCCGCCGCCGTAAAAATCCAGGCCTAAATCCAATTTTTTACGAAGATCCGACCGTTGTCTCGCCAAACTAACTACACCGATGGACTACGCTCGATGCTGTCTACAACCCAGTACCCTCAATTTGACAATCCGACGAAGTTCATTGTAACGTGATGAACGGCCGAGAATAAATCGCCCAATTCTGGCAACACAGAAATCCAAATCCGAAAACAGATAGCAGATTTGACTTGCGCTTGTCGAGAGTTCAAATCAATATATAATTCGATATAGTTTGAGGATTTTGAAAATTTTGATTTGGTTTTGATTTGGATTTGAACGAAGAAATTTGTTTGTCTACCATTGGAATGAAGAGTTGAGAAAGAATGTATGTACAAACAAATGAGAGTAAGGAGTGGCTAGGGTTTATAACGAGGTATTTATAGACAAAGCTGAAAATAGAATGGACCGGATTGATTTGGATTGAAAGTTGAACGATAAACGACCCGAAAAGCCCGTTCTGCCTCCGGAACGAAAATAGGTCATCCCATATATGAAAATGGATGTTATCGGTATTTTTAAATTCAATGGAACATGATTCAAATTCAAATTTCATCTTATGAACAAGTTATGATAAAATCAGCTTATTTCAAATTGATTTCAACTGATTTAAATTAAATTGATTTCTAGGCGTTTCGAGTCCGTAAGATCAAACGATAAGTCCGATCGTTACGAAACTTGAAATCCTACAATAATTAATCGTTATAGATCCGATGAAACTGGTTTCGTCGAAATCCGAGTTAGTGGCCAAAATGGCTATTTTTCTGTTAATTAAATAAATTAATAATTAATTAATTAAATCACTTTTTCAGTTCTGATTCTATAATTAACAAATTTTATCACTTTTGGTTTCTTAACCATTTACAATAATTTAAACAAATTTAGATGTCAATTTAAAGTTGATTAATCCATTAATTATAGTGTTTAATTTCTATTTCATTAAATTCAGAAATTATAAATTATAATTCCAAAAATCCATTTATTAAATTTTAAACCTTGTTATTCAAGTCTTTATTATGGTAAGGATATAACTAACATTAGTTTATATCTGAGTACATTAATATTTCCCAATATCATCTAAATTTCCATTTATGTAATATTTAAATATTTAATTTCATTTATTTGCAATTAATCTAATTATTATAATTTAAATTCAAATAAATTAATAAATCTTGATTTCCATTCTTTTTATTTAACCAATTATCATATTATGAATAAAATTAACATTATTTCCAATTATTACCTTAATTTGCATTAACCTAATATTGTTAGTCCATGAGTTGATGGTTTTGATGACAACAACCTTGGAATAAGATTATAAAATATAAATACTAACATTATAGTTTAGATATATATGTATATGCAGGATTTAACCATGCAGGTACCAAGAATGAAGACTGTACAATATAGAGATTCAAGATATCAAGATTGAAGACTCATGAGTATCAAGAATATCAAGATTATCAAGAGTTCAAGATTTCAAGATAAGTATTGAGTCTAGAATTATGTTAAAACTTCACAATAGCACTGAAATCTTCATTCCGTATTTCCATTTGGGATTGAACCCATTTCTACCTTTTTAGTGGCTTACAAACCCACGACAAGTAGTTTACAAACCTACGACAAGTGGCTTACAAACCCACGAACATCCTGGTTTTGTACAAGTTCTCGAGTCCTGATGTGATGAGATATTCTGCAGGAAGAAGCTTGCAAAACTACTTCAAAATGATTTTCAAAACTTCTTTTCAAAATGTTTTAGCCTTAAAAATTATCTTTTCAAATGATTTTCAAAAAGATGTTTTAGCCTTAAAAAATATTCTTTGATTTTGTTCTTAAATAAATTCTTGTTTTAAACTTTGTTTGTTTTAAACTATCTTTTAATATATTTAACTTTTAATATTTACTTAGATTTAAATATAAAATTATAGTAAAATTATATATATATATATATTATTCTCTATATTTATCTATGTATTTTATCTATAGTCAAGTATATTAATAAAGTTTAAAATAGTTTTAATATAAGATAAAGGTAATTTTCAAAGAAAAACAAAACATCAAAATTTCCTTTGGGATGTCGACATGCCCTAGTACCCCATGTCGACATAGTGTCAGTTAGGACCAAAAATTTGAAATTCAAAAGAAGTGTCTATTCGCCATAACCTTTCATGAATAGACATGGCTGTTGTTCTTCTATAAATAGGGGTTGGTTTTAACGAATTTTATATCAGATTTTCTAGTTTTTCACTTCTCTTCTTCCACATTTTCTTATTCAAAATCCTATCATCACTCTGCCGAAATCAACATTGAATCTAACTAGATCATCTCTGGTTTGATTCTCTATCACTATCTCAACAAGATCCCAGTGCTATTAAGAGTTATAGGCTTCTTTGTAATCTATCTAGCGAGAAAAGGTGTGATTGTAGCCTTGGAAATCAATCAAGCGAGAAAAGGTGTGATTGTAGCCTTGGAAATCAATTGGGTGAACTTGTTGCCCCGAAAATCAAATATCTCTACCCAGAGGATTGTGATTCTGGTGGGTGTACCTCGTAGCCTTGAAACCGAGGGTGTAATTGTACAATTGCTTTTGAAAGGAAATCCGTACTTAGTTGTGCGGGACTGGATGTAGGGTAACTCCGAACCAGTATAAAATCTGGTGTGTTCTTTCCTTTACCGCATTTACTTTATTTCTGCATCTGTGTTTGATTCTGTGATTATATCTGTGTCTGAATATTGCATACATTTGTGTACAAATCAACAATAACTCAAAAGGATTTAGTAATTTCTTATAAACACTATTCACCCCCCCTCTAGTGTTCATTCTAGCCTTAAGATCCATATTCCGCATTCCTCACAAATATTACATTAGATTTATTGCAATTGATTACCAAATTTAACTGAACATGCTAAATGAATAGGTAACATATAATACTTGTTACCATTTACTTTTAATCACACTTGTAAGTTATTATTGCCAAACAAATGTTCCAATTGTTTACATAACACCAATTTTATTAAATTACCATTAATTATATACTAGTTAATAGGTTTATACAACATTTACATTTATTTACTTACATTCAATTTATAACCAAGTTATAACATTTTACATTATTTCATTTATTGTTATTTCATTCAATTTATTAATAATTAGCTTTAATTTCCATTGTTACGTTTCATTTTAGTATTTATTACATTACTAAATCTCTAATTTTTCCATTTATTTCAAATTTAATTATCAAAATCTTATTAAATTAACTAATTTAAATTATCGAAATTTACGGGTCGTTACACTCTCCCCCACTCAAAACTTTTCGTCCCCGAAAATGAAAAGAAGGGAAAAGAAGAAATTAAACAGTCAATATATCTTATTCAAAATATTAAATTTATAAACAATAAATTTACAAAATAAAATAATTTAAACAAAATATATAAATTTGTAAACAATTAAATTTTAAATTTTCAAGTTAACAAAAGTTTGGAAAACATTTCAAAAAATTTCTAAGTCTAAATTTCATGAAAAATTTCGGTAGAGTCTCCTTTGTACGGAGAGGCTCGGGAGAAATTATAATATAAATAAAACAATATATAACATATATTTTCCAAAATAATATATCCCAACGCGGGAAAAATAATATAATATCGTTATAAAACCGTAATCCGAGAACGTACCTATTTGTCGGGCAAATAACGTTTAATTATGAAACCAAAAACAGTAGCAATTGCTTCCATAACCTGTATTTCACTTATACAATCTAAAAGAGTTAATAATGATATAAAATGAAATATTTAAAGTTGTTTCAACCACTAACGAACAAATCAATATAAACAACAATCACTTGCAACCATAGCATATAATTATCATATTAAATCAATATAATCAACTATCCACTCATAGCAAACAGACAAATGGTTTGTTCGGGTTCAGAAATTTTTAACCGCCTAGAATGATAAATAAACTACTGAGTGCACCATTTACCCAACAGTCTTAGATAAACTCAATAGATTATTCATACATCTTAAACAATTAGGAGTATCCTATCCCAAACAACCCATAAACCGAAAACAAACAATAATTTACAATGTACTTGAGTTATTCTTATTAAATTTCTTTCACAACAGTTATAGTTTTTTATTTTTTTTTCTTTTCATTCATACAAGGATTATTTCTTTAACTTAGCCTTATTAAAATTTTAACTCAAGTTTATAACTATTTTCATATCAAATTTCTTATTTATAAAAGTAAATTTCATTGAACACTTCCATTACATAAGTTTTACTTGTAAAAATTTCCATTACATATTCTGTTAACATTTCAACTTTTTATAATTGGTAAGTTATATATATGTCTTTAAGAATGCAATTGAAAGTTACACAAGTTTGACTTACTTATTCTAATTAACCTAAGGTTCAATAATTATCATTTCTTATTTTCATATTCTTTTCGTTTACAAGTTACAAATTTCAAATTCCTTGTATATTTCAGTTATAACTTAGCATATAATTTCTTATTTTCATTTAGAAGTTTCAATTATTAAATTATTAAAAAATTTCATTCCATTTCAATAATTAAAATCTCTAATTTATAGCAATTTAAGAACTAAATGCCGGGTTCCATTTTTAAATCATTTAAAATAATATATACATATACATATACATATATATATATATATATATATACTCATAACTTTTATATCCAATCATATTTAAACTTTAAATTTTTTATTTGTTTATCAAAATAGATCTGTAGTAAAACTACTACAATGGCCTTACCACTTTGAAACTCGAAAATGAATGTCGATGATGCGTGCACTCATCACCGAAATTATTTTCCAGCGACAGAGAGGGGAGTACAGAACTTATTTCTTTCCCAAATTCCTTTAAAACGTTTCTTCCAAATCACTTTGAAATATTTATATCCTAAAATACTTCTAAATAGTATTATTATTATATTCCAAAATCATTCGAAAGAGATTTTTCAAAAACCCCGGAACATAAGTTCTAAATTTCCAATTTACATATATTTTATTTTCAAATCTGATTTCTAACTAATATTTATAAATTTCACTACCTAACAAACAAATATATTACAACCAAATATTGTGAGGAATGCGGATTACGGATCTTAAGGCTAGGAATAACACTAGAGGGGGGTGAATAGTGTTTATAAAAAATTACTAAATCTTTTTGAGTTATTGTTGATTTGTACACAGATGTATGTAATATTCAGACACAGAATCAAACACAGATGCAAAAATAAAGTAAATGCAGTAAAGGAAAGAACACACCGGATTTTATACTGGTTCGGGGTTACCCTACATCCAGTCCCGCACAACTAAGTACATATTTCCTTTCAAAAGCAATTCAATAATTACAACTCTCGGTTTCAAGGCTACGAGGTACACCCTCCAGAATCACAATCCTTTGGGTAGAGATACTTGATTTCCGGGGCAACAAGTTCACCCAATTGATTTCCAAGGCTACAATCACACATTTTCTCGCTTGATTGATTTCCAAGGCTACAATCACACCTTTTCTCGCTAGATAGATTACAAAGAAGCTTATAACTCTGAATAGCACTTGGATCTTGTTGAGATAGTGATAGAGAATCAAACCAGAGATAATCTAGTTAGATTCAATGTTGATTTCGGCAGAGTGATGATAGGATTTTGAATAAGAAAATGTGGAAGAAGAGAAGTGAAAAACCAGAAAATCTGATATAAAATTCGTTGAAACTAACCCCTATTTATAGAAGAACAACAGTCATGTCCATTCGTGAAAGGTTATGGCGAATAGACACTTCATTTGAAATTTAAATTTGAACTCAACTGACACCATGTCGACATGGTCACCATAGGCATGTCGACATCCCAGAGCAATTTTTGATAATTTGATTTTCTTTGAAAATAACCTTTATCTTATATTAAAACTATTTTAAACTTTATAAATATACTTGACTATAGATAAAATACATAGATAAATATAGAGAACAATATATATAATTTTACTATAATTTTATATTTAAATCTAAGTATAAATATATTATAATTAAAAGATAGTTTAAAACCGACGAAGTTTAAAAACAAGAATATTTAAGGCAAAAACATCTTTTTGAAAATCATTTGAAAAGATAATTTTTAAGGCTAAAACATTTTGAAAATCATTCCGAAGTTGTTTTTGAAAAACATTTTGAAGTAGTTTTGCAAGCTTCTTCCTGCAGAATATCTTATCATGTCAGGATTCGAGAACTTGTACAAAACCAGGATGTTCGTGGGTTTGTAAGCCACTTGTCGTAGGTTTGTAAGCTACTTGTCGTGGGTTTTTAAGCCACTAAAAAGGTAGAAATGGGTTCCAACCCAAAAGAAAAATAGAGTGAAGATTTTAGTGCTATTGTGAAGTTTTAACATAATTCTAGACTCAATACTTATCTTGAACTCTTGAACTCTTGATAATCTTGATATTCTTGATACTCGTGAGTAAATAAGTTCATAAGATGTCTTATCAGTTAAAGGTCTAATTAAAATTCTATTTAAAATATAACAGGCGGTAGCAACTGCTTCTGCCCAAAACTACTTTAGTAAATTACTATCAGAAAGCATAGTTCTCGCACACTCTTGAATCATCCTATTTTTACGTTCTACTACTCCATTTTGTTGTGGAGTTCTTGGAAATGAAAAATTGTGAATTATTCTGTAACGTATCGGGTTTTGCCCGCTCGAAAATCAACATCCGTACTTCACATTGTACTAGAATGCCGCAGATTCGACCGTTCAAATCCGATTCGCCGGAGCTATAACACAATTAAGTAAATAACACAGCGGAAGAAAAGAATAATACATTGATATATAATATCTGATACAACAGAGTGATACAATGAATATCAATATACATCAGAGATATGATACAACAAATAGCAGAGATACAAGAAATAGCAGCGGAAAATAACAGCAAATGGAAGAGATCTCCAAATGATCTACAAAAGAGAATGAATCCACAACTCCAAGATAAGCAACTCCGATGAATGAACTAGCTCCAGATAATCTACTAAACCTGAATATCTGAAAAGAAACCCAACTCTAGACTGCCCGTGTGGAAAATAGTGGGCACCCAGAGTTTAGGAAGGGAACAATAAACTCCGGATCAGTCATGGGACTGGTGTGAGCAACAAAAACAGTTTATCTTTTAAACAAACAACAAAGAGTTTTAAACCATTGAAACCCGCAATGCTTTTGGAAAATGAAACTACCATAAGACCTCCCACCACACACACAATGCAAACGCAGAATTGGAGGAGATTTCTTCTTATGATAGTCAAACATGCTTACTACGCAAATCATTAGATTATTATTATTAGTGCATAGTGGAAAACAATTTGAAAGTATAATATTAATCTTAGCCAGCATAGGTACCATTATACTATGCCTACTATAGCTACCATATTAGATGGTAGGTTCTACAACTAAAACCGTACAAGTTCCGTATTGGAGAAATGGATTTCCAACAAATGGTCAGGCTAAGGAACTTCCTTCCGCCGCATGGGATCGCCTCTGGCTGGACGTCCCGAGAGACAAACTGCTCTCTGCCAAACAAGGCCGGGTTACCCCTGTAACAGGTAACTCACGAATATGCCACCTCCCGGTCCTTTGGGACCTTTATCCGAGGCCTCGATAACCAACATCACACATAATAAAGTGTATCCACATGAGTAAGTACCTGGGCTCCATACCATGACACCACCCTTTTCCAGAAGGAAATGACATATCCTAAAGGGTGCGACCCTCATAACCTTGCCGCAACATTCCTGTTTCGACCATTTCCGGGTTGTGAGGTCCTGACGAAGTCTCGTCCACAAAGCTACGCTTTGTCACAAAGCCATGCTTTGGGTCAACAGATGATCAACCTATGATCACAAAGATATAAGATCAAACAAATGATCGTATCACAAATGATCAAACACTGATCATCACACAGCAACACTCAGCATGCCACATTACCAAATTGGGAATATATCGCTGATAACCTTCAACTACATAACCTCTGAGCTCGTACGTCTCAGAGAAGGGTGTTAAGCTAAGAGAATAAATTCTCCGCCACCAACAGAAATGTATTTGAAAGAAATCGGCTTTATATCTCAAAGTGTAATGTCAGACATACAATCCATACAAGTCTGTTCCGGGTTCGAACAGAACCGAAGGCACTTCTCACGAAGCCCTTGCAATTCCGGATAATTTCCAATCACGTCCGGACTTCTCATCACAAAGGGTGATAAAATCTCTATATCGGGGCCAGTCGATGAAGAGACATTCGACGAGTTGTCCTTTCGTTTTCGAAAATATCCGGTCTTCACCACCGGTCTTCAAATGCTATCCATATACGACGTATCACTATTCGGAATGGGTTATATGACACAAAGGTACTCTCCCGGCTAAACCGAATAACGAGCACAATCTTTAAAACATATGGATATTGGGATTTCAATTAAGTCACAACTTAAAACCCAAAATCTTTCTTCGAATGGTTTAAACAAATTACCATTTTTAAATCTTTAAACAAAAAGATTCATTTTAACAACCTTAAATGGTTTAACAATTTTCCACATTTTTATCTTTTAAACAAAAGATTCATTCACAGATTTTCCAAATCGATTTCCATTTCAATTTAACTCGTTAAATCTTTAAATCAAAGATTTAACTTATAGCTTTCAAAACTCGTTTCCAAAGATTCATTCATAGCCTTTCAAAACAATTTTATTTCAAGTTAGATTAACTCGTCCGGTCTTTGAAATCAAAGACTCATTTCATAGTTTTCAAAACATTTCAATTCTATTTCAAACTTGAAACCGTTCAACACAATTTGGAAATCCTTTCTTATGTGAAAGCTTTTACTATTTGAAAACAAATAGTTCCATTTCGGAAAATCCAGTTATATTTACACGAGTCAAAACCCTTGAATTAAATTCAAATTTCCAAATCAATATTTTAAAATAGTTTAACCCATATATAACTCGTACAACATCTTTAATCCCTAGTTTCAAATCATAGAATTCAATTTCAAACTTGAATTCAAATTTAAATCAAATTATTTAAATTTCAAAACTCGATTAAGTTATTCAAAATAACTTTTATCTTTGAAATTCCATTTCAAAAGCTTTTCAGTTTAAACCCCAAATTTCTAATTTCAAAATCAATTGAACTTAAAATTTCAATTCCAAAAATATCAAATTTAAATTATCTGTGACTTAACCGATTTCCACGTGAAATCCATATTTGTGTGTGTATGGTGTAGTCCAGGGGTTTCACACAATAGTGCACAACATCAATCATCACAGATATATCGATAAGCGATATAATCGATAACGCTTATCTTCATTCACAAATCACCGATATAACAAACTTATCGGTCACAAAGATTCACAATTATAATTCGATGTGGGTTTCGGATAACCAACTGGAATCCGACTCCCTGTCGCATCGAAATTTAAGTGTCGTTTTACGGGTCAAGGGTTTTCATATTCACATGGTAATATATCACAGAAACAGATATATAAATCACAGATAATATATTACATTCATCTCAGATAAATGAACTACAGATCACAACACAAATCAGGGTATATCACAAAGCATCATATATCAGGGATATCAACAATTCAATCATTCAACGAAATCCAAACATCCATAAGTAGGATCAATTGATTATCTGATTAACTTAAATCAAATTAATTACTTACTAATCCTGGTTAATTAACATTAATTAATTACAGATATTTTGATTAATTATTCTTTAATCATTTATTAATTAACCATTAAAAATAAATCAATTAACCTTTACTTTTACGGCTCATCAATCTTTAATTATTTAAAGAATAAATCTTTAATTATTTAATTCACTATTTAATTAATTATCTTCAATTAATAAATTAACCTTTAATTTATTACCATTTAATTAATTGTCCTTTCTTATAAATTAATTAGCTTTAAATTTATAATTAATTGATCTTTAGTTAATTTTAAATCATTCATCAATATAAAATTTACTTAACCTTTAAGTTAACACATTAAAACATTTAATTAACTTCTTAATTATTAATTTAGTTTTATTTAAAATAAACCCCTTTTTTTAATATAAGTTTAAAACATTTTAATTAAACTTAATTATCTTTAGGAATATTGTTATTTCAAAACCTTTCAACACAATTTTAAATCACAACTCAACTAAAACCTGTCAACATGGTTAGCTTTATTATTACTAATCTTTACTAAGCAAAATAACTTAAAAGTTTATTAAGTTGATTTACAAAGAAAACCAACCCGAGGCAAACACTTGGTTTACCCGAGTGGAACCCGTGTCTCACCTTTGTTTCCCCCACGTCACATTCATTCCCTAACCTTCTTCTTCTTCCCTTTTTTTTCTTCCAGCTATCTTTATAAACTGCTGTACCAACTAACTCAAACACGCACCCAAACCACACTCGAAGCAATCATCCCAGTTTCTCGAGTATCACTCGAGTCAAATTCAAAATCACACGAGGCCCCCCCTCGAGTCGCCACGAACAAAAATCTTCCAGATACTAATTCGTCCCCGTGCACGTGCACCTCCGCCGTGATCGCCTCCGACCATCGTCGCCATCACGAGAAAATCACAAATCACACAAATATTCGAAATCCAAGCTTGAATCGCCTTTAAAAACTTCGAATCTAAATTTAGCCTACAGCTCGAAAACTATAAACACGACCAACCCACGAAATCGTCTCGCCACCGCCCCATAAGCTACTGGAGGCGCTCGCACTTCGACCATCCCACGACCACACCTCAATCTTCCGTTTCCCAATTCCTCATGACACTCGATCGCGCGTAGGCAACGAACTCGGCTCGTTACTGTCATGCTCGAAACCTTGAAATAAAACCCTAGTCTGACCTTTCTCTCTCGATTCTTGCAATAGGAAATTTTTTTAACATTTTTTCTGAAATCAACAAGGATCAAGCAAGCTTCATACAAAATTTTATCATCTAAAAAGTTTTCAGCTAACAGGAATGGATCAAAGTATGATTTTGGTTCACATATGAACTACATCCTGTATAGTTATCTAAAAATCATAATTCTTGTTTCAAAAATCCTATTTTTAAATGTTTATTCAAGATATGAAATCAAATTAACAATTTGAAATTTTCGAATTTTAACATATGATCTCCTATCTACTGTAAAATTGAATATACAGTGTGTAAGTTACACTGTCTACATTCAAACAATTTTCCAGGCCGTGATTCCAGTTTAAACAAGTTTGTTTAACTTAAATTCTTAAGTTAAAAATATTTATATGAAGAAGTATTTAAATTTTTTCTCTGCTTTACTTTGGTTAGAAACTTGAAATACTGAAAACAAGCCATATAAATTACCAATGCAAACAGAATATACACAGAGTAGTTTTGTTTAAACTATTGCAAGCACATATCATAAAAAAACCCAAACACACAAGTTAAATTTTGAAATCAGTTTGTTTAGTCACAAAAATCATATTTTATAGAGTTTTAAAACAAAATGTTACTCACTTGATTAGAAAAGGAAGAACAGAGAACAACGTTTGAAAAATCTGGAATTGCTCTGCTCCTTGACTTCCAGGGTGTATGGATTTGTATTATAGTTTAGTTGATAATACTTCAGTTTCTAGCTTTAAGGAACGAACTGATGAAAATGTATGGGAAAGCAAATTTACAGGTTGATATATATAAAAGAGAAGATGTTACAGGGTATTATATTGTACAATATAGGACAGAAATATTTTTTCTTTGGAGGCTGAAAGAAGATTTTGAGTAGATGGCATTTAATGCCTTGCCTTGCTTTATCCTGTTTTATACACTTCTTTTTCTCTTTTGTTTTTGCTTTGTACTTTACAGTACATACTTTACTCGGCTGATGATAATATTATGGTGGCTGAAGGTGGTTGCATTTATGAGTTTGTACAAAGTAATGTATTTTTCTTTAGCTCGGCTGAGATGATGTTAAGAGGTACATATGTTACTTCTTTGTCTACATGAGATATTTATTTGCCTGGATAACCTTTGTTTTATAGTTTTGATTCCCAAACTTAATCCACTTCCAGATTATTATTTCCAGTTTGAGTTTTGAAAATGATAAATCTGGTTATACTTTCTTTAATTCATTATTTTGTAAAATTTAATTTCAAAAGAAAAGATAACATTGCCACTTGTATGTTATGTTTGTTTCATTCTTTTTGCAAGGGTTCTGTAATAGAAATGCATTTCTATTTTACATGTCGTTTAAATTTTTATTTACTCATTTTCATACTCGTGTCTAAGGTATACATTTATTTATTTTTAAAAAATCATTTATTTGTGATTCAATTTTAAGTTCAATGGGTGTGTGTGTGTGTATATATATATATATATAAATTCAAATTTACTCATATTTATTCCATATACATATATAGTCATATATATAAAATATTTAAATTTAAATGATTTATATCAAATTTATTTTGTATCGGGGAAACTCGCTCCCATTTTATCGATTTATTTCACAAATATAAATTAAAATTTTAATTTAATTATCAATTTAAATTTAAAAAAATCCGGGGTCGTTACAGACTTCCCCCCTTAAAAGAATTTCGTCCTCGAAATTACCAAGGAGACAAAAAGATAGATGAAGGATATTTCATCAATTCAAACTGAATATCTATTCTGCATTTGGCTTACCAAATCAGAATATCAATAACAGGTACTAGAACGAATCTGTTTGACACTTCACAAGATACTCGGGTTATCCAGATCTACGAAATATGCAGTGGTATCGGTTAGTTCGAAGTGATAACTAACCATTCGTAGAATAAATTGGAATCCCAAAGAATAGATAGATACATGGATACGATTTCGAAATTTTTAGTTTAGAAACTAAATTATACCTATCAACTATAGCAATCAAAGCAACCAGGGCAACCAATACATCCAAACAAACAATTTTGGCTCGGTTGGAGTTTATGTCCCATATTTATATATCGAATCTCCTTCCTGGATCTACCAGAAACTATCGAAGAATTGAGAAAAGACGTTGAACAAAAGAGATTGATAGAGAAAAGATTACTTACTTATTGTTACAGAATATTGACCATTTATAGTCGTATTCCCTCGTCCCCTATCTCATCCTCTTCTTGCACTCATACTTACTATCAGTGGATAGCAAGAGAATTTACTGAGGCGTACGGACAGATATCTTAAGGATTACTCATTCTAGAGTTTACTTCACTCTATCTCTAAAGAGCTACTTAATGTGTTACACTCCTGAGCTAAAGTACAACCTTAGCTCTGATACCACATGTAACGTATCGGGTTTTGCCCGCTCGAAAATCAACATCCGTACTTCACATTGTACTAGAATACCGCAGATTCGACCGTTCAAATCCGATTCGCCGGAGCTATAACACAATTAAGTAAATAACACAGCGGAAGAAAAGAATAATACATTGATATATAATATCTGATACAACAGAGTGATACAATGAATATCAATATACATCAGAGATATGATACAACAAATAGCAGAGATACAAGAAATAGCAGCGGAAAATAACAGCAAATGGAAGAGATCTCCAAATGATCTACAAAAGAGAATGAATCCACAACTCCAAGACAAGCAACTCCGATGAATGAACTAGCTCCAGATAATCTACTAAACCTGAATATCTGAAAAGAAACCCAACTCTAGACTGCCCGTGTGGAAAATAGTGGGCACCCAGAGTTTAGGAAGGGAACAATAAACTCCGGATCAGTCATGGGACTGGTGTGAGCAACAAAAACAGTTTATCTTTTAAACAAACAACAAAGAGTTTTAAACCATTGAAACCCGCAATGCTTTTGGAAAATGAAACTACCATAAGACCTCCCACCACACACACAATGCAAACGCAGAATTGGAGGAGATTTCTTCTTATGATAGTCAAACATGCTTACTACGCAAATCATTGGATTATTATTATTAGTGCATAGTGGAAAACAATTTGAAAGTATAATATTAATCTTAGCCAGCATAGGTACCATTATACTATGCCTACTATAGCTACCATATTAGATGGTAGGTTCTACAACTAAAACCGTACAAGTTCCGTATTGGAGAAATGGATTTCCAACAAATGGTCAGGCTAAGGAACTTCCTTCCGCCGCATGGGATCGCCTCTGGCTGGACGTCCCGAGAGACAAACTGCTCTCTGCCAAACAAGGCCGGGTTACCCCTGTAACAGGTAACTCACGAATATGCCACCTCCCGGTCCTTTGGGACCTTTATCCGAGGCCTCGATAACCAACATCACACATAATAAAGTGTATCCACATGAGTAAGTACCTGGGCTCCATACCATGACACCACCCTTTTCCAGAAGGAAATGACATACCCTAAAGGGTGCGAGCCTCATAACCTTGCCGCAACATTCCTGTTTCGACCATTTCCGGGTTGTGAGGTCCTGACGAAGTCTTGTCCACAAAGCTACGCTTTGTCACAAAGCCATGCTTTGGGTCAACAGATGATCAACCTATGATCACAAAGATATAAGATCAAACAAATGATCGTATCACAAATGATCAAACACTGATCATCACACAGCAACACTCAGCATGCCACATTACCAAATTGGGAATATATCGCTGATAACCTTCAACTACATAACCTCTGAGCTCGTACGTCTCAGAGAAGGGTGTTAAGCTAAGAGAATAAATTCTCCGCCACCAACAGAAATGTATTTGAAAGAAATTGGCTTTATATCTTAAAGTGTAATGTCAGACATACAATCCATACAAGTCTCAGATATCCGTTACATTTAGTTTAAAAATCAAAATATACCTATCAACTTTAGCTCAGGAGTATAACACATTAAGTAGCTCATTAGAGATAGGGTGAAGTATACCCTAGAATGAGTAATTCTCAGATATCCGTCTGAACGTCTCAGTAAATTCTCTTGCTATCCACTGATAGTGAGTATGGGTGCAAGAAGAGGACGAGATAGGGGACAGGGAAATACGACTATAAATGGTCAATACTCTGTAACAACAAGGAAACAATCTTTTCTCTATCAATCTCTTTTGTTCAACATCTTTTTTCTCAATTCTTCGATTATTTCTGGTAGATCCAGAAAGGAAATTCGATATATATTAAAAATGGGACATAAACTCCAGATAGGCCAGACTTGTTTGTTTGGATATATTGGTTGCCTTGGTTGCTTTGATTGCTATAGTTGATAGGTATATTTTGATTTTTAAACTAAAAGCTTTGAAATTGTATCCATATATCTATCTATTCTTTGGGTTCCAATATGTTCTACGAATGGTTAGTTATCCTTTCGAACTGACCGATGTCACTCCATACTTCGTAGACCTGGATAACCCGAGTATCTTGTGAAGTGTTAAAACAGATTCGTTCTTGTATCTGTTATCGATATTCTGATTTGGTAAGCCAAATGCAGAATGGATGTTTAGTTTGAGTTGATGAAATATTCTTCATCTATCTTTTTGTCTTCTTGGTAATTTCGAGGACGAAATTCTTTTAAGGGGGGAAGTCTGTAACGACCCCAAATTTTCTATATATTTAAATTAATAATTTATTGTATTTTTGAATAAAAATAGTAAAATAAATTTGATTTAGGTGATGCGAGTTTCCCCGATATCCAAGTATATCTGAATAAATCGTTTAATCAATTAGTAATTAATATTGATTTAGTTAAGTTATGGATTAAGTGTGAATTATTGGAAATAATGCATTCGAATTAAAAATTGAATTGGAGTTTAAAAATAACATAAAGGTATTTGAATTCAATCTTAATCTATGGATTTCAGGAGTTGTGTAAATATAACAAAATTCTATTAATAAGTATTTAAGTTAAAAATTGAAATAGAAATATATACATATAAATATAAGATAAACTATATAAAATATAAAGTAAACAAATTTGTAAATTTATAACAAACAAAATAATAAAATAAAATACAAGGTAATAGAAACAAATTAATTAAATTCAAACAACATAATTTAAATAGAAATTCACTTACAATACAAAGTAACAAAACAAATTTCATATGTAAACATGAAACCTGGCAAAAACAAATGTATATGAAGTGAGAAGCTTGAAAAGGAAGAAACAAATAAATATATGTATGTACAAACAATTAATGCAAGATGTCCTTAGTCAAAATATAATATCTTCTCAGCCGAAAGCAAACCAGGCAAGTAGAATTTCATATGTGAAGATTCGAAATGCAAAGCAAAAGGAAATGTAAATATCACAAGTATGGAAACATAAAGGACTTGGGCAATTAATGCGTGAAAGCCCTGGTACAATACAATATCATTTCAGCCTACAAAACAAAGTAAATATCTCTGGTATTTGTACAAAGTGATTATCACCAGTAAACTCATTTCCTTATATCAAACTCTTCATCCCATTTTCGATTCTTGAAGCTGAGAAAACTTGAAAATAATATCATCTCATAACTCAGACAAGAATTCAACTAAAAACTTCAAACTTGTAACAACAATACAATCAATACAACTAGAAGGTTGAAGATAGAAGCTTCAGCTGGTATTTTTCAAAGCCTGGGTTGACATAAAAAGGATCTGTTCTTTCTTCTTTAAGCACTGTGAGTAACTTCACCTTTAAGCTTAAAGTAAAATGTTGGTTGCAAGTCAGTGTTGAGTTCAATATTTTATTATGGAATAGATTTGTATTTATATTGTTGAAGTATGATGTATACAGGTAATCTCTGTTTCTTTTTACAGTTTTTACCCAGATTTGTAAAACAAATTTCTATCTCTTAATCTAGTAACCATTAGAAATCAAAATACAAACAAAGATAGTTTGTTTGTTCACGAATTAAGCTTTAAAATTTATTTTTGTTAAAACAACTTGTAATACCTCTAGGAATTTGATTTTACAGAGAGAATTTAAATCTATGAAAAATTCGAATGTTTTAATTGGAAGATTTGATCCCATATCTTGATTTAACATACAAGATTAGGATTTTTAAAATAGAAACGATGATATTTTGATCAATATTGAAGGTGTAGTTTGGGTATGAACAAAAGTAGCATTTTTGTCAATATCGGTTGATTCGATTAATTTTAATTGTTGAAATTTATTATGAAGCAACCTTGAAGATGTATTAACCTAGGAAAAATGCTAAATAATTTTTCTAATGCAAGTACGTTTGTGACGAATTGGAAGTAGGGTTTGGTTCGAATGTTTTTCGATGCTCTGTAAAAACTTGTTTTCGTCGCCTAATCGTGATCGAGTGTCACAAGCATTTGGGGGATGGAAGAATTATGTGTTGTCGTGACATGGCCGGGGTCTTGTGGCGTCTGATGGTCGGGGAAGGGGGATCGAGATGGTTTCTGGTAATAGCTGCTGTGTTTATTTTGATCGAGGCAACTCGATTTTGATTGGTTGGGTTATTCGAAAACCTGGGTTGTCGAATTTAGAGTCGAGATCATTGTCGACTTGCTAGAACGAGTGGCGATGGCCGGAGAGTCTCCGACCAAGTGTGCACGTGCACGCGAGGCGATATGTATCTGTTGCGTTCGAATTTGGGGAAGACGAAGTTAGCTGGGGGGAAGCTCGAAGGAAATTGCGAAATACTCGGGGAAGAGGGTGCCTGGCTTCGGGGAGGAACTCGCGTATGCGAGTGAACTTCCTGTCGTCTTCGTTGAACATTTAAGTATAAGTTGAAAAAAAAAGGAAAGAAAAAAAACTGGGAAGAAGCAGGGGAAGTTTGCGTGATACTCGAGTAGTTCGAGCGTTCTACTCGAAGGGGTGTAGGGTTGTACTCGGGGGATTTAGGGATTTGCTCGAGTATCGTTGGTTATAGGTTTTTTTTGTAAGGACCTGCCACTGTTTGTTTCTTTTGATATACTTAAATTTTAAACAAAGTTAAATAAGTTTTAAAGCCTTGATCCAGAATAGATCTGATGCTAGTTTTAAAATAAATAAGTTGTATGTTAAACAACTTTAAAAAGTTAAAGTATATTTTAGAAAAGTGATTTGAATTAAAAATTGGAAAAGGGTTTTTTTTTATCTGTTTTTAAAACTTTGTTAAGTTAAAATTTGTATTTATTTTGAATCTTAAATTGAAATGGAATTTAAAAGGAAATTCAAAGGTAAAATGTTTTGAAATGCATTTGTAAATGACAATTAAGTCATTAATAAGAAGAAATGATTTACCTTAAAGATAATTAAATAATTAATGGTTAATTAATGGGTCATTAAGGATTAATTAATTAAGGAATTATAAATCAATGAAGGTGATTAAGGAAAGATAATAAATTAAGGGCTAATTAACCAATGTGATTAATTAAGGATAATTAATTTAAGAATAATTTATTATTATTAATGGTTAGTTAATAAATGATTTAAAGAATAATTAATTATATTGGTTTGTAATTAATTAATGATTAATTAACCCGGATTAGAAATTCATAAGAAATTAATTTGATTTGAATAAATCAGATAATTAACTGACATTACTTATGAATATTTGGATTTGATTGGATGATTGAATTGTTTGATATCCCTGATATATGATGCTTTATGATACATCCTGATTTATGTTGTGATCTGTAATTTACTTATCTGTGATATTTATATATATCTGTGATCTGTGAATGAAGATAGGCGTTATAGTTTATATCGCTTATCAACTATATCCTGTATTTTGATATGTGATGATTCATCGTGTTGCACTACTGTGTTAAACCCCTGGACTACACTTTTACACACACAAATATGGATTCCACGTGGAAATCGGTTAAGTCACAGATAATGTAAATTTGATGTTTTTGAAATTGAAATTTTAATTTCAATTGATTTTGAAATTAGAGATTCGGGTTTAAAGTGAAAAGCTTTTGAAATAGAATTTCAAAGATAAAAGCTATTTTGAGTAACTTAATCGAGTTTTGAAAATTTAAATAATTTGATTTGAATTCAAGTTTGAAATTGAATTCTATGATTTGAAACTAGGGATTAAAGATGTAACGACTCGGGTTTTGCCCGTTCGAAAATCAACATCCGTACTTCACATTGTACTAGGATGCGGCAGATTCGACCGTTCAAATCCGATTCGCCGGAGCTATAACACCATTAAGTATAACAACACAGCGGAATAAAGAAAAAGAATATAGATATACAACATATGATACAATATCCAGATACAACAATGATACAATGAATATCTATATACATCAGAGATATGATACAAGAAATAGCAGCGGAAAGAAAATAGATAACACCAGCAGTGGATAGAATATCTCCAATAGAATGCTCCAATCCATAGCTAGCGGAAAGCAAGGTCAGTCGTCCAAGGACTGACTAGCTCCAGAAAATCTACTCAACCTGAATATCTGAAAAACCCAACTCTAGACTACCCGTGTGGAAAATAGTGGGCACCCAGAGTTTAGGAAGGGAACAATAAACTCCGGATCAGTCATGGGACTGGTGTGAGCAACAAAAACAGTTTATCTTTAAACAACAACAAAAGGTTTTAAACATAGAAATCCGCAATGCTTTTGGAAAATGAAACTACCATAAGACCTCCCACCACACACACAATGCAAACGCAGAATTGGAGGAGATTTCTTCTTATGATAGTCAAAGATGCTTACTACGCAAATCATTGGATTATTATTATTAGTGCATAGTGGAAAACAATTTGAAAGTATAATATTAATCTTAGCCATCATAGGTACCATTATACTATGCCTACTATAGCTACCATATTAGATGGCAGGTTCTACAATTAAAACCGTACAAAGTTCGTATTGGAGAAATGGATTTCCAACAAATGGTCAGGCTAAGGAACTTCCTTCCGCCGCATGGGATCGCCTCTGGCGGGACGTCCCGAGAGACAAACTGCTCTCTGCCAAACAAGGCCGGGTTACCCCTGTAACAGGTAACTCACGAATATGTCATCACCCGGTCCTTTGGGACCTTTATCCGAGCGCTCGATATCCAACATCACACATCATAAAGAAAGTGTATCCACATGAGTAAGTATCAGGGCTCCATACCATAATACCACCCCTCTCCAGAAGGAAATGACATACCCTAAAGGGCGCGACCCTCATAACCTTGCCGCAACATTCCTGTTTCGACCATTTCCGGGTAGTGAGGTCCTGACGAAGTCTCGTCCACAAAGCTACACTTTTTCAAAAAGCCATGCTTTGGGTCAACAGATGATCAACCTATGATCACAAAGATAAATGATCAAACAAATGATCATATCACAAATGATCAAACACTGATCATCACACAGCAACACTCAGCATGTCACATTACCAAATTGGGAATATATCGCTGATAAATTTCAACTACATAACCTCTGAGCTCGTACGTCTCAGAGAAGGGTGTTAAGCTAAGAGAATAAATTCTCCGCCACCAACAGAAATGTATTTGAAAGAAATCGGCTTTATATCTCAAAGTGTAATGTCAGACATACAATCCATACAAGTCTGTTCCGGGATCGAACAGAACCGAAGGCACTTCTCACGAAGCCCTTGCAAATCCGGATAATTTCCAATCACGTCCGGACTTCCCGTCACTAAGGATGATAAAACCTCTATATCGGGGATCAGCCGATGCAGAGTAACTCGACGGTAATCCTTCCGTTTTCAAAAATATCCGGTCTTCAACACCGGTCTTCAAATGCTATCCATAACGACGTATCACATATTCAGAATGGGTTATACGACCCAAAGGTCCTCTCCCGGCTAAACCGAATAGTGAGCGTAATATTTAAAAACATATGGATATTGGATTTCAATTAAGTCACAACTTAAACCCAACTTTCTTTTCAAATGGTTTAACAAATTACCATTTTTAAATCTTTTAAACAAAAAGATTCAACCTTTACGGTTTAAACAGTTTCCACACTTTAATCTTTTAAACAAAAGATTCATTCACAGATTTTCCAAATTAATTTCCATTTCAATTTGATTAACTCGTTAAATCTTTAAATCAAGGATTTAACTTATAGCTTTCAAAACAATTTCATTTCGGATGGTTTAGATAAATCATTATTTTAAATCTGTTAGAAATAAACAGATTCAATCCATAGCTTTTCAAAACAATTTATTCATAACTTGGAAAACCATTTTCAATTCAATATTGAAATTCCTTTAATTAAACTGGAATTTCATTTCTTATCTGAAAGCTTTTATTCTTTTTTTAAAACAACAATTTTTATTTCGGAAAATCTGATTCATCCATACGAGTTGAAATCCTTTGGTTAAATCCAAATTCCCAAAATTTTACTTTTAAATGGTTTAACTTTATATAAACACATTTATATCATCTTTAATCCCTAGTTTCAAATCATAGAATTCAATTTCAAACTTGAATTCAAATCAAATTATTTAAATTTTCAAAACTCGATTAAGTTACTCAAAATAGCTTTTATCTTTGAAATTCTATTTCAAAAGCTTTTCACTTTAAACCCGAATCTCTAATTTCAAAATCAATTGAAATTAAAATTTCAATTTCAAAAACATCAAATTTACATTATCTGTGACTTAACCGATTTCCACGTGGAATCCATATTTGTGTGTGTAAAAGTGTAGTCCAGGGGTTTAACACAGTAGTGCAACACGATGAATCATCACATATCAAAATACAGGATATAGTTGATAAGCGATATAAACTATAACGCCTATCTTCATTCACAGATCACAGATATATATAAATATCACAGATAAGTAAATTACAGATCACAACATAAATCAGGATGTATCATAAAGCATCATATATCAGGGATATCAAACAATTCAATCATCCAATCAAATCCAAATATTCATAAGTAATGTCAGTCAATTATCTGATTTATTCAAATCAAATTAATTTCTTATGAATTTCTAATCCGGGTTAATTAATCATTAATTAATTACAAACCAATATAATTAATTATTCTTTAAATCATTTATTAACTAACCATTAATAATAATAAATTATTCTTAAATTAATTATCCTTAATTAATCACATTGGTTAATTAGCCCTTAATTTATAATCTTTCCTTAATCACCTTCATTGATTTATAATTCCTTAATTAATTAATCCTTAATGACCCATTAATTAACCATTAATTATTTAATTATCTTTAAGGTAAATCATTTCTTCTTATTAATGACT
Organism: Allium fistulosum; assembly: GCA_030737815.1. Lineage (NCBI taxonomy): Eukaryota > Viridiplantae > Streptophyta > Magnoliopsida > Asparagales > Amaryllidaceae > Allium > Allium fistulosum. The sequence goes on from CM060902.1 coordinate 1,460,767,432, forward strand.
TAATTGTCATTTACAAATGCATCTCAAAACATTTTACCTTTGAATTTCCTTTTAAATTCCATTTCAATTTAAGATTCAAAATAAATACAAATTTTAACTTAACAAAGTTTTAAAAACAGATAAAAAAAAACCCTTTTCCAATTTTTAATTCAAATCACTTTTCTAAAATATACTTTAACTTTTTAAAGTTGTTTAACATACAACTTATTTATTTTAAAACTAGCATCAGATCTATTCTGGATCAAGGCTTTAAAACTTATTTAACTTTGTTTAAAATTTAAGTTTATCAAAAGAAACAAACAGTGGCAGGTCCTTACAAAAAAAACCTGTAACCAACGATACTCGAGCAAATCCCTAAATCCCCCAAGTACAACCCTACACCCCTTCGAGTAGAACGCTCGAACTACTCGAGTATCACGCAAACTTCCCCTGCTTCTTCCCAGTTTTTTTTCTTTCCTTTTTTTTTCAACTTATACTTAAATGTTCAACGAAGACGACAGGAAGTTCACTCGCATACGCGAGTTCCTCCCCGAAGCCAGGCACCCTCTTCCCCGAGTATTTCGCAATTTCCTTCGAGCTTCCCCCCAGCTAACTTCGTCTTCCCCAAATTCGAACGCAACAGATACATATCGCCTCGCGTGCACGTGCACACTTGGTCGGAGACTCTCCGGCCATCGCCACTCGTTCTAGCAAGTCGACAATGATCTCGACTCTAAATTCGACAACCCAGGTTTTCGAATAACCCAACCAATCAAAATCCAGTTGCCTCGATCAAAATAAACACAGCAGCTATTACCAGAAACCATCTCGATCCCCCTTCCCCGACCATCAGACGCCACAAGACCCCGGCCACGTCACGACAACACGTAATTCTTCCATCCCCCAAATGCTTGTGACACTCGATCACGATTAGGCGACGAAAACAAGTTTTTACAGAGCATCGAAAAACATTCGAACCAAACCCTACTTCCAATTCGTCACAAACGTACTTGCATTAGAAAAATTATTTAGCATTTTTCCTAGGTTAATACATCTTCAAGGTTGCTGCATAATAAATTTCAACAATTAAAATTAATCGAATCAACCAATATTGACAAAAATGCTACTTTTGTTCATACCCAAACTACACCTTCAATATTGATCAAAATATCATCGTTTCTATTTTAAAAATCCTAATCTTGTATGTTAAATCAAGATATGGGATCAAATCTTCCAATTAAAACATTCGAATTTTTCATAGATTTAAATTCTCTCTATAAATCAAATTCCTAGAGGTATTACAAGTTATTTTAACAAAAATAAATTTTAAAGCTTAATTCGTGAACAAACAAACTATCTTTGTTTGTATTTTGATTTCTAATGGTTACTAGATTAAGAGATAGAAATTTGTTTTACAAATCTGGGTAAAAACTGTAAAAAGAAACAGAGATTACCTGTATACATCATACTTCAACAATATAAATACAAATCTATTCCATAATAAAATATTGAACTCAACACTGACTTGCAACCAACATTTTACTTTAAGCTTAAAGGTGAAGTTACTCACAGTGCTTAAAGAAGAAAGAACAGAGCCTTTTTATGTCAACCCAGGCTTTGAAAAATACCAGCTGAAGCTTCTATCTTCAACCTTCTAGTTGTATTGATTGTATTGTTGTTACAAGTTTGAAGTTTTTAGTTGAATTCTTGTCTGAGTTATGAGATGATATTATTTTCAAGTTTTCTCAGCTTTAAGAATCGAAAATGGGATGAAGAGTTTGATATAAGGAAATGAGTTTACTGGTGATAATCACTTTGTACAAATACCAGAGATATTTACTTTGTTTTGTAGGCTGAAATGATATTGTATTGTACCAGGGCTTTCACGCATTAATTGCCAAAGTCCTTTATGTTTCCATACTTGTGATATTTACATTTCCTTTTGCTTTGCATTTCGAATCTTCACATATAAAATTCTACTTGCCTGGTTTGCTTTCGGCTGAGAAGATATTATATTTTGGCTAAGGACATCTTGCATTAATTGTTTGTACATACATATATTTATTTGTTTCTTCCTTTTCAAGCTTCTCACTTCATATACATTTGTTTTTGCCAGGTTTCATGTTTACATATGAAATTTGTTTTGTTACTTTGTATTGTAAGTGAATTTCTATTTAAATTATGTTGTTTGAATTTAATTAATTTGTTTCTATTACCTTGTATTTTATTTTATTATTTTGTTTGTTATAAATTTACAAATTTGTTTACTTTATATTTTATATAGTTTATCTTATATTTATATGTATATATTTCTATTTCAATTTTTAACTTAAATACTTATTAATAGAATTTTGTTATATTTACACAACTCCTGAAATCCATAGATTAAGATTGAATTCAAATACCTTTATGTTATTTTTAAACTCCAATTCAATTTTTAATTCGAATGCATTATTTCCAATAATTCACACTTAATCCATAACTTAACTAAATCAATATTAATTACTAATTGATTAAATGATTTATTCAGATATACTTGGATATCGGGGAAACTCGCATCACCTAAATCAAATTTATTTTACTATTTATATTCAAAAATACAATAAATTATTAATTTAAATATATAGAAAATTTGGGGTCGTTACAGACTTCCCCCCTTAAAAGAATTTCGTCCTCGAAATTACCAAGAAGACAAAAAGATAGATGAAGAATATTTCATCAACTCAAACTAAACATCCATTCTGCATTTGGCTTACCAAATCAGAATATCGATAACAGATACAAGAACGAATCTGTTTTAACACTTCACAAGATACTCGGGTTATCCAGGTCTACGAAGTATGGAGTGACATCGGTCAGTTCGAAAGGATAACTAACCATTCGTAGAACATATCGGAACCCAAAGAATAGATAGATATATGGATACAATTTCAAAGCTTTTAGTTTAAAAATCAAAATATACCTATCAACTATAGCAATCAAAGCAACCAAGGCAACCAATATATCCAAACAAACAAGTCTGGCCTATCTGGAGTTTATGTCCCATTTTTAATATATATCGAATTTCCTTTCTGGATCTACCAGAAATAATCGAAGAATTGAGAAAAAAGATGTTGAACAAAAGAGATTGATAGAGAAAAGATTGTTTCCTTGTTGTTACAGAGTATTGACCATTTATAGTCGTATTTCCCTGTCCCCTATCTCGTCCTCTTCTTGCACCCATACTCACTATCAGTGGATAGCAAGAGAATTTACTGAGACGTTCAGACGGATATCTGAGAATTACTCATTCTAGGGTATACTTCACCCTATCTCTAATGAGCTACTTAATGTGTTATACTCCTGAGCTAAAGTTCATGCCACATTACCAAATGTAACGTATCGGGTTTTGCCCGTTCGAAAATCAACATCCGTACTTCACATTGTACTAGAATGCCGCAGATTCGACCGTTCAAATCCGATTCGCCGGAGCTATAACACAATTAAGTAAATAACACAGCGGAAGAAAAGAATAATACATTGATATATAATATCTGATACAACAGAGTGATACAATGAATATCAATATACATCAGAGATATGATACAACAAATAGCAGAGATACAAGAAATAGCAGCGGAAAATAACAGCAAATGGAAGAGATCTCCAAATGATCTACAAAAGAGAATGAATCCACAACTCCAAGATAAGCAACTCCGATGAATGAACTAGCTCCAGATAATCTACTAAACCTGAATATCTGAAAAGAAACCCAACTCTAGACTGCACGTGTGGAAAATAGTGGGCACCCAGAGTTTAGGAAGGGAACAATAAACTCCGGATCAGTCATGGGACTGGTGTGAGCAACAAAAACAGTTTATCTTTTAAACAAACAACAAAGAGTTTTAAACCATTGAAACCCGCAATGCTTTTGAAAAATGAAACTACCATAAGACCTCCCACCACACACACAATGCAAACGCAGAATTGGAGGAGATTTCTTCTTATGATAGTCAAACATGCTTACTACGCAAATCATTGGATTATTATTATTAGTGCATAGTGGAAAACAATTTGAAAGTATAATATTAATCTTAGCCAGCATAGGTACCATTATACTATGCCTACTATAGCTACCATATTAGATGGTAGGTTCTACAACTAAAACCGTACAAGTTCCGTATTGGAGAAATGGATTTCCAACAAATGGTCAGGCTAAGGAACTTCCTTCCGCCGCATGGGATCGCCTCTGGCTGGACGTCCCGAGAGACAAACTGCTCTCTGCCAAACAAGGCCGGGTTACCCCTGTAACAGGTAACTCACGAATATGCCACCTCCCGGTCCTTTGGGACCTTTATCCGAGGCCTCGATAACCAACATCACACATAATAAAGTGTATCCACATGAGTAAGTACCTGGGCTCCATACCATGACACCACCCTTTTCCAGAAGGAAATGACATACCCTAAAGGGTGCGACCCTCATAACCTTGCCGCAACATTCCTGTTTCGACCATTTCCGGGTTGTGAGGTCCTGACGAAGTCTCGTCCACAAAGCTACGCTTTGTCACAAAGCCATGCTTTGGGTCAACAGATGATCAACCTATGATCACAAAGATATAAGATCAAACAAATGATCGTATCACAAATGATCAAACACTGATCATCACACAGCAACACTCAGCATGCCACATTACCAAATTGGGAATATATCGCTGATAACCTTCAACTACATAACCTCTGAGCTCGTACGTCTCAGAGAAGGGTGTTAAGCTAAGAGAATAAATTCTCCGCCACCAACAGAAATGTATTTGAAAGAAATCGGCTTTATATCTCAAAGTGTAATGTCAGACATACAATCCATACAAGTCTGTTCCGGGTTCGAACAGAACCGAAGGCACTTCTCACGAAGCCCTTGCAATTCCGGATAATTTCCAATCACGTCCGGACTTCTCATCACAAAGGGTGATAAAATCTCTATATCGGGGCCAGTCGATGCAGAGACATTCGACGAGTTGTCCTTTCGTTTTCGAAAATATCCGGTCTTCACCACCGGTCTTCAAATGCTATCCATATACGACGTATCACTATTCGGAATGGGTTATATGACACAAAGGTCCTCTCCCGGCTAAACCGAATAACGAGCGCAATCTTTAAAACATATGGATATTCGGATTTCAATTAAGTCACAACTTAAAACCCAAAATCTTTATTCGAATGGTTTAAACAAATTACCATTTTTAAATCTTTAAACAAAAAGATTCATTTTAACAACCTTAAATGGTTTAACAATTTTCCACATTTTTATCTTTTAAACAAAAGATTCATTCACAGATTTTCCAAATCGATTTCCATTTCAATTTAACTCGTTAAATCTTTAAATCAAAGATTTAACTTATAGCTTTCAAAACTCGTTTCCAAAGATTCATTCATAGCCTTTCAAAACAATTTTATTTCAAGTTAGATTAACTCGTCCGGTCTTTGAAATCAAAGACTCATTTCATAGTTTTCAAAACATTTCAATTCTATTTCAAACTTGAAACCGTTCAACACAATTTGGAAATCCTTTCTTATGTGAAAGCTTTTACTATTTGAAAACAAATAGTTCCGTTTCGGAAAATCCAGTTATATTTACACGAGTCAAAACCCTTGAATTAAATTCAAATTTCCAAATCAATATTTTAAAATAGTTTAACCCATATATAACTCGTACAACATCTTTAATCCCTAGTTTCAAATCATAGAATTCAATTTCAAACTTGAATTCAAATTTAAATCAAATTATTTAAATTTCAAAACTCGATTAAGTTATTCAAAATAACTTTTATCTTTGAAATTCCATTTCAAAAGCTTTTCAGTTTAAACCCCAAATTTCTAATTTCAAAATCAATTGAACTTAAAATTTCAATTCCAAAAATATCAAATTTCAATTATCTGTGACTTAACCGATTTCCACGTGAAATCCATATTTGTGTGTGTATGGTGTAGTCCAGGGGTTTCACACAATAGTGCACAACATCAATCATCACAGATATATCGATAAGCGATATAATCGATAACGCTTATCTTCATTCACAAATCACCGATATAACAAACTTATCGGTCACAAAGATTCACAATTATAATTCGATGTGGGTTTCGGATAACCAACTGGAATCCGACTCCCTGTCGCATCGAAATTTAAGTGTCGTTTTACGGGTCAAGGGTTTTCATATTCACATGGTAATATATCACAGAAACAGATATATAAATCACAGATAATATATTACATTCATCTCAGATAAATGAACTACAGATCACAACACAAATTAGGGTATATCACAAAGCATCATATATCAGGGATATCAACAATTCAATCATTCAACGAAATCCAAACATCCATAAGTAGGATCAATTGATTATCCGATTAACTTAAATCAAATTAATTACTTACTAATCCTGGTTAATTAACATTAATTAATTACAGATATTTTGATTAATTATTCTTTAATCATTTATTAATTAACCATTAAAAATAAATCAATTAACCTTTACTTTTACGGCTCATCAATCTTTAATTATTTAAAGAATAAATCTTTAATTATTTAATTCACTATTTAATTAATTATCTTCAATTAATAAATTAACCTTTAATTTATTACCATTTAATTAATTGTCCTTTCTTATAAATTAATTAGCTTTAAATTTATAATTAATTGATCTTTAGTTAATTTTAAATCATTCATCAATATAAAATTTACTTAACCTTTAAGTTAACACATTAAAACATTTAATTAACTTCTTAATTATTAATTTAGTTTTATTTAAAATAAACCCCTTTTTTTTAATATAAGTTTAAAACATTTTAATTAAACTTAATTATCTTTAGGAATATTGTTATTTCAAAACCTTTCAACACAATTTTAAATCACAACTCAACTAAAACCTGTCAACATGGTTAGCCTTATTATTACTAATCTTTACTAAGCAAAATAACTTAAAAGTTTATTAAGTTGATTTACAAAGAAAACCAACCCGAGGCAAACACTTGGTTTACCCGAGTGGAACCCGTGTCTCACCTTTGTTTCCCCCACGTCACATTCATTCCCTAACCTTCTTCTTCTTCCCTTTTTTTTCTTCCAGCTATCTTTATAAACTGCTGTACCAACTAACTCAAACACGCACCCAAACCACACTCGAAGCAATCATCCCAGTTTCTCGAGTATCACTCGAGTCAAATTCAAAATCACACGAGGCCCCCCCTCGAGTCGCCACGAACAAAAATCTTCCAGATACCAATTCGTCCCCGTGCACGTGCACCTCCGCCGTGATCGCCTCCGACCATCGTCGCCATCACGAGAAAATCACAAATCACACAAATATTCGAAATCCAAGCTTGAATCGCCTTTAAAAACTTCGAATCTAAATTTAGCCTACAGCTCGAAAACTATAAACACGACCAACCCACGAAATCGTCTCGCCACCGCCCCATAAGCTACTGGAGGCACTCGCACTTCGACCATCCCACGACCACACCTCAATCTTCCGTTTCCCAATTCCTCATGACACTCGATCGCGCGTAGGCAACGAACTCGGCTCGTTACTGTCATGCTCGAAACCTTGAAATAAAACCCTAGTCTGACCTTTCTCTCTCGATTCTTGCAATAGGAAATTTTTTTAACATTTTTTCTGAAATCAACAAGGATCAAGCAAGCTTCATACAAAATTTTATCATCTAAAAAGTTTTCAGCTAACAGGAATGGATCAAAGTATGATTTTGGTTCACATATGAACTACATCCTGTATAGTTATCTAAAAATCATAATTCTTGTTTCAAAAATCCTATTTTTAAATGTTTATTCAAGATATGAAATCAAATTAACAATTTGAAATTTTCGAATTTTAACATATGATCTCCTATCTACTGTAAAATTGAATATACAGTGTGTAAGTTACACTGTCTACATTCAAACAATTTTCCAGGCCGTGATTCCAGTTTAAACAAGTTTGTTTAACTTAAATTCTTAAGTTAAAAATATTTATATGAAGAAGTATTTAAATTTTTTCTCTGCTTTACTTTGGTTAGAAACTTGAAATACTGAAAACAAGCCATATAAATTACCAGTGCAAACAGAATATACACAGAGTAGTTTTGTTTAAACTATTGCAAGCACATATCATAAAAAAACCCAAACACACAAGTTAAATTTTGAAATCAGTTTGTTTAGTCACAAAAATCATATTTTATAGAGTTTTAAAACAAAATGTTACTCACTTGATTAGAAAAGGAAGAACAGAGAACAACGTTTGAAAAATCTGGAATTGCTCTGCTCCTTGACTTCCAGGGTGTATGGATTTGTATTATAGTTTAGTTGATAATACTTCAGTTTCTAGCTTTAAGGAACGAACTGATGAAAATGTATGGGAAAGCAAATTTACAGGTTGATATATATAAAAGAGAAGATGTTACAGGGTATTATATTGTACAATATAGGACAGAAATATTTTTTCTTTGGAGGCTGAAAGAAGATTTTGAGTAGATGGCATTTAATGCCTTGCCTTGCTTTATCCTGTTTTATACACTTCTTTTTCTCTTTTGTTTTTGCTTTGTACTTTACAGTACATACTTTACTCGGCTGATGATAATATTATGGTGGCTGAAGGTGGTTGCATTTATGAGTTTGTACAAAGTAATGTATTTTTCTTTAGCTCGGCTGAGATGATGTTAAGAGGTACATATGTTACTTCTTTGTCTACATGAGATATTTATTTGCCTGGATAACCTTTGTTTTATAGTTTTGATTCCCAAACTTAATCCACTTCCAGATTATTATTTCCAGTTTGAGTTTTGAAAATGATAAATCTGGTTATACTTTCTTTAATTCATTATTTTGTAAAATTTAATTTCAAAAGAAAAGATAACATTGCCACTTGTATGTTATGTTTGTTTCATTCTTTTTGCAAGGGTTCTGTAATAGAAATGCATTTCTATTTTACATGTCGTTTAAATTTTTATTTACTCATTTTCATACTCGTGTCTAAGGTATACATTTATTTATTTTTAAAAAATCATTTATTTGTGATTCAATTTTAAGTTCAATGGGTGTGTGTGTGTATATATATATATATAAATTCAAATTTACTCATATTTATTCCATATACATATATATTCACATATATAAAATATTTAAATTTAAATGATTTATATCAAATTTATTTTGTATCGGGGAAACTCGCTCCCATTTTATCGATTTATTTCACAAATATAAATTAAAATTTTAATTTAATTATCAATTTAAATTTAAAAAAATCCGGGGTCGTTACATATTCCCTTTTTATTGCAAAATTCTTCAAACTTTTCATTTTCAAATTCACCACCGTGATCACTACGAATGGTTATAATTTTTTGAGAAAATTGATTTTGAACCCTTTTTGAAAAATTCTTAAAATATTCAAAAGTATCACTTTTATGTTTTAAAAATATTGTCCATGTAAATCTAGAATAATCAATTACAATTACAAAAACATATTTACTGTGATTTAATGACTGAATTTGAGATGGACCAAATAAATCAAGATAAAGTAATTCAAGAGGTTTTGAAGTTGAAATCAAATCTTTTAATTTAAAAGAACTTTTTCTAAGTTTTCCTAGTTGACACGCATCACATATACTATCTACTTTAAAATTCATTTTAGGGAGACCTCTTACTAGATCATGTTTTGATAGTCTAGATAAGAGTTTGAAATTCAAATGCCCAAATCTCTTATGCCAAATCCAAGGGTCACTTGCATTTGCCAAAAGACACAAGTTATCATTTGAAATTTTCATACTAAGAATATAAATATTCTTTTTCCTAATTCCCTCAAATATTATGGTTGAATTATTGTCTTCAATGTGACACTTATCTTTTTCAAATTTAATTTTATATCCTTTATCGCATAGTTGACTAATACTTAGCAGGTTGTGTTTCAGATTCTTAACTAGAAAAACATTAGTAATAATAGGAGTTTCAGAGTTACCGACTTTGCCGATGCCGATCACATATCCTTTTGAATTGTCTCCAAAGTTAACCGTCCTCCGTCTTTGTATATTATATCATTCAGCATATCTGGATTCCCAGTCATGTGTCTAGAACATCCACTATCGAGTATCCATTTGTCCTTTTTGATCTCCACAGTTTGTTTGTTCTGGATTGATTCCTCAACTCCCATAAAGCATGATTCATGTACATCAAACAATCTTAGTAGACAACTTGTATTTGAATATTGATTATATGCAGACTCAAGAGACAATGATGATATGAATATTTCTAAACATGCATTAACAAATTTCTTAAACATAGCCATTTTAAAAAAAAACTTTTTCAAAAATCAGATTATGAAACTTTTGAAAACCTGGCTTTGATACCAAATGTGAGGAATGCGGATTACGGATCTTAAGGCTAGGAATAACACTAGAGGGGGGTGAATAGTGTTTATAAGAAATTACTAAATCTTTTTAAGTTATTGTTGATTTGTACACAGATGTATGTAATATTCAGACACAGATATAATCACAGAATCAAAACACAGATGCAGAAATAAAGTAAATGCAGTAAAGGAAAGAACACACCGGATTTTATACTGGTTCGGGGTTACCCTACATCCAGTCCCGCACAACTAAGAACGGATTTTCTTTCAAAAGCAATTTAACAATTACAACCCTCGGTTTCAAGGCTACGAGGTACACCCTCCAGAATCACAATCCTGGGTAGAGATACTTGATTTCCAGGGCAACAAGTTCACCCAATTGATTTCCAAGGCTACAATCACACCTTTTCTCGCTTGATTGATTTCCAAGGCTACAATCACACCTTTTCTCGCTAGATAGATTACAAAGAAGCCTATAACTCTGAATAGCACTTGGATCTTGTTGAGATAGTGATAGAGAATCAAACCAGAGATAATCTAGTTAGATTCAATGTTGATTTCAGCAGAGTGATGATAGGATTTTGAATAAGAAAATGTGGAAGATGAAGAGAAGCGAAAAACCAGAAAATCTGATATAAAATTCGTTGAAACTAACCCCTATTTATAGAAGAACAACAGTCATGTCCATTCGTGAAAGGTTATGGCGAATAGACACTTCATTTGAAATTTAAATTTTGAACTCAACTGACACCATGTCGACATGGTCACCATAGGCATGTCGACATCCCAAAGCAATTTTTGATGATTTGATTTTCTTTGAAAATAACCTTTATCTTATATTAAAACTATTTTAAACTTTATAAATATACTTGACTATAGATAAAATACATAGATAAATATAGAGAACAATATATATAATTTTACTATAATTTTATATTTAAATCTAAGTATAAATATATTACAATTAAAAGATAGTTTAAAACAGAAGAAGTTTAAAAACAAGAATATTTAAGGCTAAAACATCTTTTTGAAAATCATTTGAAAAGATAATTTTTAAGGCTAAAACATTTTGAAAAATAATTTTGAAAATCATTCCGAAGTTGTTTTTGAAAAAAAAATTGAAGTAGTTTTGCAAGCTTCTTCCTGCAGAATATCTCATCATGTCAGGACTCGAGAACTTGTACAAAACCAGGATGCTTATGGGTTTGTAAGCCACTTGTCGTAGGTTTGTAAGCTACATGTCGTGGGTTTGTAAGCCACTAAAAAGGTAGAAATGGGTTTCATCCCAAAAGAAAAATAGAGTGAAGATTTCAGTGCTATTGTGAAGTTTTAACATAATTCTAGACTCAATACTTACCTTGAACTCTTGATAACCTTGATATTCTTGATACTCCTGAGTCTTCAATCTCGATATCTTGAATCTCTATACTGTACAGTCTTCATTCTTGGTACCTGCATGGTTAAATCCCGCATATACATATATATCTAAACTATAATGTTAGTATTTATATTTTATAATCTTATTCTAAGGTTATTGTCATCAAAACCATCATCTCATGGACTAACAAATATATCATTTATAAATCATTATTTTATATATAAAATATACAATAGGTAAAATTATTTCATTTACCAATATTTCAAAACAAATATCGTGTCGGTCTGTCCTATTAAGTGTTTAGAATTCCCTATCGATGTCATAGCGTCCTATGCACCAACTAGAATTTATAAATACAAAACATTTCAAATTAACACAATATAAAACCCTTTTTATAACACTAACAAATACGCTCTCTCATATATATACACTCAGCGACTCATCATAGGGTATTACTACCCTATGAATAAAGAGTCAGACCCCACAAAGCTAAGGTTATCACTAAACCAAAGCTCTGATACCAACTGTAACATCCCGTCTTTTTGTACGCTTTAAGCATACATGCATGCCAACTCAAACCATTCAAAAGGGCGAATTGTTATTGGGGTTGAATAAGAAAAAGCAAAGAAAGAAAAACAAAACAGAATCTTGCAGCGGAATGACAAAATATAATAATTAAATAACAGTTCATGAAGCTGTTTACTAAACATTTGATTATACTTATACAACATAATATCAGAGTTACACATATCAGAGATAAATACATAACATTGCAGCGGAACAGTATGATGCAGTGGAATAATATGGTAAATAATAATTATACAATCTTCGTCTTCGTCCTCCGGAAATAAGGTCTTCAAATCCTGAAATGCTTAGGCTGACCCGAGCGAATTGAAAAGACAAAACACTCGAGTCAGAACTAAAAGATCTTATGTGAGTTAAATCAACGGTAAATAAATATGAGTGTAAAAGGCGTCGGAGATGTTTACGGGGTTTGACATCTCCTATCCAGTGTCTAACGTGAGTGCAGTAACTTAAGAGATGTTCGGGATTCATACCTCCTAAGGATCCGTTAAACTATCTACTATGTAGTACAATACGCTATTATAATATGTCTACAGTAAGATAAACTATTAAAATAGCGTTAACGTTACCCATATCCCCCTTAACACATTTTATATATTCCCATAGTCTATACAGTACCGTAATCTCCCCCATACTGGGCATCGTCAGAGAGCACTCCATAGGTATGGTACAAAACAAACTCGTAGAAGGCGTGCTAGGGTAGGTGACACAGCACAACTAGGCAATGCCAGGGTAGATATACCAATTACGCATCCGGACTATTGGTAACGCATAGCTGCAACTACCGCCCAACTCGAAACACACTCCTGAGTAAAAATCGAAGGGTGGCCACCAAATAAATCAAAAGTCGGAATATAGTGTGAAGACCCAAAAGTCGACCTTCGAAAATCGGCACCCGTACTTCACTTGTACTCAAAATGCCGTAGATTCAAACGCCGAATCTGGTTCTCCGAAGCTTATAACACCATTAAATATAACAACACAGTGGAAGAAAAAGAAACAATGATATCATATACAACTCCAATGAATACAATATCCAGTATGATATACAACAATGATATCAATATGATACAACAATATCAGAGATAAATAATGATACAAGAAATAGCAGCGGCAAGAAAAGATAACATCAGCAGTAGATAGAATATCTCCAATATAATGCTCCGAGATAAGCAACGTCAATCCATGAACTCCAAGAATCGAACTAGCTCCAACTAGTCTACCAAACCTGAATATTTGAAAACCCCAACTCTAGACTGCTCGTGTAGAAAATTATGAGCACCCAGAGTTTAGGATAGGAACAATAAACTCCAGGTCAGTCGTGGGACTGGTATGAGCAACAAAAACAGTTTATCTTTAAAAACAAACAACAAAAGAATTTAAAGTCAATTCGCAATGCTTTTGGAAAATGAAACTACCATAAGGCCTCCCGCACACTCACACAATGCAAACGCAGAATCGGAGGAGATTTCTCCTTATGATAGTCAAAGATGCTTACTACGCAAATCATTGGATATTATTACTAGTGCATAGTGCAGAAAACATTTCGAAAGTATAATATTAATCTTAGCCAACATAGACATTCCGAACTATGCCTACTATAGCTACCATCTAAACAGTGGTGACCACCATAAGTAAATGGCAGGTTCTACAACTAAAACTGTACAAGTTCCGTATTGGAAGATGGATTTCCAACAAATGGTCAGGCTAAGGAACTTCCTATGCCACGTAGGAAACGCCTCTGGCGGGATGCTTCGAGAGACAAACTGCTCTCTGCCAACAAGGCCGGGTTACCCCTGTAACAGGTAACTCACAAATATGCCACTCCCGGTCCTTTGGGACCTTTATCCGAGGCCTCGATAACCAACATCACACATAATAATAAAGTGTGTCCACATGAGTAAGTATCTGGGCTCCATACCATGATACCACCCTTTTCCAGAAGGAAATGACATACCCTAAAGGGCGCGACCCTCATAACCTTGCCGCAACATTCCTGTTTCGACCATTTCCGGGTTGTGAGGTCCGAAGAGGTCTCGTCCACAAAGCTACGCTTTGGCACAAAGCCATGCTTTGGGTCAATAGATGATCAACCTATGATCATAAAGATAAATGATCAAACAAATGATCATATCACAAATGATCAAACGATGATCATCACACAGCAACACTCAGCATGTCACATTACCAAATTGAGAGTATATTGCTGATAACCTTCAACTACATAACCTCTGAGCTCGTACGTCTCAGAAAAGGGTGTTAAGCTAAGAGAATAAATTCTCTGCCACCAACAGAAATGTATTTGAAAGAAATCTGCTTTATATCTCAAAGTGTAGTGTCAGACATGTAACCATACAAGTCTGTTCCGGGTTCGAACAAAACCGAAGGCACTTCCAAAGAAGCCCTTGCAAATCCGGATAATTTTCTTATCACGTCCGGACTTCCCATCACAAAGGGTGCTAAAATCTCTATATCGAGGACCAGTCGATGCAGAGACATTCGACGAGTTGTCCTTTCATTTTCGAAAATATCCGGTCTTCACCACCGGTCTTCAAATGCTATCCATATACGACGTATCAGTATTCAGAACGGGTTATATGACACAAAGGTCCTCTCCCGGCTAAACCGAATAATGAACGCAATACTTTAAAACATATGGATATTGGGATTTCAATTAAGTCACAACTTATTACCCAAACTTTCTTTAAATGGTTTAACAAATTACCATTTCAAAATCTTTAATCAAAAAGATTCATTTTAACAACCTTCAACGGTTTAACAATTTCCCACACTTTAATATTTTAAACAAAAGATTCATTCACAGATTTTCCCAAATTAACTCCCATTTCAATTTGATTAACTCGTTAAATCTTTAAATCAAAGATTTAACTTATAGTTTTCAAAACAATTTCATTTCAAATGGTTTAAACAAATCATTATTTTAAATCTGTTAAAAATAAACAGATTTAATTCATAGCTTTCAAAAAAAATTCATTCATAACTTGGAAAACCATTTTTTCAATTCAAACTTGAAATTCCTTTACTTAAACTGGAATTTCATTTCTTATCTGAAAGCTCTTATCATTTGAAAACAAACAGGTTTCATTCTGGAAATCTGATTCATTTATACGAGTTAAAATCCTTAGGTTAAATTCAAATATTCAAACAATACCTTCAAAATGGTTTGAATTCATATAGACACATTTATAACATCTTTAACCATAATTTCTAATCATTGAATTCAATTCTAAATTTTGAATTCAAATTTAAATTATTTAAATTGGAAAACTTTACCAAGTTATTCAAAATAACTATTATCTTTGAAAAACACCTTTTCAAAAGCTTTAACATTTAACCCAAATCCATTTCCAAAATCAATTGAAATTAAAATTTCAATTTCAAAAACATAAAATTTAAATCATCTGTGACTTAATCGATTTCCTCGTGGAATCCATATTTGTGTGTGTATGAGTGTGGTCCAGGGGTTTAACACAGTAGTGCAACATTATGAATCATCGCATATCAAAATACAGAAATATAGTTGATAAGCGATATAACTATAACGCTTATCGTAAAGATCATAGATATATATCACAGATAATAAATTACATCACAGATTAAAACACAAATCAGGGTATATCACAAATCATCACATATCAGGAAATATCAAACAATTCAACATTCAATAGAATCCAAACATCCATAGGTAAGGTCAGTTAATTGTCTGATTATAATTAAGTTATACCAGGTTAATTACCTATGCATAACTATAAATCTTGGTTAATTAATTTCACAAAGTAATTTAATCCAAATTACTATCATACTCAAATCATCTCCAACCAATTACATACAGTAATTATCATTAATTACTTCATTAAGTAATTATACTTCATTAATTACATTTAAGTAATTATACTTATCAAGTCATCCTATGATTAATTTAAATCAATTAACCTAAATTAATCAACTTAAACAAATCATATTTAACTCAATTAATCATATTAAGTAATTAATTTCTTAATTACTTTCATTCAGTAATTACACTTAAACATTTTCATAAATGTTTATCTTTAATTAATTTATCTAATTAATTACTAAAATAAATCACATTAATATATCAATTATTTAATAGTCTTAAGTTAAGGACCTTCATTAACTATTAATTACAATCCTTAATTTCTTTTCTTAAGAAATTAAACTAAATCAATCAATATTAATTTCAAATTTATTTATCTTTAATAATCCATTAATTAACCATTAATTATTTAATCAATTCAAGTCTTTAAATGTAACTTAATTTAACCTTAATTACTTGATTTATTAATATTTAACCATTAGTTTAAAATCTAATCTATTCATATTAATGATCTTTAATCACAAATTAATTTTTCCTAATTAATAATTAACTTAAACCTTTATTAATTGGTTTAATCTCATAATTACTTAATTAATCCAATTATTAATTAAATTTATCAATCCATTTTAATTAACTTATTAATTTAATGAATCCAAATCATTAAATTCAAACTTAAGGATTTTTAACTAAATTTCTTCTTAAATTTCAAATCATTAAAGTATGCTTTACTCTTACTTATTTACATCATTTAAAGTTATAAAACTTGTTTAATTTCAAAACCTAAGATTCAAATCTCAAATTGAATTTAGTTTTAAAATCTTAATTTAAACTGGATTTTAAATTTGTTTCAGATTTTACACTATACTTTGAAATCGAGAAAACTGCTAGGCTTATTTTTAAATCCTGAAAACCCTCTTTTTAAAAAACTAAAACTTTTAGTTCATTTCAGATTTGGATTCAAAATATATATTTGAACCCACACATCAACTGGATTTAAACTTGGTTTAAATCTACTACAAAATTAATTACTTTTGAATTTATTCAAACTCACTCACAGCCAGGTTTTATTTCTCAAAGCCTGGAACCATCATACTCGAATCAAACAAAACCGCTTCGAGTCATCTCCTTCCCTTCTTCGAGTCATGTACACGAACGACTCGAGTAAAACCCGACGAAACATCTACGTCCTCCCCAAAGAAAACAGAGACAAGGAAACGTGCACGTGCACGTGTACTTCGCCGGCGTTCATCTCCAGCCTACCCCACGTCGTCGAACAAGTCGACGTTCCGTTCCTACCCACATCCATTTCCGTTCATCCAACATCGACCAAAACTTGAAAACCAAGAATTTAGCTCCAACCCAAAAACTGAAACGAAGACGAACCCTGGTATCATCGCATTCACGCAACCCCGACCACCTGATGGTCAACTGCTCCGGCCATGAACTCCACTACGATCGAACTACCTCCTCACGAAACCCTATTGCACTCGATCGCATGACGACGACGAACGAGATAAATTTCCCGACCACCCCAAACTAGGTTTAAAAACATACTTTGCTCGCCGCTGCCACCACCGAGGCCTGACCACCTTCCAGCTATTTTTCCTAGACACTACGCTCACTCCTCTACCACCCCAGAGAGCCACGACCTTTCCCTTCACCGAGATCGCCGGAATTTGGTCGAAAAGCCATTTCCGTTCAACCAAGAATTACTCTCGACTCCCTCAACGAAAAATCAAGATTTTTGTCTTAAAATTCAAGTCAAGGTATAAGAATTCAAAATATATATTTGAATTCGAGAATTTTGAAATTCGAATTTGTATATATGATGATGTTTTCAGTTCTTTGCTTTCCAGAGTTATATTCAAACTATTTCCAGAGTTATTTTCAAACTGTTTTTAACTTAACTATATATGTAAATCTCAAGTTAGAATATAACAACCAATATTGTTTTAACTCTAATCATTCATCAGTATATCAAAGAGCATGATTTTAAATCATAACAAGACATGGGGAAAACTAGAAACAGACAGTGTATATGATAACAGCCTGCATTCAAGGATCATTCATTATTCACAAGGCATATCTATATAAAGATATAAACTTACTCATTCTCATACATTTATGCATCAGAAATATACGTCTAAATTTGTTGTTAAGTGATGTTACTCACCTTTGTTTCAGAAAACAGAGCTTAATTTATGTTGAAACAGGCTTGTGAAGATTTTGCTAGCTGAAATCCTCATCCCTAGATCTCTGGTTTGAGTAGATTTTTTAAATTGAAGTTTTGTTTTAATTTGAGTTTTGTTTACTTCAGTTTTTCTTGCCTTTGAAGGAACGAAACTGAATGAAGAGATTGACATACAAAAGAAAGTATGATGTTGTATTTTTGAGTTTACAGGTGATAATTTTCTTTTGTACCAAGGTCAGAGATATTTGTTTTTTTGGAGGCTGATATAATTTTGAACATCTCGAGTTGACTAAAATGTTGTGTACTAAGGGATATAGCATTTATTGCTTGAGTCCTCTGCATTGTTTATCTCGGCTGAAAGTTTACTTGGGTATGGGTTGAGATGATTTCGACCATGCTAGAGGTACTGGCATTTATTATGTTATGGGGGCTGCATATTTTTTTCTTTTCTATGTACTTTGTTTCCAGCCTATACTTTCTTCTTTTATTTGTTTGCACATAGATACTTTCATGAATATAGATATAGATATAAAGTAGTTTTAGTTATGTTATGCATATATTTCTTTTGCTTTGACTTATGTTTATTTTTGTTACATGAAGATTACGTTTTGTTTTAGCCTTATTACTTAGGAATATAAATGAAATTCTATATTTTAATATGTTGTTAAATTTCTTCTAATTTATTTCTATTTATACTCTATTATTTATTTTTCTTTAATATTTATTGTTTTATATTAAATTTATAAATTCAAGTTATTATTAACCATCATTTGTAATATTTATTACTATTATTTATTATTATTAAACCATTTATTTACGATTTAATTTCAAATCCAATATATACATACATATATATATAAATTCAAATTTACTCATATATATCCATATACAATATTTACAATTTTAAATTAAATGATTTATATAGAATAAATTTTGATCCGGGGAAACTCGCTTCAATTTACAATGAATTTTACAAATTTTATTCAAAAATTCGTTTAATTATCAATTTAAATGTAATTAAAATTCGGGGTCGTTACATATAGTATCGATGGAATGTGTCCGATCAGAGGAATGACCTCACTTGGCCCGAGAATCGCTCCTGTTTTAGCCACCTTAAGCCTACTCATGGGAGTCGGATCCACGTATATACCTTATATAGGATCGTCGCCACCATCCTACTTCATTCTGGCATCTCCACCGCTTACACAGTTGTCAAAGTGGTTTTCGGTATTGGCAAAGAGTATGATAATATCCGATCCCGGTCTCTTTAACAACCAATCGCTTATTACACACCGGATGGTTCTTTTACATTTCCAAAATCATTTCATAATTGATATCAAAATATCATATTCGATTTAAACCATATCACTTTCGAAATCATTACTTACCTTCGAAATCATATTCACTTTTGAAATCATATCACATTTGAAATCATAATTCGATAATTATATTCCTTTCAAAGTCAAATTTACAATTTATACCAAATTATCGTATTCTCAAAACTACACCACTTTTAAATCATAACGTTTCAAAATCAAAATTTCTTTCAAAAATCATATTCCCAAAACTGGTTAAGTCCTTGCTTCAAAATCATCATTTCAATTTATTATAACATTCAAAATTCCAACTTAGGTGATAACATCATTTGGCCTTATTTTCTTTTTAAAAACAACGAATTGAATTTAAACACTTTCACTTTACTTGGTTGGAAATTTAGAAATGGTTTAAATAATTATAAAAAGTTAAAATACTCCAAAATAGTTTTAATTCTAGGTAGAGTACCTTTAAATTGATTTAAGATAGTTAAATAGATTTAATTTAGATTAAATATAATTAAAATAGATTAAATAGCTTTGAAATAGATTAATTAGATTTAAAATAAATTATAATGGTTTAATTAGTTTAAAATAAATTAAATTGGTTTAAAATAGTCAATTAATTTATATAGTTAATGCTAGTTAAATAGTTTAATAAGTTTGAAAATCTAAATAATTATAGATATATTTTAAAACAGTTTATATTAAAATATGAGTTTGGAATTTATATCAGTTTAAACTACTCATTTCATTTCAACATATTTTGACCATTTCAAATTTCCAAATCGACAAACCAAATTTAAATAAACTATCAAATTTCATATCGTTTAAATCCATGTTCAAAATATCAATACGGATTACTCCAACTTCAACATATTTCAAAGTTATTTTCAAACAAATTCAATAACTCAATTTCGATAGAATTTCATTTACGAAAAAGTTTAATTTTTTTTAACTTCCCATTTAATTCTTAAAGAAATTCCTTTTTTTAAACCAATTCACATTTCAACGCAAAACTTGATTTTCCAATAATACTTCAATTTATATAAATGAAATTTCATTTCAAAATATCATTTTATTAAATTCAAAATTTTAAGGATTTTAAAATCATTTAATTTAACCAATCCGGTGTCCGTATATAATTCTCTACCCTAGGGTCAAATAACACAGATATTTATTATTTCAATCCACAATTTAATATTTTACGGTTTTCTATCATTTCAAACTGCAATCCCGAATTAAGTAAAAATCCATAACGAACTTGCAGTTTATACGATATGAAATACATCCATTCAACCAACATCAACAATCAACATCCATCACAATCATCATCCAACAATCAATAAATATCAATATAGAACTGATAATCGATAACAGGTGTATACTGGCAGTTTATATTCAATAATAAATTAAATAATGATTTAATTCAAATAAATTCAAATTAACCGAGATGATGATTCAAAATATATCAAACAGCCATAAATAAATTTCTAATCACATCAAAAATTAATTTAACTTACATAAGAAATTTTAGAAGTTGTGAGTGGGTTAAAACACTCACCTTTGAATTTAAATTGAATTTAAATCCAATTTAAGCCCAAAATTTGAACGGTCTCAGAATTCATCCAAACCAGCTTCAAAATGTCTGGAATTTTAATACGATCCCAACGCAAGAAACTGCGCGTGAATCAGACCTCGTATGTGAGAGTTACACTGATTATAACATTATACAATTTGAATTAAATTAAACAAAATAATATATAATAATTTACCACATCATCTTCCTTTCCCAGCTTCTAACCCTAGCTCCTGACATCGCAACGCACACACGAGACTGGAGCCGCCACCTCCTCACGAGGCCGCACGTAATCGCGACCCCCTTGACCAGCGCCGCAGCCCCCATCGCGAGTCAACCCTCCTCGACGTCGCACGAGGGCGTCGATCGCTAGCCGCCACCGTAAAATCTGGGCCTAAATCTAATTTTTGACGAAGATCCGACGTTGTCTCGCCAAATTAACTACGCCGTTAGACTACGCTCGATGGTCGCTACAACCCAGTACCCTCAATTTGACGATCCGACGAAGTTCATCGGAACGTGATGAACGGCCGAGAATAAATCGCCCAATTCAGGCCACACAGAAACCCAAATCCGAAAACGGACAGCAGATTTGACTTGCGCTCGTCGAGAGCTTCAAATCGATATATAATTCAATATAGTTTGAGGAATTTGAAATTTTTGATTTGGTTTTGATTTGGATTTGAACGGAGAAATTTGTTTGTCTACCATTGGAATGAGGAGTTGAGAAAGAATGTACGTACAGAAAAATGAGAGTGAGGAGTGGCTAGGGTTTATAATGAGTTATTTATAGACAAAGCTGAAAATAGAATGGACCGGATTGATTTGGATTAAAAGTTGAACGATAAACGACCCGAAAAGCCTGTTCTACCTCCGGAACAAAAATGGGTCATCCCATATATGAAAATGGATGTTATCGATATTTTTAAATTCAATGGAACTGCTTTCAAGTTCAAATTTCATCGTATGAAGAAGTTGTGATAAAATCAGCTTATTTCAAATTGATTTCAATTGATTTTAATTAAATTGATTTCTAGGCATTTCGAGTCCGTACGATCAAACGATAAGTCCGATCGTTACGAAACTTGAAATCCTACAATAATTCATCATTATAGATCCGATGAAACTGGTTTCGTCAAAATCCGAGTCAGTGGCCAAAATGGCTATTTTCCCGTTAATTAAATAAATTAATAATTAATTAATTAAATCACTTTTTCAGTTCTGATTCAATAATTAACAAATTTTATCACTTTTGGTTTCTTAACCATTTACAATAATCTAAACAAATTTAGATGTCAATTTAAAGTTGATTAATCCATCAATTTCAGTGTTTAATTTCAATTTCATTAAATTCAGAAATTATAAATTAAAATTCCAAAAATCTATTTATTAAATTTTAAACCTTGGTATTCAAGTCTTTATTATGGTAAGGATATAACTAACATTGGTTTATATCCGAGTACATTAATATTTTCCAATATCATCTAAATTTCCATTTATGTAATATTTAAAGATTTAATTTCATTTATTTGCAATTAATCCAATTATTATAATTTAAATTCAAATAAATTAATAAATCTCAATTTCCATTCTTTTTATTTAACCAATTATCATATTATGAATAAAATTAACATTATTTCCAATTATTACCTTAATTTGCATTAATGTAATATTACATTAGATTTATTGCAATTGATTACCAAATTTAACTGAACAGGCTAAATGAATAGGTAACATATAATACTTGTTACCATTTACTTTTAATCACACTTATAAGTTATTATTTTCAAACAAATGTTCCAATTGTTTACATAACACCAATTTTATTAAATTTCCATTAATTATATACTAGTAATAGGTTTATACAACATTTACATTTATTTACTTACATTCAATTTATAACCAAGTTATAACATTTTACATTATTTCATTTATTGTAATTTCATTCAATTTATCAATAATTAGCTTTAATTACCATTGTTACGTTTCATTTTAGTATTTATTACATTACTAAATCTCCAATTTTTCCATTTCTTTCAAATTTAATTATCAAAATCTTATTAAATTAACTAATTTAAATTATCGAAATTTACGGGTCGTTGCACCAGTTGTCAACAATTATGCTAAGTTGAGTGGAGATTACGCTATGTTTGGAGGGAAGCCATTTATTGGAACTGAATATGCTATCAAGGTGGAAAATTGGTTGCTGCATAGAGAAAGGATTTTTGCTGACTTGAGGCTCAATGATGAGCATAAGAGGAGACTTGCTTCGAGACAGCTTCAAGGAGCCACTTTGTTTTGGTGGAACAGTATGACGGCTTGTGTGGATGAGGTGACAACGACATGGGCTAAGTTTAAAAGAAGGTTCCAGGAGAGGTTCATGTCGGTGATGGAGCAGTCTATTTTGATCCGAAAGTTTGCTGGGCTAGAACAAGCGGATATGATTGTTTTGGAGTACGCTAGTTGGTTTGGAGAGTTGTTTAGATATGGCTATGCCACCATTGATACAACGATGAAAAGGAATAAGAAGTTTATCAAGGGTTAAAGCCTGAGTTGGCCAGGGCTACCTTACCTCATATTAGAGACCCTTGTGATGTGGTTGTGGAGATCACTTTAAGACATGAAGAGATGCTTACTTGTTTGGAGAAGAAGAAGGAGAAGGAGGTCCAGGTTGGACAAGGCCAAAATAGGAAGTTCTTCCATAAGAAGGGTGCTTAGAAGGGTGGAGCGGCGGGAGATAAGTGCGATAAGAAATGACATATTTCTAATAAGTATCGTACTGGAAAGGTGAAGGAAGTGATCGGGAAGAAGAATATCAGGTGCTTCAACTACGATCCGATAGGCCATTATAAGAATCAATGCAAGGAGCTCGCTAAGGATGGAAAGGGCGAGGTATATACATTGGAGCCTGCTATTTTGAAGCCAACAGTCCAAGAGAAAGGAAAGGCAGTGTTGGGAGGTATGCTTCAGATCCATGGTATGTCTGTTAGCGTTCTGTTTGATACTGGTGCATCGTATTCTTTTATATCACGATGTTTGGTAGATAAGCTTAACCTAGTACCCTCATATTTAGCTAATTCCTTAAGGGTTGCAAATCCAATAGGAGGGTATGCAACACTTGGAATGAAGTGTGACCACTTAGAGTTTGATTTGTTAGGTCACACCTTTGTTTGTTGTTTGCATGTGTTTGACTTTGTAGGATTCATAATCATATTAGGTATGGATTGGTTAAGTGAGTATGATGCAAGGATATTTTTCCACGATAGGAAAATATCACTTAGGCACCCTAACTGTTGTGATCGGGTAGTTTATACCGTAGAAAACCCTAGTTGCGAGGTGAATGCTTTGTTGGGTGTTGTGGAGTTAGAAGATGAGTTGAATCGAGTCTTCGTGGTTAGGGAATTCGCAGATGTCTTCGAGCCGGTAGTTGGATTGCCGTCGAAACGAGCCATTGAGTTTCGGATAGATTTGGTTCTTGAAGCAGAACTGGTGAGTAGACCGCCAAGCAGGATGACAACTACAGAGATGAGGGAATTAAAGGTGCAGTTGGTGGATTTGGAAGGTAAGAGTTTTATTAGACCGAGTAATTCACCTTGGGGAGCAACAATAATGTTTCCTAAGAAGCTGGATGGATCATTAAGGCTATGTATCGATTATCGCAATTTGAATGAGAGGAAGATAAAGAATCAATATCCATTGCCGAGAATTGATGATTTGTTTAATCAGATGAGTGGAGCCAAGGATTTTCTCAGTTGGATATGGTGATAGGTTTTCATCAGTTTAGCGTAGCAGAGGATAGTATGCCTTTGATAGCATTTAGGACAAAATAAGGATCATACGAATGGTTAGTTATGCCGTTCGGACTAACTAATATGCCGAAATTCTTTGTGGATTTGATGAACCGAATTTTCCGATAGCACTTGGATAGGTTCATGTTGGTTTTCATAGATGATATTCTTATATACTTTAAGGATGAGAAGGAGGATGAAGTCCATCTTAAAGTTGTGCTTGAGACGTTGAGGCAGCATCAGCTGTAGGCGAAGTTATCGAAGTGCCATTTTTGGAAGAAGGGAGTAAAGTTTCTTGGTCATGTAGTCTTAGAGAAAGGGTTGTCTGTAGATCCGACTAAGATAAATGCAGTGAATAATTGGAAGTGATCGGAGACAGTGACTAAGATAAAGAGTTTTCTTACATTGGCTGGATATTATCGGAGGTTTATAAAGGATTTTTCGTGAATAGCAGCAACGATGACCATGCTAACGTGAAAAGTGAAGTTTGTGTGGACCGATAAGTGTGAGGAAGCATTCCAGAGCTTGAAACAATTATTGACACATGCACATGTGCTGGTTGTTTTGGAAAGGAATCAGGATTCGGTAGTTTATACTAAAGTGTGTGGAACTGGATTTGGAGCTGTGTTGATGCAAAAGGTAAAGTGATTGCCTATGCTTCTCGATAGCTTAGGCCGCATAAAGTTAGATATCCAACGCATGATGTGGAGTTAGTTGCAGTAATTTTTGCTTTGAAGGTGTAGAGACATTACTTTTTGGGAGAGTGATTTGAGTTATATACGGGTCATAAGTCATTGAAGTATTTGTTCTCTTAGAAGGAGCTGAACATGAGACAACAGATATGGTTAGAGTTTATTGATGCTTATGATTTTGGAATTGAGTACACACCAGGAAAATGAAATAAGGTAGTAGATGCACTTAGCAGGAAGCATTAGAATGCAGCGTTGGCAATGATTGCTGAGTGGAAAGATTTAAAAGCATTGATAGCTTGGGTATAGTGGAAATAGTGTTATGTTGTCTTGTTTATAAGTTCTATCGGTAATGATCAAAAGGATAGCTCCAAAACAGGAGAAGGATCCCATTTTAGTTGAACGGATTAAGAAGTTAAGAGATGGAATGAAGAGCGATGACTTAAAGGATTTCAATCTTGACCAGAACGGGTGGTTGAGAAAGAAAGGAAGGTTATGCGTTCTGAGTGTAAGGACATAAGGAAAGAAATTTTGGAGGAATGCCATCGTTCGAAGTTCACTATTCATCCAGGAGGAACTACGATGTATTAAGATATGAAGAGATGTTTCTTCTGGGAAGGTATGAAGAGGGATGTTAACTTATGGGTAAAGTAGTGCTCGAATTGCCAACAGGTAAAAGCTGAGCATCAGAAGCCAAGTGAGTTGCTTCCACCATTGGATAACCTGGTTTGGAAATGGGATTCTATTTCTGTGGATTTTATTGACGGGTTGCCAAGATCTAGAAGAGGATATGAAAGTATATAGGTCATAGTGGATAGACCGACCACGAGTGCCCATTTCATTCTAGTTAAGTTAACTAGGACGGCACCTGTTTTAGTGAAGCTATTTATGTAGAATGTGGTTAGACTGCATGGAATTCCTAGTAGCATAGTAAGTGATAGAGATTCTTTGTTCACTAGTGAGTTCTGGAAGAGTCTACAGGAGATTTTAACAAAATCTTGGAATTTGTTAAGAGCTTGTGTATTAGATTTTGGGGGACCATGGGGAGACCATCTACATTTACTGGAGTTTTCATATAACAACAGTTATCAGACTAGTATTGGGATGGCACCGTTTGAATCTTTGTATGGAAGGCCGTGCAAATCTCCCGTTTGTTGGTTGGAGACCGGGGATAGGTTGGTTCTTGGTCCAGATTTAATAAGAGAAGTTGTGGATCGAGAAATCAAGAAAGTTGGCACCGAGATTTGTTGGACCTTTTAGTATTGTAGAGAGGATTGAGAAACTCGCATATAGAGTTGCATTACCGAATAGTTTGGCCGGAGTCCATGATGGTTTCCATGTTTCTCATCTTAGAAAGTGTGTTAGAGACCCGGAGACTACTATTACACCGACTGTATTAGATGACTTAGTAGTAGAGCCAGACTTGACTATAGTTAGAAATCCAATTTGTATAGTCGCAAGAGATGAGAAGAGGCCACTGAACAAGATAGTCAAACTAGTGAAAGTCCAGTGGAGCA
Organism: Allium fistulosum; assembly: GCA_030737815.1. Classification (NCBI taxonomy): domain Eukaryota; kingdom Viridiplantae; phylum Streptophyta; class Magnoliopsida; order Asparagales; family Amaryllidaceae; genus Allium; species Allium fistulosum. The sequence goes on from CM060902.1 coordinate 1,460,794,674, forward strand.
CGATGAGTGAGACTGTACTTGGAAGACTGAGAGAAAGTTTAGAGACGCTTATCCTGATTTGTTTATTGGTATGTTTTACCTCCTTGATTGATTGATTATGTACCTTATCGTAATTTTGAGGATGAAATTCTTTAAGGAGAGGAGCCTGTAACACCCATACTTTTAGTAACATTATTTAGGATATTTAATTAGTTAAATAAAATAATATGATGATTAGGGTATTGAGATTTGATTATAATTAAAGGTTGCTGTGCCATGTAAATGAATGAATTAAAATAAAAATGGTTAAGTATCATAGAGGAGGAGTAAAATAGGACAAAGGGTTTTCTAAACCCTAAACCCTTAGCCGTGTATGCTCTCATTCATTCTCATTTGAAAAATTAAAAACTTAGAGGTCGGTCACAATTTTAGAGAATTAGAGGAAGAAAAAGCTAAGGAAGAAGATTAATCAAATCAAAATTAATTCAAATATCAAATCCTTAATCTCAAGCTAAGGTGAATAATGAATACATCACATTTTCTAAAAATGTTTTCGGTTTTAAGTTGAATCCGAAGTGTATTGCAATGTCATGGCAAGATTTTGAAGGATTAAATGTTTATATATGCTTGTTGATGATTTATGCTTGTTCATATAGATTTTAAGATATGTTTTAATGTAAAAACCCTATTAAATGACATCCAAATGCCTTCGGTTCTAGATTTAGATCAGAAATGATATTTTAGAGACGGGTTTCTATTTTCATAATTTTATGAATTATTGTGAATTTTATATAAACTTTCTAGTGTAGAAAATGATTATTTGGATTTTAAATTATTTACAGCTAAATAATTAATTATTTGGGTCTGAAATTTATATATGTTAGAAAACATATTGAAAATGATTTTCTGGAATTTTTGTAGAATTTTCCTAGGTGTTTTGATGAATATATAAAATTATTTAAGGTATGGAACTTAAATGTTTTATATATTTATAAAAGGAGAAGGGGTATTTTGTAAAATAAAATTGTTGTTTATTTCTGAAATCTTGGCAGCACATTTGAAGAAGAAATTTAGCAACCAATGAAAATTTGATAAACATAGCAAGTTAGTTGAAAAGTATTTCTCTTTTAAGTTAAAAGACAAGTTTACATGATTTTAGCATGTTCTGCCACTTTCGGCACCAGGGGTTCCGACCAAGACGTTTCACCATCATTGCTTTCGAAACCAATGCACGCTGTATCAATTTACTTGGTATGTAGCATATTGGATAAAGGCGGATGGTACATGGTTGAAATGTTGGGTTCCGATGGGGTTGAAGCATGCCTTTATTTTAAAATGAAGTAGCGCCTGCTTTACTTTCGAAGGGTTAGCTTTCGACTGGGTAGGCTTCCGGCCTGGTCAAATGTTTTAAAAGAAAGGTTTCGAATGGGTTGCGCTCTTTTGTTTTAAGTAATGCTTTCGAAGTGGTCGAAACTCCTAGCTGCTGCTTTTCTACCTTTCAAAGTCAATGGTTTCGAAAGGTATACTTTGTTTTAAACTTGGCCACTTCTCCAACGCTTTCAAAAGAGTGGTTTCGACACCATCACTTCTTTTCTTAGGAATGCTTTCGAAAGAATGGCTTTCGACTTAAATGGTTTTAATGGCCCTTTTTCTCCGTTGAAGTATAACCCAATTGGTTTCGAAAGAGATCGTTTAAATGGTTTCGAAAGATGTTTTTCCACATGTTTTAAATTGAACCCAAGTGCTTTCGAAAGACTTATGTTTACAAAGGTTTGATGCTTTTCTACCTTTCGAAGTCAATGGTTTTGAAAAGGTATACTTTGTTTTAAACTTGGCCACTTCTCTAACGCTTTCGAAAGGGTGGTTTTGACACCATCACTTCTTTGCTTAGGAATGCTTCGAAAGAATGGCTTCTGACTTAAATGGTTTTAATGATCCTTTTGCTCGGTTGAAGTATAACCCAAATAGTTTCGAAAGAGATGGTTTAAATGGTTTCGAAAGATGTTTTTCCCACATGTTTTAAATTGAACCCAATTTCTTTCTAAAGGTTTGATGCTTTCGAAAGGTTTTAAAGAATGGTTTCAAAGGGGTGCTTCCCCTAGGGTTTTGAAAGGGTCGAAAGGAAAGGTTTTCCTAGGGTTTCTAAAGGCAATGTTTAAAGGTTTTAAGAAAAAGATGTCTATGGTATTTAAAGCTTTTGAAAGGAAGGTTTTCAATGGTTTAAAAGTTTTATATGAATGGTTCGAAAGGAAGGTTTTGGCCTTTCGGCCAAGGTTAAATAAAGGGTTTTACAGGGTTTTGAACGAGGTGCTTTTAATGGTTTCGAAATGGGTACTTTCAATGGATTAGAAAGGGGTACTTTCAAAGGTTCGAATGTTTTCATCAGCTAAGGTTTGAGTAAAGTATATGTGTGTGTGTGTGTGTAACTTGGCAAGGTGATTTTGAGTAAAACATAGAGATTAAATATTTTCCTTGTTTAAGTTTGATTTAAAGGTTTTAAATCATTTTGAAAAGGTTTTCATGGAAATTTAAGGGAAAGGATCCCTAATTAAAATGACTCAGATGTTAGAATACCAGATGGGACTGGTATAGGGTCGTGCCCTATACATTAGCTGTTAGCCCCGGCTAAATAAGTCCAAAATTCCAGTGTGTATGACTTTGTCACAGGTAAGACTAAAATTTTGATTACACATAGAATGGAATATTTGTTTGTATACAAATAGGTTATTGGTGAACCCGCAAAACCATTAGGATCAGGCGACCCTGGGAGATGTTAAGTTAGTGACAGACCTTCCAGAAGAGGAATATTTTAACTGATAGTTAAGGGCAGACCGTCCATAGGTGGAGTGTCTAACAGATGTTAGATTAGTTTGGTTTATATTGTCTGTAAGGCCCGAGTCAGCCAAAGGTTAGTAGTTAGCCAAACAAAACTATAATGTTTGAACAGATAGTTCATTTATTACCTGATATGTATGTTTACATAATGATGGTTTACAAATTTTAACCAGTTTCCGTTTTAGGAAAAGATTTGCAAAAAGATATGTTTTAAAAGGATGTTAGTGATGGAAAGCCCGTTTTGCTAAGTGGCATGGTCTCACTTAACAATAAAAAACCGAGATGTGTAGTATTATTCATATCAGGCTTTATCTCTAATTCGAAGTTTATTTGTTTCTCCTTAAACTCTCAGGTTACTTATTAGGAATACAAAGAAGTCCCATGATGTATTTCAAAGTTAACTTTAAAAATTTTGATCACAGCGGTTTCAAAGTGCACCCATCGTCCTTTTCGCTTCTACCACTTATAACTTCCATTTCCAATTTCCATAAATGTTCAAACCAATTCCTCTATGTCAAACACACCAAAACATGTGTAGCTAAATATATATATACATGTATATTTCCACAATATGTGACAATTAATGCAATTTAACATATGTCAAATATTGGGAATTTCTAAGCAAGTATATAATGATTATATCGCTTCAAACATTTATAACGCACTATCAAACATGTAAACAAGTAGTCTAGACCATGATACATGTTATAGATGGTCAAAAGAGAGATTATACTCCATAATAATGTTGTCACTTGTTTTATAAAACAAGGCGGGGTCTAAAAGTAATAGCTTGCATTGTTCATTATACTAATTATATTTAATACAGCAACAAGTGATAATATACACATAACTAGTGAGTAAGCTTAACCAAACCCAAATCAATCCCATAAGTAGAAAATCCCAATATGACCCCAATGGCGAAGATGGCGTCTTGATTGGACCTCGTATGAACAAGTTATCAAATTATATAAGATTTGATTTAAACCATAGATTAAGTAACTTAATTAACAACTCAATTTAATGAATCACCTTCAAAACCTTTCTCCCTCCCCAATTCCACTTCCCATGTTCAAGCTAAAATGTGCACATGCACCATTGTCGTGCACGATGTCGTGATGGTATGGAGCTCCACTTGACAATTCTATAATCCAACCTCGCCAATGATCTTCCCTCCTCGAACTCAACCTACTCGACCCAATGCCATCTTCATCGCACTCCCCTATCAATTTCCATCCTGCTTCCCTGATTTTGACCATCACCTATCGCAATTTGACCCACCCCAATAGAGCACTTCCAACCATTGCCAAACAACTGCTCTCGCCTCCACGAACTTGCCTTTGCACATGAAACCCAACGACACTATCGACTCGACGAAATGCCACCTCAATTGACACTAAATTATAATCCTAGTTCGGCATGTGCTAAGTCGACCACTGTCACCCAATGCCACAAGTAAATCGGCATATACCTCAGTGAAGCTCTTGACCATACGAAGATGACGAATCAAACGACATATGATTTCGTGCACTAAAACTCCTGAAACAATTGATTGAAAATGGCAGCTATCACTTTCCTGTTTATAGAACAAAGGTAAAAAAGAAGAAGGGAATAAAGTGAAAGAGGGAAAGGAGTTAAAAGACTATTTATAGTAAAATATTTATTGTATTTTATTCCCTTAAACCAAACGCTACGCGTTTCGAGCACGCATGACCACACAACATGTCTGATCATCACGAAACTAATCGGCGTATAACAATTCATTATTCCAGACCTAATGACACTTGTTTCATCAAAATCCAAGACAGTGCCCTAAGATGATAATTTCACATGTCGATAATAAAAGAATTATTGTTAAAACAAGTTTAATCACTTTAATTATAAAGTAACGTTTTTCCATTGTCACTTATTATTTCAAATGAATTTAAATAAGCTTTTGAAATCATTTTTAATTCACATTAAATCCCAAATTTAAATATTTAAGTAATTCTGATATTTAAGTATACAACGTTTGAAAATCCAAGTCGTTACACATAAGTTAGTCAATCTTAAGAATCAGGACAAGTTGGGAGACGTATTTGTATTTTTACCATTAACTATATATATAGATATATTAAATGCCAAACTCTACAAATTTCGATTATAAAAGTAGTTGCAACCTATTCTAAAAGGATGGACAATGTGACTATGAGTTCGAACAATAGATGAACTTGAAGATATACCCTTATTTTAATTACCCCATGGAAAGCATGCCATATTGGAAGGCGTTGAGTTAAGAAGAGCATGAGTGTAGCATATAGAAGGGTCTCTGAAGCTGGATGGTACTTGACTCCCTTGTTGGGCTTGGATTGCCCAATGATTGTAGATCCCGGCCGGATTGCTAATTGATGATGTGTAGTATGTCCAGGTAAATGGAAAAGTAAGAATATATGTTGCAGAAATCCAGAAGTAATAACTAAATAAGTTCTCGAAAGAAGGTGTGTAACAATCACTCCAAGATGATAGTTGGCTTTTTAATATTCTGGGAGAAGATAAGTCAGTAAGTAGTAGAAAAGAAGAAAATCCAAATGAAGGGACAAATAAAAATCGACTTCGAGTCCGACCCCTATAGAAGAATTTAATGTAAAAGCTTGTGAAACATACATAAATAATATATTTGAAATAATTTTCAAAGGAATTATTTGAAGGTAGAAAAACCCTATTTTTGAAAAGTAAGTAAATATTAAATTTTCGAAAAAATAAAATATCTACATTTTAGTTACATAAAAAGCTCTAGTTGAAATTGAACTTAGTTAAATCGAAAACTTCAATAAATGGGTTTTCATAAAAAGTTGTTTGATTTGAAAAAATTGTAAAACATATCTTGCACGCTAATTTTTCTGAAATGAAAATTTTTAAGTTGTAAAATTCTTCTTAGTGGTGGACAATAGGAAGTAGTACAAGTTTAAAATAGGATAAATAGAGTAGGGAAAGAAGATAGAACCTGAAAATGAAGCAGTAGGCAAACACGTTGCGATGGTTTAATGAAGAAAAACATTCAATTGAGGGAAAAAATATATAAAGAGAAGCAATTTAAATAAGAGTAGTTTGGATAGACGAAAGCTAAGTACTAGTAACATTATGAAATATGAATAGAAATAATGTTTGAAATATGTTAGTAATCAGAAACAATATAGGAAATTAAAAGAGAGAAAAATAGATAGTTTTCAAAAATATGTGAAGTAATTGCATACATCTCTTTAGAAGCCCCCCCCATATGCTATTAGAACCTTCGCTAAGGCAGAAAGTGGAAGTAGCACGAGTATTAGGAAAATAATAGGGTGGAAGTTGTCCTTGTCTACTCGAGTTTTAATAGTTATAGAGGATGTTTTATAAACACTATAAAGTGCATTTTTGAAAAGAATGGTTTAGTATAAAAAATTAGGTTTTTGGAGTACAAAAACTAAAAAATAGTTTGAGTTTAAAATCCTACTTTTAAGAAGTAAATCTTCATTGTTAAAAGTTTTTAAAAGAAAAGTTAATTTGAATGACCACTAATGTAATGAAATTTGACCCTTATTTATAGGATCTTTTAACAATTTAATTTCTAACATTTCCTTTTAAACTTAATAAATAAACTTAATTGATAATTCTAAATTATCTATTTAAAAGTTAAGACGTCTATAATTAACATTGATAAAATAAGGAGATTTTCATGGATCCTTTTCGAAACCAAATTATTGAAGGATTTAAATAGAAAGTTTTTCAAGTTTATATTTTTAAAGATAAAAGTGTTGGGGTTAAGTGCTTTATAATTGTGAAGTTTTAATTTTAGAAAAAGTGGCGAAAACCAAATCGAATTTTAATTTGGAGTAGTTAGGGATGAATAGCTAGGTAAGACGGGATGAAAGTTAAGGCTATAAATAAAGTAGTGATGAATGCTCGTAGAGTACAAATAATTGATCCTCATTGGATATAAGGAATATTAGTATGAGCCTAGGAATATTTCATTAAACAGGTGCAAAGACCATAAAGAAGAACCTATATGGAAATGGGAAATGGTATCAAAGTACGTTTTTGTGAGTTCTAGGGTATACTCACATGGAAAAAAATAAAGGAAGCATATACCAAGGTTTTGAGAATACTATTAAGAAATTTAGAAGAGAATACTAATATAAATGGTTCTGATAATGGAAGTAATGGATGGATCTTATTTATTTGCAGCCAAAAAGGAAAGTTAAGATATGTGGTATAGTAGAATGACATGTTAGAAAGGTTTATTTAATTTAAGTAAGAAGTGATAGAGCCACAACATCATTAACGTCAACTGATGTCGAAGTGCAGCTTCGAGCATTCGTCTTTTTTAGATTTTGATTGTAAGCATTAGTTGTTTCTATTGTATAAAATACGTATGATATTGTGAGAATAGTTCCTTTTAAATTGGTTTTCTAGATTGACCGCTATATTTATTGGAAAACTGTGTGAGTAAGAAAGTCTCATGTAGACACTTAACTAATGCTTAGTAAGATTGAAAGTTTATAAATTAAATTAGGAAATTTATTAGCCACTAAAAATAAAATAATGTTGTCCCAAAAATCTTAAAATTTTAGGAAGATAAATTTTAACAAGCAAAGGACATGGAAAGGTTGTTGCAAAACCATGGGTCATTATCCCCATGCCTTAGAAAGCAATTTATAAATAAACTTGTATGCTGGTTGTTATTTTAAAATCAAAGAAAAGGTTTTTGAAATTGAAAATTTACCATATAATATGATAGAGTCTATTATGGATGTTAAACTATTAACTAAATACTGACCGCGTAAGATGTGACATAATTTGTTTCTAAAGGGAAAAAAGAGAATATACTTGTGAAAATTTTTCATATTTCAAAAAATAAAATACTTTTATGGAAGGTTTTAAAAAATAAATTTTAAATTTTTTCAAACTTCTCAAAATTTAATGTTGAAAAGATTTTGAATAGAAAAAAGAGGAAAATTTCTAAGTTTTAAAATACCACATGCTTAGCATAGTGAAAAGTCAATCAGTTAGCGAGTAAGAATTTTACAAGGTAGTGGAAGTGATGGCAAAATAAAATATAGTTAGCGGCGAGGGGAAAATGCTATTTTAGCCTTGGAATTTCTTTTTCCATACTTTGTCGATCGACGAACAAAACACTTTTTAAAATAACATTGTTTTAAAATTGTTAAACTTTAAAAGTAAATTTTATTATGTGGACTGTACTTGGAAAAGTTGGAAAAGAATTAGGGGCAAAAGAGAAAGTTCCAAGGTAAAGTGGAAAATGGGTACACAAGAGAATGATGGAAATATAAAATTCTCCATCTAAACCCCTTTTCCAGCATAAGAATATAGACTTAGAAAACTGGATTTTTTCAACATTTTGGATGTTAAAAATGGTGTGCTAGGATTTTAGACGGTAGGTATTGGATGAAAAATTGGCTGAACTATACTTCTATTTGTAAAAGTGTGGAAAAAATTGCGTTCGAAAAAAAAAACTATGATTTTCAAAATTTACATACATATATAACTGCCAGTACATATAGGTTGTTTGCATAATATTTTCAAAATTGTTTTAAAGGATGCATTCATATAGGAGATGCCAATTTTGTATTATTCAACATACATATTGTAATGAACCAGAATTTTCGACCTTCGAAAATCGACACTAATACGTCCACCGTATTGCCTACCGAGCAATCGAATGCCGGAAAACCCGTTCGTTAAGGGAAAAGAAGAAGAAGGAAAGTAGACAACTAAACAACACAGAATCTCATAGCAGATAGAATAATCTATAATATACAACAAATCTTTACCGAAAGAAAAATGTAATATACATACGTTAATCAGAGTATACTAACCTATTTCAACCCAGACAGTTAAAACAGCCTGTCCTTACAATTACTGATAAATACAACCAACTGACAACACTGCGGAACACAAGAAATATGTAGATACGTCTTGGCCCTCCAGCTCGTCTGTTGAGCCCCAATGCATCCAAAGTAACCTGTAAATATATTCGGTCTGTTCCGAGCATTGAAAGGAAAGAACGCTTGGATCAGTCTGGCAAACCAGTCTAGCAAATAAGTTGAGTTGAATTTAGGAAAAAAAGGAACTTGTTTCTGGTTATTGACACGATAATATAGGGGAAGGAAGTGTGGTTGAACATGGAAAGGGTATGGCTGAAGTATGGGCTATGGATATGGTGAGGGACATGCTAGGGTATGGTGTACACAATATTTTATTTGAAAATATCCGCCTCTACACGTTCGAAAAATCTCAAACTCCTATCGAGGCGTGTCGCCTGGCATTCTATACTACCGTTATTATGAACTCAATGGAACTATTATTGGGACCTATTCGATCATATGTAGAAGTAGCTTTTCAAATCTAGTTATATTATATTAATTTCTATAATTAGTTTCTAAGCGTTTCGAGCTCGCATGACCAAAAGATACATCCGATCGCCATGAAATTCGTTAACATACAATAATACACTATTACAGATCAAATGAAATTGGTTTTGTCCAAATCCAAGACAGTGTCCTGGAGGGCTATTTTCAGACATTAATTAAAATGGAATTTTTTTATTAAAACCAAATAAATCGGTTTTAAATCTAAATTTTAAAAGTTTACTAGTATCATTCTTATTCAAATTAAATCCAAGATTCAATTATTAAATAATTCAAATTATTTGAAATTTATGTTACTTGACTTATAAAATAATATTTCAATATCTAAAATTATTTAAATATTCCAAATTCAAATGAATAAAATTCTAGGTCGTTACATTCTCCCCTCTTAAAAGAATTCCGTCTTCGAAATTTGTAAGTAAGGAAAATGCCCCAAACCCATTAACTTTTCCAAACCAATTAGTTGAAATAGATTACCAAATTCATTTAAGCATTTAACTTCATTCATTGATACCAACTAATATCATTCCAAGTTATAACACCAAAAATCTAATATTAGTTATCGAAATTTCTCAAAATTCTCAAAAAATTTCTAACGCCTTAAATTTACAGAAAATTTCTCCAATGTCTCCTTTGCGGGGTTCGATCGGAAAAATTTACAATACATATATAATTGTAGACATACATCTCGTCTTCAAGGATGAGGAAAAACATAAAAATACGACATGCAATCCGAGATGTGTACCCTTTATTAGCATTAGAAAGCATATACAATAAATATAATGCGAAAGCAAGCTCCAAGTGCGAAGCATATGTCATCCGCACCTACTAATCACTCAATAACCAATGAGAACATGTATAAGGAAAGTAATATTAGTATATAACATAAACTATACAATAACCATATGCAAATGTAAGAAATGTAATAAGAGAAACCATCTTAAAAATAATATCCATCTAATTAATTCATAACCATATCAATTTACATTTTCCAATGTCAACATTTAATTTATTAAAGCCCCTATGATGTACATATACCATCCGTAAGCAAAACCATACCTGATCGCTCGATTATACAGTTTCACTTCTGAATTTGCATCGTTCATACGACCACTTTAGTTTGGACTCAGATCTGGTTCCTTGATTAGAAACCACCATTCTCCTTGCATAGCCATATACTATAATAGAGAACTCCAGAATTAATCAAGAATGCATATCTAGTTTTGGCCATCGAGAATCGAGTGAAAAATCCTAACTTGGATCGATGTAAATAACCTCGAAATCTTATATTCGAATCTAGATCAAAAAGTTATGCGAATAAAATAATATACATACAACTTAAGTATTTATTTCAACTGGTTTCTTATTATATCCCTTTTTTATTCAGATTCTTTTATTTACATCCATTCATTACTTAGTTTATTTCTTTCAATACTAATATCACTTAAGAACCATTACTTCAAATTTTACTTAAGTTTATAATAAACATTACACAACCCAACTCATTTTTATTATCACTTCACAAGTTAAGTTCATATCTATTTCTAATCAAATTCAATTTCATTTAACTCATTTCATTAATTCACTTCATCCACCTTTACTTGAGCCAAATTCCCTTTTCAAAATTTATTGTATTTAACTTAACTTAATTTAAATTTCATTTCAGTTCAATTTCAAATTTTTGAAAAATTATTCCTTTATATATAAAATATAATCAAGGTAAAATTATTTCATTTCCCTAATCTCAAAACAATACTATGTCAAATTGCTCTGTTCAAGTGTTTAGAGATCCCTATCAATAACGTTAATTATTCGTATTAACAAGAATCTATAAGCCACTCAACTGATCAATCAACACAATATAAAACATTTTTATATCACTAACAAATACACGCTCATATATATACACACTCAAACTCATTTTAGGGTGCTACTGACCCTATCTCTAATGAGTAATCCCCACCAAAGCAAAGGTTTTCACTTAACCTTGCGCCTTGATACCTGCTATAACGAACCGAAATTTTCGACCGTCGAAAATCGACACTAATACGTCCACTGCATTCGACACTAATACGTCCACTGCATTGCATGCAGAGCAATCGAATGTTAGAAAACCCAATCGTTAGGGGAAAAGATGAAGAAGGAAAGAAGAAAACTAAACAACACAAAATCTCACACTAGAACGGATAATCTATAATATACAACAAATCTTTACTTAAAAGAAAAATGTAATATACATACGTTAATCAAAGTATACTAACCTATTTCAGCCTGGACAGTTATAACAGCCTATCCTTACAATTTTTAATAAATACAACCAACAGACAACACTGCGCAACACAAGAAATATGTGGATATGTCTTGGCCGTCCAGCTCGTCTGTTGAGTCCCAATGGATCCAAAGCAACCTGTAAATATACTCGATCTGACCCGAGCATTGAAAGGAAAGAACGCCTGGATCAGTCTGGCAAACCAGTGTGAGAAAACTCTAATCAAATCAACCAATTTCTATATTTTGGAAAACCCTTTTAAAATAAAAGGTATCTCGTAAGACCACACCGCACATAAACACGGATGGGTTTTGACCTTCCGATAATGAAAACATATTCTATTGAAAATCCGTTGATATTATAATAGTTTCTAGGGTTTTTAAGTAAATGATTAACATAGTCGAAATTGTTACATTAATTAAATTCCATCAAAATAGGTATAGAACTACGACCGAAGGCACTTATTGGGAAATAGATTCCATATAATGACTGGGCTACTAGGGTAACGACCATCATGGTGCATCTCTAGGTAAAATAACATCGAGGTCGAACCTATCAACCTCTGCCAACACAGAACCGGCCTACTCCATACTGGATAATACGGAATATGATCACCCCTTGGTTAATGGGCCCCAAAGCATACAAATGAGAGATAATATCAACTCTAGATGGGGATGATCATATCTTAATGGGAGCGACCCACCTAGCCTTGCTACATCTCCTTTGTTTTAGTCATTCCCGCTTGATGAGGCTTGAGGCTATGTTTTACCTTTCATATAGCACTTCCCACTTGGAATGCTAACACTACCCTCCAGACAACAATGCAATACCAACATTCATCCATACAAGTTGTGAAAGAAATGGACAAACTGAAGGCACCACTTCCACTACATCAATTTTGGAATCACCCTCGGAATTAGAAGCAAGAAGCCCTTGCACTTAAAGAGCTCCGTCTTCAATTCCACTATCTTCAAGATGTCTTCACTTCAAATTGCTTAAGTTAGATCGAAGGGGTTTTCGGATAACATATCTGATCTTGGTCTCTTTGAAACAACACTTGATAGTTTTCGGTAAACTCAACCCCCTATTCTTTAGGAAATAAATAGTAAAAGATAAAAGCGGGGATCACATCCTAACAGTTAGTGGATAAATTTCCTTATCATTTAATCTAGGAGAACGAAACGAGATTTATATGCATATTATAGCATTATCAGAGATGATTGTGCCATATAACTAACGTGTTTCTCCTATATATTTCCAGAGTTACGTTTTGGGCTCATATTTGATAGTCGATTGTTTAACTATCCACAAACACACATCCAAATCATGGATTTAATTCCATAGGAAAAACCAACATTAGTTAAGCCATAAGCAACTACTAACCCCTTAAATGAATCTTTTCATTAATTAAAAATCACTTTGTAAATACTTGTACATAAATAATTTATTTTACAAAGATATTTCCACAAACTCTTATATTTTCAATACTTGCAAAAATATCCATATACTTATCTCAATGGTATACGGAGGAAAATTTCCTTTTTACGCAATTCTAGAACCATTTATAAATTCTTTAATAAATATCTAAAACCATTTAGAGAACTCTTTTTACCCTTTAACTAATCTTGCTTCAGCTTTCCAAACCATGTTATAAAACTCCCCTTGTGAAATCCAAACATGTTTATAAAACTCTATTTATAAATCTTAAAAACATTTATTAATAAAAAATAATCATTTAATTCAAAACACTATTATATAATAATGATTATTAGTAATAACATTATAAATAAATATAATTACTAACTTTAAGACATATAAAAATAATAACTAATAATTTCAAAACATTATTAAATAAACAATACTAATTATTCTTTACCATTATTGTAAATAGTAATAATTTATTTCTAAAACATTATTAATAAATAATTATAATTATTACTAATTTCAAATAATTAACCTTTTAAAATATTAAAATATTGATAAATAAATTTAAAACAATATTAAATATAAATAAATAAATAAAACAATATTAAATATAAATAATCTTAAACACTATTAAATATAATTAAATAACTTAGAAAAGCAGATAAAAAGGTTGGAGTACTATAGAAGTTAAATCCTTTAAAACAAAATATTTCTAAAACCTAATTTCAAATTTAAAATCATTTCCTGTCTCAAAAATAAACTCCCACTCAAATGGCGATTTATAATATTTTTAAAACTAATTTTGAGGCCAATAGCCACCCAATGCTTAACCAATATCGATATTGATTTTCTATCACTATAGGGTTTAAGTTTTGGACATATAACAATGCCATAATCAATAGAACCAACAATCAGGTTTAACATCCAATAATTCATATAACGGGAATATTATTGAAATTAAAATCAATAATGGTGAGAAATCCTATTGGATCCCTCCAACCTTTCCCCTGCATCACAACTCATATATATATCAATATATATATATGTAAATAAAATCAACAATGGTGAGGAATCTCATTGGATCCCTCCAACCTATTTCCCCTGCATCACAAACAGTATATAATCATATAATATTGGTCATCCGCTACTACTGGGCGGGTATATATAAAAGGTCATCCGCTCCAAGGGCGGGAATAAATCCAAACCAATTGATAAAACAATATGTAACGACCCGTAAATTTCAACTGTTTTAATAACGTAATTAGTGGAAATTTTGTGAAATTTTAAACGATAAAATTTTGAAATATAAATTTGATATTTGGAATACGTCTAGTTAAACATAGCAACTGGTAAATTTTTGTCCGAAAATATGAAAGTTTATTTCGCGCGTAAATTCACTTCAATTTAATCAGTCAAAAAGAAATGAAAATAAAATGTTTCCGAAACCTAAATATTTTTACATAGAAAAATTCTAAACCATCTTCTGAGCAAGATGTCAGTTTGTCGTTTTTCCAAATTCGGACATCTTTGGCTCCGTCGATCTTATTTTTCAGTGTTTTTCTTGCATTTTCCGCTGGTAGAAAATTCGAATTTTTATAATTCAATCATACCACAAATATCTATATACCGTTTTGATCATCTCGTCGTGCTGATCTCTACAGTATATTCAATTGTCAACTTTGGAGTTCGATGTGCGATACAATCTGCAAAATGATTCCGTATCGGTTCCGTATTCGAACTTTGTTCCCTTTGCCTTTTCAATTACCTACCGTATAATTTGAACAGCCACTTGCTTTTATTAATTTCAGAATTCAATGTGTTGTTGTCACAATTCCCTATTTCCAATTTATTGTATTCTGGTTCGTTTAATTGTCCATCGGTTCCTTCTCTTTTCCATTTTTGAAACGAAATCTTTATTTCTTCCTCTTCTCTGTTCATTTGAAAATGAAAGTATAATATAAACCATTCCATTTGCATTGTCGTCTCTCTCAGAAAGCAACTGTCCCCTCCTTCACTATTTTCCCCAGCGCCACATCTTCCCCACCTCATCCTCCTCTACAAAACACGCAAGCATCTGAGTCCACCATCACCAACTCCCTCACCCTCCAACCGAACTCGCTCAGCACTCACAACCTCCACCTTTCCGCCTTCACCACCAAATCTACCACCGAGAACCACCACTGACCACCTATCGGGCCCGACCTCCATCACCACGTCTACCCTCACTTCCACCTCCACCCACTACCCTGTTGCTATGTCACCTTCCACCACTGTGAACCGCCGCATCCGAGGCTTTCCTCCTCTCTCCCCTAAACCCAGCCGAAGCCGAGACCCATCAAGTCGGCAAACCACCATGCCTCGAACCACCCTCCCACTCGAATTCCTCCGCCTCCGCATCTCCATGCCATAGCCTGCACCTCCGGCGACTCTACACCACACGCCTAGCAGCCTACCACTGCCTCGGCCCAAACAATTGGACCCCACGCCCTCGCAGCCTGGTCGTAGCCTAGGCACAGCCGCACCCCATCACTCCCCTCTTCAATAGATGAACCTCCCACTTGCACCACCAAGAACCCGTTCCGCCACCGCCTACCGCTAGCCTTCAGCCCGAGCTCCTCTCCTTCACCTTTCCTTCCACTTTCACCGGGCGTGGCTGCCGTTCACCGAGCCTCTGATGTAGCCAACCCCACCTATGCATCTTTAGCCTCAGCTGTGCCCCTCGTCTCCATCCATTATTATACGCGTGTGGTATAAAGGTTAGTTTTTTTTGCATATAATTTGTGTATCAGTTTTTATATATAAAAGTTTATTTGTACATATAGTTACGACAGAACTAAGTTTTGTTAAATGTTTATATGAATCGTATTATATTTTATAAATATTCTATGAAAATATATAATATATTGTTGTGCATCACTTTACAATCTTTTGTATTAAAACAGACTTTAATATTCAGGCTTAAAACAAGTTATATGATCTGTTCCCTTTTTATTAAGTTGTGTGAGTTTCAAAATATGTGTTAGGTTGCAAAACAGTGAGTGGACCACAAGCATAGATATTTTGTGTTATTATATACTACTCGATATATGTGTTTTTATATATCACATTGGTATTTTGTTGTTTATACATTAGCTTATTGATATATTGGTTTATAAGGTGACAGTATGTGCGTATGTTATATAGGAATTTTGAAAGAAAATAACTATTTATTTTGATTATAAACTTGTATATTAATACATACATATAATAAGGAAATATGTTAGAATAGCTTCTGTCGGGTTGTATGGATACGAGTTTTGTAAATATTGATTTGAATGTTATGTGTAGTTATATGCTGTATTATATATTAGAATTTAAGATAGACAAGAAAATATTGTTGACTATATATGTGATTTTATATGTTATATATGTAGATATTTTGACCTTAAAAACATATATACTATATAAGTTTATATTTATATATAAGTTCACTTATATCAATTACGTTCATCGATCCAGTCTGATTTATTTCATCGATTCCTTTTACCAGCTTTGTCGCCAAATTCTCGCTCAATCGTGCTTCGCTTTGGGAATTCGTGCTTGGATTTTGTAACTCAACTTCATTGTCTATACCTCTAGCCTCGGAAGGTGAGCAATCACTCACGATTAATGTTCTTTTATTTATTAAATTTGATTTCAATTGAAACGACAATTGAAATATGCTGCTGTTAGTTATTTACACTGTTATATATGTTATTACCTATATCAGTTCACCTGTGACATTTGACACCATTATCTATTAATTATTTATGCGATGATAATACAGTTTGGCTGATAATTGATTGATTGTTGATGTTTATATTGGACGTTAAATTGTTAATGTTAAAGTGACAAATAGTATGCAATTGAATTTGATATAGGATAGTTAACCATTTTAAAACTGATTTATATGTTAAATTTGATTAGTTGAATATGACCCCTTTTAATTGTTAAATTAATTGACATGTAGAATAGTGATAATTACACTTTGAACCATCGACGTATATTGGATTAATTGTTGTAGTATAAAATTGAAATTGAATGACAATTGAAGAACCGTATAAATATTAGTGTAATAATCTTTAATCTACATGAAATGATAGTGTAGATTCTAGAAATAATTTTATTAATTCACACAAATAACAATGTGAATTAATACGGTTGTTTCGGGATTATTTGAATTGATTATTGAATTGATATTGGTTGTTGTTATTGCTTGTTTATTTACTTTGACACCATCCCAGCTATCACACTGCAAGTTCCCTTTGTTATGCTTTGATTTTTGAATTGAATTGGAATCGGGTTGAAATGATAAATACCCAAATTGAACTCTGACCTAGGATAGAAAATTAAATAAAACCCGATTGGTCAATAATTTGTTTTGAAAATAAAACAAAGATTTTATTTGAATAAATAATATGGTTTTGAAATGAAGTTGAAATTTGAATTTTTATTGAAAGAAAAATGTTAATATTTAAAAAAATCTGAAACAAAATATTAAAAATGAAATTGACGAAAGAACGATGTTTCATTTGAGAAATGATTGAATTAAGTTTGAAATTATAATTAAGTTTGAAATTATTAAACTTTGAAATTATTTAATAATTAAGTTTTGAATTATTTAATAATTAAATAAGATTGAATTATTTAATGATTAAATTGAATTGAATTCTTAATAAGTTAAATTGAACTTTTGAATAAGTGAATTTTACTTCGTAAATAATCGAAATTGAGTTTCTTTATTAATTAAGTTTTGGAAAATTATTTAAGTAAGTAAATAAGTGAAATTGAATTTCTTTAACAAGAAATAAAATGTGATTTATTGAAATTAATGTAAGACTTGAAAATTAAAGGATTTGATTTGATGAATTTAATTTAATTCAAATTTTAAGTTTTGAAATAAGGAAGTTGAATTTAAATAATGGATTTAATGAATTGGAAATTTAATGGAAATTGTTTTGAATGGCAAGTTTACTTAATGAATATTGAATGAAATTGATAAATGAATTTAAATTTATTTAAATGTTAAATTAAATTTATTTAAATGATTTGGAATGAAACTTATTTACGAACTTGAATCAATATTTGAATTGTTTAAAAAGAAATTGAAAATTGAATTATAAGATTTTGAAATGGAAATTTGGAAGTTTTGAAATGAAAATTTTGGAAATTGATTTCAAAAGACAAATGAAATGTTGATTTACAAATTCTAATTGAAATTGAAATTGATTTGCTTTTGAAATATATTAACGACCAATCGGAGTAATAATTACGGAAGTTATTAAAGAGACCGGAATCGGTTATGGATATACTCTCTATCTAAACCGAAAACCACTTTAATAACTATACGCGGAGTGATTATCCAGAATGAAGTGGTTGGAAAGATGTTCGTGATGACTGAAGAAAGAGAACGATAATGGATAGCCTTGACACTTGTGTCAAATTGGAAATGACTAAAACAGGAGCCGTGCCGGGCCAATGGAGGATTAGCTGCCTCAAGTGAACACACTTCTTCGAACTACTCATTACTTGTTGTCGATTGGTGCACCCTTGATTTTGGGAGTGTTGTTTCACGGTGTTGCGGGCGCTGCGGCGTTGCATTCTCACCAGTCCGGATCAGGCAAACGGTAGTATCACTATCTTGGGTATTGCCTCATATGCCTTGTCATACTTGTATCCCTTTATTCGCGACTACTACGATTTTGGTTTGTACCTTTAGTATATGGATTGCCCTTTGGTGACTTCCGGTTTTGGGGAAACTACGGTCTTGTATATGCTTTTGGGAATAAAAATGTGTTAAGGGTGGAATGGGCCATGACTTAACACTTGTAACGACCCAGAATTTTGAACAAATTAAATTGAGAATATTTAATTAATTTTAAATATTTGAACGATGATTTAATTTGAATCCCGAATATAACTTTGAATTTGACGATTAAATTATAAAATTTAATCGATTGAGAGTTGGATACAAATTTATATCTTCAATTTACAGTTGAAGAAAAATATTTCGAAAGCTTTTAAAATTCGTATTGATATTACTGAAGATAACAGAAGCTTCAGAATTGAATTTGAAAATGAATTGTTCAGTTTGAAATTATATCGTTCGAATCGATATTTGAAAATAGCGTTCCGGGGCATAGTCTCGAAATTCGACGAAACCAGTTCCATTGGGTCCGTAATAGTTTATTATTATCGGATTTCAATTTTCGTGTTAATCGGAGTTGCTTTGTGACCGTATGGTTAGAAAACACGTTGAGATTTTAAAGCGAATTTAATTTAAAAATTTAAATTTTTATTACTTAACGTCACCACGTATCCCCTAAAATTTTGCCTAAAATCACGCCTGAAATCACGATACAAAATCGTGTATGCACGTTCTTCTGCAAAATCACGTATGCTCGTCCCTTCCCCCTTTCGTTCTTTAAATCAAGACCGATCTTTATATTCTTCTTCCCTCCTTAAAAAAAATGAAATCTTCAGAGACTAAAAATAAAAAAAAAATCAATATAAACTTCGAATTCAAAATACTCCTCTTCAAAAAAACTCCGAATGAAATTCGTTCACCACCCCTATTCGATTTCGAGTGGAAGCAGGGAGAGTACGAGGGGATCACCAAATCACGCGACCAGATTTTAAAGAGAGAGAGAGAGGGATCGCGCTTCGCATCGATCTGATATGGGGCGGTTCGAACCAGTCTAGGCAACGACAGAAGAGGGAAACGAGCTAACGCTCGTGATTTAGGGTTTCGAAGTCGCGAGATGGAGGGCGAATTCGTGGGCGAGGCGATTGGGCGGCGCTTCACGTTCAATGGCAATCGAAGTTCTCGGCGAACTCGGCAAAGGCGGTGAGGGCGGCAGCGCAGTCGGAGGGTGAAGTTGCGATGTCTGGTGGAAAACGAAGTCGTGGTTTCGGCAACGTCGAGGTAGTCATCTCGAGCTCGGCATCGGAAGGTTGGGCAGGCAAATGTGATTCATTCGACTTCGATTTTGGTCTGCAGTGAGGTAAATCTAATCTTGTTCTAAGTTAATTTAGTATAAGGATATATATTACAGGGAAATATACGATAACAGTATATTTATAAAGCAATTTATTTTCTTCTTCAATTTACATATTAATATATAGATATGAATACAGTAAGGTGAATTTCTGTTAGTTACAGAAAAGGGAAACAAATATATTTCTTTAAAAAGGAAATTTGTTTTAAAGTTTATACGGGAAAACAGAAAATATCTTATATAAATAAAGTTAAAAAAATTTACTAGTTTATTTTGGAAATAATTTATTAAAGTAAATTTGGTTTAACTCATTTATTAAAAAGAAATATTTGGAAGATAATATAAATGAATTATAATGTTTAAAGTATATGTGTTCATTTATTCTGATTACCAAAGATTATTTAGGAAAAGGGAATTTAATTGTTTAATTTAAATATTAGTTAAATAAATTTATTTACAAGAAATTGGGACAAAATAAAATCTTAGTTAAATAAGTTTATTTCAAAACGGAAATCAGTTAAAATTTAAAATTAACTGTTTAAAACGAAATCACGGATGAATTGAAGATTACACAATGAAAATTGGTTACTCAATTTAATTCGAATTTTAATAAACTGTATAATTGTTTATACAAGGTCGAAAACAATGAAGAAATGATCGGAATGGAAATGGATTGCAAATTAAAACTAAGGTGAGATTTTCTCACTCGAAGGAAAAATTTAATATTGCAGTTATTTATTGACTGATTGATTGCTATTGGATGTGATATTAGATATGATAGGATATATCTATATATAGCAATATATACATATTGGCATATGTATATATTGGATTGATGATTTCCCGCCTCGTATAGCGGATGAGACCCTATTGCGCCGTTAGTAAGCGGATTTTTATAAAAACCTATGTACCGTGATATTCCACCTCGAAGTGGAATGGTATTGTGCTAACATCTATGGATGCAGGGAAACAGGTTGGAGGGATCCAATTGGATTCCTCACCAGTATTTATTCATTTACAGATTTTGATGTATATTCTGTGATAATGTTGATATATGATGTTTGTTGTTGTGATTGACTAATTGGTGTTGTTGCATCATCGGATTCAGTTTTGAAATTTAAAAATAACGACTTTTACTTTAAAAAGGGTTTTTAAAGTGATTTTTGAAAATATACGTTTTATGGAATTTTTGAATTGATTTATAAACGTTAAAATTTTAAAAGTTATAAGAGTTATAATGTTTAGTGAAATAAAACCAAAGGGTCGTTATTGAAATAAATAGTTGATTTATTTATAAAAGGGTTTAAGTCGGGATTTTTTAAAAATAACTATAAACGATTTGTATAAAAAGATTTATAAATTTGATAATTTATAAATCAAAATATTGGACTTATAAAACGAATTTTTTTTAAGTGTTAAAAAGAAGTATAAGTGAATGAAATAAATAGATTTATAACGTGAAGTTATAAAGTGAATAGATACCGTAGAATAAAGGATTTATAAGAGATTTACTTATAAATTTGACTTTTACACTTAGATGAGATATGAATAGAAATTGCTAAATGAAATGATTTTATAAGTTGAAATTGTTATAAAGTATAAAATGCGATTCATAAACGTTGTTTATAAATCCGAAATCGCTTATTTTGATAAGTAAATTATAGAAGTAAATAAAAGAAAATTTATAAGTCGAAGTTGTTATTAAAAATAGAAATAGAATTTATGAACGTGTTTGTAAATTCAAATCAGTTGAATTTGAGAAATTTAGTATAGAAGATTTTTAAAGAAGATATATTCGCGATTTTGGATAGCGAATTTTTATTGAGATAAAAATGTGTAGAAATGATTGAAATGGGGTTAAGTGAATTATATTCACGATTTTGGACAGTGAATATATTATTGAATAAATGGATTTATTTTTGAAGAAGTGATATTAAAAATGAAGTTAAACATTTTAAAGATGTTTTAAAATGTATTATGAATCGAAAGCATAGGTTTCCACAGTTCTTGTTGAAATAGACGTTTTCGAGAAATAAGGAAATGATGGACTATAACACTGTTGTTATAGTAAATGATTTTCGAAAGAAAATGTTTTTATGTAGTATTGGGATTTATATATCTATCTAAAATTCTGAATCCCTATACTAGTGATTTCGAGTCGTCGTAACGATGTTTTACGCAACATTCGTTTTGACTCAAATAGATGTTAAAATTTATGATTTCCTTAAAGAATGAATATATACTTAATTTGATTTAAGTATATCGAATATTTTCAAATGTTGAAAATAAATAGATTTGTGAAATACTTATTTTTTTAAATAAGTATGGAAACGCTTTTCCAATATGAAATGAACTGTTTTGAGATGTTATCTTCAAAGATAAAATGAAATGTGGAAATTGATTTGAAATTGTCTTCAAACGGTTAAGTGTGGAAATTATATATATATCTAGTAAAGATATTTTTGAAGATAAAATAATTTGGAAAATTATTTGGAATCTGATGATGTTGCGCATCTTTATTGATAGTTAAATAACCGACTATCAATAATTACCTTGAGTAGGTATTTGTTGTGATTGGAGGAATTTGAATGCCACACTTATTTTTAAATAAACGCTCACTATTCGGGTTAACCAGGAAAGGACCATGGGGTCGTATAACCCATTCCGAATATGTGATACGTCGTTATGAATTGCAATTGAAGACCGGTGTTGAAGACCGGATATTTTTGAAAACGGAAGGATTACCGTCGAGTTACTCTACATCGGCTGATCTCCGGTTTAGAGGTTTTTATCACCCTTAGTGACGGAAAGTCCCAACGTGGTTGAAAATTATCCGGATGTACAAGGGCTTCGTGAGAAGTGCCTTCGGTTCTGTTCGATCCCGGAACAGACTTGTATGGATTGTGTGTCTGACGTTACACTTTGAGATATAAAGCTGATTTCTTTCAAATACATTTCTGTTGGTGGCGGAGAATTTATTCTCTTAGCTTAACACCCTTCTCTGAGACGTACGAGCTCAGAGGTTATGTAGTTGAAATTTATCAGCGATATATCCCAATTTGGTAACGTGGCATACTGAGTGTTGCTGTGAAATGATCAGTGTTTGATCATTTGCGATATGATCATTTGTTTGATCTTATATCTTTGTGATCATAGGTTGATCATTTTTGTTTGACCCGAAGCAGGGCTTTTTGAGAAAGCGTAGCTTTGTGGACGAGACTTCGTCGAGCCTCACACCCCGGAAATGGTCGAAAAAGGAAGGATGCGGCAAGGTTCTAGGGAGTAGCGCCCCTTAGTGTATGTCATTCCTTCTGGATAGAGGTGGTATCATGGTATGGAGCCCAGATACTTAACCTATGTGGTTGCTGCATTATTATCTATGTGGTTTGTTGGAAATCGGGGATCCTCGGGAAGATCGGTTACGATCGGGGGATGGCATACGCGTGTCAGTAGTTACCTATTTTTGCAGAGGTAACCCGGCCTTGTGTTGGCAGAGATCCGGTTAGGTTCTCGGGTCGTCTATTCCAGGGACGTACCCATCGTGGAAAAGGAAGTTCCTTAGCCTGGCCATTTGTTGGAAATCCAAAGAAACAATACGACACTTGTACGGTTTTAGTTGTAGAACCTATCATTCACTTATGGTGGTCACCACTGTTTGGATGGTAGCTATAGTAGGCATAAGTGCGGAATGCCTATGCTGGCTAAGATTAATATTATACTTTCGAAATGTTTTCTACACACTATGCACTAATAATAATATCAAAAATGATTTGATTTTGCGTAGTAAGGATCTTTGACTATCATAAGAAGAAATCTCCTCCAATTCTGCGTTTGCATTGTGTGTGTGTGGTGGGAGGTCTTATGGTAGTTTCATTTTCCAAAAAGCATTGCGAATTTACTTTAAAAATTATTTTGTTGTTATAAAGAATAACTGTTTTACGATCTCACACCAGTCACCATGACTGACTCGGAGTTTATTGTTCCCTTCTAAACTCTGGGTGCCCACAAATTTTCCACACGGGCAGCCTAGAGTTATGTTATCAGGATAGTCTGGATATTCTGAAGCTTTGGAGATAAGCTGGATGACGAGACGTAGTATTTGTATCTGATAGTATTTATTCCGCTGTGTATTCTATATGAGGACAAGTTATATAACTGTCCATTGTTGCATATTGACTCTGATGATTGATGTATGTATAAAATGATATAGTTCTTTGTTTTAAAGATTATTCATTTATCTATTATATATTGTTCCGCTGCGATATGTGAGATTCTGATATTGTTTTTTGTTTCTGATGTTGTTCTGTTGTTCTTCTTCTTCCTTCTTCTTCTGTTTTCTTCTTCTTCTGCCTTTTTCTTCTTTCTTAAACCATCACTATTGGAGTTTCCGACACTCGATTGCTCGACAGTCGATAAAGTGAGTATCGATGTCGAATTTTCGAAAGTCGAAAATTTCGGTACGTGACAGCGTGGTATCAGAGCATATGGTTTAGCGACAACCCTGCTCTGTTGGGTGTTACTCATTAGAGATAGAGTCAGTAGTACTCTAGAATGAGTTTGAGTGTAATAATAGATATGTGCGCGTATTTGTTATATGAATATGAAATTGTTTTGTATTGTGTTGACTTATCGGTTGATTGTTTATGGATTCTGGTCGGTGCAGTCTAGCTAACTGTAATCGATAGGGGTTTCTAAACTCTTAACAAGATAAACAGACACAGTATTGATTTTAAAATAGGGTAAATGAAATAATTTTGCCCAAAACTATTTTTGTATAGAAAAGAAATGTTTTTTTCTATAAAGTACTATAGTATATGGTTGCATGGATGTTAGGAAGTAATAATAGTGAATTATCATCACTGAAATTTAATGAGAAATTGGAATTATAACTCCAAAGTTAAGAAATAAATTCACATACAAATGAAATTTAAGAATGTAAATTATAAATGTGAATTGTGATTTAAAACGGAATTCCAGAGAAGTATTTGGAAATGTTTTGAAAAGAATTTGAAAATTTTGGAGATTTGGAAAGTTTAAATTCTTTTTGGTTTGAAAATGTATTTCAAAGGTTTTGAAAAGTATTTTGGAGAGATGAAAGCTCTAAACTCTTTTCGGTCGCTGGAAAATAACTTCGGTAATGACTGCAGCATCACCGATGTTCATTTTCGGGTTTCCAAAAGAGGAATTGCTACCATATTGTTTTAAATGGAAGTTGTTTGAAAATTTTGGGTTTTGTTTTGGAAATTCAAAGGATGATTTGAATTGATTTCAAAATGATTTTTTGAAAAGTTGAAAAGACTCTGAAATATTATATAAAAATATTTATGAAATATTATTGAGTTGATAACTTATACAAATTGAATATTGATAG
Source organism: Allium fistulosum (assembly GCA_030737815.1). Classification (NCBI taxonomy): domain Eukaryota; kingdom Viridiplantae; phylum Streptophyta; class Magnoliopsida; order Asparagales; family Amaryllidaceae; genus Allium; species Allium fistulosum. Next base: position 1,460,819,973 of record CM060902.1, read on the forward strand.
AATAAATTCAATTTAAAGGATGAAGTTAAATTAATGAAAGTACAAGTGAATCAATTTAATGGAAATGAAATTGAATGTTGAAATTCATTTTGAATTTGTAAGCAATGAATTGAATTGAATAATTATAAATGAAAGATGAATAAAAAATTCAATAATGGAATGTGATTTGATTTGAATCACGTTGAATAGGAAATTCCTAACTTGGAAAAGAAAAACGAATAAGGATTGAATCCGAATAAACTACTTTGATAATTAATTAATTCACGAAATGGAAATTGAATTAGTTAAATTTAAACTTGAATTGTGAACTAAATAAAAGAGTGGTTCGAAATTGAAGATAAATTCAAGTAAGTAGAAATAAATTTCAAATGAATGGAATTTACAATTGCAAGTAAATAAAATTGAAACTGAATGTTGAAAACAAATTTTGAATAAAATGAATTGGAATCTGTGATGAATTAGTAAATGGAACTAATTTAAATGGTGCAGTTGAATGGAAGATAATTGATAAATTCAATATTCAGGAGATAAACCGAATCCAAATTAGATTGGAATTGTGAAATTGAATTCAATGAAAATTGAAATGTAAAATTGAATGAAAATAGATATATAACTTCAACAGTGAAGTAAAAAAATGATATAAGAAGTAAGTATCGAAATTTTTGTAATGGAATTTGCAAAATGGTTTGAATGGTGTAACTAGATATTATGGCTAGTAGGATATACAGGTGTATTAAAGGAATTGGAATTTGATTTCAAAGATAAATTTGAATTGCTCGACAAAAGGTAAGTATTTAAATTTCGATATGAGATTTGATGACTTTCTTGTCTAGCCGCTTGGCTTTTTCTTTTTCTTTTTGAAATCTGAGAGTCCGTAGGGACGTTTTGTAGTCGTGCCGTATTAGCCGCGCAAAGGAGACGCTGGCGAAATTTTTTGAAAATTCCGAGTGTTAGGAAAATTTTGAGAAAATTTTGAAAGTTTAAATTTGAATTTGAATTTAAATTTGAATTGAAAGTAAACAATGTTGTTTGAAATTATAATTGAAGTTGGAAAATTAGTTGAATTGATAACGAATCTTTAGTAGGAAGATTTGTTTTGATAAATTGATAAAACTATTGAATGTTGAAAAATAGTAGACGAGTTAAGGACCTTTTTTCCTAACTTGTAATTTCGAGGACGAAATTCGTTTAAGGGGGGAAGTCTGTAACGACCCAGAATTTTGAACAAATTAAATTGAGAATATTTAATTAATTTTAAATATTTGAACGATGATTTAATTTGAATCCCGAATATAACTTTGAATTTGACGATTAAATTATAAAATTTAATCGATTGAGAGTTGGATACAAATTTATATCTTCAATTTACAGTTGAAGAAAAATATTTCGAAAGCTTTTAAAATTCGTATTGATATTACTGAAGATAACAGAAGCTTCAGAATTGAATTTGAAAATGAATTGTTCAGTTTGAAATTATATCGTTCGAATCGATATTTGAAAATAGCGTTCCGGGGCATAGTCTCGGAATTCGACGAAACCAGTTCCATTGGGTCCGTAATAGTTTATTATTATCGGATTTCAATTTTCGTGTTAATCGGAGTTGTTTTGTGACCGTACGGTTAGAAAACGCGTTGAGATTTTAAAGCGAATTTAATTTAAAATTTTAAATTTTTATTACTTAACGTCACCACGTATCCCCTAAAATTTTGCCTAAAATCACGCCTGAAATCACGATACAAAATCGTGTATGCACGTTCTTCTGCAAAATCACATATGCTCATCCCTTCCCCCTTTCGTTCTTTAAATCAAGACCGATCTTTATATTCTTCTTCCCTCCTTAAAAAAAATGAAATCTTCAGAGACTAAAAATAAAAAAAAAATCAATATAAACTTCGAATTCAAAATACTCCTCTTCAAAAAAACTCCGAATGAAATTCGTTCACCACCCCTATTCGATTTCGAGTGGAAGTAGGGAGAGTACGAGGGGATCACCAAATCACGCGACCAGATTTTAAAGAGAGAGAGTGTAACAACCCGTATATTTGGACCATTTAAATTGACAATAATCCACACATGTCAACTTAAATAGTACAAAACACGAATCATAATTGGAGTATAAGTATATAAATGAGAATCATCACAGAATCACAGAAAATATAACATAACAGAATAGTGCAGCGGAATTACAACAATGTCATAATAGTAGTTCATGAAGCTACTAAGAAAATACAACAATGTCTCAAATAAAGAAATACAACAACATAGATGTCCAAATGGAAAGAACAATACTGATAAAGATAAGATGGTCTTCAAGTCTTCAGCTCCAAATAAGCAGCAGCAGCAATCCTCAGTCTGATCCGAGCATATGCACAAACAAACACTCGAATCAGGACATATATTCTTATACAGATAATATGGTTAAAAATTTGAAACAACAATAACTCAAAGATGGTTGGAATAAGCATCTTTCAGGATCCGATAAACTATCTATATATAGTAGAGTACGATAAGTAGATAATGTCTATCAATAATATAAAGGTATCAAAATAGTGTTAAGTCATGGCCCATTCCACCCTTAACACATTTTTATTCCCAAAAGCATATACAAGACCGTAGTTTCCCCAAAACCGGAAGTCACCAGAGGGCAATACATATACTAAAGGTACAAATCAAAATCGTAGTGGTCGCGCATAAATGGAATACAAGTATGACAAGGCACATGAGGCTATACCCAAGGTAGTGATACTACCGTTCGCCTGATCCGGGCTGGTGAGAACGCAACGCCGCAGCGCCCGCAACACCGTGAGACAACACTCCCAAAATCAAGGGTGCGCACCAATCAATCACAAAGTAAGAGAATAGTTTACGAAGAAGTGTGTCCCCTTGAGGTAGCTAATCCTCCATTGGCCCGGCACAGCTCCTGTTTTAGTCATTTCAAATTTGACACAAGTGTCAAGGCTATCCATTATCGTTCACTTTCTTCAATCATCAACGTTCGCCAATCCAACCACTTCATTCTGGATCATCACTTCGCGTATAGTTATTAAAGTGGTTTCCGGTTTAGACAGTGAGTATGCCCCAAACCGACTCCGGTTCCTTTAATAACCTTCGTGATTTTAACACCGATTGGTCGTTAATATATTTCAAAACCATTTCAATTAGAGTTCGTAAATCGACAATTCGTTAGTCTTTCGAAATCAATTTCCAAAATTACGTTTCAAACTTTCCAATTTCAATTTCCACATTTCCATAATTCAATTTCAAGGTTTCAATTAAACTATTCAGATATTCATTGCATTTTGTATATAAGTTCATTCCAAAATCGTTTAACTAAATTTAACGTTCAAATCGATTTAAATCAATTATCGCTTCCATTCGATATTCATTAAATTAATTTATCATTAAACAATTTCAATTAAATTTCCAATTCATTACGTTACGTCTTAAATTCGATTTCATTATCAAAGTTTACAACTTATTTACAATTACACTTATCAAATCCAATTCTTTAAATTACAAGTCTTTCATTTGTTTCGATAAAGCGCATTCAATTTCTTTTTTTAAAATAGAAATTCATTTCATCTTTTATTTATTTAGTTACAATTTCAAAACTCAGTTAAAGAAACTTAGTTTCACTTGTTCAATAATTCAATTTCTCCCCATAAAGATATTCATTTCAACTTAATTATAATTCGATCTTATCAAATTTACAATAATTTCAAATCTTAAATTTTAATTATTTCAAACTCATTCATTAATAATTTTAAACTTGATTATTAATAAATTCAAAATTCAATTATTAATTATTTCAAACTACGTTATTAATAATTTCACACTTAACTATTAATAATTTCAAAGGTTAATTATTAATAATTTCAAAACCTAATTATTAATAATTTCAAAATTTATTATCAAATAATTCTAAATTTAACTATTAAATAATTAAATTTTAAACAATATTTCTTTTTATCAATTACCACTTTAATATTCGTTCCAAATTCAAATATTCACATTTACATTTATTCCAATTTAAATTCCAAATTATTCAAACTTTGTTATTCGTCAAATAAAACTTATTTTTATTTAAATCAAAACATTTGACCAATCGGGTTTTATTTTAATTTTCTATCCTAAGTCAAATTGTTTGGGTATTTATCATTTCAACCCGATTCCATTTAAATTCAAAATCAAAACATACAAAGGGAACTTGCAGTGTGATAGCTGGGATGGTGTCAAAGTAAATAAACAAGCAATAGCATCCATTCACAACAATTCAACAATTTCAAATAATCCCGAAATAATCGTATTAATTCGCGTTTATTATTTACGCCAATTAATATAACTATTTCTAGAATCTACTCTATCATTTCAAGTAGATTAAAGATTATAACATTTCGGTTTCACTTGTCGTTCAATTTCAATTACAACAGTTAATTCAATACGTTTAATAGTCCAAAGTGAAATTTATCAAATTCTACGTGTCAATTAACTTCCAATTTAAAGGGTCAATTTAATTTATCAATATTCATCATATAAAAGGGGTCAAGTTAACAATCAAAATTCGACACATATAATTCATTTTAAATCGTTAATCATCCTATATCCAATTTTAACTTGCAAATAATTTATCACTTAACAATAACAATTAACATCCAATTCAACATCTCATAGCAATCATTTATCAATTCAAACTTGCATAAGAATATAGTCGTGAAAATTAATTCACCTTTCGTGGATAAGAAATTTGGCGGCGAACAAAGAAAAGCACGAAGAAGCAAGAACAGAGTCGGTACAGCGCGAACAACGAACACTGTAATATCGACAAAAGGAAACGATATAAATACAATGAACATTGTATATAATTTATAAATTTATATAAATGCGCTTACCGAAGACGAAGAAAAGCAACGAAGCTGAAAATTTGCTGCTGCGAAAGAAGTCAGTCGGTCGCTGCAACAAGCAAAGAGAACGGTTACTATCTGAGTTGTAAAATTTGACGTTGCTAATATATTCGTCCAGCAACAAATTTGACGCTGCCCTGTACACACTAACAATTCCCAGAACTCCATGCGCATACATACAATCATCATTCTTTTTTTTTTTTTTTTTTTTACAAACTGAGTCTAAAATGAAACACCACACCACTACACCTTCTCTCTCTCCTCCCCCTTCTGCTATGCCACTCACGCACACAAGTTTAAAAATATATATACACGCACGCAAATCTTCTCACAAACACGCACACACCCGGCCCAAACACACACACACGCAATACCACACACACGCAGCAACACGTCTCGGTCCAAACGAGACCAGAGAGGCCGGGGATGGCTGGAGGCGTGAGGAGGCGTGGGCTGGAGGCAGTGTGGACGTGGGGTTGCTGGCCAGTGGTGGGATGACGTGGAGGGCGACGTGATGGTGGGCGGAGAGCAGGCGGTCAGGGAGGTGTGCATGAGGGGTGCAGCCGTGGTGGGCGTGGCCATCGGTGGATGGTGGATCGAACTGTGGAAGGCCGTCTACGGGGAAGAGGAAAAATGGCGGTTAGAGGAGGAAAGGTGGTTTGTCGACGTTGCGGCCATCGAAGAGGCGGGCGGGGATGCGTCAGGACGTGTGTGACCGGAGTGGGTAGGGTAAGGCAGTGGAGTGCGGTGGGAAAGGAGATTCGTGATGTGGACAGTGGAGGGGAATGATAGAGGTATGGCATGCGGAGGTTTGGTGGATTTGGAGAACGATCGTGTGGCTGAGGTGAAGTAAATGATGGGTGCAGTGCTCTTTTTATTTTTTTATTTTTTTTTACAGCAAGAAATATGGGAAAGAAAGAAAGGAGGAAGAGAAAGTGTGTTACCTGAAGCTTGCAAAATGAAAATAGGAAGAGTGAACGAAATGAAATGTTACTTTAGCCTTTAACCAAACTTTTGAGTATTGTTAATAAATATTTGAGCTTACCCAAAAGTCACGTGAACTTCCAAAACTCACCGAATTCCCAAACGTTTCACATATTCCCAAACGCAACCTTCACACTTCATCTCCCCAACTAAATGCACACTCAGCTGAAGTTATTTCTTTTTTTTATTTTTAAACGGGTAGAATACTAGGCTACAACGTGTTTAACCGGTGCGTTAAACCGGTTTAAAACGACATGACGTTTTTCTCCAACTCCGTTTAACACGAATAAATATATCGTTTTGGTCAGCGCGACGACGCGATCACAACGGTATAAAAATATTGGTGATACGACATTTTATAAAATTTGCATTTACGCCGCTTAAATTGTACGTTTTGCAAAATAATATAAACGGAGCAGGCGATGACAGTTTTAGACGAAACGAATCATAAAATCTTGATCAGAATAATTTTTACAAGCGGACTGTGTAAAAATATTTGGATTTGAAGGATAAATTTTACGCAGCTTTATATGGACTGATATACAGTAAAACGCGAACGGACTTTACTGTAATATTTTTCAACGAAACTTTTTCTATGTCCATATCTAACTAGACGTATGTCACAAATAAAGTTTGGACGTAAATTTAGATCGTTTAAAATTTCAAAATTTTTATTGAAGCGATGAATTCAAAATTTTAAATTGGGTTGAAAGTTTAGGGTCGTTACAATCTCCCCCACTCAAAACTTTTCGTCCTCGAAAAGGAACGAGACGCGTGAAGTAGAAATGAAATAAGTAGAAAAGTTAAGATAAATTTCGCGAAATCTGAATAATACCTGAAATTAATAGTTCGGGGTTTGAATCCCGAATACTATCCTCAGTTTCCCACGTGCAATCTCGCTCATCTGCACTCCACTGTACTTTGACGAGATTTACCGACTTCCTTCTGAGTTGCTTTGTCTCACGATCAACTATCCGAAGTGGCTTCCGCTCAATAGTCAAATCAGGCTCAATAACTATCTCATCCAACTGAGCAGTGGGAATGGTCGTAGATGGATCGTGTACAACTTTGCGAAGATGTGAGACGTGGAACACGTTGTGCACACCGGCGAACTTCTCTGGTAATGCAACTCTATATGCCAATGTTCCAACTCTTTCTGTAATCTCAAACGGACCAACAAATCTGGGAGCTAGTTTCCCCTTTCTTCCAAATCGAACAATATTCTTCAAAGGCGACACTTTCAGAAATACTTTGTCTCCAACACTGAATTCGAGATCTCTTCTCCTTTTGTCAGCATAACTCTTCTGTCTATCCTGTGCCGTCTTTATCTTCTCTCTGATTTCTTCGACCTTCTCAGAAGCTTCCATAATCATTTCTGGTCCACGCACTAATCGATCTCCAGACTCAATCCAACAAGCTGGCGATTTGCACGGCCGTCCATATAAGGCTTCGAACGGTGCCATACCAATGCTTGCCTGGTTCATAAAGGATAATTAATTCAAATTCAAATATACTTATTCAAATTTGAAATTTAAATTCTTTACCTGGTAACTATTATTATAAGTGAATTCTACCAAGTGAAGATGGTCTTCCCAAGATCCACCAAAGTCAATAATACAAGCTCGAAGAAGATCTTCCAAAATCTGATTCACCCTCTCAGTTTGACCATCTGTCTGAGGATGATAAGCGGTGCTCAGATTCAGTTTGGTGCCCAAGGTATCCTGAAATGCCTTCCAGAATTTACTGGTGAAAATAGGATCTCGATCGCATACAATACTAGATGGTACACCATGAAGCTTAACAACTTCCCTCATGTATATCTCGGCCAAACTCGAAGCTGTACGAGTGGTCTTGACTGGAATAAAGTGTGCGGACTTCGTCAGTCTGTCGACAATTACCCATATGCTTTCGTTACCTCTTCTAGTCCTTGGTAGCCCATCAATAAAGTCCATAGAAATCTGCTCCCATTTCCAACCTGGAATCTCTAGCGGTTGGAGCAATCCTGCTGTCTTTCTGTGATCAGCTTTAACTTGTTGGCAAGTGGTGCACCTGCTAACATAGATAGAAATATCGCGCTTCATTCCACTCCACCAATATAGTTTCTTCATATTCTGGTACATTTTAGTGACACCGGGATGAAATGAAAGCGAAGACTTATGATTTTCTCGCAGTACTTCCTGTCTAAGACCATCAACATTAGGAACACAAATTCGATTATCAATCCTCAAGATTCCATTACTATCAACATGTGCACCCACTTTATTATCAGCATTTTCAATTCTGCCAAGCACTATTTCTTTGATGCGATAAAGCAAAGTGTCCTCATACTGCTTGGCTATAATACGATCCATAAGAGCTGGGGAGACGGAAAGCTGGAATAACATTCCTTCAACCAGATTACAACATATCATAGCTTGGTTTCTGCTCAAAGCATCGGCTACGGCATTAGCTTTCCCTGGAGTGTAGTTAATATCAAGATCATATGCAGCTAGAAATTCGAGCCATCGGACTTGTCTCTGATTCAAGTCCTTTTGCGAGAAGATATACCTCAATGACTTATGGTCAGTGAATAACTCGAACTTTGTTCCCAATAGATAGTGCCTCCATAGCTTAAGAGCAAATACAACCGCAAGAAGCTCTAAATCGTGGGTTGCATAGTTTGTTTCATGGGTCTTTAACTGACGACCCGCATAGGCAATAACTTTTCCTTTCTGCATTAAAACTGCTCCAAGTCCGTCTCGACAAGCATCTGTATAGACGGTCAATCCTTCGCTACCATCAATAACTGTAAGAACTGGGGCAGAGGTCAACTTTCGCTTCATCTCATTGAAAGCTACTTCGCACTTTTCGCTCCAAATAAATTTCACATTCTTTCTGGTCAGTGCAGTAAGTGGTGCGGCAATACGGGCAAAGTTTTCTATGAATCTGCGGTAATAGCCGGCCAAACCCAAGAAACTGCGGATATCTGTAGGAGTTTTGGGAGTCTCCCAATCCTGCAAATTCCAAAGATTCGAATTAAGAAATTGATAAGTTGTTTTGATAGAATTGATAAGTAAGAATAGAACTTACATTGATTACGGCGATCTTAGCTGGATCGACCGAAATCCCATTCTCTGAAACAATATGGCCAAGAAATCGAACTTCGTCCTTCCAAAAGTGACATTTTGAAAACTTGGCTTTAAGCTGATGACTGCGTAGAGTTTCAAGAACAAAAGCCAAATGTGACCTATGCTCTTCCTCATCCTTAGAGAAGACGAGAATGTCATCGATGAAAACAAGAACAAACTTGTTAAGAACATCCCGGAAAACTCTATTCATCAAATCGACGAAATAAGCTGGGGCATTAGTAAGACCGAACGGCATAACCAGCCATTCAAAGAAACCAGTCTCAGTGCGGAATGCTGTCTTAGGAATACTCTCCTCGGCAATTCTGAGTTGGTGAAAGCCAGTAGCCAGATCGAGTTGAGAGAATACTTTAGCTCCATGGAGCTGGTCGAAGAGATCGTTGATACGGGGCATCGGATATCGGTTCTTGTGTGTGAGTTTGTTCAGCTCTCTATACTCCACACACATTCTGAGAGAACCATCAGATTTTGTGACGAACACTACTGCAGCACCCCATTCTGAATGACTTCGCCGAATCAAGCCTTTAGAAAATAAGTCTTCAATTTGAGCATTCAGTTCAGCTTTTTCTTTAGGAGCCATTCTCCGAGGAGGGAGAACTACTGGTCGGGCACCAGGAATAAGGTCAATGCGGAATTCGATTTCCCGCGGTGGTGGTAGAGAATTGACTTCTCCAAATACATCAGAAAAAGATTTGACCACTGGAGTAGAGCTTAGTTCATTTGGATGGGAGTCAAGTGAAAATATAAAACTCCCAGCATATTCTTGAGGTGATTTGCCTTCTATAACCAAAGGCATATCCTGGTTATCGATGAGAGAGACTGTTCGAGCTTTGCATGAGATATTGGCTTCGAACTTCCGTAGCCAATCAATGCCTAGTAGTATATCGAATGCTTCGAATCCGAGGACATAGAAATGCCAAGTGAAGTGGTGAATTCCATGCATAAGAGTGACATATTTACAAACCCTTTTTAGATTAGCGGGCCCTCCAATAGGGTTTGATACACATAAGAATGTAGATGAAAGGATGGGTTCCAAACCAAGTTTATTGCACAAATCAATAGATATGAAACTATGTGTTGCTCCGGTATCGAATAGGACTTTAACTGGTAAAGTATGCAACATAAAAATACCCTGTAATGTACCTTGGTCATCAGTAGGAGCAGGTGGAGTAGGTGGATCATGGGCTGAAGAAGTCATAGCAAAAACCCCGGCCGTCTTTCCCTTTTTGTACATGGGACAATCCCTCTTGAAATGGCCTGGCTGCAGACATACGTGACAGAGATCGTTCCTAGTATTCTGAGGAGGCGGAACAGCGGCACCGGCAGATGTTGGACAGCTGTTGGCGTAGTGACCCCTCTGGTCGCACTTGAAACAAGTGATGGAGGATATGTCAATAGGCTTCTTCTGAGAATAGCCAATTCCAGATTTCTGCTGCCAATTCTTCTTCTGTTGCTCAAAATTTTGCTTCCTCTTTCCCGACTGATTAGCTGGTGTCTGAGTAACAGGGGCTTTGGGGACAAATGTTCCTTTAGGCTTTCCCTCGTATCGAAGAGCGAAATCCATCAACTCAGTGAAAGTTCCATGGACATGAGCGGTGAGGAGCTCGTAATACTCTGGGCGTGCGCCATGTATGAACTTCTCGTTCTTCAGTAGAGGTGTGTCAATCAAGCCAGGTCCGAACTTGGAGAGTTCGTTAAACCTCCTTTCGTACTCAGTAAAGGTCATGCTGCCCTGCTTGAGATCCATGAAAGACCGATAGAGTTGGGCCTTCCCAGCAGCTGGCATCCACTGAGCCATGAAAGAATCCCTATTACAAATGATATGAAACGAATCAAAATTTGACGAGATAAGAGAGAAATTTATTTAGTAGGAATTTAGATAGATAACTACCTAAACTGGGCCCAAGTGATAGTTTCCTCATCAGTTCGAGAAGTGACTGATTCCCACCAATCTTGAGCAGCATCCTGAAGCTGCCAAGCGGCCAACTTGCGCTTCTGAGCATCTGCGATCTCTAAGCCAGAAAAGATCCTCTCCAAACTTTTTAGCCATTGTTGTGCTTCGATGATACTCTCGGAGCCAGTGAATTTGACTCCTCCAAGCTGAGTATACTCCTTGCTAAGAGTGGAGAATCGGATAGCGGGAGCTGGAGCATGTGGACCAGGAGCGTTTCCACCCCTGCCTCTAACATTTCTTCTGGTAGCCATCCTGGAATACCAAAAGTGGTTAGAATCAAAGATAGAAATTTATAGAACTTAAGGAAATTCTATTCAACGATTTCAAATAAAAGACGAATCAAAGGATGTGGATTCTGAAATGATTCTCCTCATTCTAGGGTATGTTTACCCTATCTCTAATGAGCTTTAAACTCCACAGGCTAAGGTTATCGGGAACCAAAGCTCTGATACCAACTGTAACAACCCGTATATTTGGACCATTTAAATTGACAATAATCCACACATGTCAACTTAAATAGTACAAAACACGAATCATAATTGGAGTATAAGTATATAAATGAGAATCATCACAGAATCACAGAAAATATAACATAACAGAATAGTGCAGCGGAATTACAACAATGTCATAATAGTAGTTCATGAAGCTACTAAGAAAATACAACAATGTCTCAAATAAAGAAATACAACAACATAGATGTCCAAATGGAAAGAACAATACTGATAAAGATAAGATGGTCTTCAAGTCTTCAGCTCCAAATAAGCAGCAGCAGCAATCCTCAGTCTGATCCGAGCATATGCACAAACAAACACTCGAATCAGGACATATATTCTTATACAGATAATATGGTTAAAAATTTGAAACAACAATAACTCAAAGATGGTTGGAATAAGCATCTTTCAGGATCCGATAAACTATCTATATATAGTAGAGTACGATAAGTAGATAATGTCTATCAATAATATAAAGGTATCAAAATAGTGTTAAGTCATGGCCCATTCCACCCTTAACACATTTTTATTCCCAAAAGCATATACAAGACCGTAGTTTCCCCAAAACCGGAAGTCACCAGAGGGCAATACATATACTAAAGGTACAAATCAAAATCGTAGTGGTCGCGCATAAATGGAATACAAGTATGACAAGGCACATGAGGCTATACCCAAGGTAGTAATACTACCGTTCGCCTGATCCGGGCTGGTGAGAACGCAGCGCCCGCAACACCGTGAGACAACACTCCCAAAATCAAGGGTGCGCACCAATCAATCACAAAGTAAGAGAATAGTTTACGAAGAAGTGTGTCCCCTTGAGGTAGCTAATCCTCCATTGGCCCGGCACAGCTCCTGTTTTAGTCATTTCAAATTTGACACAAGTGTCAAGGCTATCCATTATCGTTCACTTTCTTCAATCATCAACGTTCGCCAATCCAACCACTTCATTCTGGATCATCACTTCGCGTATAGTTATTAAAGTGGTTTCCGGTTTAGACAGTGAGTATGCCCCAAACCGACTCCGGTTCCTTTAATAACCTTCGTGATTTTAACACCGATTGGTCGTTAATATATTTCAAAACCATTTCAATTAGAGTTCGTAAATCGACAATTCGTTAGTCTTTCGAAATCAATTTCCAAAATTACGTTTCAAACTTTCCAATTTCAATTTCCACATTTCCATAATTCAATTTCAAGGTTTCAATTAAACTATTCAGATATTCATTGCATTTTGTATATAAGTTCATTCCAAAATCGTTTAACTAAATTTAACGTTCAAATCGATTTAAATCAATTATCGCTTCCATTCGATATTCATTAAATTAATTTATCATTAAACAATTTCAATTAAATTTCCAATTCATTACGTTACGTCTTAAATTCGATTTCATTATCAAAGTTTACAACTTATTTACAATTACACTTATCAAATCCAATTCTTTAAATTACAAGTCTTTCATTTGTTTCGATAAAGCGCATTCAATTTCTTTTTTTAAAATAGAAATTCATTTCATCTTTTATTTATTTAGTTACAATTTCAAAACTCAGTTAAAGAAACTTAGTTTCACTTGTTCAATAATTCAATTTCTCCCCATAAAGATATTCATTTCAACTTAATTATAATTCGATCTTATCAAATTTACAATAATTTCAAATCTTAAATTTTAATTATTTCAAACTCATTCATTAATAATTTTAAACTTGATTATTAATAAATTCAAAATTCAATTATTAATTATTTCAAACTACGTTATTAATAATTTCACACTTAACTATTAATAATTTCAAAGGTTAATTATTAATAATTTCAAAACCTAATTATTAATAATTTCAAAATTTATTATCAAATAATTCTAAATTTAACTATTAAATAATTAAATTTTAAACAATATTTCTTTTTATCAATTACCACTTTAATATTCGTTCCAAATTCAAATATTCACATTTACATTTATTCCAATTTAAATTCCAAATTATTCAAACTTGTTATTCGTCAAATAAAACTTATTTTTATTTAAATCAAAACATTTGACCAATCGGGTTTTATTTTAATTTTCTATCCTAAGTCAAATTGTTTGGGTATTTATCATTTCAACCCGATTCCATTTAAATTCAAAATCAAAACATACAAAGGGAACTTGCAGTGTGATAGCTGGGATGGTGTCAAAGTAAATAAACAAGCAATAGCATCCATTCACAACAATTCAACAATTTCAAATAATCCCGAAATAATCGTATTAATTCGCGTTTATTATTTACGCCAATTAATATAACTATTTCTAGAATCTACTCTATCATTTCAAGTAGATTAAAGATTATAACATTTCGGTTTCACTTGTCGTTCAATTTCAATTACAACAGTTAATTCAATACGTTTAATAGTCCAAAGTGAAATTTATCAAATTCTACGTGTCAATTAACTTCCAATTTAAAGGGTCAATTTAATTTATCAATATTCATCATATAAAAGGGGTCAAGTTAACAATCAAAATTCGACACATATAATTCATTTTAAATCGTTAATCATACTATATCCAATTTTAACTTGCAAATAATTTATCACTTAACAATAACAATTAACATCCAATTCAACATCTCATAGCAATCATTTATCAATTCAAACTTGCATAAGAATATAGTCGTGAAAATTAATTCACCTTTCGTGGATAAGAAATTTGGCGGCGAACAAAGAAAAGCACGAAGAAGCAAGAACAGAGTCGGTACAGCGCGAACAACGAACACTGTAATATCGACAAAAGGAAACGATATAAATACAATGAACATTGTATATAATTTATAAATTTATATAAATGCGCTTACCGAAGACGAAGAAAAGCAACGAAGCTGAAAATTTGCTGCTGCGAAAGAAGTCAGTCGGTCGCTGCAACAAGCAAAGAGAACGGTTACTATCTGAGTTGTAAAATTTGACGTTGCTAATATATTCGTCCAGCAACAAATTTGACGCTGCCCTGTACACACTAACAATTCCCAGAACTCCATGCGCATACATACAATCATCATTCTTTTTTTTTTTTTTTTTTTTTACAAACTGAGTCTAAAATGAAACACCACACCACTACACCTTCTCTCTCTCCTCCCCCTTCTGCTATGCCACTCACGCACACAAGTTTAAAAATATATATACACGCACGCAAATCTTCTCACAAACACGCACACACCCGGCCCAAACACACACACACGCAATACCACACACACGCAGCAACACGTCTCGGTCCAAACGAGACCAGAGAGGCCGGGGATGGCTGGAGGCGTGAGGAGGCGTGGGCTGGAGGCAGTGTGGACGTGGGGTTGCTGGCCAGTGGTGGGATGACGTGGAGGGCGACGTGATGGTGGGCGGAGAGCAGGCGGTCAGGGAGGTGTGCATGAGGGGTGCAGCCGTGGTGGGCGTGGCCATCGGTGGATGGTGGATCGAACTGTGGAAGGCCGTCTACGGGGAAGAGGAAAAATGGCGGTTAGAGGAGGAAAGGTGGTTTGTCGACGTTGCGGCCATCGAAGAGGCGGGCGGGGATGCGTCAGGACGTGTGTGACCGGAGTGGGTAGGGTAAGGCAGTGGAGTGCGGTGGGAAAGGAGATTCGTGATGTGGACAGTGGAGGGGAATGGTAGAGGTATGGCATGCGGAGGTTTGGTGGATTTGGAGAACGATCGTGTGGCTGAGGTGAAGTAAATGATGGGTGCAGTGCTCTTTTTATTTTTTTATTTTTTTTTACAGCAAGAAATATGGGAAAGAAAGAAAGGAGGAAGAGAAAGTGTGTTACCTGAAGCTTGCAAAATGAAAATAGGAAGAGTGAACGAAATGAAATGTTACTTTAGCCTTTAACCAAACTTTTGAGTATTGTTAATAAATATTTGAGCTTACCCAAAAGTCACGTGAACTTCCAAAACTCACCGAATTCCCAAACGTTTCACATATTCCCAAACGCAACCTTCACACTTCATCTCCCCAACTAAATGCACACTCAGCTGAAGTTATTTCTTTTTTTTATTTTTAAACGGGTAGAATACTAGGCTACAACGTGTTTAACCGGTGCGTTAAACCGGTTTAAAACGACATGACGTTTTTCTCCAACTCCGTTTAACACGAATAAATATATCGTTTTGGTCAGCGCGACGACGCGATCACAACGGTATAAAAATATTGGTGATACGACATTTTATAAAATTTGCATTTACGCCGCTTAAATTGTACGTTTTGCAAAATAATATAAACGGAGCAGGCGATGACAGTTTTAGACGAAACGAATCATAAAATCTTGATCAGAATAATTTTTACAAGCGGACTGTGTAAAAATATTTGGATTTGAAGGATAAATTTTACGCAGCATTATATGGACTGATATACAGTAAAACGCGAACGGACTTTACTGTAATATTTTTCAACGAAACTTTTTCTATGTCCATATCTAACTAGACGTATGTCACAAATAAAGTTTGGACGTAAATTTAGATCGTTTAAAATTTCAAAATTTTTATTGAAGCGATGAATTCAAAATTTTAAATTGGGTTGAAAGTTTAGGGTCGTTACAGAGAGAGAGGGATCGCGCTTCGCATCGATCTGATATGGGGCGGTTCGAACCAGTCTAGGCAACGACAGAAGAGGGAAACGAGCTAACGCTCGTGATTTAGGGTTTCGAAGTCGCGAGATGGAGGGCGAATTCGTGGGCGAGGCGATTGGGCGGCGCTTCACGTTCGATGGCAATCGAAGTTCTCGGCGAACTCGGCAAAGGCGGTTAGGGCGGCAGCGCAGTCGGAGGGTGAAGTTGCGATGTCTGGTGGCAAACGAAGTCGTGGTTTCGGCAACGTCGAGGTAGTCATCTCGAGCTCGGCATCGGAAGGTTGGGCAGGCAAATGTGATTCATTCGACTTCGATTTTGGTCTGCAGTGAGGTAAATCTAATCTTGTTCTAAGTTAATTTAGTATAAGGATATATATTACAGGGAAATATACGATAACAGTATATTTATAAAGCAATTTATTTTCTTCTTCAATTTACATATTAATATATAGATATGAATACAGTAAGGTGAATTTCTGTTAGTTACAGAAAAGGGAAACAAATATATTTCTTTAAAAAGGAAATTTGTTTTAAAGTTTATACGGGAAAACAGAAAATATCTTATATAAATAAAGTTAAAAAAATTTACTAGTTTATTTTGGAAATAATTTATTAAAGTAAATTTGGTTTAACTCATTTATTAAAAAGAAATATTTGGATGATAATATAAATGAATTATAATGTTTAAAGTATATGTGTTCATTTATTCTGATTACCAAAGATTATTTAGGAAAAGGGAATTTAATTGTTTAATTTAAATATTAGTTAAATAAATTTATTTAAAAGAAATTGGGACAAAATAAAATCTTAGTTAAATAAGTTTATTTCAAAACGGAAATCAGTTAAAATTTAAAATTAACTGTTTAAAACGAAATCACCGATGAATTGAAGATTACACAATGAAAATTGGTTACTCAATTTAATTCGAATTTTAATAAACTGTATAATTGTTTATACAAGGTCGAAAACAATGAAGAAATGATCGGAATGGAAATGGATTGCAAATTAAAGCTAAGGTGAGATTTTCTCACTCGAAGGAAAAATTTAATATTGCAGTTATTTATTGACTGATTGATTGCTATTGGATGTGATATTAGATATGATAGGATATATCTATATATAGCAATATATACATATTGGCATATGTATATATTGGATTGATGATTTCCCGCCTCGTATAGCGGATGAGACCCTATTGCGCCGTTAGTAAGCGGATTTTTATAAAAACCTATGTACCGCGATATTCAACCTCGAAGTGGAATGGTATTGTGCTAACATCTGTGGATGCAGGGAAACAGGTTGGAGGGATCCAACTGGATTCCTCACCAGTATTTATTCATTTACAGATATTGATGTATATTCTGTGATAATGTTGATATATGATGTTTGTTGTTGTGATTGACTAATTGGTGCTGTTGCATCATCGGATTCAGTTTTGAAATTTAAAAATAACGACTTTTACTTTAAAAAGGGTTTTTAAATTGATTTTTGAAAATATACGTTTTATGGAATTTTTGAATTGATTTATAAACGTTAAAATTTTAAAAGTTATAAGAGTTATAATGTTTAGTGAAATAAAACCAAAGGGTCGTTATTGAAATAAATAGTTGATTTATTTATAAAAGGGTTTAAGTCGGGATTTTTTAAAAATAACTATAAACGATTTGTATAAAAAGATTTATAAATTTGATAATTTATAAATCAAAATATTGGACTTATAAAATGAATTTTTTTTAAGTGTTAAAAAGAAGTATAAGTGAATGAAATAAATAGATTTATAACGTGAAGTTATAAAGTGAATAGATACCGTAGAATAAAGGATTTATAAGAGATTTACTTATAAATTTGACTTTTACACTTAGATGAGATATGAATAGAAATTGCTAAATGAAATGATTTTATAAGTTGAAATTGTTATAAAGTATAAAATGCGATTCATAAACGTTGTTTATAAATCCGAAATCGCTTATTTTGATAAGTAAATTATAGAAGTAAATAAAAGAAAATTTATAAGTCGAAGTTGTTATTAAAAATAGAAATAGAATTTATGAACGTGTTTGTAAATTCAAAATCAGTTGAATTTGAGAAATTTAGTATAGAAGATTTTTAAAGAAGATATATTCGCGATTTTGGATAGCGAATTTTTATTGAGATAAAAATGTGTAGAAATGATTGAAATGGGGTTAAGTGAATTATATTCACGATTTTGGACAGTGAATATATTATTGAATAAATGGATTTATTTTTGAAGAAGTGATATAAAAATGAAGTTAAACATTTTAAAGATGTTTTAAAATGTATTATGAATCGAAAGCATAGGTTTCCGCAGTTCTTGTTGAAATAGACGTTTTCGAGAAATAAGGAAATGATGGACTATAACACTGTTGTTATAGTAAATGATTTTCGAAAGAAAATGTTTTTATGTAGTATTGGGATTTATATATCTATCTAAAATTCTGAATCCCTATACTAGTGATTTCGAGTCGTCGTAACGATGTTTTACGCAACATTCGTTTTGACTCAAATAGATGTTAAAATTTATGATTTCCTTAAAGAATGAATATATACTTAATTTGATTTAAGTATATCGAATATTTTCAAATGTTGAAAATAAATAGATTTGTGAAATACTTATTTTTTTAAATAAGTATGGAAACGCTTTTCCAATATGAAATGAACTGTTTTGAGATGTTATCTTCAAAGATAAAATGAAATGTGGAAATTGATTTGAAATTGTCTTCAAACGGTTAAGTGTGGAAATTATATATATATCTAGTAAAGATATTTTTGAAGATAAAATAATTTGGAAAATTATTTGGAATCTGATGATGTTGCGCATCTTTATTGATAGTTAAATAACCGACTATCAATAATTACCTTGAGTAGGTATTTGTTGTGATTGGAGGAATTTGAATGCCACACTTATTTTTAAATAAACGCTCACTATTCGAGTTAACCGGGAAAGGACCATGGGGTCGTATAACCCATTCCGAATATGTGATACGTCGTTATGAATTGCAATTGAAGACCGGTGTTGAAGACCGGATATTTTTGAAAACGGAAGGATTACCGTCGAGTTACTCTACATCGGCTGATCTCCGGTTTAGAGGTTTTTATCACCCTTAGTGACGGAAAGTCCCAACGTGATTGAAAATTATTCGGATGTGCAAGGGCTTCGTGAGAAGTGCCTTCAGTTCTGTTCGATCCCGGAACAGACTTGTATGGATTGTGTGTCTGACGTTACACTTTGAGATATAAAGCTGATTTCTTTCAAATACATTTCTGTTGGTGGCGGAGAATTTATTCTCTTAGCTTAACACCCTTCTCTAAGACGTACGAGCTCAGAGGTTATGTAGTTGAAATTTATCAGCGATATATCCCAATTTGGTAACGTGGCATACTGAGTGTTGCTGTGAAATGATCAGTGTTTGATCATTTGCGATATGATCATTTGTTTGATCTTATATCTTTGTGATCATAGGTTGATCATTTTTGTTTGACCCGAAGCAGGGCTTTTTGAGAAAGCGTAGCTTTGTGGACGAGACTTCGTCGAGCCTCACACCCCGAAAATGGTCGAAACAGGAAGGATGCGGCAAGGTTCTAGGGAGTAGCGCCCCTTAGTGTATGTCATTCCTTCTGGATAGAGGTGGTATCATGGTATGGAGCCCAGATACTTAACCTATGTGGTTGCTGCATTATTATCTATGTGGTTTGTTGGAAATCGGGGATCCTCGGGAAGATCGGTTACGATCGGGGGATGGCATACGCGTGTCAGTAGTTACCTATTTTTGCAGAGGTAACCCGGCCTTGTGTTGGCAGAGATCCGGTTAGGTTCTCGGGTCGTCTATTCCAGGGACGTACCCATCGTGGAAAAGGAAGTTCCTTAGCCTGGCCATTTGTTGGAAATCCAAAGAAACAATACGACACTTGTACGGTTTTAGTTGTAGAACCTATCATTCACTTATGGTGGTCACCACTGTTTGGATGGTAGCTATAGTAGGCATAAGTGCGGAATGCCTATGCTGGCTAAGATTAATATTATACTTTCGAAATGTTTTCTACACACTATGCACTAATAATAATATCAAAAATGATTTGATTTTGCGTAGTAAGCATCTTTGACTATCATAAGAAGAAATCTCCTCCAATTCTGCGTTTGCATTGTGTGTGTGGTGGGAGGTCTTATGGTAGTTTCATTTTCCAAAAAGCATTGCGAATTGACTTTAAAAATTATTTTGTTGTTATAAAGAATAACTGTTTTACGATCTCACACCAGTCACCATGACTGACTCGGAGTTTATTGTTCCCTTCTAAACTCTGGGTGCCCACAAATTTTCCACACGGGCAGCCTAGAGTTATGTTATCAGGATAGTCTGGATATTCTGAAGCTTTGGAGATAAGCTGGATGACGAGACGTAGTATTTGTATCTGATAGTATTTATTCCGCTGTGTATTCTGTATGAGGACAAGTTATATAACTGTCCATTGTTGTATATTGACTCTGATGATTGATGTATGTATAAAATGATATAGTTCTTTGTTTTAAAGATTATTCATTTATCTATTATATATTGTTCCGCTGCGATATGTGAGATTCTGATATTGTTTTCTGTTTCTGATGTTGTTCTGTTGTTCTTCTTCTTCCTTCTTCTTCTGTTTTCTTCTTCTTCTTCCTTTTTCTTCTTTCTTAAACCCTCACTATTGGAGTTTCCGACACTCGATTGCTCGACAGTCGATAAAGTGAGTATCGATGTCGAATTTTCGAAAGTCGAAAATTTCGGTACGTGACAACACTATTTTGATATCTTTATATTACTGATAGACATTATCTACTTAGCGTACATTACTACATAGTAGATAGTTTAACGGATCCTTAAAGGATGGTTATTAGAAACATCCTTTGAGTTACTTGTATTTCAATTGCTATTTCACTTGAGTTGGATTTATTAATATAAGAATGTTAATCCTGACTCGAGTGTTTTGTGTTTTGCTTTACGCTCGGGTCAGACAGAGTGTACCAGTATTCGAGACTCACCTTTGAAGTTGGAGCTTGCTTGAAGATCCAGCCATCTATTCTGCTTTCAGTATTCGATGATTCCAGTGATGTATTCTGATTTGTATCTGATGTATCGCGTTACTCTTCCGTTGTATCTGGTTTAACTCTGATGTGTCGTATTACTCTTCTGTTGTAAACTCTGATGTATCTTATACATTTATATAGTAGCTTCATTAACTCCTATCTCTTTTATTTCCGCTGCATTTATTTCTCTGTGTCTGTGATCTGTGATTATTTTATTTACTGTATATGTTCAGTTTTGCCAAATTTAAATTAACAACGCGGTATTTTGAGCAATTCAACTACGGCATGAGTGTCTACCTATACACTTATAATGAATGCGAATGGTCCAAAATATCGGGTCGTTACAGTTGGTATCAGAGCTTTGGTAGCTCTAGGCAAAACTTAACATATAGGGTAAATGTATTTACAGAATCACTCTCATTCGAGTTTCAATCTCTTCCTTTTGACCCGATTTCTTTGAATTTTGGAACGTTCCCTCGGTTCTGAAATTCATTCGTGTCCTTCACTATTCGTCTTCTTTCAATCATGGAGCACCCCATAACTCCATTCTGAATGTTATCTATAATAGATTGGCGGTCTCGCCAATCTAAGAATGATTCGTAAAGGAGTAAACTCCTTTATAATAGGCATCGATTTACCGGAGATTTATGTATCCTCGGTTTACGATGCTATCTATTCCCTGCTATACCTGAATTCCATCTCTTGAGATCGAGTGTTGATTTACCTCAGAATTCAGCATTGATCTTATTCTTGAAGTTACGGACGACCCGGTTAAGGTTACCCGTGAATTAAATAAACTCATCCATCTCCCGATGGTGGTAATTGAATTATCTTATCTTCTGTTTCAAACTTATTTTCGAATCAAAATTCTCTTTGATTTGATTTCCATCAAAATTTGAATCTCTACATTTATTTTGAAATCCATCCTTGTATCGTCGAGCGAGGAAGTGTATTTATAAATTAATATTTAAAATGTTTTTATATTGTGTTGTTTGAGTTGTTGATGTTGATTTGTGTTTCTGATCGATTCGTCTGATCAACGCTATCGATAGGATTTCCAAAACACTTGAGCAGAGCAAACTGACACAATATCGTTTTCAAATATGATAAATAAAACAAAAGTTTTGTATGATTATATTATATATAAATATAAGTTTTCTGAAATTAAATTGTTAATGAATTTGTTGTCTGAAATAATAATATTTGATTTTCATTTATTGTTTTGTAAACCATTGACTATTGCATAATATAAATAAATGAATTTATAAACTATGGTTTATAAATTGATTTGGAATTTGAAATGAATTTAATTCAAAAATTTGAGAATTTAGTTTCCGGTGATTTTGAACTTTGGTTTTAAAATCTTAAAGTATATATTATTGAAGTATCTTCGAATAGAAATCGTTTTCAAAGAATTTTAAAATGTTGAAATCGGTGCTCTTCTCTTTGTCGCTGGAAAATAATTTCGGTGATGGCGGCCGCATCATCGACATTCATTTTCGAGTTTCGAAGTGGAGATACTATTCTGTAGCCTTGCTACGGTTTTGTTTTGGAAAAATATTTTGATTTAAATTTCTTCAGTATAATTTGATTTATATATATATATAGGTATCTTATTTTAAAATTTAATTTGATTTGATATAAATATATTATATATATCTCTAAATTGTTTAAAGTTAATCGGAAATCTAATTCTTAAATTTGGGTAAAGGATGATTCAATTATAAATAAAACCAAAATTTGTAATAAATATTTAAACTTGAATAATTGAATTGGGAAATTTTTTATTTGTATATTGTTCAACTGCATTCTAATACTACTTACCTAAATCATTCAGAAGTTGAATATGTAATTGGGTTATATATAAGATAAATTGAATTTATAAATAAAATTTGAGTGTTTATAATAAATGTTATACACTAAATTCTGATTATAAAGATGTTAATAGAGTTAGATAAGATAATAAGTAAACTCAGTTAATAATGAAATAAATTTGTTTTGAAAAAATAATAAATTTGTTTTGAAAAAATTAATAAATTTGTTTTGAAAGAATTAATAAATTGAAATTTGATCAACATATGAAAATACCTTGAATTTAAAAGAAATTAATAGATGTAAATTAATTTAAAATCGAAACTTTTATGGTTTAAATTAATTTATATGGATTTAATATATGTGAGTAGATATATTAAGAAGAATAAATTTGACAGTAATTTGGAATAAAGAAGAATTTAAAATTGTTGAAGAAAATATGATTATAATAAAAGACTATTCAAAATTTATGGTTTTAGAAATTGTAAATCGAAGATAATTGGATAATAAGATAATGAATTTAGAAATAGTTGAGATTAATTTTAGTGAAATCAAATGGATTAAATCAATTGTTGAATATCAATCAATTTAAATTTGAATTTATATGGTTTAAATTAATTGTTATTTTGTATTTCAAATCTGTTTTTCTTTCTGGTTGTTTCTATTCTCCTACCTCGTTCCTTTTCGGGGACGAAAAGTTTTGAGTGGGGGAGAGTGTAATGACACGTAAACTTCAACTGTTTTAATACGTAATTAGTTGAAATTTTGTGAAATTTTAAACGATAAAATTTTGAAATATAAATTTGATATTTGGAATACGTCTAGTTAAACATAGCAACTGGTAAATTTTCGTCCGAAAATATGAAAGTTTATTTCGCGCGTAAATTCACTTCAGTTTAATCAGTCAAAAAGAAATGAAAATAAAATGTTTCCGAAACCTAAATATTTTTACGTAGAAAAATTTTAAACCATCTTCTGAGCAAGATGTCAGTTTGTCGTTTTTCCAAATTCGGACATCTTTGGCTCCGTCGATCTTATTTTTCAGTGTTTTTCTTGCATTTTCCGCTGGTAGAAAATTCGAATTTTTATAATTCAATCATACCACAGATATCTATATACCGTTTTGATCGTCTCGTCGTGCTGATCTCTATAGTATATTCAATTGTCAACTTTGGAGTTCGGTGTGCGGTACAATCTGCAAAATGATTCCGTATCGGTTCCGTATTCGAACTTTGTTCCCTTTGCCTTTTCAATTACCTACCGTATAATTCGAACAGCCACTTGCTTTTATTAATTTCAGAATTCAATGTGTAGTTGTCACAATTCCCTATTTCCAATTTATTGTATGCTGGTTCGTTTAATTGTCCATCTGTTCCTTCTCTTTTCCATTTTTGAAACGAAATCTTTATTTCTTCCTCTTCTCTGTTCATTTGAAAATGAAAGTATAATATAAACCATTCCATTTGCATTGTCGTCTCTCTCAGAAAGCAACTGTCCCCTCCTTCACTATTTTCCCCAGCGCCACGTCTTCCCCACCTCATCCTCCTCTACAAAACACGCAAGCATCTGAGTCCACCATCACCAACTCCCTCACCCTCCAACCGAACTCGCTCAGCACTCACAACCTCCACCTTTCCGCCTTCACCACCAAATCTACCACCGAGAACCACCACTGACCACCTATCGGGCCCGACCTCCATCACCACGTCTACCCTCACTTCCACCTCCACCCACTACCCTGTTGCTATGTCACCTTCCACCACTGTGAACCGCCGCATCCGAGGCTTTCCTCCTCTCTCCCCTAAACCCAGCCGAAGCCGAGACCCATCAAGTCGGCAAACCACCATGCCTCGAACCACCCTCCCACTCGAATTCCTCCGCCTCCGCATCTCCATGCCATAGCCTGCACCTCCGACGACTCTACACCACACGCCTAGCAGCCTACCACTGCCTCGGCCCAAACAATTGGACCCCACGCCCTCGCAGCCTGGTCGTAGCCTAGGCACAGCCGCACCCCATCACTCCCCTCTTCAATAGATGAACCTCCCACTTGCACCACCAAGAACCCGTTCCGCCACCGCCTACCGCTAGCCTTCAGCCCGAGCTCCTCTCCTTCACCTTTCCTTCCACTTTCACCGGGCGTGGCTGCCGTTCACCGAGCCTCTGATGTAGCCAACCCCACCTATGCATCTTTAGCCTCAGCTGTGCCCCTCGTCTCCATCCATTATTATACGCGTGTGGTATAAAGGTTAGTTTTTTTTGCATATAATTTGTGTATCAGTTTTTATATATAAAAGTTTATTTGTACATATAGTTACGACAGAACTAAGTTTTGTTAAATGTTTATATGAATCGTATTATATTTTATAAATATTCTATGAAAATATATAATATATTGTTGTGCAGCACTTTACAATCTTTTGTATTAAAACAGACTTTAATATTCAGGCTTAAAACAAGTTATATGATCTGTTCCCTTTTTATTAAGTTGTGTGAGTTTCAAAATATGTGTTAGGTTGCAAAACAGTGAGTGGACCACAAGTATAGATATTTTGTGTTATTATATACTACTCGATATATGTGTTTTTATATATCACATTGGTATTTTGTTGTTTATACATTAGCTTATTGATATATTGGTTTATAAGGTGACAGTATGTGCGTATGTTATATAGGAATTTTGAAAGAAAATAACTATTTATTTTGATTATAAACTTGTATATTAATACATACATATAATAAGGAAATATGTTAGAATAGCTTCTGTCGGGTTGTATGGATACGAGTTTTGTAAATATTGATTTGAATGTTATGTGTAGTTATATGCTGTATTATATATTAGAATTTAAGATAGACAAGAAAATATTGTTGACTATATATGTGATTTTATATGTTATATATGTAGATATTTTGACCTTAAAAACATATCTACTATATAAGTTTATATTTATATATAAGTTCACTTATATCAATTACGTTCATCGATCCAGTCTGATTTATTTCATCGATTCCTTTTACCAGCTTTGTCGCCAAATTCTCGCTCAATCGTGCTTCGCTTTGGGAATTCGTGCTTGGATTTTGTAACTCAACTTCATTGTCTATATCTCTAGCCTCGGAAGGTGAGCAATCACTCACGATTAATGTTCTTTTATTTATTAAATTTGATTTCAATTGAAACGACAATTGAAATATGCTGCTGTTAGTTATTTACACTGTTATATATGTTATTACCTATATCAGTTCACCTGTGACATTTGACACCATTATCTATTAATTATTTATGCGATGATAATACAGTTTGGCTGATAATTGATTGATTGTTGATGTTTATATTGGACGTTAAATTGTTAATGTTAAAGTGACAAATAGTATGCAATTGAATTTGATATAGGATAGTTAACCATTTTAAAACTGATTTATATGTTAAATTTGATTAGTTGAATATGACCCCTTTTAATTGTTAAATTAATTGACATGTAGAATAGTGATAATTACACTTTGAACCATCGACGTATATTGGATTAATTGTTGTAGTATAAAATTGAAATTGAATGACAATTGAAGAACCGTATAAATATTAGTGTAATAATCTTTAATCTACATGAAATGATAGTGTAGATTCTAGAAATAATTTTATTAATTCACACAAATAACAATGTGAATTAATACGGTTGTTTCGGGATTATTTGAATTGATTATTGAATTGATATTGGTTGTTGTTATTGCTTGTTTATTTACTTTGACACCATCCCAGCTATCACACTGCAAGTTCCCTTTGTTATGCTTTGATTTTTGAATTGAATTGGAATCGGGTTGAAATGATAAATACCCAAATTGAACTCTGACCTAGGATAGAAAATTAAATAAAACCCGATTGGTCAATAATTTGTTTTGAAAATAAAACAAAGATTTTATTTGAATAAATAATATGGTTTTGAAATGAAGTTGAAATTTGAATTTTTATTGAAAGAAAAATGTTAATATTTAAAAAAATCTGAAACAAAATATTAAAAATGAAATTGACGAAAGAACGATGTTTCATTTGAGAAATGATTGAATTAAGTTTGAAATTATAATTAAGTTTGAAATTATTAAACTTTGAAATTATTTAATAATTAAGTTTTGAATTATTTAATAATTAAATAAGATTGAATTATTTAATGATTAAATTGAATTGAATTCTTAATAAGTTAAATTGAACTTTTGAATAAGTGAATTTTACTTCGTAAATAATCGAAATTGAGTTTCTTTATTAATTAAGTTTTGGAAAATTATTTAAGTAAGTAAATAAGTGAAATTGAATTTCTTTAACAAGAAATAAAATGTGATTTATTGAAATTAATGTAAGACTTGAAAATTAAAGGATTTGATTTGATGAATTTAATTTAATTCAAATTTTAAGTTTTGAAATAAGGAAGTTGAATTTAAATAATGGATTTAATGAATTGGAAATTTAATGGAAATTGTTTTGAATGGCAAGTTTACTTAATGAATATTGAATGAAATTGATAAATGAATTTAAATTTATTTAAATGTTAAATTAAATTTATTTAAATGATTTGGAATGAAACTTATTTACGAACTTGAATCAATATTTGAATTGTTTAAAAAGAAATTGAAAATTGAATTATAAGATTTTGAAATGGAAATTTGGAAGTTTTGAAATGAAAATTTTGGAAATTGATTTCAAAAGACAAATGAAATGTTGATTTACAAATTCTAATTGAAATTGAAATTGATTTGCTTTTGAAATATATTAACGACCAATCGGAGTAATAATTACGGAAGTTATTAAAGAGACCGGAATCGGTTATGGATATACTCTCTATCTAAACCGAAAACCACTTTAATAACTATACACGGAGTGATGATCCAGAATGAAGTGGTTGGAAAGATGTTCGTGATGACTGAAGAAAGAGAACGATAATGGATAGCCTTGACACTTGTGTCAAATTGGAAATGACTAAAACAGGAGCCGTGCCGGGCCAATGGAGGATTAGCTGCCTCAAGTGAACACACTTCTTCGAACTACTCAATACTTGTTGTCGATTGGTGCACCCTTGATTTTGGGAGTGTTGTTTCACGGTGTTGCGGGCGCTGCGGCGTTGCATTCTCACCAGTCCGGATCAGGCAAACGGTAGTATCACTATCTTGGGTATTGCCTCATGTGCCTTATCATACTTGTATCCCTTTATTCGCGACCACTACGATTTTGGTTTGTACCTTTAGTATATGGATTGCCCTCTGGTGACTTCCGGTTTTGGGGAAACTACGGTCTTGTATATGCTTTTGGGAATAAAAATGTGTTAAGGGTGGAATAGGCCATGACTTAACACTATTTTGATATCTTTATATTACTGATAGACATTATCTACTTAGCGTACATTACTACATAGTAGATAGTTTAACTGATTTTTAAAGGATGGTTATTCCAAACATCCTTTGAGTTACTTGTATTTCAATTGCTATTTCACTTGAGTTGGATTTATTAATATAAAAATGTTAATCCTGACTCGAGTGTTTTGTGTTTTGCTTTACGCTCGGGTCAGACTGAGTGTACCAGTATTCGAGACTCACCTTTGAAGTTGGAGCTTGCTTGAAGATCCAGCCATCTATTCTTCTTACAGTATTCGATGATTCCAGTGATGTATTCTGATTTGTATCTGATGTATCGTGTTACTCTTCCGTTGTATCTGGTTTAACTCTGATGTGTCGTATTACTCTTCTGTTGTAAACTCTGATGTATCTTATACATTTATATAGTAGCTTCATGAACTACTATCTCTTTTATTTCCGCTGCATTTATTTCTCTGTGTCTGTGATCTGTGATTATTTTATTTACTGTATATGTTCAGTTTTTCCAAATTTAAATTAACAACGCGGTATTTTGAGCAATTCAACTCCGGCATGAGTGTCTACCTATACACTTATAATGGATGCGAATGGTCCAAAATATCGGGTCGTTACACAATAAATCATCCAAACATCTAATCAACCATTTTTCATCAATTATATAATATTATTGGTTAACCAAAAAGTTGAATTTAACTCACTTTATTTCCAGTAATCGCCAAAGCGCTACAATTTGAATTAAGATCGAACAGGCGTTCAATTTTCATCCAAATTCCTGCTAGCTCCAAATCCATCCAATCCAACTCTATATTGTAGTATTCACTGATACGAGCGTGACGCAACTCGTCGCGTTCAATTTCAGCCTCATGTGGGAAAAGTTACAAACTAATGAATGTGTGAGATTATTTAAATTTTTATTACCTTAAATTAATTAACTTTTAAACTTAATTACCTTCTCTCCAACCTAATTCATGTTCGTTCTAGGCAAACCAAAATGCGACCTCGCCTTCCTTCGTTCGCCGCAGCCTCGAGTCGCCTACCGCCGCAGCGAGTTGCCCAGGGAGAAGCCCAGACCCCTCTCCTTCGATCGACCGTAGCCACGACAGCTCCGCCACCCCTAATCGTCAAAAATCGGCCATGAATGTTGCACCGTTTATCTCCCAATAGCCACCACCATGCCTCGCCGTTTATCGCTAAACTTCACCAGAACATCGCTTACACTTTCCTCTACAAATTTTCTTTAGGCTCCATCAACAAACCATCAACGAAATCGTCGGAATTTTCCATAATTAATGCCAATGTTCATCGTCGAACTACGGCCACCTCATGACGATTGATGACGATCCAACTGTACATTAGCTTCTTCTTGACGTCGGGAACTAAACTCCAGTTGACAACTTTGCCTGATTTAGTATTGAGTGGCTCCGATCGAGCATGGTCGTTGGACTTGGTTGAATTGAATTTGAAAAAAAAGGCGAACTTGTTTCTAGTTATGACGTGATAATATAGGAGAAGGAAGTATGGTTGAACATGGAAAGGGTATAGCTAAAGTATGAGCTATGGATATGGTGAAGGACATGCTAGGGTATGGTGTATATACTATTTTATTTGAAAATATCTGGCTCTAAGAAAAATCTCAATCTCATATCGAGGCATGTTTCTTGACATTCCATACTAAGCACGCCTATTCTAAACTCAATTAAACTATTATCGGGACCTAATTCGATCATATACAGAAGGTAACTTTTCAAAACCAGTTATATTATATTACTTTCTATAATAAGTTTCTAGGCGTTTCGAGCTCGCACGACCAAACGATACGTCCGATCACCATGACATTCTTTAACATATAATAATACACTATTACGGATCTAATGAAATTGCTTTCGTCCAAATCTGAGACATTGTCCTAGAAGGCTATTTTCACACGTTAATAAAAAAATTATTAAAACCAAATAAATCACTTTTATATATAAATTTTAAGTTTAGTAGTACCATTTTGATTCAAATTAAACCCAAGATTCAATTATTAAATAATTCCAATTATTTGAAATTTATGCTATTTAACTTATAAAATATAATATTTAAAATCAATTAAATATTCCAAATTCAAATGACTAAAATTCTGGGTTGCTACACATATTATATATGTTGTGATACACCATGCACTTACACACTATTGGCTACATAATTGGTTACACACAAATTGATTGGACAACTTAGGTTGGTTGTGTGATATGTTACATAATTCAAGCTTTGAGGAATTTCAAGGATGAAATTCCTTTAAGAGGGGAGGATGTAACATCCAGTAAAATAAAAAGGAAATTTATTAATATGTAATTATTAAAGCCTAATAATAGAATTTTTGTAAACTTCAAAATTTTTCTATGAAACTTACACCATTGGATTCGTGGCGATTTATGATCAATTTTCATATATAAAGTTTTACAATCGAAGTTCAAACGAAAATGTTATTGACATTTGAAATTTTTGAATCGAAAACAATTCAGAACTAATTAAGGAAATAAATGTTAATAATTTAACAGTATAGTGTGCATTAAGTATAAATGTTAACGTTAAATATAAATGTTAATTAAGGGTGCCCAATCAAATTAAATACATTAGAAAAACGTGCAAGTAAATAAATTGGACATAGAAGTAAATAAGTATTAAAAACATACGTTAATGTAAACATTAGATGTAAATCTTATCATTTAAGTAATTTACTGTGTTAAATCTAATTAAATCAGTGATTAGAAGGTGGTAAACAGAGGATATCAATGTTAAATCAAATTAAATTAGCATTGAGAAGAAAATAATAAGTGAGAACTAATTAACGTTAAAACAACAGTTAATAAATAAGAACGTTAACGTTGAAAGAAAGAAAATCAAGAAATAGATGGTAATAAATTAACATTAATTAGGTATCAAAGAAAGGAACTTTAACATTAATATATTAAAAGCAGTAATAAATTAAACGAATCAGGCAAAAAGTTATTAAGCAAACCGATTGGCCACTACCTTTACCGGGTAGTAAATCCCAAGTAGGTAGCCTTTAGTTGCACCGACCGCTAATTCGAGCTCCATCTTTTTCATCGCTTCAACTGATAAGTCGCCTTGCTTCCCATGCCTACCTTTGCCGCATCGGACCTTCTCTGAAGTTCATTGGTTGATATTTTGGAAGTGGTTTCTTAAATATTCTAAAACCAATTTCGATACAGAAAACCACTCTTTTACACGTAGAGTTTCGTGGGGCGATTCTTTTGACCCAGCCTCCTTTAACATGCCAAAACGAACACAACCGACCTTCTCACTTCATCTAATAACCAGTCGTGTGTATATATGCCTACTTATGCATGCATATGCACACTCGTACCTGCAAACACGCTTCTGCTACACAAATCATAGTTCGGGCTTCAACGGAGCGACCACTCGATCCAGTATTCTCTCATGCAACTTAGTGCATCCGATAGTCGCTATGGCTACACGAGATAGCCTATAACATGTTTATATACACATATAGATATTCCCAAACAATTCAACTATTCTACTACAATACTTGAATTGTATTTATTATTATATAACTTCAAATACACGTATACGTATACTTATTCATATACATATACATACATATACATACACATATATTAAATAAAAACTTCAGTTGTTACTTAAATCAAAACTTACTTTTATTTACTAAAACTTTTCAATAAAAGTAAAACATCTTTCTATGTTATTATATAAAATCTCATATTACTTTACAAAATATATCATTTATACAGTTTTATAAAATCTCCTTCTATGTTATAAAATATATCACATATACAATTTTGTAAAATATCATTCTATTTTATAAAATATGTCTTTCACTTATAAAATTATTTCTTTACTAAAATAATATTTATAAGTACTAGGTAAGCTTTGTCAAGCCTTTAGTCACTTTAATAATAAGTGTGGAGCCCTTAAACTACTTAATTAGCTTACTAACTTTCTCAAAATGCTCATATATAATTTCATTACTATTATTTAATTACCAAACTATACTTATAACACATAATTAAGCCTGTAATATCATTCACAATCCCTTAATCAACCCAAAAGCAAATCCAGAACTTACTAACTTTTCAAAATGTAACAACCCCGGAATAGGCCTAAATCTCGACCGAGAAAAGGCCCATCGAAAGTTATATCTAGTCAAAGGTAAGCTGTTGGTAGAACTAAGAAAATAACAATATTGAGCCATAACTAGACTTTCAGAACTCACAGCGAATGGAATAATAATAGCAAAGTGTAACCATTTATTTCAAAATCATAAATATATCAAAATATAAAGTACCATCAAATTGTATCATAAACCAATTACAACAATAGTCTAATACATGAATATACATAAAAATAAGTGAAAAATATAAATTCTACCACAAGCAAACCACCTCCGTCTCTAAGAGTTCGCCATCAACGTCCTTTAACCTATGTTGTGATTAGGAGGTAATCAGAACAATTAGTGTCTGGTGAATAAAAACCTCGAATCTTACCTTTTCAATACTTAGGTAGTATATTTCAAAATATGAATATGTCTACGAACATAAAACCATTAAAATCATTTAATACTTCTTTTTAAGGAAAGAAGCAAGTCTCCAAAATTCCATAATCAAAATCCTACGTTATAATTAACTAGTGATGCAAGAGATAGTATCCTTGCCACTTAGTACCATTTATTGGACAATAGGCAGACTTCGGTCATTTAATACACTAATAAAGGCAGACCCTATCATTTGAACCTATTCCCAAGGCATGCTCCTCAATAGTACTATCTAGGTGGCATCATATGGAATCTCAAGTCACTTAATACTTCTTTATTTGGAAAGATGGACCGTCAATAAGTCACTTAATACCTTAAGCGGAGCTCTATAGAGATACCACCTAACGTATCCCTTAGGCAATTTAATACTTCGATTGACAAAAAGAGGCGAGCCCTCAAACAACCACTTAATACCTCAAGACCCCGAACCAGGCCCCTCGTACAATGGTCCATACTTATAATAATGTCTCACATTAGTTCGACTAATCATAGGAACTGATAGCCAGCTTAGCTAGGAAGATTTCTCCTATAGAATTTGGGACTAACCTTGCATCATTATAAATATTTATCATAGGGATATCTCACATCAATAGGAAGTGTACACAACTGGTGGTAGCCTCAAGCGAAAGGCAGACACCCGTGATGTAACTCTATTGACCTTGCATCCTTATGACTTAGCCATAAATTAAATACACTCCATATATACAATAATACTTATCTTACCATTTCATAAGTAAGGCCTCATAAGGAATCTTCCTTATTACGCCTTAGAATAATAATTAGGCTATATACGAGTTTCCTCTTATATTTGCATAACAATCAATTACATTCCTAATGGGGGAAATAAATGAATATAAATACCTAATTAACTATGCCATATATGCAATAATTATACGTTAATTACACAGATAGAGATAAATAAATATCCATGCCTAATAAATTCTAAATGCATGGATTTAACGCTTTAAACTAGCATTAAATGTCAATTCTCATAGCCAAAACTGCAATAAAAGACCTGTAAATAAAATAAGGGATTCTAGTATCAAAAATAGGGAATAAATATGCATAGCCAAAACTACAATAAAAGACTTGTAAATAAAATAGAAACTCAATTTATTACACCAATTAAATAGAATATCCTAAACAATAGGAATTTCAATCTAAACTCCATATTCTATTCAACTTCTCTTTTACAAAGAAATAGGTAAGAAGGAAATTTGTGTGGAATAAGTGGTGTAAACTACGAATAAAATTTGTAATATAAACCCCTTATTTCATTGAAGAATCACAAATTGAACCGAAGAAGAAGTAGAAGTTGAATGGACTATGAATTACCAAAAATTGCATAAACAAAATAAATTCCATCAAATTAATGTAAATAATTGAGAATCTCAACATAGAATTGACATTTCAAAATAAAAAATAATTTTGAGGTATTTAATCTATCGTATTATCGCAATTCCAAAATACCTAAGGCATATTCAAATCCATAGAGATACACTAAACAATTACCGAAAAATAAATACTATGGTTTACACTCACAGAACAGCCTTAGCTTTGCTTTCCTTGGATTTGCAAGCCTTTCGATCTCCTCCAAAATCTCTTTCTTTTGATACATACTCGATATGGAAGATGTATATATTTTTATTAGATTTCAAACAATTAGAGAAAGAACAAAAATAGAATAGATTGGAAGAAGAAGAAGAAATAACTAGAAAAGGTATTGAATTCTTACCTAAATTCTCTACGGAGTTTCTTAATCTAATTTGGAGAGATAACAGGGGTGGAGTTTTGTTGTTTCCCCAAAATAATATGAATAAAAAATGGAGAGGGTAGCGTTCTTTTTATTGGGGTTGAAATGTACCAGAACCGTAGGATCAAATTGGAAAAGAAATAAACAAATCTTAAGCGTTAAACAACGCAAAACCATCAGGAGACGGTCGACCACCTATGTTCGATAGGTCGACCACTACGGTCGACCGGTTGACCCATGAAGTTCGACCGCTCTGCTTTATTTTGGGCAATAATGTTTTTTTTCCGTTGCGTTTTGAATTTAATTAATTTCTCAACCCATTTATTCTTAACATTAAACGTTTATTAATACATTTACTTAGCCTACAAGCTAACTTTGAAATTTAAACTCTAAATTTAAATTCTCATTTGAATTTGAATCAAACTAAGTTAATTTAAATCTAAAAATTCCATTTTTAACATATTATATATGTTAACTGATTAGAATCCTGCCACAAATGCAATGGAATAGCTTTTGTGGTCAAATTCCAATTTTTACAAAATTTCCATATTCTACCTTATTATATTTAATTAAATTTTATTTCATTTATTTATCGTTTATTTTAAAGGTTGTTACATTCTCCTTTGCTTAAAAAGGATTTCGTCTCGAAATCTTTCAAGGGGCGAACATCGTTACACGCAATAACATGCATGTTATACAACCAAGTTATCTATACAACCATCTGCTCAACCAATTTTGCAATGTGATTATGTACTGCAGACATGCTAAAATGAGCTCAATCCTAGTATGAAGGTGTAATTGTGTTATGCAAGTATGTATGTGAACACCCTAAACATGCATAAAATTTCTACATGAGTTCAAAGTGATTGTGAAAAAGTGTAGCAACCATCTCCTATCATCCAATCTATCAACCACGATACAAACAAAATCCTCAAATTTGGAGAGAAAAATTATCAGTGAAAAGCTATGGGTGAGTATTCTTCATCTTCTCCTCGGTCTCCCATGTGCTTTCTGCCAGAATGTCCCCCATTGTACTCGAACCAATCTAATTTTTTTGTTGCGGATTCTCCTTGTTCTGTGCTCCATAATGCATGCGGTGGCATGAGATATTGTCGGCTCCGTTGTAAAATCCCCCAACTGATCAGGCTCTACACTAATTGCAGTGTCATGAAGGCATTTACTAAGGTGAGAAACATGAAAAACATTGTTGACTCCTGCCAACTTTTCAGGAAGCTCACATGGTATGCAAATTTTCTTATCCTTACCAAAATTCCGAATGGCCGGCCAAACCTAGACGCCAATTTTCCAGACTTGCCAAATCTAACAACCTTCCTAAATAGGGAGATTTTAACAAACAATATATCTCCAACCTCAAACTCAAGCTCTTTTCATCTTTTATCTACATAGATTTCTAACGGTCTTGTACTGCCTTTATCCTTTGCTTGATTAGCACTACTTTTTCCATGGTGTCACGGGTAAAATTAGGTCCGAGTAATACTTTGTCGGTGATTTCCTACCTGCAACTAAGTGACTTGCACGCCCGCCCATAAAGTGCTTCAAAAAGGACCATTCCAATTGTTGCTTGATGGTTATTATTATATGCAAACTCAACCAAAGGTAGATGCTGCTCCCATTGTCCTCCGAAGTCGAAGATACAAGCTCTCTACAAGTCCTTCAAAATTCTATTCACCATCTTTGTTTGTGTGTCAGTCTGTGGGTGGTATGCAGTGCAAAAATTTGAAGAAGTTCCAAAGCTATCTGTGAGGTCCTCCAAAACACACTAGTGAACAAGGGGTCCCTATCATTGACCATGCTTATAGGAATTCCATGCAAACGAACTATCTCCTTGATATAAATCTATGCGAGAGAGGCGACAGTCCTATTTCTCCTAATTGGAACAAAATGAGCACTCTTGGTGAGTCTATCCACAACAACCTAAATGGCCTCATTGCCCTTCTGACTTCTAGGTAATTCTTCTACAAAATCCACTGAAATATATTCCCATTTTCAAGTCGAAATTTCCAAAGGTAATAATAATCCACTAGGCTTCCCTTGCTCAACTTTTACTCTGTGACATGTCAAACACATAGCAACAAACTCAACTGCGCTCTTCTTCATTCCATTCCAGAAGTAGATCCTCTTCATGTATTTATACATCTTATCTCCTCCGAGATGGATGGTCATCTTAGAGTGGTGACATTCTATAAGCACTCCTCTCAACAAATCATTAGTGTTAACCCTCTTTTTGGCAAGGTGGCGTACATGCGGATTTAACCTAATCGGCTGCATGGTTGTTGAGGTTGGAATATAATGGGTACGACTCGACTGGACGGATAGACGATCAATTAGGACGACAAACATGATTATGAAGCTGGGATTCGGCGTAGTCGATGGATATAAGATGTGGGATACTTGAAATACGAGCTTTGACAAAAGTTGAGTCGTTTCAGATTGCTTGGAGTTTGCTTTGAGTCACACGTAGGTCTGCTTTGAGTTTTCATGGCGTTTGCTTCGGGTCGCATTGAGTTATGCTTCAATTTGCTTGGGGTCGGTAAGAATTCATAGGATCGGCATCATGAGTGGATCGGCATCATGAGTGGATCGACATGGTTGGGGTAGCTCGGGGTCGGAATCCTCAAAACTCTGGGTCAGCACCGAGCTCCTGGGTCGGTGTATTGTTTGGGATCGGTTTATTTGCACTACTCGGGGTCGGTTATGGCTTTTCTCCGGGTCGGCAAGTGGAGATTAGATCGGCAAGTATGGGGTCGGCGTTGGAGGAAATGGATCAGGTCGGCTATGATGAATCTTCGGGTCGGCCTTGGAAGGAACCCGAATCGGTGCTAGGAAGGAATTGGATCGGGTCGGCTATGGTGAATCTTCGGGTCAGCCTTGGAAGGAACCCGGGTCGGTGCTAGGAAGGAATTGGATCGGGTCGACATCCTTAAAACTCTGGGTTGGCACATGGATAGGATCTGTGTTTTGAGGGAGGAGGATCGACATTGAGTTACTTCGAGTCTCAGCCTCATTTACTTCGAGTCGCAGATAGGCATGCTTCGGGTCATCACCTAGGAAATATCAAGTCAGCATATTCTGAACTCAGGGTCGGTCGTAATGATAGATTTTGGGTTGGCTATGGTCTTGATGGGCCCGAAGCACTTTGGAAGCCCAGTAACTCGGATTTTGCCTATAAATACAACATACGAGGCTTCAGAAGTGGGATCTTCATTCTATTTCCCTTCTTCTTCTCCATTAAGGCCACTCTGCATTATTATTTTAAAAACTTTGTATTGTAACTGTAATTGATTCTCATATCAATAAAAAGAAAATTTCTGGAGTGGACGTAGGCCAGAGTCAGCCGAACCACTATAAATCCTCTATTATTACTGCTTTCTTTTTAATTTTTACCGTTCTTCATATTTATACTCTCTACATACACTCTATCTGTGATTTATAACTATGATTTGGTGCTTTCATCTGGACTTGGTTGTTAGTGACCAATTTTGGCGCTAACAATTAATTATTAGAACACAAAGGCATCCATCTCTTCTTAAGCATCCCTTCTGATCAATTGAATACCTCCTAGCATGGGGAAAATGCACTCCTTTCCTAAATTTCTCCAAAATCTCTACTTACTTCTCATCTTTCACTTGCTCATGCTCTATACGATCTATCAAGGCTAGTTTAGTCTCCATAACTTCTAGAAACCTTGGATGGGTTCTGTTGACGGTTGGAAGTTAAAATTCGAGAGAAACTCCGACTATCTCCATAAATATACAGCACCTAAGGCAGCATGCCTCCGACTAAGGGCATCGACGACTATGTTCCCAGTTCTAGGGGTATACTGAATATTAAAGTCAAACAATGTTATATACTCCATCCATCTCTATGGTCTAAGATTCAAATATTTTTGGAAAAATAGGTATTTGAGTGATTTATGATTAGTGAATAACTCAAATACTTCTCCCAATAGATAATGTCTCCACATCTTTAAGGCAAAGACAATAGTTCCAATTCCAAGTCATGCACTGGATACCTCTTCTCATGATCTTTTAGCTGCCTACTAGCATAAGCAACTACTTTCCCTTCCTGCATTAAAACTGCTCATAATCCTATGCTACAAGAATCTTTAAAAACTGCGAACAGTTTGGTTCCATTGGAACAGTGAGCACTGGTGCATTAGTCAATGACTTCTTAAGCTTCTCAATGCCTTAGTGCATCTTTGATCCCAAGCATAAACTACAATCTTTTTAGTCAATTAGGTTAAGGGGGCTGTAATTCTTGCAAAGTTCTTAATGAACTTTCTATAGTAGCATGTCAATCCTAGGAAACTTCTAACCTCTGATGCACTCTTAGGGGTCTTCCATCCTTGGACAACTTCCAATTTGGTGTGGTCTACAGCCAATCCTTGCTTCGAAACAATATGCCCAAGAAATTTAACTTCATTCTTCCAAAAGTGACATCAAGAAAATTTGGCCTTCCTAAGGTGGTCCTCATGCTCCTTCTTGCCTTCAATGAAAACCAAGATATCATCAACAAACACTACAACGAATTTTTCAAGTCGCTCTCTAAACACTGTAATTTACAAAGTATGTTGGGGCATTCATCAATCCAAAAGGCATTACTTCTCACTCACAGAGCCCATTTACAGTGTGAAATGCAGTCTTCGACTTGCTCTTCTCTACTATCCATAACTGATGGAATCCCATTGCTAAGTTTAATTTAAAAAAGGCCTAAGCTTCTACAACTTGGTTGAACAAGTCGTCAATCCTAGGTAAAGGGCGCCAATTCTTCCTTGTCAACTTGTTCAATTCCCTATAATCGATGCAAAGTCTCAAAGAACCGTCTGCCTTAGTGGGACAAAAGGGACTCCCCATTCATAAGTACTCCTGTGGAAGAATCCTTTCTTTAATAGCTTCGAGATTTACTTACCCAATTCCCTTCTTTCTTTGGGGGGCATATGCCTCAAAGATAGGGCGATGGGCCTTGTGTCCTTCTCCAAATCGATTCGAAACTCGATCTCCCTATGGGGTGGGAGACCCAAGATGTCCTTGAAGACATTAAGAAATTCCCAAACTTTGGGCATAAATGATGGTTCTCCAATAGCAGTTGACTTAATGAGTATAAATGGCTTAACTCAACTAAATCTTTGGGTGTACAAAGAACTTCTAGGTTGCGACCTCCATAACTCCTTAGTCATACAACCCTCTTATTACAATCAAGAATGGCTCCATAATATGACAACTAATCCGTACCTAAGGCAAGTCCATACCCCTTAAATTTTAGAACGTACGCATTGCATATGAAATCAGCGTTGTATATGTCTAACATTAGGTCTTTGCAAATAAGTGAAAGATGGGCGAAACGCTAAAGGGATTGGAAATTTCTATTGGGTTGTCGACCATCTGGGTTTAAAGGTTTAAGAAATTTACTACATTCCTAGCTATGAAGTAATGTGATGCCTTTAAATCAAATAGAGTATGAATAGTAACCCTAAAAATAAGAGTTATACCTTCTTGAGCTACTTTTTCTTGGTCACTTGGTGGTTTACTAGCAAAAGGGACAACTTCAATAGCAAAGGCTTGTCTGCTTAATCCTTTCTTATCCATCTCGAGACACCAACTCTTGTAACACCCATCCTCGTTGTAATTAAAGAACTTCCCTTTAAAGGTTTCCTTCATCAGACTCACCCTACAATCTTTGATTTCATGACCCTTCTTATGTAATCTCCGACACACCTTGCCATCCTTCTTCAACTTCCTCTTCAACTTCTTATTGGCCCAAAAGCTTCCTTTCTTGGACCCTCCTTTCTTTTTGGTCGGTACTGTCTTCTTTTCTACTTTCTTGTATTCCGTATTGGCCACATGCAACATTTCCATTTCCACCAACATCTCATATTTGCCCTCATAGGCACTTAGGTCAACAACATTTCTCTTAATGGGAAATTTAGGCCCTTCACGAATTTCATGTCTTTTTTATAGGTATTTTTATTAGGCTCATCCCAAATATTGCTAATTCGGTAAACTTAGCTATATACTCCTTGAGAGTGACACCTTCTTGTCTCAGCTAAATGAACCTTTCCATTTGTAAGCTAACCTCTGATCTGGACATGAATCTCATCTCAACTATCCTTGAATTCATCCCAAGAGAAAATCCTTCTAGGGTGCTCATCAGTCACAAAGTTCGATCAATCCAAAGCTTCCTCTTTGAGGTGCCAAGTTGCTATTCTCCTTCTCAGCTGACCATCCCTACCAAGCTCTCTAAATACCTTCTCGTAGTTACTAACCTAAGCTTTAGCATTCGAATATCCTTCGGTTCCAGAGTATGTCTTCCCTCCCATATCAAGAAAGTCCGTACACAACTTAGGAACGTCGACAGGATAGGGTGTTGCATCAACGGGTGGAGCAGTAGGTGCCACTGTGCAACTAGAGGAATATGAATCTGCTCAATAGTCCTAAGATATTGTCTAAACCATTCGGGCATTCCACGAATAGGTGGTCTTCTGCAGGTAGGGTTCCCCTGTCCAGAAGAAGATTGATTATCAGCCATAACAACTATCTATAGGTTTAATCTTTAATGATGATTTCCTAAGATAGTATTTATATGCTGAAAGAAAAGAATTGCCTAGTGTATATGCGTATGTTCAAAAAAATAGAGAGTGTGTGTGTATATATAGACACACACACACAGACATATATAGTAAGAATTTTAAAAATTCCTTTTCAAAAACCTTTTCAAAATAACAAGTATGTCTCTCACAAGTATTGTTTTTCCTCGTTGATTGGTAACCTAGGCTCTGATACTAAATGTAGCAACCCATCCTGGAATAATCCTAAATTTCTACGCAGAAAAAGCCCATCGAAATTTATATCCATTCTAAGTTAAGCTATTGGTAGAACTAAGAAAATAACAGTATAAAGCCATAATTAAATTTTAAAACTCATAGAGGATGGAACAAAATATAATAGCAAAGTGTACCCATTTATTTCAAAATCATAAATATGTCAAAATACAAAGTATCATCAAATCGTATCATAAATTATTTATAGCAATAGTCTAGATACATGGGTACACTTAAAAGCAAGTGAAAATGATAAATACTGCCATAAGCAAACCACCTCCATCTCTAAGCGTCGTCTTCACCGTCAACGTCCTTTAACCTGTGTTGTAATGAGGAGGGAATTATAACAACAAGTACTTGGTCAATAAAAACTTTGAATCTTACATTTTCAGTACTTGGGCAATATATTTCAAAATAAGAATATGTCTACGAACATAAGCCATTGAAATCATTTAATACTCCTTTTAAGGAAAGAAGTAGGTCTCTAAAATCCCATAACCTAAATCCTATGTTATAATTAACTAGTGATGGAAGAGATAGTACCCAAGCCATTTAATACCATTTATTGAAGAATAGGTAGACTCCGTTCGTTTAATACTTTAATAAAGCCAAACCCCATCATTTAATACCTACTCCCAAGGCATGCTACTCAGTGGTACTATCTAGGTGGCATCATATGGAATCTCAAGTCACTTAATACTTCTTTATTTAGAAAGGTAGACCCTTAATCGATCACTTAATACCTTATCCAGAAGCGGACCCCTATAGAGATACCACCTAATGTGTCCCTTAAGCCATTTAATACTTCATTTGAGGGAAAGAGGTGGGCCTTCAAACAAACCTAAATACCTCAAGACCCCAAAGTAGGCCTTCCGTACTATGACTCATACTCATAATGACGTCTCACTTTAGTCCGACTATTCGTAGGAACTGGTAGTCGAATTAGCTGGGCTAATTTCCCTTACAAAATTTGGGACTAACCTCGTGTCATTATAAATATTTATCATAAGGATATCTCACATCAATAGGAAGTGTGCACAATTGCTGATAGCCTCAAAGTGGAGGGCAGACTCCCATCATGTAACTCTATTAACCTTACATCCTTATGACTTAGCCATAAATTAAATACACTCCATATTTATAATAATACTCATCTCGCCGTTTAATAAATAAGGCTTATATGAATCTTCCTTGTTTGACCTTAGAATAATGATTAGGCTATATAGGAGTTTCCTCTTATTTTTGCCTAATAATCAATTACATTCGTAATGAGGGAAATAAATGAAAATAAATATCTAATTAACTACGCGATATAAGCAATAATTATATGTTAACTACACTAATAAAGACAAATAAATATTCACGTCTACTAAATTCTAAATGCATGGATTTTACGCCTTATACTAGCGTTAAATGTGAATTCCCTAACAAAATACTATTACAGTCCTTTTTCTTCAAATTCCCAAGATTTCAACATACTAAAATAAGGGATTCTAGTATTAAAAATAGGGCACAAATATTCATAGCCAAAACTTAAAATAGAAACTCAATTTATTACACCAATTCAATAAAATATCCTAAACAATAGGAATTGCAATCTAAACTTCATATTCTATTCAACTCCTCTTTAACAAAGAAATAGATAAGAAGAAAATTTGTGTAGAATAAGTGGTGTAACCTACGAGTAAAATTCGTAATCTAAACCCTTATTTCATTGAAGAATCACATATTGAACCAAAGAAGAAGGAGAAGTGGAATAGACTA
Organism: Allium fistulosum; assembly: GCA_030737815.1. Taxonomy (NCBI): domain Eukaryota; kingdom Viridiplantae; phylum Streptophyta; class Magnoliopsida; order Asparagales; family Amaryllidaceae; genus Allium; species Allium fistulosum. The sequence goes on from CM060902.1 coordinate 1,460,863,183, forward strand.
TGAAATTATCAAAAATTGCATAAACAAAACAAATTCCATCAAATTAATATAAATAGTTGAGAATCTCAACATAGAATTGACATTTCAAAATAAGAAGGAACTTTTGGTGGATTTTATCTATTATATTATCGCAATCCCAAAATCACCAAGGCATATTCAAATCCATAGAGATACACTAAACAATTACTAAAAAAGAAATACTACAGTTTCCACTCACAGAACAGCCTTAGCTTCGATTTCCTTGGATCTACATGCCTTTCAATCTCCTGCAGAATCTGTCTTTTTTTATATACACACGATAGGGAAGCTGCATATATTTTTAATAGATTCAGAACAATTGGAGAAAGAACAAAGGAAGAATAGATTGGTGGAAGAGGAAGAAGTAATTAGAAATAGATTGAATTCTAACCTGAATTCTCTACGGAGTTTCTGAATCTAATTTGGAGAGATAACTATGGTAGAGTTGCATTGCATTCCCCAAAATATTATAAATAATAATTGGATAGGGTAGGGTTCTATTTATAGGGGTTAAAACGCACCAGAACCATAGGATCAAACAAAAAGAGAAATGGAAAAAATCTGAAGCGTTAAACAACGCAAAACCATTAGAAGATGGTCGAGCTGAGACGGTCGACCGCTATGGTCAACCGATTGACCCATGTAGGTCGACAGCTCCACCTTATTTTGGGCAATAATGATTCGTTTCCGTTGCATTTTGATTTTAATTAAGTTCTTACCCTATTTATTCTTAACTTTAAACGTTAATTAAAATGTTTACTTTGCCCCTAAGCAAATTTTGAAATTCAAAACCTAAATCCAAATTCTCATTTGAATTTGAATTCAAGCAATATTAATTTAAACCTGAAAACTTCAAACGCTCATTTCTTCTTCGTTTGGGCTCAGTTTTCAGCATATTATATATGGAAACATATCGAAATTTTACCACGAACGCAATGGAATAACTTCAGTGGTCAAATTCCAACTTTTATAAATTTCCATATTCTACCTTTTTGTATTTATTTAAATTTTATTTCATTTATTTGTAGTTCATCTACGGGGTATTACACAAAACATGGTCTTTAAGGTTTCTATTAAATAATGTGATGATATAAACATGTTTAGGGCATAAATATAAGCACCTAATTACGTTACTAACATTCTCTATACCATTCCTTATCACTTCATAATCACAAATAAACAAACATATGAAGTATAATATGTAAATAAGTTAGGAGAATCATCCCACTCACCTCTTCTTCTCCAAGCCAAGCTCAAAATCACTAAAACCCATCATTTTGATCTCTTTAAATTCAAGATCTCCACCCATACTTTGATTTAAGCTAATTCCTTTGTGGGTTTTGTAGAAAATTGCATGAAAGAAATTATAGTGATTTTTATTTGAATTTAGAAATTTTATTTTGGTTTGGATTAGCTAATTAAAGAAAGGAGATAAAGAAAGCATTAGGGAAAGATTAAAAGAGAGGAAGAGGAAAGTAATATGAATGAAAAAATGAAATGAAATAATGAAGAAGGTTAGGCACTTATAGGTAAGTAATGGGCTTAGCCCAATTCAATTCTTTCTCAAGAGATCACTGTGCGCTGCAAAACTTCATCGACCCCAAACATAGTCAAGTTTATACACATTTTTCTCATGTCAAAAAAGCGGTCTCAAATAGGGATGTCTCGAGACCCAATTCATCCATCTCTGAAAAATTGAGTATAATGGGTGTTCAATTAATTAACCATTAAAATTTTAAATTAATTATTTAAATAACCAATCGTTATAATTGTAGGGTGTTATATTCTCCCTTCCTTAAAAGAAATTCATGCTCGAAATTCTTATGGGTGTGAGAACACAACTAGGGAATATGTGATAACCTATGTTATCTCACATTTTCCCAAAAATACATACCTTTTTAAGAAAGCTTATCACCATTTAAATGCAAAGCTAAACAAATAAGCATTTAAATGTTCATGCTTTAGCTCTCCAGTACCTAATTGTACTATGCTAAGCGGATTATGTACGAATACAACACAATACAGAATTCATGCATGTATAACCTTAGTTTAGTAATTGATACTACCGTAATTATACACGACAATCTATTGGAAAGTAATCCCAAGTGAGTCGGTATCAAAATATACCACAGAATCTAAGTCATATCAAAAGGCAATATACCCAAATAGATCCCATCTCGACCCTACTTTATGCATGGATGATATACAATCTATTTTAGATAGCTATCGCTATCACTCTCTGGACATACTTTAATTATGAAATTGTAACTACCATACAAGTAATTAAACACACAAAACAAGAAACAATCAATCAATAATAATCAACAACAAGTAACTTTAAGCAGCCATCAAATAATAGAAAACAACGATAAGCAATAATAACTAGCATACAAACTATCCGAATGCAAGTAAGAAACAAAAAAAAACAATAATAAACAACATCAAAAGGTAGCAAGCAAAATAGAGCAGTGGCAGAAAACAACAAGCAACAACAACCATCAAAAATAAACAATCAGCATATAATTAACATACAAACAACCAATCAACTAACAAAAAAAGCATACGAAGCAATAAAAACATTAACAATCTATCAGTAAACAACAACAATCAATCATCAAGCAAACAATAAGCAATATATGCAAAAATGACTAGCATACAAAAAGAGTCTATGCCAACAAGCATAGTAACCAACAATGGTTGAAGTGTGCATATCAAAATATAAACTCCAATGAGTCTGTTCGACATTCAAGATTAAACAAACTGCTAAAGTGTTGAAACCCCTTTCATGAATACAATACACGAAAGACTAATATGCCTCACGCTACAAAAAGAAAAATTTACACGATGTGCAGGATCATCGAGTCTCGAGATCTAGAGATTTAAGCCTCCACTTTACTTTTCTTTCGAACAAAAATTATTCTCTAAAGGAGAAAACTCTACTAATTAATTCATCATTAGATGATGATTTACTAATGCTTGGGTTAGCTCGGGTTCAAATTCATCTCAACTGCACAATGTTAATAGGGATAATATACTAAGTGTTCTACGATGCTCGTCTAGGCAAGTATCATATCGTCACTTAGAAAGTTATCCGAATCATCACAAAACAGTCAAGAAACCCTTCCCGTACTACCCCAATCAACCTTAACTATACTATACTAAGAATTTATAATGAGTAAAGATCACCCAAACCGACATGACACCAGTACCAACCCTTCGTTTGCATGCAAGATTTCTTTATTAAATTAGGGTCGACCATCTGACTCTTCTCGTGCAAACTCTAATCCAGTTCCTTGATCCGACTACTAAAGTCTCCTTGCATGACTAAGGCCGTTCTTTGGAAATCTCTCAGTTACCTCAAGAATCTGACTCACATGCTTGACTATAAGGATCAAGTGAAAAACCCTTTCCTAACTGGTGCAAATCACCTAGAAACTCTATGTTCGAACTAGGGGTTAAGAACTGGTACATGAACGGACCAACCTTTAGAAAATTTCCCTTTTTGTACGTGGGATAACTCCTACCACCTGAGGTTTACCAACACAAAGAAAAAAATCTAACATGAACGACTCTAGGCAAGCGCCTATAAGTCATCCGCTCAATCTTAGCTCATTACTAAGCATCCATGGGACCCTACTTGGATACAAATCCAAGTCAAACTCCATAGACCAACCCCACTTAACTTGAAAGCTCGTGCATCATATATTAATTCGGGAGGTGACCAACGGGAAGAGGAAGATATTTTCTTTACCCAACCCGGGGCCCCTATCCCAAGTTCGAACGGTAATACTCTCTGTTACTTCACCTCAGCTTTGCAGTTAAGGTTACTCATACAAGGTTTATCCTTACAAAAGGACTTACCTACTATGAAAGGTGTCAAGTTTATCCCATCTACCAACTAACTTGTAGTAAATATATATACCGGTCAAGTATCAGAAGGAACATAAGTGAGTTCCCTAAAACTAAAGCTTACCATACTAGATAAGCTCCTTCCATTTTTCCTGAGTAGTAGGCCAGCTAGGACCGGTAGTGCACATAAATAAATATATAAGAGACATATTATCAGGGTAAGGTTAAAAACACCAAACCAAGACATTAATATAGTCTCACAACGGAATGATAATATATAATACACTGAATATACATGAACAAGATGACAATATATAAGAGACCACACTAGCAGAAGAAAATGATAAATAAATATCGATGCAGAAAGTCAAAATACATCAACTCCCAACAACACAGAGTTCTGAATAAATATCTGATACAACGGGTCTCATATATAAATAATAGGCATGTCATGTACCACTAAAATATCAAGTATACATATCCAAAATATCAATCCCACGCCTCCAAAAATGCTCCAGCTGCGCATCTTGCTAGCATATTCCTAAAAGCAGCCGACTCCTAAAATACTCAATCGAGTACCCACGAGTTGTCATCAAAATAAACAGATAAATACAAAATGTATGTTAGACTTAAATCCTGGTGTGACGGGAACAATCTAAAAATACTATATATCAAAACTATATACAAATAAATAGAAGACAACTAAATTACAGCCGACCCTTTCCACAAATGTGGCTCAGGGATAATTCGGACTGCCCATAAACAAGTATAGTAAATCCATCTCAAAATAGGGAATTATACCATAACCATCTCTTCTCCTATAATCAACATGACAGCACAACTAAAATAATGTGACTGATATGTAATATACAAGTGTATGGGTAATAAGAGTCATAATATAAGCCTACACTATGCTACACACAATGATAATATCAATAAACTAGTATAGCACAAGCACAACATAACAATGTGTCAAATAGATAATATATACTATTTTCCTACACTGAATGAAATATATAAATGGAGCAACTTCACCTTATGTAGTCTTGGATCTATAAACATTCCTACCCTTGAGAGTCCACAAATGGAACAGAGCGTCCCTATATGACCTCTTGTTTGTAAATGTGCCACCATACAAACCTAGACCTCTCCTGCGGCAATAATGAAAACCCTACCACTATTGTGCACCTTAGCATCCACATCTACTACAATTACCCTTTAAGCGTCACTATGGACGCTCCCGAAGGCTTGGTTCGAAACCATAAAATAACGTACAAAAAGATATGTATACTAGAATCGCACTACGACGAATCTGTTACCTACTCCATGATTGCTTCGCCATGTACTTACTTTGACCCTAAAGGATCACTCAAGCACAATGGAGCTTTGAACCATAGAGCCTATGCTAACAATAAGTCTACACGTCTACTTGATCTGGTACTGATCGCTGCCATCACGTGCTTGCATATATGCATGAGTCTAGAATCGACTCCTCATTGTCATGTGCTTCCTCCAGTTGTATATGCTTATCATACATCATGTCCCGATCTCGTATCTGATTGGCTCTTGATCACCATCTTGATTGCCTATTATCCCAGTGTAGAAATAGTTTATGCCTTGCCCTACTTGCCTTGATCACTTCCTTAATTTCTTCCATGATTGCATTATTGATTATTGTGGACAACTTGAGCACTCCTTATAATTTCATTCGAATCTCAAGCCTCGCTTTGCATTCCATCTTCCCATGTAGCCTAAAGCTTCCCTACAGTCATGGCAAAATCTTACGTTGAACCACATCCGAATAGAGGGAGAAATCCCTCAAAAAAAACTTTTGCCTAGGCTTAATTGTCGGGGACAGATTCCCAATGGTGGATTGGTGGGATCCCACCGGTGAACTGGTGGGGACTGCTCCTAGGTAATAAAGCATAGGCAACGAGCCATCAAGCCTCATCGTCCATCGTTTCTTTTACCGTTTCCTCCGCTGTTTCGCCTGAAGATCCGCCTTTCTTATAAAGCCTACCTTCACCGCATCCGAACTCCTCTAGAGTTAATTGATTGATGTTTTGAAAGTGATTCCTTATGTGTTCGAAATCGACTTCAACACAAAATCCACTCTTTGCACATATAAATTTCAACGCACGATTATAGTGACCAAGTTTCCTCTAATCCAACCCAAAATGTACTCAACTGGAGATTTAACCTGATGTGATGCCTACACATGCTAGCACACTCATTTGTTCATATTAACACATGTGACACAAGCACACTTCACTACATAGATCACGTTTCGGACTTCACCTTTGCGATTACTCGATCTGGTATATTCTCATGTAACTTAGTGCATACTATGGTCACTATGGCTACGTGAGACGCCCGCAATGCTCTTATATACAACTGTATTTACACCCATGCACACATACACACACATACATATATATCCACACAAATACACTCATACAATCAAAAAACATACACAATAATTATAATTGCTATACATAAATTGTTTCGATTGTTATATTCTTTAAAAACACGTATGTGTGTACTTGCCCATACTCATATACATACACATACATTTAAATAAGTAATTCATTTATTACTTGATCAAACCTTACTTGTATTTACTAAATCTTTTTAATAAAAGTCTAATATGATTCCACACTATTTTATAAGATCTTATAAGTATTTTATAAAATATATTATTAGCTTATAATTCATTTTTAAAGCCTTTAAATACTTAACTGCTTTATTAATATTAAGTACACATCATATTACTATTTAATAAAATCACGTTTCCATTTTATAAAATCTATTCTTTATTTATAAAATCATATATCCATTTTATAAATACTAATTAAGCTTCATTAACCCTCTAATCACTTTAATAATTAGCGTAGAGTTAAAACTCACTTAATTAACTTACTAACTATTCTAAAACTATTTAAATTAGTTTCGTTATTACTAACTAATTATATGCACTTAATTATGTCATTTAATTAGTCTCTAATCTATCACAACATCATATATAACCATTCAATTGACCCAATACCCAATTCGAAGCTTACTAACTACTTTCAAAAATAGTTATTAAGGTCTTAAACAAATAATTAGTTAATATAAGCATGTTTGCAACATGAATACACGTGTAAATCAACCCAAACAATCTCCAAATCACTTCATATAATTCCATGTTAATCGATAAATAAAAATATGAAGATTAACACATAAATATATATGGAGAATCATCTCACTCACCTTTTTTCCCCTAAATCAAGCTCTAATCACCAAAACTGATGCTTTTCCTCTCTTTAAATCATTTATGTAGCCCCAAATCACAACTTCAAGCCAGTCCCTTGATGGGTTTTGTAGAGAATTGCATGAAGGAGTTATGGTAATTTTTATTTGAACTTAGAAATTTATTTGAGTGGAGTTAGGGCTTGGAGATTAAGGAAATATTAATGGGTAATTATGAAAGTGGTTAGGAGAAGAGGGAGAAACGAAATGTTGGAATGGAAATGAGAGAGAAGTTAGCTACATACAAACTAACTTAATGGTAAGCTAACGGGTTCGGCCCAATTTCATTTCATCCAAATAAAAACACTATTCACTTTAAAAACTTTCAAACTCCAAACATAGTCAAGTTTATATTCATTCTTCTCACGATGGGAAAGTGAACTCAACTACGAGTGATTTGAGTCTCAATTCACTTGTCTCTAAAAGTTAAGAATAAGGGGCATTACGTTAATTAACGATTAAATACTTAAATTAATCATTTAAATATTCAATCGTTAAAATTTCGAGGTGTTACATTCTTCACTCCTTAAAAGAGTTTCGTCCTCGAAATTCCTAGGAGTATGAGAAAGTAACAAGACTAGCCAAAAATTCCCGAATCTAAATTTCAGAAATTTCAACAGTACTTCCCTTATGCTTTCAACATTACAGAAACTCCTAAAATGGAATGCACCATACAAACAGGGAATATGTGATAACCTATGTTATCCCATATTTCCAGAGATACATATATCTTTTTAAGTAAGCTTCGCCATTTAAATGCAAATCTAAGTAAATAAGCATTTAAATGTCCATACTTCAGCTCTTAAGTACCTAATTGTACTAAACCAAGAGTATTATGTAGCAACACAACAAAAATGTATTCATAAATGTATAACCTTAGCATAATAACCGATACTACCATTATCATACATGACAATCTATTATAAGTAAGCTTAAGTGAGTCAGTATAAAAGTATACCATAGACTCTGAATCACATCAAAAGGCAGTAGACTCGTATAGATCCCCTCAACCCCATAATGGGTATGGATGATATGTGATCTATTTCCGATAGCTATCGCTATAACATACTTTAATTATGAAACTATAACTACATTAAAACAATCAACCATACAAAACAAATAGCAATCAATCAATAACAATCAATAATAATAAACAACAAGAAACCATCAAACAATAACAAACAATGATAAGCAATCATAACTAGCTTACAAACTAACAAACATTCAAGAAACCAACAAAAAATGACAATAATCAAAATTAGCCAGCAACAAAAGCAAACAACAATAAACAACATCAAATAACATCAAATAGTAGCAAGCAAACATAAACAATGACAAACAACAGCAACTATCAACAATCAATCAATATACAATCAACATGTAATTATCATACAAACAACCAATCAATAAGCAATAAAAGCATACAAAACAATGGAAAATCCAAAAAGTACTGATATGCATGGTAACCAATCAATAATCAAAAGTGCATGTCAAACCATAAACCCCTAATGAGCCTGTTCAACTTCCAAAAGGAACAAACACCTAAGTAGTGTAGGCCTTTTCACGAATATAATACATAAAATACTATTACATCTCATTTTATGAAAAGGAAAAATTACATGATATGCTGGATCATCGGGTCTTAAAACTCTTGAATAAATCCAACAATCAATGCCTTAACTTTCTTTTTCTTCTGAACGAAACTCATTCTCCAAAAGAGAAAATCTACTAATTAAATCATCATTAAATGACAATATATAATTTTCCTGGTTTGTTCGGGTTCAAACGCACCTCAACCGGACAATGTCAATAGGGATGATATACTAAGTGCACTATGATGCTCATCTAGGCAAGTATCATCTCGTCACTTTAGAGATTATCCGAATAACCACAAAACTAGTCAGGAAATCATTTATCGAACTACCCTAAGCAACCTTAGCTATATTATACATATAATTATTAGTGACTAAAGGTCACCCAAAATGACACGATGCCCATTCCAACCCTTCGTTTTCTCATAGATTTCTTTGTTAACTGGGGTCGGTCACCTTATTTCTCTAATGTGAAATGCAATCTAGTTCCTTGGCCCAACCATTGAAATTTCCTCATACGACTAGAGTCGAGCTTTAGAAATCCCTCAATCGCCTTAAGAATTTGACTCAAGTGCTTGCCTTTAAGAATGGAGTGAAAAACCCTTTCATTACTGGTGCATTCACCTAGAAAACCTTGCGCTCGAACTAGTGATTAGGAACTGGTAAGAAAATGGACCGATCTTTAGAAAATATCCCTTTAAGCACATGGGATTACTCCCATTGCCTAAGACTAACTAACACAGAGATAAAAAACAATTCGAACATGAATGATTCTAGGCAAGCACTATATGTCATTCGGTCGGTCTTTTTTCATTACTGGGACTCATTAAACCATACTAAGATACAAATCCAAGTCACACTTCATTGACCAGCCTCATTGAACTTGAAAGCTCATGCATAAAGTTTGAATTGTTGTACTCTTGGTTGCTTCATATCATCTTCGCAACCAAGGTTACTCACATAAGGTTTATCTTTACCGAAAAATTTATCTACTATAAAAGGTGTCCACTTTAGGCTATATATTTAGTAACTAGCAATAGAAATATATACCACTTAAGTATTGAAAGGAACAAAAGTGGGTACCTACAAAGAGAGAGTATACCCCACTACATAAGCTTCTTTCGTTTTTCCAAAGTAAAAGGCATGCTAGGAGCCGGTAATGGCCGTAAGGCATAAGTCATCATCACTTATACACCCCTCTACAACGTAAGATAATCATGTTCCATGCACTAATGCGTAGGCATAAAGGGGTTTTTGGGAATTTCTTCCTCGATTCGGACGCGGTTCGATGTGAGACTTCGGCATGACTTCGAGGAAGCTTCGGGCTACTCTAGAAGTGGAAATGCAAGGCGAGGCTCAAAATTCATATGCAAATGTAAGGAGTGCACAAGTGGTTAGCAATGGTCAACAAGGCGTTCAAGCAAGTAGTCGAGGAAATGATCAAGGTGAGGAGCGCATTGCATGGACTATTCCTACAAGGGAATAGTAGGAGATCGAGACACCGATTGAGAGCCAATCAGATACGAGATTGGGACATGATCAGTTTCATAACTACGTACAATAATCATATATGATTGGTAGAAGCACATGTAGGTAAGGAGTCAATTCCAAACTCTGGAAGATGTGCGAACACGTGGCAACAATGGTCGATATAAGATCGGGCAGATTTGAGGGCATATTGCTAGCATAGATACCATTGTTTTAAGCTCTATTGTGTTTGAGTGATCCATTAGGGTCAAAGCAAGTGCACGGCTAGGGGATCATAAGGTAGGCGACTAGATTTAGGTGTAATGCGGTTCCAGAGATATGTATCCATTTAGATGTTACTTTATAGCTTAGGACCAAGCCTTTGAGAGGGTCCAGAGTAGTGCCTTATTGGGAGTTCTTATATTTTGATTTTTTGTATTGATATTTATTTATCAGTTGCTTCCACTAGCAAGGTCTGTTATGTATATATATTTATGTGTGTGTGTGTGTGTATTTCATCCTTTTCCATTCCTGATATTCAGTATATTATAAGTTATCATTCCACTATGAGATCTTATCGATGCCTTGGTTTGGTGTTTTGTTTTGATTTTACCCCAACATCTGTCTTTTGTGGTATTTGAAAATCAAGCGAAAGTGTAAGGTGCTAATTTTCGGGTATTACAAAGGATAGATTGCTGCACAACTCTTTTTATGCTTAAATTCGTCCATCTTTGCCGTTTATATTCCTTATTTACGATCTAGCAGCCATTCTCATTTCCTCCTTTTTTTCCTATAACTAGCCCCTTCTTCTTCCTTTTCCCTTTTATCTCTTTTCTAAAAATTGAAATCGATTCATACTCCATGCTTTTCCCAAATAAACTTTAATTTCTCAAAATTATTTTTTACTTGGTAATTATCTTTTTGCTACTAATACATCCACTGTTGATTTTTCTTTTTCTATTTAGTTTAGTTTGGCCGCTTCTTGATTTTAAATTTTTAAGAGATTGATACTGTTAACTCTGATTTTGATGGTTTTCCTTAGGTTTATACCTAATTCATAATTTGGATCTGACTTCATTTACTTAGGTTATTATTATTTGTTGGTGGGTTTCATTTTTAGTAGCTCCAATACCTATTTGTTCCAAGCTTAGTCTATATGGAGTGGCACATCTTTTGATGGGTCAGTATGCGATGGCTCATCATTCGAAGGGTCAATATGTGATGGCACATCCTTCGACGAGTCAATGTGCAATGGTCCATCTTTTGATGAGTCAATATGCGATGGATCAATACGAGAAAGGTATCATGAACTTTATATATGAAAACCTAACGCTCATCATGCGACAATGCATGTTTCGATGAGTCATCGTATGATAGCTTAAAGCTGCCGCATGATGATTAATCATTAAACGGCTAGTTTTCATAAGTAATCTTTCATGCGATGGCTTATTATTCGAAATCTAACTAGCTCATTACACAATGGTTCATTGCTTGGAAATTAGTCTTTAGAAGTAATTTAAAATGTAATTTCGGTTTATTTCCATCCACGACCTTTTTGCATATAGAATCATGTCATGTACAAGAGCATGATTTTTGTTCATTGAACATACATAGAAAGAAGTTATTCTACTACATCAAATTTGTCCTTAACTTCAAATTCATGTCATACTTCCATGGCAGTTGTATATATTTTACAATTGGTGTTTGTTTGAATTTTTTTAATATAAGATAATAATATCGACAATAAAATATTTATAATATAAAATATTAAAGAAAATCTATATGTGTATACCTATATATGTATGACACAATAATGGAACTCTATTTGTTATGCATGTTAAATGGTTTTGCTATGCTTGTATGCACTACATGTAAAAAATTGTTCTTGTACATAAGAGATGTTTCAATTATTTTTGATGTGCTAAATGTTCCCACTTATTTAATGATAATTAGTATTTTATCAGGGATTGATAGGTATCACTTGAGTAACCTTTAAATAACATTTAAATCAATTTAAAGTAACATAGTTTAATATTTAAGCAACATTTTTATGGAATTGGATGTTTGTAATTTAAAATGTTCACGCCTTGTTATAGAAGTTTGGTTCCTTATTAAAGTTTTTTTATTGCTAAATGGCATCATAGATATTATGGCTAGAGGCAAGAAGAAAGCTCTCAAAGGTTGGTCTAAATCCCTAAGCTCAAGAATCCTTTAGAAGAAAAGCTTTGTACTTCTTATCAGTTTTATTTCAGAGAGCAAGAAGTTGTTGATTCCACACTAAGACATTTTGGCATATCCAAAGTCGAAACTTGGATTTCAGATCTTGATAACAAAATGGATGCCACTCAAGAAGAGTTCTTGCTTTCACTCTTATTCATATCTTTCACTCTTGCTATTGCTTTTTAACCCTATCATATCCAACATGTTATCTTTCCTTAAATTCGATCCAATCCAGTTGAACCCCTACTCCTACAGCTATGCCAATTATGTATTCATGTCTAAGGAGCACAAATTGGTAGACCTGTCCCCATCCATTTTATGCTCTGTGATTATAGAAAGGCACCATTGACTACATTTTCCCTACCAGCACTAGAGTAATTTTTGATTTTGTTAATAAATCTAAGGACTAGAGCCACCGATTCATTTTTGTAAGATGTTTTCCCCAAAAATCACTAGAAGATATTTTATTCCTCGTAAGTTATTTCGCTTTAACTAGTTTCATCACTTTATTATTTATACTAAGTTCACTAATTTTTGTACTAAGTCTTTCTTGGTTAACATCATTAGATATCGAATCGAAGGACATCGATCCTAAAATCTAGCCAGCCAACTCATTAAGTTTTAAGCGAGCCGCCGATGATGAAGAAGAAACGATTGGTCTAGCAACCTTTGTTGCTGTCACTCTTGATGATTTTACCGTATACTCACCGATACAGCATCCAACCTCAAACAGTTCTGGATATTCCCTAGGTTTCACCCATTTTTACATCGAAGAAGATAATATTTTTCCTTGGCTCATGTCAAATAATGGACGTGCAATTGGTTCATGATGTTGCTTTTTTGTCAGGCAATAATCCTTCCGATCTACCTGCTTTGTTAAAGGCTATAGGTAATATCCTGACATCAACCAAGGAAAGGAATTGATAAACTCCTAGCAAGGTGACTACTTCTTTCGAGCCTCCTTTTAAGAAGCCTAAGGAGATCGACCTATTACGTCTTTGCCTTTAGCCCTTACGTCTAGCACAAAGGCCATTTGTTAATATTATTGGCTCTCTTCTTTGTGACTCTATGGCTTTCCTTCAACAAGCTTTGAGGCTTAACTCTCCTTCTTCCGAGGATGTTCCTCCTCCTCATTCTAGGGTGGAAATCCCTTATGTTTTAAGTTTTGAGGAGTTATTAATGAGCATTCTCTGCTCTTCCGCCACCATCTTACTTAGCTCCTCATAAACTTCTTCACACTCGAAGGAAATTCTCACTTATCTCTTGCAACTTCTCATCTTGGTATGGTTTCTCTCCTTCTTTTTACTTTGATGGGTTATGAGTTTTGATCATTTCCAAAACTAATTCTATTCATAACCATGCTTAGATTGAAAGGCATTTATTTAATTTCCAGCAATCATTCTTACTTTCTTATCAGAATATGTCTTCACTATGGAAATTAAAATCTCCTCTTTTTGAGAAGGTACTACTTTTGAGGCTTAACTTAGTGGCCTCCAATCCGACCATGATTCACTGTCTACTAAAATGCATATATCTTTGACCCTCTTGAACTTGGAAAAGAAAATATCTTAATTATTAGAGGATAAGATGTATGTTTTAAAGGACATACACTCAAACTCTGTAATAACCCCCCTGAAACAGACCTAAATTCCGACCTATAAAAGGCTCATTGAAACTTAGACATATTCCAAAGCTAGCTGTTGGTTTTGGTAAAAAGAAAAATAATACAGAGCTATATATCTACTCTTTCAGAACTTACAGCGGCAGGAATAAAATATAATAACAATAATAGTTCCCATTTATTTCAAATTACTTCAAATGTCACAATGCATAACAACAACCATTATTATATTTTGTTCAAAAATACATTTTATGAGTACAATAGAAACAAACTTAAAAAGATAGATAACAATGGCAACAAGCATCACTCTCACCATCTTCAAGCATCATTAAATCCTTCTCTAACCTTTGTTGTAATGAGGAGAGAGTCAGAACAACAAGTGTCTAGTGAATAAAAACCTCGAGCCTTATTATTTTAGTACTTGGGCAGTATATTCCAAATAAGAATATGTCTTATGTATTTAAAAACCTTTAATACTTCTTATAAGGAAAGGAGGCAAGCCTTCAAACAACCACTTAATACCTTCCATTCTCTATGCAGGTTTCTCAATCCCATAACTCATAACCAATGTAATAAATGTTTAACAATACGAGAGATAGAACACAAGCTATTTAATACCTTTAAATGGAAAATAGGAAGACAATGACCATTTAAGACCTCAATTGAGGTAAGTCTCCAGTATTTAATACTTATTCCTAAGGCGGACACCACATAAGCATCTACATGGTTGACATTACTCGGAAATCTCTTTGGATGGTAAATTCTTCCTACTAAATCAAACCTTTTTGAGATATCCTTAATCGTGCCTAAATCAAATCCCTGACCATTTAATACTTCATTTGGGGGAAAGAGGCGGGCCTTCAAACAACCACCTAATATCTTCAAACCCCGAAGTAGGTCCTTCGTCTTATGACCCATATTCATGGTGACGTCTCACATTAGTCCAACCATTCGTAGGCATTCGTAGCAAGACTAACTAGGCAGATTTACCCTATAGAATTGGGTCTGACCTCACATCATCGTAGTTACTGATCATAGGTGATGCCCCTATGACTTAGTCATATTTACAACACTCATAATATATTATCACACCTTACCGTGTTCATTATTTCAGATATATAAGAATTCCTTCTTATGTTGCCTTAACAATCAACTACTTTCTTAAGGGGGATTTAAAAACAATCATTACCTAATTAACTACACAATTATATGTTATAATTATATGCTATTACAGTAATTAATATATAAATAAATACATACTTATTATTTTCTATGTGCATAGAGATTATACCATAACTAACGTTTAATGTCAATTCCTTTAATAAATATAACGATACAAGTCTTTATTTTCCATATTATCATTGACATCAAATTTTCAATATCCACAACAAAGGATTTCAATATCCTTAACAAAGGTTTCAACAATTATATCTAAAAACTGCAATAAGCAGACTTTTATATAAATATATTTCAAGTCAACCTATCACATCAATCAGTGGAAATAATCTCAAAACATAGAAATTGCAATTCTAGTTTCAACTTCTATTCAACCCCTCTTTTATTAAGAATTAAACATTGGAATATTCTACTAAATTTCATATACAACAAATGGTGTAAACTACAAATAAACTCATAGTTTACACCCTATTCCTTAGTAAAGGTTTTATAATCAAATTAGAATTAAAGAGGAGCGGAATAGAATTTGAAATCACCAAAAACTGCAAAAATTATATAATTCCAACAACTGAGAATTCCAACCAAAATTGACATTTCTAATTAAAGGAGTTTTGGGTTTTATTTTATTTTATTTTTCGTAAACCTAGAACCCATGAGGCATATTCAAATCCATAATATGCCAATCAATTACTAAAATAGAAAAAAAAAAGATTTTCAATCACAATTGGTCCTTAGCTTTGCTTCTCTTTCGATTTGATAGGCCCATTATATTCTCCTTTAGATCTCTTCGTTTTCATATATACAACAAGATATTTGTATATATATTAGATTTAGAAAGATTTGAGAAGAAGAGGTTTAGAAATCAAATAACAAACAAAAATAGGTATATAGGATTTCTTACCTAAAACCTTAATGGAGTTTTCTAAATCTAAGAAGAGATGACCTCACAGAGCTTCACTGATGCTCCCAAAATATTTAAGAATAAAAGTGAGGGTTCTGGGTTCTTATTTATAAGGGTTGAAATGCACCAGAGCCATAAGATAAAAATAGGTTAAAATGGAAGAATCTGGGATGTTCATCCCTCCAAAAACCCTAGCAACCACTCTAGGTAGCGATCATCCGCCACTTGTGCATCGGGTGACAACTAGAAGTCAACTGGTTGAGTCGAATGGTCAACCACTCCCCCTTATTTTGGAGCATTTATTTAAAACCATTGCTAAATTTATTTTATTCCTTAATTATATTTTGACATTCACACTAACTTTAACATGTAATTAACCCCCAAGTCTAATCACACACTACGCCATAGATTGCATACTGCAACACCAAAGAAGTGATGCAAGAAGTGCCAAAAAATGTTGCTGTAGGCTAAAAAAGGGCAAAGGCAACACTTTCTCGGTGATGCATTTTGCCGCGTTGCCGCAGACCTCAAAGGCAACATTTTGACTATCTAAGGCAACATAAGAAATATTGTTGCAATAGAACCCTATTTGGGTCTATAGCAACATCCATAGGTGTCTGTACCAACATTCCAAAATGTTGCTATAAATATTAACTTTCTGAATTTGTGGGGCCCACAATGTAGAGCATATTTGATTTTTTAATAGAAATAAATATTTATTTAATAAAATGCTATCACACAGAATTTGATATTCAAACAGTAATTTATTTAAATAAATATTTTATTTCAACATTTAAAATAGTACAAATTCCCGACTCCACTATTTTACAATTCAATGATATATAACACTGATATTCACATATACAGATATTCCTCACTACATCACTCAATTCACTCATTACATATGCAGTTTCAATTTATACAGACACCGACACTGACAAATATATGACGAGCCGAGCCGAAGGCGAGCCGATTGCCGAGCCGAAGGCGAGCCGAGAAGCGGGTCCGGGCGCAACGCCGGCGGGGGTCCGGGGCACCGCAGTCCCGGCGGGGATCGACCTCAGCAACTTCGAAAGATCGAGCCTTCTTTGAAACGACGTAAAATGATGCACAAATGAAGACTGAACTTAACAAACCCCATCCTCAGCAACTTCATCACCCATCGGAACTACTGCCCATCTACCACTTACCTGAAACACAAATGCCATTGGATACTTTATTAGGTTGAAGCTACAAAAAAAGCTCTACTACTATTAAATGCAAGTATATTTGGTGGTTCTACAGAGATAAAGGAGATTCACGTTAAAGAAGATAAAGAGATATTAGGTAATGCTTTACTTGCTGTGAATGAAACTCCACCCGGACCACGTCGTAAAGTAGTTGCTACCAAGGGGAGATATATGTATACATTAACTTTACGCGGCTTATATGTAAATAATAATGACCAATTCATGATAGGTGGGGCATGAGATAGCTTAAGGGACTTACATTGGTCACTGAATTCAACTGTAGAAGGTGTATTGTTATAGCCTACAGAAATAATCCCAGAATAGGCAGTTGTAGTTTGTTGAAAGGAAGTTGCATTTGCAGCATCAGAATCATAATGAAACGATCTTGGTTGAGCAGCAGCAAAAAAATTACCATCATCCCGGCTCTTAGGAACAACAAAAATGGGTTTATCACCTATGACAGAAACAACATCACTCCCACTAGCGACAAAGTCTTTCATCAAAAATCAAAGCTTCGTCAGTAGGCACTCCACCGATTAGAGGATAGGCAGTCATCGATTCAAGTTTAGAAACAAAAATTACATCGGCTAAAATCCTAGAAGTAGTGTCAGTGAATCGGGGATGAGCAGGCACGCGAAGGGAGGAAGGCAGGATGACTATTGGCGCAAAAGCAAGACTACAGTATGCTAAAGAAACTTCATTACCAGAGCCGTTGGCATCGTCAAATCACTTTTTCTCATTATTGTTCCTTGGCATCCAAATCGACGATGAATAATGATAGCAAGCACGAAGTGAAGAGGGATGGATCGCGAATTGGAACTTCATCAATCAGACTTGCGGATCCCCAAAGAAGATGAATCGCGAATTGGAACTTGATACTTGATTTATTCTAATCGCCTGAAATCATCTTCCATCTCCACGCGAATTGATTTGAGAATTATGAATTGATTCTAATCGCGAATTGGAAGTATGAATTTGCTGGATTTCGTGAATTTGCTGGATTTCGTGAATTTTCTTTTTGATTTGGGGATTTCGTGAATTTGCTGGAAGTATGAATTTGGGGATTTCGTGAATATGGTAAACTGAAAGGGGATCTACACCAACATAAGCGGGAAAATGAAAATTTGGTAAAAAGTGCAGCGGTGATCCATTTTAACAGTTGGATTAAATGTAGACCGTTGGATCGTATTCACGCGGATTGCTAATTTTATTAATTTTTTAATTTGTATACATCTATAGCTACTGCAACATCTTGTTGATACCTATGCTAACACCTTGAAGCGAGTGTTGTAATAGACAAAAATCAGCATACCTATCGTTACATTATAGCTAGCAACACCTTGTAATTTCGTTGCAGTAGGCCATCTATGGCGTAGTGACAGTTAGTTTTTTATTTTTAAAATTTTGAATTAATTATTTATCTAAATTTGAATTCGAATTATATTATTTTTGTTATCTGGCCTTTTGAATCGGCTATATTAAGATTAATTGGACAAGTTAGACTCGATGATAGACAAGACAAGTAGCCTGGAGAGGTGATCTCAAAGACCATAGATCAAGCATAGATAATATCATGAAACAAAGATCAATTAAAGCCAAGAGATACACTCTCTAGAATACACTATGTATGGATTTGTGCCTTGCCTTAGGTAAGGGATTGGATCACTATGGCTATGAATGACATGAATCGGCAATTCAACTCAATGGAAATCGATTGATATCTCCAAAAGCATGAAGTCAACTATGCAAACAACTCTGGAAACATAAAGCTAGCATAGAGGGGGGACACCATGGCGATCGCATGGCACCACATGGCAGGGAAGATCGATCGGCCTCAATCGCTCCATATTAGGAATTGGACTCGAAATATTCTAGGCGACCTCGTCTACATCTGGAGATTCTGCTGGCAAATTTTCAAGAAGATATTCGGTTGCCTACTCTTATAAATACAGGGTTCGTAGCTAGTTTGAAGAATCTTTATGTGGTTGTTTTCTTTGTACACCATTTTATTCATGGGTACCAGTACGATCTCTATTGTACTTAGAAATTCAGGTGATTAAAAATGCAATTTCATCAAAGTGGACGTAGGCATTCAACACCGAACCATTATAAATCTATTTGTCATTGCTTTTTATCTATTTTCTATTTGCTTCCTCTGTTTTAATTTTGATTTCTTCTTTTGTTTCTCTACATATAATCTATTGGGTGTTTTTGCCAACTATTAGTGCGAACATTTTGGTTCTTTCACTAAAATGAAATTCTCAGCCTGATTGGATCTCATCTTCTACTGGTAGATTCCCATATCCACGAGATAGATCCAGATTTCTACTGACAAGTTTCTGTTTCTACTTAGATTGGAAGAAGATATAGAAGGAAGCCATTAGCCATGGCTAGAGGAAAGTCTATTACTTCTCTTGATATTTAAGGCAATGACGATGCTAGTGTTCAACAAGTCGATCAAAATGTAGAACCGGCAGCTGCTGATACTTAGAATCCAGCTGAATACATCACTAAAGCTGATTTTAAAGTTCTAACGAATTAATTGATGGATAGCCATCAATAGCTCAACCAAAAAATCCTCTAAATAAGGGGGATCGACATAGAACCCTCTAGTGGGATCGACACTGAACCCTCTAATTAAGAGGGCTATCAGCATGCAAGTGGAAGAACTTACTCTAGAATTTTTGCGATTAATCAAGGTGTTGGAGCTCAGGAAAATGTGGATGAACCATAGCTGAGAAACAATGATAGAACTACTACCCAGGAAATGGATCAAGGGCAAGAGGAGCAAAGGAAATGTGGCGCTGTCCAGATGCGTGGATCGGGTCGCTCACGTGAGGTGGAAAATGATAACCGCATGGCACTAAACACTAGACTTAACAACTATAATGAGCAGCTAGTGAAAAAAGTCCAGGCTTGAGCAACGATAATTCGGGACTCTCCAGAAGTCATACTCCATTCACCGACACCATTCTACATGCAAATTATCAGTGGAGGTTCCATATGCCTACGACGCCTACCTATGCGGGAAAAACAAACCCCAGGTAGCATCTCTTGAATTATGAAAGGCATATGGACTCCACCCGAACCATTGATGTAGTCAAGTGCAGGTGTTTTCCTATTTTTCTAGAATATGTTGTGACCATGTAGTTCAACAAGCTACCACCGTGGTCAATCTCTTCATTTTATGAGTAAACAAAGAGGTTCCTGGAGTAGTTCCACATGTACACGACTTGCCCCAAGGATGTATTATCACTCTCTAGCGTAGTCAAGGCCCTGGAATAGCCTCTGAAAGATCTCCTAAGAAGGTTTAATACAGCTATTACAAAAGGTAATAATTCGAATGATGATGCACTACTTATGGCACTGATTAGGGGAGCCGACCACGCTTCCGTGTTTGGCGATTGTTTAGCGGGAAAGCCTTCTTCTATGTTGGATTGTTTCTTTGCATAGGCAGCTCAATTTCTAAGGAAGAAGGAAGAAAAGCGAACCAGAAAGAGAGATGTTGCAGGCCCAAGCGTAGAGGGAGTACAAAGTAATGTAGCAGTGAAGCAGTCCAATGATAGTTTTAGGGAGTTCAAATCAATGTTCCGAACAAACTGAATGAGTAGAAGAAAGGCCGTGATAGAAACCTCGACCAAAGATGGGACTCCAGGAGAGGGAAGCCAAGGATCCCATCGTTTGATGAATACACGATGTTGGATACGTCGGTAGAGTATGTTTACCTATCGACTTGTAACATTATGCAGTATGGGAAACCACTTCTGAAGGAACCGATAGAGAACCAGAGACAGTCCGGAAAGTACTATAGATTTCACAAAAGTTATGGACACGCCACGGACAAGTGTCGTCACCTCCGTGATGTTATTGAAAAGTTAATTCGAGAAAGAAAGTTGCAGTATTTGTGAAAGCCCCGTAGGATGGCAGGTAAGGGACATCAGACCCCAATCGAGGACAAGCTCCGCCCAATGCTAAGGAACCTAAGGGGTCAATAGGAAGATTATTTATTAATATCATTGTTGTAGGACCACATCCGGTCTACAAAAGCTGGAATGAAATGGAGCATTACGTGAACACTATTAGACATGTTGACATTGAATGTTCCTCAACACGTTGGATGATGCTCCAGTAAAGTAGCAGTGAACTATGACAGATGATATCATGTTTTGGAGCAGAGATGCAGACAAGGTGGAGGCCTCTATGATCGACCCTATGGTGATCTCGGCCATGATCAATCTTGCTTTGATAAGAAAGATTATGATTGATTGTGGAAGTTTTGTGAATATCATTTTTGAAAACAAATACGACCAGATGTTACTAGATTCCAAAGATCTGAAACCATGCAAACCCGCATTCAAAGCTTTAAAGGTGTTGCAACTAAAGCGGTAGGCTATGTCGACCTGCCGGTAGAGTTAGGAGATGGCAGTTGAAGGAGAGTGTGAGTGTTGTCATTTGTTGTGATGGATGTGAACTCTCTGTACAATGCTTTTTTGGACTGACTGGCCCTTGCTGAGTTCAAGACAGCTATCGCCCCTTAGTGCTTAACGCTAAAATTCCCAGTCGAGAACAGTATAGGAATTATTCATGAAGATCTGGCGACTAGCCGTGCCTGTTATGTGGTTGAGTTGAGAGACACTTAGTAGAGAGTAGAAGGAAATGATGTGAAGAAGCCTCTCTGCATAAAATCTAATGAAATATAGCAATTAGCATCTGATCCTTGGCTTGGGCCCATGGTCGGTTCTATAAAGATATAAATCTAAGAGATGAAGAAGAGGAGCCTAAAGAAACTAAGGTTGCACTAGCTGGGCTGACGATCGACATCACGGTCAGCCACGACGACCCATTACGGCTCCTGAAAATCAGATCACAGCGTCGTGCAATAATGATAAAGGAATTAGCTAGCTTTCTCTAAGTGAATCTTGATGTGTTCGTTTGGACCCATTCTAACATGTTTGGGATCTCACCGACTATCATGAGTTATGCATTGAATGTCGACCTAAGGCATGTCCCGATGAAATAAAAGCTACGTGGCTTGGATCCAAAGAGATCTGCTGCACTTAAAGAGGAGGTGGATAAACTCAAGAATAATGAGCTTATCAGTGACGCCCTCTACCCAAAATGAGCATCTAATCCGGTTCTTGTGAGAAAAGCTGATGGAAAGTGGCAGACATGCATCGGTTACTCAGATCTAAAAAAGGCATGCCGGAAAAACAACTTTCCACTTCTGAGGATCGACCAGCTGGTAGACTCAACCGCTGGACATGAACTGCATTAATTCATGGACGCGTACTCCGGATACAATCAGATTCCAATGCATGTCGCAGATCAGAAACACATTAGCTTCATTACCGACATGGGATTATACTGCTACACTGTAATGCCTTTTGGACTAAAGAACGCTGGAGCTACTTACTAGAGACTGCTCAACCAGATGTTCAAAGACCAGATTAGGTGATCGATGGAAGTATATGTGGATGATGAGCTCATAAAGTCATGTCGATCATATGACCACATCGAAGACTTGGCAGATGTTCAACGTTCTCCGGAATTATGGAATGAAACTTAATCTCTTGAAATGCTCTTTTGGTGTTGCGTTAGGGAAATTATTAGGTTTCATCATCAATTCTCGTGGAATTAAATCCAATCCCAAGAAGATTCAAGCAATCAGAGATATTCAAGTGCTGAAGACAACCAAGCAGGTACAGAGCCTAAATGAGAAGGTTGCCGCCCTGAGTCGATTCATTTCTAGGGCCACTGATAAGTGCATCCCTTTCTTTGACTTGATTAGGAGAGGGAAGAGGAAGTTTGAATGGACACACGATTGTATTGATGGCTTCAAGCTCTAGTACATCACTTAGAGAGACCCCCTATCTTGTCTAAGCTACCGGATCATAAAGACTTGTATATTTATGTTGCAGTGTCTGTACATGCCATAAGTGTTGCACTGTTGCGCGAAGAGAATCGGATCTAGATGCTAGTATACTATGTTAGCAAATGATTGATAGGTGCTGAAAGAAACTATCCAAAGCAAAAAAAGCTTGCTTACTACCTGTTGATTGCGTCAAGAAAGCTCCGCTCTTATTTCCAAGCCTATCCCATTAGTGTCTTCACTGACCAGCCATTACGAAAGGTGCTACAGGGACCTAAGACGTCCGGAAGATTATTTAAATGGACCATAAAATCGAGCCAGTTTGATATCACAGGGACAAGCACTGGTAGACTTCATTGCCGAATTCACTACCTAAGATGACTCTTCAGAGAGCAGTAAAGAGCTTACCATGCAATGGAAGATATATAGAGATGGAGCATCCAACGACCAATGTTCTGGCGCTGGAGTCATACTAGCCATAAGTAATGAGGCTGAATATGAAGCCTTGATCGCTAGGCTTAAACCGGCTAAAGTGCTAGGAGTAAAAGCTTTGTAAATTTTTTATGATTCCAAGTTAGTAGTAAACCAAGTCAGGGGAAAATACCAGACCAAAGGAGCATGAATTGCTCCTTACCTCAACCGAGTCCACGAACCGCTAACTAAATTCTAGCATTACACCATTACACACATCCCTAGAGAACAAAATGAAAAAGCCAACTCACTAGCCAAGCGGTCTGTTTCAAGGATGCATAGAAGATGGGTTTGGTCCTAGTAGAAGTACTCAACACTCCGAGTATTGACCAGATGGAGATCGATTGAGTCTTAGAAATGGAGCCTGGGAAGGAGTCATGGATGGCTTCGACTAAAGATTATTTGCAAAGAGAAATCCTTCACAATTGGAGGTATGAAAAACGACAGATCCTTTGTAAAGCTGTATGATACATCCTTTAAGAAGGAGTCATGTACAAGAAGGGTTTCTCCATCCCCCGCTTTGGTGTATCGCCAATAATGAAATCATGCGAGTATTAAGAGAAGTCCATGATGGAGAACGTGGCGATCACACCGGTGGCAAACCCTAGCAAAGAAGATACTCCACTATGGTTATTTCTGGCCAGCTATCAATCGAGACACAACTGATTATGCTAAACGATGTGATAAGTGCAAAATATTGGTAAAGATTCTGAGAGCCCCATCGAAGGAACCCATTCAGATGATCAGTCCATGGTCGTTTGGTACTTGGGCTATTGACATCATTTGGCTTCTTGTCGATTTCCAAAGATAGTGCAAAGTATGCCATCATAGTAGTTAATTACTTCACTAAATGGGCAGAAGCTGAATCTTTGGCCACTATCACTATAAAGAAAGTAAACATTTTTGTTGTTCGAAACATCATCTATCGTTTTGGTCTCCCCCAAACAATCATAACTGACAACGGGACCCAATTCGTTAGTACTAAGTTCAAAGACTTCTTTTGTTGACATCATATTAAAAAAGGATTTGTGGCAATTGCTCACCCTCAAGCTAATGAACAGGTCGAAGCTATTAATAAAATCATAAAGTCCATTCTGATGAAGTGTTTGGAAAAGGCTAGATGCAAGTGAGTTGATGAACTTCCATCAGTATTATGGCATACAAAACTATTCACAAGTCCGTGACCGACTATACTCAATTCGCCCTTGCTTACGACTTTAAAGCCGTGATTCCTGTAGAACTCGTAGTCGCTTCTCATCAAGTGACTTATTATGACCCTAAAACTAAGAGAGATCTCCTTTTGGAATCTCTATATATGGTTGATGAGAAGCGTGAAGAAGCTGATTTGAGGGCGGCTGCATACCGACACCGAGTTGCACAAATAATGTTACAGTCTGAATCAGGACCTTTAAAATTAGTGATCTTGCTTGAAATGGATCTTTTCTAGCCCTTCAAACATGGGTCCGAGATGGGAAAGACCGTATGTCATTAATCAAAAGCTTGGATATGAACTTTCAAGCTTACAACTTTCGATGGCATCACACTCCCTAGAGTATGGAATAGTGAGCATTTGCGTCTCTATTTCACTTAGTTTTGTTCCACTCAATTCTATTTCATTTAGAACTTGCTTTTGTAGTTTAATTTAAAGCCATGTAATAAGACAAACTCTGTCGCTTCTTTTTCAATTTGCAATAAAATTTGAAGTTTGCCTCGTATTAATTAATTGTCTGTGCATAACATAATTTTTGTTACATACGACCAATTTACATCCACATATGCCTAATATAAACCGACAAGTACCCGGAGCTTAGTGCTGACCAAGTACTCGGGTCCATAGACGAATTAAACAAAGTGAACATGAATTGACCATTCATCCATTTATGAACTTCCGCTCATACTCAGAAAATGACATATCCCCTTGCTAAAGATCCATAAACTCCCTATACAGCTGAGACTTTCCAGCTTCTGGCATCCACTTCGTCACAAAATCCTCCCTAAAACACGATATCCAAACTTAAGAAAGATTCCAAAGGGATAACCTAAATCAAATTCAAAAGGACTAACTCAAGACAATACCGAAACTGTTCCCAAGAAATATCTGCCTTAATAGTGTTGGCTGTAACAGACTCCCACCAATCCTGGGCTACCTCTTGCAACTGCCATGCTGCTAGCTGATGCTTCTGAGCGTTGGTGACCTCCAAACCCGTAAAAATCCTTTCCAAACTTCTCAGCCACTGCTGAGCCTCAATGATGGTCTCTGATCCCGTAAACTTAGTACCACCGAGCCGAGTGAACTCCTTACAGAGAATACTAAAACTAATGGGTGCAACTGGTGCTGGAACTGGGGCAACACCACGACCCTGACCTCTGGCAATCCTACGATTCATCTTGGAAATTCAAGAATGAATTTTAGGACAACGATAAAGGAGAGAGATAAAAGACAAGGTTCAACTAGAATGGAAATCCTAATCAAAGAATTCTATTAAACAAGGTGGATTTGAAAAGAAGGGAAATTCTAAGGGAAATTAGATTTTAAAACAAGAAAATTTTTATATCCAAAATAATCCTTTAAAATCATTTGAAAACCCTTTTTATACTTGAAAATACGTTCTCTCGCAAAGAATGATTCTAAGATTGATTTTACTCATTCTAGGGTATTTCTACCCTATCTCTAATGAGTTTTCGCCCCGTAGGCCAAGGTTTGCCTAAAACCTAAGCTCTGATACCAACTATAACGGGACAACGCCAGTGGGGTAATGCCCACCGTAGCATACAATGGTACCTGTGTTCTGCTTTTACGGCCAGCCTCTCGACTGCACCAACCCCACGGGACATGTAGGAGTAAGAGTCACCCGCTCGCTACCAAACCCAAATGTGAGAACCCCCTATCTTGCTGCACCCACCAAGTGCATAAGCAGCCACACATGTCAGACTTGAATAATTCAGAACAACAGATTGTTAATAAAATTTGGGGCAAATAAAATCAATCACAGAATCACAAACACAGAATATCAGAATAACTCGCAGCGGAATAAAATAAACATAGTAGTTCATGAAGCTACTAGATACAAAGTCTCAAAACTAATACATAATATCAAAGTCTAAAACCAATACATTTGGAAATTCAAGGTACATAAGTTCTCTACTACAAAAGTAAAAGCTGAGTGGAAACAAATAGAATAGAATTATAAGGTAGACAGCTAAATCTCTGGTGGATCTCTAGCTCAAAAAAGATGACACCAAAGCTGTGAAACTCAGGCTGACCCGAGCATAATGCAAAAACACAAAACACTCGAGTCAGGACATACATACTTATAAAATGTAAATCAACTCAAGTGAACTGTAAAAGAAATGCATCAGTAACTTAAAGGATGCTTGGGATCGCCCATCCTTTAAGGATCCGTTAAACTATCTACTATGTAGTAATATACGCTATTATAATAATGTCTAAAGTAAAGTAAACTATTAAAATAGCGTTAAGGCGTTACCCATATCCCCCTTAACACATTTTATAATGCCAATAGTCTATACAGTACGGTAACTCCCCGTAAACTGGAGCCGCCAGAGGATACCCCATAGGTACGACATAAAACAAACTCGTAGAAGGCGCGCTAGGGTAGGTGACATGACACAACTAGGCAATGCCAGGGTAGATATACCAATTACACTTCCGGACTGTTGGTAACGCATAGCCGCAACTACTGCCCAACTCGATCCACACTCCCGAATCAAAGGTGCGCACCAAATCAATCACAAAGTAATAGAATGGCTAACGATGAAGTGTGTCCGATCGGAGAAGCTACCTCCTTGGCCCGTCAATTGCTCTTATTTTAGCCACCTTATGCTAACTCACGGGAGTTAGGTCTACGTAAATATACCTTTAGGATCATCGCCACCATCCTATTTCATTATGGAATCTCCACCATGTACACAATTGTTAAATTGGTTTTCGGTATCGACAAAGAGTATGCCCATATCCGATCCCGGTCTCTTTGAAACCAGACGTTATTATAACCCGTGGTTATTCAATTTCAAATGGTTTATATTTCATATCAAACATATTCCTTTCAAAACAATATAAATTCCATATCATTTCCTTTTAAAATAATATTCATTTTTCCAAAGTAGTAATACTTTCAAATTCATATAATTATAACCCCTTTGAAACGTAAAATTTAGAGATCATAGCACTTTAAAAATGTAACTTTTAAGAAATGCAGCAGTACAGAAGTGCTACTGTAAGAATTCGCAGCAGTGCAGAACTGTTACGGTAAGAATTCGCAGTAGTGCAGAAGTGCTACTGTAAGACTCTGCAGCAGTGCAGAATTGTTACAGTAAGAAACTGCAGCAGTTTTGAATTGCTACCATAACAAATGGCAGCAGTTTTGAATTGTTACTTTAATACTTCTTACTACAATAGTTTATATGATCAAATAGTATATATATTTTCAGTTTTATCATAGTCATTCTATCATTCCTATTATATTACTCAAATTTAGCTATTTGATCATTAAAGAAACTACACCTTTAGTAAAATAACTTTGTTACTAAAATATCAAATTTTAAAGCAGAAATCCATATGCCAAGTTAAAAGTATTTTAACTTACCCTTTATTTTCTTTCAGTAAATAACATTTTATCATTTTTATTTCCCAAATGATACCATTTACATTAGTTAAAACTTACATTTTTTTCCCACAAAACATTTATCATTTTAATTACTATTACATAAATTAAAACTTATAATTTATAGGTTAGAATAAAATTCCATTATTAGGTCAAATCGGATTATTAAATTTTTAATTAACCTTCATACTGTAATTAGATTCCAAAACTTTACATTTCCAACTATTTACTTCTTATAAAAATTTTAACACATGTAAACAATTTTACAGAAATCCTTACATTAAATTTTAGTTGAGATTCAAATATAGAAATCCAAAATACTTAATAATTTTTAGAAAAATCATTTTAAAATCAACCACGGAGTCCGTATAAAATTCTCTACCCTAAGGTCAAGTAAATACGAACATATATCATTTCAATCCGCAATTTATTAATTTTTCGGGTTTTATTTCATTTCAAACCCGCAATCCTAAGTCAAATAAAATTTCTCAGGCCTATCATTTCAGCCCATAACAATTTTCCTTAATCTAAAGATCATTCGGGTATGTATCATTTCAACCCATAGTGAAGGTACTTGCAGTATGATTTCAGAATATTAAATAAACATAACAATATACTACATATCATGGCATATGATCATAACGGGTAAAATATGGTATGAAATAACATAATAATATTCAATATATCGTGGCATATGATCGTAACAGGTAAAATATGGTATGAAATAACATAATAGTATTCAATATATCATAGCATATGATCATAACATGTAAAATATTGTATGAAATAACATAATAATATTCAATAGTGAAATTTCTTAACTTGCATATACAAATCCATACAATTCCATTGTCATCAATTCACCAAAATATAAGTATGTTGGCAAGAGTGATTACTCACCTTTCTTTGGTTAGCAAAGTGATTCAAAGTGCAACAAGCACGACAAATTATGGACAAACTTGAGTGAGAGGAGAATCCGAATCTGACGCTTTGAAAAATAAAAATAAATTCCATATGTAAAAAAATAATTCACATAGAAAATAAAAATAGAGAATATATATATATATATATATTGCAAAATACAATAGAAGAGGCTTGTCTAGGGGTGCATAGGCTAGGGTTTAGAGGTGGTTTGGGTTAGGTTAGGCTCGACCATAGGAGTTTGGGTTAGGGTTAGGCTCAGCCTAGGGCTTTTGGACTTGGTTTTGTGGTGCAAAGGCTAGGGTTTTGGTGGAGAAGGCTCGGGTTTGGATAGGTTCAGCTTGGCTAGGGTTTTGGAGAGGTGGAGGCTCGGGTTTGTGTAGGGTTTGTCTCGGCTTTGGTAGGATTTTGGTGAAGTGGTGGCCGAAAATAGAGAAGGGGGAATGGAGGCCGAAATTGGTGAAGAGGAGAGGGTGAAAGGAAGGAGGAAAAAGGGGTTTTGGTTGGAGTTTGGTGGTGGGGAGGGGATGGAATAGGTGTGGCCGAAATTTCTAAGGAGAGGAGGAGGAAAATCATAGAGGAGAAGAGGAAGAAGGTCTAGGGTTTGGAGGAGAAGGATGAAGAAGAAGAAGATTTACATAATTCTCTATGGAGGCACAAATGAAGGATGAGGAGGCTAACTAAAACCCTAGGAGATGTTATATAGGCTATTCAACTGGTGGCTTCTCATCTACTGCAGGGGTTCTCTGCCCATTAGTACAAGCCCACGTCGAAATATAAATAAGACAGAGGTTAAGAGAAAACAATTGCGTGTAATACGCTGAAAACAACAAATTTGGAGAAGTAGAAATCAAAATTTAACAAAATGAAAAACCAGGAAAATGTTAGAATTAAATCCATCTTCATAAAAAAAGTAAAAGTTCAAAATTCAAAATTTTCATAGAAAGTCAAACTTTGACCAAAGTTGACCAAAATTTGCATTTTAAGAAAAATCTTTATTTTATTAAATTTGGAAGAACATTTCACATCAAAACTCAAAATATTACATTAAATTTCCCAATTTATCAATTTTAAAATAATTATACTCAAATTTTCAAATAATTTTCATTTAAAATATTTTCAAAATTTACGGGTTGTTACAGATGGATTTGTCGGATCGACGCTCGAAGCAACGGGCGACCAAAAGACATTGTAGCTTGAACAACGAGCGATGAATTACAGTTACATTGAATGGAAGACGTAATAGCTCGAACACTAAAACCAGTTTCATACAAAAGCTGAATTGAAACAAAAGAAATTTTATTCATATATTGAAACTTAGAAACTAAGTACATGCTTATTTCAAAAAAATAAAAACCAAAAATAGGGGCCGTACCCACACAATTGCAGCCAACAAAAAGAAACTAGCTACCTAGCTACATGCCACCCAAGCCGGTTCAACGGCTATTTCTCCCTTTTTTGGGGATTATTCGGGGTGTTCTTTAGGGTGGATTCTCCTGAGATATCGCCTCGTCCGCTCCTCTTCGACCCTCTTTTGCCCATGCCACCCATGGGAGAAATGCTTTCAGAGACAGAAGCAGCCGCACTTTGGGATACAAAAGTACCGACTTTCTTATAAGTGAAGGCCTCAAGCTGTATAACTTAGAGCGGAGTAATATCGACTTCAGCGCTTTCCTTTTTGGCACGCAAATCCAGCTCCTCCTATTCAATCTCTCCTTCATGCTACGTTTATCGATGTGTTCAGAGGAATGGGGCACTACAACGTTCTCTATTTCATCTTGGGCCTACTGGTCATCAGACTTTTCTTCATTCAAAGCCCCTATGATTTCAGCATCCGGGCCGGGGTCTCAATAGGTTGATCGGTAGGAGCCATCTATACAGTGATGGCCATAATGAACCCCTTGGTCTGTGCCTGCTGTCCTACGGTAGCATCATCATTGGGAGCATGTACATATGCAAACAGACCTGCAATTTCATGAACACCAATGGGTAAGCCCAAGACTATCAGGTGTGAGATGTAAACCTTCTCGAACGTTGAAGAAATAAGAGATATACCTTCACCAGATTGGCCTTTGATCGCAGCTAGAGTGCAGCCTTCCAAATTGAAGATATCCCAAAGGATCATGCATCCTCTGATGATCTAGATCGTAGCCTGCATCCATTTCAAAGGCATGAAAAATTGAAGCACCAGTTGCTTGAGTGGTAGAAGGGTCTTGGGAACCGGATCTCGAGGCTTCGCCGCCATCTTTCCCCTTTCCGGTGATCGCTGGATCATCGAGTAAACTGAGCCTAGCAGCGCTGAGTTCATCGAGCTCTTCATCGCGCAAGATTTTGCATATGAGCTCCTCATTATCCACTTCAGCATCACTGAGGGACTTCTTTTTCAAGTCTATAATATAGTCCCAGGCTTCAACGAGCAACTAGAGATACCCTTCTCCAAGGAAGTGGAAGTTGTGATTCACGAGGTTGCATGCATTGCAATATACCACCAATGGATTGAATTTGACCATTATTTCTATCCGACCAGCCTCCCTAGCCTCTTCCTTAAGGGCCTCTATTTGCGCAAGTTGTCTGTCAGCCTCTATTTTAGCTTCACGAGCCTCAACGATCTCCTCGCAGTATCATTGAGACTTAAGCTAAGCCTCAAGATTTTCTTGCTTTTCCTTCTCAAGCTCCTCCTCAAGCTGTTTAATACGAAGGGCCAAAGAATCATTGTTGTTTTTCAGCACATCCTTCTCTTTTCATAAGACATCTTTTTCAAGGGCTAAAGTACCACTGCGATGAACGGCAATGTCCAGTTCAGCTTGGTGCACTTTCATTAAACACTCGACGGCTTTAGAAGGCTCGCTGGCTTTTTCTTAGGATTGACCAGCTTTGTACCCAACTGCTTGACCTCCTCATCCAAGTACTTGATGGCATCTTTATCGTGGATTGCTTCAAGAGTTAAGCAATCAATTTTGTGTTTCCTTTCCATCAAAACCTCAGAAATTCTCTCAGCCACATGGAGAGTTGTATTATGCGATATATAGACATCATTACCATAAGATAACACTATCTCCATGGCCTCTAGAGGAATTGAATGCAAAGCGAGAACAAATTTGATCTCGTTAAAGCATAACATAGGAAATACAGCCTTGAGCTCAGCCAACTTCTCAACAGTAGTGGCATCAAGAGTAGTCGGAGCTGAAAGGGCCCGTCTGTTATGCTTGTGGGATGAAGTATCAAGATCTTCTGTGCCAAACAGAAGTTTTTAAGATTGACGGACGTCGGAAGAACCCGAATGTTGCTCGGGCCCAACAGCTGAAGTGGGAGCATGAGGCAGCGACTTACTACTATAATGTGTAGTGGGGTATTGACCGACAACTTTATGGTCAGAAGACTTAGATTTTGATTTATGCTTGGATGATGAGTCCTTGGATTGGTTGCTTCAGTCTCATTTTTCTCTTCCTTCATGCCCTTCTTTGTCTCGACTAGGGTCCGAACCTCAATTGGGCCCAAAATAAGAGGGCTGGGAGTATATTGTTCTTTTCAAGCGATCATAGTTGTTGGGGCATCCTATCGAGCCTGCACATAAAATGAAATTACATAAGAATCAGTAGAGTTAAATTAGGATAAGTGTCATGTAGTGTAGTGCACGTGATCGTGAGTGTCCTAGTGTTCCCCAAATGGACCAGTTACTAGAGCTTTGCTCGTTGAAGAAATTTCTCCCATGCAAGTGGGAGGAATGTCAGCGCTAAATCGAATAGGGGATTCAGAACCCCTGAGGTTGATCCATTGTAGAGAGCTAGATTGATCCATTGTAGCAGAGGATGACTTGTATTTCTTGGTGTTCTACCCACTATGAAGCTTATAAACGAGCCTTTTTCTTCTTCTCTTTTCGAAGGTGGGGAGTTGTGGGTCTTGGGAGGATCCGACCGCAGGCTCATGACTTGAGCTCACATTGTCACGACTGGGCTCATTAGCACCACTCCTCACTTTGCCTTCCTCGGTGACATCCTAAGTTCCTTCGACCGGGGGCACGACAGGATCAACTTCGTCACCTCCCTGCCCAACAGCATCTCTTCTTTCTACAACTTACTCCTTGGTGTTTCTTTGTAGTCCTGTATTATGGCCTTCTTCTAGTAAGCCGAAGATAAAAGGACGCTCATCGATAAGAAGAGATATGATGTCCCTATCTTCCATCAGTATATATTTTAGCGTTGAAATCGCCTCTGAGTACATGTTGTCGGTGGGACGTGGATGGTTTCCTGCAATGCTAAAAAAACTGCTTAGTTCACGATACGACTTGAATAAAAAGCACTTAAAGTTAAGTTTAAAGCGACACTTACATCCTTCTAGCCACCCTCCTGCAAAACAAGGTGGGCTGTGCACATATAACCATTTGTTCTTAAAAGCCCTTAGTTTGTTCCAAGCGTCCGTTACAACCTGGCAGTTAGTGACTGACTCGAGGAAAGTGTATGAGAGGCTTTCCTTTCACTGCTTGAGATTGTAGATGAATCTAATGTCTTCTGGAGATGGCTCATGATATAAGAATTCAAGAAATATCATATACATGCAGTACAGAAACGCGTAGTTGTTCAAATGCAACTGAGCCGGTGCCAATCTTAAATAATGAATCATTTTCCAAATGAATGGATTGAAATACGGAACGCAACCAGTCTAGAACATAAAATTGTTGCATACGGTATACCCCTCTAGGAGTAAGTGAGGCCTATTGTTATGAGACAAGACTTGGAGATCCTCGTATGGAATCCCATATGTAATGCATAGCTTGCGGAGAGAGGCCTCTTCATCCTTTGAAGCCACTGAATCCTTCGGATCATTTAAAAATATGGCCTCTTCTAGAGTGTCAGGAGCTAGCTCGATCTCTGCTTCTAAGTTTGAAGGAATTTCTGGCACCTGTTGAGAACTTTCAAGTTGTTCAGATTGATGGCCTGGAGAGTTTCGAGCGGATATTGTTGCGGAGCTTGACTCGGTAGCGGGATTGTCATAAGAAGATGTTTGTTTAGTACCCATAGCAGCTAAACGCTATGAGCATCTAGAACCCATAGCTATCAAACTCAGCATATAGTAATCTTTAGAAAAGTTAACATGTTCCCCCCATGCTAAGTGTAAACTAGTGCGGTGTGGTGAAGTCTTGTGCAGTGCAGAAATAAACTATTTAGAATTTGAACAACGGTTGTGACGAGGCTTTGGGATTCGACCGAAGTGACTGTCCTCGCTGATCGTCCCAACCGACTTTCACATCGATGGTTGTGGATCATATCTAAGCTTCGGCATCAGTTATCGGCATAGTAGAGTACGACATTTTCATCCAGGTTTATATATTTAAGTCATATGCATTGGTATTCAAGTCAAGTGCTAACATTATGTATGAGCCCCATTCCAAAGTTCAAGTGTTCAAGTTCAAATCCAAAGCTGGATACACATGTCCAAGTTTGTTTCCCATGCTCATGCCCCTAAGGAAGAGTTCGGGTTCGTTCATGCATACAAGTTCGTGTAGTCAAGTCTTACAGTTCAAGTGTGCTCAAACTAGACAAAAAATCGCTCTTCCTAGGCAAAGAGGATCGTAACCGATCCCTCACAAAGGAAGCAATGCCTTGGGTCATTTTGGACTAATATGTCTCAACCGATCCCTATCACCAACAAATCACTCGATGCAACCGATCCCACACTTTAGTTCATCTCTAATATACTAACACTGATCCCTACATTCACTTCCTCATTCCTACGACCGATCCAACATTTATTTCAATTTCATCATCATCTTCCCCGACCTAGTAGTTGAACCGATCCCTATACTCTCTCCCTCTCACGTCACCCTACATCATCACCGCTCAGTTGCTCCATGACCATCAGCAAAATTCTAAGCAACCCATCACCTCGTCGCATTAGAACCCAAAATCGCATGATACAAACCCACCTATGTATGTGAAATCAAATGTAAATGCAAGGCCAAGGGTCAAGTTAACTCAAAAAGGATGAAGACGATGTGGGTTTTAGCTTGGATTTAGAATTGAATAGGCGACATCAGAAAAAAAACAATTTGGGGTGGCGGCGGAGGTTTATGGTTAATTGGAAGATTGGATCGATTATGGGATTTGAAGGATTAATGGATTTTTCACAATCAAGGTTGTTAATCGTGATAGCAAGGGAAAATTGGGGTATGGAACTATTGCAAATTAAATGAAGCAAGTGAGAAGGAATAAGCTAAGTCCATAGCTTATAAACGAACGCAAGCCGCTCTTCTTTGGACCCGAAACTTGGTTAGTCCAAATATCTAAAGGGATCGAATATGATCCTCAACGTAAGGGATTTATGCCTATCCCCTACCACTGTTTAAAAAAAGTAAAAAAGGAGAAATGTTAATGGATGATGAAGAATATAGTAATGCAAACATATTTCAACTACATGATATTTGCAGCAACCCATGAACGTGCCCACGTTCATAACCAACATTCAATTTCTTAAATTGACGTGAATTGAATTCTCACCTGGATTTATCACAAAGGAAGTCATTGTAGGTACCCGTGGCTTACTAACTTGATCGACGAGCTCAATGAAACCAAGCATTGGCAAAGGCCGAGGATTACGCTTCAGATTTATATTGAAATATCGACAAAGCATCATGACGAATGGAGAGAGATACGACTCTTCAAAGAGAAATTCATAGAAGGATAACGACTATTCAATAAACTTATTAGAATCCTTTATCATGACTCTAACTTGCTTCGCTTCAAAGCATGTCATGCTCAAAATAAAACGTACTTTGGAGGGCAAGTGTTATCCGACCTTTTGACCTAGTTATATTTGGATTGATTGGACAAGTTAGACTCGATGATAAACAAGGAAAGCAGCCCAAAGAGGTGATCACAGAGACTAGACATCAAGCATAAACAATAGTGTGAAGAAACAGTCAAGCAAAGTTAATAGATATGCTCTCTAGAATACACTAAGTACGTATTGTGCCTTCCCCTAAGCAGGGGATTAGATCGAATCACTATGGCTATGAACAGCATGAATCAGTAATTCAAGTCAACGGGAATTGACCGATATCTCTAAAAACATTAAGGCAACTATGCAAACAACTCTGGAAATATTAAGCTAGCATAGAGGGGAACCTACCATTGCAATTGCATGGCGCCACGTGGCAGGAAAGACTGATCGGCCTTGATCGCTCCATATTTGGAATTGGACCTCGAAATATTCTGGATGACCTTGTCTACATCTAAACAGTCTGCCGGTGAATTTTTAGGAAGATATTTGGTCGTTTACCCAAATAAATCTAGGGTTCATAGCTCATTTAAAGGATCTTTACAAGGTTGTTTTCTTTGTACACCATTGTATTCACGGATTCTTATCTGATCCCTCTTGTACTTAGAAATTCAAATGGTTAAAAGAGCTATTTCATTAAAATGGACGTAGGCATTCAATGCCGAACCACTATAAATCTATTTGTCATTATTTTTTATCTATTTTCTGCTTGTTCCCTCTATTATAATTTTGATTTCTTATTTGTTTCTCTACATATAATCTATTGGGTGTTTGTACCAACTTTTGCTGCAAACAATTTTAAACCTGAAAACTTCAAACGCTCGCAACTTCTTTGTTCGAGCTTCGTTTTCAGCATATTATATGTGGAAGTTGATCAAAATTTTTCCACGAATGCAACATTAAACCTTTTATGGTAAAATTCATACTTTTGCAATATTTTCATTTTTACCTCTACCTTAATAATTTAATTTATTTAACTCTAGTTGATTTTATGGGGTGTTACATTCTTCCCTTTACAAAGGATTTTGTACCCAAAATCTTTCTAAGAGACGAACATCGTTACATGCAATAACATCCATGTTATAAAATCAAGTTATCTACACAATCCTTTACTCAACCAAAGTGCAATGTGATTATGTGCTACAGACATGCTATAAATGAGCTCAATCCTAACATAAGTGTGTGATCGTGTCATGCAAGTATGTATGCAAATACCCTGAATATGCAAAAAAATACTACGGACTGTGAACAGGTGTAGCAACCATCTCCTACCATCCAATCTAGCACCACGATGCAACCAAAATTCTAATTTTGGAGAGAAAAGTTTAACAGCGAAAAGCTTAGGACGAGAACTCATGCCTCCTACGGGATTTTCTAACCACTATACACGGACCAACCTAATTTTTTTATTACAGAGCTGTTTAGTTCCATGCTCCATAATGCATGCAGTTGCATGTGATGCTATTGGCTTCACCTTAATACCTCCTAATTGATAAGGCTCTACCAAAATTGTTATGCTATAAAGATATTTCCTCAAATGCAAAATGTGAAAAATGTCATGGACTCCAACCAACTTATAAGTTTTCTTAATTTTCCAATATTGGGAAAGGCTCAATAGTTCTTAGTGCCAACTTTTCCAACTTTCCAAATCATAAAACCTTCACACGGTGCCTAACCAACTCTAACTTTCTAAAGTCTTTTAACTCAAATCTGGTATGAGTAGAATTTTATCGGTGGTTTCCCACCAATAATTTGGGAATTTGCAAGGCATCTCATAAAGTGCTTCAACGGTGTCTGCCAATCGTCTATTGGTAACTACTATTATACGCGAATTCTACTAAGGGTAAGTGTCGCTCTTGATGTCCTCCAAAGTCCATGATGCTAGCTCTCAGCAAATCCTCCAAGTTTCCATTAAGTCCTTCAGTTTGTCTGTTGGTCTTTGGTTGGTAAGCAGTGCTAAGATTTAACGAAGTTCCTAAAACTAATGAAGTTCTTTCAAGGCTGCTAGCAAGCTCCTCCAAAACTTACTGGCAAATAAGGGGTCTTTATTACTAATGATGCTGACCGAAATTCCATGAAGTCTAACCTCCTCCTTGATATGAATTTGTGCCGGAGACGCTGTGGTTCTATTGCCCAAATGGAAATAAAAGAGCCTCTCTCCTAGCGAATTTTTTGTTCTACCTTCTTTTCAATCCTTGTTCAACAGAAATTTCACTCCACATGTCTATATATTTTATATTTTAATTATATATGGCATTTTATGAGCTAAAAAATTATTTTTCCACAAATTCTAAAGTTTTGGGGTTGAAACATTCATTTACTTCAAGTTGCTAACCTAATTCCCCATTAACTTCCAGTCTTACTTATGATTTATTGCTAGTTAAGTGTCCCACAAAATTTGCTCACTTACATTGCTTCTCAATATGTATATATTTATCAAGTGCTTTAACCCCATTCATAAAATCAACACTGGAATAAAATAGGGATATATCTTACACCACATCATTCACTTTTACAGTAACCAAGGTAGACAACTAGCAATTACAAACCAGAAACTCTAAAAGAAACTTTTGCTGGAAGCTGCCATTTATCACCAACTAATATAAATGGCGTTGTAGCCCTAACACTTCTAGTTTAATTAAGATGGGTACTTCTAATATGTCATTCCATTGTTACCTATTTTCCTTAATTTTTGCTTTTAATTCTAATAAATGTGGTTCATCCACTGCTTCAAGTAATATACCCATAGCGGTTGACCATTATTGCAAAAATTGGACCATTCCCAAGTAATCCTTATTTAATTCCTTTAACTTTTTCCAAATTCCAAAATTCATCCATTACTCCAATTCAATTCTTCCATAAATGCCATATTGAGTTTCCCTAACCAGTCCCCATTCAATTCCTTTCCTCTCATTAATTACAAACTTATTACCCATTAAGTTTGTAATTAATATCCATAAATCCTAATCTGTTAATTACTTATTAATACGTATAAGTCGTAATTTATGCTATTTATATATATTCATATTTTTAATCGTTTGGCATGGTCACAGGTGTATACCAATTTCTAAACTATAAGTTGTATCCCCACAGTTTTAAATTATTTGATCAATTCTTAAAAGGATTACCGTTACAATCTCCTAAAATTAACCATAAATGAGATTTTTGCTTTGTTTGAATTTACAAAGAATTTATTTTCTTTTATTGAGATTGATAATATATATAAATGGAAAGGATACCCATATCCTACACATCTCTTTTCCTTTTTGGTGCATCTTTCGTTGATTCAAACAATGCGCTTTTATACATATTTTGGAATTTCGTAATTTACGGAAATTACATGGAAACCGATCCAAATAAATTAAAACATGAAACGTTACATTCTAAGTTATCTAGAGCAACCTAATTTAAAACCCACTTATAAATCTGGAATATTTTTACACTTTACCAACTTATCCAAATAGAGGTTTGGGACTGATTTAAAATCTCTAGAGCAGATTGTGCACTCTATTGCCAATTTATTTATATCCTAAAAACTTTCATCTGTCCTACCGGGATACTGAACCTTATCTACTACATAAAAATTTTGCTTTTACTATCTTTATGAAACCAAAACTTTAGCAATATACAAAATAATTTTCAATAAATTATTTTCATACTAATAAATTTATTTATTAAATTCAAAATTAGCATTTATTACCCAATTTTGTATAAAAATAAAAATTCACAAACATGAAGTGCCAAATTCAAAATCTCCCTCTTTGAAAATATATACTAAAAACCTTCATCAAGTATTCAAAATTTCTTAATTCCAAGGAGGAGCAAAATAATTTCTTTTTTTAACTTTCTTCATCAAAGACTTGTTCTTTCAAAAGTTAGCCTTTAATTCATAGTATTCAAATTTTGTTTGGTTTCCAAAAGGAACTATGAAAAACTCCCTTTTCAATTACTTACTATAATAAAAACTTGCTTCTTTTGGAAATAGGATTTTTAACCCAAAACTTTCATAAACTCAATTATCATTTCAGAATAATAGACTAAACATTTGTTATTCCAAAGATTTTTCTAGTAACAAGATAGTTATATTATTTTATAATGTATATCAACATCTATTGCTTTATTACTCAAAATGTATTATCATTTAACCAAATAATTTTTATAACTTTGTTTAATAGTTCCATAATTTTTCGCAATCCTTTTCTTTATCAAATCCAATTTATTTGATTGCCATTTTAAATTCAATCATATTCTTATTCAAACAAGTTCTAAATCCAAATAGGAAAAATGTATATATAAAATTCTATTCTTTACCTTACATATGAGAATATCTATCATTCATTACTTACCATCACTTAATTCCATTCAATTGTAAAAAAAACTTTGATTTTATTCCTATTACTCCTCTACTATATAATTTATTACTATATTAAAATTCCCAATGCTATTACTACCTAAATTTCAGCCACTATTCTCTGTAGGTTTTTATATGGGAATATCCCTCCTACCTATCTTATCGGACATTCTTATTCTTTTATTTTTTAATTTTCTGTTTCATTCAGGATTTATTTCCATTTATACACCCTTTTTAAAAAAAATTAAAAGAAAAGAACTTCCAAATTTATAAAGTAGAAGAAATCATATAGAAAATAGAAGAATTCAAAATGTAGAATCCAAAAGCTTAAAATCTTTTTAATTCAACAAAATTTAAAATGAGAGGTTAACAAATTAAAACCTTCCCTTTTTCAACTTTTCAAGTCATTAAATTTACAATTAAAAATCATCCACCATTTTGTTTTTAAAATGTTTCACCACTTTTAAAATTTGACCCTCTTTCCAACTTTTTAGAAATGGTAGTATATTTCCCAAGCCGTCTAAAATCACTTTCTATCAAAAAAATTCAACTTATAATACATACGATCTTTACTTAATAACTTTTGAAAAGCTCTTTCAAAACATTCATGGAGTTTTCAAAAACTCTTTTATCAAATTCTTTCTTATAGGGTAGGATTTAAAAAATGGATTTAATTATTCTTTCATTTGAACTTCCTAGTTTAAAAAAAATATAGTTATCTTCTTGTGGTAATTAATGTACACCTTCTTATGGAAGCTTGTTTCGTTCCTTCTTTTTACCTCACTACTTGGTTTTTCCAATATTCTGATTTATACCATCTAATTAATTCTTAAAATTTTATTCATTAACTCCATAACATGCTCTTTGTCCACCCTAAATGGTTGTTATCTTAATGGATGTTTCCTAAAGACATTTACTTGCTTATTAAAATTTTACCCATTTAACTTATTCCTTATCTTCCCATAATTACCATAATGGTCCCATTAATCTATTTAATTTCTTGTAACTCCTCAATTATTGAACATTCACTACTATCAAATTTTTAGAGTTACAACCTATCCTTCTACGTTTCTACCCCTATTACTTAGTATGCTTATAGGGTCCGCAAGTATATGGAAATCCAGATCTAACAAAGGAGTGAAGTACTATTCAGCTTTTAGGGTCTTCCCTATGTTGTCATCATGCTCTTTTTAGTCCACTCTTACGATACGATCCCTGCTTCGTAAGTAATCAGAGTATGAATATAAATTTAACTCGATTTATTATTTTTTCAAACCCATAGTCACTTTGCCCATCCTTTCAAAAAATGGTCGCAATTACTTCTATAGTCAGAATTCATAGGGTTAGGCATATATTCAAAATAAGTGCATATATTTATAGTTAAGCTTTTCAAAAATAACAAGTATGCCACTCATACGTATATTTTCCCCCTTGAACGGGTAACCTAAGCTCTGATATCAAATGTAACTACCCATCCTGAAATAGATCTAGATTCCAACCTAGAAAAGGCCTATCGAAACTTAGACCCATTCCAAAGCTGGCTGTTGGTTGGTAAAAAGAAAAACAATATAGAGTTATCTATCTTTTCTTTCAAAACTCACAACAGAAGGAATAAATTATAATAACAATAGTAGTATCCATTCATTTCAAATGTCACAATACATAACAACAACCATTACAACAATTTGTTCAAAAATACATTGTATGGGTACAATACAAAATAACTTGAAAAGATAGATAATAACTGCCACAAGCTTCACTCTCCCCATCTTCAAGCATCATCAACGCCTTCTCAAACTGTGTTGTAATGAGGATGGAGTCAGAACAATAAGTGTCTGGTGAATAAAAACCTCGAGCTTTGGTATTTTAGTACTTGGGCAGTATATTTTGAAATAAGAATTATGTCTCACATTTTTGAAACCATTTAATACTTCATATAAGGAAAGGAGGCAGGCCTTCAAACAATCACTTAATACCTTCCATTCTCGAAGCAGGTTTCCCAATCCCATAACCCATAACA
Source organism: Allium fistulosum (assembly GCA_030737815.1). Classification (NCBI taxonomy): domain Eukaryota; kingdom Viridiplantae; phylum Streptophyta; class Magnoliopsida; order Asparagales; family Amaryllidaceae; genus Allium; species Allium fistulosum. The sequence goes on from CM060902.1 coordinate 1,460,905,578, forward strand.
AAGTCATAAATGTCTAACAATACGAGAGATAGAACCCAAGCCGCTTAAGACCTTTTAATGGAAAATTGGCAGACTATGACCATTCAAGACCTCAATTAAGGTAGCTTCCCATCATTTAATACATTATTCCCAAAGCGGACTCCATATAGGCATCTATCTAGCTGACATTACATGAAAATATCTTTGGACACTTAATACTTCCTATTGAACCAGACCTTCTCGAGATATCCTTAGCCGTGCCTACAGCCAATCCCTGACCATTTTATACTTCATTTGATGAAAGAGGTGGGCCCTCAAACAACCACTTAGTACCTCCAAACCCCGAAGCAAGTCCTCCATCTTATAACCCGTACTCACGGTGACATCTCAATTATTCCGACCATTCATAGGCACTGGTAGCTGGATTAAATGTGCAGATTTACCCTACATAATTGGGACTAACCTCACGTCATTGTAATTACTTATCATATGTGATGTCCCCATGACTTAGTCATATTTACAACACTCGTATTATATTATCACACCTCAACGTGTTCATTATTTAGGCTATATAAGAATTCCTTCTTATTTTGCCTTAACAATAAATTACTTTTCTAAGGGGATTAATAACAATTATTACCTAATTAACTAAGAAATTACACGTTATAATTGTACACTATTTATGATAATTAATATATAAATAAATACGCACTTATTATTTTCTATGCATGCGAAGATTAGCCCTAGCTAACATTAAATGTCAATTCCTTTAACCACAATAATGATACAAGTCTTTCTTTTCCATATTATCAATGACTCCAAATTTCCAACATCAAAAATAAGGGATTTCAATATCCTTAACGAAGGATTCAGCATTTATATCTAAAAATTACAATAAGTAAACTTGTATATAATAAAATTTCAGCTCAATCTATCACATCAAATCAGTGGAAATAATCTCAAAATATAGAAATTGCAATTCCGGTTTCAACTTCTATTCAACCCCACTTTTATTAAGAATTAAACATTAGAATATTCTACTAAATTTCATATGAAATAAATGGTGAAAACTATGAATAAATTATTGCTTTACACCTCATTTATTAATAGAGATTTTATAATCAAATTAGAACTAAAGAGGAGTGGAATATAATTTGAAATCACCAAAAATTTCAAAAATTATACAATTCCAACCATTCAATGTAAACTATTAAGAATTCCGACAAGAATTGACATTATGAATTAAAGGAGTTTTAGAGGGTTCTATTTTATTGTTCATAAACCCAAAACCCCTAAAGCATATTCAAATCCATAATATACTAATCTATTACTAAAATAGAAAAACTAATACTTCCACTCATAGTTGGTCTTTAGCTTTGCTTCTCTTTGGATTTGAAACACCCATTATAATCTCCTTAAGATCTCTTCTTTTTTATATATACAAGGGATTTGTATATATATTAGATTCAAAAAGGTTGGAGGAGAAGAGGTTTAGAAATTAAATAAATAACAATGATTGGTATATAGGATTTCATACTTGAAACCCTAATGGAGTTTTCTTAATCTAAGAAAAGATGAACTGACAAAGCTTCACTGATGCTTCCAAAATATTTGTGAATAAAAGTGAGGGTTCTAGTGTCTTATTTATAGGAGTTGAAATGCACCAGAACCGCAGGATGAAAATAGGTTAAAAAAGGGAGAATTGGGGACGTTCATCCCCTCAAAAACCTTAGCCCTCACTCTAGATAACAATTGACTGCCCCATGTGCACAGGTCAACCGCTAGGGTCGACCGGTTGGGTTGAATGGTCGACAACTCCCTCTTATTTTGGAGCATTTATTTATTACGTTGCTGAATTTATTTTATTCCTTAATTATATTTTAATGTTCATGTTAACTTTAACATTTAAATAACCCCTAAGTCTAATCATAGTTATTTTTTGAATTTCAAATTTAAGAATTAATTAATTATTCGAATTATATTATTTCAGACCTGAAAATTTCAAACGCTCATAACTTCTTCGTTCGAGCTCTATTTTTAGCATATTATATATGGAATTGATTGTAATTTTTCCACGAATGCAAAGGTAAAACTTTCATGGTCAAATTCCTACTTTTCAAAATTTTCATTTTTACCTTTACATTAATTTATTTACCTTTAGCTTAGTTTACTAGGTGTTACAGACTTGGTAGGAAATTTCTGATTTCAAAGTGACCTCGGCTTACATCCCCATTCTAAAAAAGGAGTTAGACAAGAGGAACCTTTCCATTGGAAAACTGATATCATCCCTATATGATGTCAAATCCAAAGTGTCTTCCTTCTTGAATGATGTTCTCCTTATATGGAAAGATTAGAGTTCACAGGCTGTCCTATTGACCGCTTATCGAGATAATAATGACTATTGCCTAGGCATGGAGGGCCAATTGTTTCATGCTACGGGAATAGATTACAAAATAAAATCCGATATTCTCTTAGATCGCATCTTAAGGATTATTTTGAGTTTGAGAACGAGGTTTCTATTGACCCGACTAAATTTCTTGCCCTTGATGATCTCCCGTTAGATGACAACGATGAAGAATCGAAGAGTGATGGGGAAGATAAGTATGGTGACGATAACGATGATGACGAGAACACCGAGGGTGATGGTGCCGATGATTCCGCCCAAAATAGTTTGTCGAGAAAAGATGGGGATGATGATTCAAATCAAGGTGGATTTGGAACTCCCTAAGACCCGAGTCACACATCATGTTTCCCTTCTTCTAATGCTGATAAAGGGCCTAATAAAACTACCTCTTCTACAAATCCCTTTGGTTGATCATAGCGCCTCCTAAGCCAAGTGGACTTGGTTAATCATCTTCTGAAGCTTCTTAATTTAATCATTCAATCCAAGCATCGCGGCGACTCCTCCATAGGTAAATTTTTCTCTTGTTTGTCGTTCTTTAGTTCATTTTGCTTTATAAGTAGTAGCTCTTAATATAACTTAATTACCAATGTAGAAGGCCACATAGGAAGTATGTAGAGACTATATTCAATAAAAAGAGAGGAAATTTTAAGACTTAACAGAGAAGGGAAGAGGTTATGCAAGAATTTAAATGACTCAAACTAGAAATATATGAGGCTATTAAAATGTCTTAAGTTCCTTGATGTTACATCTCATAAATTTAATGATAATTAATAAGGCTCAAAAACGGAATATGAGAAAACCTTGGAATTTAGCCACGAAACTTATACCACTGCGTTCATGGCTATTTTCTAAGCAACTTTCATATTTGAGTTTTACGATCGGAGCTCAAACGAAAAATTTATAAGCATTTAAAGTTTCTGAGGTGAAAGTAATTAACAACGAAAAGGAAATAAATAACATTAAATATGGAAACCCACCGGTACACGCTCCTTGGACCGTTTGACTGCTAGCCGTCGATCGCCTATAGGGCAGCGGTCGACCGGTTCGAACGTGGCGGTTAGGGTTTGAACCTTAGCCAACGAACTGGATTTAATTATTTTAATCTAACGTTTATGATTGATTCGTGTGCTATAAATAAAGGTATAACCCCTTACTTCCCTTCCCATATTTTCCATATCCAAACAACAAAGCTCTACCATTTTCTCTTTTCCACTACTTTTAATAATTACAAAATATAATATACAACTATATAATTGGAGAAGAGTAGCAAATAAAAGAGAAGAAGGAGCAAATTAAATACATGAAAAAAACATAATTTTATAGTTATAAATCTATATTCACTATAACTCCAAACATCTTCTCAGATCTACAATTCTTATAGTATGCATACACCTTGTTGTACATATTCTTTTGGATTAGAAAGGAAAAGGAGTCAAGTAAAGAAATGGATTCAGATTTGGAGATTTAAAAAAATTAAAAGGTGAATGGGAAATTATATAACTTATTTACAACATTGAAATTTATATCATTGGATTTTATTTAATTATTTTTCCTAAATAACATCCGATGAATTGTATCTTAAAAAATCTATAGGATTATCGCCTGCACATTCAATAAAATAGTTAATTGGAATAGAAATTGTATGTATAACCTAATCTACAAATTTGAACACCGTCCCTAATATTTAGAATGTTTGTTTATTCCAGATCTATAATTAAGTTGTAAATTAAGTAGTCATGGTTGACTTGAAATGTGAATTTTTATGTATTGATTTATTTAGAGCGACTTCCGTGTAATTTTCATATTCCAAAATATATATAAAAGTGCGTCGTTTGAATTAACAAAGGGTATACTAAAATGAGAAAGAGATGTGCAAAATACGGATATTGCTTTCCGTAATTTATGCGGTCTGCTTTAATAAAAAAGAATTAATTCCTTGTAATTTCAAACGAAGCAAAGATCTCACTTTTGGTTAATTTATGGAAAGTTATAATGGTAGTTCTTTTAAAAAGGCAACTTTGGTAAATTAAAACATGGAAAGGAATATTCTGGTTTAGAAATTAACAGTTAGAATTATAAATAAATAAACAAACACGTATAACCCCGTTTAAAGTTCAAAAATAAAAATATATAAATAGTGTAATTTACGATGATATTTGTATTAGTTATTAACAACGTTGTAACTATAAGACTAGGATTTATGGATGCTCATTATACATTTAATGGGCAATAAATTTGTAATTATAGGGAGTTAAAAAGGAATCAAATGGGGACCAATAAGGGAATTTAATACGGCATTTATTGGGAAACTAAATAGGCATAATAGATGGATTTTGAAATTGGGAAATAGATTAAATGAATTAAATGAGGATTGATTATAGATGGTCCAATTTTGACATAAATGACCAATTATTATGGGTAAAAGACATTTATTGGACATTACAAAGAAACCAAAGCCTAAGCATATAAATTAGGAATAATTACGTAGCAAACAAATAAGTTTTAATACTAATAAATAAATGTAGAAGAAAATATAATTTTCATAGTAGAAAATTATATAGCTTCAATTATACGTTTAGAACAAGCGTGAATTAGTGAGCTTAGCCTAACACTTAGGCTTTAGGTGATTTGTTCAGTTTAGTGGGTAGGGATGCGAGGTTAGTAGAGTTACACAACGTAAGTCTGCCCTTCACCTAGAGGCTACCATCAGTTGTGTATACTTACTACTGATGTGAGATATCTCCAACTATAGGACTGGTGGGGAAGGGATACACATAGGACGTAGTGCATACTTCTAGGATGGAGGTATTATGTAGCTATTATAGGGTTTGCCTCCTCCCTATTTTGGGAGTATTAAATGGTCATGGTTAGCGGTTAGGCATGGTAGTGGATATCTCGAGAAGAGACCGCTTTAGGTTTAATGTATTAAGTACCTATTACAGAGTCTACCTCTCCTATAATGAAGTATTAAATGGCTTGAGGAGATTCTTTACGATGTCAACTAGATAGTTTCAGAGTGGAGTCGACCTTGGGATAGGTATTAAATGATGGAGGCCTGCTTAAAATGTTGGTATTAAATGGCCAGAATCTGCCTAGTTCCTATTGACAGGGTATTAAGTGGCTTGGGTGCTATCTATTACAATTTTAGGAATGATTGATAGTAGTTGCATAAGATTAGGAAGTGCATTTGGCTTATAGTTGAGGGTAAGTTGTAGATTTGAGATCCGTTAGGAATATGTCAATTATTTTAAATCCTTATCTAGGTGTCATTGGTCTTTGTAGTTAGAATCGATCGACCGACGATTATGTTGTGGAGGGCCCGCTTTGGAGAATGAGGTATTAAGTTGCCATTGTGGGGTCCACCTCCTTCCTATTTAAGAAGTATTATGTGGTCGGGGTTTTACGTAGTGTAACGATTAGACATATTTGTAGATAGGCATACACTTATATATTTATACCTTGGAGAAGTTAGGTTAGACATATCGTAAGCGCATATAATTTTTAATGGACTAGCTGTAAATAATTGACATAACACTTAAATGGAAACCATCGGCATAAATTAATGGGATGAGAAAAGTATGTAATTTTCAATCATCAGAACGTTATTCTGACCCTCCTCCTCATAACAACCCATAGATTAGATTTAGAAGGACTAGGTACTGGAGAAAGAAGGGAACTGCAAATAATGAAGTCTTCTTATTAATGCTTGGTGCATACAAGGAAATTAAATATTCAAGGAATGATATTCCAAGGTAGCAGCCTTAGTCAATACATATGTTCTATTACATCTCTCAATTTCGCTTTGAGTCTATATTAGTCGCTCTCTGATGTGCTTGTGTTTATTACAGAACCAACGATCCATACCCTAATGGAATTGTATTTTGATTTAGTCGAAATTAGGACCCATTATGGCATAGGTTGTTACATTCGGTATCAGAGCTTAGGTTAGTTGATCATAGGAATTAGGATATGCTAACAAATCATATTTGTATTTTTACTTATAATTATATACAAATTATGCACCTAACCCTATAAATTCCAACTATAGAAGTTATTATGACCATATTTCGAAAGCATGGGCAAGACGACTATGAGTTGGAAAGGTAAATAGTGTTAAATTTATACTCTTACCCCCATTACCCCATAGGGCAGAGGTTGTATGGTAAGGAGTGGGCCAATACAAGAATGACCACGACATACGAAGAATCCTGGAGGTTGGATTGTACTTAACTCTTTTGTTGGGCCTAGACTACCTTGTGATTGTGGATTGCCGATTGAAGATGCACATTCCCCCCAGATGGATTGGATATAAGAACCTATATGTTGCAAGCATCTTGAAGTATGGAATGATGAAGTGGAGCAAGATGTGAAGAAAGAGTGGAGCAAGTTTCTACAAAACGGTATGCATTAATTAATCACCATTAAATGGATTTTTGATGATGATTGAGTAGGGAAGAAGAAAAATCCAAATGGAAGGACAATTGAAGTCCATTTCTATGTCCAACCCATGTGAAAGAATTTGATAAAAAGGTTTTTGAGAACTCCTTGAATTTGAATGGGTTTTTCAATGGGTTTATTGGGACAATGATGTTTGGAGAAAGCAAGGAAGTTTGAAAACTCATAATTTAAAATTTTGTTGAGTAAAAAATATTTTATTTAAAGGTTTTTGGTAAAAAGGGTTTTTCATTTTTAGAATTCTTTGTTTAAAATTTATTGACTGAAAAGGTTTTCGATTTAAAGACCTTTGATAAAGGGGTATTTCGTTTTTGAAATAAATGTAAAATAGAGTGTAGGTTGGGGTTGATGATTTTTCCTATTGTGTAAATTTGGAATTTCTATTTTAAAATCCTTTTTAAGAGGTGGATAAATGGAAATGGTAATTGATTTAGATGAGGAATATAGAATAGAAAGGTAAGATCGTCGGACAATTTAGATAGAAATAGCATTAGGAATATATATATATAGGACTCGTAATCTAGTTAAAAATAATATGGTAGAAAAACTATAGGAATAGGATAGGATGAACGGATAAATTCCAATTATATATATATTAATTGCATATATACTTTAGATAGACGCTTAGATAAATGTCGAAATTACACATTCCTTTTAGAAGCCCCTCTCTTGTGCTATGAAAATCTCCATCAAAGGTGGAGGCAGAGATAGCATGAGTATAGGAAAATTATAGGATGAAAGCTATCCTTTTCTACTCCGCTTTTCATTGAGTTTTTGAATGTTTTGAATTAAAAACCTACCTTTAAAAGAAGTAAATATCTTTTGTAGAAAGTCCTTAAAAAGGTAAAATCATTAGAAAAGGGAAATTTTCAAGTTCAAACCAAGTAATTTTTGAATTTAATAAAAAAAATTCTAAGTTTATATCTTTAAAAACAAAAGTTTTTGATTAGGTACTTCATGATTGTGAAGTTTTAATTATATAAAGAATGGTGAAAACCAAATAATTTTTTTAATATGGAGTAGATAGGGATTACTACTTAGATAATACAGGATAAAGGCTTTTGGCTATGAATAAAATAGCTATGAATACTCGTAGGGTAGCAATAAGGAATCCCCATTGGATATAAGGAACGTTGATATGAAACTAGACACATTTTATTAGAAATGTGTGGAAGCCATGAGAAGAACCTTTAAAGGAACAGTGAAGGGTACCAAAGTACAATTTTACGAGTCCCATGGTATACTCACATAAAGGATCAACGATGTAGAGGAAGTAAATGCATAAGTTTGAGGATAGCATCAAGAGATTTTGATTTATAGAAGATGGTAGTATGGTTGAAGAAGAGAGTAGTAAGTATCAAATACACATAAAAGACGTTGGTTGACTTAAAGTTGAGGAAGGCAAGATAGGTGGTAGATAGTTATTCCACTAATCCAATTTTCTGATGAGTTATCCTAAATGTGCACAATTCATATTTCTTTTCCACTTTATTGTAGGAATGCACAATTTACCCCAAAACTGGATACAATTATTGAAGTAATGGATGGACCACAATGATGAGGAGCCAAGAAAGAGAGTTAAGGAAGGTGGGTTATAGTGGAATAACATACTACAGATGTCCATCTTAATTTAGTGAGGAGTGTTAGGGCTATAACATCATTAACACCAGTCGATGAGGAATGGTAGCTTCCAGCAAAAAATTCTTTTAATGTCTTTGGTTTGTAATCGCTAGTTATCTCCCTTAAATTATTATAAAAGCGTACGATATGATATGAGATATGTTCTCGCTTTATCACTATGTTGACTTGATGGACGGGATTAGACCGCTATATAAATATAGATATATTCGAAAATAATGCAAAGAAGGTGATCTTGTAAGTACACTTAACTAGCACTAAAAATGTAGGTAAGACTGGAAGTTTGTAAAATAAATTAGAAAATTAAGTTAGTAACTAGAAATTAAAAATTCTTTAATTCCAAAAACCTTAATATTTTAGGAAAAATATATTTTAGAGAGCAGAGAACGGGGAAAAGATTGATGTGAAATAATGGGTTATTATCCCTATGCCTTAAAAGCTAAAATTTATGAATAAGTTTTTAGGCAGTTTGTTGTTTTAGAATAAAAGAATAAGTTCCCCAAATCTAAATTTAACTACACAATACAAGGGTCAATCATATATATTAGCTTATAGACTGAGTCCAAATTATATCCAAACATGGCCTACTTGTTTTATGTTTGAAGTGGCAAATGTTTTGAAACAAAAATTGTTCGAATGCTTTCGACATTTTTTGTTTAAATGCTTTTGAGAAGTTGAGTTGAAATGATTTTGGGAATTTCCGTTCAAGTGCTTTTGAAAAAAAAATGGCGTGTAAATGCTTTAGGGAATTTTAATTTTAAACTATTTTGAAAGTTAGTTGGAAAGGGAAAATAATTTTTGATAGAAAATGAAAAGTTTTCAATTTTCTAGTGCTATATGCTTAATGTAGGGTGGGTCGACGTGTTAGCGAAAGTGAATTTTACCTTCCGACAAGGGTGACAAAATACAAAACATATATAATAACAAGGGAAAAGGCTATTTTAGCTTTAGAATTCCTATTTCCATATCTTATTGATCATAAGAAAAAACTTCCGCTTAGCATAATTATACTTTAACATCCAAAAATAAACCTTTTATGCAAATTATACTTGAAATCTTGGAAAAAATTTAAGGGCAAAAGAGCAGGTTCCAAGGTAAAACGGAATAGGTGTCCATAAGAAGGGTGGAATTATAAAAAATTTCATTTGAATTCCTTTTTCGACATAAGAGTATAGATTCAAAAACTATATTTTCAAGATTTTTGGATGTTAAAAATTATGTGCTAATTTTTGGATGGTAGGGATTGGATGAAAAATTGAATGTACCATACTTCTAGTACCAGGAGTGTGGAAATTATTGTGTGGAAAATGATTTTTGAAAACTTGCATACATATAGAACAGCCATTATATCTAGGTTGTTTGCGTCATATTTCAAAACGTTTCCAAAAGAATGCATTCATATAGGAGGCACCGATTTGGAGTAATTATGGATGAATGTTTATAGTTTATGATACACCATGCACTTCTACATGTTTGACTGCAAAATTGATTGTACACTAATTGATTGGTTGTTTAGATTGGTTGTGCATTTTGTTACTTGATTCAACCCTTGTGGAATTTCGAGGTCAAAATTCTTTTAAGGGGTGAGAATGTAACAAGTCGTAAAATTAACGATAATTAATAAATAATTAATAAGGCTCCAAAAATGGAATCTATGCAGACGTTGGAATTTGACCAAAAAAGTTGCACCATTGTGTGCGTGGTAATTTGCTAACCAAATTTCGTAGTTGGAGTTTCAAGGTTAGAGCTCAAACGAAACTATTATCGACATTTGAATTATCGAAGGTGAAAATAATAAAAATGAAAAAGGAAATAAATAATGTTATATACGGGACCTCAACGGTTGATCTTCTCCTTAGGTTGGTCGATCACTAGCAGTTGGCCACCTATAGGGGAGTGGTTGACTGGTTTGAAGGTGATGGATTAGGGTTTGAACCTTGGCCAATGGCTCAGATTTAATTATTTTAACCTAACGGTTACGACTGATTCATGCGTCTATAAAAAAAGGTCTAACCCCTCACTTCGCTTATCATATTTTCTTATCTAAACAATAAAGCTCTGCCATTTTCTCTTCTTCGCTGCTTCTAAAAATTATAAAATATTATATATTAAGATATAATCGGAGAAGGGTAGAAAATAAAAGAGAACAAAAGAAGGAGCGAATCAATAATACGAAAAAATGTCATTTTTATAATTATAAATCTGTGTCCCCTTAACTCCAAATCTCTTCGCGGTTCTCTAATTCTAATATATGTATATACCTTGTTATACATATTCTTTTGGATTAGAAAGGAAAAGGAGTCAAATAAAGGAATGGATTCAAATTTAGAAAGTTTAAAAGTTGGATGGGAAATTATATAATATATTTATAAGATTGAAATTTATATCATTGGATTTCATTTAATTACTTTGCCTAAATAAAATCTAATGAATTGATGTCTTAAAGTAAATGTATATTGTAACGACCCAGAATTTTGAACAAATTAAATTGAGGATATTTAATTAATTTTAAATATTTGAACGATAATCTAATTTGAATCCCCGATATTTAACTCTGAAATTTTGCGATTAAACTTTAAAATTTAATCTATTGAATTGAATAAAGAATTTATATCTTCGATTGTAAGCTGAAGAAAAATATTTCAAAACCTTTTAGAATTTATATTGACAATACTGAAGACAATAGAAGCTTCAGAAATGAATTCAGAAGTGATTTGATCGGTTTTTAAATTATATCATTTGTATCGATATTTAAAATATAGCGTTCCGGGGCACAGTCTCAGAATTCGACGAAACCAGTTCCATTGATCCGTAATATTGTATTATTATCGGATTTCAAATTTTGTAATATTTGGAGTTGTCGTGTGATCGTACGACAAGCAAACGCACTGGAATTTAAAATAAAAATTTGTTTGATTTAAAATGCTATTTTCTCCATACGATCGAATTTGGACTCGAAACTTTTTCCAACGCGTTCGGAATAGGGGATAAACATTAGGGACGCCTGGCGGCACGCTGAAATTGAGATTCGAGATTTCAAGTTACACAATACGAAAAAATTTTGAAGAAAAATTTATAAATAAATATGAAGAAAAATAAAAATATAAAGTCAGACCCTACCCCCACGTTCAAATCCACGTTCACGACCTTACCTCCCCCATACCTTCGTACCCATCTCCCACTCTCTTCTCTTCTTTTTAAACAACCGATCCCTCTCCTCCCCTCTTTAAAATTCGAACAGCCGAGACAATAATAAAAAAAAACGAATCGCTCGAGCACGAGAAATCACGGCGACTCGCGATCGAAGGAGGGGACGTGTTCGTGGAGGAGAAAGTTAGGTCGATCTGCAATGTTAGCTAGGGCATGCCAATCGAGTGATGGTGAGCGAAATTAAATTGGGTTTAGATCTTGATTTCGCGAGGGGGTATCGTGGCTGGAGTAAGGAAGTCTCTGCCGTGTTTGGAAACTCGCGATGGCTCGAGTCGAGAAGCAGGTGGTGGATTCGAGAGGGTCGGAGGCTCGTACTCGAATGGAGGATACTTCGGCAGTTCTGGTAGTCGTGGCCAGAGGCAGACGTGAGGAAGTGGAGGTCAGTCATCGTGCTCGCGAATTGATGGTGGTTGGATGGTCGATGGTCGTGTGTGCGCGCGTGTGATGGAGGCGACTGCGAAGTCATGTGGAGGTCGGGATCGATGGATAGTCGAGAGGGTCCTGGTAATGATTTTAGCCTGAATTATTTTTGCTAAATCCAATTTTAGTTATACTTCTGAATAAATTTAGTTAATAACAGATGTTTTAAACATTTTATCTAATCCAGAGAAATGAAATTACTATTTTTACAAATTTTATTTATATATATTAGGGACGAAAGGCTTTTACAGTAAAGAAGATTTCAATAAGTGTAAATGTATGTATATACATTAGGAAGTAATTCACAGTAAGGTATAAATCATAAATACAGGAAGAAAATATATGTTACAGTAAAGTTTTAAAACAGTTTTTAATTTAATTTAATTTGGTTTAAACCCGAAAATACATATCTATAAGATTTGGATATAAGAATTTAAGTTAAGAAATATCTGTTTAATTTAAAAGAAATAAGTAGGTATATTAGCAGGAAATCTAATTTTAGAGTTAACTTTTAGTTAAACAAATTTTATTAAAAGAATCTGGTTTATAAAAAAAAAAAATAATAATCATTGAATGATTAAATCTATCAAAACGAAAATTGGTTACTCGATTTAATTCGAATATTAATCGATTGTCTAAAATTGTTATACAAGGTCTAAAATGAAGAATCGATCAAAATGGGAAAATGGATGGCAAAATAAAAAGCTAAGGTGAGATCTTCTCACTCAAATGAAAGTGGATTTACTTTTACAGTTATTGATTTGATTGATATGATTGCTTTTGGATGTGATATTAGATATAGTAGGATATATATCTATATATAGCAATATATACATATTGGCATATGTATATATTGGGTTGATGATTTCCCGCCTCGTATAGCAGATGAGACCCTATTGCGCCGTTAGTAAGCGGATTTTTATAAAACCTATATACCGCGATATTCCACCTCGAAGTGGAATTGGTATTGTGCTAACGTTTTTGGATGCAGGGAAACAGGTTGGAGGGATCCAACTGGACCCCTCACATTGATTGAATTTATTTATACTGTGATATGAATCTGTGAATGATTATATTGATGTTATTAATCATATTGATATCTGGGAATTGTTTGAAGCTAAAATATAGCTGAATGGATGTTTGATATCATTGGATTCCAAAGATAAACAAAGTTGAATTTTTGAAATTCAAGTAGAAATTTCTAAGTGAATCAATTTTTGAAATTGAATAAATCTTGAAGAAAGGAATTTTAAAGTATAAAAAGTTAATTTTTATAATCTTATCGAATTAATTCCAGAATCAAGTGAAAATGTTAAATAAATGGATTTCGTAAAATAGTGATTATAAATTGAAGAATCTAATTTAAAAATTTGTATTTTTAAATAGATTGAAAGAAACGATTGAAATTTATTTTCCTTAAAGAGGAATTTATTAAAAGAAGATAAGTTGGAAATCCAACTAGAAATTAAATTGGTAGATTGAAATAATTTGGGAAATCCATGTAGAATGATTTCAATTTGAAGAATCCAGTTAGAAGCAGAATATTGAATAATTTGAGGAAAAATAAGGAACTTATTTAGTAGGGATGAATAAAATTAGAAATCAATCTGAAAATTGATTTAATATTTTGGAAAATGAAATTTTGAGAAATCAGCATGGAAACTTTATTTAAAGTTGAAAATAAATTTAGAAATCAATATCGAAATTGATTTGATATTGAAGTTCTTATAAATAAAATTGGAATTTATGAATGCTGTTTATAAATATGAAATCACTTATTTTGATAAGTAAAAATATAGAAGTTGATAAAAAGAAGATTTATAAGTCGAGGTTGTTATTAAAATAGAAATAGAATTTATAACCGTGTTTATAAATTCGAAATCGATTGAATTTGATAAATTAAATATAGAAGATTATCAAAGAAGATATATTCGCGTTTTTGGATAGCGAATTTTTATTGAAATAAAATGTGTAGAAATGATTGAAATTGGGTTAAGTGAATTATATTCACGATTTTGGACAGTGAATATATTATTGAATAAAATGGATTCATTTTTGAAGAAGTGACATTAAAATGAAGTAAACATTTTAAAGATGTTTTTAAAATGTGGGAAATATCGAAACCATAGATTTCAACATTTTATTGTTGAAATAGACGTTTTCGAGAAATAAGAAAATGGTGGACTATAACACTGTTGTTATAGTAAATGATTTCCGAAAGGAATATTTTTATCTAGTATTGGGATTTATATATCTATCTTAATCCCGAATCCCTATACTAGTGATTTTGAGTCGTCGTAACGATGTTTTACGTAACATTCGTTTTGACTCAAATAGAGGTTGTTATAGTAAATGTTTCCTTAAAGAATGAACTATATACTTAATTTGATTTAAGTATATCGAATATTTCCAAATGTTGAAAATAAATAGATTTGTGAAATACTTATTTTTAAATAAGTATGGAAATGCTTTTCCAATATGAAATGAACTGTTTTGAGATTTTATCTTCAAAGATAAAATGAAATGTGGAAATTGATTTGAAATTGTTTTCAAATGGTTAAGTGTGGAAATTATATATCTAGTAAAGATATTTTTGGAAAATAAATAATTTGGAAAATTATTTGGAATCTGATGATGTTGCGCATCTTTATTGATAGTTAAATAACCGACTATCAATAATTACCTTAGATAGGTATTTGTTGTGAATTGAATGAATTTGAATGCCGCACTTATTTTTGAATAAGCGCTCACTATTCGGGTTAGCCGGGAAAGGACCATGGGGTCGTATAACCCATTCCGAATATGTGATACGTCGTTATGAATCGCATTTGAAGACCGGTGTTGAAGATAAGATATTTTTGAAAATGGAAGGATTACCGTCGAGTTACTCTACATCGGCTGATCTCCGGTTTAGAGGTTTTATCACCCTTAGTGACGGGAAGTCCGGACGTGATTAGAAATTTATCCGGATATGCAAGGGCTTCGTGAGAAGTGCCTTCGGTTCTGTTCGATCCCGGAACAGACTTGTATGGATTGTGTGTCTGACGTTACAATTTGAGATATAAAGCTGATTTCTTTCAAATACATTTCTGTTGGTGGCGGAGAATTTATTCTCTTAGCTTAACACCCTTCTCTGAGACGTACGAGCTCAGAGGTTATGTAGTTGAAACTTATCAGCGACATACTCCCAATTTGGTAATGTGGCATACTGAGTGTTGCTGTGAAATGATCAGTGTTTGATCATTTGCGATATGATCATTTGTTTGATCTTATATCTTTGTGATCATAGGTTGATCATTTTGTTTGACCCGAAGCAGGGCTTTGTAGAAAGCTTAGCTTTGTGGACGAGACTTCGACGAGCCTCACACCCCGGAAATGGTCGAAACAGGAAGGATGCGACAAGGTTTTAGGGAGTAGCGCCCCTTAGTGTATGTCATTCCTTCTGGATAGAGGTGGTATCATGGTATGGAGCCCAGATACTTAACCTATGTGGTTGTTGCATTATTATCTATGTGGATTGTTGGAAATCGGGGATCCTCGGGAAGATCGGTTACGATCGGGGGATGACATACGCGTGTCAGTAGTTACCTATTTTTGCAGAGGTAACCCGGCCTTGTGTTGGCAGAGATCCGGTTAGGTTCTTGGGTCGTCTATTCCAGGGACGTACCCATCGTGGATAGGAAGTTCCTTAGCCTGACCATTTGTTGGAAATCCAAAGAAACAATACGAGCCTTTACAATTTCAATTGTATAACCTGTCTCCTCAGGAGGCAGCTATAGCAGGCATAATATAATGGTACCTATGCTGGCTAAGATTAATATTCTACTTTCGAAATGTTTTCCACTATGCACTAATAATAATATCCAAAATGATTTGATTTTGCGTAGTAAGCATCTTTGACTATCATAAGAAGAAATCTCCTCCAAGTCTGCGTTTGCATTGTGTGTGTGGTGGGAGGTCTTATGGTAGTTTCATTTTCCAAAAGCATTGCGAATTTACTTTAAAAAAATTTTTGTTGTTTATTTTAAAGATAAAATAACTGTTTTACGATCTCACACCAGTCACCATGACTGACTCGGAGTTTATTGTTCCCTTCTAAACTCTGGGTGCCCACAAATTTTCCACACGGGCAGCCTAGAGTTATGTTATCAGGATATTCTAGATATTCTGGAGCTTGGAGATAAGCTGGATGACAAGACGTAGTATTTGTATCTGATGTTATTTATTCCGCTGTGTATTCTGTATGAGGACAGTTTATATAACTGTCCATTGTTGTATATTGACTCTGATGATTGATGTATGTATAAAATGATATAGTTCTTTGTTTAAAGATTATTCATTTATCTATTATATATTGTTCCGCTGCGATGTGTAAGATTCTGATATTGTTTTCCTGTTTCTTCTGCTTTCTTCTTTCTTCTCTTTTTCTTCTATCTTCTTCTTCTTCTACTTTTTCTTTTTCTTCAAACCCTCACTATTGGAGTTTCCGGCACTCGATTTCTCGGCAGTCGATAAAGTGAGTATCAATGTCGAATTTTCGAAAGTCGAAAATTCCGTACGTGACAGCGTGGTATCATAGCATATGGTTAAGCGACAACCCTGCTCTGTTGGGTGTTACTCATTAGAGATAGAGTCAGCAGTACTCTAGAATGAGTTGAGTGTAATAATAGATATGAGCGCGTATTTGTTATTGAATATAAAATTGTTTTATATTGTGATGATTGATTTATTGAGTGGTATATGGATTCTGGTCAATACGAGTAATTAACGATCATTGATAGGGATCTCTAAACACTTGGATAGAACAATTCGGCACAGTATTGTTTTAAAATAGGGTGAATGAAATAATTTTGCCCAAAATTATTTTTGTATATAAAAGAAATGATTTTTCTATGAATTATAATAGTATATGGTTGCATGGTTGTTAGAGGTGATAATATTAATCTATTATCATTGAAATTGAATAAGAAATTGAAATCATAACTCCAAAGTTAAGGAATAAATTCACATATACAAATGAAATTTAAATAATGTAAATTATAAATGTGAATTGTAATTTAAAACGGGATTCCAGAGAAGTTTTGGAAAATGTTTTGAAAAAGAATTTGAAAATTTTGGAGATTTGGAAAGTTTAAATCCTTTTTGGTTTGAAAGTGATTTTCAAAGGTTTTGAAAAGTATTTTGGAAGAATGAAAAGCTCTAAACTCTTTTCGGTCGCTGGAAAATAATTCTGATGATGATCGCGATATCACTGGTGTTCATTTTAGGGTTTCCAAAAGAGGAATTGCTGCCAAATGGTTTTATATAGAAGTTGTTTGAAAATTTGGGTTTTGTTTTGGAAATTCAAAGGATAATTTGAATTGTTTTCAAAATGGTTTTGAAAGGTTGAAAAGACTCTGGAATACTGTATAAGAATATTTATGGAATATGATTGAATTGATAACTTATACAAATAGAAATTGTTAATGTAAATTATGTAATTGTGATTGGAATTAAAGTTCATTAACAAATGAAATCTATAAATGTGAATTGAAAGTATAAGGAAATAAATTCATATATGAATAAAATGGTGAATATAAATTGTAAATGAATTTATAAATGAAAATAAAATTCCTTAATAAAATGGAATTGTGAATGTGAATGTATAAATGATTGTATAAATCAAGATGTAAATAAGTTGTTAACTTATAGAATATTTGAAATTTGATTGGAATGAAATTCAAATTGAAGACGAATGAATTAGTAATTGGAACTAATTTAAGATAGTGCAGTTGTAAATGACAGATAATTAATAAAATTCAATATTTCAGAATTGAAAGTAAATTGAATCCAAATTAGATTGGAATTGTGAATTGAACTCAAATGAGAAATTGAAATGTGAAATTAAATTCAAATGAAATTGAAATGTAAAGATTGAACAAAATTGAATAGGTGTAACTTCAATAGTGAAGTAATGATGATATAAGCAGTTATATTGAAATTTTTGTAACAGAATTTGCAAAATGGTTTGAATGTGTAACTAGATATAATGGCTAGTAGGATATACAGGTATAAAGGAATTGAATTTGATTTCACAGATAATTTGAATTGCTCGAAAAAGGTATGTATTTAAATTTGAATATGAGATTTGATGACTTATTTCTCTAGCCGCTTGGCTTTTTCTTTTTCTTTTTGAAATCTGAGAGTCCGTAGGGACGTTTTGTAGTCGTGCCGTATTAGCCGCGCAAAGGAGACGCTGGCAAAAATTTTCGGAAATTTAGGGTGTTAGAAAATTTTTGAGAAATTTTGAAAGTTTAAAATTTGAATTTAAACTCGAATTTGAATTTTGAAGAAAACAATGATGTTTGAAAACTATGAAAGGTTTAGAAATTTAGTTGAATTAATAACGAATCTTTAGTAGAGAGATTTGTTTTGAAAGATTGATAAAACTATTAGATTGTGAAAAATAGTAGACGAGTTAAGGACCACTTTTCCTAACTTGTAATTTCGAGGACGAAATTCTTTTAAGGAGGGAAGTATGTAACGACCCAGAATTTTGAACAAATTAAATTGAGGATATTTAATTAATTTTAAATATTTGAACGATAATCTAATTTGAATCCCCGATATTTAACTCTGAAATTTTGCGATTAAACTTTAAAATTTAATCTATTGAATTGAATAAAGAATTTATATCTTCGATTGTAAGCTGAAGAAAAATATTTCAAAACCTTTTAGAATTTATATTGACAATACTGAAGATAATAAAAGCTTCAGAAATGAATTCAGAAGTGATTTGATCGGTTTTTAAATTATATCGTTTGTATCGATATTTAAAATATAGCGTTCCGGGGCACAGTCTCGGAATTCGACGAAACCAGTTCCATTGATCCGTAATATTGTATTATTGTCGGATTTCAAATTTTGTAATATTTGGAGTTGTCGTGTGATCGTACGACAAGCAAACGCACTGGAATTTAAAATAAAAATTTGTTTGATTTAAAATGCTATTTTCTCCATACGATCGAATTTGGACTCGAAACTTTTTCCAACCCGTTCGGAATAGGGGATAAACATTAGGGACGCCTGGCGGCACGCTGAAATTGAGATTCGAGATTTCAAGTTACACAATACGAAAAAATTTTGAAGAAAAATTTATAAATAAATATGAAGAAAAATAAAAATATAAAGTCAGACCCTACCCCCACGTTCAAATCCACGTTCACGACCTTACCTCCCCCATACCTTCGTACCCATCTCCCACTCTCTTCTCTTCTTTTTAAACAACCGATCCCTCTCCTCCCCTCTTTAAAATTCGAACAGCCGAGACAATAATAAAAAAAAACGAATCGCTCGAGCACGAGAAATCACGGCGACTCGCGATCGAAGGAGGGGACGTGTTCGTGGAGGAGAAAGTTAGGTCGATCTGCAATGTTAGCTAGGGCATGCCAATCGAGTGATGGTGAGCGAAATTAAATTGGGTTTAGATCTTGATTTCACGAGGGCGTATCGTGGCTGGAGTAAGGAAGTCTCTGCCGTGTTTGGAAACTCGCGATGGCTCGAGTCGAGAAGCAGGTGGTGGATTCGAGAGGGTCGGAGGCTCGTACTTGAATGGAGGATACTTCGGCAGTTCTGGTAGTCGTGGCCAGAGGCAGACGTGAGGAAGTGGAGGTCAGTCATCGTGCTTGCGAACTGATGGTGGTTGTATGGTCGATGGTCGTGTGTGCGCGCGTGTGATGGAGGCGACTGCGAAGTCATGTGGAGGTCGGGATCGATGGATAGTCGAGAGGGTCCTGGTAATGATTTTAGCCTGAATTATTTTTGCTAAATCCAATTTTAGTTATACTTCTGAATAAATTTAGTTAATAACAGATGTTTTAAACATTTTATCTAATCCAGAGAAATGAAATTACTATTTTTACAAATTTTATTTATATATATTAGGGACGAAAGGCTTTTACAGTAAAGAAGATTTCAATAAGTGTAAATGTATGTATATACATTAGGAAGTAATTCACAGTAAGGTATAAATCATAAATACAGGAAGAAAATATATGTTACAGTAAAGTTTTAAAACAGTTTTTAATTTAATTTAATTTGGTTTAAACCCGAAAATACATATCTATAAGATTTGGATATAAGAATTTAAGTTAAGAAATATCTGTTTAATTTAAAAGAAATAAGTAGGTATATTAGCAGGAAATCTAATTTTAGAGTTAACTTTTAGTTTAACAAATTTTATTAAAAGAATCTGGTTTATAAAAAATAAAAAATAAAAATAATAATAATCATTGAATGATTAAAGCTATCAAAACGAAAATTGGTTACTCGATTTAATTCGAATATTAATCGATTGTCTAAAATTGTTATACAAGGTCTAAAATGAAGAATCGATCAAAATGGGAAAATGGATGGCAAAATAAAAAGCTAAGGTGAGATCTTCTCACTCAAATGAAAGTGGATTTTCTTTTACAGTTATTGATTTGATTGATATGATTGCTTTTGGATGTGATATTAGATATAGTAGGATATATATCTATATATAGCAATATATACATATTGGCATATGTATATATTGGGTTGATGATTTCCCACCTCGTATAGCGGATGAGACCCTATTGCGCCGTTAGTAAGCGGATTTTTATAAAACCTATTTACCGCGATATTCCACCTCGAAGTGGAATTGGTATTGTGCTAACGTTTTTGGATGCAGGGAAACAGGTTGGAGGGATCCAACTGGACCCCTCACATTGATTGAATTTATTTATACTGTGATATGAATCTGTGAATGATTATATTGATGTTATTAATCATATTGATATCTGGGAATTGTTTGAAGCTAAAATATAGCTGAATGGATGTTTGATATCATTGGATTCCAAAGATAAACAAAGTTGAATTTTTGAAATTCAAGTAGAAATTTCTAAGTGAATCAATTTTTGAAATTGAATAAATCTTGAAGAAAGGAATTTTAAAGTATAAAAAGTTAATTTTTATAATCTTATCGAATTAATTCCAGAATCAAGTGAAAATGTTAAATAAATGGATTTCGTAAAATAGTGATTATAAATTGAAGAATCTAATTTAAAAATTTGTATTTTTAAATAGATTGAAAGAAACGATTGAAATTTATTTTCCTTAAAGAGGAATTTATTAAAAGAAGATAAGTTGGAAATCCAACTAGAAATTAAATTGGTAGATTGAAATAATTTGGGAAATCCATGTAGAATGATTTCAATTTGAAGAATCCAGTTAGAAGCAGAATATTGAATAATTTGAGGAAAAATAAGGAACTTATTTAGTAGGGATGAATAAAATTAGAAATCAATCTGAAAATTGATTTAATATTTTGGAAAATGAAATTTTGAGAAATCAGCATGGAAACTTTATTTAAAGTTGAAAATAAATTTAGAAATCAATATCGAAATTGATTTGATATTGAAGTTCTTATAAATAAAATTGGAATTTATGAATGCTGTTTATAAATATGAAATCACTTATTTTGATAAGTAAAAATATAGAAGTTGATAAAAAGAAGATTTATAAGTCGAGGTTGTTATTAAAATAAAAATATAATTTATAACCGTGTTTATAAATTCGAAATCGATTGAATTTGATAAATTAAATATAGAAGATTATCAAAGAAGATATATTCGCGTTTTTGGATAGCGAATTTTTATTGAAATAAAATGTGTAGAAATGATTGAAATTGGGTTAAGTGAATTATATTCACGATTTTGGACAGTGAATATATTATTGAATAAAATGGATTCATTTTTGAAGAAGTGACATTAAAAATGAAGTAAACATTTTAAAGATGTTTTTAAAATGTGGGAAATATCGAAACCATAGATTTCAACATTTTATTGTTGAAATAGACGTTTTCGAGAAATAAGGAAATGGTGGACTATAACACTGTTGTTATAGTAAATGATTTCCGAAAGGAATATTTTTATCTAGTATTGGGATTTATATATCTATCTTAATCCCGAATCCCTATACTAGTGATTTTGAGTCGTCGTAACGATGTTTTACGTAACATTCATTTTGACTCAAATAGAGGTTGTTATAGTAAATGTTTCCTTAAAGAATGAACTATATACTTAATTTGATTTAAGTATATCGAATATTTCCAAATGTTGAAAATAAATAGATTTGTGAAATACTTATTTTTAAATAAGTATGGAAATGCTTTTCCAATATGAAATGAACTATTTTGAGATTTTATCTTCAAAGATAAAATGAAATGTGGAAATTGATTTGAAATTGTTTTCAAATGGTTAAATGTGGAAATTATATATCTAGTAAAGATATTTTTGGAAAATAAATAATTTGGAAAATTATTTGGAATCTGATGATGTTGCGCATCTTTATTGATAGTTAAATAACCGACTATCAATAATTACCTTAGATAGGTATTTGTTGTGAATTGAATGAATTTGAATGCCGCACTTATTTTTGAATAAGCGCTCACTATTCGGGTTAGTCGGGAAAGGACCATGGGGTCGTATAACCCATTCCGAATATGTGATACGTCGTTATGAATCGCATTTGAAGACCGGTGTTGAAGATCGGATATTTTTGAAAACGGAAGGATTACCGTCGAGTTACTCTACATCGGCTGATCTCCGGTTTAGAGGTTTTATCACCCTTAGTGACGGGAAGTCCGGACGTGATTAGAAATTTATCCGGATATGCAAGGGCTTCGTGAGAAGTGCCTTCGGTTCTGTTCGATCCCGGAACAGACTTGTATGGATTGTGTGTCTGACGTTACAATTTGAGATATAAAGCTGATTTCTTTCAAATACATTTCTGTTGGTGGCGGAGAATTTATTCTCTTAGCTTAACACCCTTCTCTGAGACGTACGAGCTCAGAGGTTATGTAGTTGAAACTTATCAGCGACATACTCCCAATTTGGTAACGTGGCATACTGAGTGTTGATGTGAAATGATCAGTGTTTGATCATTTGCGATATGATCATTTGTTTGATCTTATATCTTTGTGATCATAGGTTGATCATTTTGTTTGACCCGAAGCAGGGCTTTGTAGAAAGCTTAGCTTTGTGGACGAGACTTCGACGAGCCTCACACCCCGGAAATGGTCGAAACAGGAAGGATGCGGCAAGGTTTTAGGGAGTAGCGCCCCTTAGTGTATGTCATTTCTTCTGGATAGAGGTGGTATCATGGTATGGAGCCCAGATACTTAACCTATGTGGTTGCTGCATTATTATCTATGTGGTTTGTTGGAAATCGGGGATCCTCGGGAAGATCGGTTACGATCGGGGGATGGCATACGCGTGTCAGTAGTTACCTATTTTTGCAGAGGTAACCCGGCCTTGTGTTGGCAGAGATCCGGTTAGGTTCTCGGGTCGTCTATTCCAGGGACATACCCATCGTGGATAGGAAGTTCCTTAGCCTGACCATTTGTTGGAAATCCAAAGAAACAATACGAGCCTTTATGATTTCAATTGTATAACCTGTCTCCTCAGGAGGCAGCTATAGCAGGCATAATATAATGGTACCTATGCTGGCTAAGATTAATATTCTACTTTCGAAATGTTTTCCACTATGCACTAATAATAATATCCAAAATGATTTGATTTTGCGTAGTAAGCATCTTTGACTATCATAAGAAGAAATCTCCTCCAAGTCTGCGTTTGCATTGTGTGTGTGGTGGGAGGTCTTATGGTAGTTTCATTTTCCAAAAGCATTGCGAATTTACTTTAAAAAAAATTCTGTTGTTTATTTTAAAGATAAAATAACTGTTTTACGATCTCACACCAGTCACCATGACTGACTCGGAGTTTATTGTTCCCTTCTAAACTCTGGGTGCCCACAAATTTTCCACACGGGCAGCCTAGAGTTATGTTATCAGGATATTCTGGATATTCTGGAGCTTGGAGATAAGCTGGATGACGAGACGTAGTATTTGTATCTGATGTTATTTATTCCGCTGTGTATTCTGTATGAGGACAGTTTATATAACTGTCCATTGTTGTATATTGACTTTGATGATTGATGTATGTATAAAATGATATAGTTCTTTGTTTAAAGATTATTCATTTATCTATTATGTTCCGCTGCGATGTGTAAGATTCTGATATTGTTTTCCTGTTTCTTCTACTTTCTTCTTTCTTCTCTTTTTCTTCTATCTTCTTCTTCTTCTACTTTTTCTTTTTCTTAAAACCCTCACTATTGGAGTTTCCGGCACTCGATTTCTCGGCAGTCGATAAAGTGAGTATCGATGTCGAATTTTCGAAAGTCGAAAAATCCCGTACGTGACATATATGATTATCATCTACACATTCAATAAAATAGGCAATTGGAATAGAAATAGTATGTGCAACCTAACCTAGAAATTTGAATTCAATCCCAAATATTTATAATTGTAGAATGTTTGTTTATTCCAGATCTATAATTATGTGTTAAATTAGGTTGCCCTGGTAGACTTGGAATGTAAATTTCTATATTCGATTAATTAGAGCGGGTTTCGTGTAATTTCCATATATTATCCAATTCCAAAATATGTATAAAAGCACGTCGTTTGAATTATTAAGGAATATATTAAAAAGGTAAAGAGATTAAATGTTGATGTGGGACATCTCCAACCATAAGACCTGTGGGGAAGGAATATTTGTAGATCGTAGGACCTGCTTCTAGGACGGAGGTATTAAGAAGTTATTATAAGGTCCACCTCCTCCCTATTTAGGAAGTATTAAATGGCCGGAGTTGGTGGTTAGGCACGGTAGTGGATATCTCGGGAAGGGTCCGCTTTGGGTTTGAGGAATTAAGTAGGTATTATAGGTCCGTCTCTTAAATAAAGTTGTATTAAGTGACCTGGTGAGATTCCTTGCGACGTCAGCTAGATAGTATCGAAGAGGACTCGGCCTTGGGATAGGTATTAAATGACGGGGACCTACTTAAAATGTAGGTATTAAATGGTCCGAGTCTAGTCTACTTAGTTCCTATTGAAAAGGTATTAAGTGGCTTAGGTACTATCGCTTACATTATTAGGACATAATTGATGGTAGTTGCATGGGACGGGGAATAGCCTTTGGCCTATAGTGGAGGGAAAGTTGTAGGGTTGAGATGCGTTAGTAATACGGCAACTATTATAAACTCTTGTCTTGGTGTCATCGGTTTCTATAGTTAGAACCGATTGACTAGTAATTACGTTGCGGAAGGCCCATTTCGGGGACTGAGGTATTAAGTAGCATTGGTTCGCCTCCTCCCTATTTAATAAGTATTTAGTGTTCAGGGTATTGGGTAGTTGAATGGTTAGACATATATATGTATAGACATATACTTTTATTGTTATAACTTGGAGAAGGTTAGGTTAGACATATTGTAAATGCATATAAGATTTAACATATTAGCCGTAAATAATATATATAACACTTAAATGGAAACCAATCGACATAAATTAATGGAATGGGTAAAGTATGTAATTTTTTAATCACCAGAACGTTGTTCTATCCCCTCCTCCTCATAACAGCCCATATGTAAGATTTAGATGGAAACTGGAGCTAGACGAGAACTTCAGATGGTGAAGTCTTCTTATTCATACTCGGTGCTAACAAGGCAACTAAATATCCAAGGAATGATGTTGTAAGGTAGCAGCCTCAGTCATTACGTATGCTCTATTATATTTCTCAATTCGACTGTGACTCTATATTAATCAATCTCTTATGTGCTTGTGTTTATTATAGGTTACCACAACCAATGATCTACACTCTAATGGACTAGGATTTTGATTTAGTCGAAATTTAGGCCCATTACGGTGTGGGTTGTTACATTTAGTATCATAGCTTAGGTTAGTCGATCATTGAAATTAGGATACACTGAGAGAATGTATTTGTATTTTATCTATAATTATATATAAATTGTACATTTAACTCTATAAATTCCGACTATATAAGTTGTTGCGACCATATTTCGAAAGGGTGGGCGAGGCGACTATAAGTTGGAAAAACAAATATAATTAAATTTATACTCCTACCCCCAATTACCCCATGGGGCAAAGGTCATATCTTAAGGAATAGGCCTAGAAGAGCATGAACATAACATATAGAAGAATCCTGGAGGCTGAATGGTACTTCACTCTTTTGTTGGGTCTAGACTACCTTATGATTATGAATTTTGATGGATTTCCGATTGAAGATGCACATTTCATCCAAACGGATAGGAGATCAGAACCTATATTTGTGAGTATCCAAAAGCAAGGAATTATAGGAGTCGAGCAAGATATGAAAATGAGTGGAGCAATTTCCTGCAAAAAGGTGTACATTAATTACCATAAGAAGATAACTGGATTTTTGATGAAGATTGAGTAGGGAAGAAGGAAAGTCCAAAAGGAAGGACAATAAAAGTCCATTTTCGTGTCCAATCCCATGTGACAGAATTTGATAAAAATGTTTTTGAGAACTGCTTAAAATGTTTTGAATGGTTTTTTCAAAGAGTTTATTAGGAAGTTATTATTTAGAAAAAGCAGGGAAATTTGAAAATTCATTGAGTTAAAAAAATTTGATTTAAAGATTTTGGTAAAAAGGGTTTTTCATTTTTGAAATTCTTAGTTTAAAATTGGTTGAGTCAAAAAGTTTTCAGTTTAAAGATTATTGAAAAGCATATTTCGTTTTCGAAATAAATGTAAAATCGAGTGTAGGTTAGGGTCGATGATTTTTCCTACTATGTAAATTTGGAATTTCCATTTTAAAATTCTTTTTAAAGGGTGGATAAATGGAAATGGTATTTGATTCAGATGGGGCATAAAGAATAGAAGGGTAATAACTCCCGACAATTTAGATAGAAATAGCATTAAGAATATATATACATAAAAATAGGATTAGTAATCTAGTTAGAAATAATATAATAGAAAAATAATAGAAATGGGAGAAGAAGAATGTATAAATTCCATGAATATATAGTAATAGCGCATATACTTTAGATAGACGCTTAGATAGATGTTGCAATTACGCATATCTTTTAAGTCCCCCTCTTGTGCTACGAAAATCTCCATCAAAAGTGGAAGCTGATATAGCATGAGTATAGGAAAATAATAGGATGAAAGTTTTCTTTGTCTACTCCATTTTTCATTATTTTAAATTATAGAAGATGTTTTTGAAAAAAATGGTTTGGTATGTAGTTGAGTTTTTGAATGTTTTGAATTAAAAATCTTACTTTTAAAAGAAGTAAATCTCTATTACAAAACGTCCTTAAAAAGGTAAAATCATTAGAAAATGGAAAATTTTCATGTTTCCATTCTAGAACCTAGTAATTTTTGAATTTAATAAAAACATTTTCTACGTTTATATTTTCAAAGATAAAGTTTTGGATTAGGTACTTCATGATTGTGAAGTTTTAGTTTTATAAAGAATGGTGAAAACCAAACCACATTTTTAATATGGAGTAGATAGGGATCACTACTTAGATAATACAGGGTAAAGGTTTTAGGCTATGAGTAAAATAGCTAAAAATGCTTGTATAGTAGAAATAAGGAATCCCCGTTAAATATAAGAAATGTTGGTAGTGGAAGCTATGAGAAGAACCCTCAAAGGAATGGTGAAGGGTACCAAAGTATAATTTTGTGAGTGTTATGGTATACTCACATAAAGGATCAAGGAAGTAAATACCAAAGTTTGAGGACACAATCCAGAGATTCTGATTTACAGAAGATAGTAGTATGGTTGAAGAAGAGAGTAGTGAGTGTCAAACACACCACACACAAAGGACGTTGGTTGACTCAAAGCTGAAGAAAGAAAGGTAGGTGGTAGGAAAGTTATTCCACTAAACCAATTTTCCGATGAATTATTCTAAATATGCATAGTTCATATTTCTTACCCATTTCATTGTGGGAATGCATAATTTTCCCCATAATTGGATACAGTGATCGAAGTAATGGGTGGACTATATTGATGAGAAACAAGAAGGAGAGGTAAGGAAGGTGGGTGATGGTGGAATGACATACAAGGAATGTCCATCTTAATTTAATAAGGAGTGTTAGGACCATAAAATAGATAACACCAGTTGATGATGAATGACAGGTTCCAGCAAAGGTTTCTTTTTAGGTCTTTGGGTTGTAATCGCAAGTTGTCATCCTTAGGTTATTAGAAAAACATATGATATGGTATGAGATATGTTCATGTTTTATCACCGTGTTGAATTGATGGATGAGATTAGACTGCTACATAAATATACATACGTTAGAAAATGGTGCAAATAAGGAGATCTCATAAGGACAGTTAACTAGAGATAAAAATGTAGGTAGGACTAGAAGTTTATAAAATAAATTAGGAAATTAAGTTAGCATCTAAATTAAAAATGCTTTAATCCCAAAAACATTAAGATTTTGGGAAAAATAAATTTTAGCGAGCGGAGGACATGGAAAAGTTGTTATGAAATCACAGGTCATTATCCCAATGCATTACAAGCTAAAATTTATGGATACGCTCTCAGGTAGTTTGTTGTTTTTAGAATAAAAGAATAGGTTCTCCAAACCTAAGATTAACTGAACGTTACTATCGTCAATCATATACATTAGCTCATATACTGAGTCCCAATTACTTTAAGAAGTGGTCTGATTGTTTTAAGGATGAAGCAGCTAATGTTTTGACTAAAAATTATGTTCGAATGCTTAAATTTTTTTGTTTGAATGCTTTTAAGAAGTTGATTTCAAATGTTTTTGGGAATTTTTGTTCAAGTGCTTTTAAAAAAAAGTGATGTATAAATGCTTTTTGGAATTTGAATTTTAAACTATTTGCAAGTTTGATTGGAAAGGGAAAATGAAAAGTTTACAAATTTCATATGCCAGATGCTTAAGTAGGACAGATTGATGTGTCAGTGAATGTAATTTTACTGTTAGACAAGGGTGACAGTGTACAACATAAATAATAACAAGGGAAAGGGCTGTTTTAGCTTTCGAATTTCTATTTTCATACATTTTTGGTAGTAAACAAAAACATGCGCTTTGGATAATTAGGCATTAAAATCCAAAAATAAACCTTCTTGTGCACATTGTACTTAGAAAAGTTGAAAAAGTTTTGCGGGCAAAAGAGAAGGTTCCAAGGTACAATGGAATAGATATCCAGAAGAAGGGTGGAGTTGTAAAAAAATTCATCTTATTTCCTTTTCCAACATAAGAGTGTAGATTCAAAAAATGGCTCTTTACAATATTTTTAGATGTTAAAATTCTGTGCTGGTTTTGGACGGTAGGGATTGGATGCAAAACTGGTTTATCAGTGAATTCTTTTGGTTTATTTACTGCATAATAAGTAATAGTAATAGACCTATAAGGGATTTAATTGCGAAAACCTCTTTTGGAAATGTAATTATATTACATCAATGCTTTAGAATGAGTTGGATAATTTGAACTTTTCTAATTAAAACAAAATAAGTAGTTTTGTTTTATAAGGAGTTTGAAAGTAAATAAATATATATAAAGTATTTGAGAAACCATTTCTTATATGGAAAATTAAAATTATTTACTTTTAAACCATAAATTCTTATTGGATTTTATTAAACTTAGCCTTTGGCTATTTAAATACTATTTTGGAAAATTTGTGTGACTTTTTGGATTTGAAAAAAACTTTTTGAAATAAATATTTTGAAAACCTTAATTCTATAATACAGAGAATACTAATAATCGACTTAGTGTAATTGATTGGTTTAAATACTTCCAAGTAATGCTTCATCGAATATGGTATAGCATATTGAATAGAATATTTGAGTGGAATTTACAAACCCATTTGTAAATACATGGATTTCACCGGGTAGTATGGGATACTTGGATTAAATTCTTATGATTGCTTTTAGGAAGGCATTTAACACTTTAGGGTTGTATTCTATTTGGTGTTCGGCATGGGGTTGGCGGATCTATAAGACAATATAATTCAGGTTTTTCAGTGGTATCCGAAATAAGTAAGACTTACAAGCTTCTAGTAAATACTTGAATTTCACCAGACGGTATGGGATGTTTTGGTTAAGTTCTTGTGATTATTATGAGTGATAGTGTTTGGTACTTTAGAGTTTACTCTCTTTTGGTGTTTGGCTGGGGCTAATAGATTCTTAAGAAGTATACTTCTGGATTTTTATACATGATCCTTGCGATCGGGTTGGACTTGATTTTCCTGGACTTTGATAGAATATAATCTATAAACGGGTTTTATGATAAGTTAAAATTACATTATGAACGAAGAAGTTTTATCTAGTAAAAATCCTAGAAGTAATCCATAATTTTTTAATAGGATTAATTAAGCAATTTTTTTATATTAGAAATGATAAGTATTTTGAATAGTGAAAATACTTGTAGTAAACTTAGATGTGAAAACTAAATTTAAAACTGATTTGAAAACTAAGAAGCTCTTTTGGGTTATAACCTTTATTTGATTAGTTAATGTTGAAATTGGTAAATTTAAAATTCATTAAACAAATTAAACATTTTTGAACTTTTGAGAATCCAAATAATTATCTAAGTTTATCTCAAATAAATAATAAGGAAAACTACAGCTAATGGGAAAATTTAAATAGCGAACTCTTAATGATTTGAATGTAGATAAAAGCTTAGAAATCTACCTGATGTTGTATTTTGACTCGGGCAGGAGCCAAGAGGACCATATCTACCTTGATGGAATTTTTCTATTGTTGATAGTTTCTAATCTGATAATGGTATGACTCCTTTTGAAACTTTGTCTGGGAAATCATATCGACCACACTGTTGTTGGCTTAAGTCGGGAAAAGAAATTGATCTTAAATCCCAACTCTATTTGTGGATCTTTTGGTAAGATCTTGGAAATTTTTGTTGGAAATCGAATCATTAATTGTGTTTCTTTCTTGTTGGTTGACTGATATTTCAATCAATTTGGGATTTTGACTCTTTGATATTTGGGACCATACCCAACCATTGAGTGTAGTGGCCTTGTTGCTTACTGAGCTTTTGTACCTATCCAGTTCATTAGCATTCGTAGTGTCGTTCATGTGTTTCATCCTTCGAAACACTTTAGGAAATCAGATTTTATTGTGGGACATAGAATCCCTATTGTACTTGAGAATCGAGCGAATGCATCCTGTGTATTTTCTTGAGTTATTAATGAGGAGTCTCTTGCTTTGAGCTATCCCTCGATTATAACTCAATTTCCTTCAAGAATATCTGTTATTAGTAGTTTGTTACAGATTTTTCCCTTAAGGAAATTGTGGGGACGCAATTTTTGTAAGGGGGCAAGTTTGTAACAACCCTGGTAGAGATTCGCTAACATTAAATCTAAAATATGGTTTAGAAATTATCTTAATTAATTTTTAAGATGAATTGGTGAATTTTAATTGTTAATTATCAAGTCGAAATAGATTTGGGTAAAATTGGATATTTCATAAAAGGTCCTTTTGTGTAACTTAAATCTTATATTTGTTAATATAAGAATAATATGGGGAAATTAGAATTTAATAAATTATATGGAAAATAATTTTATTATTAAGATGAATATAAAGATATTACATTCACTTGATGATTTGAATAGAAAGTAGTGCTGGATATTTTTCCATTTGTAATTATTGTAATAAGACTGTAATAAATTTAATAGAAATGTTAATATTGATATTTATTATTAAAAATGAGATTTATAGCAATTAATAATTTATTTTATCTAAATAATAATAACTTTTATTTGCAAAAGCTTTGTTACCATTTTTCAGTACATTGTAATATCGATAAAAAATAATAACTTGTGTTATTTTGGAATTTTTCAAAATATTGTGAAATCACAACATGTTAAATGAAATATTGATTGAAATGAAAAATGATGGTTTATAAGGAAGGTATTTCAATATTAGTAAAATGAGATTTTGGCATAAGAATTATTATGAAAAAAATTATAGAAATCAATGTTGGTTAAATTATAACATTGTTTAAATCAAATTAGTGGTTATAAAGTATTATGGTAAAGCAAAACAAATTAGCAATACTTTTGTTTTAGAAAAATTAATAACACTTAGCTAATATATCCACCTCCTTAACCCATTTGGCCCATACAAAAGGAAGTAAGGAATAATAAACTAATACGTACACGTTCTCATTTATATTTTCTCTATAGCAAACCAGAAAATGAAAATTTCCTAAGATACAAGATCCCTAATTCCTCAATTTCAAAATCAAGGCTAGAAATAAAAGGGGAATTGGTAATAATCATTGAAATCTAAAGAAGGTAATCTCTTCAAACTTCTAGTGTATGTAATTCATGAATTAGTCTCGGTTTTGGCTTAGGGTTGTAATTTTCCTTTTCCAACTTTTGAGATAAACCTAGCTTTTGTTGGTAAGAGGTGATAGCATAGGTGAACCTGGATTCTAAGCACTAATTCAAGTTCTCATAGGTGAGCTAACCTCACACTTCTATGCTAAAAATGGATATTTGTTGATGTTTGTTGTTTGAATGATTTTGTTGTGAAATTATTCTTAATCTCTTATCCTATTCACAACTATTGCTATCCAAATTATTGGCTGTTGAAACCCACATCCTATGATCATGATTTGCATCAAAGTACATGTTTTCTTGCGAGCATGATAGCTTATTCAGTCTAGTAGATGTGTAGGTTCAATTCAGAGAAGAAAACACCACAAACGGGCAACCGGAGCACCGCTGGCATCGCTTGGGACTCAGCCTAGGCATGACAACAGATGCACCAGTCATCATGACCGGTGGACCGGTCATGATCTGGGCTAAGACCCAGGTCACATCATTTCGGGCTTCGTTTGCACCCGTTTGCTCCTTCATTCGTCCATTCGACCGCTTGGAACTTATTTCATTGATTTGGATGCAGTTTTCTATTCCGATTTCACTGTTATTCCCAGATTTTAATTTATGAATTCGTCTTGGAGTTTTTATTCCATAGACATGCTCTATGTATACATGAGGTTACACAGAAGTTTTGTCACATGTTTTCAATTAGAGCTTTTAAAAGGTTGATTTTCGAATTGAATCATTTCATCAAAGTCTTTCCAGGTATAAACAAATTGTATATAAAGAATATTTAGTAATATAATATGTATATAGTATATATATTTAATAATAAGAGTTTTAAATTGATTTTGAGCAATGAGTTTTAGTTGCCTTTACTTATATAAATATATAAATATATAAAAGGAATTTTTAAAAGCTTTTCATATATGTATGTATGTATGTATGTATGTATGTATAGCAAATGAAACAATGTTTCCAACTACAGTTTCAAAGTACAGAATCTTTATATAAATTGCACGACATCTATCGAATGAGAAATTGATTTAAATAGTTAAATAAAACGAGTGGTATGGAACGCTCATGTTTATTTTATGGTTTATTCCTGGACTTGTTCGATCGAACCAATGATGTACACGAGTGGATTTTACTATTTGTAACGGCCTGTCTTACGGACACTTAATACATCATCGGTATTCGAGTGTCGATCATTTAAGTGTCCGAAAGATAGGTCGTTTGGGCGAAGAAAGAAGAAGACAGAACAGAATCTCACAAAACGTGACGAGTAACATATAATATATAAATCAAGTCTTTAGAAAAGAAAGAAATTTATTACAAACAATTATCAGAGTACACTACCATATTATCAGCCTTGACAGTTATAATAGCATGTCCTTACAAATGCTGATAAATTCAACAATCAATACAGCGGAAAAATAAGAAATACATAGATACGTCTTGGGTATCCAGCTCGTCTCCTGAACTCCAAAGCATTTGAAGCTAATTTGGAAAATATGCGGTTCGTGATGAAATTCTTAAGCTCCTCGATGACGGTATCATATACCCTGTAACGACCCGTATTTTTACGGATCGAAACATCGTAAAACAGTTGACATTTGGTCGCATTGTTGATAAGTCGTCCATAGTCTAAGTCTTAGGTCGTATGAGAGTTTGGAGCGACCTAGGGAAGTTGGCGAGTTAAGGGGATAGGCGGCTTAGTGATGTGGAGCGACCTAAGGATTAGAACGACCTAAGGAGTTAGGTCGTGTGATAGTTAGGTCGTTTAGAAGATAGGTCGTGTGGTGGCTTAGGTCGTGGGGTAGGTTAGGTCGAGTGAGCAACCTAAGAGAGAGTTAGCGACCTAAGAGTTAGCGACCTATAGGAGTTAGCGACCTAAGAGTTAGCGACTTATACGAGTTAGCGACCTAAGAGTTAGCGACCTATAGGAGTTAGCGACCTAAGAGTTAGCGACCTATAGGAGTTAGCGACCTAAGGAATGAAGCAGCAGGAAGTTTGCGACCTAAGAAGTTAGCGGCAGCGACCTAGTGGTGAGCGACCTAGTGGTTAGCGAGTTAGAGTAGTTAGGTCGTAGACGACTTAAGGAGTTAAGTCGTAAGTTTCTGTGTTGAGTTAGGTCGTAGACGACCTAAGTTAGTTAGGTCGCGTGTGTGTTAGGTCGCAGGTGTGTTAAGTCGTGAGTCGCGCACATGGGTTAAGTTGTAGGTCGAAAGTGTTAACTCGGCATGTGTTAAGTCGCGCATGAGTTAGGTCGCGCCTGTTTTAGGTCGGAGACCCTGTTAAGTCGCGCATATAAGTTAAGTCGTAAACCCTGTTAAGCCGCAACACTGTTAAGTCGTGTGGGTTTTTAGGTCGGCAAAGCTGTAAAGTCGTAGGATGTGTTGAGTTGCTCAGTCGTAAGTCGTGGTATTTCTTAAGTCGTAGGTCGTGATGCTCTATAAGTCGTGGACGACCTAAAAGTGAACGACTTAAGGAGGATTCAGCCTATAAATAGGTGGGTTTTTCTTCATTTTTGGGATCCGGATTTCGAAGCGACGAAGTGCTGCCATTTTGAGAGCTCGACTTCTACACTTCTTCACTTCTTTTCTCCACTCTAATCTTGTGATTCCCTTTATCCAAATCGAAGATCGAAGAGCTTAGATTGAAGATCTACATTCTTCGAAGAGAGATTTCATCGTTTGAAGCGGATTTGTGATAGATCGAGTTAGATCCTTCGCTGTCCAGATCTGAAGCGTGTTGCTTTTAAGGTGTTTAGGTGATTTGGTGAGTGGTGATAATCTCTCACACGGATCCAAAGGAGTATATCGGATCGTTGGCTTGATTTTGTGCTAAAGTAGTGATTTTCATGCATTTTCTTAATCCTAAGTATAGATCCATATAGATCCATTGTTCATGATGATTTGGCATCCATTTTACTACATGTTAACCTATGCAAGTTCATTCATCAAGATTTTAGAGATATTGCTCATGTTTTCATGCTTGTTAGACTTTTGACTCTTTATTTACGAAATTGCCATTATTGTTATAATTGTCTATTTAGATCATATTTGAATGCTTGTTTACTTGGATTAATGTTTGACTTGATTGATTGTTATGAATTAGATGATTGATGATTTGATTTAGACTGAAGATGATTCAAAAGCTAAGGGAAAGGCTCTTGAATTGGAAAAGTTGCTTGTGGCATATGTAGCGGATGGTGAAGCTCATATGGATAGAATGGATGATGATGTTGAGATGAAGCTTTGCTATGATGATGATGAGGCGAAGTATGATATGAGATAGCCTTGTTCTAGTCCAGACGGGATCATTCCAAGCAGAATTGTTAACTCGGTGATATGGTTCGAGTTTGAGGATAATGGTTTGCTCGAGAGGCGCTTGAGCTAGTATGGGAATAGTCGTCGAGGAGGATGACTAGAAGGCTGAGATATCATCATTGTTGAAGGTTCTAGCATGCTCAAAGCAAGAGTACGTTGGGCAAATTCGATAGTCCCTGAAGGCTACTGATTGGTAGTCAAGTACTCTGGGCAGATTCGATAGTCCTAGGCACGGGTCACGATGACGTGCGGAGTTATGTCTAGAACCGGGGTTTCCATTAGCCCTTGATGGACGGATGAAATAAAGAGCCGGTCATTCAATTAACGATGATATCGAAGCAATGATAACAGTGATAGCCAGTATCATGGATGTTTGGTTGTATCGTCATTCGGTCTCAAGAGCGGTATTTTCTGGGTGCTTATCTGATCTTGGTTTAGGCCTTGGGGGTTTGTACTTGGAAAACATTGCCCTTGACTCGAGTGATAGTTGCTTTATTTTAAATTGTATGCTTTGCTATGTTTGCTTCTGCTTAGTATGTGTCTGGGGCTATCACTGTAGAAAGAGGTGGAGTGGGAGGGTTGTATTCCTATTCCTTTTCCCGTATGCTCTTTTGGTATGTTGTTAGTTAATTTACCGCTCACTAAGACTGTTGTCTGACTCAAGGCTTTATGTTTTAATTCTTATTGCCTTGGGCTGTTCGTCCATTTTGGGATGGGCGGACTAGGTAGCAGGTGACAGGTG
The DNA here is from genome assembly GCA_030737815.1 of Allium fistulosum. Classification (NCBI taxonomy): domain Eukaryota; kingdom Viridiplantae; phylum Streptophyta; class Magnoliopsida; order Asparagales; family Amaryllidaceae; genus Allium; species Allium fistulosum. The sequence goes on from CM060902.1 coordinate 1,460,941,956, forward strand.
CTGTTCTTGCTTTCCACGGTGCTGATATCGAAGACGAGCTGGAGGCTTGCATATTATCTTCTTACTATATGTACTAGGTGTTCCGCTGTTTGTATATTCTCTGAGTGTTATGTAGTGAGGCTTGATGTATTGGCTATTCAGATGTTTGTATTCAACTATTATGAAGTTTTATTGATGAGATTCTATTCTGTGAAGCTTCACTATATATATATTCTATTGTATTTTGTCCATGCGCTGTGAGTAATACGATAGATTCTGCTGTTTTAAAAAATGTGACAACCGTCCATCGTCTCCTGGCACACTTTACAGCGCACTATCTCTAGGTTCGGTGCAGGGGTCATGGGCGGTCGTCACATTTGGTATCAGAGCTTTGGTTAATCGATTTTACCCAACGCTCGCTGACGTAACTACGTATGAGAGACGTAATTGTATTTTGATGGATAATTACTATATATAATATAGTAGCTTAGAAGAGTTTGAGTCCTTTGTGCAGTTGTTTCTCATGATGTGCTGACCATTCCTTTTTATAGATATTAAGGATGAGTCGAAGAGGGAGACCAGCTGCTAGGGAAGGTCGTGCTGCTAAGGGGACTGCTGATTATGCAGCTATGTTCGAAGCTATGATGACTTCGATCATGAGAAGGATACCAGTTCCAGGGACAGCAGTTGATGTTGGAGTTCAAGTTCAGGCTCCAAGACCAGTGGATTTTGCTAAGCTGTGTAAGGACTACACTGCTCTTGGAGGAAAGGTTTTCTTGGGAACAGAATCAACTATTGAAGTCCAGAGGTGGATAGATGCTTGTAAAAGGATCTTTGGTGATTTGAGAATTGAGGATGCGACTAAGAGGAAGTTAGCATCAAGACAACTTCAAGGGAGAGCTTTTGATTGGTGGAACTCTATCACCATTGATACTCCGGAGGAAGAGATTACTTGAGAGCAATTCCAAGTCAGATTTGAAGCTAAGTTCATTTCTACAGCTCAGAAGTCTGTTCTGTTCAAGAAGTTTGTGGAGCTCAAGCAAGGTGGAAGATCAGTTCTTGAGTATGTTTCTGAGTTTGAAGCTTTGTCCAAGTATGCCCGGTCGTATATTGAATCTTCATATCAGAAGAATGAGAAGTTTGTGACAGGCTTGGACAGTTATCTTGGGAGACAGTTGGTGGATCATTTGGACGATCCATTTGAGAAGCTTGTAGAGAAAGCTCTCAGGCATGAGAATCTGTTTCCTAAAGAGGGATCTGTTGTTGCTGTTACCAAGGAGGAGTCTAGACCACAGCAGGGTGGAAACAAGAAGAGGAAGCAGCAGCAACAGAAGGGTAAGGATGGCCAGAAGAAGCCGAAGGGCGAAGCGACCTGCTTCAATTGTCAACACAAGGGCCATTTCTCTAGAGATTGCAAGAATCCGAAGGTGCCAGTTAAGTGCCACAACTGTGACAAGCTGAGACATGTTAAGAGGAATTGTCCAGAACCGAGGAGGGACATGCAGATTATGCAAGCTTATGCTTTGGGAGCTGTTCCATCTTCTTCGAAAGCTCCTACCGCTGTAGAGAAAGGAAAGAGTGTAGTGGTTCAAGTACTCTTTTCCTATGTGGTGTTCCAGTTAGAGTTCTATTTGATACTGGGGCGTCGCATTCTTTTGTTTATAGCGAACTTGTAGGCCGGTTGGGTTTGGAACCGGATATTGTTGATAGGCCATTAGTTGTGACTAATCCAGTTGGGGGTTCGTCTTGTTTGTGTATGTTATGCCATGGTCTGATTGTATCGAGTCATGATTGCTCTTTTGTTTGTGATTGTTTTGTTTTGAACTTTGCGGGGTTCGGAATTATTTTGGGTATGGACTAGCTTAGAAAGTATGCGGCAAAGGTTGATTGTGAGAGGTTGGAGGTGACAGTCGAGAATGTGGAGGGGCGAAAGATTTTGATACGATGTAAGCATGAAGAAGGCGTCGTCATGAGCTTCATGTATTCGTTGGTTGTTCCACGGGATGGACTGTCATCGTTGCCAATCGCTAATGGATTTGAGGATGTCTTTAGAAGTCAAAGGGTACCGCCGCATAGAGAGATCGAGTTTCGTATAGATCTAGTTGAAGGAGCCAGACCTGTTGTGATGCCTCTTAGGCGGATGGTGCCTAGGGAACAGCAGGAGTTGAAGGTGCAGGTTGATGATCTTTTGCAAAAAGGATTCATTCGGCGTAGTGTGTCCGAATGGGGTTCACCAGTTGTGTTCGCAACCAAAGCGGATGGGTCATTGAGGTTGTGTGTGGATTATCGTGAGCTGAATAAGGTGACTAAGAAGAACAAGTATCTATTGCTGAGAATAGATGACTTGTTTGATCAGCTTCACGAAGCTAAGGTGTTTTCTCAAATGGATTTGGCAACGGGATTTCACCAGTTGAGAGTGGCTAAGGATAGTGTGCCGAAGACTGCTTTTAGGACACCATCCGGTTTCTTTGAGTGGCTGGTAATGCCGTTTGGATTGACTAATGCGCCAGCATATTTTGTGGATCTTATGAATAGAGTGTTCAGGGATCAGTTGAGTAAGTTCGTGCTAGTGTTCGTGGATGATATTTTGATTTATTCCAGAACTGAAGAAGAGCACAAGACGCACTTGCGTATTGTTTTGGAAATCTTATGGAAACATCAGCTGAAGGCTAAGTTCTCGAAGTGTCACTTCTGGAAGAGTGAAGTGAGGTTCTTAGGCCATATTATCTCTGGAAATGGAATAGCGGTTGATCCCGCAAAGGTGCCAGCAATCCAGGATTGGGTTAGACCTAAGAATGCATCTGATGTGAGAAGTTTTCTTAGATTAGCAGGATATTATCGACGGTTTATCAAAGACTTCTCCAAGGTAGCTGCACCGTTAACAGGATTGACGAAAAAGAACCAAGTGTTCAGATGGGATGATAAGTGTGAGCAAGCTTTCAGAATCCTGAAAGAGAGATTGACAAGTGCTCCTATTTTGACTATTCCAAGTGGGAATGATGAGATGGTGGTTTACACCGACGCATGTGGTACTGGACTTGGAGCAGTGCTGATGCAGAGGGATAAAGTTGTTGCTTATGCAAGCCGACAACTGAAGCCGCAAGAAAGGAATTACCCGACTCATGATTTGGAATTAGCGGTGATTGTTTTTGCTCTGAAGATGTGGAGACATTATCTACTGGGAGTTCGATTCGAGTTGTTTACAGATCATAAGTCGTTGAAGTATCTTTTCTCCCAAAAGGATTTGAATCTTCGGCAGCAACGATGGTTAGAGTTTTTAGCATCATATGATTTTGGTATAGCCTATACTCAGGGAAAAGGTAACGCAGTGGCAGATGCGTTAAGTCGAAGACATGCAGGATTGGGAGCCATGTTTTCAGAATGGAAGAATCTCGAGTATTTAGCTGGATTTGACTTCAGGCCCAGATGTGAATTGGAACCTGAGATGTTGGCAAACTTATCGATAAGACCGACTCTTGTGGAAAGGATTGGCGAGAGCCAAAAGCAAGACGATAAGCTTGTCAAGATTATCCGTGATTTGGAATCTGGATTGGATCCAGAAAAGGATAAAGGATTCGAGGTCGATCGAGAGGGTTGGCTTCGGAAACAAGGACGACTAGTTGTTCCCGATATAGATGAATTGAGGAGTGAAGTTCTGAAGGAAAGTCATCACTCGAAGCTGACAATTCATCCAGGTGGGAATAAGATGTATCGGGATATGAAGAGAACTTATTATTGGGAAGGTATGAAGAAGGATGTTGGAAATTTTATTTCCAAGTGTATGAACTGCCAGTTGGTAAAAGCCGAACAGGAGAAGCCAAGTGGATTGCTTCAGCCATTAGAAGTTCCTACATGGAAGTGGGAGCAAATATCGATGGATTTTATTGATGGACTACCTAGAACAAGAACGGGAAATGAAGGGATTTGGGTCATTGTAGATCGTCTGACTAAGAGTGCAAGATTCATTCCTGTTCGATCGACTAGGACTGCATCAAAGTTGGCTGAGTTGTATGTTAAGTGGATAGTTCGATTCCATGGTATTCCGAAGAGTATAGTGAGCGATCGAGATCCATTGTTCACTAGTGAATTTTCGAAGAGCTTCCAGGAAGTTTTGGGAACCGAGTTGTGTTTGAGTACAGCTTATCATCCCCAAACAGATGGTCAGACCGAGAGAGTCAACCTAGTTTTGGAAGATCTCCTCAGAGCTTGTGTTTTGGATTTTGGAGGATCATGGGAAGATCACCTTCATTTGGTGGAATTTTCGTATAACAACAGTTACCAGTCAAGCATTGGTATGGCACCGTATGAGGCATTGTATGGAAGACCGTGTAACTCTCCGACATGTTGGTTAGAAACAGGAGAAAAGCTGATGCTTGGGCCAGAGATGATTCGACAGACTTCGGATTGTATAGAGATCATTCGGCAACGAATGAAGGCAGCCCAAGACCGACAGAAAAGTTATGCCGATAAGCGTCGTAAGGATTTGGAATTCGACGTAGGTGATATGGTTTTTGTGAAGATTTCTCCACTAAAGAATGTTGTTCGATTCGGGAAGAAAGGGAAATTGACGCCGAGATTTGTTGGACCATTCCTGATTATCGAGCGAATTGGAAAGCTCGCCTATAGATTGGAGTTACCAGAAAAGATGTCGGGTGTGCACAATGTTTTTCATGTATCATATCTACGGAAGTATGTGCACAACTCGAATACAGTGATTTCTGCCGATAGCTGTGAAGATTTCGTAGTTGATCCAATCGATGAGAGACCTCGTAAGCCACTTCGTGTTGTGGAAACCGACACGAAACAGCTTAGGAGGAAGGTAGTTAATTTGCTCAAGATACAATGGAGTGATGATGATAACGACTGTACATGGGAGGTGGAAGAGAGGATGAAAGCAGCTCATCCTGAACTCTTCAAGGTATGGCCCTAAGGTGTCGTGTCATCTAACGACATTGTAACTTGTTCTAGTTTTAGAATTCTGCATGCTAAGCTAGAATTGGATGCATGGTTTGTTGATTGCTATGGATGGTAGGCATGCAGAATAGTCTTTGATTGCTCTGTTTGTTTGGAATTTCGGGGGCGAAATTCCTAAGGGGGAGAGAATGTAACGACCCGTATTTTTACGGATCGAAACATCGTAAAACAGTTGACATTTGGTCGCATTGTTGATAAGTCGTCCATAGTCTAAGTCTTAGGTCGTATGAGAGTTTGGAGCGACCTAGGGAAGTTGGCGAGTTAAGGGGGTAGGCGGCTTAGTGATGTGGAGCGACCTAAGGATTAGAACGACCTAAGGAGTTAGGTCGTGTGATAGTTAGGTCGTTTAGAAGATAGGTCGTGTGGTGGCTTAGGTCGTGGGGTAGGTTAGGTCGAGTGAGCGACCTAAGAGTTAGCGACCTATAGGAGTTAGCGACCTAAGAGTTAGCGACCTATAGGAGTTAGCGACCTAAGAGTTAGCGACCTATAGGAGTTAGCGACCTAAGAGTTAGCGACCTATAGGAGTTAGCGACCTAAGAGTTAGCGACCTATGGGAGTTAGCGACCTAAGGAATGAAGCAGCAGGAAGTTTGCAACCTAAGAAGTTAGCGGCAGCGACCTAGTGGTGAGCGACCTAGTGGTTAGCGAGTTAGAGTAGTTAGGTCGTAGACGACTTAAGGAGTTAAGTCGTAAGTTTCTGTGTTGAATTAGGTCGTAGACGACCTAAGTTAGTTAGGTCGCGTGTGTGTTAGGTCGCAGGTGTGTTAAGTCGTGAGTCGCGCACATGGGTTAAGTCGTAGGTCGAAAGTGTTAACTCGGCATGTGTTAAGTCGCGCATGAGTTAGGTCGCGCCTGCGTTAGGTCGGAGACCATGTTAAGTCGCACATATAAGTTAAGTCGTAAACCCTGTTAAGCCGCAACCCTGTTAAGTCGTGTGGGTTTTTAGGTCGGCAAAGCTGTAAAGTCGTAGGATGTGTTGAGTTGCTCAGTCGTAAGTCGTGGTATTTCTTAAGTCGTAGGTCGTGATGCTCTATAAGTCGTGGACGACCTAAAAGTGAACGACTTAAGGAGGATTCAGCCTATAAATAGGTGGGTTTTTCTTCATTTTTGGGATCCGGATTTCGAAGCGACGAAGTGCTGCCATTTTGAGAGCTCGACTTCTATACTTCTTCACTTCTTTTCTCCACTCTAATCTTGTGATTCCCTTCATCCAAATCGAAGATCAAATCGAAGATCGAAGAGCTTAGATTGAAGATCTACATTCTTCGAAGAGAGATTTCATCGTTTGAAGCGGATTTGTGATAGATCGAGTTAGATCCTTCGCTGTCCAGATCTGAAGCGTGTTGCTTTTAAGGTGTTTAGGTGATTTAGTGAGTGGTGATTATCTCTCACACGGATCCAAAGGAGTATATCGGATCGTTGGCTTGATTTTGTGCTAAAGTAGTGATTTTCATGCATTTTCTTAATCCTAAGTATAGATCCATTGTTCATGATGATTTGGCATCCATTTTACTACATGTTAACCTATGTTAGTTCATTCATCAAGATTTTAGAGATATTGCTCATGTTTTCATGCTTGTTAGACTTTTGACTCTTTATTTACGAAATTGCCATTATTGTTATAATTGTCTATTTAGATCATATTTGAATGCTTGTTTACTTGGATTAATGTTTGACTTGATTGATTGTTATGAATTAGATGATTGATGATTTGATTTAGACTGAAGATGATTCAAAAGCTAAGGGAAAGGCTCTTGAATTGGAAAAGCTGCTTGTGGCATATGTAGCGGATGGTGAAGCTCATATGGATAGAATGGATGATGATGTTGAGATGAAGCTTTGCTATGATGATGATGAGGCGAAGTATGATATGAGATAGCCTTGGTCTAATCCAGACGGGATCATTCCAAGCAGAATTGTTAACTCGGTGATATGGTTCGAGTTTGAGGATAATGGTTTGCTCGAGAGGCGCTTGAGCTAGTATGGGAATAGTCGTCGAGGAGGATGACTAGAAGGCTGAGATATCATCGTTGTTGAAGGTTCTAGCATGCTCGAAGCAAGAGTACGTTGGGCAGATTCGATAGTCCCTGAAGGCTACTGATTGGTAGTCAAGTACTCTGGGCAGATTCGATAGTCCTAGGCACGGGTCACGATGACGTGCGGAGTTATGTCTAGAACCGGGGTTTCCATTAGCCATTGACGGATGGATGAAATAAAGAGCCGGTCATTCAATTAACGATGATATCGAAGCAATGATAATAGTGATAGCCAGAGTCATGGATGTTTGGTTGTATCGTCATTCGGTCTCAAGAGCAGTATTTTTTGGGTGCTTATCTGATCTTGGTTTAGGCCTTGGGGGTTTGTACTTTGAAAACATTGCCCTTGACTCGAGTGATAGTTGCTTTATTTTAAATTGTATGCTTTGCTATGTTTGCTTCTGCTTAGTATGTGTCTGGGGGCTATCACTGTAGAAAGAGGTGGAGTGGGAGGGTTGTATTCCTATTCCTTTTCCTGTATGCTCTTTTGGTATGTTGTTAGTTAATTTACCGCTCACTAAGACTGTTGTCTAACTCAAGGCTTTATGTTTTAATTCTTATTGCCTTGGGCTGTTCGTCCATTTTGGGACGGGCGGACTAGGTAGCAGGTGACAGGTGCTGTTCTTGCTTTCCATGGTGCTGATATCGAAGACGAGCTGGAGGCATGCATATTATCTTCTTACTATATGTACTGGGTGTTCCGCTGTTTGTATATTCTCTGAGTGTTATGTAGTGGGCTTGATGTATTGGCTATTCAGATGTTTGTATTCAACTATTATGAAGTTTTATTGATGAGATTCTATTCTGTGAAGCTTCACTATATATATATTCTATTGTATTTTGTCCATGCGCTGTGAGTAATACGATAGATTCTGCTGTTTTAAAAAATGTGACAATCGTCCATGGTCTCCTGGCACACATTACAGCGCACTATCTCTAGGTTCGGTGCAGGGGTCATGTGCGGTCGTCACATACCCCATCTCCGATAGCCGTGGGTTAGCCCAATTCATGTCGTGCCTAAAAATTACAGACTTACCGTTATAACAAACGATGCTAAAGAACTCATTCCTACTCGGACTCAAACTGGTTGGCGTGTTTGCATTGATTATCGAAAATTAAATGCTGCAACAATAAAAGATCACTTCCCTCTTCCTTTCATTGACCAAATGCTCGAACGTTTAGCCGACCACGAATTCCACTGCTTCCTTGATGGTTATTCCGGCTATAACCAAATTCCAGTCGCTCCCGAAGATCAAGAGGAAGCGACTTTCACATGTCCATTTGGTACCTTTGCTTACCGACATATGCCATTCGGACTTTGTAAAGCTCCTCCTACTTTCCAACGATGCATTGTTGGCATCTTTTCTGACATGATTGAACGCTTTCTAGAAGTTTTTATGGACAATTTCTCGATCTTTGGTGACTCTTTTTCCGATTGTTTATATCATCTTGAGTTGATTCTAAATCGATGTAAAGAAAAACATTTGACTTTGAATTGGGAAAAATGCCACTTTATGGTTGAACAAGGCATAGTCCTTGGACATATCATCTCAAATAAAGGCATTGTGGTAGAAAAAGCGAAAATCGGTGTCATTGCAAACCTACCCATTCTTAAATCTGTTAAGGACACTCGATCATTTCTAGGACACATTGGCTTTTACCGACGTTTTGTGAAAGACTTTAGCAAAATCGCTCGTCCTTTGACTACTCTTTTAGAAAAAACTGTTCCTTTCAATTTCAATTCTGATTGTGTCTCTACTTTTGAACGTCTTAAAAACGAACTCATTTCTGCTCCAATCAATTGCGCACCCAATTGGGATCTTCCTTTCGAAATAATGTGTGATGCTTCTAACTTTGCGGTTGGTGTTGTCTTAGGATTACACATCAAAAAAATCCTTCATGTCATTTACTACGCGAGTATGACTATGAACGACGCTTAACTCAACTACACAACAACCTAAAAAGAGCTTCTAGATGTCGTTTTTGTGCTCGAAAAGTTTCGACCATACTTAATAGGTTCACACATAATGGTCTACACTGACCATATTGCTCTTCGATACCTTTTTGCCAAAAAAGATGCTAAATCTCGTTTGATTCTTTGGATCCTTTTACTTCAAGAATTTGACCTTACAATCATAGACAAAAAAGGATCCGATAGTTTCATAGCCGATCACTAGTCTCGTCTTCCCAACGCACCATCCCCTTTACCAATCAATGAAAACTTTCCCGACGAATAACTTCTTTCTATCTCCGTCGACCCGTGGTATGCCGACATAGTGAACTCTTTAGTCACTAAAGAAACTCCTTCATTTTGGTCGAAACAAGATAAATGCAAATTCATGTCCTAAGCGAAATATTTCTATTGGGACGATCCATACTTGTTCAAGTATTGTCCCAACCTAACGCAGCGGCGGATAACAAAAATGATGAAACGGTGAAAGTAGGAATCGGTGAATTGAAGAATACCAAAGGCCCAAATCCGTTGATCCAAAGATGCCGGATTCTAGCTATCTCAAACACGTTGATCGCGTACGATACCGTGTTTAAAGATCTACAATTCTTCAGATGTTGATCAAGCGCACTTGATACCGTAAATTGGCTTCTACGATCGTTGATCTGAGCGCACTCGAATGCCGAAAGAGGAGATAGGAGATTACACTCAACTATCGATTGGAGAAGAGGCACAAAGCTCTCAAACAAAAGTTTTATTCAAAATCAATCTAACTTTACAAATGATACAACCGGCCTATTTATAGGCAATTTACAACTCCATTTACATCACAACACCTAGGTCGTTAACGACCTAACAGACGTGACCTATGACCAATCACATTACAACACATGCGACTTATCACATCACGTTACACGTCCTAAAAACAATACAGATTACAACAAGTAAACGACTTATAGTATTTACAACAGTTACAACATCACGACTTACACTTGAGCGACCTAAAATGTAGGGTAGCGACTTAAGGAATAGCTTCTGGAAATCTTCATGCGACCTACCCCTTGAGCGACTTAAAGAAATGCAGCAGTGAGCGACCTAAAAAATAGAAGGCAACGACCTATCTTCTCAGTACATAAGGTCGAGCGACCTAAAATAAAGCGGCATCCACATCAGCGACCTAACATAGGTCGTAACTCGAAACAGTCAACCTCCGAAAGGTTGGAGCAACCTAAAATTAGTTCGATAGGTCATGAGCGACCTAAGAATTCGGTGAAGAAGTTAGGCCGTAACTCCTTATCTCTTGACTTGTTAGGTCATGAGCGACCTAAGGACCGAGAGCGACCTTCACTAGGTCGTGAGCGACCTAAGGAATCACTAGGTCGTGAGCAAATCGAATCAGATGAACTAGATCGCGCTGCATCATCCTCCCCCGGTTGACAAAAATTCGACCTCGAATTTGCACCTTCCTCTTCCACGACAAGTTCATCCCCATGATACAGAATCAAATATTTGACATTGAAAACATCAAACGTATGAACATTATCCGGTAATCTCAACTGATATGCATTCTCATTGATTTTCTTCAAGACTTCTATTGGACCGATTTTTCGAGCTTTCAACTTATTATACGTTCCCACTGAAAAACGATCTTTTATCAACACGGCGTAAACCAAATCACCTTCTCTGAAATTCACACACCTTCGCCTTTTATCTGCCAGTTGTTTATACTTCTCATTTGACGCAAGCAATCATTCATGCACAGCTCTGTGGCACTCCTGCAACTCGGTCACAAAATCACAAGCACGTTTAACCACTCCCTTCTGATATGGCATTGTCGTCAGATCCAATGGACCCTTCGGACTTGTTGAGTATACAACTTGAAACGGACTGAAACCCGTACTATGGTTAACAGCATGATTATGTGCAAACTCTGCCTGACATAACTTCATATCCCAACTCTTCAAATTATCCTGTACAAGACATCGCAACAAATTTCACAATGATCTATTTACCACTTCTGTTTGCCCATCTGTTTGCGGATGATAGGCGCTACTAAAATTCAGCTTCCTCCCAACCATCTTCCACAAACTTAACCAAAAATGGCTTAAAAATCTAGTATCCCGATCTGAAACAATAGATTCAGGTAGTCCATGTAATCGATACACCTCTTTAAAGAATAACTGAGCAACACGGACGACATCAGCTGTCTTTTTACAAGCAATAAAATGTGCCATTTTGGAAAATCTATCTACCACCACATATATAGAATCATTTCCCCTTTGAGTTCTAGGCAAACCCAAAACAAAATCCATGCTGATATCAACCCATGGTCTGGTAGGCACAGGTAATGGCATATATAATCCCACATTCGTCGCTGTCCCTTTTGAAACTTGACAAATATGACATCTCTCCACAAATCTTTCAACTTCTTTTCTGATAGTAGGCCAAAAATATGATTGCGAAATCAACTGTAATGTCCGGTCTCTCCCCACATGACCTTCCTCATGCAACTCCTTCACAATCTTCATTCGTAAGCTGCACTCTGGTATGCACAATCGATTCCCTTTAAAAAGAAAACCATCCACCATTACAAACTCATCCGTCTTCCCCTCCTTGACTTCATCAACAAACTTCGCAAAGTAAGGATCATCAACAAATAATTCTGGCAACACATCAAACCCTGTCACTTCAACCTTCATTGTAGTCAACACATGATTCCTTCTGCTCAATGCATCTGCCACTCGATTCGTAATTCCTGACTTATGCTTCACCATGAATGTAAATTATTGTAAGTATGCAATCCACGAAGCATGCCTAGCTACGATCTTGTCCTGTCCCTGCATATGCTTCAATGCTTCATGATCAGTATATAAAACAAATTCTTTATGAAACAAATAATGTCTCCAATGCTTCACAGCTTGTACGATAGCATAAAACTCCACATCATAAGTATTATATCTCATCTTGGCTCCCGATAGCTTCTCACTGAAATATGCAATAGGACGTCCCTTCTGACTTAACACCCCTCCAATTCCAACCTTCGATGCATCAGTATGTAACTCAAACAATAACTGAAAATCTGGCAACACTAGAATTGGTGCTGTCGTCAATAATCCCTTGATTCTCTCAAAAGCAAATCATGCTTCCTCCGACCATGAAAATTGCTTCCCCTTCATACAATCAGTAACTGGTGCCATCACGCTACTGAAGTGTGGAATAAACCTTCGGTAGACTGATGCTAAACCATGAAAGCTCCTAACTTCGGTTATCGTCCTGGGTTGTGGCCAATTTCTGATTGCTTCAACTTTATTCTGATCCACCTGTATCCCTCCTTCTGAAATAACATATCCCAAGAATAAAACACTATGCGTCATGAACACGCATTTCTTCGTTGCAGCATAAAATTGTTCCTGTCGTAGTATCATTAACACTTCTCTCAAATGATGCATGTGTTCTTCTGAGCTTCTACTATATATCAGTATATCATCAAAATACACCACCACGAATTTCCCAATAAAAGTTCTAAAGATCTGATTCATCACCCGCATAAATGTACTCGGTGCATTCGAAAGACCAAACGGCATGACCAGCCATTCATATAATCCTTCTCTCGTCTTGAACGATGTCTTCCATTCGTCTCCTGGTCTGATTCGAATTTGATGATAACCACTCTTCAAATCGATCTTCAAAAAAATAGTAGCCCCGCTCAACTGATCCAACAAATCATCAAGCCTCGGCATCAGAAATCTGTATCTGGCAGTTATCTTATTGAGTGCCCTACTATCCGTACACATCCTCCACGTTCCATCCTTCTTCGGCACTAACAAAGCTGGCACCGCACAAGGACTTAAACTTTCATGTACCGCCCCTGTTCAAGCAACTCTTCCACTTGCCTTCTCAACTCCTCATGTTCCTTTGGACTCATTCTGTAGTGTGGTCTGTGAGGTAACACAGCTCCTGGAACAAGGTCAATTTGATGTTGAATGTCTCTCAACGGTGGTAACTCCGTTGGTAGCTCCTCAGGAAATACATCGTCAAACTCTCCCAGCACTGGCTTTACTTCTTCAGGAATGTTAACCACTTCATTACTCTCACGTCCAATCAACAAAAATACTTCAGGCTCCTCTTCGACTTCTTTAACAAACTCCTTCAAAGATAGCAACGTTTTAAGTTCTTCAATCTCCTCCAACTTGCTTTCTTCTTTTTGTCGCTTCTTAGGAACTAGAGTAATTTTAGTACCTTCAAACATGAAACTGTAACTGTTAGCATGACCATCATGTTGCACAGCCCTATCATACTGCCACAGTCTCCCCAGCAACAGATGACATACATCCATATCCACAACATCACACCAAATTTCATCTTTGTATTTCTTTCCAATCGAAAAATTAACACAAGCCCTTCGTCCAACTTTCACCTCCCCACCTTTCCTCAACCAAGCTAACTTGTAAGGTTTCGGATGCTTCTCAGTCTTCAATGCCAACTTCTTCACAGCCTCTGTAGAGATAATGTTATCACAACTTCCCGCATCGATGACAAACTTGCATACCCTTTCCAAGATAGTGCACGTTGACTGAAAGATGTTACTCCTCAACCAGCTAGTTTCCTCTTCCTGCTTTGGTGTTAAGCAATTTCTCCTTATCATCAATGAATACCCTTCATCTCCTGACACATTTTCTTCCTCCTCATCATTTAGTGAATTATAACCTTCAGCTTCTGCATCCTCATCTTCCACTTCAGCAATCATAGTTCTCTTCTTCGTTTTTGGACATTCGTTGCTCTTGTGTCCCACTTCCTGGCAATTATAGCATTTGAAATTGGGGTTGACTTTTGGTTTAGCCACTTCATGAACAACCGGCTTATTCGATGCTTTAGGAACATTAGAACTACTACCCGCTCCTTTGTTCTGCCCCGTAAAACTCGGAAACACACCTCCCCTACGTCATTCTTGTTTCTCCCAAGCCAATGCCTTTTGACGTGCTTCGGCCATAGATCTGGGGTCGAACATGTTCACCATATCCTGGATTTGTGTTCTAAGTCCACCAACAAACCTAGCGGTCAATTATTCTTCTGTCTCCATAATGTCATTTCGAGCAATCAACTGGTAGAACTCATCTGCATAATCAGTAACCGTCTTCGTCCCTTGCCTCAGGTTTTGTAATCTCTAATACATTAGTGATTGGTAATTGTAGGGTAAGAAAGCAGCCTTCATCAATTTCTTCATCTTTTCCAAAGCAATAATCCTTGACTTCCCCATCCGCTCTCTAGTAAGTTTGGTTTGCTGCCACCACGCCATAGCTCTCCCCCTCAACCTAGTAGCAACCAACTTCACTTTATGATCCTCCGGAACCTCCTTGAAGTCAAAAATTTCTTCAACATAAGCTAACCAATCAAGAAATTCCTCGGCTAGCATACCTCCCTTGAATTTCGGTATTTCAGTTTTCATCCCAGACACCCACTTGTGATCATACTCCGAATGATTTCTTCCTTGACCTCGTCCTCGTCCATGAACACTACCACCATCATACTCTTCTTCAAAATCTGATGTATATCGATGTCGATCCTGACCACCAACATCTCTACTACCATCATTTCTTCCACCAACATCCCTTCGATCTACATTCCTCCGTTCACGATCATTCACATCCCTATCACGACTTCGATCATCAGCATTTCTATAACAATCTCGTCCCATACTTCTATGATCGCTATCAACACTTCTCTCTCGATTGGAATGTGTTGAAACTCTACTTCCCCCATGGTTAGATTCAGGTGAAACCCTTCTCTGATTTTGATTCATCTCCAACATCATCTTCTCTAATCGACCAATCCCTTCATGAGCTTCTCACTAAAGTTTTCGTTAATTCTTTGCTCCATCTCATCGGCTTCTTCTCTTCTATACAACGCTTCAACATTTTGATGGCGATTAGCACTTCTTGGCGGCATGATTTGAAACTTCACAAACACTTCAATTCTCGGTTTGGACTTTCAAAATGATACCAAATGATGCACAGCCTTCAACTTCAAACTCTCGGCCTTGAACTCTTGAATAAGAATTGGCTCCAAGACTCGGCTTAGCTATGATTGGCTAAGTCTCATTCTGATACCAAATGACGCAGCGGCGGATAACAAAAATGATGAAACGGTGAAAGTAGGAATCGGTGGATTGAAGAATACCAAAGGCCCAAATCCATTGATCCAAAGATGCCGGATTCTAGCTATCTCAAACACGTTGATCGCGCACGATACCGTGTTTAAAGATCTACAATTCTTCAGACGTTGATCAAGCGCACTTGATACCGTGAATTGGCTTCTACGATCGTTGATCCGAGCGCAGTCGAATGCCGAAAGAGGAGATAGGAGATTACACTCAACTACCGATTGGAGAAGAGGCACAAAGCTCTCAAACAAAAGTTTATTCAAAATCAATCTAACTTTACAAATGATACAACCGGCCTATTTATAGGCAATTTACAACTCCATTTACATCACAACACCTAGGTCGTTAACGACCTAACAGACGCGACCTACGACCTATCACATTACAACACACGCGACTTATCACATCACGTTACACGTCCTAAAAACAATACAGATTACAACAAGTAAAGGACTTATAGTATTTACAACAGTTACAACATCACGACTTACACTTGAGCGACCTAAAATGTAGGGTAGCGACTTAAGGAATAGCTTCTGGAAATCTTCATGCGACCTACCCCTTGAGCGACTTAAAGAAATGCAGCAGTGAGTGACCTAAAAAATAGAAGGCAGCGACCTATCTTCTCAGTACATAAGGTCGAGCGACCTAAAATAAAGCTGCATCCACATCAGCGAACTAACATAGGTCGTAACTCAAAACAGTCAACCTTCGAAAGGTTGGAGCGACCTAAGGATTTGGTGAAGTAGTTAGGCCGTAACTCCTTATCTCTTGACTTGTTAGGTCGTGAGCGACCTAAGGACGGAGAGCGACCTTCACTAGGTCGTGAGCGACCTAAGGACCGAGAGCGACCTTCACTAGGTCGTGAGCAATTCGAATAAGATGAACTAGATCGCACTGCATCACGACCAAATCATTCGATGTTGCATCCCAGATTGCAAAATCAAGAGTGTTCTCTCGTTTTGTCACGATCAAGCATGTGGTGACATTTCGATCCTCGAAAAACTGCGGAAAAGGTGCTTCAGTGTGGTTTTTATTGGCCTTCTCTTTTCAAAGACTCGTTCGAATTTTCCAAATCTTACGACCGATGCCAAATTCTTGGAAGAATTTATCAACGAGATATGATGCCTCTAAATCCCATTCTTATTATCTAAATCTTTGATGTTTAGGGCATCGACTCTATGGGACCTTTTCCCAATTCCTTTGGAAATTTGTACATACTTCTTGTAGTCGATTATGTCTCCAAATGGGTCGAAGTGGTTCCGTGCAAAACCAACAACCATAGAATTGTTGTGAAATTTCTCAAAGAAAACATCTTTTTGAGGTTCGGCACACCTCACACAATAATCAGTGATAACGGAACCCAATTTTGCAATCGTTCTTTTGAAACTTTAATGAAGAAATACTCGATAAGCCACAAGTTATCTGCTCTGTATCATCCTCAAACTTGTGGCCAAGTTGAAGTTTCAAATCATCAAATAAAACAAATCTTGTAGAAAACTGTTAACAAAAATTGAAAAGATTGGTCTCAGAAATTGACCGACGCGCTTTAGGCTTACCATATCGCTTTTAAAACTAACCTTGGGATGTCCCCATTTCGCTTAGTTTACGGGAAAGCTTGCCATTTACCTGTTGAAATCGAACACAAAGCGTTGTGGGCAATAAAGAACTTAAACTTTGATCTCGAGAAAGCTGGTGAAAGCAGAAAATTGCAACCCAACAAACTAGAAGAACTTAAGAACGATGCGTATGAAAATGAAAAAAATTACAAAGAAAGAACAAAAGTTTTTCACAACAAATCAATCTTAAGAAAAACGTTTTCATCAAACCAGAAAGTTCTTTTGTACGACTCTAGACTTCATTTATTCCCTAGGAAACTAAAATCGAGATGGACCGGACCATTTGTGGTACGAACTGTTTTTCCACATGGTGCCGTAGAAATAGAAAACCCCAGGGATGGATCGATTTTCAAAGTCAATGTTCATCGTTTGAAACCTTTCTTAGAATCGCCAAGTAACCAAGAGGAGGAGCTCATGATTCTTCATGAGCCAAGCTACGTCTAGAAAGAATATTAACCCTCTTTTGTAAATATGTACATATTTTTCCCTGTTACACTCATTATATCGTGCATTAACTATGGGGACACGGTCAAAATTAAGTGTGGGGGGAGTCTAATTTTAATTTTTTTTTATTTTTATGGCATTTTTGAATTTTCATTTTCTTTAAACCCAAAATTTTCAAAGAAAAAAATCCCAAAAACATTTTCGTTTTAGCATTTCAATTTATTTTTGAAGAAACACTAAAGGATGAGTATAAGTTCTAGTTATTAATTGAAATTTATAAAAATTTATTTGTCTTAACAAAAATAAAAATGAAGTTTGATTACAAATAATAATGGTTTAACTAGTATATAGGAAGGTTCATATGTCTTAATTATGAAGTATATTCTAATTGAAAATCTTTGTTTAAAAAGTGGTAAATTTAAAGTAAAGGACATAACATTTTTATGTCTAAGTTAAATGGTGCTAAGATGATTTTGCAAAACTCTCTCTTCTTAAAACAAAAATGTATATAAGTAAAAAAACATTTGTATATACGTATATATATTTTTAACACCTAGAGTCATGTGTTCACACTCGTGTATTCACTCGCCATGCTCTGTACCCTTCTCACATAAGCCCGAAAGGCAGTGCACGATTGGTATATCTGGCCACAATTTATCCGCGTTAGGTGTAAGTATATAAAAATTCTTTTACTAATAATGCCTATAGTCAACAAGTGTTCACACTTGTGTGTTCACTCACCACGCTCTGTATTCCCCTCACGTAAGCCCGAAAGGTAGTGCATGGGTGATATATATGGCCTCAGTTTATCTGAGTTAGGCATATGTAAATATTGCTAATATCAATAAAAAATTAAATAAGAGAGAGTAAGCAATTGAAATCCAAACACTATTTTGACTTGTTTGATTTAACTTGTTATTGAAAAGAAATGAAAATACCACTTTGACAAAATTTGATGATCAACTAAGGATCCATTTCATAATTACATTGTGTTATCAACTGAAACAACTAGCCAAACTATAGTCTATCTATTATGACAAATTAATTTTTGTTGGAAATTTTGACAAGTAAAAGGACTTAAATTTCTTGATAATGACCATAATATATATTTAACTTATTAGTGTCAATTTGAAAGTGAATCCTTCATTTGTAAATACTTTCAAAAACTTGCATTCATCCCATTGTAAATAAATCTTGCATTTTGTAAATATTTTCACTTTGCATTTGGATTTTGTGGGTAGTATCCGTTGAAAACCCTCACGAGCAACACTCATTCTACTGGGGACACCCAGAGGTTTAATGGCTTGTTTCATAGGCTCAATGCAATCGTGCTCCCTACGAAAACGGATTTATCTTAGTTTTCCTTTATTCGAGGACGAATAAAAAGATAAGTGTGGATGTATTTGATGTGCACGTAAATGTGCATATATATACATCCATATTCTATCTATTTTTATTTAAATAAATGTCATATTTCGGTATTTTAACATGTTTAAACCAAAATTCAAATATTTTCAACTCATCGTATATTCATCTTCATACAGGGGCAAAATGGTCAGTTTTGTGCATGTGTCAATTTGAGAATTTTTACTTGGACATTTTTTATGATTTTTAAAGGAATTTGGATGCATATGGAAGAGAGTTTCATGAAGATATATGCATGCATAAGAGAATACAAAGGAATGAAAAAGGAAATAATTCAAACTCATGATCATGGAGGACCCCACCCACTTACCTAAATCTACAATTAGAAGCTAATGGACAACTAAGTGGAGGTTAAAGCTTCATGCATATTTGATGATGGATTAATTAGAGGCTAATGGTTACTTGGTGGCCACACTTCCTAATGGGCATTTTTGGAAGCCCCCTAAGAAGCGAATTAGGGTTTTATGCATGTATAAATAGCCCACTTATGTACATGTAGATATCTTCTAACTCTTTCAAATTGCTTAGAAAATTAGAATGCAAGTTGTAAGCTCAATGTTTCATGAAATAAAAATGACTTCCTAGCCTCTTTCTCTTTTCTTTTCTACATGCTTCTTTTTACCTTTATGTTCATTTTACTTCTATGCTCTCTTCTTTTCTTTGCTAGTAGATTAGATTTACGTTCATGCTAGTGTAGCTTTATTTTTTATGCAAGTAGTTTAGTAGTTAATCTCATTTTCTTCCTTTGCTTATTTTCTATTTCTTTTGCTTTTTAATATTGAAATTTACATGTGTTGATATGCTAACACAAATGAGTAGCTAAACCCCTTTAATTTAGGGGTAACGAAGCTCTCAAATATTATGTAATTTCATCATTTCTATGATTTATGGTCTTTTTTATTTGTGCTTCATGAAAGTAGATTTTGATGTAAGTTTATACAAGTGGGTTTGTTAGCTTATGTTGCATTTGCAAATGAGCTATTCTTAATCAACATAAACACAATTTACATCATCATTTGCTAATTGATTTTTGATTTTGAAATGAAAGTAAAAATAAAATTTGATGATCTATACTAATAATTATATTAGTAAATAGATCATACTTAAAATAGCTATTGCTTTGGCTTCATTTTCATGAGAATTGATAAGTGCTTTATTTCTTGTATTATAGTTTGATGGTTTAAGTTATGTTAATTATTAACATAAATAAACCATACTTATGATAAATGCAACAATTATTTCACTTAACATCAAAAATAGAGATCATATATTATTTGTTTGTTGATTTACAAAAATACGAGAGTGGATTTGCCTTTAAATTGTTATCTAGTCTCATAGTTTTTAATCTCATTTTCATTCTAGTTTTAGCTTCATTTTGTTTGTAGTTAACAATCTTCTCTCATTTTGGTCTAATTTGATTGATTAGAAAATTTTAAAATCTTAAAAATTCCCTACGGATCGACCCGTACTCGCCACGTACTAAAATTGTACGCCGTGCACTTGCGGTTAATTTTATTATGAAATTCGTTCGATGGTTTGAATTTCCATCGACGAACAAGTTTTTAGCACCATTGCCAGGGAATTGCTTTGATTTTATTTTCTATTCTTCAGATTATTTTTGTTTGATTTTTGTGTGTTTTAATTTTTGTATGTGTTTGCATTTTTTTAAAAAAAAATTGTGTGTTTGTGTTATTTTTATTTGCAATTTGTTTGTGTGCTTCTTTGTTCTATGTCCATTTCCATTTGCATTTCTATAAAAAAAATTCACAATCTCATTTGAAAAAGAAAAAAAATTATTTCAGTTTCTATTTTGAACTACATTGTATTTGCATTTTACATGTCTCTACATATCTCTATTGCATATATACAGTGAAACAGCCACAAAATAAAACAACTGCCTCAACCAGTTCTGCCATTAACCCTGTCATTTCCATCCACCTCTTCAACTGCTTACACAGCAGCTTCCCCTTACTGACCATCAACTCCAACAAGCACAGTCCATCCTCCACCTCCCGGGCAGTCCTCCTCCTTCACCACATTCCACCATTATAGCAATACAACACTGCTTTATAACCATTACTACCCCATCATCAACAAACCCACCAGTCACTAAACTGCCGATACAACCATACCCCTCTGCAACTCAAACCACGACTTCACTTCCACTACCCATCCTTCACTTCTTTAAACAACCACATCAACTTCACCAAACTACACACTGCTGCATCACCTATATATCTGACCAACCTACATAGCACTGTTAAAACTTCTGTGTCACCATACATCTCCATTTCTAACATGAACAACACTGCTCACAACCTGACCACAGCAGCCACACAACATCAATTCTGGCCACAACATTGTTGATTAATTAAACAGCATACAACATCCACTTCAACTCACTGTGAACAACCACTATACCATCCACCACTTATCTGCTGCCATCCACCACCTATAAGCTGCTGCTACAATTCTGCCAGCCTTCAAACCACATCAACAAAAAACAACTGTTGTTCTACCAACAAACCGCCCCTGCCCTTCATCTAACTCTGCCACCAACTAAACACACTTCCATCCAATCACTGCCTTCCCACCCTCCCTGTCACACAACAGACCACCATCAACACCACCATCCAGCCATAGAACAATCCCCCTATAGACCCTACGAACTCCTTCACCTCGCCTAAACATCCACCGCCCAACAACATCAAAACCATGAATCGCCTGCAACTTCCGCGAACTCCACCAGCAAGCGCTACTACTCCTTGGCCAAGTTCACCATGACCACGCGCCACAACTTCCACTACAACACGTGGCACCTCTTCCAGCAACAAAAATCGAACAACCAAATCGCCCTCACAACAATCGCCTCCAACCTTCAATCACACGCGCGACAAAAATCCTATTGCTCCCCAAATCAACCGCAACCTTCCCTCGAGAATTATCAGTTTTGGCGAATTACGTTTTGATATATATTTTGATTTGGGAACTAATGTAGCGTTTGGTTTTCGTTTTGGGTTTTCAATTTTGAGTTTTCACGTTCATTTTCGGTTTTTCATTTTGAAGATTTTCGTTATTTTCAAAAATGTGTTTGGATGTTCCTTTTTTGGAAATATGTTTTCAAAACTGAAAATAGAAAAATGCGTTTGGTTTGAAATATTGTTTTCATATTTTGAAATTTTGAGTTTTCATTTTGGTAATTCAAACCAAATTAAATAAAAACTAGTGTTATTATCTCCAGTTACTAATTAAAAATCAAAAATAGATAAAAGATAATACAGTAAATTCTAAACATAATAATTAAGCATTAAACATAACACATCATTTTAAAGTACATGAGGCCAAATTGTATAGGAATAAAATTACAATAAAAAGATTCATAATAAGGTCTTAGACAAACATAAAAGATACATCAACCAAAGACAAAATTGAGAGAGAACAAATCAAGCATCTTTTACAACAATATAATAGATATATCAACCATAAATTTTGTAAGCAACGCGTCTGAGATGTCTTCCAAATCATATCTGCACATGGTAGTACAAATGTAAGACATATACTAGATCATTGCACAAAAATAGAATACAAATGAGAGTTAGTATTAATCTAAAATAAATGCATCTAACAATTTTTATGATGGACATGTTACTGACTTAGAGGACGTAAGAATAGGCTCGCGGAAGGAATACAGAAAAGTTAACAGGAAGGAACTCCTAGCATATTCATATAATATAAACATAAGCATTCATATAACCTATTGTTTGAAATAATTTTTATTTTGTTGAATTATGCACCAAATGTAACATGATATAATAATCAGATGGTGAATTAATTTATTGTTTAAACTTTAATTTGCTCAGAGATGATTCACATCGTAATGAAATAAGATGGAATGAATATTGAATTTGAAGTAGAAATAAAATTGTACCTGAACTATATATGATGAGTTATTACGTACTCGTTCCACATCTGTGTGGCTAGTTGATCTCTAACTTGCCCCATTTGAATTGTTTGACTAACATTAAACTGCACAACTTCTTGTTCGTGACTTGACTCCAATGTGGATTGAAATATCATATTTTTGGATGAATATTCGGCAAATAGAGTATCCAACGCGTGCTCCTCCCGAATGAAGTTGTGTATTGTGCAACATGCAATTGGAATTTGTCTTTGTCTAGAAAGCGGAAAATTTGTCATCAGCTTTAAATTCTCAACCCACTGGAAATCCTTTATTCAAGATGCTACAGAAATATAAAAGTTATAATAGATTGTTACTATAACAGTTAGGGACATTTATAGTATAACTATTCGTGAACTAATATCAAAATTGGTGCGATTGCAAATAGACACCATGATAGGAAACAGATAAAGAATTTGGCAGCCGAAGATAACTTAATGTGCAGTAAAATCTGTTTATAAGGAAACAGGAGTGATTGAAAAAAAAGCTTTTGATAGTTTGAGCAGTCATATGTATAAGGAGACATGTTGCACAACCATCATAGTAAATCAAAGTTACGAAAGAACAAACACACACGGTTTACTCATGAAGCTCACATGATACTCTCTTTGTTTATGGTATAGATTTACCAAAACCAGCATTCAATAGTGTTTGCATTTGGATGCACCGCAGTAATTAAATGTTCATTAACGTTTGATGGCTCCAGAAGCATTTGTAAAAAAAAAAAGACAAGTGATTTTGCAACTTATATTACCAGAAGCTCTGTTCTTTTAACATGTTTTAAAATACCATGAGTTGTATTTTTCACTACCAAAGGAGTGTTGTCGTTATGTATATCATCAACTGGAATTAAAACAAACGGGTTCAGGTGGAGACATTACAAGTAAAATCAAAAGTTTTAAGACCAAAATAAGACTGCAAGAGTAATAATGTATACTTTGATCACAACAAAAAATCTTCAGGGATTTTTGCCCATGCCAGTTTGATTTGTATTTGCTTGTGGACTTTGATTAGGAGTAATTCTCAAACAATGAAATAAACAAGCAACGGATAACAGCATAAATAAAAACAAAGATGCAAGATCTGAAACTACATAGAAAACATTCATAACAACTACATAGAAAACATTCATAACAACTACATAGAAAAGAAGCTACAAGATGCATATTTGCTGCGAGATTCACCATTGCTTTTTTGGGCATAATTAGCATCAAATCCTTCATCTATAGCAGCAATACAAATTTCATAAATAATATCGGTAATAAAGCACTTACCGTGTATGCAATTCGACTTGAAAAACACCTTCGACTCACTAATTAAAAAATGGGTTTCGAGCAGATGTTTCTAGCAAATGTTTCCATCTTCGACTCACTGATTATGCAATTCGAACCGATTATCCATTTGAATCTTGGATTAGGGTTTCGAGCAGATTATAGATCCGTATAAATGAAATTTTGATAATCGACGAAATTTTAAGAAGAAGAAGAAGAGTGCGGCCAGAAAATGGATTAGGGTTTTTACACCGTGTTTGCTGCGTCGTTTTTTGATAATCGGTTTTGGATTTTCAACTGGGCCTCAAAACGGTGAAAACAAAAAAAATTGTTTTTAGTTTTCTGTATTAGGCCCATTTTGAAAAATGATCATTTTTCAAAACGAATTTTTCAAAACGATATAAAGAACAAGTTTTCAATATTTTTCAAAACTGAAAATAGAAAATGATTTGAAAACAACAAACCAAACGAACCCTAGGTTTTTTTAGTTCGAGAGTTTCTGACTTGTTTTGTTAAGTAACTTCGGTTAAGTTTTTTATAATTTCGTGGGCTTAGGGCATTTGGGCCTGGTAGTGAATTTTGAAATAAAGATTTAAGTTTTGTTTTAGTTTAAGTTTTTTTTAAAATAATTGCTTGCACTAAAAAAAATTTATTTGCTTCCTTTTGGATTGGTAAATCAAGTTTTTTGTTCAATTATTTTTAAACAAGTTCTTTCTTCCCACTTTACCAAAAAAAGTGTTTAAAAAAATTTCATTTCTTTTAGTTTCAGTTGATTTGTTTTTCACTTGTTTTAATTTCTTCTTTCATAAACTTACCCAAAAAGAAAATCTAAAAACAATTGTATATATCTTGTTTTTCGTTTCAGGTTGCCGAAGCAGAAAATCAAGAGGAATCGTCTTGCTTTGCTAAAAAAATCGCCGCTAAAAAAAATAAAAAATAAATTGCTAATAATTCTACACGCTCGGGTATCATGCTTTCATCTCTTGTTTTTAATTTGATTTGCATTGTTGGGTGCTTGCATTTGCATTTATATATATATATATATATATTAAATTCAAAATCCAGAAAAAACTTCATTTTAGTTGTATTGTAAATTCACGTTTAATTTTTGCTTTGGATTCAACTCATTTTATTTTATTTTCTAAGGGCAATACCCAGTTCACATAAGGTGGGGGATTTCACCACCCTTTCCATAGCCCACAAATCGCATTTCATCCTAGAATTTGACTAATAATAAAGGTTAGACATTCGACTTAAGGGTGCGCGAGCTCGCTTAGGGCTTAATTGTATCTTAACAATTGTCTTCTTTGAACAAGTTTATTTCTTGGTGTCTAGGCTACGGTAGAGCAATAACCAGTTATAAAAATTATGATGATTCATAAATATTATATTGGTTGTTCCTCTTAAGGTATTTAAATCTTCGGTTGCATTGCTACGGTGATTCGTGGTGCACCGATAACCCCTGCTCATTACATGGCAAAGAAATATTTTTGTTGATTTAAGACAAAGTGTGATTATACAATTTTGGGTTAGGAGCTACTAAGGACAGAAAATTGTAATTAAGTCCTTTGCATTCATTTAGTTGCATTAGTTCATTCATATTTAAAAAGAAAAAGAAAAAAAAATCAAAAACCCAAAATCCAAAAAAATTGTAAATTTTTCTTAACTTAGTTTTTAATCCAAAAAAAATCTTTTATCCTTTCCTTTGAAATTTTTCAATAAAAAACAAAAAAAATCTTTCCAAAAAAAATTCAAAATTCAAAAACAACAACAATCAAATTCCCATTTTCTAAAAAATAAAATTTCTTTTGGGTAAATATTTGAAAATTCAAAAACAAAAAAAAATACAAAAACAAAAACATATAAAAAAAATCAAACTTCTCTTTTGAAAAATAAATTTCACTTAGTAAATATTTTTTCTTCCTTTTTCTTTAAGAAAAAAAAACAATTTTTCACTTCATTTTCCAAATCTTGTTTCATTCTTTAATCTCAATTCTAATTTCTTTCTCTTCTCGACTTTCACTTGTGCATGAGTACTTGGACTCGTGACACAACAACAAATCGTTGGACTCGCGACTCAACAACTAATCGTTTAACTCGAATAGACTATCCTCCTAAAATGGCGAATGAGAACGCCCCTCAAACTCTTATGGATAGAATCTTCCCCAACCGAGTTTCTATCCCTTCATGCATCACCTTGCCCGCCCCGACGGGCAATCACTTAGAAATTCATTCAAATCACATTAACACGCTTCCGAAATTCGGCAATCTTGAACAAGATGATCCTTATATCTTTTTAACCAAATTTGAACAAGTTTGTGCAACCATTAAACTCCAACGACTATTTGACGATGGAATCAAACTTAGGTTAATTCCATTCGCACTTACCAATTACGCTGAAAAATGGTTGTATAGTTTGACTTCTAATTCGATCAAAACTTGGGAAGAATTTACTAGTGCCTTCTTAAAGAAGTTTTACCCCTTGGAAAAAACATCAAAAGTTCAAAATGAAATTGTAAATTTACATCAATTCGGGGGTGAATCATTTGCAAAATACTTTGAAAGATTTAAGGAACTTTTAATCAAATGTCCACACCATAACTTTGAAAAATGGACTCTTTTCCAAATTCTATATGATGGACTTGATAACAATTCTCGAATAATGCTCGAATCAATGTGCTAAGGCAACTTTATTTCCCAACATCACGATGATGCTTGGCAATTTCTTGAAAACCTAGCCGAAAAGTCATCCCAATGGGAACGGTCGAACGAAAAATCAATTTACACACGATCGAGCGCTCATTCGGTAGGATCATCTTTGGCCTTAGAAGCGAAAATCGATGCAATGATAACCAAATTCGATAATGTCCTTTCCTCAAATCAAATGAACCAAGCTTCTTAAGTCTTGTGTTACAAATGCAACGATCCAAATCACATCACCGATCAATGTCCATATTCGTTAAAATAAATCAATGCTTTTAATAAAGTTAGGAATGATCCGTTTTCTCCAAAATACAAGCCTGGTTAGAGAAATCAACCTAACTTTGCTTGGAACCAAAACAATTCGAACACGAGTTCGATTCGACCATCTTTTCAATCATTTCCGAACAGCTCTTCAAATCCGAATCCTCCTTTCCATCCAAAACAATTTCAACAAATTTTTTTGCCTCCTCAAAACCAAGCACAACAATCTTTCATTCCGCAAGATGACAAATGAACGACCTCCCTTGAAAAGAGTATTGAAGCCTTGGCTAACGCGGCAACGCAATCGTAGAATGTGTTAAATTCGTACATGCAAAATACGAGCAAATCGATCTCTAAACTTGAAATGCAAATGAGTCAATTTGCCAACCTTGTGAGTGAACAAGAAAGAGGTACATTCCCAAGCCAACCAATTACAAACCCTAGGAATCAAAACGCGAACTCGAGCCAGGCTCATGTTGTTCAAGATAGCAATTTGAATCAAATGAATGCTATCACCACTTTGCAATCCGGTAAGATAATCAATAAGCAAGTTGTCAATCCAGATGACTTACCGGATGTTCCACTCGACACTTCAAAAACCACAAACGATTCCAATCAAAACATCGAGTTGAACCCTGATCCAAATTCTGAGTCTAATTCTTTTCCAACTCAAGAAGACCATCCGACCAAGTTTCGAATCCCATTCCCAAATCAACTTCGACCTAAGAAACATTCGGAACAAATGGAAAAGATGTTAGAAATCTTTAAACAAGTCAAAGTGAACATTCCTCTCTTAGATATCATCCAACAAGTCCCGACCTATGGCAAATTTTTAAAGGACTTGTGTACTCAGAAACGGCACACTCAAGTGCCAAAGAAAGTCTTTTTAGCCATTGGTCTAAGCGAAGTCTTATCTCAATCCATTCCCGTTAAATACAAAGATCCCGGTTACCCCCACGATCTCATGTGCAATAGGAGACAAGAGAATCAACAAATGTTTGTTAGATCTAGGTGCTAGCTAAAACTTGCTCTCGTATTCAGTTTACCAGCAACTAGGTCTAGGTGAGCTTAAACCAACTAAGGTCACCCTTCAATTGGCCGATTGTTCTGTAAAGAAACCGATAGGAAAAATCGAGGATGTACTCAATAGAGTGGGGAAATTCATATTCCCCGTCGATTTCATTATCCTAGAAACTCAACCTGTAAACAATCTAACGAGCCAAATTCCTTTGATTCTAGGATGACCTTTCTTAGCCACTTCAAATGCTTTAATTAATTGTTGAAACGGTTCAATAAAGATTTCTTTTGGTAATATGACGATCTATCTTAACATCTTTAATTTAGAAAATCAGTTAAATGAACCATTCGACAGCACGTTGGAAGTGAGTACCATTCAAGAAAATTTTGAAAATGAATCGATGAATCTTAATGATGAACGTGAGGCCGAGTACGAGAAATTGTTTCAAGATGTTCCTCATGAGATCGAAAACACGCTTCCTTTCGAGCCTCTCATGGTTGAGTCTGAATCTCAACCGATTTTTTTGATTGAGCCACCTCCTAGGTTAGAGCTCAAACCTCTTCCGTCTCACCTTAAGTGTGTGCCCTTAAGCGAAAACAAAACTTATCCTATCATAATTTCTAATGATCTTTCTCTTGACCAAGAAGCTTCTCTTCTCTCTATTCTTTCGAAAAACAGAGAAGCAATTGGGTGGTCCATTACCGATATTAAGGGAATTAGCCCTGCAAGTGTTCAACATAGCATTCACTTAATTGACGAAGCCAAACCTACTCGGGATGCGCAATGGAGGCTTAACCTAAAAATGAA
This sequence comes from Allium fistulosum, assembly GCA_030737815.1. Classification (NCBI taxonomy): domain Eukaryota; kingdom Viridiplantae; phylum Streptophyta; class Magnoliopsida; order Asparagales; family Amaryllidaceae; genus Allium; species Allium fistulosum. Next base: position 1,460,970,561 of record CM060902.1, read on the forward strand.
AGATGCGGTTCGTGATGAAATTCTTAAGCTCCTTGATAACGGTATCATATACCCCATCTCCGATAGCTAGTGGGTTAGCCCAATTCATGTCGTGCCTAAAAAGTCCGGACTTACCGTTATAACAAACGACGCTAACGAACTCATTCCTGCTCGGACTCAAACTGGTTGGCGTGTTTGCATTGATTATCGAAAATTAAATGCTGCAACATGAAAAGATCACTTCCCTCTTCCTTTCATTGACCAAATGCTCGAACGTTTAGCCGGCCACGAATTCTACTGCTTCCTTGATGGTTATTCCGGCTATAACCAAATTCCAATCACTCCCGAAGATCAAGAGAAAAAAACTTTCACGTGTCCATTTGGTACCGTTGCTTATCGATGTATGCCATTCAGACTTTGTAACGCTCCTGCTACTTTCCAACAACGCATAGTTGGCTTCTTTTCTGACATGATTGAACGCTTTATAGAAGTTTTTATGGACGATTTCTCTATCTTTGGTGATTCTTTTTTAGATTTCTTATATCATCTTGAGTAGGTTCTAAATCGATGAAAAGAAAACATTTGACTTTGAATTGGGAAAAATGCCACTTTATGGTCAAAAAAGGCATAGTCCATGAACATATCATCTCAACTAAAGGCATTGAGGTAGATAAAGCGAAAATCGATATCATTACAAACCAACCCATTCCCAAATCTGTTAAGGACATTTGATCATTTCTAGGACACGCTAGCTTTTACCGACGCTTTGTGAAAGACTTTAGAAAAATCGCTCGTCCTTTGACTACTCTTCTAGGAAAAAACGTTCCTTTCGATTTCAATTCTAATTGTCTCTTCTTTTGAACGTCTTAAAAACAAACTCATTTCCGCTCCAATCATTTGCTCACCCAATTGGAATCTTCCTTTCAAAATAATGTGTGATGCTTCTAACTTTGCGGTTGGTGCTGTCTTAGGACAACACATCAACAAAATCCTTCATGTCATTTACTATGCGAGTATGACTTTGAACGACGCTTCACTCAACTATACAACAATCGAAAAAGAGCTTCTAGCTGTCATTTTTGCACTCAAAAAGTTTCGACCTTACTTAATAGGTTCACACATCACGGTCTACACTGACCATACTGCTCTTCGATACCTTTTTGCCAAAAAGGATGCTAAATCTCGTTTGATTCGTTGGATCCTTTTACTTCAAGAATTTGACGTTACAATCGAAGACAAAAAGGAACCGTTAATGTCATAGTCAATCAGTTGTCTCGTCTTCCCAACGTACCATCGCCTTTACCAATCAATGAAAACTTTCTCGACGAATAACTTATTTTTGTCTCCGTCGATCCGTGGTATGCCGACATAGTGAACTCTTTAGTCACTAAAGAAACTCCTTCATTTTGGTCGAAACAAGATAAATGCAAATTCATGTCCCAAGTTAAATATTTCTATTAGGACGATCCAAACTGTTCAAGTATTGTCCCAACCAAATCATTCGACGTTGCATCCCAGATTGCATAATCTAGAGTGTTCTCTCGTTTTGTCATGATCAAGCATGCGGTGAACATTTCGGTCCTCAAAAAACTGTGGAAAAGGTACTTTAGTGTGGTTTTTATTGGCTTTCTCTTTTCGAAGACTCATTCGAATTTTGCAAAACTTGCGATCGATGCCAATTGCTTGGAAGAATTTCTCGACGAGATATAATGCCTCTAAACCCAATTCTTATTATCGAAATTTTTGACGTTTGGTGCATCGACTTTATGGGACCTTTTCCCAATTCCTTTGGAAATTTGTGCATACTTCTTGCGGTCGATTATGTCTCCAAATGGGTCGAAGCGGTTCCGTGCAAACCAACGACCATAGAATTGTTGTGAAATTTCTCAAAGAAAACATCTTTTCGAGGTTCGGCACACCTCGCACAATAATCAGTGATAATGGAAACAATTTTTGCAATCGTTCTTTTGAAACTTTAATAAAGAAATACTCGATAACCCATAAGCTATCCACTTCGTATCATCCTCAAACTTGTGGCCAAGTTGAAGTTTTAAATCATCAAATAAAACAAATCTTCGAGAAAACTGTTAACAAATATCAAAAAATTAGTCTCAGAAATTGACCGACGCGCTTTGGGTTTACTGTACCGTTTTTAAAACCAACCTTTGGATGTCCCCATTTCACTTAGTTTACGGGAAATCTTGCAATTTACCTGTTGAAATCAAACACAAAGCGTCGTGGGCAATAAAGAACTTAAACTTTGATCTCGAGAAAGCAACTAAAAACATAAAATAGCAACTCGACGAACTAGAAGAACTTAGGATGATGCGTATGAAAACGAAAAAATTTACAAAGAAAGAACAAAAGTTTTTATCGACAAATCAATACTAAGAAAAACGTTTTCATCAAACCAGAAAGTTCTTTTGTACGACTCTAGACTTCATTTATTCCCTGGGAAACTAAAATCGAGATGGACCGGACCATTTGTGGTATGAACTTTTTTTCCACATGGTTTCGTAGAAATAGAAAACCCTAGGGATGGATCGATTTTCAAAGTCAACGGTCATCGTTTGAAACCTTTCTTGGAATTGCCAAGTAACCAAGAGGAGGGGCTCATGATTCTTCATGAGCCAAGCTTCGACTAGTAAGAATGTTAACCCTCTTTTGTAAATATGTACATATTTTTCCCTTTTACACTCATTATATCGTGCATTGACTGTGGGGACACGGTCAAAATTAACTGTGGGGGGAGTCTCATTTTAATTTTCATGGCATTTTTGAATTTTCATTTTCTTTAAACTCAAAATTTTCAAAAAAAAATCCCAAAAGCATTTTCTTTTTAGCATTTCGATTTATTTTTGAAGAAACACTAAAGGATGAGCATAAGTTCTGGTTATTAAATTGAAATTTTTGAAAATTTATTGGTCTTAACAAAAATAAAAATGAAGTTTGATTACAAATAACAATGGTTTAACTAGTATATAGGAAGGTTCATGTGTCTTAATTATGAAGTATATTCTAATTGAAAATCTTTGTTTAAAAAGTGGTAAATTTAAAGTAAAGGACATAACATTTTTATCGTCTAAGTTAAATGGTGCTAAGATGATTTTGCAAAACTCTCTCTTCTTAAAAAAACAAAAAAATGTATATAAGTAAAAAAAACATTTGTATGTATGTATATATTTTTTCAACACCTAGAGTTCTGTGTTCACACTCGTGTGTTCACTCACCATGCTATGTACCCTTCTCACATAAGCCCGAAAGGCAGTGCACGATCGGTATATCTGGCCTCAGTTTATCTGAGTTGGTGTAAGTATATAAAAATTCTTTTACTAATAACGCCTATAGTCAATAAGTGTTCACACTTGTGTGTTCACTCGCCACGCTCCGTATACTCCTCACGTAAGAACGAATGGCAGTGTGTGGGTGAGATATCTGGTCTCAGTTTATCTGAGTTAGGGATATGTAAATATTGTTAATATCAATAAAAATTTGAAATAAAAGAGAGTAAGCAATTGAAATCCAAACACTATTTTGACTTGTTTGATTTAACTTGTTAATGAAAAGAAATGAAAATACCACTTTGACAAACTTTGATAATCAACTAAGGATCCATTTCATAATTACATTGTGTTATCAACCGAAACAACTAACCAAACTATAGTCTATCTGTTATGACAACTTAATTTTTTTGGAAACTTTGACAAGTAAAGGGACTTAAATTTCTTGATAATGACCAGAACTTATATTTAACTTATTAGTGTCGATTTGAAAGTGAATCTTTCATTTGTAAATACTTTCAAAAACTTGCATTCATCCCATTGTAAATAAATCTTGCATTTTGTAAATATTTTCACTTTGCATTTGGATTTTGTGGGTAGTATCCGCTGAAAACCCTCACGAGACAACACTCATCCTACTAGGGACACTCAGAGGTTTAACGGCTTATTGCATACGCTTAATGCAATCGTGCTACCTACGAGAACGGATTTATCTTAGTTTTCCTTTATTCGAGGACGAATAAAAAGATAAGTGTGGGGGTATTTGATGTGCACGTAAATGTGCATATATATACATCCATAATTTATCTATTTTTATTTAAACAAATGTTATATTTGGGTATTTTAACATGTTTAAACCAAAATTCAATTATTTGAAAATCATCATATATTCATCTTCATACAGGGGCAAAATGGTCTTTTTTTTGCATGTGTCAATTTGAGAATTTTTACTTGGACATTTTTTATGATTTTTATAGGAATTTGGATGCATATGTAAGAGGGTTTCATGAAGATATATGCATGCACAAGAGAATACAAAGGAATGAAAAAGGAAATAATTCAAACTCATGATCATTGAGGACCCCAGTCGCTTACCTAAATCTACAATTAGAAGATAATGGACAACTAAGTGGAGGTTAAAGCTTCATGCATATTTGATGATGGATTAATTAGAGGCAAATGGTTACTTGGTGGCTAAACTTCCTATAGGGAATTTTGGGAAGCCCCGTAAAAAGTGAATTAGGGTTTTATGTATGTATAAATAGCCCATTTATGTACATGTAGATATCTTCTTACTCTTTCAAATTACTTAGGAAATTAGAATGCATGTTGTAAGCTCAATATTTCATGAAATAAAAATGGCTTCCTATGCTCTTTCTCTTTTCTTTTATGCATGCTTCTTTTTTACCTTTATGTTAATTTTTACTTCTATGCTCTCTTCTTGTCTCTGCTAGTAGATTAGATTTACATTCATGCTAGTGTTGCTTTATTTTTTATGCAAGTAGTTTAGTAGTTAATCTCATTTTCTTCCTTTACTTATTTTCTATTTCTTTTGCTTTTTAATGTTGAAATTTACATGTGTTAATGTGATAACACAAATGAGTAGCTAAACCCCTTCAATTTAGGGGTAATGAAGCTCTCAAATATTATGTAATTTCAACATTTCTATGATTTATGGTCTCTTTTATTTGTGCTTCATGAAAGTAAATTTTGATATAAGTTTATACAAGTGGGTTTGATAGCTTATGTTGTATTTGCAAATGAGTTATTCTTATTCAACATAAACACAATTTACATCATCATTTGCTAATTGATTTTTGATTTTGAAATGAAAGTAAAAACAAAATTTGATGATCTATATTACTAATTACAATAGTAAATAGAACATACTTAAAATAGCTTTTGCTTTGGCTTCATTTTCATGAGAATTGATAAGTGCTTTATTTGTTGTCTTATAGTTTGATGGTTTAAGTTATGTTAATTAATAACATAAATAAACCATACTTATGATAAATCAACAATTATTTCACTTAACATCAAAAATAGAGATCATAGATTATTTGTTTGTTGATTTACAAAAATACGACAGTGGATTTGCCTCTAAATTGTTTTCTAATCTCATAGTTTTTAATCTCATTTTCATTCTATTTTTAGCTTCATTTTGTTTGTAGTTAACAATCTTCTCTCATTTTGGTCTAATTTGATTGATTAGAAAATTTTAAAATCTTAAAAATTTCCTGCGTATCGACCCGTACTCGCCATGTACTAAAATTGTACGCCGTGAGCTCGCGGTTAATTTTATTATAAAATTCATTTGATGGTTTTCTAAACCGATAGAATTTCTGTCGACGAACACATCATTTGTCAAATATTAATCTATTGGCATACAATTCAATGTCCAAACAATATAATAGCAGAACAATGATTTATTGTGCTAAATAGATGTCGTTTATATTTTATCTAACTAAATGTTAGTAGACCGAGGTTTTACTCTGTTAAATAGATGCCAATTTCAATTTATTTAGCATAAATCTCAATTTATTTAGCATAACGGTGTTTTATTTTGCTAACAGAAGTCAAATAGAACTTAACTAGCACAATGGTGATTTATTATACTAAACAAGTGTCATTGGGTTTTATATTCAACTAGGGTTACTTAAGGGTAATTGCCAAGTAATCCCTTGTATTTAAAATATTCTTTAAAAAAAGTTTCTTTAAGAATAAAACCATCTTTTAAAAATAAAGTAGTATAAAACTTTCAAAATTATTAAATAATTAAATAACATTTAAACCTTTATTTTAATAATAATTAACCCTTTAATTATTAATTTAAACAATGATTAACTTTCAAATAAATAATTAAATAATAATTATCTTTTAAATAAATAATTAAATAATAGTTAACCTTTAAATAAATAATTAAACCAGGATTAATCTTTAATTAATTTTTAAATAAAAATTTTAAATTTTAAATAATAATAATAAAATATTAATTGATCTCAATTAATTGATTAAATAATCCTTAATTAAAACTTAAATAATAAATTAAACCTTTATTTAAAATAATTAAATCATAACTAAATTTATTTAAATCTTAACTTACACTTAAATTGATTAGTAATTAATTAATAATTAAACCCTTTTATAAATAATTAATTAATAATTAACCTATAATAATTTATTAAAACTATAATTAATTCTTAAATAATTAATAAAATAATAATTAACCTTTAAAATAATAATTAAATACTAATTGATCCTTTAATAAAACTAATGATTAATTTTATATTAACTAACTAATTATAAATAACTTACTTAATTCATAATTAAGCACAAATTACCTTTACTAGTAACCGATTAAGTACTAATTACCTTACTTAATTCATAAAATCATTTTTAAATACTTAAAGAAATGATTAAATAAAAATAGTTATTTAATCATACTTAAAATAATTTTTAAAGACTCTTTTCAAAAGATACTTAAGTGAAAACAATTTAAATTTGTAAAAACTGTTCGTTTTTACGAATTGCATTTATAGCGACTATTCGCTATATGACCCGAAAATCCCAAACTTGTTTAACACTCTAAATTGATTTCAAAACTCTACCTTTCATGTTTAGCATACTTTTATAAACTTGGATAAGGTTTTGGAAACTAGAAGTAAGGTTTTAAAGCTTTTCTAAGAATAAAGTACCGAAATGAACAAGTAAATCAAAGGACCTCAATGTCGTAGGTGAGAAAGTTTTAAGTGCTAATTTTTTTAGCATACAACACGTAACATATCCCAAAATTATCACAACATGCGTATAAAACATAATTCTCATAACCAAACAAAGATTATAGCTTGTACACTATTCTAACTTTAACTATTTTTTACAAGTATAAACAACATCACTTCCAAGCATACACATACTCATATAAATCAATATCTATCTTATTAAAACAAACATCAAACTTAGCAACTAAGTAGCATGAAAATTAAGGTTAGAAACTTTATTAAACAGTGTGAGCTTTACTCACCTTAAAGCTAACCTAAACTAACCAAGCTTACTAACTTTTGCAAATGACCTACAACTTTGATTTTCCTTAACAAAGATGGAGTTTTAGTAGCCTTAAAGGCTAAGGCAATTAGGCCATGATGGCTACAAGGTTCGACCATGCTTGGAAGGTGGAGGTGAGGCCTTATTTTCGAGTGGTGGAGTTGTAGAAGTGAAGGAGAAGCTTGAAACAGGTATTTATAAATTTAATAGTGAAAAAAAACTAGGATTTTTAACTTAAGAATTTTCTTTGGAAGCCACCGAAGTATTCATGAAGACATGAAGGAGGATTTAGAAAGTGAAAAATGGAAAGATAAAATGAGAGAAAAGTAATGGAAATTGGTTTTATATGAATTGCTGTAAGGTAATTATTAAACTACCCTTATGGTACATGACCTCTACTAAATTTATGCCACCTCACTACCCTTGTCTCCCTTCTACAACACATCACAAGCCACCATTTTGTCCCCTCTTAAGAAACATGCATTAATACACCTTGTACTTATGTTTCCAAAGTCATTTCATGTTTTAAGTATCTTTTTAAATCTTTTTATAATGTATAAAAGTCACATCAACTTTATATATGCATAAGTTTGTATATAAACCATAATGTATCCTAACTAATATGTAATTATATGTATATTTATACTAACAAGGTTTAAACATTTCCGACAACTTTTAGCCGACGAAAATTTGAAAATCGGAAAATGAATTCTAGTCATATTTTCGATTTTTGTTCAAACTGAATATTTTTGTAAATAGATTTGAAAAACTATTTCACCATCATTATTTATTATTTAACAAATTTTTATTTTAATTATAAAACCTACTATTTGAATTTTTAAAATTAATTATGTATGCACCAAAATCGGCACAAACACCAAATAGAAGTTTTAAAGAGAAAATAAATGAAGAATATCAAATGAAAACAGAGGATAAAAGTAAAGAAGTAGCTGCAAGTCAAAGCAATAACACAAATACAGTGATTTATAATGGTTCGGCGTTGTTTGCCTATGTCCACTTTTAATAGAAAACTTTATTAATCACTTTGTAATCTGAATACAATAGGGATCAGATGAAAATCCTTAGTTCCAATAGAGTACCAAGTCACCAGCAGCGTAAAAGTCTCGAAAATGAACAACCAAGTCTATATTTATAGATGAAGATGATGAAATATCTCCATGAAAATTCGGCAGAAGGATCTCCAAAACCATATAGACCTGTAAGAGGGATCACGTGGCTCAAATCCCAAAGAGTAGGGATTGGTACCGATCCTTCTTTTGGAATAATTTTGGGGGTGCAATCCGTATGGTAGCTTTCCTATGTTGAAATATGCTTAGCCTCCAAGTTTCATGCCATTTGGATAAGTTGAACTTGAGTTATTGCTCGATCTTTGCTTCAATGTGGATTGTATTCTGTTTTTAGCCGATCCCTATTCAGGGAAGAGGGTCGATCCCTCTTATTTCATCTTTTCGAGGAGCTGTCCCTAGGATAAGCTCCATAGTGTCCCCACATCTTGCTCATAAAATTTCATAGGCATTGGACTTATGGATCTTGAGATGTTAATCGTTTTCTTCTGAATTGCACTAGCTTCTTGAAACATATTGATCCTAATGTTGGAGGTTTATTATAGCCGATCGCTCCTACATCTTTAACCATATAACATACTTCAAGCATTCTGCATTGCATATCTCTCAATTCCATTCCATCATGGCTTCATATTACTATCTGTACTCAACTCCTGGACTCCACAGTCGTCGCTCAGGACTTACGTCTTGTGCTACACATGACATGCTTTGAATCAAAGTAGGTTAGGGTCATCGAAAAGAAATCCATCCAGCTTTCTATATAATCTTTATCCTTCTGTCAAATCATTTTCCAAAAGCGTTGTATATCTCTTTGATCGTCATGACGGTTGGTCGATTCCCAATAGTATAAATCCAGGATTACATTCTGTCGGCCGATAGCTTGGTCTAGTCATACAAGACTAGTAAGCTTAGGCAATATGATCCAGTCTTGAACTTGAAAGTGTCAGGTTTGAATTCAATTTCCATCGATTTAAAAATTGAACCTTTAGAATATGCACGTGCACGTTCATGTACACGTTCTGGTCATTGACTCCCGGATGCATTTGTATGCTCATGGGTCGTCGCCCATTTCCGTTGAGTTAAATCAGATTTCATTGCATTTGGGGTATATGTTCTTTGCATAATTTTCATGCCCATGTTTACATGTACAAAAGCCCATAGCCGATCTGTTCTTTTATTTCCCTTTTTTGACACTTATAGGGATTGACATTCTCCTAGCTGATGCCTCCCTCCTTTTTTACACTTATAGGAACCAGCATTCTCCTACCTGATCCCTCCCTCCTTTTTTTACACTTATAAGGATCGGCCTTCTCCTAGTCGAACCCTCCCTACTTTTTTTTAAGTGGAAATTAGCGAGGAGGGCCTAGAAACCAAGCCCATTAATTTTGTAGGACACAGGTCGGAAATAATTTCTTTCCAGGACAAAAATTGTTTCGTCCCATTTATTCTCAATTCAACTCGCTATTTCCTTAAATCGATCAGGTTTTTTTCCTAAATTATGGATGGATTCTCATATCGGGTACGTTTAAGATTTCATCTCAAGTCAGAAGAAACCGTCGATTGCTGATTTTGTTCAAGATTGTAGTTTATGTTCTTCGATTTCTTATTTTTGTTTTTACGAATTCTTCAGTTGTGTTAATGGAAAATCAAACTCAGAGTTCAAATAATCAATTAATTGATTATGATAACCAAAGGTATTGTTTGTTATTTTTGTTGATTTTAAGCATTTGTTTATGTTTAGTTGTGATAAATGAATTTAACTTTTTGGCAATAAAACCTTATTTTAGTAATACGGTATAATGAATTTATTGTTATTTTTGTTGATTATAGTGCACTTTCTTATGTACATAGACAATGACTGCGTGTAAAATTACTGGATATTCTAGTTAGTTTAGAAGTTTGGCAAAGCATTTATATATATGAGTATGCATATGAGTTATATTAGATATGATAAGGTAAAATTCATAATGATTAGTTTATGTTTATGCTGTTTGTATTTTATTTTAAGTTTTTTGTAACTGATAATCAAATTGATGATGTTGTGGACATGTCATAGTCAGTTTAGCTGTTTATGCTGTTTAGGTTGGTAGTTATTCATTTTCTAATACTTTTGAATCATATTGACAATCATGAGTTTAGGTTTGCTTATTTTCCTAAGTAGTCTGATGTTAAAAATCTGTTCCTAAGCATCAGCCTGAGTACATAAATATGCAATAATTAGTTGGCATTTGAATGTTTTTGAATAATATTTACAACAAAGTAAGCGATAAGGACTTCATTTTTTTCTCTCACGTTAATTTTATACATATTTCATCTTTGTTGCACATACTTTTGGCCTTATGTATTAGACAGATTATTTTTTTTGGCAAAGCCAGCCTGTTTTTATAGTGGCCAGTCCACTCTTTATTAATCAACCAACAAAACAACAGTTACAAAGCAACTAAGCAGAGGAAATAAACCCCACTACCAAAATTACAGCATGACAACATCATGTTAAAATTTTAAAAATAAGCGCTGAAATAGAAGACGAACACCGTTCAAATCTTCTCAAATTCCTTTCTTCCCAAATCACTGCAATCGTGAGCTTAAGATGTTGGAGAATGCGAGTAGACTTCAAAGATTTCCACTTGGTTAAATGAAAGATACGAACCCATTCGCGTTTAAAATTTCTGAGGGGAGGTCTCTCTTGAATATGCTGAAGGACTTCTTTCCAAACATGGTAGGAAAAAGGACAATTGAAAAACAAATGACCGACATTTTCAGCAGCATGATTGCACAGAATGCATTGAGAATGATCGATTAAATGCTTTTTAACGAGATTATCCTGAGTATGAATTGCATTCATCAGGCATTTCCAAAGAAGAAAATTGTGCTTCTGTTTCAAGCCCGACTTCCAGATGCGATTATACCAAGGAAAGGGAGCTGAGTTTTGATTCTGAACTAAGGCATTGTAAACCAAGGAAATGCTGTGAAGTTTGCCTTTCCACCTGAGCCCGTCATGATCCATGTTCTCAAAGGAGGCGGAAATGGAAGACCAGAGGTTGTTCAGAGAAGTCGAACAAACATGAGGCAAGTGAAGAACCCCATTGATAAAAAATGAATTAGCATTAGCATTAAGAGGAATACCCGAATTATATATGAGATTATTATCAGTAATGTGAGACAGAATCTTTCCTGGAGCACTCCATGGAGAATACCAGAAGGAATTCGTAATGTTGCATTGAACCATTGGCAGGTAATGTCTTCTATTCGACATAAGTCTTTTCCATAGAAAGCTAGCATCTTTATTAACCTCCATGGTCCAAAAATTGCCACCCTTAAGGTTGTACTGTCTATTCCAAACCTCCCATAATCCCATATTATTACTAAGCAGTCTGTTAACATGGTGGGAAGTAGTTGCTATGTTCCACAATTTAAGATTAATTATACCAAGACCACCCATTTTAGCAGGTAAAGTAATTTTCTTATATGCAATTGGGATGAGTTTAGTGGAGTAAATATTACCATGCCAAATGAAATGATTGAAAGCACGATTTAACATGTTAATAATTTTATTAGGGATGATAAAAAGCTTAAAATAGTATACACACATAGCAGTGGCAATACTTTGAATGATGACCAGCCTACCTGCTTGGGATAATTTAGCACCATTATAATTTTTGAGTCTATTGGTTATTTTTTCATATAATGGCAGGCATTGAGCATTTGAAATTCTGGACTTACACATAGGAGCACCAAGGTACATAGCATTTTGATCCATGGCATTAAGGCCAGAAATCTGAAGAATATTCTGGTAAATATTATCAGAAACCCCAGCAATATTAATATGAGATTTACTTTTGTTTGTGTATAGACCGGTCATCTGATTGAATTTTTGGAGGGTAGACAAAACACTAGTGATTGATTTAACATTTGGTTTAGTAAATAGAAGGAGATCATCAGCAAACATAAGAGTTGAAATATGATGTTTTTGGCATTTAGGATGATAATCCATATTTTTATTATTGCATTCAACACTAATCAAGGAAGTAAGAACTTCCATAACTAAGATGAAAAGGGAAGAGGAGATAGGATCTCCTTGTCTAATTCCTTTATGGGTTTTGAAATAACCAAACGACTCACCATTGAGAGATAAAGAGACATAAATAGTAGAAATGCAAGTATATATCCAAGCTAAGAAAGGTAGTGGAAAGTTCATTCTGGACATAATGGATATGATAGCTTCCCAACTAACAGAATCAAAGGCTTTATGTATATCCAGTTGGAGGAAGCACCTAGGGGAAATGTTTTTCCTATTGTAACCTTTTATAATTTCTTGAGAGAGTAAAATGTTATCAGTAATAGATCTCCCTGAAACGAAACCATTTTGATTAGGAGAAATTAAGTCAGAAAGACAATTTTTCATACGGGAAGAGATAATTTTAGCTATACATTTGTAAATGACATTGCAACAAGCAATGGGCCTAAATTCAGAAACTGATTGGGGGAGATTAACTTTAGGAATAAGGGCAAGTTTAGTATGGTTTATACCATTCAACAAGGTATTGGATTTAAAAAAGTGTTGAATGGCTTTACAAAAATCATGTTTAACAATATGCCAGCATTTCTGGAAGAACATAGCAGAAAAACCATCAGGGCCAGGAGAACTATTTGATTTCATTTTTAGAATGGTATCATGTATTTCATCTGTGGTAATTAACTGGATTAGACTGTTGGCCTGTTCATTAGAGATTGAATTAAGAGGCAAATCATTTAGCACATGAAGATTAGCAATAGAGTCAGAATGAGTAAAAAGAAATTTGTAATAATTAAGAAAGGAGTGCTTAATACCAGAATGAGTGTTAACATCAAACCCATGCCTATCTTTAATCATGTGAATAATGGAAGCAGACTTCTTAAGTTTCAAAGAATTATGAAAGTTTTAGAGTTTTTATCTCCTCCTATATCCCAGATAATTTTATTTTTTTCACGGAGCATTTGCAACTCAGATTTGATAGCTACTTTCAATCTTTTTGTTATTTCCTTAACTTTGTTAGAAAACACTACATTACTGGGATCATTCTGCAATTGAATATGAATATCATTAAGTTCTGTGCTAAGTTTGGTAGAAAGAAGGTTACCCTTACCATACTTATTTAATGACCAAGCTTTAATAGAAGCTTTACAATCTTTAAGATTCGATTGAAGAATAAACATAGGATTGCCATATTTGGGAGAGATCCAAATATTAGCAATCAATGGAAAAAGTTCTGGATCATCAAACCAACTATTAAAAAATTTAAATGTAGAAGGACCTCTAATATTCATGTTTCCCCAATCCATAATTATAGGACTATGATCAGATAGAGATGGAGTTGGGAAAAAGGACAGAAGAGAAGGCCAAGCATTGAAAGCAGCAGCATTAAAATACGAACGATCCAATTTACAAAAGTATCTATTACCTGATCTGCTACAGTTATTCCAAGTGTAAAAAACACCAGTCTTTGGAACTTCATGAAGCTGAGCAAGCAGAATGGCATTATTAAGAGGAGCAACATCAACCGTAGTCAGAGGTAAGCCACCCTTCTTATCCTCAGAGCATTGCATACAATTAAAGTCACCAAGGCAAATCCAAGGGATGGAAGTGAGAAAAGTTGGAAGAATGTCAAGAAAGTATTGTCTATTAGCCTTCTTATTATCTGCATACACAAAGGTAATGTTAAATTTAACTTTTGTAGGTAAGTGATCAATATTGCAGTGGATAAATTGTCTATGAGTAACAGAAGCATTAATAGAATAAGCTTGAGGATTCCACAAAATCAGCAAGCGACCAAAAGGGGCTGAAGAATGATTGTGAATAAACGCCCACCCAGGTGCTATACGATTAGCAAAAATGTTAGTTTCTTCTTCTGAGTATTTAGTTTCACTGATGCATATAACTTCCAAGTTGCTGCCTTTGATGAGTTGTTTAATTTCATATACTTTAGCATCATCATGCCCACCACGTATATTCCAATATCCAATATTGTATAACATCATAAGTTTTTGTGTTTATTGGCAGATTGCCGAGTAATTCTTTGATGTTCTTGCAGTTTAGCAGACTTTTTACTTTTTTTGGAGTTCTTTGAAGTGAGCTTGGCCAATATTTGCTCTTGATTGTATTCATAGCCATCATTCATATCATCTTCAGAGCATACTTCAAAATCGGATGATGATCCTAAATTAGATTCTAAAGTATTATCCTTTGTTGGAGTAAACAGGGGTATTTCCTGAGGAGGTTTTAATTTAGCATAAGGACTGTCTGTTAAGATAGCAGTGGTGTTCTTAGCTGACTTAGGAACAGCAGACAAGTTGTTGCACTCAGAGGTAAGAGAACAAATATTAACTGGTGTCTCTTTTTCGTTTTGTGTACTTCGAGTTGAATCTAGCTTTTGATTGACATTACCAACATCAGTTTGTAACTGTTCCTTTTGAGAACTAATGTAATTAACTGAGCTAACTTCACACTGCTGATGTATATTATTGTCTGGTTCCACCTGCAAGTTACCTTCAGTTGCCACGTTCACTTCAATTAATTCTCCTTCCTCTATATCAGTAAGAATAGCAAAGGCATTACATGTCTCAATTGGTTCATTTGTAACACCCATAGACTGAATATCATTGGTAATCTGTAGAGTTACTGAATTATTAACATTACTAACATCCTCCTCTGTATTCTTTTTACCTATGTTTGGCTCCATCACTTTTTGTTTCACTTGATTAACTTTTGGTTTCCATCTTTGTTGCCTATTCTTCATATTATCACCATTAGGATTCCTGGCTACTGTAGTTTTACTTTTAACTATAGGAACTGATTCATTAACTACATCAACTTTCTCACTGATAACTATTCCTTCCACAAGACTTTTTTCCATATCGCAATTTTTAGTGGAGTGACCAAAAGCTTTACAAGACGTGCAAATAAGAGGTCTCCAAGCATATTCAATGTACACTTTTTGACAGTTCTCAACTCCATCTCCTATTAACAAAAAGTCAGGTAACTCTTTGTCTGGAGAAATTTCAACTAAGCATTTAGCATATTCCATTCTTTCACGTTTTTCAGTGGCCTCATTGAAGCAAACCAATTTCCCCACATGACAAGCAATCCAGTTAATACCCACTAATGTCCAGGCGATATGAGGAATATTATAAAGCTGAATCCAAATAGGAACTGATCTCACTTGCGATTGAACGGAGCCAAAAGCAGGTTTCCAGTTTGTAATGACAAACATTTGACCTCGAATGAAGGTAGGATCTGCCCGAAGAACAAGCTCCTTGTCCTCAGAACAGGAAAACTTGAAAAAATAATTTGCACCATCTGATTTAATGTCATACGAACCTTTCAGTTTCTAATTTTTTTTAACATGCGAAATAACCGCCATGTAGTTAACTGGAGCTCCCAGAAAGAAGCCCACGAGATAACCTTCCCAGAAACTCATACCTTCTGCCACCAACACATTAGGGGGAGGAAGCGGAGAACCTTTATAGTCAAGAATGAACTCCGTTGGAGTATACGAACCAGCATTTCTAGGTTTGGAAGCAAACAGCGAAGACCACGAAAGATGAGAGGCTCGAGAAGGAGGAATCGGGGGAGGACAAGGCTGATCAGGATAGAGAGGAGACGAGGGCGGAGAAGAGGATGAAGATGGGTCCGGAGGAGCGGAAGGAATAGGAGGAGGAGGGATGGGAGAAGGAGGTATAACAGGCAGAGGAGGAGAGAGTAAAGAGGGAGGAGAAGAAGGAAGAAAGGAAGAAGTAGCCGTTGTAACTGTCGCCATTAAAAAATTGTATGCCAAAAGATGTTGTACCAATAACTTTTGTTGCAAATACAACATGTTTATATATCTAACCATTTATCATTTCTAAATTTTATAGATATATTTTGGAAGTTCATTCTCCTATATCACAAAAGGTTGATCTTAAAAATCGTATATATAGCTGCAATCAATGGAAAATGATGGGTTTTCCTTGTGCACATGCTTTGAAGTGCATTTCTTTGTCTAAAAATTATATTTATGATTTCATTGAGCATTACTTCACTGTTCAGTCTTATCGAGCTTCATATTCACATGTAATCAATCATATTCCAACTTTTGATGAGGAAGCGATTGAATCTGAAGAATCATCTACTATTCTTCCTCCTAAGCCCATTCGTGGAGTTGGTAGGCCTAGGGTGAATAGGACCAAAGGGGCTGATTTTCATGCTAAGAAAAACAAGCGTGGAAAGTGCAAAAAACTAGGACATAATAGAATAAGATTTCCTTTGAATAATTGATTTACCGTTTTACGATAAAATGCAATGTATTTGATTAAAATTGCAATGTATTTGATTGACTGTTACAATAAATTTTTAGAGTTGAATAATTGAGTTTGTTGAATTGTTGCTTATGTGTTTGTGGTATCTGTTGATTTTAAGCAATTGTTTATGTTTAGTGATTAAAATTCTCTAAATTCTATTTTTATTATATGTTGTTCACAGTTTCTGAAAATGTTAAATAAATTTATCTTATTGACAGTAGAGACTTTTTTTAGTATTACAGTATAATGAGTGGACAAGAACCTTTCGATGTTTAGTTTTCTATCTACTAAACTTTTGGTTGATTAGTATCCTTTTTTATATATGGTTTTCTTATGTTGCTAGTTTGTTCGTTCTTGGATCGTAATTTGATCGATTAAGAACATCTCCAAGTTTTATTTTTACTTGAAATGAACCACCATGTTTAAACATGTGGAAACTACTTGTGTGATTGGTTTTTGGCAAAGAAAAGATTTTACTTAAATTTGTAAAACAATAATGAAATTCAAAAGTAAACAGCGTAAGAAATAAATCCCGACCTTAAGCAAAAAAAGGTTGCATAAAAGATTAGAAACTTTAATTAATTTTAAGAGCGGCTAATTCACTTTGGAAAAAGTAACAATCACAAGGCCATTTTGAGACATAAAGAAAAGCCTACATATATAAAAAATCACAAAAACGCTAAGCTATAACAAATCTATTGGGAAATAAATCCAGATAAACGACATATGTATTATAACATAAGGCAAACATAAGTAAGCTAGATTCGTAAAGCACACTAACAAACCACACAAACATAAGTAACTCTAAAGTTAAAAGATAAATGATTTTATCTTATTTAACAGTGCATTAAAAACAAATCAGTCACGTAGTATTTTATGCAATCACTTGCTAATTAACATCAGTCATGTTAAAACCTTTCCATCCAAAGCCAGTCATTACAATTCATCACTAAATTCATTAGCAAATCCAACAACGTTACTTTAAATCCATTATAAGCAACATAATTTTAGATATCATAACAAGTTTTAGCAAATTTATCGTAAAACCACCACCAGTCATTACAAGTTTAAAACAAATTCTACTCATCGTCCTCACTTTGTAATTTTTGTAGTTTGAGCTGAGCTACAGAAATTTTCCAACGTCCAACAATACGGTTCATCGCAAAGAATGTCTACGGCTATTTGCACTCTAAAGCCATTAACTTCTTCAAGCTGAATTTTTGATGTTATGTCCATTCCTTGTGCAAGATTTAGCATGAACATCAATACAAAGATACCACAATCATACCTGAATTTATGAATTTCGGTCATTTCTATATAATGATAAAACAGTTTATCTTTTTTTTTGTTTCGGTAATGAAAGAAGGGTATAATTAAAAGTTTGTTGATCTGAATCAGTAACAGTAACTTCGGAACAAAATTGTTAATTATGATAACTGTAAAAACTAAGTTATATGCACAAATAAGTTTGCATATCCATGAAATTGGAAACTTTGTTTGTAGTAATGGCAAAATGAATTAAATTTGGTTGATTACAGATGTTTAACTGCAGAATAAATGAATGTCAAAATGAATAAAAATTTATGTGAGTTTGTGAATGTGTGGGAGGATTTGAACACTTTTTGATTTACTACAAAAAAAAGTTTAGCCTAGAGTGTACATAATTCTAAATGTATAACTGGATGTCTACTTAACATGTACATTATTATAATTAACATGCATTTTTATATAAACAAATTTTTTATTTAATATTACCCAGTGGTTTGTTGTGCACGGTCAACATTTTTGAGTAGTGCAGACTTCCCCAAAATTGTCCGGTTGCCTGCATCGTTGAGTTCTTTGTCAATGTTGTTAACCGCTGCTTTCTGGAAAAAATAGAACTACTAATTTTTTAGAATAAAGATAAATCTTTTTATCTTTTTATTTTCTGTGTAAATTTTCTCACCAAGTTTATAGCAAATTTTGTATGCCTGCTTCTCAAGCTCCTTGTTCTAGTGGTCAAGTATAAAGAATCATAATGATTCCAAGTAGATGATTCAATACCTAGATCTAGCAAACTCCAATGTTCATTGCCATGTATAGGGAACAATATATTGCAACACAACGGATTTAAGAGTGCATTTTTATAAAAGGTATAAACAGATCTCTTTTGGTATTTTCCATTGTTGTAACTGTGGTAGCTTTCTGTTAATTTTTTTTTCAGAAACTATATTTAAAAAAAAAATTGGCATTATAAGCCACATACCGTCATTGTAGTGTTAACATAGATAATGCTAGAACTTTGTTTCATTAACTTTGCTTTTCTAAACCAAAACAAGTCAATCATCTACATTTATAAAAGGAAATGGATATAGTTCAAAATTTACAATTAAGTAAAGTATGGATTATTTTCTTACTTGACTAGAAACACATCCTCCATCAAGAAGTTCCTCAAGCATACTTTTTGTAATGTCGATCATGTTTTCATCGTCACGATCAAAAGCTTCGTCACTGAAAAATTTCATGGTTGTAATTAATTGAATGCAAAAATTATTTCAAATTAAGATCAAAAGTGACTGTATTGATTACAATTACTTGTTAATAAATAAAAATAACACACTATAAAAAGATAAATTATTTTATCTTTATTAGTTCTATTTACTTTTTTAAAAATTTAGCTACTCGTAATAAATAATGGGATTTTGGTACTGAAATAAAAAATATTTTTGAAGTATACTTCGTTAACAAATAGGACGATAAACAATATCTTACTGAAATAAAACTATATTTAACTTAATTCATCAAAAGTAGTTAATTTACTTACTTATTACCACAAAGAATTTTGAAAAAAAATTGGATAGTCACTTTTTGTTCTTCAGTCAGATGCTTGAGTAGAGAACACTTTTCAATGTTTCTTGGTTTCTTTTTTTTTCCTTTCTTTAATAACCACCTCTTACATATTTATGACTTTCTCTGGATTTTGTATTTGATATCTTCTTCCACTTTTTCAGCACTACTTTCTTTAGCAGCTGCTTCCATATTGTGAGATTTCAAATTTTCTTCTGTCTCATCTTCAAATGTATAAACTTGAGTTTGCATTATAGTAAAAGTTGGAAAATTAGAAGAACTATTAAAGTGAACCAAGCCAGATATTTTTCTTGCTTTCTTACCATTTCCAAGTTCAATTTTTCTGGTTGGTTTTGCTGGAAAACATGGTCTTCTATATTTACTAACTTCTCGGCTTCATTTCAAGGTTTAGGATCCTTTCTTCAGCAATTTGTCTTAAATGTCTTTCTTCATCTAACTGATCAGAAACAATTTTCATCTCATTAATCAAAATGTTAACTTCGACTATAATTCTTTTATTCCAATGGCAGATTCTTTGGCACTTTTTTTCAGCTTTTCTACTTCTTCATGCTGATATATTTTCCTCCTTTTGCTTTGTTCTTCCTCCTCCTCAATTACTTTGATTTTTTTTTCCTAA
This sequence comes from Allium fistulosum, assembly GCA_030737815.1. NCBI lineage: Eukaryota > Viridiplantae > Streptophyta > Magnoliopsida > Asparagales > Amaryllidaceae > Allium > Allium fistulosum. Next base: position 1,460,990,726 of record CM060902.1, read on the forward strand.
GAGCAACTCTTTCTCTTCTTGGGTTACATTTGAAAAAAAAACTAAAATCTATAAGAAAAATATTTAAAGTTAAACTTCCATATGTGATGTCATTCAAGTATTAAAGAAGTTAGAAGCATAAATATAGGTGATTATGAAAAAAAATCTGTAATAAAAGGATAAACGTTTCTATCTTTTTTATTAGTTAAATAAAATAAGATTTGGCACATAATGTTTTATGCAATTGTTTGTTAATTAACGTCAGTTAATATTAACTCATCACAAAAATCAACAAGCACCTTTTATACCCGGTTCAGATTTGCTTGGATTTTAAGGAGTACTTATCTCCCTATAGAAATATATGTTAACAATCCTTGCATAGAAGGTTCTACATTTTAGCAGATCAAATCTTTTTAGTCTTTAGTGGTTTCATTCTTTGTTTTCTAATTTTAACAATTTGGTTCAAAGGTTGGGATCATAGGTTTGCATCCAATTTTAGTTTTAATATTTATAATTATTATTCTCAATTAATACATGAAAAAGTTAAATACATTTATATTTTAGAATATATAATTATTATTCTAGATTAATACATGATAAAAATAAATACATTTCTACTTTACTATTTACAATTATTATTGTAGATTAATACATGAAAAAGATAAATACATTTGTATTTTAGTATTTGTAATTATTAGTTTGGAATAATACATGAAAAGATAAATACATTTTTCATTTTTCATTTTATATGCATGTATTTATTTTTGAAAAATCATAATGTCATATTCATCAATCATTCTTCATTTTGTATGCATGTATTTAATTTTGAAAAATTATAATGCCATATGTATCTATCATACTTAATTTTGTATGCATGTATTTGATTTTGAAAAATCAAAAAGTCATATTCGTCTATCATTCTTCATTTCAGATGCATGTATTTGTTTTTGAAAAATCATAATGCTATATTCATCTATCATTCTCCGTTTTATATGCATGTATTTGTTTTTTTTAAAATCATAATGCTAAGTTCATTTATCGTTTTTCATTTTATATGCATGTATTAGATTTTGAAAAATCATAACGCTATGTTCATCTATAATTCTTCATTTTATATGCATGTATTTGATTTTGAAAAATTAATAATGCTATGTTCATCTATCATTCTTCATTTTATACGCATGTATTTATTTTTGAAAAATCATAATGCCATGTTTAGTCATCAATTTTGAGAGTATACTTTATATATTAATTAATAAATAGTTAGTTTCTAGCTCCACTAATAATTTAGTGATTGTATAATTAAAAAGGATAAGTTTGTGAATGTATATGATATACCGATACATACAATTTGGTGATGACATTTCAAAATGTGTGAGTCATTAGTTGTGAAACTTAATTTGACACAATCTGAACATATTTGCATTTTGATTGGAGATTGAAGTTTGACATCAGACAATTAGTTTATGATGAGTTAAGAAAAATAGACAGGTTGCGAGATTTGCTTTCAGGTTATAAGTCAAAACCGAATCAAAAAAATAAGATAATATCATATTGTAAAATATAACTTATACACTAAAAAAAACTTGCATACCATATCATCATCAATATCACCAAGGTCCAAATCTTTAAGTTTTGATAAATCCCATTTTGTCATTCTTGGGATTTTGTCTTCAAGATTTTCTTTCTCTTCTATTACCTGATTTCTTTCACAAAACCAATACTGCAAGAAAAAGGTAAGTAGATTTATACTTTTTGATAAATATTAATTTCAACTTATTGATTTTTAATTAGAGATAAGAAAGAATACCATTAACACCATTGTACAACCTGGTGTGCTCCTAGGATCTGTAGAATACTTTTCAACATTTTTCAATATGTTTTCACATATTGCTCGTGGCTAAGGTATTGAATTCTGTTTCTTTAAATTTAATAGTTTCATCAAGAAACCCCACTGCATATTACTTTGACTATTTGGGAATAGAAAAGTTATTACTAGCAGTAGTAATAGCAGCTTCACTAAGTTTGTATTTCCTATTTCTTCATTTTGTCATCACCTTCAATCTTTTTATAACCGTTTTTTTTCTAATTATCTCATCTTGTTGAAAATTAGCACTCAAAAAATCTGTGAAATTTTCCATTACAGTGGCTCTGTTAGAAGCTACTATTGGGAATAAGTCTTCTCCAATCATAGGCACTCCAAATATCAAACTTACTTCCTGAGGTGTAATTTTCAGCAATTTTTTTTTCAATTCTAAAAGCCTTCTGTTTTTTGCCGAAAGATGTAATTATTTCATCCAAGTTGCTAGCACTTTTCCTCAAATCTTGCCTTGCTATCCTATCTCTTAGAAAAACATAAAAGAAATTTTTGAATGGTTTTTTTTTCTATATACAAGAGATAGCTTTAGATGTCAAAATATTTTTCTTCCTTATTGTTTTCATTACTTTGAAAATCGCTTCCAAATTGCATCGATAAGTACCGGTGTATTGACACTTTTTCTTTTTTTTTACTATCTTTTTAATTTCGAAGTTGTCAACATTATCGGAATCATAACTTTCTGCATTGAAGTCTTCTAAAAATGTTTTTTGTTCATCAGAAGATTCTTTAGTTTCACAAACTTTATCATTGGAATCTTCTGAAGTTTCATTTGATAAGGCATGTTTTTGAACAATCTGTGCATTATCTTCATTTGGTTCAGTTTGATCCTATATTGATAATAATTAGTTAATTAAATATTTATTTGAAATAATAACAAGTTTATGAAAAAAATTAACACACTGTACACTAAATTCTATAAAAAGATAATTTGTTTTATCTTTTTTAGTTGTTTTTACCTTTTTTGAAATTTAGTTATTTTATACTTAAATAATGGGATCTAGTTTGCAGTTTAATAGTTACATATGAACTGAAATGACTATACCAAGTTTGTTAGGAAGTTAACCTAAATATGACTAAAGTCAATTAAAAATTTGAAAACTTAGTGAGAACCAAAGACAAAATAGTCAATATTCACAATCAAGAATACATTTCCCAATAACCAAAGTCTGAAGATGCAACAATTACAGGGGCATGTATTAAAAACTTGGAAAAGTAAGCATGCAAAGGTTACAATGTTAACTTTGATAATTTGGTTAAAACTAAAACTCTTATTTGAACTTTGAAGTAATCTTGGTTAATAAATAGAAATAGAAACAATTTCTACTAAAATAAAAAGTAAAGCATTTGATTGTAAAAAATAGTTACCAGTGGAGTTATAGATAATGTGTTCCTTTGGTTGTGCACTTCACAGAAAGGACATCTGATCGGTCTAATGTTTATACATTGGTTTCCTCCTTTGTTAATAAATATACAAGTAGCTTCTTCTTTTACCAATTTTTTTTTGAAGCACGTCTTGTATGCATTTTTTATGCTGCATGAAAGTTTTCATGTGTAATAAAATATCAGTAATGATTAAACGATAATATTTCTATGCAAAAAAGTTAAATGTTTTTATCCTTTTTAATATAGAAATAAAATAAAATCAGGCACAAAATATATTATGCAATAACTTATTGAATATCTTCATTTCATATAAAACCATCACAATAACCGCATACGACTTAAATCCATTACATATTATGTCATATGCATTAGTAACTATGAAAATTTATTTAGGATTTTACATGAACTTGAATCGGTTACATAAAAACATAAAATGCTTTTATCTTTTTTACCAGGGTTTAACATATCTGTATATTTTATGTAATAACTTAATATCATGAGAAAAACAACAAACACCTTAAATACATTAGATAACATATCATTTGTATCAATGATTATGAAAATATAACTAGGGTTTAACATGTACTTAAATCCTTTACATCAAAAGATAAATGCTTCTATATTTTTTAATAGTTGAATAAAGTAAGATCTGACACTGAATGTTTTATGAATAACTCATTGATTAACTTCATTTAACATTAAACCATCCCAAAAACAACAAACAACTTAAATCTATTACAAAATCTCTCATATGCATCTATAATTATGAATATTTAATTAGGGTTTAACATGTACCTAAATCGTTTACATAAAAAAATAGTACTTACTTGTAGGGTAATCGGTGAAGAAAAATCGATGTTTAACTGAATAATGGCAGAGATCTTCGATCACAAATTGTTTGGTCGTTTAGAAAAACCTACTTTTCGATATTAGATTTGATTTCATTTTGAAAACCATGCATAAATTTTCCTCATTTTGGTTTCATTTTACCGCGCTCTGAAAAAGGAAAAGGGACGAGAGAAAAAGTAAAGGAATGAAGGGATAAAGTAACGGACGAAATGTGTATTAACTTTTGTCCTATAAAGTAATTATTTTAAACCTGTGTCCTAGAAACTTATTGTTTGATGGGAAGAGGCCCTTATGGTAAAATCTCCCTTTTTTTAAACACTTATAAGGATCTGCATTCTCTTATCTGATCCCTCCCTTCTTTGTTTTGACCTCGTAGAGAATGAAGACGCAAGCCGAACCCTTGTCCTCATATACAAGCTAGCACTTTTTCCCTTCAACCTTCACTTATTCATCTCCTGCCCATGAACTTTTACTTTCTTACTTCCTTAGTGCTCAGTCCCGAACCCTCCACCGTTAATTTGAAAACCCAACCCCTTCCTTTCGAATGAAACACCATCTTTATCCAAAAAATCGCCTTCCTATTTCACTTCATATCGTCATTTCATCTTCAATTTGAATTGTATTACAATACTTCTTCTCGAATAGCTCATTCTCCATATACTTAGGTAGATTTGCTCGCCTTTAGCTTTTAATTTTATGACGAGATGATGGGTTCTGTTATGTTGATAGATGGGTCGGAGTTCGCCGCATTAGAGATGTGATGGTCGAAATTGTTTAGGGGAGTGAAATAACCCTCCTATTTTCACCCTAATTTCATAAGGATTTTTTTTTTTAGAGATGATATATAGATATATCATTCATTACAAATATATTTCCCAGGGTCATTTTCTTTCTCCAATAAACAAAATATATCCAGGATCAAAATAACTTACCAATATAAATATATCAGTGTATAACTAATAACATACACATACATATGAAGATGTATGTGTTCCTCTTGTATAAATTCAGAGTATATTCTTTATTTTTTTGTACAAGAACATTCTGTTTAATTTAGATTTTTAGCATTTCAGATTAATTATTGTATCCTGATTTTTAGCCATAAAATCCACTGGAAACATGTACTTTAGTCTGTCATTATAAATAAGAAATGATCAAGTAATAATCAGTGGTAAACAAGCTTTTAATATAGATGATTGTGTTAAAGTCTGGATAGTATCAAATTCAGTATAAAAGAAAGTGGATCCTAAGTGATCACAAGCAACATCTAGGCGTAATGGAAACGCGCCTAACTTATACATGAGAGGTCACGAGTTCGAGTACTATGCTGGTCGGTTCAAACACAATTTTTGTTTTTCTTTTTTTTTCCTGTATGGTTTGAAATCTGATACCTACCTATTTTGTACATATATATTTAATGTTTGCCTATAACCTAACATACAAAACAATTCTTCTTACTTTACTATTTTTGAATCCCATTCCTATAGCTGTTCTAGGAATTGTAATCATATTTTTGCTCAAATATCAACATGTACACAGATATACATGTACATGTCAATACCTCTGCTCATTTTCCAGAAAACTGGGTGAAACAATTGCTAAATGTACTAAGCCTTGAAATGCATTTCTATTTTCAGAATACAATCTATCATGATCAACCAATACTTCATTTATTTGAAGCTGGTTAACTCATGAATCCTGTATCTGCCACACTAGTTCAAAGCAATGGAGATACCTTTCATTGCATTCTGTCTGAAGCATTTTTTTTAGAAAAACATTTTACTTTTCTCAATACAATTCAGAAATGAGTTCAAACTTATTTACAAAGCATTTCAGTAAAAGAAAATAAAATCCTTTTAAGTTTACTTCCTGCTAAATCCAGATTTTGTTCTAAAACTTAGTGCTCTGTTATGTCTCAAGATTAGCTAATACATTTATATAAATTATGCAAAACAGTAGCTCACATAATTGTACATTTCTTACCAGATTTTTATAGCTGATACTTGAGCATATTTCTCTTGTTTATGTTTCAGACCCTACTTCAAAACAAATCAAACCTTAACACACAACAATTTCAACAGACCAACAAATTTAATCTGACACTTTACAGAACATAAGGGCAACTTGATCTCTAACCATAAAATATTCAATACATGACTAGAAATCTTAGAAACATAAAATTTTCCCCGAATACATGCAGATATTATCAATTTAAGCTCTTATTGAAACTAGCTAGCATGTTCATTCACTCCTCCATAATAGCCATTACTTCATTTTTACTTAGTGCTTGGGTTACCTGAAAGAGCATAAGTGGCTGCCTCATTTAAAATGAGACACCCCATATGCCATGAGCAAACAAGGGTCAGATCTATGATCTGGTATGAGTAACATCAATACATTCATGATATTAAGCATTAGAGAATATAAGAGTACTAACTTGTTGTTTAAGAAAATTTCTGCAATCAATTATTTTAACATAGTATAATTAAGTTGGTTCAGGTATGATATATTCATTTATCATTCTTACACTTGCATACATAATCATACAAACATAATTATCTATTTGCAACAATTGCATTCACTGGAACCATCTTGGTTCCATACCATTCAACCTAAGAAATATCCATATTCCTATTTCTTCATTTACAGGTTGTATAATTCAATTTAAATCCCTGCCTCATCTGCTATTAAGGAATCACTGGGACACATTGCAATGAACTAATTCACATCATTGCACAAAGATCTCAGGGCTTAAACAAACCATGTGCCAACTTGCATACTTCAAATATGACAAGCATTCCAGCAGCTTTCTTGGCCTTCCCTTCCCTAGTTTATTTACTAGTGTATTGTCTTAAATCCTATCATCAAATATGCTAAGTGAACATGTCACTGCAAACATGGAAACATCCATAATTTTTCCTAGCATAATTCTCCTTAGAAATAAGCAGATAGTTATTTCCTAAATGGGGTCAATATGTCTTGATCTTAGTAAAATATAAGAACATTTTCAACTGTATAAAGAGGCATGGCATGTTATATAGATCTGCAAGCCTTTATGATTGATTCAGATTCAAGATCTGGTTCAATCATAATTTTAGCTTGTGGGTTTCTTTTTTTTTTGATTTGATTAAGGGCTCAGCACTTAGAAAATTTCTATTGCACCCTTAACATTTTTCTTTTCAAGCCTCAGCACTTATACCAAGTATAATGCAGCTCCAATCATTTTTATAAAGTTTCCATGCCATAGATCTATAACAGCTGAGAGTATTCTCTATATAATTTTTTTAAGATCCCAAACTTTAACATTTGTGAGCATAAATAAATCAGTATGATACTCATCCAAAGACAAATGTCTCAACCAATCAAAGATCATCAAAATCATCCATATTAAATCATATCAGATTTAAAATAAGACATCCAAAAAGCATTGATGAAATCATATACATCAAAACCAGAAATACATAAATGGCAATATAAAAAGTGGCTGCCTCATCTCAGGTCTTAATGCCATGAACTCAGTGAGATTACTCACCTAAATGTTTCTTCTTATTAATCCAGAAAATTCTTGTTTGAGTGTTTTCTCCTTCCTTCCAATATTTTTCTTTTCTTTTCTTATTTTTGTGCAGCCCGGGGTAAAGACAATTCCACTGCCTATTTATATGCATTTTTCCTCTAGGGTTTTGTTGAAACAGAATTCCATTTCTGTCCTAGCTAGCATCATGCATTTTTCATTCATAATACCCCGGCCATATTAACCAATTTAAAGACTGCATTTTCTTTACTTTACTTTTCAGAAAATGGCCACTCACCTAGTCATGTTAAAAGTGTGACTATCCTATTTTATATTTTTAATTATTTCTGAAAATCCCCTTTGCTATTTTTGCCTACACAAGCATATTGACTTGTATCACATTTCATGTCATTTTAATGTTATGGTTTCACTTGCTTATATATATATTTTTATACTTTTCAGTACTTAAAAATATATATATTGGTATACATATCTTATCTAGGCTTATTTAATTCCTCTTTGATTTCAGAAGCATATGCACCTATATGTATACAGGTTTACAAGTATATATATATATGATTTTCTTTTCTGGGTTTTAAATAAAATTTGTTTACTGATTTAAAGTAGAACTTACTTTTCTTATTTTCTAAGATGATCCATATAATTCCAGAAATCAAATAACCATGTTGCAAAATCATGTTTGTATTGCTTTTTAATTCTTGTTTTAAATCCAAGAAATCTGGAGTTCTTTCTTGTGCCATTTCAGTGTGCACGTGCACACATATACTTGCACACTATTTATTCCAGATATTTCACCATATTTAAATCTGAATATTTCAAAAATTAAATCATTTTTCAAAAATGATTTTTCACAAAATTTTGGGGTATTACATTCACCCCTCCTTTTAGGAATTGTGTCCTCACAATTTTTCTAACATTTATAGCAAGCATCATTTTCTTTTCTGAAAACTTATCAAACATATGCATAAGCAAACAAATTCAACCATATCAACCATGCATAACAAATAATTTTTCCAGAAAAAAAAAATTACCTTTTAATTTGCAAAAAGCTTAGGATAATCCATTCTAATCTTATCCTCTAACTCCCATGTGCAGTCATTAGGATCACTACTCCACTGGATCTTAACTAGTTTCAAGGTTTTGCTCCTTAATTTCTTTTCTTCCTTGGCTACAATCCCCACTGGTTCTTTTTCATAAACCAAGTCAGGATTTATTTGAATTTTGGTAGGCTCTTCCAAAATGTCTTCTTTATCATGTACCCATCTTCTAAGTTGGGACACATGAAAAACATTATGCATTGCTTTCATTTCCTCTGGTAGTTCTAATTTGTAAGCCAATGAACCAATTCTTTCCAGAATTTTATAGGGTCCAACATACCTTGGTGTAAGCTTACCTTGCTTGCCAAATCTCATGACTTTCTTCATAGGTGAAATCTTGATGAAAACAAAGTCTCCCACTTCATATTCCACTTGCTTTCTCTTCCTATCTGCAAATTTCTTTTGCCTATCTTGAGCTGCTGCTATTCTTTTTCTTATTATCCCAATTTTCTCTGTAGTTTCTTTAACATATTCAGGTCCAAGAACAGCCCTTTCTCCAGTCTCTACCCAGCATATAGGTGATAAACATGGCTTGCCATATAAGGCTTCAAATGGTGCCATCCCTATGGTGCTTTGGTAACTGTTATTGTATGTGAATTCAGCTAGATGGAGGTGGTCTTCCCAGTTGCCTCCAAAGTCCAGTGTACATGCTCTCAACAAATCCTCTAAGACTTTGTTCACCACCTCAGTTTGACCATCTGATTGTGGATGGTAGGCAGTGCTTAAGCACAACTCACTCCCCATGGCCTCTTGAAAACTTTTCCAAAATCTTGAGGTGAAGATGGTATCCCTATCACTCACAATGGTTTTGCGTATGCCATGCAACCTTACTACTTCTTTCATGAATATTTGAGCCAATTTTGGAGCATTTCTTTCTGTTTTAACTGGGATAAAATGTGCTACCTTAGTTAGCCTATCCACTATCACCCATATACTTGTGTTTCCCTTCTTAGATCTAGGAAGACCATCTATGAAATCCATAGATATATCCTCCCACTTCCACTAATGGCCTTTGTGTCTCTGCCTTGACTTGTTGGCAAGTCATGCACCTTGCAACATATCTGGCCACATCTGACTTCATCCCCTTCCACCACAGATTTCTTTTCAAATTTTGATACATCTTGGTGCTACCTGGGTGTATGGAGTACTTACTCCTATGGTACTCATTTAATATTTCCTCCTTCAACTCTATATTTTCTGGAACACATATCCTATTTTTATTCCTTAAATAACCATTTTTATCAACTTGATAATTTATTACTTCCTCCCCTTTTGATATGAGCATTTTCTTTTCCACCATGTTTAGGTCTTGTTCCTGCATTTTCCCAATCTTAAGAAGTAAATCTGATTGCAAAGATATCATACTTAATTTTCCTTTACCTTCACCTTCTTCAATGGGCATCATTTGTTCCTCACTGTTTTCCTCAATTTCCAAATCAGTAAGTATAGACAAATCCCTAAACTCTTCCATCATCAACATGGCCACCTTGGCATGTTGTCTACTCAAGGCATCTGCAACTTTATTTGCCTTGCCTGGTGTATACAGTATATCTAGATCATAGGCAGCTAGGAACTCTACCCATCTTTGTTGCCTCATGTTCAAATCTTTTTGTGAGAATAAATATTTCAGTGCCTTATGATCAGTGTACAAAATGAATTTGGCACCTAACAAATAATGTCTCCAAAGTTTCAAAGCATACACAACTGCTGCTAGTTCAAGATCATGGGTTGCATACCTGGTTTCATGTGGCTTTAATTGCCTAGATGCATAGGCTACCACCTGGTCTTGCTGCATCAACACAGCCCCTAACCCAGAGCCACTTGCATCAGTGTACACAACCAAATTTTCATTTCCTTCTGGCACTCTTAATACTGGTGCATTAATCAGAGCTTCCTTTATTTTGATAAAAGCTTGCTCACATTTTTCTGTCCATACAAAGGCTTGGTTCTTTCTAGTTAAATTGGTAAGTGGTGATGATATTTTTGAGAAATCTTTTATAAATCTCCTATAATATCCTGCCATCCCCATAAATGATCTAATCTCACTGATGGTGCTAGGTCTTTTCCATGCTTGGATTGCCACTACCTTGTTAGGGTTTACTGATATTCCTTTGGCAGAGATGACATGCCCAAGGAAATGCACTTCTTCTTTCCAAAATGCACATTTTGAAAATTTTGCCTTTAAATCATTTTCCCTTAGCCTTGACAAAACTAAATGCAAATGATTTTTATGCTCTTCCTCTGTCTTAGAATAAACCAAAATGTCATCAATAAAAATCAGTACAAACTTGTCTAAATAATCTCTAAATATTCTATTCATTAAATCAACAAAATATGAAGGAGCATTTGTCAAACCAAATGGCATAACCAAAAATTCATATAAGCCATATCTTGTGTTAAATGCAGTATACTTAACACTTGAGTCTTCAACCTTCATTTGATGGAATCCTGATGCTAAGTCTAGCCTAGAAAATACTTTAGCTTCACTGAGTTGGTCAAAGAGATCATCTATTCTAGGCAATGGGTATTTATTCTTGATGGTTACTTTATTTAGTTCCCTGTAATCTATGCACATTCTCAAGGTACCATCATGTTTTCTTACAAACACTACTGGAGAACCCCAGCAGGAATTGCTTGGCCTTATAAATCCCTTACCTTCTAATTCTTCCAACTGATTTTTCAATTCTTTCAGTTCACTTGGCCCCATCCTATAGGGTTTCCTGATTATTGGACTTGCTCCTGGAATGAGATTAATTTGGAATTCAACTGGTCTGTGGTGTGGAACACCCTTAACTTCTCCAAACACATCCAAGTATTCATTAACTATGGGAATTTCTTCAATGGTTAGTTCACTCAGATCTTTTTCTAAGTCAACTAAATGATACAATTTCCCTTCCTTAGCTATTTCACATAGAACTGTGATTCTTTGGCCTCTAGAATTTTGCAATGATATGGTGGATGAGTCTAAATTAATTATGGCTTTAAATTGCCTTAACCAATCTACCCCCAATATAACTCCTATATTTGGGTAATTTAAAACATATAAATTGGAAATAAAAATATTTCCTCCTATGTTTAACTCCACATCCACACAATTCATGTTCAAAACACTAGAACTCCCTAGGGGACTTTGTACAAGCAATGGGGTTTCAACCAATATGCAGTTTAATTTTAACACTTTAACTAATTCATAGGAAATCAAAGAGTGTGTTGCTCCAGTATCATATACTACGGGTATGGGTATGGCACAAATGAGTAATGTACCTTCCACTTGGCCATGACTTTCAGCATCAATTTTCACTGCAGATTTGCCTTTTCCTTCCAAAGTTGCCAATTTCCCTTGCTGTTTATTCTCAGGACAGTTCCTCTTCATATGCCCCTCTTTCCCACATAGGTAGCATTTGAAGGCTCCTCCTTTCAACTCTGGGCACCTTGGTTTGATGTGTCCTTCTTTTCCACAATGATGACAAACCAATTTCTTCTTAGTATCATTGGCTTTTGTATCTTTACCCTTCCTGTTGTCTGCCTCCTCCTTCTTTTTATCATAAGGGTGATATCTTCCCTTATCCTTCTTGTTGTTGCTCTTAAAATTCCTATATTTCTCTCTTTCTTTGTCATGTTGTTCCAGTTTCAAGGCCAGATCAATTACTTGATCAAATGTTCTATCTGCATATGGTAGCATAGCTCTGCTAAGTCCTGGGTTCAGCCCTTTTATATACCTATCATTCTTGGATGCTTCATCTGCCACTAGCATTGCTCCATAATTGGATAGCCCCTCAAACTTTTGAGTGTATTCAGTGACATTCAAAGTTCCCTGCCTAAGTTTGATAAATTCTTCAAGCAAAATGGTCTTGGCTGATGCTGGTACAAATCTTGCCTCCAACATCTCCTTGAACTGATTCGAAGTGATTTCATTTTCATTTCTTCCAGCTATGATCACCTCCCACCAGCTTAAAGCTACCCCTTTCAGTTGTCTAGAAGCTACTTGCCTCTTCCTTTGGTCATCCAACTGCATGTCATTGAAAATCCTATCAAGTGTTCTCAACCATGCTTGAATTTCCATCACACTCTCAGTTCCTTCAAAACTCTTGCCTCCCAAATTGGAATAAGTCTTCAGCAGTTTTGAAAGCTCTTCATGTGGGTTCTCAGGCCTATGCCCAATTCCATCTCTTAAAACCCTCACAAATTCTTGCATATCAAGCATTTGAGGTGCACTGGATCCTGCATTGTGATGAGATCCTCTTCCTACCATGGTCTGCTAACTAAATTCTGGGTAAATGGTATTAGTATATTATGAGTACTTCTATAATTTCTATTTTCTTATCTAAATTATTTCATCCAAAACAAACAGACATAATACATTTCTATAATACTTAACAATCAATGCAACCAAGTGCTCTGATACCAACTGAAATAACCCTCCTATTTTTACCCTAATTTCATAAGGATTTTTTTTTTAGAGATGATATATAGATATATCATTCATTACAAATATATTTCCCAGGGTCATTTTCTTTCTCCAATAAACAAAATATATCCAGGATCAAAATAACTTACCAATATAAATATATCAGTGCATAACTAATAACATACACATACATATGAAGATGTATGTGTTCCTCTTGTACAAATTCAGAGTATATTCTTTATTTTTTTGTACAAGAACATTCTGTTTAATTTAGATTTTTAGCATTTCAGATTAATTATTGTATCCTGATTTTTAGCCATAAAATCCACTGGAAACATGTACTTTAGTCTGTCATTATAAATAAGAAATGATCAAGTAATAATCAGTGGTAAACAAGCTTTTAATATAGATGATTGTGTTAAAGTCTGGATAGTATCAAATTAAGTATAAAAGAAAGTGGATCCTAAGTGATCACAAGCAACATCTAGGCGTAATGGAAACGCGCCTAACTTATACATGAGAGGTCACGAGTTCGAGTACTATGCTGGTCGGTTCAAACACAATTTTTGTTTTTCTTTTTTTTTCCTGTATGGTTTGAAATCTGATACCTACCTATTTTGTACATATATATTTAATGTTTGCCTATAACCTAACATACAAAACAATTCTTCTTACTTTACTATTTTTGAATCCCATTCCTATAGCTGTTCTAGGAATTATAATCATATTTTTGATCAAATATCAACATGTACACAGATATACATGTACATGTCAATACCTCTGCTCATTTTCCAGAAAACTGGGTGAAACAATTGCTAAATGTACTAAGCCTTGAAATGCATTTCTATTTTTAGAATACAATCTATCATGATCAACCAATACTTCATTTATTTGAAGCTGGTTAACTCATGAATCCTGTATCTGCCACACTAGTTCAAAGCAATGGAGATACCTTTCATTGCATTCTGTCTGAAGCATTTTTTTTAGAAAAACATTTTACTTTTCTCAATACAATTCAGAAATGAGTTCAAACTTATTTACAAAGCATTTCAGTAAAAGAAAATAAAATCCTTTTAAGTTTACTTCCTGCTAAATCCAGATTTTGTTCTAAAACTTAGTGCTCTGTTATGTCTCAAGATTAGCTAATACATTTATATAAATTATGCAAAACAGTAGCTCACATAATTGTACATTTCTTACCAGATTTTTATAGCTGATACTTGAGCATATTTCTCTTGTTTATGTTTCAGACCCTACTTCAAAACAAATCAAACCTTAACACACAACAATTTCAACAGACCAACAAATTTAATCTGACACTTTACAGAACATAAGGGCAACTTGATCTCTAACCATAAAATATTCAATACATGACTAGAAATCTTAGAAACATAAAATTTTCCCCGAATACATGCAGATATTATCAATTTAAGCTCTTATTGAAACTAGCTAGCATGTTCATTCACTCCTCCATAATAGCCATTACTTCATTTTTACTTAGTGCTTGGGTTACCTGAAAGAGCATAAGTGGCTGCCTCATTTAAAATGAGACACCCCATATGCCATGAGCAAACAAGGGTCAGATCTATGATCTGGTATGAGTAACATCAATACATTCATGATATTAAGCATTAGAGAATATAAGAGTACTAACTTGTTGTTTAAGAAAATTTCTGCAATCAATTATTTTAACATAGTATAATTAAGTTGGTTCAGGTATGATATATTCATTTATCATTCTTACACTTGCATACATAATCATACAAACATAATTATCTATTTGCAACAATTGCATTCACTGGAACCATCTTGGTTCCATACCATTCAACCTAAGAAATATCCATATTCCTATTTCTTCATTTACAGGTTGTATAATTCAATTTAAATCCCTGCCTCATCTGCTATTAAGGAATCACTGGGACACATTGCAATGAACTAATTCACATCATTGCACAAAGATCTCAGGGCTTAAACAAACCATGTGCCAACTTGCATACTTCAAATATGACAAGCATTCCAGCAGCTTTCTTGGCCTTCCCTTCCCTAGTTTATTTACTAGTGTATTGTCTTAAATCCTATCATCAAATATGCTAAGTGAACATGTCACTGCAAACATGGAAACATCCATAATTTTTCCTAGCATAATTCTCCTTAGAAATAAGCAGATAGTTATTTCCTAAATGGGGTCAATATGTCTTGATCTTAGTAAAATATAAGAACATTTTCAACTGTATAAAGAGGCATGGCATGTTATATAGATCTGCAAGCCTTTATGATTGATTCAGATTCAAGATCTGGTTCAATCATAATTTTAGCTTGTGGGTTTCTTTTTTTTTTGATTTGATTAAGGGCTCAGCACTTAGAAAATTTCTATTGCACCCTTAACATTTTTCTTTTCAAGCCTCAGCACTTATACCAAGTATAATGCAGCTCCAATCATTTTTATAAAGTTTCCATGCCATAGATCTATAACAGCTGAGAGTATTCTCTATATAATTTTTTTAAGATCCCAAACTTTAACATTTGTGAGCATAAATAAATCAGTATGATACTCATCCAAAGACAAATGTCTCAACCAATCAAAGATCATCAAAATCATCCATATTAAATCATATCAGATTTAAAATAAGACATCCAAAAAGCATTGATGAAATCATATACATCAAAACCAGAAATACATAAATGGCAATATAAAAAGTGGCTGCCTCATCTCAGGTCTTAATGCCATGAACTCAGTGAGATTACTCACCTAAATGTTTCTTCTTATTAATCCAGAAAATTCTTGTTTGAGTGTTTTCTCCTTCCTTCCAATATTTTTCTTTTCTTTTCTTATTTTTGTGCAGCCCGGGGTAAAGACAATTCCACTGCCTATTTATATGCATTTTTCCTCTAGGGTTTTGTTGAAACAGAATTCCATTTCTGTCCTAGCTAGCATCATGCATTTTTCATTCATAATACCCCGGCCATATTAACCAATTTAAAGACTGCATTTTCTTTACTTTACTTTTCAGAAAATGGCCACTCACCTAGTCATGTTAAAAGTGTGACTATCCTATTTTATATTTTTAATTATTTCTGAAAATCCCCTTTGCTATTTTTGCCTACACAAGCATATTGACTTGTATCACATTTCATGTCATTTTAATGTTATGGTTTCACTTGCTTATATATATATTTTTATACTTTTCAGTACTTAAAAATATATATATTGGTATACATATCTTATCTAGGCTTATTTAATTCCTCTTTGATTTCAGAAGCATATGCACCTATATGTATACAGGTTTACAAGTATATATATATATATGATTTTCTTTTCTGGGTTTTAAATAAAATTTGTTTACTGATTTAAAGTAGAACTTACTTTTCTTATTTTCTAAGATGATCCATATAATTCCAGAAATCAAATAACCATGTTGCAAAATCATGTTTGTATTGCTTTTTAATTCTTGTTTTAAATCCAAGAAATCTGGAGTTCTTTCTTGTGCCATTTCAGTGTGCACGTGCACACATATACTTGCACACTATTTATTCCAGATATTTCACCATATTTAAATCTGAATATTTCAAAAATTAAATCATTTTTCAAAAATGATTTTTCACAAAATTTTGGGGTATTACAGGGAGACAAGAGGTATGATGGAGTAGGGATCGGTAAAGTAAAAAAGAAGGAGGAAGAAAGGAGCATAGGATAAGCAAATGTAGGGATCAATTAGAATATTTGAGGGAATAGATGAGAACGTTGAGGGAAAGGGGTCGGTTGTTTGTGGCTTGCATAGAGGGGTCAGTAGTATGGCAAAAGAAAGGAATCAGTGGTTTTGTTGGTGTGTTATAGACGGAGGGATCGGTCATTATTAGGGAAAGGGATCGACATGAATAATTTGGAGAGAGGGATCGATTATCTCACTTTGGAATAGAGATCGGCAATATATGGGTCAGCTACTTATGCTTGGTTGATCCTTAGCTTTGAATTGAACTTGAAAACCAATCCATATGCCCTTGTTTGAACAAAAAGAACCAATCACATCCCAATAACTTGAACTTATCACGATGATGAATAATAGGATCGCATATCCAATATCGAACTCGAAATTAAACGACCAAACTCCTAGGACTTAGAACTTAAATTAGAACTTAATATACAAACTTTGATAATGGATTTGCATACTTCGATATGCCACTAATCGATTCCAAAACTTACACAACTGATCAATCTAGCCACCAGTTAATACGGTCAGAGATAATGGTCACTCTAGTTAGAATCTAAAGTCTCGTCGTTTAATTTTTCTTTTTTGCTTTGAACTGCTTATCTTTTCGCTGCACGACACCGCACCATACTAGCGTACACTTAGCATGAGGGGACAGGTAAATTTTAGTAATCTCGATTATCTACCGAGTTTAGTTGACATGGACTCCGAACATTCAGAGTGTCTAGCTACAATGTCCTCCGGACCAACTTCACAACATGGCAACCTAGAGTCGAATCTAGTTCCGCAACTGTATCTGGTAGACTTTCCCTTAATCGACGAACTGAACAACCAGAGGTTTTTGGCCCGTCAACCGCCTTTTCTTTTATGTTCCCGTCCTTCTGCCATAAGATTTAAGCAAAGCCCGCGATGCCGTAGAAGGTGCTATATTTTTAGATAATCCGACGGATTCCCAAGCCTCCAAGATCAGCGTGGCCGCTCTTCATAGACTATGCTCTAGACATAGGTTTCCATTTGGGGATGTTCTGGTTCCTTCGATGAACGACGGGGCTCATTTGCCCCCGGGGGGTATACAGCAAGCAATAAGTTCATGTGCTAGGCCGGATGCACGCCGCCCTTCAATTCTTTTATCCAAGGAAATGCTAAAATATCTTGAAATAGCTCCCACTCAACTACACCCGAATAGTTATGCCTTTCTTCATGGCACTTTCTTTCTATTCATAAATGTTCTGTTCTTCCCGCCATCTCCTGAGGACATCAAGTTTATTTACAACTTCAAACAACGGACAAGAAGCCTTTCCTAAATATTCCTTGAGCCTTCGCCCAACTGTCAAGTATTAACTAGTACTTGGAACAAACTCAACCTCTTTAAACATGAATGGCTCTATGTCCGATGTTCGCCTAGCTTCGTGAGGCGACGGTTGGAAGGACGTAAGTGTCATCTTCACTTTACTCTCAAATTCTTTAGTACAATTTATATCCTAAACCAACTAATATTTTGAAAATCTACAAGTGTCCATCCATGTCCAGAGGGCGATAGTTTCTCAAGGGAAAATTCTACAAGTCGTGTCACTCCGGTTTAAGATAGGGACATTAGATCCCTTGTAACCGATGAATGGCTATCTATGTTTGGACTGTTGGAAGAAGGTCCCAGCATTGGGCTTCCATGTAGCGCTACATAACCAAGAATTGTTGCAGAACATGAAGGTGATGCCAATAA
This sequence comes from Allium fistulosum, assembly GCA_030737815.1. Lineage (NCBI taxonomy): Eukaryota > Viridiplantae > Streptophyta > Magnoliopsida > Asparagales > Amaryllidaceae > Allium > Allium fistulosum. Next base: position 1,461,009,280 of record CM060902.1, read on the forward strand.
CCCTATCATGCCCACAGTCGATGGGACTGAGGAGGATGCCGAAGAGGGTGAAATTTTGGGTGCCAAAGTCAACAAACCTGGCAATATTGATGCATGTCTAGGCAATGTGCCCGTGGTTGAACCGTCACAAGGCATGGTACTTCACATGCTAACAAGGAGAAGAAAAAAGCTTGCATATAAACTGTAACGTCTACGGATTTTGCCCGCTCGAAAATCGACATCCATACTTTACATCGTACTCGAATTCCATAGATTCGACCGTTCAAATCCGAGTCGCCGGAGCTTATAACACAATTAAGTAATAACACAGCGGAAGAAAAAGAATAATACATTGATATACAATATCTGATACAACAGAGTGATACAATGAATATCAATATACATCAGAGATATGATACAACAAATAGCAGCGGAAAAGAAAACGATAATATCAGCAGCGGATAGTCTTCATCTTCAAAGCACCAATTCAGAAATAGCTCGAACTCCCAATAACGAGGCACAAAGATAAGCAAGTGCAGTCCATATCCAAAGACTGAACTAGCTCCAGATAATCTACTGAACCTGACTATCTGAAAAACCCAACTCTAGACTGCTCGTGTAGAAACTTTTGAGCATCCAGAGTTTAGGAAAGAAACAATAAACTCCGGATCAGTCATGGGACTGGTGTGAGCAACAAAAACAGTTTATCTTTAAAAATGAACAGCAGAGAATTTTAAAGTCAATTCGCAATGCTTTTGGAAAATGAAACTACCATAAGGCCTCCCGCCACACACACAATGCAAACGCAGAATTGGAGGAGATTTCTCCTTATGATAGTCAAAGATGCTTACTATGCAAAATCAAATCATTTGATATTATTACTAGTGCATAGTGCAGAAAACATTTCGAAAGTAGAATATAAATCTTAGCCAGCATAGACATTTCGAACTATGCCTATTATAGCTACCATCCAAACAGTGGGGCGCCACCATAAGTAGATGGCAAGTTCTACAACTATTACCGTACAAAGTTCGTATTTGGAAGATGGATTTCCAACAAATGGTCAGGCTAAGGAACTTCCTATTCCACGAAAGAACGCCTCTGGTGGGACGCTCCGAGAACCAAACTGTTCTCTGCCAAACAAGGCCGGCTACCCCCGTTTCCCAGGGAATATACAAAACCTCAGATATGCCACCCCCGGTCCTTTGGGACCTTTAACCAAGGCGCCTCGAAACCAACATCACACATAATAAATAAAGTGTGTCCACATGAGTAAGTATCTGGGCTCCATACCATGATACTACCCTTTTCCAGAAGGAATGGTCATACCCTAGGGAAGCTACCCCTGAAACCTTGCCGCACAATTCCTATTTCGACCATTACCGGGTTGTGAGGTTCGACAAAGTCTCGTCCACAAAGCTACGCTTTGTCACAAAGCCATGCTTAGGGTCAACAGATGATCAAAGCAATGATCACAAAGATAAATGATCAAACAAATGATCATATCACAAATGATCAAACAATGATCATCACACAGCAACACTCAGCATGTCACATTACCAAATTGGGAATATATCGCTGATAAATTTCAACTACATAATCTCTGAGCTCGTACGTCTCAGAGAAGGGTGTTAAGCTAAGAGAATAAATTCTCCGCCACCAAACAGATATGTATTTGAAAGAAATCGGCTTTATATCTCAAAGTGTAATGTCAGACATGTAACCATACAAGTATGTTCTGGGTTCGAATAGAACCGAAGGCACTTCTTATGAAGCCCTTGCAAATCCGGATAATTCTCTAATCATGTCCGGACTTCCCATCACAAAGGATGATCAAATCTTTATACCGGGGAACAGTCGATGCAGAGATATTCGACGAGTTGTCCTTTCATTTTCGAAATTATCCGGTCTTCAACACCGGTCATCAAATGCTATCCATATACGACGTATCATTATTCGGAATGGGTTATACGACCCAAAGGTCCTTTCTCGGTTAACCCGAATAGTGAGCGAATTATTTAAAACATATGGATATGGGATTTCAATTAAGTCACAACTTATTACCCAAAATCTTTCTTCAAATGGTTTAACAAATTACCATTTTCAAATCTTTAAACAAAAGATTTATTTTAACAACCTTCAATGGTTTAAACAATTTCCTGATTTTTATCTTTCAAACAAAAGATTCATTCACAGATTTTCCAAATCAATTTCCATTTCAATTTAACTCGTTAAATCTTTAAATCAAAGATTTAACTTATAGCTTTCAAAACAATTTCATTTCGAATGGGTTAAACAAAACATCATTTTAAATCTGTTAAAAATAAACAGATTTAATTCATAGTTTTCAAAAAAGAATTCTGTTTGCGCCAAAAATGGTCACAAACCCCGAATGTTGTGAAAGCACCAGTGTATGAATACAAATCAACAATATTCAAACACAAATCTCAGATCTAAACAAGCAACAAACAGCAATCCAGAAATAATGAACAAAAACACGAGATTTATAGTGGTTCGGCTATCTCCAACCTACGTCCACTCCAAAGTTTTTATCTTTTATTGATTGATGCTTGAAGATTACAATTTCCTACTGCGTAGTACAACAGACTTTATGATTATAATCTGAACCTAAGGCAGCAATGGTGATCTGGAGTAAATCTGGCAGAGTCTGGGCGCTCCTTAGCTCTCAAAATTGTCTGACCCCTCTTCTGAATGACCAGGGGCTCTATTTATAGGTGTAGGAGGCTGATATTTCGCCTAAATTGAGGGGAGACCAGTTCTGGCACGTGAGGGGGCCCACATGCCCGCTTTCTGGAAATCCGGGCCCACTTTGGGATCGATTCGAAGCTACGTTCGAATCGATCAAGAAATTGTCCAATCGAGCTGAAATTTGGCATGAACATTCTTCAACATGTGCTCAAGCTACTGTGAAAATTTCATAGCATTTGGACTTGTAGATCTCAAGTTATGATCGATCCAAGATGACGTTTTTCGGCTGTGCATGTCGTTCAAATCGATCTCCTTCGAATCGATTCTTTCGAATCGATCATGGCACGCGCTCTCATGGTGATGCGTCGCGCAATCTTCGAGTTGATCCTCCTTTTTCTCCGAGTTTACTGGGTCGAATCCTTGGTTTTAGCCGCGTTTACCTGGTGGACTCGAGACGTTGGATTCGAAGGTTCGCTTCCTTCGAATCGATGGAACTGGAGCTGGTTCGAATCGATCAAGACGCGCTGCTGTGGATCGATTCGGAGTTGTCTTATCCTGGGGATTCGAAGGTTATGGAGTCGAGGCACCCTTAATTGCATGGATTCAAAGTAATGGTTCCAGATGGATACGAAGTGACCAGCCTTTGTGGATTCGAGAGAGTGTTCACCCAAGGGTACGAGGTAGATGCAGTCGATCCTGATGGAGTCGAGCGTGATGGATTCGAAGCTAGGTGATCGATACGAACAACTCCACCCTAATCGATACGAAGTCCCATCGATTCGAACCGTGCCCTGTGCATTTTGGTCCATTCATATCTTGTGCGTACGGACTCCGATTGGCCTGAAAATTGAAACATAGCCTCTCCTAGTCCTCATCATCATCTCCAATCGATTTCGTCTCGATCGGAGCCCGGTCAAATTTTGACATTATCCATTGCAGCCTTGTTTCCAATTGCACTCCAATCCTGATATCCATCATTCCTTGCCAATTTGTTGATATTCCAGCTTTAACCAAAAAGCGGGATAACATTTGCCCCCCAAAACATGCCTTGTGATAAGAAGGCGTGTTTTGAATAGTTTCCGAATCCAATATTCAAAGTCCATAGCCAATTCCGTGCCCATCCAAACTCGAAGGCTGAGTTATTAGTCCGTCCTTATCCAACAACCGAATCCAAGACCTCTCCGGGTCGATATCCAAATCCATAACCTCTCTGGGCTCTTGCCAAGCGCAATCCACACCTGACGACCGTGGTCCAGTGTCCCTGGACGTTGAGCTAACCTCTCCGGGTTCTTGCCAAGCGCAATCCACACCTGACGACCGTGGTCTAGTGTCCCTGGACGTAAGTAATGCCGTGGCTTAAGTCCTAAGCCGAATCCTGGTCACTCCGGACCCTTGTTGAGCATAATCCATACTCAACGACCTGAAACAATAATCGATAATAGGGGGCCTAAATCCTAGGCCGAATCCTGGCCACTCCGGACCCTTGCCGAGCATAGTCCATACTCGACGACCTGAATGAGTTAATTTACCACGTTCGGGCAAAAAGACTCATCCCTTGCCAGGCGCAATCCACACCCGACGACCTTTTATCAAAAACCAAAAAGGATCCAATCAAAATCCAATCAGAAATCCAATCCAAAATCCAAATCAAATCGGAAAACCGGAAATCCATATCAAAAATCGAAATCATCATCCAAAACGGAGAACAATCATCCGAATGAATGTTGAAACTAGAAAAACAAGCAAAATCAAGAGTTCAATCCAAACTCCAAAAACAAAATCAGAAAACCAAGTGTCCAATCAAAAACAAAAAACAGATTTCGCAAACCATGGCTTTGCGGTTTATCACCATTCAGAGCATGCCTAGGGGCTAGCTCCGTCCCCATACATGTGTAAATGGCTCAGTTGCTCGCCAATGGTTTGTTACTTATTTCATATTATCCTGGTCAATGGATGACCAATCGACCATCATTCCTGGGCCTCGCACCATCATGGCTCGAGGTAGGCGGTGGTTGCTCCTGCTCCACCGCTGCATTCCGTACTCCAACATACTGCCTCAACTGTCCATTCCTCACATGCTCCTCAATTATGTCCTTTAAATGCCTGCAGCTGTTGGTATCATGCCCGTCCAAATCGTGGAAGAGACAATGCTTTCCAGATGCCCTCTCCCGCTCGGATGGTTCTCTCCTAGCCGGCCTCCGGTAAGGAAGGCGATTCCGAGTTTCCATGTATATCCGCTCCTGTGTCTCGTTTAATTCTGTGTATGTGGAAAACTTTGGATCCTTCCATTGCTTCCTGGTTTTTCCTGAATCGTCATCCAGCTTCCTTTTTCCTTTATCTTTATCCGAGCTTCCGTTGGATGGTCCTCCACCCCCAGTCACGTTCACCTCCTTTAACTTTAAGTCCATACATGCATCTTCTTGCTGAAGGAACCTTTCAGCTTCATGGAAGAATTCCCCAAGATCCAGTGGCGGGTCTCGTACTAAAGATACCTTAAAATCTGAATCCTCTCTGACTCCCGACACTGCCGCCATCAAAACCATCGATGGATCCGACCGATCTACCGAAGCAACCGCCGCATTAAATCGAGTTAAAAATGCTCTAAGTGATTCATCCGTCCTTTGCTTTACCGACGTTAACGTCATCACGTTCTTAGGTCTTTTGATATGAACCCGAAACTGTCCCAAAAACCTATCCACCAATTCCCTCCAAGTCCTGATAGATCCTTCTTCCAGCTGCCTAAACCACATTGCCGCTAGATCTGTCAAGTATAAAGGGAAACATCTGGCCATCACTTCCTCTGATGCCCCCAGCACTTCCATGTGTCTAGTATATCTCATCAAGTGATCTGTCGGGTCAGCCTTGCCATTATATGCTTCCACGCTAGGTAACTTGAACTTAGGTGGATTCTGAGCTACCCTGATTTCCCGAGCGAACGGACTCTTGTTCACCCCTTCTAAATCCTTATTGGTCAAACCTCCACGCATAGTCTTCCTACTGATTTCCATTAATCCAGCGTTTCCTGTTAGGGGTTGCCCCCCATGCTCCCGAGGGAACTCCGGCACATATTCTTCATGTGGCTCATTAGCCGCAACGTTGGCTCTAGCCTGCTGAACTGCTTCCAAAGGTCCTTCTGCGTTGGATCCGGCGGGCCTGCCCCTAAGCCCTTGCTGATTGCCTTCCGGTTCTGTATTCTGTCCTCCATTGGGTTCCGCAACCCCAGTTCCTTGTTCCACATTTGCAGTCGCTATGGTTGGTCCAAGATTCTGTGTTCCTGCAGCTCTCATCTGCTCGAAGAAAGTCTGCATCATATCCTGTTGACTCTTCAGCAACCTCTCGTGTAATGAATTCGCCATAGCTTCCATCTCGTCTCTGGTAATGTAAATCGAAGCTTGTCCTTCTCCAGCTCAGAAAGATGCCTCTTGACTTCCTCCTTGTTGGCTTCTCTCAGCTCTTTGTCTTCTACTTGTTTGTCGAGTCATTACCGAGTCAATCTAAATCCTTCAATCTTTCAAATCTAAACTTCAATCCGATGTAGCGGGTGCTAGTCCTTCTCAATGAAAGCACCAAAGTGTTTGCACCAAAAATGGTCACAAACCCCGAATGTTGTGAAAGCACCAGTGTATGAATACAAATCAGCAATATTCAAACACAAATCTCAGATCTAAACAAGCAACAAACAGCAATCCAGAAATAATGAACAAAAACACGAGATTTATAGTGGTTCGGCTATCTCCGGCCTACGTCCACTCCAAAGTTTTTATCTTTTATTGATTGATGCTTGAAGATTACAATTTCCTAGTGCATAGTACAACAGACTTTATGATTATAATCTGAACCTAAGGCAGCAATGGTGATCTGGAGTAAATCTGGCAGAGTCTGGGCGCTCCTTAGCTCTCAAAATTGTCCGACCCCTCTTCTGAATGACCAGGGGCTCTATTTATAGGTGTAGGAGGCTGATATTTCGCCTAAATTGAGGGGGGACCAGTTCTGGCACGTGAGGGGGCCCACATGCCCGCTTTCTGGAAATCCGGGCCCACTTTGGGATCGATTCGAAGCTACGTTCGAATCGATCAAGAAATTGTCCAATCGAGCTGAAATTTGGCAAGAACATTCTTCAACATGTGCTCAAGCTACTGTGAAAATTTCATAGCATTTGGACTTGTAGATCTCAAGTTATGATCGATCCAAGATGACGTTTTTCGGCTGTGCATGTCGTTCGAATCGATCTCCTTCGAATCGATTCTTTCGAATCGATCATGGCACGCGCTCTCGTGGTGATGCGTCGCGCAATCTTCGAGTTGATCCGCCTTTTTCTCCGAGTTTACTGGGTCGAATCCTTGGTTTAGCCGCGTTTACCTGGTGGACTCGAGACGTTGGATTCGAAGGTTCGCTTCCTTCGAATCGATGGAACTGGAGCTGGTTCGAATCGATCAAGACGCGCTGCTGTGGATCGATTCGGAGTTGTCTTATCCTGGGGATTCGAAGGTTATGGAGTCGAGGCACCCTTAATTGCATGGATTCTAAGTAATGGTTCCAGATGGATACGAAGTGACCAGCCTTTGTGGATTCGAGAGAGTGTTCACCCAAGGGTACGAGGTAGATGCAGTCGATCCTGATGGAGTCGAGCGTGATGGATTCGAAGCTGGGTGATCGATATGAACAACTCCACCCTAATCGATACGAAGTCCTATCGATTCGAACCGTGCCCTGTGCATTTTGGTCCATTCATATCTTGTGCGTACGGACTCCGATTGGCCTGAAAATTGAAACATAGCCTCTCCTAGTCCTCATCATCATCTCCAATCGATTTCGTCTCGATCGAAGCCCGGTCAAATTTTGACATTATCCATTGCAGCCTTGTTTCCAATTGCACTCCAACCCTGATATCCATCATTCCTTGCCAATTTGTTGATATTCCAGCTTTAACCAAACAGCGGGATAACAAATTCATTCATAACTTGGAAAACCATTTTTCAATTCAACTTGAAATTCCTTTAACTAAATTGGAATTTCATTTCTTATATGAAAGCTTTTATCATTTGAAAACAAATAGTTTCATTTCAGAAAATCTGATTCATTCATACGAGTTGAAATCCTTGGGTTAAATTCAAATTCATATAACTTGTACAGCATCTTAAAATCCCTACTTTCAAATTTTAAGATCAAATTTTCAAACTTGAATTCAAATTTAAATCTAATTATTTAAATTTCAAAACTTGATTAAGTTATTCAAAATAACTTTTATCTTTGAAATTCTATTTCAAAAGCTTTTCACTTTAAACCCAAATTTCAATCTCAAAATCAATTGAAATTAAAATTTCAATTTCAAAACATCAAATTTAAATTATCTGTGACTTAACCGATTTCCACGTGAAATCCATATTTGTGTGTGTAACAGTGTGGTCTAGGGGTTTTACACAGTAGTGCAACATCATACAATCATCACATATCAGAATACAGAAATATAGTTGATAAGCGATATAAACTATAACGCTCATCTTCATTCACAGATCACAGATATATACATCACAAATTAGTAAATTACAAATCACAACATAAATCAGGATGTATCACAAAACATCATATATCAGGGATATCAACAATCAAGTCATCCAATAGAATCCAAACATTCATAAGTAAGGTCAGTTAATTTTCTGATTTATTCAAATCAGATTAATTTCTTATGAATAAATTACTAATCCTGGTTAATTTATTTATTAATAAATTATAAACCATTTTGGTTAATTATTCTTTAATCATTTATTAATTATCCATTTGTAATAAATTAATCAACCTTTAATTATAATTCATCAACTTTTAATTATTAAATAATTAACCTTAAATTATTTAATTCACCATTTAATAGATTATTTTTAAATTAATTGCTTAAATTTATTAACCATATTAATTAATTATCCTTAATTAATTACCATTTAATTAATTGCTTACAATAAGTGATTATCCCTAATTACTTTCATTTATTAATAAATTTTCTATTTAAAATTTATACTTAAATTAATTACCTGAATTAATCAATCATCTAAATTAATTATCTCTTTCTCAAACACATCCCTCTATTTGAAATATGATAATTACTAATATCACTATTTAAACCAAAACAATTTTAAAACATTAAACCTTAAAATTAAATCTTTAGAATTTGTTTAAAGCTTGTTTTAAATAGGCATATTTTGGGAAAACCTGGTTAATGTTTCTTTGAAAAATTTACACGCCTTAAAGCTTTATCATGTTGTTATTTAAAAAATCTGGTTATTTAAAATTTTGGAAACCTGGAACCATGTTTTCTTTTAAATCGTAAAACCTGGCACTCAAATTGAAACAACTCGAGCCCAAACAAGCTTTTCCCAAGCAACTACTCGAGTTTCCCCACTTCTCTCGTCTTCGAGTATTTTGTCAAATCACTTCGAGTTTGCCCCGATAAAACTTCATCTTCCTCAACCTTGATCAACGCAGACACATGTCATCACGCGTGCATGTGTACAACCAACTAACGTTGCTCTGACCATCGCCGTGGCCTTCGCTACATCGCCGACAACCTCCTCTATCATCACATGAACTCAGATCATCGAATTCAATCCTGAAATCAAAATCAGCCTATCGACTTCACCTAAAACAATACTGGCCATCGGAAAACTTCCTCGTGCGGCCTCCACCGACCATCAGAAATCGAGCAACTCCGGCTACGACCTCGTCATTCACCCAGTCACCATCCCCCAAAGCCATGTGCCACTCGAACAACTACGGAGAGCAAACGAATTGAAAATAGAGCCTCGACAAAAACTAGGTTTTAAAACAAATCTCGACCACCGCCGACGCCATAGTAAACCGGAACACCTCTTGGCATTTTTGCCTGAACGACCAATCACTCCTCCACCATCAGCCAAGTCCCCGACCATCAAAGCGCTTCCAGTCGCCTGAAATTGGCAGAAAACCAATTTCCGTTCAACATTCAATTTCTCCCAAAATATCAACTTAAAAATCCTCATTTTATTTTTAAAAATTATATCTTTTGATGGCGAATCAAAATATATATCTGAAACAACAAGTTATTAAAGTTGAGATTTGATATATTTAAACCCCTACTGTTCTTCTTCCTTCCTATCAAAACTATCATCAGATTTTCACTGGAAATGTTTTAAATCAAATACCCTGTCATTAAAATCAAGTTTGATTTATACATCTAGGGTTAACAAGAATCAGGAAGAGATATATTGAATTTTATTTTGTTTTTGATCAAGCTGGATGCTCTGGAATGAGAAAACAGAGGTGCTTTCCACATAAACAAGCATTCACTTCTACAAATATTTATACGCAAAGGAATTCATATATATGTATATATGCATAACAAGGCAACTTCAAACTCAGGCATCATAAGCAACAGATAAACACATATATTTATCTTAGTTGTTTATAAACGAAAAAAGAGTAAAATAGATGTATATATAAAGAGAGATAGTGTTTACAGAGGGGAGGTGTTTACTGGTTATAAAGTTTTGTACAGGGTGACATATTTTTATGTTTGGTTTGTACATAGTTCAACTGACTTTAGTTATGCTAGAGATGTAACATTAAATGCATGAGTACTTGTTCCCATGCTTGCATTAATTACCTTGGTTTACTTCCCATTTTTTTCTTTTTACAGCCCATGCTTATGCACTTTGTTTTGGCCGCAACTATATTTTGGTGGGATGAAATGATTTGTATATGTACTTCTTTTGCCTGAAAGCTAAATATATGTAGATAAAGTTGTCTTATTTCTTTTAAACTTTGTTGTTGCCTTGTCTACTTATTTACAGGCTGTATACTTTATGTTTGATAGATGTTTATTTTTACTTTGTTTGCATACTTACTATTTGTTATGTATGTACAGTTTATTTATTTGTTATGCTTTTGGTTAATTACATTTCATTTGTTCTATTTTGTTTAGTGTCTTCATATTTGCATATATAAAATGTTGTCTTTGTCTAGTTTATCTTGTTATGTTTTTGTATGTTATTTTACAAATGTATTTATTTGTTATGTCTTTGCCTTATGGCTTTGTACTATAAATAAGTTCCTATTTTAATATGTTGTTAAATTTCTAACGATTGTATTTACTTGATATTTTCCTTGTATTTTACTATATATATATTTATTTTATAAACTCAAATTATTATTAATATTATTTAAATTCAAATTATCATCATTTAAATTTTTAAATCAATCAATTTATTTATTTATTTATTTTTATTCTTGTGTCCAAAGTATATATATTATTTATCTTTAAAAATCATTTATTTAAGATTTTATTTTCAAATCCAATATATACATATATTATTCAAATTTAAATGGTTTATACAAAGTATATTTTTACTCGGGGAAACTCGCTTCACTTTATTGATTTATTTTACTATTTTTATTCAAAAATTCAAAAAACTATCAATTTAAATTAAATAAAAATCTAGGGTCGTTACATAAACTCCGTATGAGAATAGCTGCTAAAGAGCCTGAGTTTATTATCACTTCCGTCGATGGAGAGTCTTCCTCTCAACATTTAGAAAGCTGGATGGAAAGGTTCTCGAACCTTCTAATCCCTGTTAACATCGTGACTTATGACTTCCCTAACATCAGTATTGGAGGGCTCAATTCTCCCACCATAAGTGGCGATGACATTCTTCCCACCAGTAAAGGAGAGAAAACTCTTATGAGCAAGGCTGCAATAACTGGTCCGTCGATGGGACACTAGAACACTCGCAATCATGCGCACTTCACTGCACGATTTTCACCTATCTTTTCTTCAATGGTGACTTATATACTATTGTTTGGTTTGCAGCTGTGATGTCTCAATCTCGTGCTTTCAATCATTTGAGGGCCTCCTCGACGCAGTACAGCCCCAACCGCAGTTCAGAATTGGGTAGGCGCTAAGAGAGAAATGACAACCGGGAAAGAAATCGTCGTTCGAGGGAATTTTCATCTTCTAAACATATGTCCTAGTCTCTGTCGTCTCATCGGGAAGTCTAGTCTAATCTTCCTATACACAGTGGCGACCAGACTTCATTTCATGGTCCTCAAATTGTTGTACTGCCTGAGCAATATTCTAGTTCATATAGCTCTAGACAGTCCCATGATTGAAGGTCGGGCAAATGCCCAATCGTCACGTCTAATCCATTTTTGCCAACTACAGCTCCTAAAACTTCCACGGTGGAAAAATTGGCCGAATTTAAGGTCAATTACCTAAAGACTTGTGATGGGCTTAAGATCCTTCCATCCATACAATCCCATGGAATACTAAAGCGAGTGCCCTTGGATGCATCAATGACGTTTTTATGCAACACGAATCATTATAATACCAAGTCGAAAAGATCTCCAAGGTGTCTATCGAGAGAAGCATGAAATCGATCGCCTCAAGCTAGAGGCGATCCATGATAAAGGTATAATTAAACATCAAGACAATGAGATCTCAAAGTTGATAGTGAAGCTAACCTAGGCAGAAAAAAGTGCCAAAGAAACATCTGAGACGGTGAGTCGTCTAGAAGCTGTCAACAAAAAGGAACTTGATGCTGCTCTCAACCGCAGCGGTGTGCTTGCTTTGGAAAAAGAAATTTTTCAAAAGGAGAAAAATATTTTGGCTTGCTGCATTGAGGAGCTTGAAGAACTTCTTAAAAATGAGAGGGAAAAGAAAATCGAAGCTCGGGAGGAGTCGCAAAAGATATTGCGAAGAGGCTACTAAAGCCCGAGGACTGAAAATTTAGCTTGATCAACAACTCGCTCAAATTGAAGTCCTCAAGGAAGAGGTGAGGGAAGTAGGCCACAATGAGATTAGAGAACAGATTAAGGCCTGATTAGAAGATGCCAAAGAAGTCGGTCGAAATGAATTTAAGGACATGTTCGATCCTTTGATCATTAAATATAACACTAAAGTCCTTATCCATCGCGATCTGAGTTTTCTTGGAGAGGGCTACCTTGAGTCACTCACCGAGGCTTGGGAATACATTGTCGATATGAAAAAGAAATCCCTCGGCGAAGCTGATTTAGATGAAAAGAAGCTGGCACAGGAGATTCTTCACAAGGATGAATCTTTAGACCTCACTACCACAAGATTCCGATACTTTGACATCCTGCACCCTCCGACAAAGGGAAAAACATAGTTAAGTCTTTGGTGTCCGATCCCAAAGGCCCTTCCTCTTCTCAAGTAGCTGAAGCGTCGGTTTCTCTTAGACTAGGACATGATCTAAACTAAGATCCGGACAGACCTGGTTATCAGTCTAAGGTGCTGACTCATATTCTAGAGGGGAGCACTCCAACGACAACTAAGAGTCAACTGGATGTAGGTATCACGCTTTATTCTCCATTATTTGAGAGATTTCGTTCCCCATGCCCAATAGTCATAGGCTTTTGTTTTCGCGAATCTGCAGGTCTTCCGAGTCCCAGGTAGACTTCAAAAAGTGATGCCGCCATGAAGAAACAATCAACATCTACTAAAATTCCCACGGCCACCGACATTCCAGGGCCCAATACTCAAATTATTGGAGTATTTGATGATGAAAAACCTGATGACTTTCCTTTGCCAGATGAATCAGATGATGTTGTAATCACTAGCACCACCGAGCATACCAATGAGCTTAGCTTAAAAGAATGCATTGACAGAGAGGAGTTACTAAAGAAAAAGGCTAAGGATGAACCAGTCGATGCAAACATTGACGATCCAAATCTCATTCCATTACAGGTCATTCCACCCGGTGGGTTGGTTCCCCAAGAAATCCCACCAACCTCTGAATGCTCTCCTTCTAAGGACGGCAAATGAGCAAGGAAAAGGAAAGGTGGAAGTTCGGGTGGTGGCACTCCTAAGAAATCCAGAAAGGAGAAAGGGCAAAAGAAATGGTCATTGCTCCAGCTTAGTTTTTATAGTTTACATAGTTGTTTTTCTCTTTTATTGGTCATGATTGTGCGGGTACAGCCCCTTTTTTGAATAAAAAGTTTACCACAATTTTGAAGTTTAGCATGCAAATAAAAGTTCTTTGTTTTTTGTTGAGATCTTATATGAATTTTGTCTACGTAATTGAGCTATTACTTTTCCATTCAATGTACTTGTAATTCGTAGCTCGTTGATTTGGATGATAATCCGTTAATTCTATAATAAGGCCTCCATGTGGTCATGGCCTTGAGTTGTACCAAAACAGGACTCGAGCCCTGACGTTACACGGTTGGATTTAGCGGTTTGAGCGATTATACTTCTGCCCTCAGTTTCGGGTTAACGGAGTTAGACAGTGGATGGTCAAACTCCATCCTCAGCGAATTTATACCCCTTCGGTTGGTTTCAGGTTGGAGTTTATGGAATAGTGGGTGGTTGAACCGCACTCGTCTATTTCTTTATACTCATATTCGCATTTTGGGGTTAAGAGTTAGTTAGTGGGCGGTCAGATCACATCCATTCATGTTTATACGTCGGTCCATGCTCTAAGGACTTAGGGTTATTTCGAAAAATAGTCGAACCGTACTTTCCTTAATTGATTTATTTATCCCCAAGTCTGGGGTTTGACTTAGGGAACAATCAGTTGTATCACGATGACTTTTGATTCATATTCATCCCATCACTTGATAAGACTAATTTGGTTATCGCATGGTCGAGTCACATCCATTCCTCGTTATGTATTCTGTCCTTTGCGTTGTGAGTGAGAATCATCAAATGAATGGTCGGACCATTCTCATTTTGCTTAGTTCAATTGTAAACTTATGTAATCAGCTGGCTCCAAACTCTGGGAATCTGCTTGGACATATCAATATTAGTTAGTCAGGTGTCATAACTAACATGTAATGTTACAACAATCACAAATAGGAGAGAAGTTTCAAACTTTATTTACAAACAGAAAGAAATGACATAATCTGTCTTATTACATATCTAGAAAATCAAATGCTAAAGCAAATTCAAAAATTGAATACAACTGAATGAAAAAGAATAAACTAAGTGAAATAGCATCATAAATGCTTACTATTCCATGCCCTTGGGAGTGTGGTGCCATCAACAGTCGCAAGTTTAAATGTTCCCTCTCCAAGCCTCTATTCAATGACAAACGGTCCTTCCTAAGTAGGATTCATATGTGATAGGGAAGGAAAAACCCGTTTCATGACCAGATCATCGATTTCAAAGGTTCTAGGTTGGACTTTAGTGTTGTAGTATCGGGAGAATCGGTGCCGGTGTGTAGCTACTTTCAAATCAGCTTCTTCGTGCTTCTCATCTACAAAGTCTTGAGATTCCAAGGGGAGATCTTTGTTCATTTCGGGCTCGTAGTAGGTTATTCGATGAGAAGAGTCTTTGGGTTCAATAGCAATTACGGCTTTAGAGCCGTAAGCAAGGGCAAATGGAGTATAGCCAGTCGTGGACTTGTGGGTGGTCCTATAAGCTCATAGTGCTGTCGGGAGTTCATCCATCTACTTGCCTCTAGCCTTTTCCAAAAGCTTCTTCAGAATGGATTTTATGATTTTGTTTACAGTTTCAACTTATCCATTCGCATGAGGATGAGCAACTGCTGCAAATCTCTTTTTAATATGATGTCGACGGTAGAAATCTTTGAATTCAGCACTATCAAATTGGGTCCCATTATCAGCTACAATAGTTCATGGAAGACCAAAATGAAAGATGATGTTCCGGACAATGAAGTCGATTACTTTCTTTATTGTGATCATGGCTAAAGGTTCTACTTCAGCCCATTTAGTGAAGTAATCAACTACGGTGGTGGCTTACTTCGCACCACCTTTAGAGATCGGTATGGAACCGATAATATCTATGCCCTATACGGAAAATGGCCATGTGCTGACCATTTGTGTGATTTCCATCGGTGGGGTTCCCGGAACTTTTGAATACATCTGGCACTTGTCGCATAGCCTTGCATAATCAACAGCATCTTGATTGACAGTAGACCGAAAATACCCATAACGGAGTATTTTCTTTGATAGGGTTTGCCCCTAGTGTAATCACCACATTCCCCTTCATGAACTTCTTTTAGGACTCGTTTTATTTCATCATGTGCGATACACCGAAGCAGGAGGACAAAAAAACCCTTTCCATACATAACTCCTTCCTGAATGGTATATCGTGAAGCTTTATGAAGGACTTGTCGTTTTTAAATATCGGAGTCAGCCCGACTCCTTCTCATGATCCGTCTCTAGCACTTGATCGATTTCCATCAGGTTTATGCTCGGAGCGTTTAGTACTTCAACTAGGACCAAGCCCATTCATTGTGCATCCCCAGTGCTAGCAAACTTTGCCAATGAGTCGACCTCTTTGTTTCAATCTCGAGGAATGTGCGTAATATCATAGTACTTAAAGTCAGTCAATAGCACTTGGACTCAAGTATAGTACGGAGCGATTCATTGTCCTTTAGCCTGGTAATCCCCTCTGACTTGGTATATTACCAATTGAGAGTCGCCAAAGATTTTAAGAGATTTTATCCCTAGTTCTCTTGTGAGGTTAAGTGCAGCAATCGGAGCTTCATACTTAGCTTCATTGTATGTTGCAGGGAAATCAAGTTTTAAAGCATAACAAATTGACCGATCTTCTAGAGTTACTAGCATAATTCCATCTCTATAACAACATTCAGTGGATGCTCCATCCATATACAACTTCCAACATATGGCAAGGGTTCCACCGCTCTTTGAGAAATCATCCCGTGTAGTAAATTCTGCTATAAAGGCCGCGGGTGCATGTCCTTGAATAGCCCTCCGAGGAAGATAAGTGATGTCGAATTGGCTCAGTTCGATATTCCACTTGAGCAACCATCTAGATATCTCAGGTTGTTGTAGGACCTGTAGTAACGAATGGTCGATGTAAACATTGATAGGATGAGCCTAAAAATAGGGGTGGAGCTTTCATGAGGCAATTAACAAGCGGTATGCTAATTTTTCTATCTTCGAATAGTTCCTTTTAGCTCTTGTCAATCGCTTGCTAACATAATAAACCAATCATTGGATTCGATTTTCTTCACGAAGCAGTGCGGCGCTTATAGCAAGTAACGACACAGCTAAGTAGATATATAAGTCTTTATGATCTACCGACTTTGACAAGATGGGAGGTCTCTCTAAGTAGTTCACCAAAGCTTGGAATGCGTCCTTACCATCCTGTGTCCATTCAAAAGTCCTTTTCCCTCTTCTAATCAAGTCAAAGAAAGGAATGCATTTATCGGTAGCTTTGGAAATAAATCAACTCAGAGCGGCAACCTTCTCATTCAGACTCCATACTTGTTTTATGGACTTTAGCGCTTGGATGTTGCGACTAGCTTGGATCTTCTCGAGATTAGCTTCGATTCTGCGAGCATTGACGGTGAAACCCAAGAGCTTTCCTAAGCAAAGCCAAAGGAGAAGTTCAAAGAATTAATCTTCATTTTGTAATCTCGGAGGATATCGATCATTTCTACCAAGTCTCTAATGTGATCACTAGATTGTCGTGACTTCACGAGCATATAATATACATATACATCAATCGTCTTTCTGATCTGATCTTTAAACCTTATGTTGACTAAGCATTGATATGTTACGCCAGCATTCTTTAGTCCAAATGGCATCACCACATAGCAATACAATCAAACGTTAATAATGTAGCCGGTGTGCTCTTTATCGGGAATGTGCATCGAGATTTGGTTATATCTTGAGTACGCATCCATGAAAGGTAGCAATTCGTGTCCCATGTTTCAGTCTACCAACTGGTCGATCCTTGGAAGAGGAAAATTGTCTTTCGAGCATGCCTTGTTCAAACCTGAGTAATCAACGCATGTTCGCCATTTCCCATTCTCCTTTTTCACAAGTACAGGATTAGATACCCACTTGAGGTAGAGGGCGTTGCGAATAAACCCATTGTCTTTGAGCCTATCCACCTCCTTTTTAAGAGCAAGAGATCTCTCTGAATCCATGCCATGCCTTTTTTGTTTCACCGAGACATGCCTTTGGTCGATATTCAATGCACGGCTCGCAATGGCAGGCGAGATCCCACATATGTTAGAGTGAGTCGAAGCAAACACGTTGAGATTCGCTTGGAGAAAACTAGCAAGTTCCTTCATCATCGGGAAGCTGAGCTGTGATCCAATCTATAGGACCCGTGACGAGTCGTCTTGGCTGACCGTGATGTCAATCGTCAGCTCCCGCCTTGACCTCTTTGGGCTCCTCCTCATTATCCCTCGGATCTATGTCTCTATAGAACCTATTATGGTGCTCGAGCCAAGGCCCAGGCGCTGGTTGTCAATGTTCAGTGACTTGGATGCGGAGAGATATGTCCACACCCTTACCTTTCTCCTTTCGTTGAGCATCCCTCAATTTGGATATATAGCAAGCACGTCCGGTCTCCTGATCACCATGAAAAACTCCAACACCATTATCTGTCGGGAACATCAAAGTCAAATACCATGGGGCAAGAGCTGCCCAGAACTCTGCTAGGGCCAGTCGGCCTAGAAAACATTGTATGGAGAGTTAACATCCAAAACAATGAATGGAAAAATCCGCACTCTCCTTTGGTCACTTTCTCCCAATTCCACGGGCAATTCAACATAACTAACAGTTTTAGTTATAGCATTGTTAAAGCCATGAATGTGGGCTTTAGATGGTTTCTAGTCTTTGGCTTCCATCCTCATCTGATCATAAGCGTTTTTGAAAATTATATTTACAGTGCTTCCACAATCAACCAAAATCTCCTCACTAAGGCGGGGCCGATCATGGCCGAAATGACCATTGGGTCGATCATCGGTACCTCCACCTTATTTGCATCTCTGTTTTTGAACACAATGCCATCTGTCATTGTAAGCTGCTGTTTTGCTAGAGCTCCATCTTCTGTATTTAAACAACATTCGAAATTCACATGCTTGATCGCGCTAACGTAGCGCTCCATCTCATGCCAACTCTTATCAGTTGGATGCAATCCTTCAACTATTATATTGATTACTAATCTTCCACCAATCCGCGCAGGCTCCTCAGCCTTGTGTATTGCTTGTCCTCGATTGGGGTCGGACGTCCCCTGCCTGCCATCCTATTGGGCTTTTACAAACTGCTATAACGTTCTCTCTCGAATCTGTTTTTCGATAATATCTTGGAGATGCTTGCACACATTTGTGTTATGAACATACATTCGTGAAACCAATAATATTTTCCAGTTTGTTTCTGCTTCTCCATCGATTTTTTCAGAGGCGGCTTCCTGTACTTCATATTATTGTAGGTAGACAAATAGACATTCTCTAGGGATGTATTCAGTGGGATGTAGGTAGCGTACATCAGAATCATAGGCTTTCCTCTTCCAGAATCTCTCTTTCATTCTCGGCTGCTATCTCCATCTTTCTTTTGCTGATTGGGTTTGTTTTGGACATTCACTTGAACTTTTCCAAAACTATCACCAGTCTGCGTCACTGCAATGTTACTCTGTACTCCTTCTCCACTTGATCCCACAACATTCTTCTTCCTAGAGCATCTGGCTTCCTCTTTCTTTAAATACCGAGCTGCCTTTGCAAAGAAGCGTTCCAATGTTGTGGGTGGCTTGTTAGCTAACCAATTGCCAAAATCTGATTATGGATCAATCCCTCTTGTTAACGCCATCAGTATTGCATGGTCATTCGAATTATTGATTTATGTGATAGTTGTACGGAATCTCTCCAAATAATCTTTCAGTGGTTCTTCTGGAGCCTGGATCATGCGGGATGAGGATATTACATCCTTGCGGTGAGTTGCATGCATACAAAACTGCTACACAAACTTTGTTGCTAAATCATCAAATCTAGAGATCGACTGTGGAGGTAATCTCGTAAACCACATCGTTGTTATTTCGGAGAGAGTAATAGGAAAACATCTACACTTAGTTGCATCATCTGCTTGCACGGAATCCATCAGCCATTCATATCTCATGGTATGCTATCTGGGGTCGGTCTTTACCTAATAGGCAGGCATCGAAAACATACTAAACCTCGTTGGATACTCGGCATGTAAGATATTATCAATGAATGGGGTGTGGCTCCTTAAGATCCCCCAATCATCATTTATCAATCCTTGGCTCTCTCTCACTACTTGTCAAACCATATTCGATAAGTCCGGTGTTTAGATAGTTGGAGCTAAGCAGTGGTAGTGTTCCACCTCGCATGAATGGTTCGGTCGATGTTTATGGGTCATTCCACGCCTTCTTGATTCAAAATCCTCTCGATGTATATCACGCACATTCACTTCATCATTATTTCGAGGAGGTAACTGGTCAGCATCCATCTGAACTCTAGCATCCACATAAGTTGCAGCAGCTCTAGCATGGAGTGGTAAGTTCCTTCCTTTGGAGGAGGGATCGGTACCGATCTCAATGGAGGGATCGGCAACGATTAGTCTTAGCAGACCAGGTAAATTTGCATGTTGATGCCTCGATGCCTCTATATGATATTCGTCAATTATGCGACGTCTGCGTCTGTGAAAATCCTCTGATGAACTAGAACTCTCAGATGCCGAATAAAGGACATGGTCCTTCCTAGCTTTCTACACTGTTGCTAACTAAGTTGGTTCATTAGATTTATATTGGCTTTAATTTGCTAATTAAATTCTCGATGACTGTCCACTAACTCTCTCTTCAGATTCTAGAATTCAGCTCTTGTAATGAAATTTGTTGGATTCTAGAAATTAAGCGGATTGGTAGCATTCGCATCCACGGGTTGATTGCTCGTGCCTCCTGCTAGATGCTAGCATTCTCGTTTCCTTCTGCATTCTGAGAAGTAAATCTGGTGTTCCTAACCATTGTTGATAGCTTTACTCAGAGTTTTGCAAATCCAAATAAAACAAGCAAGTTTCTTAAACATAATTATGGATCTCCTTTGGTGATTTATGTAATCCAGTAGCAACAAAGGGATCCGAATAAGCTGAGAATTAAGTTCCTAGTGAAAGCACCAAAATATTTGCACCAAAATTGGCACAAACACCTAATAGAAGTTTTAAGAGAAATAAATGAAGAACATCAAATGAAAACATAGGAAAAAGTAATGAAATAGCTACAAATCAAAGCAATATCACAATCACAGCGATTTATTGTGGTTTGGCGTTGTTTGCCTACGTCCACTTTTAATAGAAAACTTTATCAATCACCTTGTAATCTGAATACAATGGGGATCAGATGAAAATGCTTAGTTACAATAGAGTACCAAGTCACCAGCAGCGTAAAAGTCCCGAAAATGAACAACAAAGCCTGTACTTATAGATGAAGATGATGAAATATCTCCTTGAAAATTCGGCAGAAGGATCTCCAAAACCATATGAACCCGCAAGAGGGATCGCATTGCCAAAATCTTAAATAGTAGGGATCGTTACAGAACCCTCTCCTGGAGGAATTTGGAAGTACGATCCTTATTGTAGCTTCCCCTTGTTCAAATATGCTTGGCCTCCAAGTTTCAAGCTAATTGGGTTAGTATAACTTGAGTTATTGTTCGATTTTTGCTTTAATGTGGATTGTCTTCTGTTTTTAGTCGATCCCTATTGAGGGAAGAGGGCCAATCCCTACTGAGGGAAGAGGGTCGATCCATCTTATTTCATTTTTTGAGGTGCGATCCCTAGGGTAGGCTCCCTAGGGTCCCCACATCTTGCTCACAAATTTTCATATGCATTAGACTTATGGATCTTGAGATGTTGATCATTTTCTTTTGAATTGCATTAGCTTCCTGAAACATACTGATCCCTATGTTGGAGGTTGATTATAGCCGATTTCTCCAACAAGTTTAACCATATTCCATACTTCGAGCGTTCTGCATTACATATATCTCAATTACATTCCATCATGGCTTTATACTACCATCTGTACTCGACTCCTAGACCCCTTAATCATCGCTCTGGACTTACTGGCCTTGATGACAATCGAATCTAACTTGTCTAATCGGTTTGAATATAGTGTGTCAAAACGTCAGATAACAAATTAAATATTCCCAAATTAAAGTGGTGAAATTTTGGGTCATTACGCTCTCCTCTCCTTAAAAGAATTTCGATCCCGAAATTTAACCATAATCCTAACCCCGAAAAGAAATCAAACCGGAAATACTTAACTCTATTCATTGATCCATATGATGTACATAGATCATTCCTACAAAACCTGATTTGACAACTCATTGGAATACATAGCTTTACTTTTGAACTAGTATCACTCAGCCGACTTCCTAATGCGGACTCCGATCAAGATTCTTAATTAGAAACCTTCGTTTTTCTGACATGGCCATATACTTTGACAGAAAACTTTGGTTTCATATTAAGAACTCTCGCCAAGTGTTCGTCGAAACAAAATTGAGTGATACATCGTTATTCGGAACGGTGCGAGACACCTTAAAGTCGTGCACTCGAATCTTGGATCCAACTTGTGTGAAAAGAGGAATGATCTACGTTCAAATTACATACTTATTTTATTGGTTCTTACCAATAATAATTCTATTTCTGCTAAAATTATTTATCTAAGCATTTCATAGAACTAACTTAAGCTTAACTTTTATAAAATTCTACTACATCCTGAGAGTATATACCTCTATCTGATTCAAACTTTTCCATTTGAATTTATTTCTCTTAAAAAATTTCGAGATCGAAATACACGATTTTATTTCAAAACTCTTTTTGAAATGATTTTTATACATTTAACCATAAAAATAAATTTATATAGCCCGAGGAATCCCAAAATGATATTAAGGAACTGGGTACTACCAAATATTATCATATATTCCCTTACTATAAGGGTAATACTTAAGAGAAGTGCCTAGCATCTGAACACATCTCTTTCCGATTTTTATCTATTTTAGGGCCACTCAAACTAGTTAACAAAAAATTCTTCTTTTATTTAAAATCTAATGTGTAAAATAAATAAAAATATATACATAATTATATAATTTTACCCTTTTTTTATTAAAACATTTCACAATGTTTATTCTTAGTTTGGATTATAATAAACAACTCTTACTACAATCAAATTTAATTATAAATTTTATCCCAACATTATCACCGAACGCCTTATAGTCATATTGTGAAGCTGAATTCATTAGGTGTTCGTGTTAAATTTAAATAAGACAATAATAATTGTCTTAACACTAAATGATAATGATTAAATATTATCTTTCTCTAACAACAATCGTATCCTATAGGACTATAACAATTTTCTAAAAATCTTCTTTTATATATAAAATATAATCTAAGTAAAATTTATTCATTTACCTAATTTTAAAACAATACTGTGTCGCTTGGCCTTGTTTAAGTGTTTTAGAGATTCCTTCTGATTCCATAAACCACTCAACGGACCAATCAACACAATATAAAACATTTTTATAAAAATAACAAATACGGGCTCTTATGTGTGTGTGTGTGCGCGCGCGCTCAAACTCATTTTAGGGTCTCGCTTACCCTATCTCAAATGAGTTAATCCCGGTAAAGCCTAGGTGCTCGCCCAACCTAAGCTCTAATACAAATTGTAACGGCCTATCTTTCAGACACTTAATACATCCACGGTATTCATGTGCCCATCATTTAAGTGTCCGAAAGACAAGTAGTTTAGAGTGAAGAAAGAAGAAGACAAAATAGAATCTCACAAAACATGACAAGTAATATATAATATATAAATCAAGTTTTTAGAAAAGAAAGTACTTTATTATAAACAATTATCATAGTACATTATTCTATTATCAGCCTGGATAGTTACAACAGCATGTCCTTACAAATGTTGATAAATTCAACAATCAATACAGCTGAAAAATAAAGAAATATGTAGATACGTCTTAGGCATCCAGCTCGTCTCCTAAACTCCAATGCATTTGAAGCTAATCTGGAAAACATGCTCGATCTGACCCAAGCATTAAAATAAAATACCACCTGGATAAGTCTGGTAACACCAGCGTAAGAAAACTCAAGTAATGGGGTGAACATATAATAATTATATGAGACTACGTCCCTAACGCCGAACGAGTTTTTACCTCACAATATCCATATTCATAGATGAAGAAATGGGAAAAAATCAGAGAAATGGGAAAAAAAATCAAAACTACAATCCAAACAAGAATAAATGAGCATAGACAGAAAAAAAATCCAAACTTAAAGAATGAACAAAAATAATTAATCGTCGAGAAGAACCGTGGTCACTTCTCGGTGCAATTAAGAAAGAAGTTAATTTAAAAACTTAGATTAAAGAAAAGAATAGGGAAATTTTCCAACAAATGACTAGGAGGGTGCGCCCACTTTGTTGAAAGTATACCTCTAGAAATAAACTTTGAGAGGGTCACCTTCTTGCGACACCTCTAGGGAACTCCAAGTCGGACCCCGCCGACCTTATCGAGAATCCGAGTATTTAACATCTCAATGCGCAAACCGAATCCAATCTAGAGTGAATGTGAATACACCCTAATGGGACCAACCCCATATAACTTGGCCCTCACTCGCACTTTGGAATTGGTCATTTCCGACAAAGGATAATAATGCTCAAAAGAGCAACAAATCATTTTTATGGTGACAATACACCGTGATGAAAGCTGAACAGATAGTTAATAAACTAACGAGGACAATTAAAAATGACCGTACATGGAAATTAAATTTCATATTCTTACTATTACCCATCGATTTCGAACAAGTGTTATCCCTTAATTGAAAATGAAGCCGGCAAGTTGAGGTAGTGTTACCTCTAGGCATTGTCTTGACGACATTTTTAACCTTTGAGACAGAAACGAGTCCTTGCCTTGACGTTTAATGTTAAAAATACGACTAAATCCTTTCCATATAAGCGATATCGTTTATGGAACTATTTTTCCAAAACCGAATCGAAATTTACTTTTAATACCAGACTTGTGCTAGGGTTTCACATTAAAATCTTAATCTTAAACCACTTAATCAAAATGATTAATTAACTTTAAACTAAAATTTATTACTTCAATATCATTATTTAAAATGATCAATTAACTTTTAAAGTAATGGCTAATTATTTCATATAGCTTTATTTAAAATAAGAAATGAGATTTAATCCCAATTCATTGTTTCAAAACAACACTATTTGAAAAGATTAGTTAACTTTAATCATCCTTGTTTAAATGATTAATTATCTTTAAACTTTTATTATTAGAATAATTAGTTAACCTTTGAAACCTCATTATTAAATTGCTTAATTAATCTTAATCTCATTATTATTTAAATAACAAATTTTCTTTAAAACATCATTAAGAAAATGATTGAACATTTTAAAACATCATTACCAAAATAGTTAACTGATTTTAAATCATTATTATTAAAATAATTAATTACTTTTAAATAATTATTATTGAAATAATTTATACTTTAAACCATCTTTATCTAAATAATTATTTATCTTTGTAAAACCCATGTAGAAGAAAAACAAAATACTTCAAAGGAGATAATGTTTCCATTCAAACATTACATAAACTAAGTATGGGGATAACTACAAAAAAAATAACAACTATGCACATATAGAAAACATCACTTATCAAAATTAATCTACTGGCATATAATTCAATGCCCAAATAATATAATAGCAGAATGGGGATTTACTCTGCCAAACAGATGTCATTTATATTTTTTCTAACCAAATGATAGCAGAACGTTCTTTTATTTGGCTAAACAGATGTTAATTACAATATAATTAGCAGAACGGTGTTTTATTCTACTAACTGAAGTCAAATATAACTTAATTAACAGAATGGTGATTTATTGTGCTAAGCAAGTGTCATTGGGTTTCATATTCAATTAGGGTTACTTAAGGGTAGTTTCCAAAGAAATCCTTTGGATTTAAAATATTTTTTAAACGAAATTTTGTCTAAAAATAAAATCGATCTCGAGAAATAAGATAGTGTAAAACTTTCAAACTTATTAAATCATTAAATAACATTTAAAAGTTTATTTTAATAGTTATTAACCCTTTAGATATTAATTTAAACAATGATTAACTTAAAAAAATTAAATAATAATTATCCATTAAATAAATAATTAAATAATAGTTAACCTTTAAATAAATAATTAAACCATGATTAATATTTAATTAATTATTAAATAAAATTTAAACTTTTAAATAATAATTAAATATTAATCGATATCAATTAATTAAATAAATAATCCTTAATTAAAACTTAAATAATAAATCAAACTTTTATTTAAATTAATAAAATCATAATTAAGTTTTAATTAAATCTTAACTTACATTTAACTTGATTAGTAATTAATTAATGATTAAACCCCTTTATAAATAAATAATTAATATTTAACCTTTAATAATTTATTAAAATAATAATTAATCCTTACATAGTTAATTAAATAATAATTGACCTTTAAAATAATAATTAAATACTAATTAATCCATTAATAAATTATTAACTAATGATTAACCTTATGTCAACTAACTAATTATAAATAACTTAATTCATAATAAAGTACAAATTTCCTGTATTAACAACTGATTAAGTACTAATTACTTTCTTAATTAATAATATAATCATTAAATACTTAAAGAAATAATTAAATAAAAATAGTTATTTAATCATACTTAAAATAAGTTTTGAAAACACTTTTCAAAAGATACTTAAGTGAAAACAATTTAAATTTGTAAAAGTGTTTGTTTTTACGAACTACATTTATAGCGGCTATTTCGCTATATGGCCCGAAAATCCAAAACTTGTTTTACACTCTAAATTGCTTTCAAACTCTATCTTTCATGTTTAACTGACTTTTATAAACTTGGATAAGGTTTTGAAAACTAGAAGTAAGGTTTTAAAAATTTTATAAAACTTTTCTAAAATAAAGTAAGTAAATGAATAAGTAGATCAAGGGACCTCAATGTCACAAAAGAGCAATTTTTAAGTGCTAATTTCTTTAGCATACAACACATAACATAACCCAAAATTACCACAACATGCGTACATTAAAAAGTTTTCAAAAATGACCAAAGATTATAGCTTGTACACTTTTCTAACTTCAACTTTTATTTACAAGTCTAAACAACATCACTTTCAAGCATACACATACAAATCAACATCTATCTTATTTAGACAAACATTAAACTTAGCAACTAAATAGCATGAAAATTAATTTTAAAAACTTTAGGAAAAGGTGTGAGCTTTACTCACCTTAAAGCTAACCAAAACTAACCAAGCTTACTAACTTTTGCAAATGACGTACAACTTTGATTTTCCTTAACAAAAATGGAGCTTAGTAGACTCAAAAGGCTAAGGCAATTGGGCCATGATGCCTACAAGGTTAAGCCATGCTTGGAGGGTGGAGGTGAGGTTTTATTTTGAAGAGTTGGAGTTGTAGAAGTGAAGGAGAAGCTTAAATTATGAATTTAAAAGTGAAAAAAAAACTAAGATTTTTAATTTAAGAATTTTCTTTGGAAGCCATTGAAATATTCATGAAGACATGAAGGAGGATTTAGAAACTGAAAATGGAAAAGATAAAATGAGAGGAAAATAATGGAAATTGGTTTTATATGAATTTGCTTAAGGTAATTACTAAACTATCCTTATGGTACATGACCTCCACTACATTTATGCCACCTCACTACCCTTGTCTCCCCTCCACATCACATCATAAGCCACCATTTTGTCCCCCCAAAGAAACATGCATTAATACACCTTGTAATTTTGTTTCGAAATGTCATTTCATATTTTAAACATCTTTGTAAATCTTCTTTTAATGTATAAAAGTGACATCAACTTTATATATGCTTAAGTGTGTATATAAACCATAATGTGTCCTAACTAATAAGTAATTTTATGTATATATTTATACTAACAAGGTTTACATGTTTCCAATAACTTTTAGCTGACGAAAAGTCAAAAATTTGATAAATGAATTCTGGTCATATTTTCGATTTTTCTTCGGACTATATATTTTTGTAAATAAATTGGGAAACTATTTTACCATCATTATTTATTATATAATAGAGTTTTATTTTAATTATAAAACCTATTATTTGAATATATTTAAAATTAATTAAATATTTCCAAATTAAAGTGGTGAAATTCCGGGTCGTTACACTATTGTATATTAAACGTTTGGTTAACCAGTGTGGTATGGGACACATGGTCGTTATCTATTCGATTGCTATATAAAAGTATTTAACACTTTTCGACGAGTTTATTACTCGCATTTGATGTTTATATGACTTGTTCCTATTTGATTTTTATAGGTTTTCTACCTATCTTGATGTTTATTGGACTTGTTCATATTCGATCTTTATAGGTATCTTACCTATCTTGGAGTTCATAGGTTTTATACCTATTTCGATGTTTATAGGTCTCGTACCCATCTTGATGTTTATAGACTTATACCTCTATCTTGAAGTACATGCATGTAGGTGAATTTATTTTACCAATCTTGGGGTTTGGTGCCCCCTTATTTGTGAGATTTTTGGATTTCTATTTTGAGATTTCTAGATTTAACATTGTCGGATTATCACTAAATCATTCGGAGGTTTTTGCTTTTAAGAAGCTATCATGTATTTCTTTTTGTATTTGGTGATTTGAATTTATTGATGCATGTTTGATTTATTAATATATGCTTATAATTGAGATCTAGATTACTTTATCTATCATTCAGTTTTGCTAACACGTTTATTTTAGTCTAGACTGACCCGTTTATTATTTTATAATACTTGGGTCAGACCGAGATGTTTCAGATACTTCAGCTTAAGGCTTTAGAGTGGATATCTTACATGTTAGCTAGTAGATCTCTTTTGTCATCCTATATATATATATATATATTTGACATTATGTAGTATCTTGTGTTGAGATTAGACTCCTTTCGGGTACATATTCATTTTAAGATATAGCGCTTTGTATATGTGTAGTCTATATCATGTATCTATTATGTGTTGGTTCAGACTTGTATCTATTATATTCCACTATGATTGATCTGATATTCTGTGATCTATATATTATTGTATGTTGTTTTGATTTTTTTATTATAGAAACCGTAGTTTTGTTTTAAGCCTGAATTGTATAGGTCAATTTCACTTGATTCAATAAATGTATAGCATATTAATCGACATGTCAATGCTCGCTTAAAGTAAAATTCATGGATGGTTGCTCCAAGCCAGCCTTATTCTCTACACTAGCCGACAATATTACTCTCTAATATTCTCTATTAGTGTGGGTCTCGGGATGAGACGTCATAGCTTGGTATCAGAGCGAGGTTCAGAACAAAATATGATATTATGGACACAAATCTTGACCTAGCCGAGTATTTGGGGCTGTCCATTTAGGATTCTTGGGTAGATAATAGGAATAATCTCTTTTAGAAAAAGAGTAACTTTTGGGATTCTACAAACATTTCCTTTCGTTTCCACTCTTCAGTGTTCCTATTATTGAATCTTATGATCACTAAGCCATCTTTGATCCAATCTTATCCATTCCGGAAATGTAGTTAACTGGCAGTTGAGTCGCTCATTCTAGTACAGGGCAATCTTGCGAGCCCGGTTGAGAAGTGGTACATAATCCATCCAGCAACTCATGAAGCATATTATCAATCTTTTTTAGATCAGAGTCGCGTAGTGGAATCAAGTAGATTTTTTCCGCTGGCACATTATCTAATAGATTTGTGATTGATTTTTTATTGGATGTTTGTTTGCATAGGATTCTTAGTGATAATCTAAATTAAACTAAGAGTCATTCTTTGATAATTTTAAATTTTATTTGAAGATTAATAATTGAATCTAGCGGTGTCTTCGTATTAGAAATTACCGCAAGAGAAATCGAATTTCTTAGGTATAAAAGAAAGAAGGATCAAAAACTTGTAATTAAAAGATGTCTAAGGGTGATGATTATAAGTTTGTTATGGTATTTAAGAATTAAGGTATACCAAGATATAAGTATTCTCCATTTTAAAAGAAGATTTGTGAAATCTATATTTTTGAGTGTTAAATTGCCCGGTGGATGCTTTACGTTTGGCCTGTGTACTTGATAGGGATTTCTAAACATTCAAATGAGACAATTGGACATACGCTTTTTATTAAAGTATTGGTTTGGAAAAAAAATATTGTCAAAAATATGTTAATTCAAGAAACAATAACATATTCTTGAAAACTAATGTGCATTAGAATTAAATGATACTTGGAAAATGCACGAAGGTATACATATAACTATATATCAAGGTCTTGGAAATATAAAGGTGTTTTTATTTATAAAAAGAATAGAACTATCAATCAAGATAAATTATATGAGTAATAATTTAATAATGGACTCAAATGCTTAATCATAGAGTTCTCTGAGAACAATAGCAAGGCGATGTCGATTTTTATCAACACCACAACCAATGGTTAAGGCTACTTGTTCAAAATAAATGGATAGGTAGCATGTAACGACCCAGAATTTTGAACAAATTAAATTGAGAATATTTAATTAATTTTAAATATTTGAACGATGATTTAATTTGAATCCCCGATTGAACTTTGAAATTGCGATTAAACATTAAAATTTAATCTATTAAATTGAATAAAAATTTGAATCTTCAATCTTAAGCTGAAGAAAAATATTTCAAAAGCTTTTAAAATTCGTAATGATAATACTGAAGATAATAGAAACTTCAGAATTGTATTTCAAAGTGTTTCGTTCAGTTTTGAAATTAAATCGTTCAAATCGATATTTAAAAATAGCCAATTTTCACACAGTCTCGGAATTCGACGAAACTGGTTCCATTGGATCCGTAATATTGTATTATTATCGGATTTCAAATTTCGTAGCGTTTGGAGTTGTTGTGTGAGCGCACGATATATAAACGCGTTGAAATTTTTATAGAGACAAATCGAATTTAAATAATACCGGTCAATCCAAATTTTCTTTCAGCCGTAATTGTATCCCGTCAATATTTTTCGTTTCATTTCAAATTACTATAGCTAGATATTTTCAAAGCAAAGCTTTCTTTACACGCCTCACTGTCTCCATTTAGTACACTTCCTTTCCGTATATTCACATTTTTGCAGAAGAGAAAACATAATGGCTGAAGCCTATTAAAATCGAATTCTCCCCTTCAGTTTAATTCACAAATCCAATTTCGAAAATAAAATCATGCCTCCCTTCATCTCGAAACCAAAGGAGTTGCTGCCTCGTTTTTTCTCTTCGCGACTTCCTTTTCCATCTCTAGTCGATCGACCAGATCGCGAATTAAATCGCAAGGAGGGAGGGCCAGCAGACGCGCGACTCGAGAGGGGAGGGTGTCGGCCGAGGCAACTCAATGGCTGTACGAATCTGGATGGAATCGCGACTTCGTCGCGTCGCTCTGCTCGAGTTCGAAGGGGATACTCGATTGAGGAGGCACGGCGTACGAGGAGCATTCGCGATGGGATGGAGTCGTGGGCATGGGAGAAACTAGAAGCTCGAAGTCGGAACTTCTCTGGAAGGAGGAGGGTCTGGAGGCGTTCGCAATGGTCGTGGGTTTTCGCGAGCGATGCCGCGAGTGGGTAGGTGGTGATGTCGAATTGTAGTCTGGATGGGCGACGACAGCGTGATGCCTGAGTGGTCGTGAGCCTGTAGCGTTTTGAGGTACCCTCGATTTTATTTTCAATATATTTAATTTACAAACATGTGTATATATATTTACAGTAGAGTATAAGACTGTTTATTATTTTAATTTTAGGTAAATAGAAAATTTATATATATATATATAGAAATAGGATTTTGAGAGGAAAATTTAAATGTTGGAAGTTTATATAAAACCAAATGTTTTGTTAAATAAATTATTAAAGGAGAAATTGGTTCGACTGTTAATTTAAAATTGTATAATATTTTGGAAGTTAATTTGGAATTTTAAAATGTTAAGTAGTTATTTATAAATCAAAACTAATATAATTTATTTAGTGAAATATTTATTTAAAGGAGGAATAGTTTTGATTTAAATTTTGTTAGATAAATTTATTAAAAGAAATTGGGACAAAATAAAATCTTAGTTAAATAAGTTTATTTCAAAACGGAAATCAGTTAAAATTTAAAATTAACTGTTTAAAACGAAATCACCGATGAATTGAAGATTACAAAATGAAAATTGGTTACTCAATTTAATTCGAATTTTAATAAACTGTATAATTGTTTATACAAGGTCGAAAACAATGAAGAAATGATCGGAATGGAAATGGATTGCAAATTAAAGCTAAGGTGAGATCTTCTCACTCAGATTTAAATTTGGATTGCAGTTAGTGATTGCTATTTGGATGTGATATTAGATATAGTAGGATATACCTATATATATAGAGCAATATATACATATTGGCATATGTATATATTGGATTGATGATTTCCCGCCTCGTATAGCGGATGAGACCCTATCGCGCCGTTAGTAAGCGGATTATTTTTATAAAACCCATATACCGCGATATTCCACCTCGAAGTGGAATCGGTATTGTGCTAACATCTGTGGATGCAGGGAAACAGGTTGGAGGGATCCAACTGGATTTCTCAACAGTATTTATTTATTTATAGATATTGTGATGTATATTCTGTTATCATATGTTGATATATGATGTTGTTGTTGTGATTGACTAATTGGTGTTGTTGCATCATCGGATTCAAGTTTTGAAGTTTTAAAAATAACGACTTTTACTTTAAAAGGATTTTAAAAGTGATCTTTGAAATTATACGTTTTATTAAACTTTTGAAGTGATTCATCTTAAAATAAATAAACGTTCAGGTTTTAAAGTTATATAAATTTAGATTTTTGTGAAATATAACCGAAAGGTAATTTCTTTTGAAATAAAAGTTAAGAAATTTATAAAATGGTTTTAATTGAAAATTTTGAATTATTAAAAACGATGTATGTAAAAGATGTACAAACGAGATATTTATAACTTTAAAATATTGGGATTATAAAACGAGTTTTTATAAGCGTTAAAATGAATTTTTAAGAATTTATAAGTGAATGAAATTTATAAATTGTGAACTTATAAATGGAAACGATTTTGTAAAATAAATGAATTATAAGTTTTAAACTTATAATATGGATTGTGGTATAAAATCTAGTTATGAATTGAATTGGTAAATAAAGAAGATTTATAAATTGAAGTTTTTATAAATAGAATTGAAATTTATAAATGTTGTTTATAAATCTGAAATCACTTATTTTGATAAGTAAATTATAGAAGTTATTAAAATGAGATTTATAAACCGAAGTTGTTATAAAATGGAAATGGAATTTATAAACGTTGTTTTATAAATTCGAAAATCAATCAAATTTGATGAATTTAATATAGAAGGTTATTAAGGGAATTTTATCCACGATTTTGGATAGTGGATAATTCTTGGAATAAATGTGTAGAAAAGATTGAAATTTGGTTAGTGAAGTATATTCACGATTTTGGACAGTGAATATATTTTTAAGTAAAATGGATATGGTTTTGGGGAAGCGATATTATATAATGAAGTTAATTGTTTTAAAAGATGTTTTAAAACGTGTTAAGTATCGAATACATAGATTTCAACATTCATTGTTGAAATAGACGTTTTCGAGAAATATAAGGAAATGGTGGACTATAACACTGTTGTTATAGTAAATGATTTCCAAAAGGAAATGTTTTATATAGTATTGGGATTTATATATCTATCTTAATTCCGAATCCCTAACTATTGATTTTGAGTCGTCGTAACGATGTTTTACGTAACATTCGTTTTGACTCAAATAGACGTTAAAATAAAAGATTTCCTTGAAGAATGAAACATATACTTAATTTTGATTTAAGTATATTGAATATTTTCAAATGTTGAAAATAAATAGTTTTGTGAATTACTTATTTTAAATAAGTATGGAATTGCTTTTCCAATATGAAACGAAGGGTTTGAAACTTTATCTTTTAAAGATAAATTGAAAAGTGAATATTTGAAATTTGTTTTCAAACGGTTAAGTGTGGAAATTTTATATCTTGTAAAGATATTTTTGAAGAAGAAATAATTTGGAAAATTATTTGGAATCTGATGATGTTGCGCATCTTTATTGATAGTTAAATAACCGACTATCAATAATTACCTTGAATATGGTATTTGTTGTGAATTGGATGAATTTGAATGCCACACTTATTTTTGAATAAGCGCTCACTATTCGGGTTAGCCAGGAAAGGACCATGGGGTCGTATAACCCATTCTGAATATGTGATACGTCGTTATGAATTGCATTCGAAGACCGGTGTTGAAGACCGGATATTTTTGAAAACGGAAGGATTACCGTCGAGTTACTCTACATCGGCTGATCTCCGGTTTAGAGGTTTTATAACCCTTAGTGACGGGAAGTCCGGACGTGATTAGAAATTTATCCGGATATGCAAGGGCTTCGTGAGAAGTGCCTTCGGTTCTGTTCGATCCCGGAACAGACTTGTATGGATTGTGTGTCTGACGTTACAATTTGAGATATAAAGCTGATTTCTTTCAAATACATATCTGTTGGTGGCGGAGAATTTATTCTCTTAGCTTAACACCCTTCTCTGAGACGTACGAGCTCAGAGGTTATGTAGTTGAAATTTATCAGCGATATATTCCCAATTTGGTAACGTGGCATACTGAGTGTTGCTGTGAAATGATCAGTGTTTGATCATTTACGATATGATCATTTGTTTGATCTTATATCTTTGTGATCATAGGTTGATCATTTGTTTGACCCGAAGCATGGCTTTGTAGAAAGCGTAGCTTTGTGGACGAGACTTCGTCGAGCCTCACACCCCGGAAATGGTCGAAACAGGAAGGATGCAGCAAGGTTCTAGGGAGTAGCGCCCCTTAGTGTATGTCATTCCTTCTGGATAAAGGTGGTATCATGGTATGGAGCCCAGATACTTAACCTCTGTGGTTGTTGCAAATTTATTACTTTGTGGTTGTTGCGAATCGGGGATCCTCGGGAAGATCGGTGACGATCGGGGGATGGCATACGCGTGTCAGTAGTTACCTATTTTTGCAGAGGTAACCCGGCCTTGTGTTGGCAGAGATCTAACCGTAACGTTAGGTTCTCGGGTCGTCTATTCCAGGGACGTACCCATCGTGGATAGGAAGTTCCTTGGCCTGACCATTTGTTGGAAATCCAAAGAAACAATACGAGCCTTGTACGGTTTTAGTTGTAGAACCTATCATTCACTTATGGTGGCGCCCCACTGTTTGGATGGTAGCTATAGTAGGCATAGTTCGAAATGTCTATGCTGGCTAAGATTAATATTATACTTTCGAAATGTTTTCTACACTATGCACTAATAATAATATCAAAAAGAATTTGATTTTTGCGTAGTAAGCATCTTTGACTATCATAAGAAGAAATCTCCTCCAAGTCTGCGTTTGCATTGTGTGTGTGGCGGGAGGTCTTATGGTAGTTTCAATTTCCAAAAGCATTGCGAATTTGTTTTATTTTCTTTGTGAAAAATATCTGTTTTACGATCTCACACCAGTCACCATGACTGACTCGGAGTTTATTGTTCCCTCCTAAACTCTGGGTGCCCACCAATTTCCACACGGGCAGCCTAGAGTTATGTTATCAGGATATTCTGGAGCTTTGGAGATAAGCTGGATGGCGAGACGTAGTATTTGTATCTGATATTATTTATTCCGCTGTGTATTCTGTATGAGGACAAGTTATATAACTGTCCATTGTTGTATATTGACTCTGATGATTGATGTATGTATAAACTGATATAGTTCTTTGTTTTAAAAGACTAGTAATTATCTATTATATATTGTTCCGCTGCGATATGTGAGATTCTGTTATTGTTTCTGTTTCTGATGTTGTCCTGTTGTTCTTCTTTCTTCTTCTTCTATCTTTTCTGCTATTTTCTTCTTTCTAAAACCCTAAGAATTCGGTTTTCCGGCATTCGTTGCTCGGCAGTTGATACAGTGGACGTATCGATGTCGGTTTTCGGAAGTCAAAGAATCGGGTCCTTACAACGTGGTATCAGAGCATATGGTTAAGCGACCACCCTGCTCTGTTGGGTGTTACTCATTAGAGATAGAGTTAGCAGTACTCTAGAATGAGTTTGAGTGTAATAATAGATATGAGCGCGTATTTGTTATTGAATATAAAAATGTTTTATATTGTGTTTGCTTATCCGTTGAGATGTTTGTGAATTTTGGTCGGTATGTGGGACGCCATATTATCGATAGGGATTTCTAAACACTTAAACGAGGCAAGACGACATAGTATTGTTTTAAAATAGGGTGAATGAAATAATTTTGCCCAAAATTATTTTTGTATAGAAAAAAATCATTTTCTATGAATTATTATAGTATGTGGATGTTTGGTTGTTAGAAAGTGATAATATTGAAATGTTATCATTATTATATGAAATTGAATAAGAAATTGAAATCGTAACTCCAAAGTTAAGAAATGAATTCATATATAAATGAAATGTGAGGATGTAAATTATAAAAGTGATTTGTAATTTAGAACGGAATTCCAGAGAAGTATTTGGAAATGTTTTGAAAAGAATTTGGAAATTTTGGAGATTTGGAAAGTTTAAATCTTTTTTGATTTGAAAATGAATTTCAAAGGGTTTGAAAGGTATTTTGGAGAGTTGAAAGCTCTAAACTCTTTTAGGTCGCTGGAAAATAATCCTGATGATGATGGCCACATCATTAGGATTCATTTTCGAGTTTCCAAAAGAGAAATAGCTGCCAAATTGTTTTAAATGGAAATTGTTTGGAAAAAATTTGGGTTTTGTTTTGGAATTCAAAAGGAAAACTTGAATTGTTTTCAAAATGGCTTTGAAAGGTTGAAAGAGACTCTGGAATACTATATAAAGATATTTATGAAATATTATGGAATTGATAACTTATAAAATATTGAGATCTGATTGGAATGAAATTCAAATTGTAAATGAATTTATAACTTGGAATACAATTCAAGAAGGTAATTGAAAATTTAAAATTCAATAATGGAATGAAATTGTGAATATGAATTTATAATTGAAAATAGAATTCTAATGGAATGAAATTAGTAAGGTGAATGTATCAATGATCTTATAAATCGAAATGTAAGTAAGTCGAAGACTTATAGAATATTTGAAATTTGATTTGGAAATCAGATTCGAATTGGGAATGAAAGAATTAGTGAATGAGTTTCAGAATGAATAAATAAATTTGAATTTGTAAGTAAGTAAAACTGAAATTGAAGATGAATGTTAAACTTTGTTCTGAAATTGTTAGTAAATGTAATTCAAGCTGAATATTGAAATTTAAAATGAATTAGTGAATGAAACTAATATATAGAGTGATATGAATTAGTAAATGAAAAATAATCGATAAAAATTCAATATTCAGAATAGAAGATAAAATTGAATTCAAACAGATTTGAAATGTAAAATTGAAGGAAAATGAATAGGTGTAACTTCAACAGTGAAGTAAAAAAGGTATAAGGAGTAGTTTATATTGAAAATTTTGTAATCAAAATTTGAAAAATGATTTGAATATGTAACTAGATATTATGGCTAGTAGGATATACAGGTTATAAAGGAATTGGAAAATTTATTTCAAAGATGAATTTGAATTGCTCGAAAAAGGTATGTATTTAAATTTGAATATGAGATTTGCTGATTTCTTGTCTAGCCGCTTGGCTTTTTCTTTTCTTTTTGAAATCTGAGAGTCCGTAGGGACGTTTTGTAGTCGTACCGTATTAGCCGCGCAAAGGAGACGCTGGCGAAATTTTTCGAAAATTTCGGGTGTTAGAAAATTTTGAGAAATTTTGAAAGTTTAAATTTGAATTTAAATTTGAATTTTGAAGTAAACAATGTTGTTTGAAAACTATGAAAGTTTCTAGGAAGTTAGTTGAATTAATAACGAATCTCTAGTAGAGAGATTTGTTTTGAAAATTTGATAAAACTATTAGATGTTGGAAAAATAGTAGACAAGTTAAGGACCATTTTTTTCCCTAACTTGTAATTTCGAGGACGAAATTCTTTTAAGGGGGGAAGTCTGTAACGACCCAGAATTTTGAACAAATTAAATTGAGAATATTTAATTAATTTTAAATATTTGAACGATGATTTAATTTGAATCCCCGATTGAACTTTGAAATTGCGATTAAACATTAAAATTTAATCTATTAAATTGAATAAAAATTTGAATCTTCAATCTTAAGCTGAAGGAAAATATTTCAAAAGCTTTTAAAATTCGTAATGATAATACTGAAGATAATAGAAACTTCAGAATTGTATTTCAAAGTGTTTCGTTCAGTTTTGAAATTAAATCGTTCGAATCGATATTTAAAAATAGCCAATTTTCACACAGTCTCGGAATTCGACGAAACGGGTTCCATTGGATCCGTAATATTGTATTATTATCGGATTTCAAATTTCGTAGCGTTTGGAGTTGTTGTGTGAGCGCACGATATATAAACGCGTTGAAATTTTTATAGAGACAAATCGAATTTAAATAATACCGGTCAATCCAAATTTTCTTTCAGCCGTAATTGTATCCCGTCAATATTTTTCGTTCCATTTCAAATTACTATAGCTAGATATTTTCAAAGCAAAGCTTTCTTTACACGCCTCACTGTCTCCATTTAGTACACTTCCTTTCCGTATATTCACATTTTTGCAGAAGAGAAAACATAATGGCTGAAGCCTATTAAAATCGAATTCTCCCCTTCAGTTTAATTCACAAATCCAATTTCGAAAATAAAATCACGCCTCCCTTCATCTCGAAACCAAAGGAGTTGCTGCCTCGTTTTTTCTCTTCGCGACTTCCTTTTCCATCTCTAGTCGATCGACCAAATCGCGAATTAAATCGCAAGGAGGGAGGGCCAGCAGACGCGCGACTCGAGAGGGGAGGGTGTCGGCCGAGGCAACTCAATGGCTGTACGAATCTGGATGGAATCGCGACTTCATCGCGTCGCTCTGCTCGAGTTCGAAGGGGATACTCGATTGAGGAGGCACGGCGTACGAGGAGCATTCGCGATGGGATGGAGTCGTGGGCATGGGAGAAACTAGAAGCTCGAAGTCGGAACTTCTCTGGAAGGAGGGTCTGGAGGCGTTCGCAATGGTCGTGGGTTTTCGCGAGCGATGCCGCGAGTGGGTAGGTGGCGATGTCGAATTGTAGTCTGGATGGGCGACGACAGCGTGATGCCTGAGTGGTCGTGAGCCTGTAGCGTTTTGAGGTACCCTCGATTTTATTTTCAATATATTTAATTTACAAACATGTGTATATATATTTACAGTAGAGTATAAGACTGTTTATTATTTTAATTTTAGGTAAATAGAAAATTTATATATATATATATATAGAAATAGGATTTTGAGAGGAAAATTTAAATGTTGGAAGTTTATTAAAACCAAATGTTTTGTTAAATAAATTATTAAAGGAGAAATTGGTTCAATTGTTAATTTAAAATTGTATAATATTTTGGAAGTTAATTTGGAATTTTAAAATGTTAAGTAGTTATTTATAAATCAAAACTAATATAATTTATTTAGTGAAATATTTATTTAAAGGAGGAATAGTTTTGATTTAAATTTTGTTAGATAAATTTATTAAAAGAAATTGGGACAAAATAAAATCTTAGTTAAATAAGTTTATTTCAAAACGGAAATCAGTTAAAATTTAAAATTAACTATTTAAAACGAAATCACCGATGAATTGAAGATTACAAAATGAAAATTGGTTACTCAATTTAATTCGAATTTTAATAAACTGTATAATTGTTTATACAAGGTCGAAAACAATGAAGAAATGATCGGAATGGAAATGGATTGCAAATTAAAGCTAAGGTGAGATCTTCTCACTCAGATTTAAATTTGGATTGCAGTTATTGATTGCTATTTGGATGTGATATTAGATATAGTAGGATATATCTATATATATAGCAATATATACATATTGGCATATGTATATATTGGATTGATGATTTCCCGCCTCGTATAGCGGATGAGACCCTATCGCGCCGTTAGTAAGCGGATTATTTTTATAAAACCCATATACCGCGATATTCCACCTCGAAGTGGAATTGGTATTGTGCTAACATCTGTGGATGCAGGGAAACAGGTTGGAGGGATCCAACTGGATTCCTCAACAGTGTTTATTTATTTATAGATATTGTGATGTATATTCTGTTATCATATGTTGATATATGATGTTGTTGTTGTGATTGACTAATTGGTGTTGTTGCATCATCGGATTCAAGTTTTGAAGTTTTAAAAATAACGACTTTTACTTTAAAAGGATTTTAAAAGTGATCTTTGAAATTATACGTTTTATTAAACTTTTGAAGTGATTCATCTTAAAATAAATAAACGTTCAGGTTTTAAAGTTATATAAATTTAGATTTTTGTGAAATATAACCGAAAGGTAATTTCTTTTGAAATAAAAGTTAAGAAATTTATAAAATGGTTTTAATTGAAAATTTTGAATTATTAAAAACGATGTATGTAAAAGATGTACAAACGAGATATTTATAACTTTAAAATATTGGGATTATAAAACGAGTTTTTATAAGCGTTAAAATGAATTTTTAAGAATTTATAAGTGAATGAAATTTATAAATTGTGAACTTATAAATGGAAACGATTTTGTAAAATAAATGAATTATAAGTTTTAAACTTATAATATGGATTGTGGTATAAAATCTAGTTATGAATTGAATTGGTAAATAAAGAAGATTTATAAATTGAAGTTTTTATAAATAGAATTGAAATTTATAAATGTTGTTTATAAATCTGAAATCACTTATTTTGATAAGTAAATTATAGAAGTTATTAAAATGAGATTTATAAACCGAAGTTGTTATAAAATGGAAATGGAATTTATAAACGTTGTTTTATAAATTCGAAAATCAATCAAATTTGATGAATTTAATATAGAAGGTTATTAAGGGAATTTTATCCACGATTTTGGATAGTGGATAATTCTTGGAATAAATGTGTAGAAAAGATTGAAATTTGGTTAGTGAAGTATATTCACGATTTTGGACAGTGAATATATTTTTAAGTAAAATGGATATGGTTTTGGGGAAGCGATATTATAAAATGAAGTTAATTGTTTTAAAAGATGTTTTAAAACGTGTTAAGTATCGAATACATAGATTTCAACATTCATTGTTGAAATAGACGTTTTCGAGAAATATAAGGAAATGGTGGACTATAACACTGTTGTTATAGTAAATGATTTCCAAAAGGAAATGTTTTATATAGTATTGGGATTTATATATCTATCTTAATTCCGAATCCCTAACTATTGATTTTGAGTCGTCGTAACGATGTTTTACGTAACATTCGTTTTGACTCAAATAGACGTTAAAATAAAAGATTTCCTTGAAGAATGAAACATATACTTAATTTTGATTTAAGTATATTGAATATTTTCAAATGTTGAAAATAAATAGTTTTGTGAATTACTTATTTTAAATAAGTATGGAATTGCTTTTCCAATATGAAACGAAGGGTTTGAAACTTTATCTTTTAAAGATAAATTGAAAAGTGAATATTTGAAATTTGTTTTCAAACGGTTAAGTGTGGAAATTTTATATCTTGTAAAGATATTTTTGAAGATGAAATAATTTGGAAAATTATTTGGAATCTGATGATGTTGCGCATCTTTATTGATAGTTAAATAACCGACTATCAATAATTACCTTGAATATGGTATTTGTTGTGAATTGGATGAATTTGAATGCCACACTTATTTTTGAATAAGCGCTCACTATTCGGGTTAGCCGGGAAAGGACCATGGGGTCGTATAACCCATTCCGAATATGTGATACGTCGTTATGAATTGCATTCGAAGACCGGTGTTGAAGACCGGATATTTTTGAAAACGGAAGGATTACCGTCGAGTTACTCTACATCGGCTGATCTCCGGTTTAGAGGTTTTATCACCCTTAGTGATGGGAAGTCCGGACGTGATTAGAAATTTATCCGGATATGCAAGGGCTTCGTGAGAAGTGCCTTCGGTTCTGTTCGATCCCGGAACAGACTTGTATGGATTGTGTGTCTGACGTTACAATTTGAGATATAAAGCTGATTTCTTTCAAATACATATCTGTTGGTGGCGGAGAATTTATTCTCTTAGCTTAACACCCTTCTCTGAGACGTACGAGCTCAGAGGTTATGTAGTTGAAATTTATCAGCGATATATTCCCAATTTGGTAACGTGGCATACTGAGTGTTGCTGTGAAATGATCAGTGTTTGATCATTTACGATATGATCATTTGTTTGATCTTATATCTTTGTGATCATAGGTTGATCATTTGTTTGACCCGAAGCAGGGCTTTGTAGAAAGCGTAGCTTTGTGGACGAGACTTCGTCGAGCCTCACACCCCGGAAATGGTCGAAACAGGAAGGATGCAGCAAGGTTCTAGGGAGTAGCGCCCCTTAGTGTATGTCATTCCTTCTGGATAAAGGTGGTATCATGGTATGGAGCCCAGATACTTAACCTCTGTGGTTGCTGCAAATTTATTACTTTGTGGTTGTTGCGAATCGGGGATCCTCGGGAAGATCGGTGACGATCGGGGGATGGCATACGCGTGTCAGTAGTTACCTATTTTTGCAGAGGTAACCCGGCCTTGTGTTGGCAGAGATCTAACCGTAACGTTAGGTTCTCGGGTCGTCTATTCCAGGGACGTACCCATCGTGGATAGGAAGTTCCTTGGCCTGACCATTTGTTGGAAATCCAAAGAAACAATACGAGCCTTGTACGGTTTTAGTTGTAGAACCTATCATTCACTTATGGTGGCGCCCCACTGTTTGGATGTTAGCTATAGTAGGCATAGTTCGAAATGTCTATGCTGGCTAAGATTAATATTATACTTTCGAAATGTTTTCTACACTATGCACTAATAATAATATCAAAAAGAATTTGATTTTTGCGTAGTAAGCATCTTTGACTATCATAAGAAGAAATCTCCTCCAAGTCTGCGTTTGCATTGTGTGTGTGGCGGGAGGTCTTATGGTAGTTTCATTTTCCAAAAGCATTGCGAATTTGTTTTATTTTCTTTGTGAAAAATAACTGTTTTACGATCTCACACCAGTCACCATGACTGACTCGGAGTTTATTGTTCCCTTCTAAACTCTGGGTGCCCACCAATTTCCACACGGGCAGCCTAGAGTTATGTTATCAGGATATTCTGGAGCTTTGGAGATAAGCTGGATGGCGAGACGTAGTATTTGTATCTGATATTATT
Organism: Allium fistulosum; assembly: GCA_030737815.1. Taxonomy (NCBI): domain Eukaryota; kingdom Viridiplantae; phylum Streptophyta; class Magnoliopsida; order Asparagales; family Amaryllidaceae; genus Allium; species Allium fistulosum. The sequence continues at coordinate 1,461,052,040 of CM060902.1, forward strand.
TATTCCGCTGTGTATTCTGTATGAGGACAAGTTATATAACTGTCCATTGTTGTATATTGACTCTGATGATTGATGTATGTATAAACTGATATAGTTCTTTGTTTTAAAAGACTAGTAATTATCTATTATATATTGTTCCGCTGCGATATGTGAGATTCTGTTATTGTTTCTGTTTCTGATGTTGTCCTGTTGTTCTTCTTTCTTCTTCTTCTATCTTTTCTGTTGTTTTCTTCTTTCTAAAACCCTAAGAATTCGGTTTTCCGGCATTCGTTGCTCGGCAGTTGATACAGTGGACGTATCGATGTCGGTTTTCGGAAGTCGAAGAATCGGGTCCTTACATAGCATTATGTGTTATTTAGAACATTTGGATATTGTTTTAAGATAGGTTTTAGAAAATTGAATTTGATATAAAGCTCATGCTAAGCTATTAAGGAACCTTACAATCTAAGTAAAAACACACATGTGCAAATCTTTAAATAGCCAGATCATCAAATGCTAAATAGAAGTATGGTTCTTTTACTAGAAATAATTGGGAGCAAATTTTGTAAATGTAGAAATAAGCTTATGTTGAATAATATTTGAGATACCATTTCTAACTATATATTGAAATATTAAAGGAAATTTGATGTATTCCTAAAAAGGGACGAGCAACTTAATAATAATCCATGAGATATATATATATATACATTGAATATAGATATAATGATTTTATATTAATGCCTAAGATTTCAAATTACAATAATCAAAATTTGTAAAAAAAATTGGAATTTCCAAAGATGTGAAATTGAAAATTCAAAATCCGAGGGTAAGAATAAGACTATATTTATATGTTGGGTTTTATCCTATATAAACATTATTGAAAAACATATAACCCATCTAAATTTTAGGAAAAGATAAAATCAACTATTTAAAAGGATAAATCTTATCAGTGAATTCTTTTGGTTTATTTACTGCACAATAAGTAATCGTAATAGACCTATAAGAGACTTAATTGTGAAAATCTCTTTTGGAAATGTAATTAAATTACATGAATGCTTTAGAATGAGTTTGGATAATTTGAACTTTTTTAATTAAAACAAAATAAGAAGTTTTGTTCTATAAGGAGTTTGAAAGTAAATAAGTTTATATAAAGTATTTAAGAAACCATTTCTTATGTGGAAAAATAAAGTTATTTGCTTTCAAACTATAAATTCTTATTGGATTTTATTAAACTTAGTCTTTGGCTATTTGAATACTATTTTGGCAAGTTTATATGACTTTTTGGATTATGATAAAAAAAATTAAAATAAATATTTTGAAAACCTTAATTCTATAATATACGGAATACTAACAATCAACTTAGTGCTATTGATTGGTTCAAGTAACGCTTCAATCGAATATGGTATAACACATTGAATAGAATGCTTGAGTGGAATTCCTAACCCATTTGCGAATACCTGAATTTCACTGTGTAGTATGGGATACTCGGATTAAATTCATGTGATTGCTTTTCGGAAGGTATATAACACTTTAGAGTTATATTCTCTTTTGCTATTCGACATGGGGTTGATGGATCCTTAAGAGAATATAATTCAGGTTTTCCAGTGGTATCTAAAATAAGTAAGATTTACAAGCTTCTAGTAGATGCTTGAATTTCACTAGATGGTATGTGACGTTTTGGTTAAGTTCTTGTGATTGTTAAGAGTGGTAGTATTTGGAAGTTTTGAGTTTACTCCCTTTTAGTGTTTGCTGGGGCCAAAAGATCCTTAAGAAGTATACTCCTTGATTTTTATCCATCATCCTTGTGATTGGGTTGGACTTTATTTTCTTGGACTTTGAAAGAATATAATATGTATATGGGTTTTGTGATAAGTTAAAATTACATCATGAGTCAAGAAGTTATATCAAGGAAAAATCCTACACTTAATCCACAACTTTTAAATATGATTAATTAAGCAATTTTTTATATATTAGAAATGATAAGTATTTTGAATAGGAAAAATACTTGTAGTAAACTGGGATGTGAAAACTATGTTTAAAATCGATTTGAAAATTTACAACTAAGAAACTCTTTTGGGTTATAACCTTTATTTTATTAGTTGAGGTTGAAATTGGTAAATTTTAGATTCCTTAAACAAATTTAAGATTTTTGAAAATTTGAGAATTTAAATAATTATTTGAGTTTATCACAAATAAATAATAAACAAAACTGTATCTAATGGGAAAAATTAAATAGAGAACTCTTAATGGTTTGAATGTAGATAAAATCCTAGAAATATACCTAACGTTGTACTTTGACTCGGGTAGGAACCAAAAGGATCATATCTACCTTGATTGAATTTTTCTATTATTGATGGTTTCTAATCTGATATCGGTATGACTCCTTTCAAAACTTTGTTTGGAAAATCAAATCGACCACTCCCTTGTTTGCTTAAGTCGAGGAAAGAAATTGATCTTAAGCCCCGACTCTATTTGTAAATCTTTTGCTAAGATCTTGGAAATTTTAGTTGTAAATTGAATCTTTATTCGTGTTTGTCAATTTGGGATATTGACTCTTTGATATTTGGGACCCTATCTAACCATTGAGTGTAGTGGCCTTGTTGCTTACTGAGCTTTTGTAGCTGTCTAGTTCGATGGCATTCGCAGTGTCCTTCATGTATTTCATCCTTGGAAACACTTTAGGAATTCTGATTCTATTCTTGGACATAGAATCCTTGTTGTACTTGAGAATTCATCGAGTGAATGCATCCTGTGTATTTTCTTGAGTTATTAATAAGGATTCTCTTGTTCTGAGCTATCCCTCGATTATAACTCAATCTCCTTCGAGTATATCCGTGCTTAGAAGTTTGTTATAGATTTTTCCCTTAGGGAAATTGGAAGGACGCAATTTTTGTGTGGGGAGTCAATAACAACCCTAGTAGAGATTACCTAACATTAAATCTAAAATATGATTTAGAAATTATCTTAATTAATTTTTAAAATAAATTTGGGGAATTTTAATTGCTAATTATCATACTGAAATAGATTTGGGATTAATTAAATTGGATATTTCATAAAAGGTCCTTTTGTTTAACTTAAATCTTATATTTGTTAATATAAGAATAATATAGAGAAAATTTAGAATTTAATAAATTATATGGAAAATAATTTTATTATCAAGATGAGAATAAAGATTTTACATTCACTTGATGATTTGAATAGAAAGTAATGGAAGATATTTTTCCATTTGTAATTATTGTAACAAGAATGTAAAAAATTTAATAGAAATGTTAATATTAATATTTATTGTCAAAAATGAGATTTATAGCAATTAACACTTTATTTTATCTAAATACTAATAACTTCTATTCGCAAAAGTTTTGTTACTATTTTTCAGTACATCGTAATATCGGTAAAAAAATAGTAACTTGTGTTATTTTGGCATTTATCAAAATATTGTGAAATTGCAACAGTTAAATGAAATATTGATTGAAATGAAAAATGGTGGTTTATAAGTAAGGTATTTCAATATTAGTAAAAATGGGAATTTTGACATGATAATTATTGAAAAATTGTAGAAATCAACGTTGGTTAAATTATGACATTGTTTAAATCAAATTAGTAGTTATAAAGTGTTATGGTAAAGCAAAAAAAATTAGTAACACTTTTGTTTTAGAAAAATTAATAATACTTGGCTAATGGATCCACCCTCCTTAACCTATTTAGCCCAAACAAAAGCATATAAGAAATGAGAAATAATACATACAAGTTCTCATCATATTTTCTCTACAGCAAACCAAAAAATGAAAATTTCCTAAGATACAAGAATCCTAATTCACAAATTGCAAAATCAAGGCTAGAAATCAAGGGACTTTGGCTGATAATCATTGAAATCTAAAGAAGATCATCTCTACCAACTTCTAGTATGTGTAATTCATGAATTTGTTTCAATTTTGGGTTTAGGGTTGTAATTTTCCTTTTTCAATTTTGGAGATAAACCTAGATTTTGCTGCTGAAAAGTTATAGCCTAGGTGAACCCGGATTCTAAGCACTCATTCAAGTTCTCATAAGTGAGTTAATCTCACACTTCTAGAATAGAAACGAATATTTATCGATGTTTGTTGATTAAACGATTTTGTTGTGAAATTGATCTCAATCTCTTATGCTCTTCACAACTTTTACTATTAAAATTATTGGCTGCTGAAACTCACATCCTATAATCATGATTTGCATCAAATTGTACATGTTTGCTTGCTTGCATGATAGCTTATTCAATCTAGTAGATGTCCAGGTTCAATTCAAAGAAGAAAACACCAAAAACGGGCAACCAGAGCACCGTTGCGTGGCTTAGGACTCAACCCAGGCATGCCAATCGATGCATTGGTCATTATGACCATTGGATCGGTCATGACCTAGGCTAAAACCCAGGTCATGTTGTTTCGGGCTCTATTTGCCTCCGTTTGCTCCTCCATTCGTCCTTTCAATCGCTTGAACCTATTTGATTTATCTTGATGTTGTTTTCTATTCCAATTTCAATGACATTCCCAGATTTTAATTTATGAATTCATCTTGGAGTTTTTATTCCATAGACATGCTCTATGAACACACGCGGTTACACACAAGTTTTATTGCACGATTCAATTAGAGCTTTAAAAAGGTATATTTCTGAATTGAATCATTTCGTCGAAATCCTTCCAAGTATAAACATATATTATATAAAGAATATTTGGAAATACATTATGTATATAATATATATATATATATGCTCAATAAGAGTTTTAAATTGATTGGGAGCAATAAGTTTTAGTTGCCTTTACTTATATAAATATATAAAAGGACTTTTAAAAGCTTTTCATATATATGTATATATCTAATCTAGCATGTAAAATGATGTTTCCAACTTCAATTTCAAAGTATAGAATTTTTATATGAATTGCACAACATCGATCGAATGAGAAAGTGATTTAAACGATTAAATAAAACGAGTGGTATGGAATGCTTATGTTTACTTTACTGGTTAATTCCTGGACTTGTTCGACCGAACCATTGATGTACATGAGTGGAGTTTACTATTGTATAGTAAACGTTTGGGTTAACTCGTGCGGTATAGGACACATGGTCGTTATCTATTCGATTCCTATATAAAAGTATTCAACACTTTTCGAAGAGTTTATAACTCGTTTTTGAATCTTGAAGTACTTGCATGTAGGTGAATTTATTTCACCAATCTTAGAGTTCGGCACCCCTCCTTATTTGCGAGATTTTTGGATTTCTATTTGTGTGATTTCTAGATTTAACATTGTTGGATTATCACTATCATTTCGGAGGTTTTTGCTTTTAAGAAGCTATTATGAATTTTTTTGTATTTGGTGATTTGAAGCTATTGATGCATGTTTGATGTTTGTCAATCTGTGCTTATAATTGAGACCTATATTACTTTATCTATCGTTCAATTTTTCTAACACATTTATCTTCGTCTAGACTGACCCGTTTATTATTTTTATAATACTTGGGTCAAACCGATATGTTTTAGGTCCTTCAGTTTGAGGCTTTAGAATGGATATCTTACCTATTGGCTAATCCTTCTTCATCCTATGTGTATATTTGAGATTATAGAGTATCTTGTGTTGTGATTAGACTCCTTTTGTTTACATATTCATTTTGAGATATAACACTTATTATATATGTAGTCTATATCATGTATCTATTATATGTCGTTTCAGACTCGTATCTATTATATTTCGTTATGGTTGATCTGATATTCTATGATCTGTATATTATTATATGTTGTTCTAAAAAAATTTATTATAGCCACCATAGTTTTGTTTTAAACCTGAGTTGTATATACGTCGATTCCACTTGATTCAAGGAATGTATATCATATTAATCGACGTGTCAATGCTCACTTAAAGTAAAATTCAGGGATGGTCGCTCCTAACTAGCTCTATTCTCTGCACTAGCTGACAATATTACTCTTTAATATTCTCTGTTAGTATGAGTCTCGGGTGGGGCATTACAAAATGAGAAAGGGTGAATCAATATTGTGGAAAAAGGTAAATTTTATAATTATCAATCTATATTCCCCTTAACCTCAAATCTCTTCTCAAATCTTAAATCTAATTGTATGTATACGAATTGTAATACATATTCTTTTGGAATAGAAAGTAAAAGGAGTCCAGTAAAGGAATGGATTCAGAATTGGAAAGCTTAAAATGTGAATGAGAAATTATATAATTTATTTATAACATTGAAATTTATATTATTGGATTTTATTCAATCCTAATGCCTAAATAAGACCCGATGAATTCTATGCTTAAAACATATGTATTGGAACATTGCCTACACATTCAACAAAATAGGTAATTGGAATAGGAATAGTATGTACAACTAATATGGAAATTTGAATTCAATCCCAAATATTAATTATTGTAGAATTTTTTTTATTCCAGATCTATAATTAGGTCGTAAATTAGATTGCCCTAGTTGATTTGAAATGTGAATTTCTATGTTTTGATTTATTTATAGTGGATTCTGTGTAATTTCCAAAATTATCAAATTCCAAAATATGTATAAAAGCACGTCGTTTTAATTAACAAAGGATATACTAAAAAGGGAAAGAGATATGCAAATTATATATATTCTTTTTCATAGTCTACATTGTCTATTTCAATAAAAGAAGAGAAATATTTTTTTTAATTTCAAACGAAGCAAAGATCTCAATTTTGGTTAAACTATGGGAAGCTATAATAATAATCCTTTTTGAAAAGGCGGCTCAGATAAACTAAAATGTGGATATGAATGTTCTAGTATAGAAATTAATAGTTAGAATTATAAATAAATAAACACGTATAACAATGTTAACGTTCAAAAATAAAAATATATATAAATAGTTTAATTTACGACGATATTTGTATTAGTTATTAATAGCGTAGTAATTATAGGACTAGGATTTATGGGCACTAACTATCAATTTAATGGGCAATAAATTTGTAATTAATAGATAGTTAAAAAGGAATTAAATGGGTACTAATTATGGAATTTAATACGGCATTTATGAGGAAACTGAATAGGCATAATATATGGATTTTGAAATCGGTAAATATATTAAATGAATTAAATGAGGATTGATTATAGATTGTTCAATTTTGACATAAATGGTCAATTATTAGGGGTAATAGACATTTATTAGTAATTACAAGGAAATCAAACCCAAAGTGTATAAATTAGGAATAATTATGTGGTGAATAAGTAGTATTAATACTACTAAATATACATAGAAGGAAATATAATATTCATAGTAGGAAATTATACAACTTCAATTATACGTTTAGAACAAGCACGAATTAGTGGGATTATCCTAATGCTTAAGCTTTAGGTGATTTGTTCGGTTAGTGGGTTAGGATGCGATGTCGGTAGAGTTACACAACAGAAGTCTATCCTTCACCTGGAGGCTACCAGCAGTTGTGTATACTTACAACTAATGTGGGAAATCTCCAACCATAGGACCCGTGGGAATGGGATATGTGAAGGACGCAGGACCTGCTTCTAGGATGGAGGTATTAAGTAGCTATTATAGGATCCGCCTCCTCCCTATTTAGGATGTATTGAATGGTCGGGGTTAGAGGTTAGGCGCGACAGTGGATATCTTGAGAAAGGTCCATTTCGAGTTTAAGGTATTAGTAGTTATTACAAGGTCCTCCTCTTCCATAAAGAAGTATTAAGTGGCCTGGTGAGATTCCTTGTGATGTCAGCTAGATATATCAGAGAGGAGTTCACCTTAGGATAGTTATTAAATGATGGGGACCTACCTAAAATGTAGGTAGTAAATGGTCAGAGTCTGCCTAGTTCCCATTGAAAAGGCATTAAGTGACTTGGATACAATCTTTTACAGTGTTAGGATATGCGTAACGACAGTTGCGTGGGACTGGAAATATAACAACCCAAAATTTGAGCTATAATAATTAATTAACGAATAAATTAAATAATAAAATAAGTTTGTGAAATTTTTAAAATCGAGCTATGGGAGTTGCACCATTATGTCCGTGGCGATTTTCTGATCAATTTCCATATATAACTGGTCGAAATCCGAGTCAGTATGGAGAAGATATGAGAGAAATAAGAAATCGAAAATAAAATGAAAAAAAAATAACTACAAGGCATCAGGTCGACCAAAACCTAGGCCAGGTAGACCCTAGGGTCGACCTCCAAAGGCCATAGGTTGACCTGTAGGTCGCCCCCCATAGGAGATTGGTCGACCCGCTTAATCCTTGAACGTTGTTTCGTTCGTACACGTCATATTTTGATTTTTCTTCAATCATGTGCGTTCGTGCTTCCATCCGACGGTTCCTAGCGAGTCTATGACGTGGTTGCACCAGATTTAATCTTCAAATCCAATGGCTTGAGATCCCTAAGCTACACTATAAATAAGACCCTAGACCTAGCTATTTTTCTCATTCAGATTTTCTCTCAATTGGGTTCATTGTGTGAGGCTGGACCCTAAAAAGGAAAAATTTCTTGGGAGGAGATATTTTTAATAAAAATATTCTATGCCCTAGAAGTGGATCCGGGAAGGCCAAGGAATAGAGCTAAGGACCACAGGTGAGTGTTTTGTTGTTATTTTAGATTTGTAAGTAATTTAAAATAATAGGGTTCTCAATAGTTGTAGTTTTTCTGCAATTTTGAGACAGTTTTTATGTAAGTTATTTCCAGTTAGTTTTTAAAGTTCTTTTCAGTCTATTTTATTCAGCTATTTTTATTCAGCTATTTTATTTAGTTATTTACAGTTATTTATAGTTATTTGTATTTATTTACATCTGTTTTACATTAGAATTTAGCCTGTAAATGTTAGTTTCTTTTTATTCCTTTTTACGTGAATAAAATATAAGAATATTAAAAAGAGGAGAATTTGCTAATATGGATTAAATAGAAATAAACACTGAATTTACAGAAATTAGATGTAAAATAAGAAAGAACTGTAATAAAAAGAAGATAGACTGAAATAGGAAAATTTGAGACATTTGCAAGCATGTTTATAACTAGTGGTTATAACTAAAAAGATAGAATAGAAGAGTAACAATTATAACATAGGTTATAATTCAGCAGAAAGAACAAAAAAGGCTTATTTTAAAACTTAGAATTAGTTAATAAGCAAATATAGCAGAAATAACAGAAGAGGCTTATTTTAAAACTTACACTAAGTTAATAAGAAAACATAGAAGAAGGGCCCATACCAACAGCATTCCCTTTCAATTAGAAACTGACGGTCTCACAATAGTTAGGTGAGGCTGGGACACGTTTATGCTAAGTAGGGTACATAAGTGGCCAATAGATAGAAGCTCAAATTTAGAGATTTGGGCAAGGGGCGCAAACTAGAATTTGTTTGTTAGGACTAGTACCGGAAGCATTCCCTTTAAGACTAGGACTAATGGTCTCACAACACTTAGGTGAGGCTGGGCAGCATTCCCTTTCAGACTAGGACTGATGGTCTAACAATAGTTAGGTGAGGTTGGGCTTGTTTATGCTGATTAGGGTAAATAAGAGGTCAAAATAAGGGGAGATAGTTAGTGTGTACCGGCGATGACCGAGCGTGCGTCATCGATTAGGGTAAATAATTTGCTAATGCATTCCAAGCGCTAAGGTGTCTTTTGCTATGACCAATAGGATTGGTTCATAGTGGCACAATAGAGATTGAAGCTCGATCAATGGGTAGAATTAGGGTTTCAGCCTAATTAAAAATAGGATTAGGGTTTCAGCCTAATCATGGCAGTTTAAGGCAAGTGCAAACAACAATTAAACAGCCAAACAGAATCAGAAACGGTATTTTACCCCAGTTTTATCTTCTCAGTATTTCTTTCCGTACTAGAACTATTGTTTAGTCTGTTATCTTTATCTTGCTTAGAAATGCTAGTAATTACTTGTAACGACCCGGGTTTTTCTAACACGAAAAACCGGACCATTTTAGTTAAGAAGAAGAGGTAGAAGAAGAAAAATAGAAAACAACAGCATAATCTCACATACGCAGCGGAATAAAATATAATATATATCAACAGGTCTTTACACAAATCAAACTGTATCTGTATATATATATATATACATCCAAATACATCATCAGAGTACATCACATCAATATCATACAACTGAATACACAGCGGAAAAATAATAGCAAGTACGAGAGTACGTATCGTCATCCAGCTCGTCTTCTGAGCTCCACATCATCATATCCTGTAACCTATAATACTCGGTCTGACCCGAGCATCATATAAAACAATACCCGAGTCAGTCTGGAAAACCAGCGTGAGAAAATTTCACTCAATTGATTATTAAAGTTTCAAAAATCCTTTGAAATCAAAAGCATCTCGTAAGACCACGCCACAAATAAACATGTCGGGTTTTTACCTTACGATAGCTAAAACACTTTTTATAAAATCCTCTGATATTATAATAGTGTCTATTCACAAATACTTATTAAGATAGCTGAAATTGTTACATTATTAAATTCCAGCATACTAGCCACAAAAGTGGGTAATACAAACAAATACCGTACAAGGTACGTAGGAAGAATGGATTTCCAACGAATGACTAGGCACTGGGGTACCACCTATCACAGTACGTGGCCTAGATCACCGTACCGAGGAGTACGCCCGCTCCTCTGCAACACAAGGCCGGAACCATCCCTTACTGGATGATCCCGAATAAAATCACCCCACGGTTGGGATCAGCAACCGCACCACTAAGCCGAAATAAAAAGGGACATCTAGACAGGGATGACCTTACCCTCCAGTGGGAGCTACCCACGAAGCCTTGCTGCATAACCCCTGATTTTCAGTCATTCCCGGTTGATGAGGTTCGAGGCTAAACGATACCTTTTAGAGAACATATCCCTTAGAATGCCCATCGTCCGCTGACGATGTTTCGCAAGCATTCGTCCATACCAGTCCGTCCTGGGTTTGAACGGAACCGAAGGCACTATTCCTACTACATCCATTTTGGAAATATCCTCAGGATTAGTAGCGACTTGCCCTTGCACTTCACAGCTCCAATCTTCGACTCCGAAATCGTTACACGAAACGTACAAACCGGATCGAAGTGGTATTCGAGTCTCCAGACCTAGAATCCCGGTATACGGAAACCCGATCCCGGTCTCTTCGAAACGATCAGCGCATTTGGCCAATATTGATAGTCGGTTATTTAACTATCAATTAACATCCACAAACAACCATCACACAATAAATAATTTCCCACATTATTTATTTGCCCAAATATCTTTCCAAGATATATTTCCAAATTTTCAAACTCCTTTTGAAAACAATTTCAAACAATTTCCGCTTACGGAATACATTTCCAAATATTTATTTCTCTGAAACACCAAGTACAAAACACTTTTAGATTTTAAAATAATTTAAAAACACTTTATTTTAAAATATATTTTATAACATTGAAATCAAACTACTTTAATACTTTATTAAAAATATATACTTTAAATTAAACCACTTTATAAATATAAACTAAATTTCTCTTTTTAAAACAGAATAACAAATCACTTTTATATAATTACTACAATAATAGATTTTTAAAATATACCTACTTTGAAAATTAACATTTAGAAATAATCAATTTTCTAAAACATGCTTTTTAAAACATACTTAAAACTTTTAACTTATATTTAAAATTGCTTTGAAAACGTACTTGGCTATCCAGAGAAATACACTTCTCATTTTCATCTTTTAAAAATAAATCAACATTTATTTTTAAACCAAACCATATCTTTTGATAAATTCCCACCTTGAGTTTATATTCAAATATCCACTATATTTTATTTAATTCATAAACTCAGTTTATATCTCCAAAATCTCACTTCTCTTTTAAAATTCCAATTTTAAATAACTAAATCAATTTCCAATTGATTTTCTAATTTACTTTACTTTATTTTGAAATAAATTTCCTTTACTACTTCATTTATTTCAAAATACATTAACTTTTAGATTTATTCCTTTATTTGAGTTAAAACCCTTTTTAACTGAAAATACCAATTTTAAACTTCCAAAATTCTTTCTTTAGTCTTTGATTAAATTTAATCCTTACATTCAAAATAAATCCTTTATTCTTTAAATTTAATATCACTTTAGTTTAAAGTTAATATTTCCCTTATTCCAATTCACTTGAATTATTTATTTAAATTTCTCTTTTATTTCTTTCAAAATCCAATTCAATATATTTTGATAACTCCTTTTATTGAAATATTCAATCCAACCATATCATCCAATATTTCAATCATCAATAATATCATCACAGGATATCAATATTCATAACACAGAATATCAAATAATCTAAATAATTTTGAGGAATCCAGTTGGATCCCTCCAACCTGTTTCCCTGCATCCACAAACGTTAGCACAATACCAATTCCACTTCAAAGTGGAATATCACGGTATATGGGATTTATATAAATCATCCGCTATTATGCGGCGCATAGGGTCTCATCCGCTATATCAATGCGGGAATATCAACAACTCAAATATATACATATGCCAATATGTATATATTGCTATATACTACTATATATATAATATAGCATATTCAATCAATGCAATCATCCAATCAATTATTTAAATTTAACCATTTAAATTTAAAATAAAAATTCAACTGAGTGAGATTAACTCACCTTTGCCTCTAAATTTGCAAATCCACCTCATTCTTGATTTGATTTCCTGATTATTGACCTTGAATAAAAATTTATATGATTTATTAACAAAAATTTTTTTTTTATAAATTTTAACCTATAATTTAATTTAACATCATTAAACTAAAAAATTTCTTTAACACATTACCTTTAGTAACCCCATAATTAAATAGGTTAATTGAAAGTGTTAGTCACCAATTCTATTATTTAAAAATGAACTGGTAATATTTAAAAATTTAAGGATGTATATTTAATTTACTTATGAACTATATATTAGTGAAATACCCTAAATAGATTTCAAAGAATTAAACAAGTTAACTAACCAAATTAATTACCCAATACATTAATTTAAAATAACCAGTATTTTTAAAGCGTATATAAATATATCTATCTACTTTATTTACCAGTTTCAGGCTATTTAATCTCTTACTGTAAATTCAATCACTAGGTTATATATATACACTCTATGTGTATATATATTTTATCAAACAAGCTAAATCGAGAAAACGAATAAGTACCTCTTGGTTCGAACAGTGCTACCAAACTCCAAATATCGAGTCCGCGACCATCGACGAACATGCGCGAGCCTCACTCCCACCAATTTCGGCCACCCAGACTTCGATTCCCCCCATCGCAATCCCTGGAATTGGCCGAGGTCTTCGCCCCGCTCCCTCCAAGGCGTCGCCACACGATCGCCTCCCTTGATTTCTCGCGACTCGAAGTTCTGCTTCCAGCTTCGCCAGTGAACGCTCACCATCGCGATTCAAAATCGATCACCGCCTCGCACGCGAGTGACAACCTCGAGACCACCCCAATCCCCACGATTCGACCAAGCCCCAGAACTCAACGCAGTTGATCGCGACCAAAACTCGACATGCTCGAGTTCGAAATGAGTCACGCGATTTGAGTAAATGTGAATTTTTAGGGGTTGGGTAATTTCGTTCTGCCCTTATTTGAGAGGAAGGGCACGATTTGTTTTTGATAAGAACTGGAGATAGAAAAACAAGATTGTCTCGGTATTAACTAGAACGAGAAAGAAGTGATTTTTTTAGAGGACGCGTGTTAACCCAGTTGAACACGTGTGGACAGACAGCGTGATCCAGAAGGCTCGTAGCTGATGAAAAGAAATATCGACCAGTTAAAATATTAAATTTCCGATTAAATTTCAGCGCGTTTACATTCCGTACTATCACACGACAACTCCAAACACTACGAAAATTGAAATCCAATAATAATACAATATTACGGATCCAATGGAACTGGTTTCGCTGAATTTCGAGACTGTGCCTCGGACGGCTATTTTTAAATTTAATTTCAACGATATATTTTTAAAACTGAACAAAACTCTTTAAAATTCCATTTTAAAAGTTCTATCATCTTCAGTATTAACAATATAAATTTTCTGAACCTTTGAACTATTTTTAACAGGCTTTAAAATCAAGATTCAATATTTTACCCAATCCCGATAATTAAATTTAATAATTAATTATCCAAATAAATACTGTATATTTGAAATTAAAGTTAAAATTTAACCTTCGGATATTTAAAATAAATTAAATATTCACATTTCAAATATACAAAAATTCCGGGTCGTCACATTCCTTCCCCCTTAAAAGAATTTCGTCCCCGAAATTACTAGTTAGGAAGAATGATCCAATACCCATTACTATTTCCCAAGTTCAAACGGTTTTAACAATACTCAAACAATCTTTAATTAATGATACACTAATCATCTTTTAACTTCCTAAACTTATTCATAAGTTCAACTCATACCACCTACTTATCCATTCAAATTTAAATTTGAATTCAAATTTTAACTTATCAAAATTTTCCAAAATTTTTCTAACTCCCTAAATTTTCGAAAAATTTCGCCAGCGTCTCCTTTGCGCGGCTAGCTCGGTACTACTACAAAATGGCTCTACGGCCTCCCAATCTCAAAAAGAAAACAAAAAGCCAAGTGGCTGGATCCAAAACCCAATCAAATTTCATATAGAAATTCAAATACATACCTTTTTGTCGGGCCATTAAATTTTATCTTCTAAAATCAAAAATCCCAATTTATCCATTGCTTTTATACACCTGTATATCCTATTAAGCAATAATATCTACTCACAGTTCCAAAGTCATTTTACACTTTTCTTTACAAATTTTCAATATTTGCTTTACTTCAACCCGTACGATGCACATATATCATCCGTACGCAATATCACATTCGATCGCTCAATCGATCACACAATTTCACTTCCGAACTAGTATCGTCCACCCGACTTCCTAGTGCGGACTCAGATCTGGTTTCTTGATCAGAAACCGTCATTCTCCTTGCATAGCCACCAACTATGATAGAGAATATCCAGAATCAATCAACAATCCATATCCAGGTTCGCCGTTGAAAATCGAGTGAAAAATCCTGATTCGGATCGATAAAACTATCTCGAAATTCTGTGTTCGAATCCGGATCAAATAGCTATGCGAATAAAATAATATACGTACATCTTACGTATAAATTCCAATTGATTATCAGTTATATCAATTCTCCTTTATTCACATTCCTTTTTTATTATTATCCCTTTATTCACAACTATCCCATTTCACAACTTCAGTTTTAGTCTTCATTCAACTATTCACTTAGTATATATTTTTCCAATCCAAAATTACTAAGTATATTCCCAATATAAATTTTCTTAAGAATTTCATTCTTCAATTCTTAAGTTCGTATAAATTTTCTTATATTTATTTACTACTTCACCACTGAAGTGTATATATTCAAATTGAACTCCCATTTCATATGAATTTCAACTTACTTCAATTTACTACTTCATTTCCAATTTAAATACTTATTCCACATTTCATTCAGATTTTCATTTCTAATAATTTTCTTAAATTCAATTCATCTCCAACTTCCAAAAATTGAATTTTATTTAGCTCGAAAACAGTCCAAGTTAATTCATTCAATAACTATTTCTCAACTTATTTAAACCACTCCTCTATTTGAGTTCAGTTTCCATTCAACATTTACTTAAGTCAATAACTTAAGTTCATTTTCCATTTAACCAACCTTTTAAAGTTTTATTTCCATCTTTCATTTGATTCTTATTTAATCAAATTCCATCCATTTATTTATTTAATATAAGTGGTCCATTCACTCAATCATTATGAATTTTATTTTCCATACACAATTCATATGGAATTATTTTATTAATAACCAGGCCATTTCCAATTTATTTTCACTTATTTGGATTTCCATTCGAAATCCAAACCATTACTATTTTAATCCAATTTCATTAATTCCCAATTCAATTTCATTAACTAATTTATTATCTCATTAGTTCCTCCACTGGTTAAGATTAAATACTTTCTTTTTAATTCCTAATATCACTTAACTTAATTATCTTAAGTTCAATTTATTTTATAATTCGAGTTTGGATTTATTAAGATTGCTCATCTTAGTCGTTTCCATTTGATATTACAATTTCAAATTATAACTCTTAATGGTTCAAAGAAATGAATTCCCATTTATGACTTACAATTTCATTTCTATTCATAAGTTTTAACTTACTTACTTAAGACCTGGGACTATTCATTTAAGTCCATTTTCATCTTTACAATCAAATCTCAAATTATTACACTTAAGAACTTAAGAATATGAATTTCTTTACACAATTATAAGCAATTTACATTACCTTTATATCCAATTCAATTCAACTTCAACTTACTTACATTTAATTCAATTCTAATTCTCAATTTTATTTAACTCATCTTAAGTTAAATTCAAATATATTTTATTCACCTTCATATACTCGAATTAAATTTTAATTCTAGGATACAATTTTATACAAGTTTTACAATTTATTCACCTTCAAGTTTTCTAATTCTTTTATCTATCAACTTATTACTCATTTAATTAATTTCATCTCATAATTATAATCCCAGAATTAAACTTACATTTCCTTCTTATTTAAATCAACTTCATTCTATACTTTATATTGTTGATTCATTTAAATTTCCACATTTAAATTTTAAATAGAATTCCCAGAATTCAATTGCTCGATTTTATTCCAAAACCATTTTGAATCCATAAATAACTCATACACATCTGGTATATCACATCAAATCCCAATTTCCAAAACAATCTGCTTTTACCAAACAATTTTCCCTTTGAATTTCAAAACCAACCCAGTTCACAATCATTTTCAATTTAAAATAGTTTGGTAGCAATTTCTCTTTGGAAACTCGAAAATAGACATCGATGATGCTGCAGTCATCACCGAAATTATTTTCCAGCGACCGAAAGAGAATTTAATGCTTTTATCACTTTAAACATTTCAAACATTTTTAAATCCCAAATCCCACCAGATTTCAATTCAATTTCAAAAATATTTATGAAATAATATCACTATTATTTCCCCAAAACCTTTAAAAACTATTTTTAAATCCAAAGGAATTTAAACCTTTCCCAAAACTTCAAATTCAAAATCCATCCAATTTTTTTTATATCCAAACATTACTCTGGAATTCTATCACATTTTATTTCAAGTTATAAGTCACTTTTACCATTTACATTTACAAATTTCATTTTGTTATATAAATTTATTCTTCAACTTAGGTTATAAGTTTCAATTTCTACTCAATAATGAGACTAACTCATTATTGTCATTTTCTAACAACAAAGCATCCAAATATATAACTATAATAATTTCAAATAATTATTTCTTTTATATACAAAATAATTTGGGCAAAATTATTTCATTCACCCTATTTAAAACAATATTGTGTCGAACTGTTCTATTCAAGTGTTTAGAAACCCCTTCGATACAGTTGTACAGACTGTGCCGACGAAGGTTCATATGCCACTCAATAAATCAACCAACACAATATAAAACCATTTTATATTCACTAACAAATACGCGCTCATATCTATTAGTACTCTCAAAATTCCCACCAGAGCCAAGGTTATCGCCAGCCTAAGCTCTGATACCAAGTGTAACGACCCGGGTTTTTCTAACACGAAAAACCGGACCATTTTAGTTAAGAAGAAGAGGTAGAAGAAGAAAAATAGAAAACAACAGCATAATCTCACATACGCAGCGGAATAAAATATAATATATATCAACAGGTCTTTACACAAATCAAACTGTATCTGTATATATATATATACATCCAAATACATCATCAGAGTACATCACATCAATATCATACAACTGAATACACAGCGGAAAAATAATAGCAAGTACGAGAGTACGTATCGTCATCCAGCTCGTCTTCTGAGCTCCACATCATCATATCCTGTAACCTATAATACTCGGTCTGACCCGAGCATCATATAAAACAATACCCGAGTCAGTCTGGAAAACCAGCGTGAGAAAATTTCACTCAATTGATTATTAAAGTTTCAAAAATCCTTTGAAATCAAAAGCATCTCGTAAGACCACGCCACAAATAAACATGTCGGGTTTTTACCTTACGATAGCTAAAACACTTTTTATAAAATCCTCTGATATTATAATAGTGTCTATTCACAAATACTTATTAAGATAGCTGAAATTGTTACATTATTAAATTCCAGCATACTAGCCACAAAAGTGGGTAATACAAACAAATACCGTACAAGGTACGTAGGAAGAATGGATTTCCAACGAATGACTAGGCACTGGGGTACCACCTATCACAGTACGTGGCCTAGATCACCGTACCGAGGAGTACGCCCGCTCCTCTGCAACACAAGGCCGGAACCATCCCTTACTGGATGATCCCGAATAAAATCACCCCACGGTTGGGATCAGCAACCGCACCACTAAGCCGAAATAAAAAGGGACATCTAGACAGGGATGACCTTACCCTCCAGTGGGAGCTACCCACGAAGCCTTGCTGCATAACCCCTGATTTTCAGTCATTCCCGGTTGATGAGGTTCGAGGCTAAACGATACCTTTTAGAGAACATATCCCTTAGAATGCCCATCGTCCGCTGACGATGTTTCGCAAGCATTCGTCCATACCAGTCCGTCCTGGGTTTGAACGGAACCGAAGGCACTATTCCTACTACATCCATTTTGGAAATATCCTCAGGATTAGTAGCGACTAGCCCTTGCACTTCACAGCTCCAATCTTCGACTCTGAAATCGTTACACGAAACGTACAAACCGGATCGAAGTGGTATTCGAGTCTCCAGACCTAGAATCCCGGTATACGGAAACCCGATCCCGGTCTCTTCGAAACGATCAGCGCATTTGGCCAATATTGATAGTCGGTTATTTAACTATCAATTAACATCCACAAACAACCATCACACAATAAATAATTTCCCACATTATTTATTTGCCCAAATATCTTTCCAAGATATATTTCCAAATTTTCAAACTCCTTTTGAAAACAATTTCAAACAATTTCCGCTTACGGAATACATTTCCAAATATTTATTTCTCTGAAACACCAAGTACAAAACACTTTTAGATTTTAAAATAATTTAAAAACACTTTATTTTAAAATATATTTTATAACATTGAAATCAAACTACTTTAATACTTTATTAAAAATATATACTTTAAATTAAACCACTTTATAAATATAAACTAAATTTCTCTTTTTAAAACAGAATAACAAATCACTTTTATATAATTACTACAATAATAGATTTTTAAAATATACCTACTTTGAAAATTAACATTTAGAAATAATCAATTTTCTAAAACATGCTTTTTAAAACATACTTAAAACTTTTAACTTATATTTAAAATTGCTTTGAAAACGTACTTGGCTATCCAGAGAAATACACTTCTCATTTTCATCTTTTAAAAATAAATCAACATTTATTTTTAAACCAAACCATATCTTTTGATAAATTCCCACCTTGAGTTTATATTCAAATATCCACTATATTTTATTTAATTCATAAACTCAGTTTATATCTCCAAAATCTCACTTCTCTTTTAAAATTCCAATTTTAAATAAATAAATCAATTTCCAATTGATTTTCTAATTTACTTTACTTTATTTTGAAATAAATTTCCTTTACTACTTCATTTATTTCAAAATACATTAACTTTTAGATTTATTCCTTTATTTGAGTTAAAACCCTTTTTAACTGAAAATACCAATTTTAAACTTCCAAAATTCTTTCTTTAGTCTTTGATTAAATTTAATCCTTACATTCAAAATAAATCCTTTATTCTTTAAATTTAATATCACTTTAGTTTAAAGTTAATATTTCCCTTATTCCAATTCACTTGAATTATTTATTTAAATTTCTCTTTTATTTCTTTCAAAATCCAATTCAATATATTTTGATAACTCCTTTTATTGAAATATTCAATCCAACCATATCATCCAATATTTCAATCATCAATAATATCATCACAGGATATCAATATTCATAACACAGAATATCAAATAATCTAAATAATTTTGAGGAATCCAGTTGGATCCCTCCAACCTGTTTCCCTGCATCCACAAACGTTAGCACAATACCAATTCCACTTCAAAGTGGAATATCGCGGTATATGGGATTTATATAAATCATCCGCTATTATGCGGCGCATAGGGTCTCATCCGCTATATCAATGCGGGAATATCAACAACTCAAATATATACATATGCCAATATGTATATATTGCTATATACTACTATATATATAATATAGCATATTCAATCAATGCAATCATCCAATCAATTATTTAAATTTAACCATTTAAATTTAAAATAAAAATTCAACTGAGTGAGATTAACTCACCTTTGCCTCTAAATTTGCAAATCCACCTCATTCTTGATTTGATTTCCTGATTATTGACCTTGAATAAAAATTTATATGATTTATTAACAAAAATTTTTTTTTTATAAATTTTAACCTATAATTTAATTTAACATCATTAAACTAAAAAATTTCTTTAACACATTACCTTTAGTAACCCCATAATTAAATAGGTTAATTGAAAGTGTTAGTCACCAATTCTATTATTTAAAAATGAACTGGTAATATTTAAAAATTTAGGGATGTATATTTAATTTACTTATGAACTATATATTAGTGAAATACCCTAAATAGATTTCAAAGAATTAAACAAGTTAACTAACCAAATTAATTACCCAATACATTAATTTAAAATAACCAGTATTTTTAAAGCGTATATAAATATATCTATCTACTTTATTTACCAGTTTCAGGCTATTTAATCTCTTACTGTAAATTCAATCACTAGGTTATATATATACACTCTATGTGTATATATATTTTATCAAACAAGCTAAATCGAGAAAACGAATAGTACCTCTTGGTTCGAACAGTGCTACCAAACTCCAAATATCGAGTCCGCGACCATCGACGAACATGCGCGAGCCTCACTCCCACCAATTTCGGCCACCCAGACTTCGATTCCCCCCATCGCAATCCCTGGAATTGGCCGAGGTCTTCGCCCCGCTCCCTCCAAGGCGTCGCCACACGATCGCCTCCCTTGATTTCTCGCGACTCGAAGTTCTGCTTCCAGCTTCGCCAGTGAACGCTCACCATCGCGATTCAATATCGATCACCGCCTCGCACGCGAGTGACAACCTCGAGACCACCCCAATCCCCACGATTCGACCAAGCCCCAGAACTCGACGCAGTTGATCGCGACCAAAACTCGACATGCTCGAGTTCGAAATGAGTCACGCGATTTGAGTAAATGTGAATTTTTAGGGGTTGGGTAATTTCGTTCTGCCCTTATTTGAGAGGAAGGGCACGATTTGTTTTTGATAAGAACTGGAGATAGAAAAACAAGATTGTCTCAGTATTAACTAGAACGAGAAAGAAGTGATTTTTTTAGAGGACGCGTGTTAACCCAGTTGAACACGTGTGGACAGACAGCGTGATCCAGAAGGCTCGTAGCTGATGAAAAGAAATATCGACCAGTTAAAATATTAAATTTCCGATTAAATTTCAGCGCGTTTACATTCCGTACTATCACACGACAACTCCAAACACTACGAAAATTGAAATCCAATAATAATACAATATTACGGATCCAATGGAACTGGTTTCGCTGAATTTCGAGACTGTGCCTCGGACGGCTATTTTTAAATTTAATTTCAACGATATATTTTTAAAACTGAACAAAACTGTTTAAAATTCCATTTTAAAAGTTCTATCATCTTCAGTATTAACAATATAAATTTTCTGAACCTTTGAACTATTTTTAACAGGCTTTAAAATCAAGATTCAATATTTTACCCAATCCCGATAATTAAATTTAATAATTAATTATCCAAATAAATACTGTATATTTGAAATTAAAGTTAAAATTTAACCTTCGGATATTTAAAATAAATTAAATATTCACATTTCAAATATACAAAAATTCCGGGTCGTCACATTACTTTCACTCACCAGACTTATTGTCTGACCCACTCCTCTATTTCCCCTTTTGGTCCCGTAGGTCAGCAGAGTCGAGGACAGTAGATTCAGATCGCTTAGAGATATATTCTTGGATTTCTTCATGCATTCTTCTTCTTCTTTTCAGTTTTCTTTTCATTTGACTTTGGATTTACTGGTACTTTATGAGAGGGATGATTTTTATTGATTATGTACTCTTATGATGTGACTGAGATTGTATTTTTCACGAGACAAGTGTATTTGGTTTTTAAGACATATTCTGTTTTGAAATGAAGGGTAATTTTAAATGTCTAGTTATTATTTAAATGTTTCCGCTGTTTTTATTTATTTGTCTTATGAATCTTAGTCTTTGTGATGCTTTAGCTATACCTACAACGCACCATGTCTTTTACTGTGACCTTTTTGGGTATACTAAGGGGTGTGGGTGTGTTTCACTTTGTATCAGAGCCTAAGGTTATAGGATTCCTAAAAACTTGTTTTAAAAGTAAAGTATTTTTCAGAAGTAACATATCTTCAAACTAAAAGTGTTTTTCAAAAAGAAACTCTTACTATAGAAATGATTTTTAAGTATAAGAGAGTTTTTATAAAAGTCCCCTCAAAGTCCAGTTCAACCTTCTTTCGAATTTTTAGAACCTAAAATTCTCTTTTTTTGCATAGAATGGCGAACACCCCAAATCTTCCAGTGAGTGTCCAAGTCCCTAGCTGGTTTCATCGATACCTTCAAGCTACGACACCAGAGGTGCAAGGGCAAGCGCCCAATGCAGCACCAGTGGCTGGAGATCCCATTAATCCACCTGCAGCAGCCAATTTTTCTAAGCTATGCAAGGAATTCACTAGTCTAGGAGGCAAGACGTTTTTCAGGATAGAGGATTTTGTAGAGGTACGAGCTTGGTTGAGGAATACAGAGGGGATATTTGGGCTGTTAGGATTGGAGGACCGCTAGAAAGTTTAGCTTGGATCTTGGCAGCTGAAGGGAGAAGCTTCTTACTGGTGGGAAATCATAGAGATGGAAGGTAGAGACATTGGTTGGTTTGGATTTTGAGAAAGGTTTGAAAGGAAGTTCTTGTCACAAGCTGAGGAAATCATGCAGTTAAAGAAGTTCATTAGTTTAAAGCAATGGAGTCTTTCGGTGAAGAGTAAATCGGTTTAATGAGCTATCACAGTTCGGAATGGTGCTTGTCAATACACCGCATAAGAAGTCCATCAAGTTTGCTAAGGGTTTTAACCAGCCCCTCCAAGGGTTGGCATTGACACATGTACCTATGGGAGCGACGTATGAGTCACTTATGGAGATGGCTCTCATGTCATATGTTGCAAAGAAAGAAGAGGTTAAGGAGGTTCCTAAATTAGAAAACTCTAAGAAGCAGTGGTGGAAGAATAAAAGGGATAAGGACAAGAAGAAAGGAGGAGGACCTCAAAAGCAGATCAAGAAGAGCGAAAAATGTCAAAATTATGGATTGGTTGGGCATTTCACAAAGGACTATAAGAAGGACACGATGAAGGGGAGGTGTTACAATTATGGGCAGCTTGGGCACCTTAGTAGAGCTTGTCCTCAGAGGGTAGGGCTGGGAGCAGGTGCACCTACAGTGCAAGTACAAGATTTGGATGCAGCACCTTCTAGTCGACCGGATCGAGGTAGGAAAGTCTCTGTAGAAGGTTTGATCTCTATTTCGGATTTTCCTATTCGGACTCTTTTTGACTCTGGAGCATCGCATTCTTTCATTTCCAGTTCCTTAGTTGATTGTTTGCACTTAGATATTTCTCTAGTAGTAGACCCTATAGTTGTTTCAAACCCCATAGGAGGATTGGGACATTTATCCATGATTTATAGGGGTTTGAAAAAAAATTACTAGGCGTAGAATTTGTCCGTGATGCCTATGTACTGTGATTTTTGGGATATGGGATGATTTTAGAGATGGACTGGTTATCCACTTATAGAGCGATATTAGACTGTGAAAGGAGAGTTTTCAGACTAGAGACATGTAGCGAAAGGACTCTCAAGGTTCTTGCGACCCACAAGGGTCAGTCATGTTGAGCTTCCTTTATTCCCTTGATTCATCATTGGGAGAGTTAGATTCCATTCCAATCATTAGAGATTTCCAAAAGGTTTTTGAAGAGGTTA
Organism: Allium fistulosum; assembly: GCA_030737815.1. Taxonomy (NCBI): domain Eukaryota; kingdom Viridiplantae; phylum Streptophyta; class Magnoliopsida; order Asparagales; family Amaryllidaceae; genus Allium; species Allium fistulosum. Next base: position 1,461,076,157 of record CM060902.1, read on the forward strand.
TGGGACTACCCCCTAAGAGAGAGATCGACTTTAGGATCTATCTGAGTGACAATGTTAAGCCAGTGGCATTGCCCGTAAGACATATGGCTCCAAGGGAGAGGAAGGAGTTAAGTAAGTAGATTGGTGAGCTGTTGGAGAAAGGCTTCATCAGACGGAGCATATCTGAGAGGGGAGAGCCAGTCGTCTTCGCTACAAAGGCGGATGGTTCACTTCAACTTTGCGTAGACTATAGAGAGTTGAATAAGCTCACGAAGAACAACCGTTATCCACTTCCTAGGATAGATGATCTTTTCGATCAGTTGGTTGGCTCTTAAGTATTTTCTCAGCTTGATTTAGCTACTGGATTTCATCAGCTTAGGGTCGGTGATGATAGCATCGATAAGACAACATTTAGGACACCCGATGGATTCTTTGAGTGGTTGGTTATGCCGTTTGGGCTGACCAATGCCCCAGCCTATTTTGTAGATTTGATTAGCCGTGTTTTTCGAGATGTCCTAAATAAGTTCGTTATAGTATTTGTGGATGACATTTTGTTGTTTTCCAATAGTATGGAAGAGCATGCTATTCATCTTGAGGAGGTTCTTCGTACACTTCGTGTTCATCGGTTGAAAGAAAAATTCTTGAAGTGTCACTTTTGGCGTGTGGAGGTGCATTTCTTGGGGCACGTAGTCTCAAGAGAGGGTTTAGCTGTGGATCCCGCTAAGATAGTAGCAGTACATGATTGGAAGGCCCCCAAGAATGCTACCAAGTTAGAAGCTTCCTAGGTTTGGCTGGCTATTATAGGAAGTTTATCAGAGATTTTGCTATGATTTCAGCACCTCTTACTCGCCTCACTAAGAAGAATACGGCATTTGTGTGGGACGTAGATTGTGAGGATTCCTTCACGATGCCGAAGAGGGCCCTTACTAGTGCACCAGTGTTAGATTTACCTAATGGAGTTAAGCCTTTTACAGTATACACTGATGCATGTGGGACGGGTCTTGGAGCAGTATTGATGCAAGAAGGGAGGGTGGTATGTTATGGAAGTAGACAGTTGAGAACTCATGAGAAGAACTACCCCATCCATGATTTGGAGTTAGCTGTTATTGTTTTCGTGCTCAAGTCTTGGAGACATTACTTGCTAGGAGAGAGGTTTGAGCTTTTCACTGACCATAAATCATTGAAGTACCTATCCCCACAGAAGGATTTAAACTTAAGGCAGCAGCGTTGGATGGAGTTTCTAGCATCATATGACTTTGAGATAGCTTACACCCCTGGTAAAGGGAACGTAGTTGCAGATGCGTTAAGTAGGAAAAGAGCAGCTCTTAGTCCAATGTTCGTGGAGTGGAAAAGCCTAGAGTTTATTTCCACCTTCGATTTTAAGCCCTCTACGGACATTACCCCTGGATTATTGATAGCACTTGAGGTTAGGCCTACCCTCATAGATCAGATTAGCTCACGGCAACAAGAGGATTCAAAGCTTATGGATATTTTGGATAAGATTAGCAGAGGAGAGGTCTCTAGACATCTCCAATGTTATTCCATTGATAGCAAAGGGTGGCTAAGGAGAGATGGAAGACTTTGTGTCCCCCGCACTAGTGATTTGACGAGAGCGGTTCTAGAAGAAGCACACCATTCTCGAATGACTGTTCATCCAGGTGGTGATAAGACGTTTAGGGACATGAATAGAGTGTTTTATTGGAGCGGCATGAAGAAGGATGTGACAGAGTTTGTACCTAAGTGTCTTGTGTGCCAAAGAGTTAAGGCGGAGTAGTAGAAGCCCGATGGATTGCTTCAACCATTGGATGTACCAAATGGAAGTGGGGATAGTGTTTCGATGGACTTCATAAATGGTTTACCCCAATGTAGGAAGGGGAATACCAGTATTTGGGTGATTGTAGATCGTTTGACTAAGAGTGCCCACTTCATTCCGGTCAAGAGTAAGAGGACGACACCTTATTTAACATCCTTATATGTTCGTGAGATAGTCCGACTTCATGGAGTTCCCTCTAGCATAGTGAGCGATAAAGACCCTATCTTTACTAGCGAGTTTTGGAGAAGCTTGCAAGAGGCTTTAGGGACGTAGTTTAGATTGAGTACGGCCTATCACCCCCAGACAGATGGCCAAATGGAGAGAGTTAATAGAGTTCTTGAGGATTTGTTGAGGATGTGCATTCTTGGTTTTGGAGGAACTTGGGAGGAGCATCTTCCTTTAGTGGAGTTTGCATATAATAATAGTTTTCAGGTTAGCATTGGGATGACACCTTTTGAAGCTCTTTATGGAAGACCTTGCAAGTCACCTTCATGTTGGTTGGAGTCTACATAGAGATTGCTACTAGGTCCCGACATGGTTAGAGAGACTTCGGAAAAGATTGATTTGATTAGAAGGACAATAAAGACAGCCCAAGATAGACAGAAATCCTATGCAGATACTCGGAGAAGGGATATTGAGTTTGGGATAGGAGATGTGGTTTTCATTAAGGTGTCTCCGCTAAGAAAGGTAGTGAGGTTTGGATCAAGTGGGAAACTTGCTCCCAGATTCATAGGACCGTTCCCCCATTGTGGAAAGGGTAGGGAAGATGGCATATCGGATAAAGCTACCAAAGAGGCTCGCGGGAGTTCATGATGTTTTTCATGTTTCGAACTTGAGAAAGTGCTTACATGATTCAGCAGAGGTAGTGGAATCTAGCCACCTTGAAGAAGTTGAAGCGGAGAGAAAAGCATCGGTTCGTCGCATTCCTACCAAGATCATTGGGCGTGATATCAAGAAGCTTAAGGATAAGGAAGTCCTTTTGGTTAAGGTGCAGTGGGGAGATAGTATTGAGGACGCTACGTGGGAGGCTGAGGAGAAAATACGTACCTCTTATCCACATCTTTTCGATGGTACGTCTAGAATTTCATATTTCCATCTTTAGTTTTGAATAGGTTCTTTCCTTTAGTATCCTTTAGGAGGGTAGATCTTAGGATTTAACCTATGGATGGTAGGACTGAATGTAAACATATTACTAGAACATGTTATGTATGTTGGACGCTAGTGGTTGCAAGTGTTTACTAGTGGATGCTAATGGACGCATATATATACACTAGGCACTATTATCTCTTAGGGATCGGCCTAGCTAGGTCACTAAAACATATGCATATGAATGTGTGTGCATTTGCATTTTTATTTTATTTCCATGGTTGCTATAAATGGATGATTATCATATGATTGTTGCATTTGGATGATGATTGTAGCACGCATATAGAACTATCAGTTATCATTAGGGAATTTGCATTCATTTGGATACATGGCACGGACATGGTTGCATTAAAGGATGTAGACTGAATCAGTAGACCGCCTAATCTTTTGCATTAGTCAGAGACATTGACACTACACTATTGCATATAACATAAATTGCATTAGAAAGCTTAAGGACAATGGATGTAATGAATGATGGTTGAATATGTGGTTTAGAATTTTGATGAAAAAATTTATTTCATTTTTCTTTCCTTGGAGATTTCGGGGACGAAATCCTTTAAGGAGGGGAGAATGTAACAACCTAAAATTTGAGCTATAATAATTAATTAACGAATTAATTAACAAAATAAGTTTGTGAAATTGTCATAATCAAGCTACGGGAGTTGCACCATTGGGTCCGTGGTGATTTTCTGATCAATTTCCATATATAACTTGTCGAAATCCAAGTCGGTATGGAGAAGATATGAGAGAAATAAGAAATCGAAAATAAAATGAAAAAATAACAACAATGGGTCAGGTTGACCCAAACCTAGGCCAGGTCGACCCTAGGGTCGAACCTCAAAGGCTATAGGTCGACCTGTAGGTCGACCCCCATAGGAGTTTGCTCGACCCGCTTAATTCTTGAACGATGTTTCGTTCGTACACGTTATATTTTGATTTTTCTTCAATCCTGTGCGTTCGTGCTTCCATCCGATGATTCCTAGAGAGCCTATGACATGGTTGCACCAAATTTAATCTTTAAATCCAATGGTCTGAGATCCCTAAGCTACACTATAAATAAGACCCTAGACCTAGTTATTTTTCTTATTCAGATTTTCTCCCAATTGGGTTCATTGCCTGAGGCTGGACCCTAAAAAGAAAAAATTTCTTAGAAGGAGATCTTTTTAATAAAAATATTCTACACTCTAGAAGTGGATTCGAGAAGGCCAAGGAATAGAGCTAAGGACCACAAGTGAGTGTTTTGTAATTATTTTAGATTTTTAAGTAATTTAAAATAATAGGGTTCTCAATAGTTGTAGTTTTTCTGCAATTTTGAGACAGTTTTTATATAAGTTATTTCCAGTTAGTTTTTAAAGTTCTTTTCAGTCTATTTTATTCAGCTATTTTTATTCAGCTATTTTATTCAATTATTTACAGTTATTTGTATTTATTTACATCTGTTTTACGTTAGAATTTAGCCTGTAAATGTTAGTTTCTTTTTATTCCTTTCTCCACGAATAAAATATAAGAATATTAACAAGAGGAGAATTCGCTAATATGGATTAAATAGACATAAACACTGAATTTACAAAAATTAGATGTAAAATAAGAAAGAACTGTAATAAAAGGAAGATAGACTGAAATAGGAAAATTTGAGACATTTGCAAGCATGTTTATAACTAGTGGTTATAACTAAAAAGATAGAATAGAAGAGTAACAATTATAACATATGTTATAATTAAGCAGAAAGAACAAAAAAGGTTTATTTTATAACTTAGATTAAGTTAATAAGAAAATATAGCAGAAATAACAGAAGAGACTTATTTTAAAACTTACACTAAGTTAATAAGAAAACATAGAAGAAGGGCTCGTACCTAGAGCATTCCCTTTCAGTCAGGAACTGATGGCCTCACAATAGTTAGGTGAGGCTGGGACATGCTTATGCTAATCAGGGTACATAAGTGGCCAATAGATAGAAGCTCAAATCTGGGGATTTGGGCAAGGAGCGCAAACTAGAATTTTTTTTGTTAGGACTAGTACCGGCAGCATTCCCTTTCAGACTAGGACTGATGCTCTCTCAACACTTAAGTGAGGCTGAGCAGCATTCCCTTTCAGACTAGGACGGATGGTCTCACAACAGTTAGGTGAGGCTAGGCATGCTTATGCTAATTAAGGTAAATAGGAGGTTAAAATAGGGGGCGACGGTTAGTGTGTACCGGCGATGACCAAGTGTGCGGCATCGATTAGGGTAAATAATTCGCTACCGCGTTCCAAGCGCTAAGAGGTGTCTTTTGCTGTGACCAACAGGATTGGTTCACAGTGGCACAACAGAGATAAAAGGTCGATCAATTGGTAGAATTAGGATTTCAGCCTAATTAAAATAGGATTAGGGTTTCAGCCTAATCACAATAGTTTAAGGCAAGTGTAAACAATCACAATTAAAAAGCCAAACAGAATAAGAAACGATATTTTACCCCAGTTTATCTTCTCAATATTTCTTTCCATACTAGAACTATTGCTTAGTCTATTATCTTTTTCTTGCTTAGAAATTCTTATAATTACTTTCACTCACCGGACTTATTGTCTGGCCCACTCCTCTATTCCCCCTTTCCCCCATAGGCCAGCAGAGTCGAGGACGGTAGATTCAGATCGCTTGGAGATATATTCTTGGAGTTCTTCAAGTATTCATTTTCCTCTTTTCAGTATTTTTCATTTGACTTCGGATGTACTGGTACTTTATAAGAGGGATGATTTTTATTGTTTATGTACTCTGATGATGTGACTGAGACTGTATTTTTCACGAGACATGTGTATATGGTTTTTAAGACATATTTTGTTTTGAAATGAAGTTTAATTTTAAATGTCTAGTATTATTCAAATGTTTTCTCTATTTTTATTTATTTGCCTTGTGAATCTTAGTCTCCGATATGCTTTAGTTATACCTATAACGCACCACATCTTTTAGTGTGCCCCTTTTGGGTATACTAAGGGGTGTGGGGTGTTTCAGGAAAGAGCCTTTGGTCTATTGCTGAGGGTAAATTATAGGTTTGACATGAGTTAGTAATATGGCAATTATTATAAAGCTTTATTTAGGTGTCATCGATCTTTGTAGATTGACTAACGGCTATGTTGCGGTAGGCCTGCTTTGGAGACTAAGGTATTAAGTAGTCATTATAGGGTCTACCTCCTCCTTGCTTAAGAAGTATTAAGTGACCAGGGTTTTCGGTAGCGTAACAGTTAGACGTATATGTGGATAGGCATATACTTATATAGTTATACCTTGGAAAAGTTTAAGTTAGACATATCGTACGTGCACATAAGATTTAATGGATTAGCCGCACATATTAGACATAACACTTAAATGTAAACCAATTGGCATAAATTAATGGGATGGGTAAAGTATGTAATTTTTCGATCATCAGAACGTTTTTCTGACCCCCTCCTCATAAAACCCATATGTTAGATTTAGAAGGACTGGATACTGGAGCAAAAGGGGAACCGGAGGTGATAAAGTCTTCTTATTCATGCTTAGCGCTGACAAGGTAATTAAATATCTAAAGAATATTTTCCAAAGTAGCAACCTTAATTAATATGCATGTTCTATTATATTTCTTAATTCGATGTAAGTTTTTATTAATCGCTCTCTGATGTGCTTGTGTTTACTACAGGTTATCAAAACCAACGATTCATCTAATAGACTTGGATTTTGATTTAGTTGAAATTTAGGCCCATTAAGGTGTTGGTTATTACAGTTGAGGATTTCATAAACAAAGTGTTGACCTCTACTTAAAAAATCTTGCTTTTATCAAACCAACTTTCACAAAGAAAATGAAGAGCTGGCTACCCTCTTTTGGATGTTGATTGAGGATAGGGATAAGTGGATGGAGTGTTTGTATCTAGTGATTATGAGGGCGTAATTAGACGTCTCCATAAGAGGTACTTGGACCTGCATAGATCGGACCCTCATCCGGGAGAGTATTGGTAATTACCTATAGTACTTGCCACGCCTTTAACTATTGACTCTCTCTCTCTCTCTTATGACAAGATTAAGTTTGATAGGGATAGATTTGTTGTTGAGTATTACCAATTGTCTGTTCTTTATGAACACTGATGTTGTTGTATATCTTTAAATTTTTAAGTTGAAACTTTAATGGTGTTAATCAAATTTATATTTTAATATGATCATGATCAAGATGCAGGCCTCTAAATTTGCCCATGTTTATTCTTCATTTCCTATGTTAAGAGATAACCTCAATAAATCAGTCATACTTAAAAGGACTTTCAAAGAAAATTATCCTTTGATTTGTAAATCTTGGCTATTAATTTTTTTTTTCTTTGTGACCTTCACTAGAGGTATGCTCAATTTTCAAACCTATATTTCAATTTCTTAGGGGACCATGCAATTCCTTCATGATATTCGAACTAAGGAAGCCAAGCTATTGTATGGTAAACTCAGCCCTTCTCATAAAGAGTGGGATTATCATGGGTTCCCCGTAGTTAATGCTCCTCCAAGTATCGAAGCACCTTTCAAAGCAACATTTTCTATTTCACCTTCCTCCTTTCAAAAATCCAAGATATCCACTTCATTCTAAGGATTAGAAATATTGATATTTCATGGTTATTACTCCTTATGAATGTAACTGTTTTAGTTGTTTCTTATTAATGAAAAGTTCATTGTTGCTTTTACTTTCCTTTTTGTTTTATTGAGACTTAATTGATGTTCACTTTCTAATTTAGAATGAATAATTGTCTTTATCTCTTTATGATCCCAACACCCATTATCGTCTTGAGAACGTTCAATCCAAATTAACAATGGCCTTGGGAGACTGTCCTTCTCGTTCTCTTTTTGGTTCGTCATCCATCTATAACGCCGAAGCTAACAAATGGTATGGGAAGTACATTTATTTGAAATTCATCCTATGGCTTTCGAAGAGATGGTTAAGGATCTTGAAGAGAAAATAATTTCCAAGGATAATGAAACTTTGAGATTAGCTGAAAAGTTTGACTTATGTTTTGGCTCCTAACAACAACAGGAATATAGTACAAAGATCTCCCACCTGAATGAACACGTTTTGATTTTGGAGTTGACGTAATGAAATATAAGAATGAGTGTCATTCATACGAGCTTATATTGGTCGAGGATGAAGAAGGATTGCCTGCTCCCACTCCAATCAAATCTCCCAAAAGGGCACCTTCGTGTTCCTTTTCTTAGTCTTGGGGTCATTCGGAGCGTGGGCTCGACCTCTAGAAAGTGGATCTAGTTAACTCGCAAGGTTAAGTAGATCTTTTAAGTTGGAAAGTAATCAAAAATTAAAGGATTATTAGAGCAAGAAGTTCATCGAAACTTTCTCAGAACTTAGGTTAGAAGTTGAGACCCTGAAGCGCCGAAAGAAGGAACTTTCATTAAACGTTAAAGAACTTGAAGATGATAAAAGCATGTTATCTCATAAAGTTTTCCAATTAAAGAGTGCTAACAAAACTTTTGAAAGAGACTGTTGGTTCAAATTGACTCTGTTGACTCTCTCAATGTTATTCATCATAAGGAGAAAAAAAATTGAAGAAACACCTTCTCCTTGCCATTCAACATATTGTCAATTTGCTTGTTGTGCTAGAATCTTTAATGAATGAGATAAAGGAGCTTAAAGACCAACTAGAGTTTATGCGATTTTATTCCTCTAGGGCTTCTCAAATTGACTCACTTGTCAATTATTTTAATGAAGCCACAGTTGCTTTTAACTTAAAAATTGACTTCACATTTTTAGGCGCGAAAAGAAATAGCAGATTAAGGAAGGCAATTCTTTTGAACTATCGAAGATATCAACACTTCTTTTGATATGGATGCTTAGATTATCTTAAAGAGATGGGAGGACCTCCAATCTTATATAAGGAAGCCAGTTCAACTTGTGAATTACAGTATTGGAAGATATCAACATCTCCAAGAGCTATGAATTTTAGGACATTTTGTTGTAAATACTAATCTTATTGTAAAGAATAATCACCGTATATTATGAATTTTGTGTAATAGAAAGCTTGCTCGCATACCTATTTCATAGTGCCTTATGATGAGTTGTATGTTTGTTCTTTGTAATATAATCTATATGTTTTTCTATTAATGTTTTTGCTCATGTTGAATGATAAAGTTCAAAGAATTTTCCTTCTATTTCTCTTGCATTAATATTTTTGATACTCTCTTTGTTCGCCTTCTATGAATAGTTGCTTTGGCGAGGCCCGACTGTAGGCCTATGGCTTTTTGTCCAACTTCCTTGGGTGGGTCCTTTGACCAGGTCTGATAGTGGGATCAAAGACTTAATTGACCATCACTCTTTGGATGGTTGCATTGGCTAAGCTTTGAAGCGTGACTAAAGGCTTCTCGTCTATCTCCCTAGGATGGGTGCTTTGAGTAGGCCCAATGATGGAATCAAAGGCTTAATTGACCATCACACTTTGGATGGTTGCTTTAGCCAGGCCTTGCTGCAAGACTAAAGGCTTCTCATCCATCTCCCATGGATGGTTGCTTTGACTAGGCCCGACGGCAGAATCAAAGGCTTAATTGACCATCACTCTTTGGATGGTTGCTTTAGCTAGGCCTTATCGCGGGACCAAAGTCTTCTCATCCATCTCCATTGAATGGGTGCTTTAACTAGGCCCGATAGTAGGAACAATGGCTTGATTGACCATCATTCTTTGGATGGTTGCTTTTGCCAAGACTTGCAGTGAAACCAAAGGCTTCTCGTCCATCTCCCTTGGATGGGTGCTTTGACCAGGCCTGGCGGATCAAAGGCTTAATTGACCATCACTCATTGGATGATGTCTTTGGCTAGGCCTTGCGGTGGGACCAAAGGCTATTCTTTGTCTTTTGTTCCATTTCATTCGAAGTCTATTTCATAAAAATATGGCCTTGATCATCGAATTCGCTCTTTATTGTTTGATACCTTATTTTCCCTTCTTCTACTACTTTTTGAATGCTCATATTCGATGAATTCTTGTAACTCTCCCTTCCTTACATAATATTCAATGATCCCTAATAAAGCTCGAAAATCATTGGTATGGTGCTTGTTTACTTATGATAATAGCAGTATTCTCTTCCTTTACGCTTTTCTTCCCTTCTTTGGGCTTTCTTAAAAGTCCAATAATTCAATCTTTCTTTGGTAAGGAAGTACACCCTTTCTTGAGAAATCCAAAGGGTAGTGACAATCTTGTTCTTTGGTCCTCTTGCTATAGGGTTTCCTTGCTCGTGCCTATGTTTTTGTGAAGTTTTTGTATTTTGTGATCCTTTTCCAATTTTCATATCCTTAATTGAGAGCCCCTTTTCTCAAAGGACAAACCAACAAGATTTCCTACTTTTGAGAAAAAATTTCGAAACCATCATTCAATTTAGTTTCAAAAATCATCCCTCATGCTTGAAGTTGAATGCTTTGTCTGACTTAAGAAAATGGATCTTTTCCAAACCTTGCATTGTCTCTATGTCCTCAGTTTAGCTTTTCTAATCTTAGTTTGTTGTCTAAGACAAAGATCCGCACTTCTCCGATATGGAAAGGGTTCAAACTCCATTTACATGGGTTAATCGGGAAATCCTTTTATTATCTTCCAATGTTTGAATACTTAGACTTCTCAAATTCAGTTCTTATTCCTTACTAAAATGTCGATCAATTTGTGGGTAAGACATGGTGTTCAAATGAGGCTCTGACATTCCTTGTTGGGATATAATTACCATGATTAAAGCTCGAGTGAAACCTGATTAACTTTATGTCTTAGAAGATTGATATTCTTATAACAAAAGAGAGAGAGAGAGTGTGTGTGTGAGTTCCTACGTTCAACTCTTACTAAAAGCACTACTCAATGTTTGGTAGAAATTTGGACCTTATTCTAATTTATGTATTCACGTCAAAAGAGAACCCATAGTCCATGATTTAATTCAATAGTCATATGCACGGTCAAGAGTTTAAAGAAGTCTAATATGCAAATTGTTTAAAGTACAAGTCCTTGATTATAAAGCTTTGATTTCAATTTGAATAACGATCATGAAATCCCAATCTCGAGTTATTTCTTGCATCCTTGGAAAAGATAAAAAAATGAAAAACAAAGAAGAAGTGAATTAAGAATTTGACCCCTTTTTTAATGAGGGTATATATCTATTTATAGAGAACTTAAGACATTAAATGCTTGACACATGGCACCTTGTAAAAAATAAACGATCACGATCTGCTGATGTGGCACGTGTTCGAAGTGGCATGTGGCACATCCTCTTTTCATAGTTGAGAAGTTGTGGTGTTGATGATACAATCATAGCTTGTCATGTAGCCAGTGGAATTATGTTAACATGTATATTAATCAATATGCGAAAGCACAGAAATATCACCATCCTTTAGCCTAATCCATCAACATGTGATAGTTTTGCATTATAACCCTTTGATGGCTTGCCTTAATAGAATTTTATAGCTTTAAGCTATTATTCTTTGGTAGTTTACTCTGTCATCATTATCTTTCTTTGACACAACCTTCGATGGCTCTAATATCCATCATGAGGCACTTTATACAAATCTTCCTTTGATAGCTTTCATATTCATCATTCGATAGTTCTCAATAGTCATTTTTCGATGGCTCTCATAGTCATCGTGCGATAGCTTATATGAGTCTTCCTCCGATAGACTTCATATCATTATTTAATAGCTCTCAAGGGTCATTTTTCGATAGCTCTCATAGTCATCATGTAGTAGCTTATATGAATCCTCCATCGGTAGCCTTCATATTCATCATTTGATAGCTCTCAAGTGTCATTCTTCAATGACTCTTATAGTCATCATGCAATAGCTTATATAGGTCTTCTTTTAATAACTAGCATGATGAACCCATGATAGCTTTTAGGCCATCATACTTTGATAGCTTATCTCTCATTAATATGTGATAATTCTTAAGAAGTCAACCTTTGATGGTTCCTTCGATAGCTAGCTTGATCAACCCACGATAGCTTTTGGACTATCATTTTTTGATAGCTAGCTTGGTCAACTTGCAATAGCATTAAGGTCATTATCCTTTGATAGCTATTTATTATCAATTAGCGGTGACTCGCCCCCAACCTATAAATGTAAGTACATTTTGGGTACAATAGCCATGAATGTTGGAAATTCTAATAACCAAAGAAAGAGAGATCAGGGCATTAAGGGCAAGTGGAATGATGCCAAAAAGCATCCAAGGAATATGAGACAGGAGGAGTATACCCTCTAATGATTCAACTGAAAACATATACCTTGCCAAAGAAGACAAGTAAAGGTATAAGAAGTCTTCTAGGAGAGAGACAACTGAGGTAGAAAAGCTCTATGGAACTATTATCTCTTCCATGAAACTCATGGCATAATATGAATAAGTGTAGGCATCTTATAGATTTCATTGAAGAGTTGATACATAAGAAGAAATTACAACGATATGATAAAGAGAAGAAGGATGACGGACAAAGTGTCGGACCGCAAGATTCGAATGTCTATGGGAACTAGCCTGGACCCAGTGGAGAGGGACCCAAGTGGCCTGATGGAAGGATTAGTGTTAATATGATAACTGTAGGACCTCATCCAACCGAGATGAACTGGAATGAAATAGAAAGATTTGTGGGTTCTTTAAAGCACACAATGTAGGAAAGTTGCTTTGCCGTTGAGGATGGAGCTCTGGCTAAGCAGCAGTGGTTGATGATGGATGATATTGTTTTTAGAAATTGGGAGTCCAAAGGGATTGAGGCACCCACATTCGATCCCATGGTGATCACAGCCATGATTATGCCAGCTACTGTACATCGAGTCCTAATGGATTGCGAAAGCTTGGTAAACATTCTATTCAAACGAACATTTGGCCCGTTGAAAGATTAGTCTAAAGGATATTAAGCCTTGTAAATCCAAGATTCAAGTATTTTATGAAAATGCAAAGAAGCCGCTGAGGACTATTGATTTGTATGTGGAGTTGGGCAAGGAAGACCGTAAGGTTGTGCGGGTTCAGAAGTTTGTGATTGTGGATGAATTTTTGACATATAATGCCTTCTTGTGTCGACTAGCCATAAGCAATTTTGTAATGGCACTGTTTCTTTGGTGCTTGATGATGAAGTTCTCTAAGGAGAATGGGGTCGGATCGATTCGACGTGACCTGAGCATTGGTCAAGAATGTTACGTTGCTAAGCTCAAAGAGACAAAGCGATAGGAGAAAGGGAAAGGTGTAGAGAAGGCTCTCTGATTCAAGAACGCGATGCATAACAATTAATGCCCAAGCCCTGGCTCGAGAAGCATAGCAAATTATTTTAGTCTGTGGATCCCAGGAAGCAATTGGAGGAAATGCAGGCAGTCCCAGCTGAGCTGACAATCAACGTTCTGATCGATATTGACAATCCAACTGAGGTCCTTAAAATCGGATCCTAGCTCAGCATCGAACTAAGAAGGGAATTTGTCAGTTTTCTCCAAGAAAGCCTGGATGTATTTTCTTCTACACTTTTGGATATGTGTAGGGTATCAGCAGAGATAGCATGTGTTGAGGCCAAAATTGGGCATCAGCACCCGTAGAATCTCGCAAAACAATGAATGAAATTAAAAGAGGGTGGAAAAGGTAAATGAACACACAGATTTTATAGTGGTTCAGCAATCTTGGCTTACATACACTTCATATTTTTATTGATCTTTCGATCGATTACAATTAGAAAGATGTTTGGATCATCTAGGATCCATTAATACAAGAATAAAGAATGAAAGTGGTAAAGCCTCGGCAATCAGAAGAAGGATCCCCTTTCTGAAGCTACGCCTGCTGAATTTATAGTAGAAGATGCACATGGATCGGGTTGAAACTTTGCAAGAAGGCATTCTAGGTCCAGTGGAGCCCATCATATCGATCGACAATGATATCTCGATGGTATGGATCGATCGGCCTAATGATAGCCGATCGTTTTTATTTGCTCCAATCAACCTACGATCATTCTTGGAGGGTCCTACAGGCTTCTTGATGTTGCTCCTAAAATATATAACCATTCTGAGTTGTAAATCGTGAAATATTGATCGATCTTGGTCGGAGCTAGGATGCACACTGAATTAGACCGATCGTTTTGATAGATCATCCAAAACGATCGGTGACAAATGATAGGCCATCCCCTATCTTTCTTTGTGTAATGCGCGATCATTTGTGTAGGGTCTCTTCCTTATTCCATTGATGCCCTAATAGTTTCACATGATTTGGCTTCATGGATTTTGAGATATTGAATGTTCTCCGATGGCTTGAACTGCTCCGTGGATCGTTCTGTGGTCGATCCAAACAAATCCTTGTTTCATCCGTAGCTTGAGCATATTAACTTCAATCAACCCCAAACTTGAGAAATAACTACTTCATGGAGCTAGGATACTTACTTCATGCTAGCTATGCTTCGATTGGGTCTGGGTTCGAATCTGTCCAATTATCGTCTATAGTACTGTACGTAACTGACTCTTTAAGCTGTCAACCATTCGTTCCTGGTCGAGTAGATGATAACATGGCTTTGCCAAAAGGCGGGATAACATTTTCCCCAAAAAGTACGTCTTATGAGTAACATGATGTGCTTTGAGTCGAAAAGAGTCTGAATTCCCATAAAGAAGTCCATTCAACTTCCAGATTGATTAATATTCCTCTGTCGTCTATCAATTGTATAAATCCTAAATCATATTCAGTTTGCATATACAAATTCGATCACACGGGACCTATAAGCCCTCTTTTATATGATCCAATCTCAAAATTTGAAAGTTCCAGGTTTGATTGCAATTTTAATTGATTTCGAAAGGCTGAACTTTTAAAACCGTTCCTATGTATATTCATATACGCGTTTATGTTGTTGGCTCCTAGACGTGTTCGAACGTCCATAGGTTGTTGCCTATCTTCATGATATTCTGCATGTTCACGTCTGCGATCGAATTCTCACGATTATTCATCATCCTTCCTTTCATTTATTTCTCCCTCTTCTCTCTTCTTTATATCTAAATTTCAAACCATTTTCGATCATGGAATTGATTGTCGTAGGTTAGGTAGTGAAACGATCGGCCAAAGGTATAAATAAGGGACGATCGACATGCGATGGAATGGTTGGCAAATTGTTTAAAAATGGACCGGTAAACACATTGCTCGAAAATGGATTGGCACAGTCCTCGGGTGTTAAATGATCGGCCTAACCCTTCAAAGTGAAAATGATCGACTAAGCCTGTCTACTATATAAGGCTTGACACTTAGTCATTTCTCCTACACTTTATTCTCCATACCTTCCTCCCAAAACAAAGACATGAGACAAGCCAATTTCCCCTTTTTCTTGTCGATCCTCAAAGAAATCATCGTCTTCCTTTATATTTGGGCTTCGAATCCTTCTTTTTAGATCTCAAACTTAGGTAAAACATCTTCTGAATTTGTCACATAGCTCTTAGAACAATTTCAAACCTATGATAGTCGACACGGATCCTTTTTCCTTTCTCCACTTCCCGATCGTACTTAGTGGAGTGGCTCACCTGGATGAGACATGCGCGAACTACGATCGTAGCCAATCGTTTGCTGAGGGGGTTGAAGTGATGGGGATGAACGAGTTGTATGATCGATCATACGTGGTCGTTCGTGGACGGTCGATGGAGTTCTATGCCGTTGGAGTTAGAGAACTGTTTGGAAACGATCGACGATGATACCATAGGCATAAGAATGATCGGTGGATAGAATTAATGTTGGACGATCGGCCAACATCGCTTCAAGGAAATGATCGGAATATCCAGAACGTTCGGCCTGCATAACACTTAGAACAACCAATCCAAGCAATACTAGAACGTTCGGTCTAGACTTGAACTAAGTGCTTTCACTTCACATATGAACCATTCTTCTCTTTTCTCATAAAATGAAATAAAAATAGATTAACTCGAACTAAGCAACGAGCTCCAGTTTCTTATACTTGAACAAACATTTGGACATATGTGACTTGCATTTGATATAAACTTCCTGACTGGTAGCAGATTGCCTTAGAACAAATGTCACGAATGAAAACCTTTAACTATCATGTTAAAACATATCTGTAACTTAGACAATAATTAGATTTTCGTTGGCTAAAAATTGTCTATGAAACTCAAACTACATCTCTCTGGACAAATTTTCAAGTCTTGTTGCCTCTTATGTCTTCGGTTTTGCATAACTTATTACTATACTGAATAGCACTTTATCACACTGCACTTACACTCAATATTTACTGGGGGGCATAGGTTATTTTTTCTAATTATGATTTTTACTAAGTTTTATAGCATGGGAATCTTGGGATTTTGGGCACTCCGCAATCATGCCAGCTGGATCATCTTCACATAGGAATAATTCTGATGTAGAGTCTAGTTCGGCGACTGAGTCTGCTAGTTTTCCCATCACCCATGATTCAGAATAGCCGGAAGGCTCGGGTTCTTAGCTTGACCTTTTTGAAATTATTCTCGTCTTTCTGTTTGAAGTTATTGAACCAACGCCCGACACTTTAGAGGACAAAATCATCCTCGAAAATCCTCCTGACTCGGTGGCTTCAAAGATAAAGGAAGACGCTCTCCAGAAGATCTACACAAGGCATGGGATCCCTCTTGGTGATGTGTTGGTTCCATAATGAGACAATTGGGCTCATAGACCTCCCGAAGGGTATACAGCATGTAACAAATTTATGTGCTGGGCGGGATGCATCTTGCCTTTCAATTCATATATCTGTGAGCTCTTACCTACCTAAGGATAGCTCCTGCGCAACTCAATTCAAACGGTTATGTGCTTCTCAACTGCACTTATATGGTATTTATGGAGTTTCTACACCGCCCCCTACTATTGAGGATATCCGATTTATTTTTACTTTTAAACAACGGATAAGGAATCTATCGTTCACATTCCTTGAGTCGGTGAAAAGATGCCAAATTTTGAATGGCACGTGGAACAAATTAAGTGCCTTCAAGAGCAAATGGTTCTTCGTTCACTACTAGCCCGGCTTCGCTCGACAATTACTAGAGAGGCGTAAGTGCTTCCTACCAATTTTACAATAATATAGGAAAATATTATCCAAGTTGTCTTCTGACGACGTTAATCATTTGTAGGTGTCGTTACCCAGCCTAGCGACGACATCTACGAAGAGGCATTCTCAAATTTTAAGAACGCTATATCTGTATATAGAAATATTGAATTTTTGCTCAGGGATGAATGTCTGGTTGCTTTTGGTTTGATAGAGGAGGGCCTCAGCATGGGGCTCACCAAAATTGCCTAGACAGCTGGGATAAAATCATGGGCTGCAATCGGCTAAAGAAAGAGTCAATCTGGTTCCGTGGTGCACATGCCCACGATTACTCAACAATCCATTGATATAGATGTCGGAAGACATGGTGAAGACACACTAGTCATGACGGTGGTAAATCTGATCCCGGGGTTAGTGTCGGATCCTCGAAAGTTTCACAATCTCCGGTCACGGCCAAGAGAAAAAAGAAAACACTCACAAATAGGCTCCCGAAAAGTCGCCTCTCTGACCAATCTAAGTCATCGATGAACCTACCACTAGACCCACTATCTGACCTACCAATTCCACATGATCTTGATGCTTATCATTTCACTGATGTGAGCATTGGAGGATCAGAGTCTCCCATCAGGATTGGCTCGGAGATCCCTACTACCGAAGGGGATGTTACACCGATGGGCAAAGCTCCTACACCTGGTCTATCGGGGGTCGCACTGGGACACTCACACACACTTGCATGTTCAACACTGCACTATACTTGACTTATGTTTTCTAATAATCAAAGTTGACTGATATCCATTTTTCTTCGCAGAAACGATGGTGAGGAAGAGGAGCATGTTCGATTCTATATAGGATGTAAAACATCAGTCATCTGGGTCACGATCCAGCTCCTACCACAGCAGCCATGAATATTATGATTCTAGCTATCGCACCAGCTGCGATCGAGGTATCAAGAAAGAGACAACAGGGATAGGACTACTCAGGATGTACACAGATCGAGATCGATATCTCCTCCTCGAAAAGGTCCTGACAGACCAGTTGAGCATAGGGACTTGCCCATCGATCCCCTTCGCGGCCAATTTACTGCTCTAATGTCTCCAAAATCCTTGGTTCCTTTTCAATAAAAGGGGCCAAGCGATCGCCGCCAGCATGGCGAATACACTGTCGTTCATAGATGTAATGACCCACTATTTTGGACCATTCAAATCGACAATAATCCACGCATGTCGGACTTGAATAATGCAAAATAATGGATTGTAATAAAATTTGGAGCAAATAAAACCAATCACAGAATCACAGACATAGAATATCAGAATAACTCGCAGCGGAAAATAAAATAAATAGTGGTTCATGAAGCCACTATAATACAAAGTCTCAAAACAGATTCAAAATACATAGTCTGAAAAATAGATACAACAGAAGTTTGAAACAAGTACAGTAGAAATCCCAAATACATATGTCTCTAATACAAAGCTGACATAGAAATACTGAATGGAAATAGATGGCAACTAGAAAAAAGATGATCTCCAACAGTCGTAGCTTCAGAAGGTGAGATCCAAAGTTGATACTCAGGCTGACCCGAGCGTAAATAAAACACAAACACTCGAGTCAGGACATACATACTTATACAATGTAAACCAACTCAAGTGAACTGTAATAAAAGGTACAAGTAACTTAAAGAATGCATGGGATCACCCATTCTTTAAGGATCCGTTAAACTATCTACTATGTAGTAATATTCGTTATTATAATAATGTCTAATAATAAAATAAACATACTTTTTAATAGCGTCAAGGGGTTACCCATATAGCCCGTAACACGTAATAGTCCCAGTAGTCTATCCAGTATTAGCATACTCCCAGATCGAGAGCTACCCTCAATACTCCACAGGCTACGGGAGAAATCCAAACTTGTAATAAAGCTCGCTATGGTAGGTGACACGGCACAACTAGGCAATGCCAGGGTAGATATACCAATTACGCATCCAGGCTGGTGGAAACGCATAACAGCCACTACTGCCCACCTCGAGCCACACTCCCAAATCAAGGGGTGCACCCAATCAATCACAAAAGTAATAGAATGGTATCGAAGAAGTATGTTTGATCAGAGGTGCTACCTCATTGGCCCGTCGATCGCTCCTGTTTTAGCCACCTTAAGCCAACTCACGGGAGTCGGGTCCACGTTCATACCTAAATAGGATCGTCGCCACCATCCTACTTCATTCTGGAATCTCCACCGCGTACACAGTTGTTAAAGTGGTTTTCGATATCGACAGAGAGTATGTCCATATCCGATCTCGGTCTCTTTAACAACCAATCATTATTATAACCCGTGGTTATAAATTTCAAAAATAGTTTTGTTCCAAATCAAAATACTTCATCTAAACCATTTAAAGTAAATTCAAAATTCTTTCAAATCAAATATTCAATTCCCAAAATTTAGCCTTTTCTGAGTTCATTTATTCACTTAAATACTTTAAAACATTAAAATTTCAGCTTTCGCAGCACTTAGAAAATGCTGCGGTAAGTTACATTTGAAAACAATTCAATTCAGCAAAGACATCATTTATAAACTGCTGTAGTAGTTCAGTTACATTTGAAAACTAGTTCAGTTCAAAAAAGACAGCATTTCAAAACTACTGTAGTAGTTCAGGGTTCAATTACATTTGATAATCTCATTTCAGCAAACTGCAGCACTTATCAAGTGCTACTGTAGCTCTTTTATTAGTTTCAAGTTTTAGTTTTAATTCAGCAAGCACAGCACTTACCAAGTGCTGCAGTAGCCCTTAGTTAATTTAGCCTTTAGTTCATTTGCATCAACCACGGCACTTACAAAGTGCTGCAGTATCATTTACTTCAGAGTTTAAGTTAATTCCAAAAACGATAGCATTTCTGAAGTGCTACTAAAAGAATTTCCAGATTTATTTTAAAATTCCAGAAACAATTAAACTTCAATTTTAACAATTTTAACTTATAAAAATCATATTTTTCCACTTTAAAAATGTACATTTAAATACCCTTTAACTTATGATTTTTATAAAGAAAATTTTTACAATAAAATCAAAATTTTCAATAATTAACTTATTAAATTCAAGTGTACTATTTTCTTATTCTTTTCATTTTTAACAATTTACCTTTACACTTAATTTTATATTTCCATTTCAAAATAAAACTTAATTTCCACTTTTATTTAATTAACTTAAACTTGAAAAAAAATCAAATCAAAATTTCCAAATTAAGTTATGTTTTAAATCATAATTTTTCCATTCATTTATTTAACATTTTTAATACATGGAAAAATCATTATCACTTTATTAAATCATTTTAAATTCAATTTAAATCAAATTATCATATTTTTACATTTTAAAATACTTAAAATTTTCTCGAAAATTTTATAAAATAACCACGGGTCTGTATAATATTTTCTAGCCTAAGTCGAGTGATACAGATAATATATCATTTCAATCCGTAATTTACAAAGAAAAATCCGGGTTCTATCATTTCAAACCCGCAATCCCAAGTTAATAAAAAATAAATAAAAATCGCTCAGGCTTATCATTTCAGCCCATAATGATTTTTCCCTATTCTAAAGTCCGTTCGGGTATGTATCATTTCAACCCATAGTGATTCTATTCTACAGGGAACTTGCAGTGTGATAAACATAAATAAAATAAATAATATAATAGAATATAACATAGCAGATGATGTGACAAGTTTATAATAGAGTTTAACATCATATAATTTACATCACAGGCAGGTATAACATGATATAATAGTTTCTACACATTCACTTGTTGTCACTTCACAAATTATATAAGTATAAATGTCATGTGTGAATACTCACCTTTTTACGCTGGAGTTAGCAAATCAAACACACGAACAAAAATCCAGAAAGCACGATAGCACGACTATTGATTTGAGTGGAGAGATAGCCAAGATATTAATCTTGTATATAAAATAAAACAAAGAAATATAAATATATATTTTTAACACAAAGATTATATTGAAACAAAATGGAATCAAAATAAACAAAAGACATAACCAAGCTTTTAATCAATTTTGCTTGACCATAACTCAACATTTTCTCGGCCACAATGCTATATTGGTTCGGCCATGGTGGGTTTATAGGTTGAAATGGATTTGGTTTGGACTCATATAGGCATGGTTAGGCAAGAATGTGAAGGGGTAGGAGTTTGCAAGCATGGAATACAAAGGGACAAGGCAAAAAGTGGAGTTTTGGTTGCATCTAGGCTTGGCCTATGGGTCAAGTGGCTCGGCCAGGGGCTGCTACAGGTCTGGTGATGATGGTCAGGGGTCATGTCAACAGGTGGTGGTGGTTAATGGTGATGGCTGTGGTCAAAAATGAAGGGGATGGTGAACTATGGGCTCGGCTATGCATTGTTTTTGGGTTTAGCAAAGTTTTTGTGGTGATGGCTTCATCTAGGTGGTCACGGCCACTACTGGTCAGAGGAGGTAGTGGTCAGGCCGTGGATGGTGATGAGGAGGAAGTGATGTGGTGGTCGGTGAAGGTGGTGAAGGAGTTTAGGCCGAGCAAAGCTAGAGAGGAATCAAGGCAAAAACATTGAAAAATGAAGAGAAAAAGATAGAAAATGGAAGAAGCCATTACCTAAAATATTTTAGAAATGCTTTGGCCATGAGAAATGAAAGTGAATGAGAAAGTTTCACGTGAAAAACAAATAAAACTCACGGCTACAATAGATGCTTTGAACGGCCAAAGCATGTGAAAGGTCTAGGCAATGAAATGACAAAAGTTTTAAAGCTTTTTGTCTCTTAGAATTTCCACTTTCTTTTTAATTCACTATAAACAAATAAAAATCAATAAATAAAAATAAAAGACAAACAAAAATAAAGTGAAAAATGGAATTAAATAATTATTCTTAGGAAAAATAAAAAGAAAATAAAGAAAATAGTTTATTATATTGAACTAGAATTAAAATTTGTAAACAAAATACAATTAATATTGGAAAATTACAACTACACTTCTAAAATGTTTTAAAAATAAAAATATTTGAAATAAAATTTAATTAAAATAATTTAAAAATATTTGCAAAAATATTGGGTTGTTACAATAGACCTGGCAAAGAAAGCATCGGAGTTGAAGCTGCTTTTGAAGACCTTCCAATTGATCCAAATGTTCGTATGGCGCAACTTCAAGAGGAATTTTCGAACTTATGCTTTGACGGATTCTATTTTCCTCCCAATTTTAAGAGGGTTCCGAATGATGTTCAGAAAATAACCATTGATTGCATCACCGACATCCACATGCAATATCGAGAGTGGATGAAGACTGCGGAAAAAATGTCAAAAGTTTCCTTTGAGCACGCGGCAGAAATCGAGAAACTAAAATGACAAGAGGCCCTGGATAAGAGAATCATCGATACTTTGATGAATAAATTGGAGGCCTCTAGAATTGCGTTAACCAAAGCCGAAGGAAAAGCTGATGCTGCTTTGAAATCTATGAAGGAGATGAAAACTAGTCATCTCGATATGGTTCAAATATTGCATCACCAGAACCAGGAAATAGCGCTCGAGTGAGACGCGGCTCGAAACAACTAGTCTACGGCCTTGATGGAATTAGCTGAGCTCAAGATAAAGCTTGAAGATGCGATTAAAGAAAAGGATGATGCTTAGAAGGTCGCTCAAGATTCTTGTGATGAGTTGGCTAGTGTTAGGCTTAAGAGAGATGCGGCAATTGAAAAGGCTAAAAATGTCGACATGCTCATTCAACGCGAGACAAAAGCGACAAAAGACAAGGTGAGAGAAGATGTAATGAATGAGCTCGACCCGCTTCTTGTTCTCTACAACGCCAGCATTCTCAAACATAGGAATTTGGCACAGCATAGCGAACATTATCCTCATCTGCTTCACCGCGCTTGGGAATTTCTTGTCGCAGAAGAGAAGAAACTTCATGGCTCAGAAGATGTCGATGTAGCCAAACTTGAAAACGAAGTGCTACTGGGCGATGAACCCAAAATATTGCATGACATTCAGACTTCTCTTCAGAAAGAATCTATAGTTGCTACTTCGCATGAAGTAGGTGAGGGATCCGGATTGGCGCATTCAAACATCGCAGTCGAATTGCCCCCGGTGCCTCAAGTTATGTCCAGCTCTACGGTGAGCTCCTCAACTATCCTTGGGTATGATCTGGATCAACCACGCCTATATTCGATTCTTGAGCACAGTTTCGAAAACACCCCGGCTCAACCTGGAGTTCATACCGAAGAAGGTACTCTGTCGACTTTCCCCTTCTCTTAAAAAGTTGGGATGCTATCAGTTGACATTTTTAATCTTTTCGCCTATTTTGCTCAGCTTTGGATCTGTCGGGCATTGCTCCTCTCCCTTCGTAAGAGCCTTAGCTAGAGTCGCAAACGGCCGCTATAGAGTCTATTACAGTCACAACTTCGGATACCACTCAGAGTGCTCGTGAAGATTCCTTCATTTTTTATGATCAATTCACGGAGGCGTTATTCAAGGAGGGAAGCGACCCGCATCACGAAATCCTTTTCGATGCGGAAGTCATGATCATAGGTTCATCCAATCCCCTGGTGTGCTTAGTATGAAAGAGCAGATTGAATGAGAGGAGCTTTCAAAAAGGGAGGTAAAGGACGAGTCTGTTGAGTCGGTCCCAGATGAACCGATTCCTTCCCCACTTCAAAAGATCCCTCCTGGAGGGATGATTCCTCCGGATGACGTTCCACATGCTTCTAGTTCTGAAGATGCCCTCATCCCTCTTACTTCCAAAGATGATACCACCTTGGTCCATGCAGTTGAGGAAACTCCTTCGAAGAAAAGCCGAGGCAGCAAAGGGTCAAAGAAGGGGGCGATCAGTAGTTCAGAGGGAACCACTTCTAAGAACCAAAAGAGGGATAAAAAATCCAAAGAGTGATCTTCGGACATTTAGATAATTCAGATGATCATTTCTCTTTTTGTTGGTTGTATTCATTCGGGCATGGCCCTTCAGTTTTGTCTTGTATTTTGTACAACCATTTCATGTGAGTAAGAATTCTTTTATTCTTACGTATGATTTCTGCATTTACTTGTTTAAATGTCCGAGCTGTAACATTTTTCATTTTATGCACTCGCGTCTTGTTGCTTGTTGAATCGAACACTGATTTGATTAGTCCATCTCAAGGCCTCTCTATGGTCGTGGTCTTGACACTGGATATGAGTCACAGTATTGAGCTATCACGGTCATTCCTTAGACGATCACATTTCTACCCCTAGTTTTGGGTCGATAAATGTACTGCATGGACGGTCAAGTCTCATCCCAATGGTGTTAATACTCTCACATAATCTCCACAAGACTTAAAACTGAACAATGAATGGTCGATTCACATTCATCGTGTTTCTCTTTCGTGCCCCTATTATGGGGCGTACATTGATAAGTAAGAAGGAAGGTTATGTTTGCTTAAGCTTTATACTCATTTTCGTCAAATTGTGGGATCAAGCTAGTGGATATAGAACCGAGTCACGCGTATTCTGGTCTTTAGTAGTTTGTATTCCTCCTGTCGGTTTCAGATTGGAATTACTGGAATTGAGAACGGTCGAAATCCACTCATTAATCCATGGAGTTTGCATTCCAGTCCTCACTATGAGGACTTAGAGTTATTCTGTGAGCGGCCGATTCACGCTCGATTTATGTTCATGTTTAGTCCGCACTCCGGGGACTTAGAGTTTTCTCATGGGCAGTCATATTTTCACCGAACTAGTTATACTCCCGTCCGCACTCTGGGGACTTAGAGTTGCTTGTGGGTAGTCGTGTTTCCACCGAACTATTTATATTCCAGTCCACACTCTGGGGACTTAGAGTTTTCTCATGGGCAGTCGTGTTTCCACCGATCTGTTTATACTCCAGTCCACACTCTGGGGACTTAGGTTTTCTCCTGGGCAGTCGTGTTTTCGCCGAACTGTTTATACTCTAGTTCGCACTCTGAGGACTTAGATTTTTCTCGTGGGCAGCCGTGTTTCCCCCTGAGGCAGTTGTTTTTCCGCCTAAATGGTTTATACTCCAGTCTGCACTTCGGGGACTTAGAGTTTTCTCATGGGCGGTCGTCTTTCCGCCCAGGGTAGTCATTTTTCCGCCCGAATGGTTTATACTCCAGTCCGCACTATGGGGACTTTGAGTTTTTTCATGGGCAGTCGTGTTTCCATCCAGGGCAGTCGTTTTTTTTTTCAAATTGTTTATACTCCAATCCGCACTCTAGAGACTTAGAGTTTTCTCGTGGGCAATCGTTTTTCCGCCCGAATGGTTTATACTCCAGTCCGCACTTTGGGGACTTAAAATTTTCTCGTGGGCAGTCGTGTTTCTACCTAGGGTAGTCGTTTTTCTGCCCAAATGGTTTATACTCCATTCCGCACTCCGGGGACTTGGAGTTTTCTCGTAGGCAGTCATGATTCTACCCGGGGCAGTCGTTTTTCCACCCGAATGGTTTATACTTTAGTTTTCAAGTCGAGGTCAAAATATCGAATGAACGGTCGAACCATGCTCATCTATGGAATGGAATTCTGCCCCCAGCATCAAGAACGAACACTTGACAAACGGATGAATGATTCTCGTCCACTTGGTCATTGTAGATCTTCCAATTAAGTCAAGGAAAGAGGTAAGTGATGGATGGTTGGATCACATCCATGCTGGGGTTGGATAATCAAGTCTAGTACAAACTGCTTTGTATTCTTTCTAGCAAACGGAGATAGTGAGTTATTGAGCAGACAATTAAGTCGCATTTATTTCAGGCTGCAATCATGTCCATTTGTTGAGACCCATGGTTGATGAGTAGGTAGTCAATCGCAGCTACTTCAAGTCTAATATGAAGGTTGCTGAATGAACAATCAGTCATGTCCACGTTCTATTGGATTCCGACCTGGTTAGGTTTTTCCATTCCGTGTCTCAATGTCCCAAGTCAGGGGGATATGGTCGCCGATGAAAGGTCAAATCATGTTCGCCTTGATAAAACCCCCAGAGGTTATGTCACGGTCTACGGAGATTGGCTGGAGACCAACTTAGAGTACCTGGTCACCTGCATCGTTTTAAGAGTAGTTTAGTTCAAATTGGTCATAGTTCATAACACAATTGGAATTGAAATAGGAAGAATCCAAAAAAGATTAAAATAAATCTCATTCATAAGCGAAGCAATATTGTATGCTCGTTATTCCACTATGTCTAGGCCCTTCTCAACTAGGAGTCGACCGTAGATGGTTCAATTAATCATCAAATTTCTTTATCAATAGGATTAGGATGTTTTTGTCATCGTCAATCTAGTATGTTCTTAAGCTATAGTTACTTGTTCTATTTGTGAATAACATATGCATGCCCAAGATACGCGCAAGGCAAGATGGACTAGTATTGACGGGTTAGTGGTAAATCACTTGGAGTCGGACTCGAGAAAATCTAGTAATTTCTTGGAGTTAACAATCAGTTCACTTTGAGGTAATCAGTGGTTTGCTTGGGGTCAATAAATTTGAAGGCTTGGTGATTGGCGTTTGGAGTTACTTTGGTGTTTTCTTTGGGAAAAACGTTGTCTTACCCAAGTCCTGCTTTGGGCCAGAGCGAGGGTTCTAAGATCTTGCCTGGTGTTGTACTTGTCAAAAATTTGTCAACACCTAACTCTAAAGAAATTTGGTATTCCGATCATCCATACCTCTCCATAATAGCATAGGATGTTAGCTTCGAGGAACTTCAATACCAATGGTTGCTAGACTGCGAGAAGAAACAGAAGTGGATGGTTGAGCATTTGTTGATGGATATGCTAACAGGAGACGATCGGTTCTATGGCCTTGAAACGATCGGTTAGAAAGTTCATCTGGAACAATCGGTTAAGTAGGTGGATAAGTTAATAAAAACGATCAGTTGTATTCAGTGATCTTGGAATGATTGTATCAAATCGATCATATAGGAACGACAAAAGTTCAACTTTTGTTGGAAGGTAGGCTAGCAGAAATACGATCGGTTATAAAGTTGGAAGTGGAATGATTGGTTGAGTTGGCCAGTGAAAAGTTTGTATAAGAAACGGTTGCATTAGAAACGATCGATGAGAGGGCTAACTGGAACGATCGTATGAAAACGATCATATGGAAACGATCGGTGAAAAACAATCGTGAAGAGGAGATATTGGCCAAATCCAAGCTGTTGAAATGACCAATATGAGCCAACGTAGGGAACGGTCGTTTAAGATGATAGGGTGTTAGGATTCGTGATTAACGAACGTTTAATGAGTGTGTATGGGTCACAGCCGATTGCCGATCGTTCCCACATGCTTTAAAACTTGAAAATATATGGACATTCATGAAACATATAGCTAATTGATCGCAGATTTCATGATTTCCTTCTTCAGCAAGGGGGGTAGACTTGGATTTTCTGGTCACGGGAAGTAGCTTCCACCTAGATCTCTTTTAACTCTGAGTACAGTAGGAAACTTGTCGATCAAAGGCTGGATTTATCTCACGAACATGAAAATTCACTAGTGAAGAAGAGATCCAATCGGGCTGAGAATTCATTTCTCAATGAAAGCACCAAAATGTTGACGCCAAAATTAGGCATCAACACCTATAGAAGCTCACGAGATTAATAAATGAATGAAATTAAAAGAGAAGAAAAAGTAAATGAACACATAGATTTTATAGTGGTTCGGAAATCTTGGCTTACACTTCATATTTTTATTGATCTTTAGTTCGATTACAATTACAAAGATGTTTGAATCAGCTAGGATCCATTAATACAAGAATAAAGAATGAAAATGGCAGAGCCTCGGCAACCGGAAGAAGGATCCCCTTTCTGAAGCTATGCCTGTTGTATTTATAGCGGAAGATGTGCATAGATCGGGTTGAAACTTTGCAAGAAGGCTTTCTACGTCCAGTGGAGCCCATCATATCGATCGACACAATATCTCGATGGTATGGAACGATCGGCCTAATGATGCTGATCGTTTTTATTTGCTCCAATCAACTTGCAATCGTTCTTGGAGGGTCCTACAGGCTTCTTGATGTTGCTCCTAAAATATGGGACCATTTTGAGTTGTAGATCGTGAAATGTGGATCGATCTTGGTCGAAGCTAGGATGCACACTGAATAAGACTGATCGTTTTGATAGATCATCCAAAACGATCTTCCATCCCCTATCTTTCTTTGTGTAATGCGTGATCGTTTGCATAGCGTCTCTTCCTTATTCCATTAATGCCCTAATAGTTTCACATGATTTGGCTTCATGGATTTCGAGATATTAAATGTTCTTCAATGGCTTGAACTACTCCGTGGATCGTTCTCTAGTCGATCCAAACAAATCCTTGTTTCATCTATAGCTTGAGCATATGAACTTCAATCAACCCCAAACTTGAGATATAACTACTTCACGGGGCCAGGATAGTTACTTCATGCTAGCTATGCTTCGATTGGTTATTGGTTTGAATCTGTCTGATTATCGTCTATAGTACTATACGTAACCGACTCTTCAAGCTGTCGACCATTCGTTCCTAGTCGAGTCGGTGATATCACGGCTTTGCCAAAAGGCGGGAATACAGCATGTCATGCACTGAATATGGACCTAAATTATCCTTTTGTGAAATAGAGGAGACATAGTCTGGGTCTAGAGCGATCCTATGCATTGAAGGAGGAAGTGGATGAGTTGAAGGAAAACAGCTTTATCTATAGTGCATTATACCCCAAACAGGTATTGATGATCAAAAGATCGAACAGGATATATCGAAAATGCATTAATTATTTAGACTTGAATAAAGCATGCCGAGGGATAGCTCACCATTGCCTAGGATCGACCAGTTGGTATACAATATCATAATACCTCGAACGTGGAATAACGACTTGTTGTGATGCTTTTTCACATAGATTTATTTAGTTTATTAAGCCACTCTAGTGAATTAGGGGCAATGTAATAAGATAGGACTTGCAACTTCTTTTGTGTATAAATAAAGTTAGCTTCTTGAACAAATGGAACCGCGTTCTTGTAAGAAAAATTTAGGACTGTTTTATTAACAGTACAACCTGGTACCGGAGATAGGTACCAACTCCTTTGATCGAAGATCAAGACAAAGGAGTGTAATCAAAAGGATCGATCGGATAATTCATCCTTATCTCTAGGTATTGGTTAATGCCCAAAGATAGGAAAATTCAATGAGGGATGCGTAGAATCAAACAACTAAAGCACTACTTTCCGAAAATAGAAACTGGTTCGCAATCAAAATTTTAATGACCATGCTTGTGGCCTGGTAGGACATGCTCAGTCGAGGATAAGTAAGGACTGGCAATGGATATTCTCGTCCAACACCCGGAGATATGTGAGACTAATAGCAGTTGCTCAAAGTTAGGAACCCGAAGCACTGGTCCATAGAGATAGGAGCTAGTGTACAACCGGGATTTTTACGACTGCGCTTGCGGCCCAACAGGACATGCTCGGCCGAGGATGAACAAAGATGGTCACTGGATGTTCTCGATCAACACACGAAGATATGTAAGATCGAGAGCGGGAGCCTAAAGATAGGATCCCAAAACACTAATTCTCAGATATTAGAATCGGTGTATAATTGGAATTCCCAAGTCCACTTTTGCGACCCAACAAGACATGCCCGCCTGAGGATAAAATAAGGATGATCGAGGAGCTATTTCGATCGACACCCGGAGATTGGCAAGGTCGAAGGCTAATGCTCAGAGATAAGCATCGGAATCATTGATCCCCAGAGATAAGGATCGATCAGTAATTGGACTATTTATCACTTACGACCGGTGGAGAAACGCCTAACTGATGGCAAGTGATAAGGATTAAGGAAAAAATTCACTCAAAGTTGGAGCTAGGAGAAATCGAAATATGGTGTCCAAAGACAGATACTTAGAGCGTCGTTTCCTAAAAAATAGAAAATGGTAGGAAGTCAAGCATTCCTTTGGCTAGACCTTGTTCACAGTTGAACGGAACTCGTTTGAAGATGCAAAGTCTTATATGGAGATAGCTGGATGAATAACCAGTTGTGTTTGCCCAAAATGGAAATTTTGGCAATAGTAAATAGTACTATATAATGGAATATAACTAGGAAATAATAGAAAATAATTATATGTACAGAGCTATAGTCATTAATAGAACTGCAAAGACACAAACACGTATAATATAAGTAAATTACATTACTGGCAGTTATATCACTTATGCAGGCTATTGTATATAGGCAAGTAAAGTAAAAGTGCAGGAATGTAAATTAATTAAAGGATGTATAGAAAACAAAAATATTCATTTACAACCATTTTTTACAGAAGTTGCAAGGGCTGGTCCTATACAAACTCGACCCATGTACAAAAGGAAATAAAATATATCAAAACGAAGACCAAAAAGGAGCTGTCTTCGAAGTACAACAAGAGGCAGTGAAGCTGCTTTGCAAAAACCAAGCACGAAGCCTACTTTTTCTTCTTTCCCCTCTTGTTGTCACCCTTAGGATTGTCCTTCACTGGGTGCTACTATGAATCCTTGGGTTTCCATCTTCTAGGATTTCCCACCCCTAAGTTGTTTCCCTTGAAGTGTGTAGTCTCTCACTCGGTAGTAACAACAATAGGATCTTCAGGCTTGTCGTTGGTAGTTTCAAAGGATCTCGAGGAGCCACTAGTGCTGCTTCCCTTCAAAGGTTTGATTTTGAGGGAAGGAATCTTTGGGATAGGATCTGATTGTCTTTGGCCGACGGGTTCTTTAGTCTAAAGTTCTTTCTTGATTTTTATTTTTGACAGGTCGAGCTTCAGTCTCTTTGCTATGGAAATAGGATCAGTTAGGCCCAAAGCACTAGTGATAGTAATGTCTTCCCTTAAGGACTTTGAGGTATCATCCAATCCCTCTAGATCCTCGGTCTTATTTGAATCAGGACTAGGGGTGGAGTTGGAGGGAAGGACTGGAATGATTTGTCCCGTGGTGATAGAGGTTGACTCGGTGGAGATAGCAACGTGACCCAAGCCTTGAGTGATTAGGGAGGAGGAGGAGGAAGCAACAAATGACCTGTAAGTTCACAAACAGTGAAGTAAAAGTTAGTGATGATCTCGGGCCAAAACTGAAGCTTCTCGAATAGTGGAGAGACTAGAGAAATACCTTCCCTAGTCAAAGTTTCTTTGGCGGGGGACGAAGCGACTTCAAGCTTTTCTACTACCGACTAAATGAGTGGAGAAATAGAAACATGAATATAGGGCTCATCGGTGATCATGGTAGCAGAAGCTAGAGTTTTAGTAAGGGAAGCCTTAGAGCTAGCCCATATGGAAGATGGAATTTCAATCATATGGACTTTGGGTTTTGGAGATGATGATTCTTCTTGGGCCAATGCACTAGGACCAGCAGGAGCCTCGATGAGAGCTTTGCTTATAGTCGCGTCCTCTTCAGGATTGCTTTGCCTTTTTCAAAGGATGCAATGTCATCTCTTCCAAGCATTTGGCCTTTAATTGGTCTTCGATGAATCCTTCACCAGACTCAGCTGCATGACGTAGGATTTATTTCCATGCATCTTCTAGGGCCATAGGATAGATGCTTCCCAACCGTTTCAAGTTCTTGTCTTCAATCACATTTGCGAAGAACTGTTGCAAGATGGAGTTCATTTCCTTTTTATCCTTTGCGACTTGGTTTTTAAGCTTTTTTTATCTCCGCCATAATAGCACCAAGCTCAACCTTAGCTTCTACTTTTGCTTCTGTTTTGACCCTTACACTGGCCTTGAATCTTTCAACTTCGACCTAGAGTATTTGAATTTTCCTGTTTTTGCCTGAAGTGCCATGTCTTTCTCTTGCCTTGTCCTTGGCATTGATTTTGGTGGTAAGTTCATGGCTTTCAAAGTGGGCTTTCTTAAACTGGTCATTTATAACATCAAGGGCTTAAGTATGCACGAGAGATAGCTCCTCATTTAATTTCTTAGAGTTCTTGGCCGATTTCTGAGCCTCGTCCCATTTTTTGTGAGCTCAACTACCTTTTTCTTATAATCCCTTATTAAGTTATCATAGCTCTTCCTCTCCGACCCAAACAAATGGATGTCCATCTGATAGATTCTATTCACATCAGAAAGGGCGAAAGAAAGTTTTTTCCATTCATAGAGCTAATCAACAAGCTCAGTAACCCCTCCAAGTCTGTAATTGGCTTCCTCTCAGGAAATGTCCTTGATATCATGGTCAAACTTCACCCCTGTTAGGTAAAGGTTAAGAAAATCAATTTGCATCTTAGTCATCACTGTTGTTGACGAGTGTGAGGGAGGTGGGGATGGAACTTGATGAGCAGAAATCTCCTTGGATATTTGGGAAGTGGATATAGTAGTGACCGAGGGCTGGATTGCTGAAACATGTTGAGAAGAATGCATGGACTGAGAGTGTGGTAGAGAAAAGATGGAGATAGGACTATGATGTTTATGGGAATCACGAGACTTGTTCCCTAAGTCATATTGTTTTCCTCCTTTAGCTTGTCGTTTCTTCTTTCCTTATCCTCGTTACATTCTTTCTCCAACCTCTTCTCCCTTTATTCTTCAGTCTCTTAGTGTAAGGAGGAGCGATTAGGATAAGGATCAAGAGTGGTTCCTCAATATTCACCGATGCTAAAGCATATATAACGCAATCAATCTCTTCCCATTGTACCTGAAATAAACAAAAATGATCATATCGGTTTCAAAATACTAAAATAAGGGCGAATAAAAGATATGAGTGTTTGTGATCCTAGAAGTGTGTGGAGTGTTGGAGTTGCCTTAAGCACTCTATGGACCGTGTTCAAAAGACGGTAAAGAAGGAGTTTCGCCTCTCTCGGCTAAGAGGCCCATGGATGGGAAGTTGAAATTTGAAGGATACTTCTTGAGAAGATTGTCGATCGGGATGTCTAGATCACCTAACGAGTCGAAGATATTTTCTGAATAACCAGCTGGAGTTGTCTCCACTATTAGCATCATGCTCGGTTCGGTGGACTGTTAGGAGGACTTGATGATTATGCGCTTCGTACATGATGGGGCAGGAGTTTTAGTACCCTTTAGAGATGTCTCCACGTATGACTCATCTCCCTCTTGATGGAAGTCCTCATCAACATCATTTTCTTCATTGCTTTCTCCTTCTGCTCCTTTCTCTTCTCATCCTCCTTTTATTCCTTCTCCTCGGTGTTTTGTTTCCATCTCTACTCTCTCTTCTCCCTCTACTTACACTATGTCGACCATATTTACTTCCACCACTCCATCGGTGCTTTCATCGATGTCTTCCATGCCTGACGGGCCTTCAGCGCCCCTTTGGATACCTTCGATGGAGCGGCGAACGAGGGCGGAAGACCTGGTGGATACACTAGATCTACTTGGTGGAGGTTTAGTTGGAACGACGAATTGTTTAGGATGTAGAAGGTTGCATTAGCGAAGATTCTCATTCGTCAAAAGGTAAGCGATGGTTTGGAATTGAATGCTGACTAGTTTAAGTGTCTTCAGAGTCGCGGAGTATGCATCACTCCTATCTTGAGCAGGAATCTCTTTAAAGGGAGCGGATTAGATGTTAGACACTTGGATGGTAAGAATCTCAATATGAAAAGAATGGAAAGGAATAGGTCTTACTTCCAGACAATCAAAGCTAATTGAATCTGAAGGGGCATAGGAAAAAGAAGTACTCATTTTTGAAATATAAACAAATGTGAAGTGCTTCGATAACTTTACATCAATACTAGGCTTTTATGATAATTAGGGATGGTGACTCACTCCATTGTTTAAAGCTTAGAAGGCATGTTAACTCACCAAAGATTGGAGGCCGATGAAATTGCATCATGAATAGGATGTACATGGAGTTTAGTACGACATATCCATTATGGTGTACTTGAGTAGGAGCTAGCCCAAGTTCTTGAGGGAACATTCGGAGAAATGTATTGAAAGGTGGCACATCCCCACCTAGGAACATTTACTTTTTGCAGGTTGTATAACCTTGTGGAGGATTTTTGTGCCCGTTTGTTAATTATTGGTAGCAAGACGTTATTCTCTAGGATTCTGAGTTATTGGCATATTGTACAGAGTGCGATAACCCATACCCTAGTGGGCTTGAATTTTCACTATATCAAAAACCCAAGTCCACCAAAGTATGGATCATTGTTTTGGTATCTTGCAAATAAAAAAATGTATATCAGAGCACTACTAATATAAACCCATAGTAGAATAATAAAGTATAATAAAACATATAGCTACTGACCAAGGTTGAAATTTCTGATATAGTGTCCTTGTCGATGCAATAGGAAATCTGTCCTTCCACCGTTCCTGCCTTACACCAGTACATCTCTCTTTAAGGCTATCTTATACGTTGTAATGAGGAGGGGGTCAGAACAATGTTCTGGTTACTGGTAAAATTACACACTTTATACATAACACTAGTTTATGTCGATTGTTTTCCATTACATGTTATGTCTTTTGTTTTTGCTTAGTCATCTCGACTCCACATACGCGTACGTTACACCCTATCTACTCGAAGTAGAGAATAACTACATACAAGTATATGTATGTGTATATGTATATATATATAAGTACTACAATCCCTTGGAACAAGATACTATCCCCGCTAGTACTACATAACCCAGCACCTCGTCAGGATCCATCATCAATGCAGTATCACGTCCTCATCGCCCGTGCATACCAAGGAACTCCCATGATGCCTAATAATGGCGTTATAATAGTTTAGCCATATTCTATTTCTTATTTTAAAGATTCTATCGAAGGGTTATCTAGCCTTGCCTCCTATCATAAACAAACTAGCAAACAACTATAAGGCGGTGCATGTCCTAAATGGAATCCACACTACTAAGAGGCATAGTCTGTATAAGTGTAACCCCTTATCTTTCTACTGACCGCTCAGGACCGATGATGTTCTCGATGTATGAAGCAGCTCCTACCCTATACTTGGTACCAATCACACTATCATAGCACCGAGCCTTGCTCGCCGTCCCATTAATTGCCTAACACAATCTAGGAAATACCTTTTTTACTTAATACCCCTAAATGGTTGAAGCGGACTCCACTTGTCCTTTGACACTTCAACCCGAGATGAACATCCTACTTGTATTCCCTTTACCTATAAGCGAACGTATACTCCCATGGGTCATATAGTTGGATATGTCCTACATCGGTATAATATAACACAACTGCTAGTAACCCCTTGAGGTGGGCAGACTACTGGCTTCACATTCCAACCCATTTTAGCGACTGTATCATTCTTATTTAATCTAATTTATTAGCTAACTTTAATAATTCACGCCCTTCGTAAACTTATATTTGAGGCTATACATATATTCATACCTATTTATTTATTACACCTCCAGTGTTCAATTATTAATAATATTTCTTTACTTTTTCATATGCGTGCTTCTTATTTCATTAATGCTAATTCAGTGTCATTTACTGCTTACTTATAACTAAAAAGATTTAAATATCTATTTACTGTTCCTTTTTATCTCTTGCCATCTTCTTTTGGTTACTAACCTTATTACTAACTCATTTCATTACTTTACCTATATTTGTCGCTTATTGTTTAATTTCTAACTTGCCTTTTATTGCATATATTAATTTTACTTTAGACTGTCATTATTGTCCCTACTTACAATTCTTTGATCTATATCTAGAAATTTCTGCATTTTAATACGTTGGAATTATGTCTTTTCCAAAAGGAATTGTTAATGCTGTAAACTTCTATAACTTACCTAAAAAGAGAATTTGTGTTACTTTTGAAATTACAAGGAATTACCTTTTTGTTTTTATTATTGAAATGGACAGTAAAAAACACGGTAAATATTCCTATTTTGTATAACTCTTTCTTTAGGCATATTTCTTATGATTTCAAATGTTACACATTTATTCATTTTTATAAAACTAGTTTATTTATAGGAATTTACATTACAACGCACTTCATTCCAATGAATTAAAGTGCTGCTTAAATCATAATTCAATTTATAATAACTTTTATTTCACATTTGCTAACATATACTGTTTAACCAACAGATCTGAAATTTTTATTCAATTTACGAACTTAGGGATTACTTTCACTCTTACTTTCTAGATTCAAGTATATATAATATTTAACTCAAGTAACAATTCATTGAATATATATGCATAGTTTTCAAATTCCTTACATGTATGTTTTTTAAGCCTACAACTTAAAAATAATTATATTCAGGCAAACAAAGAACATATTCACAATGATATAAATCCAATATTATATAAAAATATATAATTTTTCACTCATCCTTTTAGCTTTCCAAATCTCTAGATCTAAATCATTTATTTCTGTTTGATTCTCTTTTACTTCCTACCAGAATATGTACCGCAAATATATACATATTAATTAGAAATTTAGATCTGAGAAAAGATTTGAATTTAATTTAGACTTTTGGATTTAGATTTACCTTTTCTCCGCAGAATTGATTCACCCTTTATTCTTCTTCTCTTTTGTTTTCCGCCCTTCTCCACACACACACACACACACACATAATACTCTATTTTATAATTTCTAAATTTCCTAGAATTTGTGAAGAAAGGAAAAATAGTAGAGCTTCGCCCTTTAATCTAGAAAATATGAGAAGGAAAGTGAGGAGTTAGGCATGTATTTATAAGCTCATGAATCAATTCAATTCGTTAGATTTTAATATATTAAATCTGAGCCATTTGGGCTAGGTTAAGCCTAAAGCTGCCAATACATAAGCGGTCGACCGCTACCCATCTACAGGTCTACCGCTAGCGGTCGACTGGTCATAGCAAGGGGTTGACCATTGTGCATTTTTGTTATGCGTTAATTTAATTCCTTTTATACGTCATTTAATTTTATTTTCGCTGATTGATTAACATCAATTTTTTTCTTCCACATTAAGTAAATGTTAATTATAGTTAACATCATTTAATTGCATTTATTTCATACCAATTGCTCTAATCTGATTAATGTTTTTTTGGAACTAGGGAAACCTGGTCAATCACTATCGACATGCGATTCCTGAACAGTAAACCTAGGGAATAGACGGCTGGCCCGCCACAACTGCTATTCCAGGCTAGCCAGACCTTTCGGTTGACTTGGTCAAGGAGGCGGGAAATGAACCTCAAACCTCTCGTGTGAACAAGTGTATCTCCTCTCACTCTCCCCAGGTGGGACTCGAACCTCAAACCTCTCACTTGGGAGGCGTATCACTCCACCACCCGACCAAGCCCGTGGACAAATCTGATTAATGTTAATCTTGATTACACGTTAAGCATTCGCTAGCGTTAATTAACGTTAATTTATTACCACTTGTTTCCTGATTTTCTTTCCTTCAATGTTAATGTTTTTATTTATTAACGTTTATTTTAATTTTAATTAATTATCAATTATTTATTTCCTTCTAATCACTGATTTGATTAGATTTAATGTATTCAATTACTTAAATGGTAAGATTTACACCTAATGTTCACGATAGCATAAGTTATTGATACTTATTTACTTCTACACTCAATTTACTTACTTACACACTTTCTTGATTAAATTAAATCCGATCGAGCGCCATTTATACTTAACGTTAACATTTATATTTAGTGGTCATTTTAATGTTAACTTGTTAATATTTACTTCCTTAGTTGGTTCTAAATTGTTTTCGATCTGAAATATTCAAACGTTCATAACTTTTTTGTTTAAACTCCGATCGAAAAACTTTGTGTATGAAAATTGATGAAAAAATCGCCATAAACCCGAGGTACGAGTTATCCAAATTTTGATATTTGTAAAATTTTAATTTTTCCCCATTCTTAATTATTAATTAATTTCTTTTAATTGGTTATCGTTAAATTTACGAGGTGTTACATTCTCCCTCCCTTAAAATAATTTCGTCCCTGAAATTCCTCAAGGACTGAACCTTGTAACACAACATGCAACCATTCTAATCTAACCAACTAACTAGTATGACACCAATTTTGCAAGCAACAGTGTACGATTGGATGGTGTACCATAACATATATAGCACGTGTACAGAATAATTCTAAATCGGCGCCTCCAATATTAATGCATGCTTTAAAACAGTTTTGAAAAATATGATGCAAACAACCTATATATACTGGTAGTTCTATATGTTTGAAAATTTTAAAAATTAAAATCTTTATTTTCGTGTCCAAATTTTCCCACACTTCTATGAATAGAATTATAATTCAACCAATTTTGCATCTAATCCCTACCATCTAATACCTTGCACAAAAAACAACCAAAATTTTGAAAATTCGATTTTCTAAACCTATATTCTTAAGTTGGAAAATGGTTTAGATGGAGAATTCTGTATATTCGTCCTTTTCCTGTGTAACCATTTCACTATACCTTAGAACCTTCTCTTTTTCCCCTAATTCTTTTCCAACATTTCCAAGTACGCTCCATATAATAAAATTTACTTCGGGTCAACCACGAGTCAAGGGGAATTAGGAATTGTTGAGTCTACTTCAAAAGTCGAGCCTTATGCCGCCTTAGGTTTTGTCATGGCTAAGGTTTAGAGGAAAATAAATCACCAATAGAGGTCCTAAACCATTCATAAGCTGTAGGCAATCGCCGACCATCACCAATGCTAATATTATTAACCTGTAACCGTAGTGGAATCAAGGAACCCCACCTATTAAACTTTTAACCAAGATCTGGACCTAAAAGAACTTGGGGTCGAATTCTCTAAAGAAAGTAATGATGGACAAAGTGGAGATCTGGTGGTGGTAGCGGCTTAAAGGGGATGGCGACGGCTTGAGTTGGTCGATAGCTAGCAGTTTTTGCCAAGGAATTTGAGTCGCACATATTTAGGGTCGAAGAGTTAAGTGCAAGTAAATAAAAGAATGGAGTTAAAAAATGACTAAGTATGAATATTTAATGGGGTTGCAGTGACTCACCATTTCATGTTGGTACCAACGTGAAATGGTCGATATTGACGTGAAATGTTCGGTATATATTAAAAAAAGAGCAAAGAGAGAAGGAAAAGGAATTCTCACCTCGTTGATACAAGCAACAATCTTCGGATTAATGTTGGTCTTGACCTTGACATGGAAAGTGGTATGACTGTTATTTAAAATAGTTGAAAGGATTATCGTGGAAAAGAGATAAAATTTTAAAGAAACCCTTGGGCGACAAACAGACTGGTATAGATGATTGTTTATGCTTTTCTTGTTCCAAAGCACGCATTGTTTCCAACAAAAGCTTACTTTATTAGTCAAGTGTTATCTAACTTTAAGACCAAGCAGCTTTTACCTGAATTTGGACATTGCAATGAAGACGAAGTGGTTCAAGGACTTGTAAGCAAGCTAAGGATGGCATAAGAAAGGACTTTAGAGAATTAGAATGCAAAATAGGTAAGGGGAGTGATCGATACCGACCTCTTTTTAGGTCAGCACCGTATAAATTCTTGCACTCTGGTGGACTTTGGAGCTATGGTCAATGAATGGCTTACTAAAGTGATCATCCTGGTATTTTGTGCTCCAGCGACTTTGTTGAGTAATTCTTCTACAAATAACAAGCCTATAGCTGGAGAGGACTTTTTTGCCATTCTAATTTTCATCTTCTTTCTCTACTTCGGTTTGTCACTAAGGATGCTACTTTTTACTGTTCTTAGCTGTTTTGAACTATAGATCCACTATACATGTGACAAAAACATTCCATAATAAGATTAAAGTGGACGTAGGCCTCAGACTAGTCGAACCACTGTAAAATTCATGCATTTTCTACTATTCTCATTCTATTTTTAGTTAGATCTATCTATAACTTGAATTAAGGTGTTGTGCCACTTTTTTGTTTAACACATATAAATAGAGAATGCATACATGGTAGATATTAAGCCCAATATCTACACATGTATGTATTGACCTTGTTATTGTTTTGTTGTTATACATCATGTCAAATATTTATTATCACATGTCATTTTGTATAAGACTTAATATAGTTTTAGTAGAATATGCAACAGTGGAAGGTGTAATCAATTATTGATATCATCTTTTTTATTTGTTTCCTTTTAGATCTTGATGTGACTGCATTCAGATCTAAAAATATGTTCATTTCCTTTTGAAACACCTTTTAGAAATATGAATATATTTGATATATTCATGCCCGTTCAGACTTTATACTTAATAGACATAGATTTAATAAATTAAATCAGAAAGTTAAATAAAATTAGATTTATTTAAATTATAGAATGGATCTAGTAAAACCCATTAGACTTTGTTACACTCAAAATTCTATGGATAAATATAGTGTATTGCCATCGAAGGATGAAAAATAAAGGTATAGAAAGTTGATGAATATAGGCCATTGAATGTTGACAAAGCAAAACTATCTTAAAGATGAACCATCGTAGGTTGATAAAACAAGCTATTGACGGATGGTGTTCTAAGACCATCAAGTGCTGATCCAGAGAGCCATTAAAGACTGTTACTTTTGAGCTATCGAACGTCGATCCCATAAGTCATTAAAGATTGAGATGTCCGAGCCATTGCATGTCGACCCAATAAGATGT
Source organism: Allium fistulosum (assembly GCA_030737815.1). Taxonomy (NCBI): domain Eukaryota; kingdom Viridiplantae; phylum Streptophyta; class Magnoliopsida; order Asparagales; family Amaryllidaceae; genus Allium; species Allium fistulosum. The sequence continues at coordinate 1,461,116,507 of CM060902.1, forward strand.
CGAAGAATGAGATGCCTAAGCCATCACATGTTGATCCCATAAGCTATCAAGAATTGAAAATTCTCAAAATATTAATAAAGACACTATCAAGAGATGAGGTACTTGAGCCATCAAATGGTGACTTCTTAAAGCTATCATAACATGAGATGTATGAGCTATGACGTCTAAAAGTTATCGTGAGATGAGGTATATGAGTTATCGCATGATGACTTCTTAAAGCTATCAAAGGATGAAATATATGAGCCATTGTATGATGACTTCTTAAAGTTGTCAAAGGATGAGATAACTGTGCTATTGCATAATGACTTCTTGAGCTATCAAAAGATGAGGTATCCAAGTCGTCGAGTAGTGACTTCTAAAGCCATCGAAGGTTGAGGCATTCATGCTCGAGTGATAATTTCAAGAACCATTGAAGGTTGAGGTATCTAATCTATTAAATAGTGACTTCTAAAGCTATCAAAGGTTGAGGTATTCAAGCTGTTGAGTGGTGACTTCTAAAGTCATCAAAGGTTGAGGTATACAAGCCATCGAGTGATGATTTCTAAAGCCATAGAGGGCTGGAATATATTAGCTGTCGCATGATGATTTCTTCAAGCCATCATAAGATGAGATAATCAAGTTGTCGCACGATGACTTTTTGAGATATCGAAAGTTGAAGTGATCAAGCTATTGCATGTTGAGTTGATAAGAAATATATCCCGCGTCAATGTTTAAGTAACCCTTGCTATCTTATAATGCGTACCAAAGCTCTTGCCATGACAATGAACCCCAACCATCCATCTATTTTAGATGACACGTGTCGAAAATCTAAGGGTTATGGTGTTTTATAAACAAGCATGTAACCCTTACTAGAAAGGGGTTAATTCCAAGTTGATATTCTATCTCATTTTCATTTTAGTTTTACATAATAAAGAGAGCTCGATTTAGTCCATCAATGGTCGAATTATCCCTAAAAACTTTGTGACTTTCCATCATATAATATCGGCATGTTAAACCATGCATACTTTATATGTTGCACTTGCACGTACATGTACATGTGTATATGGTACACATATACACATTATATAATTTACATCTATATATAATAAATTAAATAATTTTACTATATTATTACAAATTATAAATTAATGATTTTATTTAAAATTCATTTTGATCGGATCAAAATTAATTTAGACTTCATAAGCCTAATAAAATCTAAAGTGGTAATTTTTTTGAAATTCACCAATTAACCCATTGCACGTTGGCCCAATTTCAACATTTTTGAGGATTTTGGAGGGTTGGGGGGTATAAAGCAAGGAACATTACCTTTTGGAAGGAATCATCTTTGATTACTATTATAGTTATTATTATAACAACGTGCAAGTTTTCATTCTTGTCACTGTTCAAGAAGTAAATATAAAACCTCATTACGATAATGTTGAATTAAACCCTTTTCAGATTGAGATTAATATTTCGGAAAAAAAAATTCAACAACCTCAAGATGCAATGTTGCTAAGTAGCTCCACTAGAAATGGAAAAATACTATTCCAAATGATTATGTTTTATTTCCCCATGAAGGAAGTAATGGTTTAGTGAAGATGGTCCAGTTGACTTATATCAATCCATGCAAGATAATAATTTTAAATGTGGATTTAAGATATTAATATACAATGTAAATCTATAGAAGAAATAAAGTTAGGGATTTTTTTCCCTACCTCAAGGCAAGAAGCCTATTGAATACGAATGATGATTCAAAAACCAAGTGGGATTCAGTGGGCAACGTGGAAAGATACAAGGCACATCTTGTAGAAAGACTATAACCATATGGAAGACAATGATACTTATCGACTACTATTTTATATTAGAAATTTAAGTACATCATTGTTGTTCATTAGATGTTTTTTGGACTGTCACAAAAGAACTGTAAAGAAAATTCCTGCAAAGATTTTGCTTGCAAGATTGAAAATCTCGTGACTCACCTTTTCCATAAAGAAGCCATATTTTGGTAAAGAAATGCAGAAGTGTCTTTGCGCATATATTATGGTGGCTCTAAGGCATGCTTATGCATGTATGCATCTAGATGTTGCTCATGTATTATGGTGGCTCTGAGGCATGTTTAAGCATGTATGCATCTAGATGCTGTGCATATTATTAGTTTATTCTACAAATATCTTAATGATCCTGAAAGTGGATCATTGGTTAGCAACCAATATGGTTATAAGATATCTTTAAGGAAAAATGGTTACATGCTTCTAGATAAAAATCTCAGATCAGTTGGAGATCATAAGGCATCACAATTCTAACTTGTTGGATGTTAAGAGTGCAAAAGATCCACTTTAGGCTATATATTTTTTCTAATGTAAATTGATGGAGCTGTCATACAGACACTTATAGCCTCCTCCATCATGGAAATAGTATTAGTACCTTGTTATGACAACGACGGAGAATAAATGCAATTTTTTCATAAAGTTGCAAACTATTTAAAAAATGAAAGACCATTATGTTGCACCGTGACAATAAAATTTTGGATTATTTTCCAATAACAACAGGAGTTCAACTAAGTCAAACTATATTGATTTTATGTTTCTGGTTATGAAAGAGAGTACAAAATAAACTAATATGCATATAGCTTATATGGACAAACTCCTTGATTGCAGATCCTCTTATAAAGGGATTACACCTAAAGTCTTTTATAAGCATATTGATCAAGTAAGTATACATTTTTTTGAACATGGTTTATCAATTCCAACAAGTATCGATCTCCTGGATCGAACTCATGACTTTAGTCTCATGATCTGAACTACTAACCAACTAAGCCAACCTTGTTAGCCAAGTGGGTATACAACTGTTCGATAATATTTTGGTCGGGGGAGGAGGGAGATTGTATTTGGTCTTCTAATATGACATTTCTCTATACTTTAATCATGGACATATTTTTATATTTTATTTTTTGATTAGAATGAAGTAATAAAGTTTTCTTTTTATACTATATTCAGTTCATGTATTGAACTTTTGGTCTAATGTAAGTAAAATAACACTAGTGGAATAGACATATATCGATTACATGTCATGTAATTTCCGTGTTGTGCATTCGTGATTGATCTATGTCATTGCATTGTATTGGTATATGTGATCATGAATGGTTTTAGTTACACTAAAGTAATGAAGTCTGGTTTGAATCTTTGTCAACATAGTTAACAGATGAGATTGTTTCGGACGTACCTTATATTATGAATGATAGAATTTCCAAAGCTCGTAAAGTTACACACATTTATAAGATTACATACGTGGCATAGGGGGAGGAGGGTGGGGTTTGGGGGGAGGTTGTGGAAGGTGGTTTGTTTTTTGGAAAGTTCTGCATGTGGAGGCACATATGAAATATGAAATCTGTTTTGCTATTTTATAAATAAATATTATAAAAGTGATCAAATAAGGAACAAAACAATTAAGACTTAAAAAGCAACTGTCATGGAAAGACGCATGGTGGTTGGGTGATTTTCAATTTGTTGAAGGACCAAATTGAAAATATCACACCTCTATATATGATAATTATAAAGAAGGCAAACTTTACAAAACTAATTTGGCTGAAGGACAGTAAGTTTTATTTTTATGCTGAATGACAAATGCTAGTTAAAATTAGCATTATATTCAATTTTTACACTATACGGAGTGCTAGTTATAATTAGCATTATATTCAGTTTTACACTATACAAAATGCTTCAGCTTAAAAAATAAATCTGTTGTCTTTCAGTCTAATTTTTTTTCAAAGTTTGTCATTATGTATATTTTTCTGTTCTTTCTATTTACATGGAGTTATAGTTCCCAAATTACATAAGTTTTAATTTTTTTTCTTCCGACTCCCATCTAAAGAGAAATATTGACGTAGTCCTGGGCGGATTTAGGAGATCGGATCCATCTCTTTCTTTTAATCAATTCACGAAATCAGGTACGACTTCTACAATTTTATTTCTTTCACTTGATTTTTTCTCGATGAATTCAAAATGACTTATTTATTCATATCTAAGTTTTTATAATTAATTAATTTAAAAGTTTCTCATGATTTCCATCAAAGTGTTCATAGTTGCAAAACACAGAATGCCTTTTTAAGATCTAAAATTTTCTTTTATTGTTTCAATAAGGGCATCTTCAACAAAGCTGAAATTCAGATGAATATTCAGCTCCGCTTGATATTCATGTCCCAACAAATCAAATTCAACTGAATTCACTTGCCCTGCTTTGAAAAACTGAAGTAGAGTAGAGCACTCTTTTTTTGACCGTTAATGGATTTACGTCTGTTTTTTTAACTTCAAATCCTGAACATTAAAAAAGCAAACGTTCAGGATTGAACGTCCAAAATTGAACGTTCAGTCTGAGCTGAACACAAAAAAATAAACATCCAACATTGAAAGCCAATGAGCTTTTGGACGTCCAAAGAAAATGACCGCCCTTTGTAAGGCAGCAAAGAGGTGTTCAACCATACAGTCTGTATTTGTTGGAGATGCCTAAGTTCAGACTTTTTCTTACAGGACTGGCCTTTTGATCAACCAACAGTGACCAGTGAGATATCTTAAATTCACCGAAGTGAGCATATGATTCTACGCTCAACGACAAAAAGATCCTTAACTGTTCTCAATCTCCCTATAAATGCTCACTAAAGTACAATTTTCCTGTGTATTCGATTTATTATAAATTTATTTCCAAAAGAGACGTCCTCTCGCTCTAAAAATCTCTGATTATTCGGCGTCGGATAATATTCCATCTTCCCCAGGTAAAATTCAATTAAAAAAAAGGCCCCTTTTCTTTTAAATTGTTCACTTTTCATCTTTTTCAGTGGATTAGTTCTAAATAATTGATGTTTCCACCAACTCGGGCAACAGTTAAATTTCGTTCTTTCTCTGAATATTGTGCCAAAATTCAATCTTGATAACCTTTTCATGTTCGAATTTTATGGTCGAAAAGTCGTCGATGTGGTTTGCAGTCCCTATATACGAGATGCATCTTTTGATTAAAAAGGGCAAATTGATTGCTTTATATTTTGTTTATGCTGCAAAATTGGCAAAGAATGTTGAAAAAAAAATTGTTCTTTAGCAGTCTTGAGCTTCTTTCCTCGTGTCTAAAAAGCATGTGAACCAATGAATTTTTATTCTTTATTTTAACTCTTTAGATTCCACAAACTTGTTTATTTTGTGTGAAATGAGGAATGTCTACCCTACTTTTTATTGCTTAATTGCTTTTTTAATGTTATCCTACCTCGAATATTTGGCAAGAATTTCATGAGTCACAGTAGTTTATATTAGCATGCAGATCTAGAATTAAAGCTTTCATCCACAGAGAAATATTATATGAGTTAGGAAACATAAAGCATTGACATTTATTAATTTATTTTCCTTTTCTTTCAGGTTATGTGCTGAGCTATTGATTTAAAGAAGAAATTTTTGAAGTTTAAAATAAGAAATGGAAGGAGAATCAAAAGAAATAAATAGCAAACTGCTGCAAACTTTTCAGAAAAATTTTGTTCAAGTGCAAAGCATATTGGATCAAAACAGACTGCTAATTACTGAGATTAATCAAAACCATGAGTCGAAAATGCCAGAGAAGTTAAGTAGAAATGTGGGACTAATCAGAGAGCTAAACAACAACATAAGGAGAGTTGTGGATCTCTATGCAGAACTTTCTGCTACATTATCAAAATCGATGGAAAGTTCTTCAGATGCTGATTCTTTTCATAGATCATCTGATGGTAAATCTAGCTTGAAGCGATTGAGACCTATTTGAAAGACCGTCCTTTAGGTAAGAATTGTATTGAAATCGATTGATAAACACGATGCATTCGTTATAATGTGCTAGTACTTCGTAATCTTATCGTCTTATTTTAGAGATCCAAGTTGAATCTTTTCCTTTGGTTCATTGCAATGTGTTTATTTTTGAGCCAAGATGTTGTTTGACAATTGCTTGCAGTAGAATAGCTTGTAGTTACTGCTAAAAAACTATCAATTTTGTACTTATTTACTATTCATTGAAAACTACTAAAATTAATTGAATGATTCAGCTCACAGCTAATTTTAAACAGTTATGAAATAGTAGTTTCCAAATCCAAACAAGCTCTAAACCTGTATGCTTTACTAATTTCAGTAGGCAAGAATATCAAACCTCAGTTGCTAATTTATGTCCTAATGTGTTATAGCTTATAAATGGTAGGACTTCACAAATTTAGGAACTTTGGCAATGGAATATGGTGGATTGACATTGATACTTCAACGAATACCATCGTTCTAAATTTGTATTGTAGTTATGTTTCACAGTTGTCATTTTCTTTGCTAGAACATCTATATCATTAGTCTTTTTTACAACGTTATTAGTGTTTGTTTTTATCTAGTTCAAATCGAGAATAATTTATAATTCGTGAGCAGAGAGTGTTTTATGCTTTATTACTGTCAAAGCTTTGGTTTATCAGGCTTATATGTTGCATTTTAAAACCTTCAAGCCTGTCATATACATGAAGATATGAGTACATGAACAAAATAGTGAAATTAAGTAGCATGAATGATTAAGAAGTAGGGACATTGAAGTGGTAGAGATCTAAAATGTGTGAAGCATATAACAAGAAACCAAAAGGGAGGGGGCCTCAAATAGCAAAGTATTAATGTACATCAATGAAAATGACCTTAATGCTTATCCTTTTTCTATCTTGACTTTTGATTTTATTACATCTCCATGTCATGTGTGATATAGCTAGCTTTTTTTCCTCCGTGATATTGATTTTGTTCTTGCCTACTTTTCTGTTGTGTTTTATTATTGGTTGTGTATTGGTGGTCCATGATTTAAAACCGTGGTGATCTTATATGGGACAATCGAAGTAATGAAATGGCCCACATGCTGTTTTCCTGGTTCTATATATCCTATGTGTAGTCCATATCAAGTTTGTGAAGCAATGGTACTATAAATGGTGAAAAACCTTATTCTTGATTGCTTTACTTACTTATTTCCACTTAATAAATGGACAGCTCTAAACCCAAATGATTTAATTAGGATAACAAGTAAAAAAGAATTATGGTTTATCTCATCCGAGAAAAGTCTTATCAATGATTTTTCACATGCACTGATTTGAGGAATTAGATTTCAAAATGAAGAACCAATGAATACGAGCTCATGGATGATCGAGTGCAAATGATACAAAAAGTCAAGAAAAAACTAAGTACTTCGATCGGTACTGGTCCATGACATAGATCGGTACCGATCCATGCCATGAATTTATTCACTGGAAAGTTTGATGTATTCTGGTTTTAGTCCATGAAACAAAGATAAGGCGTGAAGCAATGGTGGACCAATGAACAAATATAACACAAAATGAAGCAAGATAGCAGAAAAAGAACAAGTTCATCGGTCAATTGCGATCCATGGAATTAGTTGGTATCGATCGATCATTCGGGTTAGAAATATCCTTAATATTTCTCCTACACGCGTCAATTTAGAAAAGAGAGATTTTAGATGACTTTTCAAAGATAAGATCCCGACTTCAGAGCCCTAATTTATCTATCTACACCTATAAATATAGAAGGACATCAACAAAACAAGAGATCGGATTTTTTTCACTAAGGTGGGACCTTCCCATTTTTCTATTTCAAATCAGAGCTAGATTTTGATTGTATTACCTATTAGAAACTAATGAAAAATAGAATTAATTCATATTAAAGTAAACAAAGGCAAATGCAGAACCACTATAAACCTTTGTGTGATTTTTTTATTTCGTTTCCTTGCATTTTGTTCTCTATTTTCTCTATATTTCTTATATTTGCAAGACCTAAATCTGAGGTCAAATGTATAAAAAATCCCAAACAATGTAAATCAAAGGCCAAATCCACCACTAATCAACAATTATTGATTACATACCGAATCGTTGGTTCTATGGTGTTAAACCAATTTAAGGCTAACATTTTTAATGTTTTCATCGAGAGAGCTTACCTTGGGCTATATCTCTAAAAATCCTTTGATTTAATTTATGTCTCCCCAAAGATTAAATCTAATGGGTCTTAAAAAGAGACTTGGAAAACAAATTAAAAAGGCTTCGATGAAGAAGGAACTGTCGGAGAGCATATTGCAAGTGGTGGATTCCATACACAACCACCACTGGAACTTGTAACTAGGACGAATTAGAATGAATTGTCGCTAGAGTTAACTAACATATGAAAGCAACTCAGCGATCGTCGGTGAAGGAGTTAAGATGGCAATTTGAATTATTTAGGCATGCCCTTCTAAGAAAAAATGCTAATGGAGTGGATCTCGTGTAAGAGATAATGATGGAAGGTGAAACTCGTAGTAACCATTAGAGTGGCCATCTGAGTTCCAATGTTCTTTTTAGAAGTAACTCTCTCATTCGCAATAACATTCACATCAGACTCATACTTATCTCTATTTAACTTAGATGTCCACCAACCTATGCTATGATACGAATTAGTAACATTCCCCATTTGAGACCCAAAAATGAATGTCAATGATGTTGCAGTCATCAAAGGAGATATTTTTAAGCCACAAAGTGGGTTAAGTACTTTTTTTACACAAATAAGTAAATAGAGCAGGGAAATTAACATTATCATTAACAATTTGTTTTTAACATTTTAACCTAAACAGTTCCCACTTAGGGGTAAATACATAAAAAGATAAATAAGAATGACATATTGATATATAAAGATGTCATGTATCTTTCAACTAGTTATATCGCTAGTTTATTACACATCGAAAACAAAATTAACGAATAATTTAAGTTGTAAGTCTCCAGCTTTGTATTCAGGCTTTTTTATTCAAAATTGAAACCCTTAATGTCTAACTTGATACAACCATAAATACAGCCTGCTCCAGTAAGCACCTTTGAGTTTACAGGTAAAACAATAATAAACAACGGGTCAGATAATACCGCACTGTGAATAATAATAGTCCTAAAATACACATAATTATATTTATAATGAAATTGCCCCATCTCCAAAATGGGGTTTTCCTTCACTATCACAACACAAGGCATCAATATCATGTCAATAGTTTATCATAAACATGTAAAAAGGGCCACAACAATTTAATTTTGATAAGTTAATACAAATGTTATATTCTACCATTTTTCTCCCTCATTACATTTATACATCATAACATAATCAGAACTTTAATCTCATATAGGCATCATTATTAGGTGTCAATTAATTTCAGGTTCATTCATTAAGGTTATGTCGCAATTAGGTTATCATTTCCTATTCAATTCTACGACACATACGTGAACACATTAGTTCACTTCAGCGGATCCACTAATTTTATTCCCTGCTGATCCACTTAGGAGTTGAAAGTGAAAACAAGCACAACCAGACTAGCATCTTTGTCCATAGTCTTTTAAGCTCTCTTAATCCCAAAATCCATGGTTTGATGTTTATATTTCTTTATCGTAATTGGTTAGTAAATCCCACTTTAAATCCATATAATCTCTCAGATGCAATTTTACTCACTTGAGAGTCAACCCCAATTATATCTACTTTAGTAACGTTCATTTGTTAAATTCATATATCATATATAATTAGTGATTATAACTCAATAAATAGGAATCACACATCATGTAATACTTATCTCATAATAAGTAAACCATACAATACCACTTAATGGCCACACTCATTGACAGAAGAATAATTTCATTTATTTTGATCATATTAAATGATTTAATTTAGTTTGTTGTCTACATTAAATTTATCAACTTACATTTTTCTATTTCACATTTTGCATACCTTTAAAAGTTATCTCATATAGCTTTAAAAGCTATCGCATATCATTCAACACTTAGATAAACTATTCCCTTTTTAAATGATATCGTCCATGGTTTTATAAAGTTATCACCTGACACTATTAGATATCATCTGCCACTGCATATCAACCTATCGGGTGTCGGTTCCCTAAAGTTACTGCACACTCGCTGCACGCTATTGGTAACAATGACCCTGAAGCTTTCAAGACACAATGGGTGTAGCTTCCAGATCCAGAGATGGGTGTTACGATTTTATTATTCTAACATATGATGAATGTTATCGTTTAGCCATCGCATTTGTTGATGGATGCTATTGACGTAGGTTACCGCAACATGTGATGAGTAATATTGGCTAGGTATCACATGAGATAATGGGCACTATTGACGTCGGTTACCATATCATCGATAATTTATTGCAGTAAAGGATGGGTTCTATCAATGTAGGTGATCACAACATGCAATAAGCATTATCAATTAGCTATCGCATTTGACAATGGGAGTTGCCGATGTGGATTGTCACAACATGCAATGGGTACTATCGCAATTAATCGATGGATGCATAGCAATTAACTAATGGCTGCTATTGTTACGAGTAATGGGTGTTATTGTGATTATTTGATGGACATTATCGCTATTGGCAATGGATTCTACTGTAGTTATCCAATGGATGCTATCACAAATGGCGATAGTTGTTGTTACATCTAACCAATGCTTGCTATTGCAATTAGTAATGGCTGATATCACATCTGACTAGTGGGTGCTATCTCAACTATTGGGTGTTATCACATCTAACTGATGAATGTTATCGTTATGCAACTATTAGAACTAGTGATAGTCGCCATCATTATTTGGCTATCGTCTAAGTTGCTGATAGAGTTATTGGCATGTAACTATCAGTGTAGCTACCAAAACCGACAAGGATAGCTATAATACCCCTAATTTTTATGGCACATTATTCCATAAATTTAATAAATTAGTAATTAAACAAATACCGATGGAAAGTAAGAAAAGTATGGATAATTGCTATACTAAATAAATCTAAATTATAAAATTTTAACTGGAGTAATGGTTTTTTGAGAAAAATGTGTGATCCTCTACGAATAGAGAAAAGCACACATGCGAGTATATATATATCACGAATATAAAGTGCTGCCAACATGCCTGGCAGGTAACAAAAACCAAATACATATAAATCAAATCTCAGGTACTCCTAAGATGAGTTCCGGCAAGGCCACCACCCATCACACCCCGATATCGAGCTCCGGCATGGCCACCGCCCGATATTAAGGTGTTAGAAGTACCTAAAAAACTAGAGGAAAAAAACAAAAACTACTGGATGACGTCCCAGACTAATGAGGAAACTCCAACCAACTGAATCAGGAGAGGTGAATAAGCATCTGCTCTGAAGTGGATCAACTAAAAAGAGAAACCGCTCTGAAGCCTCTGATCAAGAGAAAGGGGTATCGAACTGAAGAATATATCCTCCTGAAAAAAGTACTCCGTAATGAAGATAATAGAATCATAAATATGAGGAGAAACTGCTAGTAGTCCTGGATGAAGATACTCTGCTCTACAGACCTCTCTACCATCTGGTGTCCAGCAATCTGAAGATATGAAAACCTGCAAAATGATCCTGATATCCTATCTCCCATACCTGTAACTGGAAAATGACTAAAGAAAAAATTAGAATGATACATATATATGTATATTTATATAATAAATATACATATATATGTATTAATAAGGAAGGAAATAAAAACCTAAATAAGACTAACTGGACAATAACAGTATAAAAAAATACTTAAAAACCAATACCAAACAGAGACTAGTACAAATATTGAGACGGATCAATCTTATGAACCTTTAATCATAAGTAAGTTATGATTAGAAGTGAAATCATCATCTAAACTAGAGAAAATATTAATAATACTATTATTAAAGTTAAAAAAATTATTGTTGTGTTTAAAAAAATTAATATTATGATTAACCTTGTTAAGATACCTTTTGAAAAGGATATTTTTAGCTAATTTATATTTGGGATTAGAGATCCAATTAAAACAAAATGAAGAAATTGTAAAAATCAATTTGTTAAAATGACAATTATTATTATTGAAAATTCTTTGATTTCTTTCAAACCAAATAAACCAACTAATAATAATGAATAAAGTGTCTAGCAAAAATCTATTATTCTTTTTGAACTTGAATCTATAATTATTCCAGTAAAATTCACAATCCGAAATTTTAGTTGTTATATTAAAGTTAAATTTTTTAAGAGTATTAATTAGAATGTAATTAGAATCCATACAATTATAGTATATACGATTAATGTCCTCAAGATACAGATTACAAAAATAACATTTATTATCATTTTGAATATTTTTTCTTTTTAAAAATTCGATTGTATTAAGTTTCCATGAAGAATTAACCACATGTGAATTTTGGATTTGGAAGGAGCATTAGATTTCCACATATATTTAAATGAGTTATTTGTTGTACTCGAAAAATTAATGAATCTGTAGAAAGAATTAGAAGTATATTTCTTACTTTTATCACATTCCCAACTAATAAAATCATTATCATTATTAATATTATAAAGATTTAATCTGGTATAAAGCAAAGAAAGTTGTCTAAAAGTTGAGTCAACTAAAATTCTGTTAAAACTGAAATTCCAAGGAGGATCATTTTCTGGAGAATAAACTTCATTGATTAAAGCATACTTAAAGTTACAAATTTCATACAGATCCTTAAATTCTATCTTAAGAGGCAAGATCGAAATCCAACGGTCATGCCAAAACGAAGTACGATTACCATCTGGAGTAATGGTTTAACAAGGAAGAAATTAAGAGATTTAAACAAATCATGAGGGATAAGGAAAGAGAGATAGGACTTTTAATTATTTCCTAATTCACTCCTTCTCCTCTTTTATTTTCGGCCATTTCCCATAACTAAGAGAGAGAAATTTTAAAACTAAGAGAACTCCATTAAAAAATATTTCAACTAAGAAGAAGGAGAAAAAGCTTAAGGAAGATAACTAAGGCAATTAACTGCACACGAATCCGATCTAAGATGAATAACATCTTCATCTCTTTGTTGTTTGATGTGTATGGTTCGGGTGTGAATGTATAAATCTGAATTTTTGTTGTTGTTCCTCATGCATTTGGTTGTTATAATCATTCTTATAGGTTAACGATTATTAATAATGAATTTACAGGATTTCCAAGGAGTTTTTATTTCAAAATTTTACATTTTGGTCTCCAATTGCTTTGAATTTAGATATAATGTTGGAAATATTATTTCTGAGATGAGTAGTTTCATAATTTTCGAAGTAACTATGAATTTACTGAATTTTCTACATTGATAAAATGTGTAATTTCGGATTTTAATTATTTAAAATATGAAATTTAATTATTTTGCTTCGAAATTTTTATAAGGTGGATTTTTTTTTGAATTTTACCCAAGTATTTTCAATTTATTATGAACTATCTTATGAAGGGAAGTTTTAGAAAGGCAACTAAGAATATAATTAATAAAAATTATTATTTTGTAAAGGAGAGAAATTTTCTCTTTGTTATAACTGTAAGGGATGTCTGGAAAGATTTGGATAAATAATAGAAATTTAACAAAGATTTTGGTTTGATAAAAAGTTATTGCTTTTAAAGGAAATAAGTCAGTTTTCCTTATATTTAAAATTTGTTGTTGGAAGCTTCGATTGCTATCTTGACATTCGATAACTTTTCATTTTGACATGCATAGGTTGACGTTCGATAGCTTTGTAGTGTTGAATCTTAATAGCTTACAAAAGGTTTAAGGTGTGATAGCACCATATTTTAGACACTCGATGACTTTGCTTTGTTGGCATGCAATAGCTATATTTTTCTTGACATGCAATAGCTTTATTTTTGACATGGATAGCTATATTCCTTGACATGCGATATCAATTTATTTAAAGGAGCGTAGCTCATATTTTTTGTAGCATATGTTCTTAAGGTGTGATAACACAAGTTTTTGTAGTGTGATAGCTCCATCTTTTTGAAGTGTGATAGCTTAATGTTTTAAAATGCGTTAGCACTTGTTTTTGAGGTGCGATGGCCTATTTTGACACACTAGGTAGCTTTCAATTGTTGGGATACATTTCCCTTAAACAAAATAAGGTTTTGTTAAGTTATTTATGGCAAAATTTTAAAGAAAAGAAAGAAATGTTTTACCCATTTTACTAAGTTTTTATGGAACAAAAGTATTACTTGTGTATAAGTAATATATGTATAAAATGGCTATCATGTGAACATATGTTTGTGATGAATGTTGATTTTATATGTTCAATTTTTATCTTGTTCCTTTGATATTACATATGTTAATTATTTTTATGCTCACTTATGTGTTATCACCCAACATTTATAATCTTAGGAGTGTGGGAACTAACGATCGATTGGAGTAATTCCAGTAGTGGGTATGGTCAAACTAACTCTCGAGTGAGTGGAATTGCATCTAGAAGATTGAGAAGATCAAATTGAGTTAGGATGACCTGAAGTGATCAAAAGACGTGGCTCGTTGATATTTTTAAAACCATATTTAAGGGTGGAGACTGATGTAGGCTCGCGCCGTACACTTTAACCATTAAGCCCTCGGCTAGTTAGGTCTACAATCCAATGCATATGGATTTTGCCGGTACTGAGGCTAAAACTTTAGTTACACATCTGAAAGAACTCGTAGGAGTGATGTTCATCGTTATTTTTTTCTATGGGAATAGAAGACTGTTTTTTTCTTCTGAAGTGACTAGAACACTAGTTTGGTTATTTTCTTCTATCACGGGAATAGGTTGATACTCTTGTAGCACCAGAAGACTGTTGGATTATCTGGTATATTTTTAGCTAAATCAACCCGATTGGTTTTTAGTGGGCATGTGAAAACTAATAGGTTCACAGTGACCCTATGAAAACAATATCGATGTGTGGTTTTCATAGGATAGGTAATTATGGGAATATGTGACTCTTAAACCCTTGAATACTAGGCTATTCATTTTGTTTATGTTATGTTCTAACCATTGTAGTTGCGAGAAAATGATATGTTTTACATTGATTGTAAGATAACGGTGTGAGGAAACCCATTCGATGCTTTAGCGGTGTGGTCTTACTATGTATCATTTATGGTTGAGATGCAATAATATTATTCACACCAACATTTTGTTTGACCCAAAGTTTTTTATTTTCCTTAAATTCTTGGGTACTCATTTGAGTAGGCTGAGAGTATGATTTTTAGGTTAAGATGAATAAAGCTTCCAAAGATATGTAAGACGCAAGCTAATATTAGAAGTATATTTTTGATGTGCAGTCTGAATGCTTTTGTTTTTTGATTGTATGTAATGATGGGATTTATTATCGTCTAGTAATTATGACTCGGATCATCCAAGAGGGCAACATCATATATTACATTTGGAATTACATTTATATTTGTTATATTTTACATGAACGATGTAATTGTAGGAGGATGTTATGTCATTGACATGTTATGAATTTGTAAATAACTGAATGAAAATGCATTGTGAAAATTTGTAAATCCTTATGCTCCAGATGTTAATGATAAAATAACTAATCTCATTTTGTTACTGGGAAATAATGCTAAGGATGACTGCAGTATCATTAATATCTATTTTTGAGCCTCAAAATAGAGGATGTTACAGTAGTTATCATTTAAATTGTTAATGTAACTATATGTTTAATCTATTAATATAGCCATTTGTATAGTTGACTACCGACGCATATGATGACTGTTATCTTCTAGTGCTTATTGGATGGTGATAGTTATAGTGATGATATATATGTAATTAAGTGTTTGTCTGATATTTTTATCTGACAAAGTAATATTTTTTTTGGCTCAACGTATTTGCCATATTCCCATTAACCCTTTAAAAAAAAGGAAAAGTCGAGCTTGACATATTTAGTAAGAATCCTTCACTATCTCTTCCATAATTAACACCGCTACCACTTAATTCATATCACTTACAACATTTATGGAAAAACTCATAAATATTCACCTGAAAATCACTAACACTATCTATATATCCAGTAAAAATTTTGGCCAAAATATTAAGCTGCGTTTGGTTCGTCATTTTTAGTTTTGAGTTTTCGTCCATACAAAAATGCACAAGACGCATGTATATTATCAAAAACGACAAATTTAGAAAACGAAATTAACATACAAAATAAATAACAACTCTTTTATTTTCTGTGTTTTGAAAAATAATTGAAGCACGAGAAACAATCCATCCTTTCGTCGTCTCTCAATCCCCTCCATCGTCCCTTCATCTTTCTTCCATCACATTCGTAATCACTTCACTCTTCTCACATTTGACATACATATTTTGGAAATAGAAAACCCAAAATTCGTTTTTAAACCAAACACTATCTTAGTTTTTTTACATTTTTAATATTATTTACACTCAAAAATAGAATTTTTTTTCTCTTAGAACATTCACGTAAATTAATTTATTTTTGATAAAATTATTAATTTATAACCCATCATATATTTAGCAGTTTAAGCATCGCTTTACAGTTTCAAATCATTTCAATATGATTAACTCGTGTTTCTTTATTAGTTTGTTTACTAACTTTACCGTGTAATATCTAATCTCATTTAGATTAATACTAACATACCAAAATCATGTTTTGAAGCATCAAAAACAAATAAATAATAACAAAGGGGGAATTAATTTAAATGACAAAAATTTGTATATTTTTAGCCTCAAGGACACGACCTTAATATTTTAATCACAAGGACAAACATTCTCCTAAAAATTATTCATAAGGACAAACATTCTTTCAAAATTATTCATAAGGACAAATATTCTTCCAAAACTGCTACCGAGCTAAAAACTGATACTTAAAAACTACTACCGATAACTACAAACCAATACCTAAAAACTGTAAAAACTGATAACTAAAGAAAGTTGCCCTTTAGGCTAAATTACTGAAGGTCTGTTCTTGATGCTATCGAGAAATTTTGTCCTTGACAATAATTTCCTGTAATAACAAATCTGTATTCATGTAAAGAGGATCGGTTAAAGAGGGTAATAATACTCACCTAGATAATTAAGGTTAACTTGATTATACTCACCTAGATAATTAAGGTTAACTTGATTTTCCTTCCATGTGTAAGATTGAAAGCTTTATCTTTGTATTTGATTTTCTTAAATCCCTTTCCCTAGCAAAGCATAGCTGCCATTTTTTTCCTTTTGTTTTAGCTTTTGGTTTATGATTTAGAATGAATAGAATAAATGTGGTTTAAGGGATTTAAAGGTTAATTTCAAGGAATTTAGGCTCTTCCTTGCCTAATTAATTAATCCCTTAATATCTATTAATAAACTAATACTTATAACAATTTTAAATAAATACATATATACATATGCTGAATATAATATGTATGTGTGTATAATTTTCTTTTCGCATTGAACCTCAGTAATTACCCTATATTCAATTCAATTAATCATTTAATTGTCGGTACTCTTTGTTAACCAAATATCAATTGAGTAATTAAAATTTCATTATATTAATTAAATAGCATAATATTCCTACAATTTGGCTGTCTAAGTATTATAATTCGATGCTTAGTCAACCACTTCATCGTGACATGCTTTCACGGGTTATCACTATATGTAGACTAAAATCCATAAGATATTTATACTTATGCACATGTTTTCACATAAAAAGAGAAATTTTATTAAATTTGATGGAGTATTAATGGGGAAATTTTTAATAAAATTTAAAATATTTTTATTTATTAACTTGGATTAGTTGACTTTGAAGAAAAAAGAGTATGAGAATAAGAAGGAAAAGAGGAAGGGGATTAGTCCCACATGTTGAAATATTTAAACTATATTTGTTTAAATATAGATTCCACAAAAGAAACATTGAGCCTTTTCCGCATCCAAATGTATTCTATATGGTTGAAGAAGTCACGAACGATAACATACACGTGCATGTTGTCGCCATTGTCCATCCAACGGACTGTGTCATGTCGTGCTGGGTTAGATTTTAGTCCAAAACAATATTTTTTTAAAAGAAATTGAATTGTCGAATGTGGCTTTTAACCCAAAAACAAGTCTAGGAAATGTTTAAAATTGAACATTATTTAGAGGTGGGAAGAAGATACTGTTGGTAACATTAACAGTCACTTGTAACAACCGTAATACATGAAAAATGCGAACTTGGAACATTTGTATCTTTTTGAAAAGGTGGAAACGCTAAGATGAAGAGTAATATCTCTTTGTTGGATCTTCTCAATGCCTGCTTATATGCAGACAGTCCAAAGTAAATAATAATGAATATTTTTCTATTCACTCATCCTCTCTACGCTCTCGTTTTGTTAAAAATGCAAAAAATATCGTTGGATTTAAGGTGCCGCAGAATCACAAATTTGACGTTCTTATCACCGCATTATATTCAACTGTTCGATTGATTTTGATAGTGCAGTCGAAGTCAATCGTAGAGATTATTTTCACAATATTATTGTACCTCGGAAAATAATTTGACATAACTTACCCAACACAAAAGTCATTGATGCATCTTCTAGCGAATTCCAAATTCTATCATTAAGAAATTGTGATTAATATTGTTTCTTAAAATGCCAACAATATTAATTAGATAAATCGAAGCAACTTATCTAGTGACTGATTTTGGTCGAGTTTCACACAATCTTCAATCTACATGTGCATAATCCGGCGACGCTATAAAAGCATGCCAAGCCCACAATCTGCATTCTTTCAAATTGAAGTTTGTGGGGACCAAACTTCTGTAGGCCTGCTGTTTATTGGGCCTGCATTCCTTGAATTAATTAAAGGCTGAAGACCTGAAGCCCAAGTTCTTGCATTTCTTTTTCCACTAAGAATCTGAAGCCCAAATGTGTGCATTCCTTTATCCACTAAGACTGAAGCCTGTATGCACCTGGAGACTATATTATATTGCAGCCCACCTAGCAGTCAAGCCTGCTTAAAGAGTTTGTCACCCAAATCAAATTTATTTGAAGCCTAATGAGATACATGGATCAAAACTGATAATGAACTTTATTTACCGAAGATAGTGTGTATCTACTTTATAACTAAAGCTAAGTAGGATCATAGTGAGCAAACCATTCAAGGGTAATTTAGGTAACGCATTCAATTTTTAAGGGTGATACAAGAAAAATAGGATAGAGGAAAAACATTTTTATTTTTTTTGACTGAATGACGTCGGTTTTAAAATTTATCTGAAAGACAATAAAATACTAAATTAAATTATTATTAGATAAAATAGAATGCTAAATTAAACTAGCATCAAATGAACGTAATGTTAAATTAAATCAGTTTTGAAAATGAATGTCGTTTTAGTTCATCTAGCGCTAGTTGATCCGATTTTAGTTTAATCTAACATTACGTTTATCGAATTCTAATCTAATTTAACATTTTATTTTATCTGATGCTAGTCTAATTAGAATTTTGTTGTTCTTTAGACTAAATTTAAAAACACGTGTACTTAGACAAAAATTGATATTAGATTTTACTTTTTAACTAATTCCCTCTGTTCCGACATCCATTCCGACATACATACATAAATACACATTCACTTTGTAACAAGGTAGGATGCTTTTGGATTACAAGAAGAAGATGCAGTCCTCTCTAGAAAATGTATTTCTATATTTTTTTTTTGAGCGAAGGAAGCCACACAGACACATAATTGCATATACAGTCATCGCTAACATAGTAATTTACATGATAACTATAGCGAGATGCAATCTAAACTAAAGCCCAGTTGTTGCTGCCAACAGACTCTCCACTGTCGAACTGTGGATTCCCTACAAGTCGCAGCCACAGTGCTCTATAGTCCAGGTCAGAGCTATGATTATATTTCATAATTTATAGATTGTTTTGTCTTCCGGTTAAAACATCTGTTATTGCAGTTAAAACGTCTGGTATTTGTAACATTCCAGAAATTTGATCATTTTGACTTTGAATATTAAATTAATTTTAAATATTTAAATAATTGATTTTTAAAGAATTGGAAACTTGAAAAATTCAAATACAGTGATTGTATAAATATTTGAATTGGGAATTAAATATTTAATTGGTGAATTAAATATTAATTAAATGGATTTAATAGCCTTATTTAACTCATTTTAATTAATAAATAATATTGATGGATTTAATTTGTAAATTTTGTTTCAGCAATAAATAGTTCGGGTGTAGGTCGATAATGTGATAAAAATTATAAATTGACATTTAAATGTGTGAAATTATCATTCCGGGGCATTATTTAGGATTTAGACGAAACTAATGTCATCGGATCCGAAATAATAAATTGTTGTACAACGATGAGTTTCATGAAGATCGGACGCACTGTGTGGTCGTGCGACCTCGAAACGCGTAGCCGTTAATTTTAAAGAATTAAAATAATATAATTTGATTTTAAAAGCTAACTTTTTTTTACCTAGCAAGGACAAATTCATATTTGCGTAATATGAATTTGTCCTTGCTAGGTAAATGATTATGGAAGTTTAAGGATATAAATGATAACGCTATTTGGAAAGAGATCATTTCTAAATATTACTATAATGAAAATAGCAATTTATATCAAATTGCTTCTCCAGCCACTCAAAATATATCTAATTTTTGGAAAAACATTTTAAAATGTCATGAGATTTTTAACTTGGGAGTAAATACA
Source organism: Allium fistulosum (assembly GCA_030737815.1). NCBI lineage: Eukaryota > Viridiplantae > Streptophyta > Magnoliopsida > Asparagales > Amaryllidaceae > Allium > Allium fistulosum. The sequence goes on from CM060902.1 coordinate 1,461,136,949, forward strand.
ATATTTCATTCTGGTAATTGTACCTCTTTTTGGCATGACCGTTTTCAGTCCTACCTCTTAAATTGGAATTTAAAAAGCTTTATGAAATTTGTAATTTTAAGTCTGCTTTAATTAATGAAGTTTATTCTCCTAAAAATGATCCTTCTTGGAATTGTAGCTTTAATAGAATTTTAGAAGGTTCAACTCTTAGGCAACTTTATTTGCTTTATGCAAGATTAATCTTTATAATATCGATAATGATAATGATATTATTTGTTGGGAATAGGATAAGAGTAAGAAATATACTTCTAATTCTTTTTACAGATTTATTAATTTTTCCGGTACAATAAATAACTCATTTAAATTTATTTGGAAATCTAATGCTCCTCCTAAATCTAAAATTCATATGTGGTTAATACTGCATGGAAAACTTAATACAATAGAATTCTTAAAAAGAAAGAATATTCAAAATGATAATAAATGTTATTTTTGTCATCTGCATCTTGAAGATATAAAACATATATACTATGATTGCACAGATTCTTATTACATTCAAAATAATATTCTTAAATTTTTTAATTTTAATATAACAACTAAAATTTTGGATTGTGACTTCTACTGGAATAATTTTAGATTTAGGTTCAAAAAGAATATTAGATTTTTACTTGGCACTTTAATCATTATTATTAGTTGGTATATTTGGTTTGAAAGAAATCAAAGAATTTTCAATAATAATAATAGTCATTTTAACAAATTGATTTTTACAATTTCTTCATTCTGTTTTAATTGGATTTCTAATCCCAAATATAAATTAGCTAAAAATAATTTATTTAAAGGGTATCTTAATAAGGTTAGTTATAATATTAACTTATTCAAACACAACAATTATATATTTAACATTAACAGTATTAACATTAATATTTTTTCAAATTTATATGATGATCTAAATGTTAATCATAACTTACTTATGATTAAAGATTCATAAGAATCTTTTAAGTTTTTTTTTAATTATTGTTCTTGTCTTTGGTGTTATTAGTTTATAGGTTTTTATTCTATTGTTTTTGTCCTGTTTAGTCTTATTTAGGTTTTATTTTCTACCTCATCTATACATATATATGTATATTAATCATATAAATATACATATATATATATGTATAATTCTTACTTTTTCCTTAGTCATCCTTAAGATACAGGTATGGGTGATAGGGTGTCAGGCTCTTTTTGCAGGTTCTCATGTCTTCAGATTACAGAATTACGGATTGCAGAGAGGCCATCAGAGTTGAGTTTTCCACTCAGGATTATTTGCAGTTCCACCACTGATGCAGGATACTTTCATCTCCATTGTGGCGTATTATCTTCCTTTGTACAAAGTCTCCAGAGTAGATTTTCCATTCAGCATCATATTCAGTTCCACTTCAGAGTAGATGCTTCTTCATTCCTTCCGATCCAAATGCATGGAGCTTCCTTCTTAGTTTGTGATGCATAGAGCTCCCGATTCAGATGTATGGAGTATCATATTCTTTTGTTTCTAGGTACTTCTAACACCTTAGTATCGGGTGGTGGCCATGCCGGAACTCGATATCGGGGTGTGATGGGTGGTGGCCTTGCCGGAACTCATCTTAGGGGTACCTGATTTTTCTTTGATACTTGTATTTAGTTTTGTTACCTACCAAGCATGTTGGCAGCACCTTATTATTGTGATATATATTGTTGCATGTGTGCTCTCCTCTATTTTCAGAGGATCACACATTTTTCTCAAAAAAAAGCTAACTTTTTTTCTCGACATGATACTGAGGTTTTCTATCATTGTATATGGCTATGTAAGAAGAACAGAGGTTTCTAATCGATGAACCTGATCGAAGAGGGCATTAGGCAGGTCGAGTGAGCGATACTAGTCCAGAATATATTCGAGCAAGTGATCAGGTCAAATATAGTATATAGATGATTTATGTACATCCATTGGCTTGTGTATATTTATATACTTAGTGTGTGATTTAAGAAAAGTTGTGAACTTAACCAAAATTCTAAATATTGGTGGTTAGTCATTTAACATTTTGAATAATGTTAAGTGTTCATTTATTCCTTTATGGGATTTGATTTTATTTGATTTATAGTGTTATTTTATAGACTACGGTTTATAAAATTATTGTTGTTAGAATTAAAATCCCAATGGTTTTGAAATCGTTTTGAAAAGAGCTTTTAAAATGATGTTGGAAAGAAATAATAATTGTATGATTTGAAATATTCGAGAAATATTATTATTTCGTAAGAGTTTGGAATAGTTCCAATAAATATTTGCAAAATGTTTTACAAATATTTTATTTATTGCGAATGACTAAAACAAAAGGCGATTGGGAGTTCCCCCATTTTGGGACTCGCTAGGTATATTTGTTTACTCTACTGTGTTTCGAAGGTACCGGAATACCACCGAAGGCTTCATTTTTTGTTCAGATTTATACCATGCTTGGAAAGGGGGATGCACCCTCCTAGTCATTGCTGGCAATAGTTTTGATATATTCCTTTTTGGAAAGAGTTTAGAAAAATACATTTTGAATATAAAAAAACTGGAAATTTAGTTCTAAAATTTATCCTTTGAAATGATTGGATGCATAATATTTTATTACAGGATAATTTCAATACATTTGGTTGCATGCCGCTTTATATCACATGAGAGTTTCATGTAGATCTATATCAGGTTAGTTTTTGCATGTAGAGTTGCATCATTATTATTTGTTGTATCATATTGCCTCATTGCTTTTGATTGTTACATTGTTTATGTTGTTTGAGCTTATGATAGAGATAACAATTGTATTGCTCTTTTGTCAGTCTGATTCTCTTTTGGATTATGTAAGTGCAAGATACGTATAGGGAAGCAAGAGATTGCTATTATGTTGATTTCTTATGCAACTGCATTCGCATCGAGATAGTAAATTGCTTGTAGAAATAAAAAACTAACGCAATAAGATACGTAGTATATTTAAAAATTGGAATTGGTTGATGATATTATGCCTCAAATATGAGTGGCCGCTTGGCTTCTGTTTTCTTTTGATTGGTTTGGGCCCGTAGTGGCGATTTGTAATTTTTCAAATTGTGCCATGCAAATGAGGTGCAGTCGAAATTTTCCTTAATATTTGGAAATTATTTAAGTAATAACTGGATAACTCATTTTAATTAATAGTTTTAAACTTAAGGGTTTGGAGTCATTTTCTTCCTTGAGAATATAGGGAAAGAAATTCTATTAAGGTGGAGGGGAATGCAACATCCTAGAAATTTGATCATTTTGATTTTGAATATTAAATTAATTTTAAATATTTAAATAACTGGTTTTTTAAGGGTTAATAACATGAAAAATTCAAATATAGCGATTCTTTAAATATTTGAATTGTGAATTAAATATTTAGATGGTGAATTGAATATTAATTAAATGGATTTAATTGTCTTGTACAATAATAAATAGTTCGGATATAGGTCGATAATGTGATTGAAAATATAAAACAACATTTAAAAGTGTGAAATTATCATTCTAGTGCACTGTCTCGAATTTTGACGAAACTAGTGCCATTGGATCCAATATTATAAATTGTTGCACGTCGACGAATTTCGTGACGATGGACGTACTGTGTGGTCGTGCGACCTCGAAACGCGTAGCAGTTAATTTTAAAGAATTAAAATAATATAATTTGATTTTAAAAGCTAACAACTGTATATGATGGAATTAGGTTCCAATAACAGTTCCATTGAGTTCGGAATAAGGGTACTTAGCTAGGAATGCCAGTCAGAACGTCTTGTTTGGAGTTCGTAAATTTTGGACGTGAATAATGTCGGGTAGTAGTCTATATAAGGATCTCATTCCTCATTCTTTGTCCCAAAACTCTAACCCTAAATAGCTCCATCCAACGGCCACTAGAAGCAATTTTAGGCATCGGGCCCAAAAGCAAAAAGGTGCGGCACGGTGAGGGAAGGTCATCGGTGGTGGTGGATCGGCGATTGGAGGCCCATGTCGTCGTGGATCTGGGTTACAAGGCGGCGTTGTTTTTGGGTGAGTTTGTCAACGTCAAGCGATGGGGGTGGCCAAGGCTGGTGTCGATGGGGTCGTGGAAGGCGAGGCTACCTATGGCAGGAAGGCGATGGTGGTTGGAGGCCAAGGGCAACGGCGGCGTGCGTAGGAAAGTCGCAATGTGAATCGTGTATTTCACAGCCTGGCTTTGTTTAGTTGATGGATTAAGGTTTGATTATGTGATTAATTATGTAATTAGTAATTAACTAATTTAATTTAATCGTAATCTTGTAAACTAAATATCTATTTCATAGGAGGTCCAAATCGAACACGGCCAGTTGCGTTGTACTCGTGAAAGCATTATCCACATTTTGGAATTAGATTGGTGGACTTTGGATCTTGTAGAATTTTGTGCTAAAATCGAACGCTCATTCGATTTTTGTTCACACCAGAACGCTTCGGTAATAACTGGTATTTTGGTGAGTTTACTCACCTTTAGATTAGCTATATAATATCTAAGATGCTATAAATTTATTGTTGAATGCTTGGTTGATAGTTTAGATATTGTAGTTTTTATTTGATTGATTGTTTGGCTGAAATCCTGTTTGGAAAATGGATGACTTATTAACATAATTGCTGTGAACCCATATGATTATATATATTATACGTAACCATTGTTTTGCAGGGAACATTTGTAGAGAGACCCTATGGGGTTTCTCGCCAATAATAATTATTTATTTCCTTATGCTGCTTATATTGATGTTTAGTTGAAATTAGTTGTGATATTCTATTTAAATTATTTAAGTGTCGTTACAGCAATTTTCGCTATGCCATCATTTATTGAATATCATCTCCTAAACCCTTTGTGTGTATTGAACTTGAGCTTGTATTTTCACTAAATAGATGTTTAAAGTTCATTAATCATTTTAATTAATGATATTTTAATTTAATTAATCATTTTAATTAATGATTATTTGAATTTAATAATTTTTTTATTAATGATGTTTAAAACTAAATTAATCATTTTAATTAATGAGATTTGAATTTAATTAATCGTTTTGATTAATGATATTTTAATTTAGTTAATCATTTTAATAATGATATTTGGATTTAATTAATTGTTTTAATTAATGATGTTTGAATTTATTTAAATATTTTTAATTAAAGACGATTGAAATTAATCAGTTTAAATTAATGAAATTTGAAATTTAAGTAGTCATTCTAATTAATGATATTTAAATATAATTAACATTTAACCAATGATATTTAAAGTTAATTAATTAATTAATTTAACAAAGGTATTTAAGTTAATTAATTGATTTATTAAAAGTGATTAAAGTAAATAAACTAATTTAATGAAAGCGTTTTAAAGTGAATTAATTGATTTAGTGTTTTAAAGTTAATTAGTTGATTTAATAAGGTTTTAAAGTTAACTTCCTGATTAAATAAAAATGTTTTAGAAAAAATTAAATGTTTAAATAAAGATATTAAAAGAGATTATAAATTTGATTAAATATCTTTTGGAATAATTAATATTGTTTTTGAAATAATATAAGATTATAAATGTGATTAATTATCTTTCAGGATAATTAATGTTGGTTTAAATTTATAGAAGGGATTTTAAATTTGATTTATTTTCTTTAGGAAAATTAATATGGTTTTAAAAGTTATAAAAAGGTTATATAAATTATCCTTCGGGATGATTAACATTGGATTTAAAATTTATAAAAGCAATTTAATTGATTTATTATCTTTTGGTATAATAAATATTGTTTTAAAATTTGTAACTAATAGTTTATAAACAAGAAGATCTTTTAAAAAGAATTGTTTCAAAATAAAGCTAAGTGTAAATTGTTTAGGTTTATAATAAACAATGTTTTGACATTTGTTTTGACCTTGGTTTTAATACACTTAGAAAATATAATTTGCCCTTTTAAAAGAATATTGTAAAGAGTGTTTTTAAAGTGTCTTTAAAAGTATTATGATGTGAACATCAAGTGCAACTGTTAACAACCATTTATCATTCCCAATAGTTGATTTATCGGCTATCAACTTTGATTCTGCTTACTTCTTCGTGTTTCATCTATTCAAGACGATTCGTTGCTCTTTTGAGCTTTGTTATCCTTTATCGGAAATGACTAAACCCAAAGAGCAAGTGAAAGCTAAGCTATGCGGGGTTGCTCCCATTAAGGTATTCTCACATCTACTCTAGATTGGATCTGGTTTTGTGCATTAAGATGTGAAATACTCGGAGTCTCGGTAACCGTTGGTGGGGTTCGTCTTGGACATGTCTAAGAGTCATCAGAGTTCTCAAGTATATTTCTAGAGGTATACTTTCGGTATGGGGGGTGCACCCTCCTAGTCATTGTTGGAAAAACTTCTTCTTTTCCTTGTTGTTGTTCAAATCTTTGAACTGTTTCCTTAATTTTATTGAGAACTACCTCGTGCTCTTCTCAATTTTTAATAATTTGTGTCCATTCTTTGAAGTTTTAGACTTTTACCTTGTTTGTCCTTCCTTTCCAGTTTGGATTTTGTTTAGATTATTTCCATTCTTTTAAGTATGGATTTTGATATTAATTATGCTTGTTCATTAAGTATGAGATTTATTATTACCTATACCCATCCTTTATATTTGGATTTGTTTCTGTTGTTTATTTCCACTCTTTCATGTATGGATGCTATTCTTGTGAAGTAAAAACCCGTTCTGCATTTAGCGGCATGGTTTCACAGAATTGTTATTTGTTCACCATATTACTTGAGTTTTCTCACACTGGTTTTCTAGACTGATCTGTGTGTTATTTTATTATAATGCTCAGGTCAAACTGAGTATTTTCTCAGGTTGGCTTTGGTTATATGGAGTACTTGAAGGAGAGCTGGATGTTCATCTATCATAGTGTTTTAGTTTTCCGCTGTATTGTTATGTATGCTTATCGGCATTTGTAAGGTCGGGATTTCATAACTGTCCAGCTGATAAGGTTTATTTTAGCTCTGATGTACTCTGTATTTTGGAGTGACAGTTTGCATTGACTTTGTTATATTATACGTTGTCATTTCTGCTGTGAGATTCTGTTTTCCCCTGTCTTTTGTTCTTTTCATTTTATTTTTACCTTGACTATTTGCCTTCCTGGTGATTGGATGTTCGACATTGTAAACCGAGGATGTATTAGGTGTCGACTTTCAATGGTCGAAAAGGCAGGTTGTTACAATATTTCTTTCAATCCAAACGACGTAGATATATGATAGAACTAAAAAGTCAGTGATGCCAAAGTCATTGGAACATTGGGTTTTTTCTAATTCCTATTAATTAAAAAACAAGTGCTAAAGATCGTTTATGGTAGTGGAGATGTTTAATGCACATAACATCCAAATTTGGAAGGATATGTTAGAGTCGAAGAATAATTGTGAATAATATCAACATCCCGACCACATAAGAACCATGTATGGTGGATGTCAATCTTCTTTTGTTCAAATAATCAGTGATGTTTAGCTTATCATACACAAGAAGACTGTAGCTTGTACTTTGGAAGTACATTAATTTTTCATAAGAAACTAAAGTTGAAAGATTTACCTATGAAGTTAAAGAAATTGCAGAATATTTACCTATGTAGTTACCATTCTTCTTGAGCCCCCATGAATAAGTGTCAGTATTCGCGCCAGCCTAGTAGTTCAAGGTTAGATTAAGCAACTTGAAAAGCTAATTTAGCGAGTTACACATAATATTGTTGGTAAAGAAGATTGAGCACCTACCATTTCTAAAAGAAACCTTAATAGTTATGTGTTTATCTGAAGCTGAGTTGAAAAGGTTTAAGAAGATGGAAGAGAATGATACCAGGTTAGCCAATGGTCCAACCAAAAGGATGTTCTGTTGCCTAAGGAGACTGTTATCATAGTGTTAAGGGTTAGCTCAAAGCAACACTATAAATGCATTTCCAAAAAGAGGAAATTTAGCATGGAGGGATGAATCTCGGATCAAATAAGGAAGAAATTACCTTCAAAGTAGTAGTTATTAATCCATTGTCTCCAAGGTTTGTCTTGGCAGGCTAACATACATCATCCCCAATTGCATAAAAGGGCTTTATTGAACTATGACATATTTATGATTCCAAGGCCCCATCGGCTTTTAGATCTATACAGTGTCCTAAGCCGCTTTTGGATCAAGTGCATTAGGCAATGGGGGTAAAATGGACAAATTTCAAAATATTTCCTTTTTATTCATTGTGCACTGGATCTTTTATGGTGTTAATGAATAATATTAATACATTAAGTCATATCTACTATTTTTTTAGATGAATTTGATTTAATTTTTAAGTTACATCATATAATCATTATTGTTCAATGTTATTATTTGTTTAAAATATTAAATAAGATAATTTATTGTCAACTTAAATAACATTTATTCAAGGGTAATTTTAATAGTAAAATAATTTTATATATAATGTTATATATATATATATAATTTTTTTTAATTAATTTTAAATGGTAATGATTAATTAAATGATTTTAATATAAATTCAAATAGCAATTTAAGTCCAATGTTTATTAAATTGATGTTATAAATTTGAATGATTATAATTTGTCTTAATAAAAATATCAAATATTCAAATCAAACAGATAATGTCTTAATATATTAATTTTGATTAACATTGTTAATTTATAAATATCCTAATAACAAATATATATATATATATATAAACATCTAAATAATAATATTATACATCAGTTTATGATGCATAGTTAAATAATATAAATGGGATCATAATTTAACTACGAACTCATCAATGCAAGTTATGAGTAAAATGGAGCTCGTATGTAAGAGTTATCTAAGTTTGAATATTTTGGGGCTAAAACGTAATTTGTAAAAGTTAAGGGGCTTTAAATTAAATTTACCTTCTTCTCCGAGTAACCCTAGTCGCGATTGCTTTCATCTTTAGCAAATTACTGCCGTCGCTAGATATCACCTTGCCAACAAGACCACCATTGTTCATCTCTTGCACCACCCTGATTTTTATCGTACCCACTAGTCGAACTCGATAGCCCCTCTATAAAACCCAAATTTTGATCCAGGGTTCTATGTCAAGAAGAAGCCATCGCCCTTGATTCTGGCCCGAGTTACTGCCATTCCTCGATCACCTAACCGCGTTGCTATGCCATGGCTATTGATTGACGTCGATGAACACCGATCGTGGTGATGATGAGTACACTAATATTCATGATGTGCATGAACATCGTAAACCAATTTTTTTATAAAGTTTAACATCAATTTTATTTAAACCTTTTAGAATTCGATTTTTAAGAAAATAATTTGAAAAATATTTTTCAGATAATTTGACCGGTCGAGTACATCTTGAACCATCATCTTCACCTTTGAGAGAACAATTCTCATACTCAATGGTGGAGTTGCAAAGTCCACCACGAAGATTCCATTCATTATTTTTATGGAGAGAGAATGAATAACTAATTATAGAGAATGAGACATTATGTATATTTATAGTAGCACTAGTAGGCCGTGTAAAATATCTTACCCAGATCCACCGTTCATGGTATGGCTAGAATAACCCGCCTTTTCGACCTCAGGTCTGAAGCCTGAACCGATTTCAACAACCCGAGAATAAAAAAGACAAGTCGTTTGGGTAAAGATAAAAGATATACAACAGATAAAGTTCTGGCTAACAACTTTCAGAGTCTTATAGTGGAAAGAAATAAAATATGATACAATAACGATAATAATCATGTCACATCACCATAACATGTCTACATGTTAGATATATATGTCTGTACAACACAAATACAACCCAATCCACATACATATAGTCAAATCTAGGTTACAACACTTATCTACATCACATTTAGTACATAAAATTAATCCTGGCTTCCAATACTTCTCGCTTCCAAACTTCATCAACCCGGATATATAAGTAAAAGAAAAAAAAAGAAGTGGGCCAGACATAATTTTGGTGAGTGAGCCATGCTTTATTCTAAATACACTAAAAATAATAATACTATAGCATGATATGAGTCTAACGCTTGGTTACTGCATGTCCTTCCTGCCACATCATACCTAGTCATTATATACATCTTGTCATAAGCACATTTCTATATGGACTCACTTCCCTAGACCAGCCTCATACCCTTCAGGGTCACCTATTATCCATCGTTACTTAAATCACATATAGGAGTCACTTTGCTAGACCACCCAAAGCCTACATGGTCGCATATTGTCCTCGTACTAACCAGACCCATGCCCAGGACTGGCCGTAGCCTACAGTGTCACTTACCATTCGCCTCCACACCGATCCGTTGAAGCACTACAACGGAGTAATGAAATACCTAGATCACCTTTCTGTATCACAATAACATACATATCCTCTTCAATAGCCTACAGCTTCATTCATGTTCACGTCATCGTCGTATCACATTTCCGTGTCACAATAACATACATATTTACTTCAAATAGCGACTAATCGTCACACCCATTCACTTAATTCATAATGTCGTCTTATACCTCATCAATCGCCTCTAATCACCTTCAGAAATCAATAAGAATTTGATCTGAATCAATAATTTTATTTTATATAGGCCCTTATGGGTTTAAGTTTAGCCTAGCTCGAAATTAGGCCATGGGCACCTCGGTTGCACCAACCGGTGGACCGGTATACGCAGTTTTCATGAATTTATGGAAATTGCCAGGCCACAAATTTGGCTTCTCAACCCGTCGTTTTGCCTCCAGTCACCTCAGTTTCGCCTCCGATCACCTGAGAATATCCTTAGTTTCTAGCCTATGTTTCTAAGTCCAGTTTATCACTTTATTCATCAATTTAGGTGCGTGGTCATTAAATTACCATATTTATATAGAAACCTAGTTCTACTTTATTATTTATGACAAATTCCATCCCAAAATAGAATTAAATCCAAATTTAAGTATATACAAGTGATTATATGCACTATCATAGCAAGCATATAATATTATAGTATCCAAATTGCATTATACGAAGGGGAATGCATGAATTAGTCACCAAATTCACCGTTTCCTACCCAAATCTTCGCTGTCCGACCTGCTACGCCTCCTCGCTTTATAATTCTGCCTCCAAATTATTGTAGATGCATAATCCTCAATTATAGCTTCGCGAGCCATTAGTCTCACGCGATTTCAATGAGTTTCAAGTAGAGTGATTTTAGTTTAGTTTGTAATGAGGAAGAAGACAGAAAGAAAGAGCGTGCGTTGGTTTTAAAAACTGAATTATGGAGTACGTCACTTTTCTATTTTAAGGTGAGAAAGAAACCACTGTTACGAAATTCAAAATCCTAAGTTTTGGCGCCCGATCAACTTGACATTGTTTTGGCTGTAATTTCTTCATAGGAATTCAAATGAGGCAAACTAAAACGCTGCACGAATCAAAAAAATGAGACAATTGCAATGGCGTGGATTTTTCCATCAAATTCCAAAATAAAAAAAATGCCCATTTTGTAACGACCCGACTTTCCAGACCCGGAAAATCGAACCATTTTAGTTAAGAAGAAGAGGTAGAAGAAGAAAAATAGAAACAACATCAGAATCTAACCATCGCAGCGGAATAAAATATAATATATATCAACAGATCTTTACACAAATCAAAAACTATATCTGTTTATACAATACATCATCAGAGTACATCAACATCCATAACATACAACTGAATACACAGCGGAAAAATAATAGCAAGTACGGGAGTACGTATCATCATCCAGCTTGTCTCCTAAGCTCCACAGCATCATATCCTGAACCTGTTTATCTCGGTCTGACCCGAGCATCATATAAAACAATACCCGAGTTAGTCTGGAATACCAGCGTGAGAAAATCACACTCAATTGATTATTAAAGTTTCAAAAATCCTTTTGAAAATAAAAGCATCTCGTAAGACCACGCCACAAATAAACATGTCGGGTTTTTACCTTACGATAGCTAAAACACTTTTTATAAAAATCCTCTGATATTATAATAGTGTCTATTTACAAATACTTATTCAAATAGCTGAAATTGTTACATGATTAAATTCCAGCATACTAGGTATACAAACAAAACTCGTACAAGGCACGTAGGAAGAATGGATTTCCAACGAATGACTAGGCACTGGGGTACCACCTATCACAGTACGTGGCCTAGATCACAGTACCTAGGAGTACGCCCGCTCCCCTGCAACACAAGGCCGGAACCATCCCTTACTGGATAATTCTAAATAAAATCACCCCACGGTTGGGATCAGCAACCGCACCACTAAGCCGAAATAAAAGGGACATCTAGACAGGGATGACCTTACTCTCAAGTGGGGGCTACCCACGAAGCCTTGCTGCATAACCCCTGATTTTCAGTCATTCCCGGTTGATGAGGCTCGAGGCTAAACGATACCTTTATAGCACATATCCCTTAGAATGCCCATCGTCCACCTGACGATGTCACGAAAGCATTCGTCCATACAAGTCCGTCCCGGGTCCGAACGGAACCGAAGGCACTACTCCTACTACATCCATTTTGGAAATATCCTCAGGATTAGTAGCGACTAGCCCTTGCACTTCACTGCTCCATCTTCGACTCCGAACACGTTACACGAAACGTACAAACCGGATCGAAGTGGTATTCGAGTCTCCAGACCTAGAATCCCGGTATACGGAAACCCGATCCCGGTCTCTTCGAAACGATCAGCGCATTTGGCCAATATTGATAGTCGGTTATTTAACTATCAATTAACATTCACAAACATCCATCAATCATAAATAATTTTCCAAATTATTTATTACCTCAAAATATCTTCGCAAGATATATTTCCATTTCCAAACCCTTTTTGAAAACAATTTCAAACAGTTTCCTCATACGGAATGCACTTCTCAAATATTTATTTCCATTGAAACACCAAGTACAAAATACTTTTAGATTTTAAAATAATTTAAAACACTTTACTATAAATATACTTTATAACATTGAAATTTAAAAACTACTTTAATACTTTACTAAAATATATACTTTAGGAATATTTAAAATAAAACCACTTTATAAATATAAACTAAATTTCTCTTTTAAAACATAATACCAAATCACTTTTATATAATTACTATAATAATAGATTTTTGAAAATACTTTGGAAATTAACATTTAGAAAAAAACATTTTCTAAAACATGCTTCTTTAAAAACATACTTGAGATCTTTAACTTATATTTAAAATTGCTTTGAAAAACGTACTTGGCTATTCAGGGAAATACACTTCTCTCCACATCTTTTAAAAATAAATCAACATTTATTTTTAAACCAATTCATATCCCTTTATAAATTTCCACCTTGAATTTATATTTTCAAATATCCACTGATATTTTATTTTACTTTATAAACCCAGTTTATAAATTCCAAAATCTCACTTCTCTTTTAAAATTCCAATTTTAAACAACTAAATCAATTCCCAATTGATTTTCCAATTTACTTTACTTTACTTTGAAATAAATTTCCTTTACTACTGCATTTATTTCCAAATACATTAACTTTTAGATTTATTTCTTTATTTGAGTTAAAACCCTTTTAACTGAAAATACCAATTTCAAACTTCCAAAATTCCTTCTTTATCCCTTAAATTTAATACCACTTTGGTTTTAAAGTTTATATTTCCCTGTTAATTCAAAATTCCCTTATTCCAATTCACTTGAATTATTTTACTTAAAATTTACTCTTTTTATTTCTTTCAAAATCCAATTCTAAAGAATTTAACAACTCATTTTACTTAGGATATTCAATCTAACAATATCTTCCAATATTTCAATCATCAATAAAATCATCACAGGATATCAATATTCATAACACAGAATATCAAATAATCTAAATAATTTTGAGGAATCCAGTTGGATCCCTCCAACCTGTTTCCCTGCATCCATAGATGTTAGCACAATACCAATTCCACTTCGAGGTGGAATATCGCGGTATATGGGTTTTATAAAATATCATCCGCTATTATGCGGCGCATAGGGTCTCATCCGCTATATAATGCGGGAATATCAACAAGTCCAATATATACATATGCCAATATGTATATATTGCTATATACTACTATGTATAGTATAGCACATCAATCAATGCAATCATCCAATCAATTATTTAAATTTAACCATTTAAATTTAAAATAAAAATTCAGCTGAGTGAGATTAACTCACCTTAGCTTTATTTTTGGTTTGCAACCCACATCCAATCCGGTTTGCTTCTATCAGATTTTAACCTTGAATATCATTACGAAATCCATTAATATTCGAATAAATCGAATAATCAATTATCGTTATCGTTTAATTTTGACTAATGATTCACTTTAAAAGAAATGATTAATTAAATAATTAAATTTTAAACTAATTTTCTTTTCACAAATTATTTTTGATAACTAAAATAATTCAGTAAGTTTGTTAAACAAATTAGTCTCCTCAACACCTTATATTAAAAATTAAACTAGTAAGTTAAGAAGGTATATATATATTTATTTATAAACCCCTGTATTTATTCCAAGGTCTTATGTACATAAATATATATACTGTCTTACTATACTACTTCCATATCTAAATCAAAATATGCATATGTATTGGTATATATAGATATATATATATATATAGATTTATATTATTATCTTTTACTGTATTTGTATATATACATATAAATCTTTAAGTTGAAAATAACCAATATACATGCCTTACTGGAAAAATCAAATACAGGTTATATATATATTTCAAGATTTAAAACTAACGTGATTATACCTTACTGTTTTTCTTCTGAAAAGCTAATTAAATTAACAGTTAAAACGAATACCTCACCTCGACCATACCTTACTGCCCCTACGACAAACGAACACCCAGATTGGATCGCGTCTCCATCTCGATCGACGAGCTTCCACGGCCTCAATGACGCGACTAGATCCCCAAGCTTCGCACGCCCTAAATTGCATTGTCGCTGACAACCTTGCCTACCACGCACTCGCGAGCTCACACGAGCTATCTGCTCGATTGGAGCAGAGCCTCAATCACAATCTCGATTCGAATTCTAGATCGAGCTTGACCTAATCATCGCGACGGAGTTCGATCGCCTACAGGCGCCAGGCGCTCGCGATTTGAGTCGAAATCGAGTTCGATTCCGCTGCATAAATTTTTGTTTTTAGATGAAGAGGCTTCAGCCATTATTGAACTTGATTTCGTGGAACCTGGGTTTCGATTCTTAAACAAAGAAATGAAAAGGAGGCGTTTTTTTTATGTGAACGAATGATTTTCGTTTCAGTTTGAACTGAAGTCTTTTAGAGGAAGAAAAGGGGGACGAGATATTTAAAACTGAATGAGGCATGCTCAGCACGATTTCCTTTCGTGATTATAGGTGCATTTTAAGGAGGTGGTGTGCTGATGTAATAAGACCCCCCTTTTTTATTTAAATTAAACTTGTTTCGATATAAATTTTTTTTTGACACGTTTATATATCGTACACTCACTCAACAACTCCAATCATTACGAAATTTGAAATCCAATAATAAAACAATATTACGGACCCAATGGAACTAGTTTCATCGAATTCCGAGACTGTGCCCTGGAAGGCTATTTTTAAATTCAATTCAAACGATATATTTTTAAAAACTGAAAAAACACCCTTAAATTCAAATTTAAAAGTTCTATCATCTTCAGTATTATTAATATGAATTTTATAAGCCTTCAAACTATTTTTAACTAGTTTAAAACTCGAGATTCAACATTTTATTCAATTTTTAATTGTTTAATTCAATAATTAAATTACCCCATAAATAGTGATACTTGAAATTCAAGTTAAAATTACCCTTGTGAATATTTAAAATCAATTAAATATTCTCATTTCAAATATCCAAAATTCCGGGTCATCACACATTTTGCCTCCTTTTTATTCTTAATTTATTTTATTAACATGTTAAATTCAGTTATTTTCACATCATTATATTATTAATATTTGACTAAATATTTACCAATTGTTTTGGGTACTACATTATGCCCTTTAGAAAATTTCATCCCCGAAATTCCTAAGGACGAAAAATGTAATATAACGTTCACTCATTCGCCAAAAAATCATTCAAGTATAGTCATAAGATCTAACTTAAGCAAACAACATATAGATATAAACTACATACAGATATGAATGACATTATGAACTTGTAGTTTCTATACCTACGATGGAGAAATGCAGCTAATGCAACATATATGAATGCAAAAGGATGACATATCAGGCATGGATGCATAACACCCTAATATAAGCATATATATACACATATACATATATATATATATATATTATATGAATGAAATTTCAACAATATAAAATTTAATAATAAAATCATCTGAAGCATCCAAATCCTGATCCTAGGACAACCTAAACTAAGGAAATCAAACCAAATAGGAAATGTAATGGAAAAGAGTTGAGGATGAGTAGGTCATTCTCTTCAGGCTCCCACGTACTCTCTGCCAAATCGTTTCCCTTTGAACTCTAACCAATTTCACTAATTTGTTCCTAAGTCATTTCACCCCTTGTTCCACAATATGAGTTAGACTATGGAATGAACTCGGCTCAGATTCCAACTCTACCTCCTTCAATTGACGAGGTGCAATAACAATTGTCGGATCGTATGCACATTTTCGAAAATGTGACACATGATATACATTACGAACTTCCACCATCTTCTCCAGAAGCTCCACTCTATACACCAAACTCCTTATCCTCTCCAGTAGTGTAAATGGTCTAACAAATCTGGTGCTAACTTCCTCAAATTTCCAAATTGTACCACCCTCTTTAATGGAGAAACTTTAACAAAGACCAAATCTCCCACTTCGAATTCCAAATCTTTCCTCATCCTATTAGCAAATGACTTTTGTCAGTCTTGTGCAGTTTTAATGCTCTTGCTTATGAACTCCACCTTCTCTATAGTATCTCTAATCATCTCTAGACCCTAAATAATCTTATATGTAGACTCCCACGTACACGAACATGATTTACATGCCCTTTCATATAATGCTTCAAACGATGCCATGCCTATACTACCTTGGTTGCAATTATTGTTTACAAATTCCATAAGAGTTAGATGATCCTCCCAAGATCCTCCAAAATCTAATATGCTAGCCCTCAACAAGTCCTCCAACACCCTGTTTACTCTCTAAGTCTCCTTCGGTCCATAGGTGATATGTTGTACTCAAATTCAACTTAGCCCCTAACGCCTGATGTAAACTCCTCCAAAATTCACTTCTGAAATGTGGATCCCGATCACTCGCTATGCTAGTTGGAACTTCATGTAGTCGGACCACCTCTTTAACATACTATGTCGCTAATGTCGCTATTGTTCTCGTACTCTTCACTAGAATAAAGTGCACGCTCTTCGTGAAATGATCTACTATAACTCGTATGCTCTCATTTCATATTCTAATTCGACGTAATCCATCCACTAAATCATAGATACGCACTACCACTTCCCTTTTGGCACATCTAACGAAAGTAATAACCTATTTGGCTTCTTTGCTCCACCTTTACCCTTTGGCAAGTCTACATATTTAGCTACCTATCTCTTCATTCCTGGCCAATAAAATATTCTCTTCACATCCCGATACATGTTATCTCCTCCTATATGAATTTTCATCCTAGAATGGTGACATTCACCCAAGACTTCTTCTATCAACTCCTTTACCTATGGTACACATAGCCTCCCAACTCTCCTCAAGTAACCCCTTTGATCTTTAGAGTAATTGTCCAAATTGTTTGATCGTTCACCCCATCCTAACTGCTCCACAATACTAATCAGCGATGTGCCTTGCCCTTGGCTTGATCCAATATGATCCGTCAATGTAGGTCTAACCTCAATCATCGCTAATAATCAGGTGCATACTCCGATTAGGGTCGAAAATCAAACTCCGATATAACTCCATATTCCTTCACTCTAATAACATGGCATTCACCTCATCATGCCTCATACTCAAAGCATTAACTACCATGTTTCCTTCCCTAAAGTACAAGGAATCCCAAAATCATATGATGATAAAAACTCCACCCACCACTACTATCTTAATCCTTTTGAGGAATAAGGTACTTGAGAGATTTATGATATGTAAATAACTCAAATCTCTCACACAACAAATAATGCCTCCCAAACTTCAATGCGAATACAATTGTAGCTGACTCCAAGTCGTGCATTAGATAATTCCTCCCTGGATTCTTCAACTGTCTACTCGCATGTGCAATTACTTCCCCTTCTTACATAAGGATTACCACCAAGGTCAGCACCGTATGCATCAATATCGACGGTGAAAGGTTTGGTACTATCAAGAATAACTAAAATTGGAGCACTCGTCAATTACTCCTTCAATTTAACAAATACCACTTCACACTCCCAATTCCAAGTATAAATCTGGTTCTTCTTCGTCAAACGGGTCAGAGGTGCCAACATCTTCGCAAATCCTTAATAAACTTCCGATAGAATCTAGCTAAACCAAAAAAGTTATGAACCTCTAAAGTATTATTTAGCGTCTTCCAATCTCTAACTATAACTACCTTCCCTGGGTCTACTGCCAATCCATCTGGTGATACTACATACCTAAGAAAACAAACTTATTTCCCCCAAAATTGAAATTTAGAGAACATAATCTTCAATTAATTTCTTCTCAAGGTATCCTTCACTTCTCTCAAATAAACTCATATTCCTCCTCATTTTTGGAATAAATAAGGATGCCATCCACAAAAACCGCAACAAACTTATTCGACTACTCGCAAAGCACTCTACTCATCAAATACACAAAATAAGCTGGAGCATTAATCAACCCAAACGGCATGACCAACCACCCAAACAATCCATCAGCCATATGGAAAGCAGTCTTCTGAATACTATCTTCAGCCACTTGATGAAATCCCATTTCCAAATCAAGATGAGAGAAAACCTTCCCCTTAACTAACTGAACGAAGAGGCCGTCAATGCGAGGTAATGGATATTGATTTTTCTTCGTTGGCTTATTCAATTCTTGATCAATTCTTTGATAGTTGATGCATAACCTTAGTAAACTATCTGCCTTAGTAATGAAAATGACAGGTGCTCCCATTCTGAGATACTTCTCCGAATAAAGCCTTTCTGCAATAATTCCAAAACTTGCTTATCCAACACTCTTCTTTCCTTTGGAGCCATATGCCTAAGATGCATCACTACCGACCTTGCATCTTTCTCGAGATCAATACTAAATTTGATTTCTCTTCAAGGATGGAGACCGAAAACTTCTTCAGATACATCTGGATAATCATTCAATATGGGTATAAACCAAAGCTCTTCTTGTGACAGGTTAAGTGAATACAAAAACATCTCCTTAACAGAGTTATCGAACCCACTGCATATAATCAAATCAAGTCCTACTTCTGCAACGACCTATATTTTTGATAACTAAGAATATTAAATTTAAAAAGATTTTTGGAATTTAATATTGTGCGGAATTAAAATTTATGATTTATAAATGGAAAAATAGTTATTAGAATATAATTTATTAATGTTGATTGAATGAAATTGACAACTGTTTAGTGTAATTTCAATTAATGGTAATAATAAAGGTTAATAATGAATAAAATTAAATGTTGTATCAATGGTGAAATTATATGTTATTCAAGTGAAATTGGTTTTAATATAGAATATGAAATCAGTTTTAGTAAGTAATTTATAACCCTTGGTGGTAAACTGTAAGTTAATAGATATGAATTATTAATGTATAACAATTGTTTTAATTATCATCTTATTAGTTAATCCGTTTGAAATTAATTTGGGAATCAATGAAATTAAATGTAATTAAATATTGCAGCTAATATAAAAAAAGATGTTAACTGTAGAGTTTGAGTGAAATGAAATGGAAACTTATGTTAATAAATAAATTACATAAGGAACTGTTGATTTAATGTAAGAACTTGTAAATCAAAATAATAGAATTTATTGAAATTTGAAATATAATAAACAGGGGTTTTATTACTATTGTAATTTAACGTCGAAATTAATTTAATATTTAAATCTTGAATTTAACATGGAAAATTAAATTTTAAAAGGTTATCAGTTTCTTTTTGATTAAGAATGAGATAGAACACATTTAATTGGTAACTTAAAAGTGGTTAAATCAATTTAATAATAATTCGTTTTAATTAGCGCATAAAATTAGTCCTTTTGGACACTATCTCATATTTCGACGAAACCAGTTTCATCGGACCCGCAATAGTGAATTATTATAGGATTTCAAGTTTCGTAGCGATCAGACTTACGTTTGATCGTGCGAGCTCGAAACGCGTAGAAATCAATTAAAGAAATTTAAACAAATATAATTTGATTTGAAAAGCTATTTACTTCTATATACAATAGAATTAGGGTTTGAAACTAGTTCCATTGAGTCTAAAAATATTGAAAACCTATATTACGATATATAGGATGACGTACTTTTGTTTCGGGAACAAAACAGGCTTTTCGGGTCTTTGTTATCGTTTCGACCCATATTGATCTGTCCATACATTCCTATTCCATCTTTGTCTATATAAATAGATTTTTCCTGAAACCCTAGGAAATTATATTCTATTTTCATTTTCCATACGTACAATTTCTGTTCTTATCTACTCCTTCCCAATGACAAACATCTCAAAACCCTAGATTACAATTTCAAATCAAATCCAAAAATTCAAACTGCTCAAACCCTATCATATAATATATCATTGCGAAGCTCTCGACGAACGTAATCTGCATTTGCTATTAATTTTCACAATCGAGTTTTGGTTTGTCCATAAATCACCAAAACAGTCTCAGCCGTCCATATTAGGTTTTGTGATCAACGGTGGATCTTCGACTTTGGAGCGATCGACGAGCACTGCGGCATAGAGGTTTCGATCTATGGTGGCCGATCATCCTAGATCGCCACCAGTTCACCAGAAACCGAGCACTAAGGCGGCGTCGGCGGAGGTTGACTGGGGACGGCGTGGCGCGTCGCATGACTTCAGGTGGGGTGGCCTTAGATGGCGAGCACACTAGAGTGGTTGGATCTGGACAATTTTGAAAGGGAGTGCAGATTAAGGATCTTAAGGCTAATTTAACACTAGAGGGGGGGTGAATAGTGTTTAATGGATTCTAAGACTTATAAGGACTAAATTACAATTATGACACAAACAAATGCAGAAGTTAATCATAGAACAATCACAGAATCAAACACAGATGCAGAAAGTAAATAAAAAGCGGTAAAAGGAAAGAACACACTGGATTTTATACTGGTTCGGAGTTACCCTACGTCCAGTCCTGCACCAAGGCAAACACCTCGTACAGATTTTTATTATACCAATGTCGAGATTACTATCCTCAATTTCTAAAGGCCTTTAGGTACCCTCCTGTCTTCGAGTCCAGGGCAAACTCTCTTGATTTACGAGACACAAGATCACCCAATTGATTTCCAGGCACAACCACACCTTATAGAGAGACTCGATAAAATTTTAATTACAAATTGATCCTATAACTCTGAATAGCACTTTGATCTTCGAGAGAGGGCAGAGAATCAAACGAGAATGAGATTCTAATTTGATTCACTTGAGAATTCGGTAGAATTTCAACACGATCTTAAAAATATGAAAATTTTAGAATATGGTTTTGTGGAGGAGTGAAGAAAATAGTTAGTTAAAAAATTCGTTTGTGAAGGCTATTTATAGGCCAGTAACGGTCATAACCATTCGTGAAGAGATTTAAACGAATAGACACTTCTTTTGAAAATTGAAACTTTTGAATTTAACAGCCACCATGTCGACATGGGGTATCCCATGATGTCGACATCCCTTAGTTAAAAACAATGTAAAATTTGTTTTGAAAATGGTATTGAAAGGAAAACAAGATGAAATGATTCTGAAGTAAAATAAACTAATTTTCCTATGTTTTAAAGTAAAGAAGAGTAGAAAAATATATTTTTAGAATGTATATATAAATTTGATTTTAAGTCTCAAGTATATATATATTATAAAAGAATATTTAAAAATCAGAAGATAGTTTTAAAAACAAACGAAGTTTAAAACAAGAGTTTATTTAAAAATGAAAACAAAGAATATTTTAAGGCTAAAACATCTTTTTGAAAATCATTTGAAAAGATAAGTTTTAAAACTAAAACATAAAAAAAACAGTTTTGAAAATCATTTTAAAAAACCATTTTGAAGTAGTTTTGCAAGCTTCTTCCTGCAGAATATTTCATCGCATCAGGACTCGAGAACTTGTACAAAACCAGGATGTTCGTGGTTTTGTTAGCCACTTGTCGTAGGTTTGTAAGCTACTTGTCGTGGGTTTTAAGCCACTAAGAAGGTAGAAATGGGTTCCATCCCAAATGAAATTTGGAATGAAGATTTCCATGCTATTATGAAGTTTTAACAAAACTAGACACTTATCTTGAAATCTTGATCTTGATACTCATGAGTCTTCAAACTTGATTTCTTCATTCTTGATCTTTATACTGTATAGTCTTCAATAATCAGTACCTGCCTTATATATATCCTGCATAATAACATTCATATATATCTAGACAATAGTGTTAGTATATAAATTATAATAAAATAAGTTACAAAGGTTGTTTTCATCAAAACCACTATCTCCAGTTCCTAACCATCTCCCCCTTTTTGATGATGACAACCTTATAAAATATACTTACCACTTCGATCATACCATAACTCCCCCTTACACGAACAACTCCCCCTTACTCCAAGCCTACTATTTTATATTACTTCTCCCCCTTTGTCATCAATAAAAAAAAAGACCTATAAACCTTGAACTTAATAGAAAATGAGATAAACAAACATATGACATAAGAATAATAACTATGTATGAGTGAAATATAGCATCCTAAGTTAAATGGAATTCAATATTTTATACACCAAAGATTGTTTTTAGAAGAACATTAATTAAGATAACACTTATATACAAATTAACAAACCAATATATAATCAAGAAAGAGAAAAACAAAAACGTAAAACGCTAACGAGGACCCTTAACTATTGGTGATTTATGGACCGAACAGTTTGGATAGTGGAGACAAAAGTTTCCACGTTGTTCGATCAAGTTCCCATTAGCGTCAAAAAGGACCTCTCCAACGAAAATTACGCCATCGTCTTCATCCATATGAACATTCAGATTCGGCAGAGGATGTTCTTCTTCTTAATCCTCTTGTGGTTCTTCTAGAGGTTCTTCTTCCTCAGAATCCATGGCTTGTGATGATTCTTCGATGACAATGGGATTGGCATGGTTATCCATAAGGAAGTTTTGTAAATTCCTAAGGATTATGCCTTGCCTATCTTGTTCTCTAGCCATTCGCAGTTGACTTACTTGAATTTTCATCATCATTTGAAGCAAATCTTTTATCTTCTCTTGTAATTTGATGACTCATACGTGTGTTGAACGTTGAAAAGGGCTAGAATGAGGAGAAGTGGGTGAAGAAGGTTCATTATTAGAAGAGGAAGCCATTAATTTACCGTTTTAGAAGTTTATTACAGAGAATAGAACAGAGAAAAGGAGTAAAAGTCGAAATATATAAATATATAACCAAATAACTAATTTTAGAGGGAAATTTAAATTTGGAAATCTCGGCCTGTATGTCGACATAGGGGGATGGGTCATGTCGACATGCTCAGTTCAATTTTTGAGAAATTTTCATTTATATTAATTATTAACTATACTTGTATTATTTATAATTTATATTTCAGTTAATGAACATATACCTAATTCTCTTCTAAATTTAGTAAAGTTTTGTTCATTTAATGGTTTGGTTAATATATCAGCAATTTGTTTTTCAGTATTAATATATTCAAGAGATATGACTTCTTTACTTATATTATCTCTAAGAAAATAATGTCTAATATCAATATGTTTTGTTCTAGCATGATGAGTTGGATTTTTAGATATGTTTATTGCACTAGTATTATCACAATAAATTGGTGATTTAGTTATAGTTAATCCAAAATCTTTTAAAGTTTGTTGCATATATATAACTTGAGAACAAGCCAAAGCAGCAGATATATATTCTGCTTCAGTTGTTAACAAGGATACAGTGTTTTGCTTCTTACTAAACCAGGAAACCAGAGAATGTCCTAGAAAGTGACAAGTTCCACTTGTACTTTTTCGGTCTGATTTACAACCAGCGTAATCAGCATCACAATATGAAATTAAATCAAATACATCATTTTTAGGGTAAAATAAACCATAATCTAAAGCATGTTTTACATATCTTAAAATTCTTTTAACAGCTTTTAAGTGAGTTTCTTTAGGTTGAGATTGGTATCTTTCACAGAGACAGACACTATGCATGATGTCATGACGACTTGCTGTTATATAAAGCAGCGAACCAATCATTCCCCTATATAATTTTTGATCAACATCTTTTGATTTATCTTCTTTGCTTAAAGCCACATTAGTTGTCATTGGAGTTGGTTTCCCACTAGAAGTGGTCAATCAAAATTTATTAATTAATTCCTTAGCATATTTTTCTTGACTAATGAAAATTCCTTTATCTAATTGTTTGATTTGAAGTCCTAAGAAGAAACTTAGTTCTCCCATATGACTCATTTCAAATTCTTTAGTCATTATATCCGAGAATTATTTATTCATTATGTTATTAGTTGACCCAAATATTATATCATCTATTATAATTGAATATCATTTTTGTTTCTTTTAATAAAAAGAGTTGTATCTATTTTACTAATTTCAAAACCAGATTGTAGTAAATAAGATCTTAGTCTTTCATACCAGGCTCTAGGAGCTTGTTTCAGGCCATATAAAGCTTTCTTTAATTTATATACATGATTTGGAAATTTATTATCTTCAAAAAGTGGAGGTTGTTCAACATAAACATCTTTTTTTACAAAACCATTTAGAAAAGCACTTTTAACATCCATTTGATATACCTTGAAATTATTGTAGTTTGCGAAAGCAAGTAGAATCCTGATAGCTTCTAGTCTTGCTACGGGTGCAAAGGTTTCGTCATAATTAATTCCTTCTTCTTGACAATAACCTTGCGCAACTAAACGAGCTTTATTTCTCACGACCTCACCAAGTTCATTCATTTTATTTTTATAAACCCATTTTGTTCCAATTATACTTTTATCCTCAGGTCTAGGAACAAGTTATCAAACATCATTTCTGGTGAACTGATCCAATTCTTCTTGCATAGCAAGAATCCATGAATCATCAGATGATGCTTCCTTTGGATTTTTAGGTTCAATAGTTGATATAAAAGCTACATTACTCATACTATTTAGTTGATTTCTTGTTTTAACTATAGATTCAATATTTCCTAGTATATTTTCTACATGATGATCTTTTAATAGCCTAATTCTTTTATTAGGTTGAACGATTTCACAATTAGTTTCATTAGGTTCATTATTTAAAGTTACAAAATCTTCTTCATCTTCTATTTGTACAGTATCTTTAAAATTTTCATCAAAAGATACATGCATTGTTTCTTCAATAGTGTTAGTTCTTAAATTATAAACTCTAAATGCTTTACTTCTATTAGAATATCCAATAAGACACCTTTGTCGGATTTAGGTTCAAATTTATCTAAATTGTCTTTTGTATTAGGAATAAAACACTTACTACCAAAAACTTTAAAATAACCTACTATGGATTTCTTATTGTAAAGTAATTCATATGGTGTTTTATTAGTTAATGGTCTAATTAAAATCCTATTTAATATATAACAAGCTGTAGCGACTACTTCAGCCCAAAAGTTTTTAGGTAAGTTACAATCAGAAAGCATTATTCTATCACACTCTTGAATTGTTCTATTCTTACGTTCTACCACTCCATTTTGTTGTGGAGTTCTTGGAAAAGAGAAATTATGATTAATTCCTTTTTGATTACAGAAATTCACAAAATTTTCATTTTCAAATTCTCCACCGTGATCACTACGAATAGTTTTTAGTTTTAAAGAAAGTTGATTTTGAATTATATTAGCAAAATTCTTAAATAATTCAAAAACATCACTTTTAAGTTTAAGAAAAATTGTCCAAGTATATCTAGAATAATCATCTACAATTACAAAAACATATTTATTGTGATTAATCGATTGAACTTGAGATGGACCAAATAAATCTAAATGAAGTAATTCTAGAGGTTTAGAAGTAGAAATCATATCTTTTAATTTAAATGAACTTTTCTTAAGTTTTCCTAATTGGCAAGCATCACATATACTATCTACTTTAAAGTTTAACTTGGGAAGACCTCTAACTAAGTCAAGTTTTGATAACCTAGATAACAGTTTGAAATTTAAATGACCAAATCTTTTATGCCAAACCCAAGGGTCACTTGTATTAGCCAAAAGACATAAGTTATCGTTTGAAACTTTCATACTAAGAATGTAAATGTTTTTCTTCCTAATTCCTTCAAAGATTACATTTGACTTATTATCTTCGATGTGACACTTATCTTTTCCAAATTTAATTTTAAATCCTTTGTCACATAGTTGAATTATACTAAGTAGATTATGTTTTAAATTCCTAACCAGCAAAACATCAGAAATAAGAGGTGTTTTAGAATTACCGACATTGCCGATGCCAATCACATATCCTTTTGAGTGTTCTCCAAAGTTGACCAATACACCATCTTGATATATAATGTCATTGAGTATCTCGGGATTTCCAATCATATGCCTTGAACAGCCACTATCAAGTATCCATTCATCTTTCTCAATTTGCATAGTTTGTCCATTGGTTGTTGATTCTTCAAAAGCCATGTAAAGTGTCTGTTCCTGCATAACAAACCAATTCAGTAGATAACTTGATTTTTCATAAAAAATATATGCAGACTTATGATACTTTGATGAAATGCATAAATTCAAACTAGTATTAAGAAAATTTCCTAAAAATGCCATTTTTAACTTTTCAAGTTTCAGATTATGAAAACTATGAAAACCTCGCTCTGATACCAATTGAAAGGGAGTGCGGATTAAGGATCTTAAGGCTAATTTAACACTAGAGGGGAGTGAATAGTGTTTAATGGATTCTAAGACTTATATGGACTAAATTAAAATTATGACACAAACAAATGCAGAACTTAATCACAGAACAATCACAAAATCAAACACATATGCAGAAAGTAAATAAAAAGCGGTAAAAGGAAAGAACACACCAGACTTTATACTGGTTCGGAGTTACCCTATGTCCAGTCCTGCACCAAGGCAAACCCCTCGTACAGATTTTTATTATACCAATGTCAAGATTACAATCCTCAATTTCTAAAGGCCTTGAGGTACCCTCTCGTCTTCGAGTCCGGGGCAAACTCTCTTGATTTACGGGACACAAGATCACCCAATTGATTTCCAGGCACAACCACACCTTATAGAGAGACTCGATAAACTTTTGATTACAAATTTATCTTATAACTCTGAATAGAACTTTGATCTTCGAGAGAGGGCAGAGAATCAAACAAGAATGAGATTCTAATTTGATTCGCTTGATAATTCGGTAGAATTTCGGCACGATCTTAAAAATATGAAAATTTTAGAATATGGTTTTATGGAGAAGAAGGAGTGAAGAAAATAAGAAAATAGGTAGTTAAAAAATTCATTTGTGAAGGCTATTTATAGACCAGTAACGGTCATAACCATTCATGAAGAGATTTAAACAAATAGACACTTCTTTTGAAAATTAAAACTTTTGAATTTAACGGTCACCATGTCGACATGGGGTATCCCATGATGTCGACATCCCTTAGTTAAAAACAATGTAAAATTTGTTTTGAAAATGGTATTGAAAGGAAAACAAGATGAAATGGTTCTGGAGTAAAATAAACAAATTTTCCTATGTTTTAAAGTAAAGAAGAGTAGAAAAATATATTTTTAGAATGTATATATAAATTTGATTTTAAATCTCAAGTATATATATATATATATATATATTATAAAAGATATTAAAAATCAGAAGATAGTTTTAATACAAACGAAGTTTAAAACAAGAGTTTATTTAAAAACAAAAACAAAGAATATTTTAAGGCTAAAACATCTTTTTGAAAATCATTTGAAAAGATAATTTTTAAAGCTAAAACATTAAAAAAACAGTTTTGAAAATCATTTTAAAAAAAGATTTTGAAGTAGTTTTGCAAGCTTCTTCCTGCAGAATATTTCATCACACCAGGACTCGAGAACTTGTACAAAACCAGGATGTTCGTGGGTTTGTAAGCCACTTGTCGTAGGTTTGTAAGCTACTTGTCATGGGTTTGTAAGCCACTAAGAAGGTAGAAATGGGTTCCATCCCAAATGAAATTTGGAATGCAGATTTCCATGCTATTATGAAGTTTTAACAAAGCTAGACACTTATCTTGAAATCTTGATCTTGATACTCATGAGTCTTCAAACTTGATTTCTTCATTCTTGATCTTTATACTGTACAGTCTTCAATAATCAGTACCTGCCTTATATATATTTTGCATAATAACATTCATATATATCTAGACAATAGTGTTAGTATATAAGTTATAATAAAATAAGTTACAAAGGTTGTTGTCATCAAAACCACCATCTCCAGTTCCTAAAAAATTTCGTGTGTGGTGGCGGCGATCTGGAGTGGAAGGCTGCGGCTAGAGCTCAAACGCAAGTTTGATCGCGTTAGTTTGGGTTAGGAGATGATGGTATATTTACAAATTTGCCCCTATCTTTGTTTTAATTTAAATTTTAAAATATCAATCTTCAAGCTCCTATAACTTTTTCGTACGAGCTCCGATTGACATACTGTTTCTTCCGTTGGGTTTGTATCGAAATTCCAAACAATATGAAACCGTGTTTGGTTGAATTTGAAGACTGTTCAAATTTTGGGCTTTTATTAGATTTTAAATCGCTATAAATCAAAGTTGAGTGATTTAGCCCACTGACGCAATACTAAAGCTTCTTATGTTAGTTGAATTAAATTATGAAGTGATAAGAAATTTATTGATTGCTGTTTGGTAATTTAAATTGTCATTTAAATTTAATTTGAATTTATATTGAATTAAATTGACATTTAAATTAATATTGAATGTAATTGCTAGTTAAGTACCTAATATTGATAACTAGTTAATTGTTGTGATTTGTTGGCTGATTTGGATGTTAACTGTGATAGATTTCTATTTGTTGTCATTTTAGATGACTGGATGCTTATTTATTTATATATATACCCCTGTTATCACCCTGTATATTAATTGAAAGCATATAAACTGTTATTTGAATTATTTCGAATAAATTAAGAAATAGAATGAAAAGATATATACATATGACACTTTGATTTGGATTGAAATGATATATCCATCCTTATAATTAAAATTGGAATAACAGATCACTTCGCCATAGGGTAGAGAAGTATATATGGATACCGGGTTGGTTAAATTCAATGGTTTTAAAATCTTGATTTTTGGATTTTGATTAAATGACATTGTTTTAAAGGAAATAAATTATGGATTTATATGAATTGAATTATTTATAATTCAAGCTTTCGAATGTTGAAATTTAAATTGATTAATGGAAATTGTTTGAAAGAATTAAATTGGAAATGTGAGGTTATAATTAAGGTATGACTTTAATTTTGGGAATTTAATTATTTTAAGATTTGGACCTTAAAATTGAACAATGAGGTTAATTGGATTTAAGGATTTAAATTAGTAAATTGAAATTGGGCTTGAAATTGATATAAATTGAAATGGTTTAAAATATGAATTGAATCGAATTTAAATCATTGAATTTAACTGTTGAATCGAATTTGAAGTTAAATGAACATTTCGAAAATTGAAGTTAATTCGAATTGAAATTGAAATCAAGTTGATTTGACACTAAATCAAAATTGAGTCAATTGAATTGAAAGATTGGAAATTGAGTTTTGTTGATTTGAAATTTGTTCATGGGTCTACATTTGTTGAAATGGAAAGAACTAGTTTGATTTAATATTATTTTCAAAATAAATTATTTTAATATAAACTATTTAAAACCTATTTTTTTAATATTCAAATTATTTAGATTTTCCAAACTATTTTACTATATAAACCATTTTCAATACTCAAACCATTTTATATCAACCGTTTTAAATCTTTAAACTATTTTAAACTATTTATAACTAATCAAACTATTTTCTAAAAATTTCAAACTGTGCAAGGCTGGAAGGTTTATATTTAAATCATTGATTTAAATGTGAATGTGGTTAAATGAGGGTATAAACAAAGTTGGAATTTGAAATGGTATTTTCAAGTGAAAATGACATATTTTGAGTAAATATGGTATTTGAAATGAAGTGATATTTTTGAAGTGAATATGATATTTTGATGTCAAATATGAATCATTTTTGAAATGTAAAGAACCAACCAGTGTGAAAAACAATGTTTGGTTGTTAAAGAGACCAGGGCCTCTTATTGGCATACTCTCTATCAATATTGGAACCACTTTAACAACTGTGTATGTGGTGGATGATCCAAAATGAAGTGGTTGGATTTGGTGAACATTTGCTGGATTTGAAGAAAGAGAATGATAATGGATGACCCTGGCACTTGTGCCAATTTGAAATGACTAAAACAGGAGCCATTCCTGACCAATGATGAAACACCTCACACCCCTAAGTATTCATAAAAAGGGTAAACCAAAGGATGTGGTGCATTATAGGTATAGCTAAAGCATCACAGAGACTAAGATCCACAAGAAAAATAAGTAAAAGCGGCGGAAAACATTTAAATAATAACTTATCATTCAGAATTAATCTTCATCTCAAAATAAGTCATAAAAAAATAACATGTCTCAAAAACTCCAAATCTCTCATGTCTTATGAAAATACATCCCAGTCTCACATAATCAGAGTAAAAGTAACAATAATAATAATCCCTTTCACAAGTGCCAATCCATCATAAGCCAAATGAAAAAGATGAAAAGCAGAAGAATACATCTAAAATGAGGAAACTTCAGAAATGAATCTCCAAGCAACCTGAATCAACTATCCTCAACTCTACTGGCCTATTGGGGGAAAAGGAAAGATAGAGAAGTGGGTCAGACAATAAGTCTGGTGAGTGAAAGTAATTACACGCATTTCTAAGCAAGATAAAGATAATAGACTAAGCAATAGTTCTAGCATGAAAGGAAGATACAGAAAAGATAAAACTCGCATAAAATATTATTTCTGATTCTGTCTGATTGTTTGCTTTGATTGTTTGCACTTGTCTTGAACTGCTGTGATTATGCTGAAACCATAATCATATCTCAACTGCTAACTTGATTAAGCTGAAATCCTATTCCTACCCATTGATCGGCCTTTCCTATCTCTGTTGTGCCACTGTGAGCCAATCCTGTTGGTCCCACAGCAAAAGACACCTCTCAGCGCTTAGGACGCAGTAGCGAATTATTTACCCTAATCGATGCCGCACGCTCGGTCATCGCCGGTACACACTAAGTGTCACCCCATATTTGATCCTTTGGTTACCCTAATCAGCATAAGCATGCCCAACCTCACCCACGTGTGAGACCATCAGTCCTCGACCTGAAAGGGAATGTTGCCGGTACCGGTCTCAACAAAAAAATCTTCTAACTTTGCGCCCCTTGCCCAAATCCCCAAATTTGAGCCTCTATCTATTTGCCACTTATTTACCCTAATTAATATAAGTGTGCCCAGCCTCACCCACGTGTGAGACCATCAGTCCTAGACCTGAAAGGGAATGCTGCCGGTACGGGCCACTACTGCTATATTTTCTTATTAACTTAATCCAAGATCTAAGTTTTAAAATAAGCCCCTTCTGTTATTTCTTTCTTTCTAATTATAACCTACGTATTATAATTGTTCTTGCAACTGTTACTCTTTTATTTTATCTTTTTTTTATAACCACTTGTTATAATCATGCTTGAAAATATCTTAAATTTGCCTATTTCAGTCCATCTCTATTTTATTTCAGTTTTTCTCATTTTACATCTGATTTCTGTAAATTTAGTGTTTTTCTATTTTAATCCATATTTGCGAATTCTTCTCTTTTTAATATTTTATTTGCATCAAAAAGGATTAAATCTCTATAAAAAGAAACTAACTTTATAGGCTAAATTCCAACTTAAAACAGATGTAAATAACTGTACATAACTGTAATTAACTGTAAATAACTGCAAATAACTGAATAAAATAGCTAAATAAAAATAGACTGAAAAGAACTTCTGAAATTTACTTAAAAACTGACTGTAAATAAACTTACATAAAAACTGTCTCAAAATAGTAGAAAAACTACAACTATTGAGAACCCTGTTATTTTAAATTGCTTACAAATCTAAAATAATTACAAAACACTCACCTATGGTCCTTAGCTCTAATCCTAGGCCTTCCTGGATCCACTTCTAGGGTGTAAAATATTTTTATCGAAAAGATCTCCTCCCTAGAAAATTTTTCTATTTAGCGTTCAGCCTCAGGCAATGAACCCAATTAGGAGAAATTTGAATGAGAAAAATAGCTAGGCCTAGGGTTCTATTTATAGTGTGGCTTAGGGATCTCAGACCATCAGATTTGAAGATTTAATCTAGTGCAACCACGCCATAGGCTCACTAGGAACCATCGGATGTAGCTAAATCAATTTTACACTCTTCGGCTCGTACTTGGATGGAAAATCGTCCAGGCACTAATGCGGGTCGACCTGGGCTATGTGCAGGTCGACCTATGGGTCGACCCGACCCTATCAAGGGTCGACCCCTATGGGTCTTATTTTTTTCGTTTAATTGTAATATAATCCTGATTTCTTGTTTCTCTCGTAACTTCTCTATACCTACTCGGATTTCGACAAGTTATATATGGAAATTGATCAGAAAATTGCCACGGACCCAATGGTGCAACTCCCGTAGCTAAATTCTGAAAATTCCAAAAATGCACATTTTCACCGTTTAATAATTATTTTGGTTATTTAATTATCTAAAAATGCGGGGTGTTACATTCTCCTCTCCTTAAAGGATTTCGCCCCCGAAATCTCCAAGGATAGAAGAATGAAATAAATATTTTCATCCAAATTCCACAACCACATATTCTACCATCATCCATTACATCCATTGTCCTTAAGCTTTTTAATGCAATTTATGACATATGCAATAGTGTAGTGTCAATGTCCCTAACTAATGCAAAAGATCAGGCGGTCTATTGATTCAGTCGACCTCCTTTTAATGCGCTCATGTCCGTACCATGTATCCAAATGAATGCAAATTTCCTAATGACAACTGATAGTTCTATATGCGTTCTACAATCATCATCCAAATGCAACAATCATATGATAATCACCCATTCATAGCAACCATGAAATAAAAATGCAAGTGCACACACATCCATATGCATATGCTTTAGTGACCTAGTTAGGCCGATCTCTAAGAGATAATAGTGCCTAGTGTGTGTATATGCGTCCATTAGCATCCACTAGCAAACACTTGCAACCACTTGCGTCCAATATACATAACATGTTCTAGTAATATGTTTACATTCAGTCTTACCATCCATAGGTTAAATCCTAAGATCTACCCTCCCAAAGGATACTAAAGGAAAGAACCTATTCAAAACTAAAGATGGAAATAGGAAATTCAAGACGTACCATCTAAGAGATGTGGATAAGAGATACGTATTTTCTCCTCAACCTCCCACGTAGCGTCCACAATACTATCTTCCCACTTCACCTTAACCAAAGGGACTTCCTTATTCCTAAGCTTCTTGATATCATGTCCAACGATCTTGGTAGGAATGTGACGAACCGATGCTTCTCTCTCCACTTCAACTTCCTCGAGTTGGCTAGGTTCCACTACTTCTGCCGAATCATGTAAGCACTTTCTCAAGTGTGAAACTTGAAAAACATCATGAACTCCCGTGAGCCTCTCCGGTAGCTTTATCCGATACGCCATCTTCCATACCCTTTCCACAATGGGGAACGGTCCTACGAATCTGGGAGCAAGTTTCCCACTTGATCCAAACCTCACTACCTTTCTCGGCGGAGACACCTTAATGAAAACCAAATCTCCTACCTCGAACTCAATATCCCTTCTTCGCTTATCTGCATAGGATTTCTTTCTATCTTGGGCCGTCTTCATTCTTCTTCTAATCAAATCAATCTTTTCCAAAGTCTCTTTAACCATGTCGGGACCAAATAGAAATCTTTATGTAGGATCCAACCAACACGAAGGCGACTTGCAAGGTCTTCCATAAAGGGCTTCAAAAGGAGCCATCCCAATGCTAGCCTGTAAAATATTATTATAAGCGAGCTCAACTGAAGGAAGGTGCTCCTCCTAAGTCCCTCCAAAATCAAGGATGCACATCCTCAACAAATCCTCAAGAACTCTATTAACTCTCTCCGTTTGGCCATCCGTTTGAGGGTGATAGGCCGTACTCAATCTAAGCTATGTCCCTAAAGCCTCTTGCAAGCTCCTCCAAAACTCGCTAGTAAAGATAGGGTCTCTATCGCTCACTATGCTAGAGGGAACTCCATGAAGTCAGACTATCTCACGAACATATATGGATGCCAAATAAGGTGTTGTCCTCTTTCCCTTGACCGGAATGAAGTGGGCGCTCTTAGTCAAATGATCTACAATCACTCAAATACTGGTATTCCCCTTCCTAGATTGGGGTAAACCATCTATGAAGTCCATCGAAACACTATCCCACTGTCATTCGAGTACATCTAATGGTTGAAGCAATCCGCCAGGCCTCTACTGCTCCACCTTAACCCTTTGGCACTCAAGACACTTAGCCACAAACTCTGCTGCATCCTTCTTCATGCCACTCCAATAAAACACTCTCTTCATGTCCCTATACATCTTATCACCACCCAGATGAATAGTCATCCGAGAATGGTGTGCTTCTGCTAGAACTGCACTCATCAAATCACCAGTGTAGGGGACACAAAGTCTTCCATATCTCCTTAGCCACCCTTTTCTATTGATGGAATAGCGTTGGGGATGTCTAGAGTCCTCTCCTCTGCTAATCCTATCTAGAATATCCACAAGCTCTAAATCCTCTCGCTGCCTTGGGCCAATCTGATCTATGAGGGTAGGCTTAACCTCAAGCACTGCCAATAATCCAGGAGTAATGTCCGTAGAGGGCTTAAAATCAAAGGTGGAAATAAACTCTAGGCTTTTCCACTCCACGAACATTAGGCTAAGGGTTGTTCTCTTCCTACTTAAATCATCCGCAACCACGTTCCCTTTGCCAGGGGTGTAAGCTATCTTAAAGTCATATGATACTAGAAACTCCATCCAATGCTGCTGCCTCAAGTTTAAATCCTTTTGTGAGAACATGTACTTCAATGATTTATGGTCAGTGAAAAGCTCGAACCTCTCTCCTAGCAAGTAATGTCTCCAAGACTTGAGCGCAAAAACAATAGTAGCCAGCTCCAAATCATGGGCGGGGTAGTCCTTCTCATGAGTTCTCAACTGTCTACTCCCATAGCATACTACCTCCCCTCCTGCATCAATACTGCCCCAAGGCTAGTCCCACATGCATAAGTGTATATTGTAAAAGGCTTAGCTCCGTCGGGTAAAACTAACACTAGTGCACTAGTAAGGGCCCTCTTTAGCATCTTGAAGGAATCCTCACAATCCATGCCCTACACGAATGCCGCATTCTTCTTAATGAGGCGAGTAAGCGATGCTAAAATCTTAGCGAAATCTCTGATAAACTTCTTATAATAACCAGCCAAACCTAGAAAGCTTCTAACTTCGGTAGCGTTCTTGGGGGCCTTCCAATCTTGTACCGCTGCTACCTTAACGGGATCCACTGCTATACCCTCTCTTGAGATTACATGCCCCAAGAAACGCACCTCCTCATGCCGAAAGTGACACTTCGAGAATTTTGCTTTCAACTGATGAACACGAAGTGTACGAAGAACCTCCTCAAGATGAACAACATGCTCTTCCATACCCTTGGAAAACACCAGAATGTCGTCCACAAACACTACAATGAACTTATTTAGAACATCTTGAAAAACACGGCTCATCAGATCTACCAAATAGACTGGTGCATTGGTCAGCCCAAACGGCATAACCAACCACTTAAAGAATCCATCGGGTGTCCTAAATGCCGTCTTATCGATGCTATCATCAGCGACCCTAAGCTGATGAAATCCAGTGGCTAAGTCAAGCTGAGAAAATACTAAAGAGCCAACCAACTGATCGAAAAGATCATATATCCTAGGAAGTGGGTAACGGTTCTTCTTCATGTGCTTATTAAACTCTCTATAGTCTACGCAAAGTCGAAGGGAACCATCTGCCTTTGTATCGAAGACGATGTTAGTCCATGAGTTGATGGTTTTGATGACAACAACCTTAGAATAAGATTATAAAATATAAATACTAACATTATAGTTTAGATATATATGTATATGCAGGATTTAACCATGCAGGTACCAAGAATGAAGACTGTACAGTATATAGATTCAAGATATCAAGATTAAAGACTCATGAGTATCAAGATTATCAAGAGTTCAAGATTTCAAGATAAGTATTGAGTCTAGAATTATGTTAAAACTTCGTAATAGCACTGAAATCTTCACTCCAGTTTTCTTTTGGGATGGAACCCATTTCTACCTTTTTAGTGGCTTACAAACCCACGACAAGTAGCTTACAAACCTACGACAAGTGGCTTACAAACCCATGAACATCCTGGTTTTGTACAAGTTCTCGAGTCCTGACATGATGAGATATTCTGCAGGAAGAAGCTTGCAAAACTACTTCAAAATGATTTTCAAAACTACTTCAGAATGATTTTCAAAATTGCTTTTCAAAATGTTTTAGCCTTAAAAATTATCTTTTCAAATGATTTTCAAAAAGATGTTTTAGCCTTAAAATATTCTTTGTTTTTAAACTCTTGTTTTTAAACTTCGTTTGTTTTAAACTATCCTTTAATTATAATATATTTATACTTAGATTTAAATATAAAATTTTACTATAGTTATCTATGTATTTTATCTATTGTCAAGTATATTTATAAAGTTTAAAATAGTTTTAGTATAAGATAAAGGTTATTTTCAAAGAAAAACAAAACATCAAAATTTCCTTTGGGATGTTGACATGCCCTAGTACCCCATGTCGACATAGTGTCAGTTAGGACCAAAAATTTGAATTTCAAAAGAAGTGTCTATTCGTCATAACCTTTCACGAATGGACATGACTGTTGTTCTTCAATAAATAGGGGTTAGTTTCAACGAATTTTATATCAGATTTTCTAGTTTTTCACTTCTCTTCTTCTTCCACATTTTCTTATTCAAAATCCTATCATCACTCTGTCGAAATCAACATTGAATCTAACTAGATTATCTCTGGTTTGATTCTCTATCACTATCTCAACAAGATCCAAGTGCTATTCAGATTTATGGGCTTCTTTGTAATCTATCTAGCGAGAAAAGGTGTGATTGTAGTCTTGGAAATCAATCAAGCGAGAAAAGGTGTGATTGTAGCCTTGGAAATCAATTGGGTGAACTTGTTGCCCCGGAAATCAAGTATCTCTACTAAGAGGATCGTGATTCTGGAGGGTGTACCTCGTAGCCTTAAAACCGAGGGTTGTAATTGTTGAATTGCTTTTGAAAGGAAATCCGTACTTAGTTGTGCGGGACTGGATGTAGGGTTACCCCGAACCAGTATAAAATGCGGTGTGTTCTTTCCTTTACTGCATTTACTTTATTTCCGCATCTGTGTTTGTCTCTGTGATTATATCTGTGTTTGAATATTTCATATATTTGTGTTCAAATTAACATAAACTCAAAAAGATTTAGTAATTTCTTATAAACACTATTCACCCCCCTTCTAGTGTTTTTCCTAGCCTTAAGATCCATATTCCGCATTCCTCACATTTGGTATCAGAGCAAGGTTTTCAAAAGTTTCATAATCTGATTTTTGAAAAAGTTTTTTTTAAATGGCTATGTTTAAGAAATTTGTTAATGCATGTTTAGAAATATTTAGATCATCATTGTCTCTTGAGTCTGCATATAATCAATATTCAAATACAAGTTGTCTACTAAGATTGTTTGATGTGCAGGAATCATGCTTTATGGGAGTTGTGGAATCAATCCAGAACAAACAAACTGTGCAGATCAAAAAGAACAAATGGATACTCGATAGTGGATGTTCTAGACACATGACTGGGAATCCAGATATGCTGGATATAATATACAAAGACGGAGGACTGGTTAACTTTGGAGACAATTCAAAAGGTTATGTGATCGGCATCGGCAAAGTCGGTAACTCTGAAACTCCTATTATTACTAATGTTTTGCTAGTTAAGAATATGAAACACAATCTGCTAAGTATAAGTCAACTATGCGATAAAGGATATAAAATTAAATTTGAAAAAGATAAGTGTCACATTGAAGATAATAATTCAACCATAATATTTGAGGGAATTAGGAAAAAGAATATTTATATTCTTAGTATGAAAATTTCAAATGATAACTTGTGTCTTTTGGCAAATGCAAGTGACCCTTGGATTTAGCATAAGAGATTTGGGCATTTGAATTTCAAACTCTTATCTAGACTGTCAAAATATGATCTAGTAAGAGGCCTCCCTAAAATGAATTTTAAAGTAGATAGTCTATGTGATGCATGTCCACTAGGAAAACTTAGAAAAAGTTCCTTTAAATTAAAAGATTTGATTTCAACTTCAAAACCTCTTGAATTACTTCATCTTGATTTATTTGGTCCATCTCAAATTCAGTCATTAAATCACGGTAAATATGTTTTTGTAATTGTAGATGATTATTCTAGATTTACATGGACAATATTTTTGAAACATAAAAGTGATACTTTTGAATGTTTTAAGAATTTTTCAAAAAGGGTTCAAAATCAATTTTCTCAAAAAATTATAACCATCCGTAGTGATCACGGTGGTGAATTTGAAAATGAAAAATTTGAAGAATTCTGCAATAAAAAAGGAACAATTCACAATTTTTCATTTCCAAGAATTTTCACAACAAAACGGAGTAGTAGAACGTAAAAATAGGATGATTCAAGAGTGTGCGAGAACTATGCTTTCTGATAGTAATTTACCAAAGTACTTTTGGGCAGAAGCAGTTGCTACCGCCTGTTATATTTTAAATAGAATTTTAATTAGACCTTTAACTGATAAGACATCTTATGAACTTATTTACTCAAAGAAACCTAAGGTATCTTATTTTAGAATTTTTGGAAGTAAATGTTTTATTTTAAATACAAAAGATAACTTAGATAAATTTGATCCTAAATCCGACAAAGGTATCTTTATCGGATACTCTAATAGAAGTAAAGCATACAGAGTATTTAATTTAAGAACTAATACCATCGAAGAAACAATGCATGTTTCATTTGATGAAAATTTCAAATTTTTTGAAGAAATAAATGATGAAGAGGATTTAATCACTCAAAATCAAGAGTCAACTGAAACTAATAATGAATTAAATCATCCTAATAAAAGGATTAAACTTTTAAAAGATCACCCTATAGAAAATATACTTGGAGATATGCAATCTGTTGTTAAAACTAGAAACCAACTAAGTCAAATGAGTAATGTAGCTTTTATATCAACTATAGAACCCAAAAATCCAAAAGAAGCATCAACTGATGATTCATGGATTTTGGCTATGCAAGAAGAATTAAATCAATTCGCTAGAAATGATGTTTGGGAACTTGTTCCTAGACCTGAAAATAAAACAATAAATGGAACTAAATGGGTTTATAAAAATAAAATGAATGAACAAGGAGAGGTTGTTAGAAATAAAGCCAGGTTAGTCGCTCAAGGTTATTGTCAAGAAGAAGGAATAGATTTTGATGAAACCTTTGCCCCCGTAGCTAGATTAGAAGCCATTAGGATTCTACTTGCTTTCGCAAATCATAATAATTTCAAATTATTTCAAATAGATGTTAAAAGTGCA
Source organism: Allium fistulosum (assembly GCA_030737815.1). Lineage (NCBI taxonomy): Eukaryota > Viridiplantae > Streptophyta > Magnoliopsida > Asparagales > Amaryllidaceae > Allium > Allium fistulosum. The sequence continues at coordinate 1,461,176,772 of CM060902.1, forward strand.
TTTTTAAATGGTTTCTTAAAGAAGAAGTATTTGTTAAACAACCACCACTTTTTGAAAATGATAAATTTCCAAATCATGTTTACAAACTTAAGAAAGCTCTATATGGTCTAAAGCAAGCTCCTAGAGCCTGGTATGATAGACTAAGATCTTACTTGTTACAATCAAATTTTGAAATAGGTAAAGTGGATAATACACTTTTTATTAAAAGAAATAAAAATGATATTCAACTAGTACAAGTCTACGTAGATGATATCATTTTTGGATCAACTAATTTTGAAATGAATAAAGAATTTTCTGAAATAATGACAAAAGAGTTTGAGATGAGTCATATGGGTGAATTAAACTTCTTTTTAGGATTACAAATAAAACAATTAGATAATGGTATCTTTATTAGTCAAGAAAAATATGCTAAAGACCTTGTTAGTAAATTTGGTTTGACTACTGCAAGTGGAAAACCCACTCCCATGGAAACCAATGAGTACCTTAGTAAAGAATATCTCTCGAAAGATGTAGATCAAAAATTATATAGAGGAATGATTGGATCACTACTCTATATCACTGCGAGTAGACCTGAAATCATGCATAGTGTCTGTCTCTGTGCAAGGTATCAATCCCAACCTAAAGAAACTCACTTAAAAGCTGTAAAATGTATTATAAGATATGTTAAACACACCTTTGATTATGGTTTATTTTATCCTAAAAATGATTTGTTTGACTTAATATCTTACTGTGATGCTGATTATGCTGGTTGTAAATCAGACCGAAAAAGTACAAGTGGAACTTGTCACTTTTTAGGGCATTCTCTGATTTCCTGGTTTAGTAAAAAGCAAAATACAGTTTCTCTATTAACAACTGAAGCAGAGTATATTTCTGCTCCTTTGGCTTGTTCTCAAGTAATATATATGCACCAAACTTTAAAAGATTTTGGTTTAAATATCTCAAAATCACCAATTTATTGTGATAATACTAGTGCAATAAATTTATCCAAAAATACTACTCAACATGCTCAAACTAAACATATTGATATCAGACACCATTTTCTCAGAGATAATATAAGTAGAGAAATAATTACTCTCGACTATATCAATTCTGAAAATCAAATTGCTGACATCTTAACAAAACCCTTAAATGAATCTACATTTACTAAATTAAGAAGAGAATTAGGTATTTGTTCATTAACTGAAATATAAAATATAAATAACAAGTATAATTAAAAATTAATTCAAAATAAATTAAATAGGCAAAAATTCAAGAACCATGTCGACATACTCCCTAGACCCATGTCGACATATAACGTTTTTAAATTTTAAATTTTTTTCCCACCAAAATTCAAATAATTGGTTATAAATTTCTCCTATTTCGAAATTTTCTTCATTCTCTCTGTTCTCTTTCTGTTCTATTTTCTGAAATCAATTCATCAATGGCCTACCCTTCCAAATCAAACTGAAAATCAACTTTTTCGTTCCCATCGCCTACTTCTGGCCCGTTTCAACAATCAACGCTCGCTCGTGTAACGAAAATGGAGGATTCTCTGAAAGATACCCTTCAGTTAATGACTGAAATCCAAGTGATGCAACTTCGAATGGCCAAAGAACAAGAGAGGCAAGGCAAAATCCTTAGGAATTTACAAAAATTTCTTATGGATAATCATGCTAACCCAATCTTGATTGACGAGGACTCTTCAGAAGATCATGAACAAGAGGAAAGTGAAGAAGAAGAAGAACCAATGGAAGAAGAGCATGCAGAAGACAACGACAAAGTCGTTTGCGTTGGCGAAGTGTGCTTTGACAAAGATGGAAATCTTGTCGAACAATGTGGAAATTTCTGTTTCCACTATCCAAATTGTTCGGTTCATAAATCTCCTATGCTCAAAGACATACATTAGTTTCTTCTCTTTCTTTTCTGTTTGTTGTTTGTTTTTTTATGATCTCTACGAAATTGTAAATATAAACAAATATATAATTAATAAATAATGTGTGTTCTTATATATGTTCTATTAAAAGTATTATTATATAGATTCTTAGTTAGGAGAGTTTGTAATTTAGGACTAAGTTTTATGTTTACAAGTAAGTATTGATGATAACACTATCATTATATAGGATAATAGACTAAGAGTTCTATAGTTTGAAGTTAGTTTGTTTTTGTTGATGACAAAGGGGGATAAATATAAAATAGGGTAGTTAGGCATAGATTAAGGGAGAGTTATTAGATTTTGGGGGAGTCAATGGGATAGAAGTAATATTTTATAAACAAAAGGTTGTCATCATCAAAAATGGGGAGATTGTTAGTCCATGAGTTGATGGTTTTGATGACAACAACCTTAGAATAAGATTATAAAATATAAATACTAACATTACAGTTTAGATATATATGTATATGCATGATTTAGCCATGCAGGTACCAAGAATGAAGACTGTACAGTATAGAGATTCAAGATATCAAGATTGAAGACTCATGAGTATCAAGATTACCGAGAGTTCAAGATTTCAAGATAAGTATTGAGTCTAGAATTATGTTAAAACTTCATAATAGCACTGAAATCTTCACTCCATTTTTCTTTTGGGATGGAACCCATTTCTACATTTTTAGTGGCTTACAAACCCACGACAAGTAGCTTACAAACCTACGACAAGTGGCTTACAAACCCACGAACATCCTGGTTTTGTACAAGTTCTCGAGTCCTGACATGATGAGATATTCTGCAGGAAGAAGCTTGCAAAACTACTTCAAAATGATTTTCAAAACTACTTCAGAATGATTTTCAAAATTGCTTTTCAAAATTTTTTAGCCTTAAAAATTATCTTTCAAATGATTTTCAAAAAGATGTTTTAGCCTTAATATATTCTTTGTTTTTAAACTCTTGTTTTTAAACTTCGTTTGTTTTAAACTATCCTTTAATTATAATATATTTATACTTAGATTTAAATATAAAATTTTACTATAGTTATCTATGTATTTTATCTATAGTCAAGTATATTTATAAAGTTTAAAATAGTTTTAGTATAAGATAAAGGTTATTTTCAAAGAAAAACAAAACATCAAAATTTCCTTTGGGATGTTGACATGCCCTAGTACTCCATGTCGACATAGTGTCAATTAGGACCAAAATTTGAATTTCAAAAGAAGTGTCTATTCGTCATAACCTTTCACGAATGGACATGACTGTTGTTCTTCTATAAATAGGGGTTAGTTTCAACGAATTTTATATCAGAATTTCTGGTTTTTCACTTCTCTTCTTCTTCCACATTTTCTTATTCAAAATCCTATCATCACTTTGCCGAAATCAACATTGAATCTAACTAGATTATCTCTGGTTTGATTCTCTATCACTATCTCAACAAGATCCAAGTGCTATTCTGAGTTATAGGCTTCTTTGTAATCTATCTAGCGAGAAAAGGTGTGATTGTAGCCTTGGAAATCAATCAAGCGAGAAAAGGTGTGATTGTAGCCTTGGAAATCACTTGGGTGAACTTATTGCCCCGGAAATCAAGTATCTCTACCCAGAGGATTGTGATTCTGGAGGGTGTACCTCGTAGCCTTGAAACCGAGGGTTGTAATTGTTGAATTGCTTTTGAAAGGAAATCCGTACTTAGTTGTGCGGGACTGGATGTAGGGTTACCCCGAACCAGTATAAAATCCGGTGTGTTCTTTCCTTTACTGCATTTACTTTATTTCCGCATCTGTGTTTGTCTCTGTGATTATATCCGTGTCTGAATATTGCATACATTTGTGTTCAAATTAACATAAACTCAAAAAGATTTAGTAATTTCTTATAAAAACTATTCACCTCCCTCTAGTGTTTTTCCTAGCCTTAAGATCCATATTCTGCATTCCTCACAGACGACTGGCGCCCCCTACTCAGATATGCTCCGTTTGATGAAGCCTTTCTCTAATAGCTCACCAATCTGCTTACTTAACTCCTTCCTCTTCCTAGGAGCCATATGTCTTACAGGCAATGCCACTGGCTTAGCATTGTCATTCAGATAGATCCTAAAGTCGATCTCTCTCTTAGGGGGTAGCCCCCAAACCACCTCAAAAACGTCTGGGAAATTTCTTATAATTGGAACTGAATCTAACTCTCCTAGTGATGAATCAAGGGAATAAAGGAAGCTCAACATGACTGACCCCTGTGGGTCGCAAGAAACCTCGAGGGTCCATCCGCTACATGTCCCTAGCCTGACGATTCTCCTCCCGTGGTCCAACATCGCACCATAAGTGGATAACCAGTCCATCCCCAAAATCATCCCATATCCCGAAAATCCCATTACATAGGCGCCACAATCAAACTCTATGCCCAGTATAAAAATTTTCAAACTCCTGCAAATCATGGATAAATGTGTCGATCCTCCTATGGGGTTTGAAACAACTATAGGGTCTACAACTAGAGAGATATCTAAGTCCAAACAATCAACCAAGGAACTAGAAATGAAAGAATGCGATGCTCCGGAGTCAAAAAGAGTCCGAATAGGAAAATCCGAAATAGAGATCAAACCTTCTACAGAGACTTTCCTACCTCAGTCCGGTCCACTACTAGAAGGTGCTACATCCAAAGCCTATACTTGCACCATAGGTGCGCCTGCTCTCTGCCCCATCCTCTGAAGACAAACTCTACTAAGGTGTCCAGGCAGCCCACAGCTGTAACACCTTCCCTTCATCGTGTCCTTCTTACAGTCCTTTGAGTAATACCCAACCAATCCACAATTATGACACTTCTCGCCCTTCTTGATCTGTCCCTTTTGAGGTCCTCCTCCTTTCTTCGTGTCCTTATCCTTCTTATTCTTCCACCATTGCTTCTTAGAGTTTTCTGATATAGGAACTTCCTTAACTTCTTCTTCCTTAGCAACATCTGATATGAGGGCCATTTCCACAAGTGACTCATACGTCGCTCCCATAGGTACATGTGTCATGCCAACCCTTGGAGGGGCTGGTTCAAACCCTTAGCAAACTTGGTGGCCTTCTTATGCGGTGTATTAACAAGCTCCATCCCGAACCTCGATAACTCATTAACTGATTTATATACTCTTTCACCGAAATACTCCCCTGTTTTTGACTAATAAACTTCTCCAACTGCATGCTTTCCTCGGCTTTGCGACAAGAACTTTCTCTCAAACCTTTCCCGAATTCCAACCCAACCATGTCTCTACCCTCCATCTCTACAATCTCCCACCAGTAATAAGCCTCTCCCTTCAGCTGCCAAGATGCAAGTTGAACTCTTTGTCGGTTCTCCAATCCTAACAGCCCAAATATCCGCTCTGTATTCCTCAACCAAGTTCGTGCCTCTACGAAATCCTCTGTGCCAGAAAATGTCTTGCCTCCTAGACTAGCGAAGTCCTTGAATAGCTTAGAAAAATTGGCTGCTGCAGGTGGATTAACGGGACCTCCACCCGCCGGTGCTGCATTGGGTGCTTGCCCTTGCACCTCTGTTGCCATAGCTTGGAGGTATCTATGGAACCAGCCAGGGACTTGGACACCCTCCGGAAGGTTTGGGGTGTCCGCCATTCTATGCAAAGAAAAGAAAATTTAGGCTCGAAAGAATCGAAAGAAGGTTGAACTGGACTTTGATGGGATTTTTATAAAAACTCTCTTATAATTGAAAACTATTTCTATAATAAGAGTTTCTTCCTGAAAAATACTTTTAGTTTGAAGATATTTTACCTTTGAAAAATACTTTACTTTTAACACATGTTTTTAGGAATCCTGTAACCTTAGGCTCTAATACCAAATGAAACACTCCACACCACTTAGTATTCCTAAAAAGGGCAAACCAAAGGATGTGGTGCGTTATAGGTATAGCTAAAGCATCATAGAGACTAAGATTCACAAGACAAATAAGTAAAAGCAGCGGAAAACATTTAAATAATAACTTATCATTCAGAATTAATCTTCATCTCAAAATAATTCATAAAAACATAACATGTCTCAAAAACTCCAAATCTCTCATGTCTTATGAAAATACATCTCAGTCTCACATAATCAAAGTAAAAGTAACAATAATAATAATCCCTCTCATAAGTGCCAATCCATCATAAGCCAAATGAAAAAGATGAAAAGCAGAAGAATACATCTGAAATGAGGAAACTCCAGAAATGAATCTTCAAGCAACCTGAATCAACTATCCTCAACTCTACTGGCCTATTAGAGGAAAAGGAAAGATAGAGGAGTGGGTCAGACAATAAGTCTGGTGAGTGAAAGTAATTACAAGCATTTCTAAGCAAGATAAAGATAATAGACTAAGCAATAGTTCTAGCATGAAAGGAAGATTCAAAAAAGATAAAACTCGCATAAAATATTGTTTCTGATTCTGTCTGACTGTTTGCTTTGATTGTTTGCACTTGTCCTGAACTGCTGTGATTAGGCTGAAATCGTAATCCTATCTCAAATGCTACCGTGATTAGGCTAAAATCCTAATCCTACCCATTGATCAGACTTTCCTATCTCTGTTGTGCCACTGTGAGCTAATCCTATTGGTCCCACAACAAAAGACACCTCTCAGCGCTTAGGATGCAGTAGCGAATTATTTACACTAATCGATGCCGCACGCGCGGTTATCGCCGGTACACACTAAGTGTCGCCCCATATTTGACCCTTTATTTACCCTAATCAGCATAAGCGTGTCCAGCCTCACCCACATGTGAGCCCATCAGTCCTCAACCTGAAAAGGAATGCTGCCGGTACTGGTCCTAACAAACAAATCTTCTAACTTTGCGCCCCTTGCCCAAATCCCCAAATTTGAGCCTTTATCTATTGGCCGCTTATTTACCCTAATCAGCATAAGCATGCCCAGCCTCACCCACGTGTGAGACCATCGGTCCTAGACCTAAAAGGGAATCTGCTGTTACGGGCCACTACTGCTATATTTTCTTATTAACTTAATCCAAGATCTAAGTTTTAAAATAAGCCTCTTCTGTTATTTCTTTCTTTCTAATTATAACCTACGTGTTATAATTGCTCTTGCAACTGTTACTCTTCTATTTTCTCTTTTTAGTTATAACCACTTGTTATAATCATGCTTGCAAATATCTTAAATTTTCCTATTTCAGTCCATCTCTATTTTGTTTCAGTTTTTCTCATTTTACATCTAATTTCTATAAATTTAGTGTTTTTCTATTTTAATCCATATTTTTGAATTCTTCTCTTTTTAATATTTTATTCGTGTCAAAAAGGATTAAATCTCTATAAAAAGAAACTAACATTTACAGGCTAAATTCCAACTTAAAACAGATGTAAATAACTGCAAATAACTGAATAAAATAGCTGAATAAAAATAGACTGAAAAGAACTTCTGAAATTTACTTAAAAACTGACTGTAAATAAATTTACATAAAAAATGGCTCAAAATTGTAGAAAAACTACAACTATTGAGAACCCTATTATTTTAAATTTCTTACAAATCTAAAATAATTACAAAACACTCACCTGTGGTCCTTAGCTCTAATCCTAGGCCTTTCTGGATCCACTTCTAGGGTGTAGAATATTTTTATCAAAAAGATCTCCTCCCCAGAAAATTTTTCTATTTCAGGTTCAGCCTCAGCCTCAGCCTCAGCCAATGAACCCAATTGAAATCTGAATAAGAAAAATAGCTAGGCCTAGGGTTCTATTTATAGTGTGGCTTAAGGATCTCAGGCCATCGGATTTGAAAATTTAATCCGGTGCAACCACGTCATAGGCTCACTAGAAACCATCGGATGCAGCTATGGACGCATAGGATTTCACAAAAAATAATTTTACACTCTTTGGTCGTACCTGTACGGAAAATCGTCCAGGCACTAATGCGGGTCGACCGGGGCTATGTGCGGCTCGACCTGGGCTATGTGCGGGTCGACCTACAGGTCGACCCAAACCTAGCAAGGGTCGACCCCTATGGGTCTTATTATTATTTTTTCGTTTAATTGTAATATAATCTTGATTTCTTGTTTCTCTTGTAACTTCTCCACACTGACTCGGATTTCGACATGTTATATATGGAAATTGATCAGAAAATTGCCACGGGCCCAATAATGCAACTCCCATAGCTAAATTCTAACAATTCCAAAAATGCTCATTTTCACTGTTTAATAATTATTTTGGTTATTTAATTATCTAAAAATGCGGGGTGTTACAAATAAGGCTAGCTACCTCTAGCGGACACACTTCTTCGTATTACCATCTTGACTTTGAAACTTGATTGGTGCGCACTTTTGGATTTTGGGAGTGTTGGACGCGGTGGGCCGTTAGGGGTTACACCGGCCAGGAAACGCAAAACGGTAGTATCCTTCCTTGGGCATCACTTTACGTGCCTTGTCATACTCTTTATCCTTATTCGCGACCACTACAATTTTGTTTTAGTGTTGTCTTATCATGGCAACTCCCTGGCTACCGACGTTACTGGTGATGCTACTAAGGAACACTGTAGGACAATGCTTAAAAATGTGTTAAAAGGGATTAATTTAAAGCCTTAACGCTATTTTAATACTTTACATTACTGATACAGACTACATATATAGCGTATTTTACTACATATAGATAGTTTACCGGATCCTTAGGAGATGGAAAACCCAGTAACATCTCTTAAGTTATTGCACGCACGTTATACACTGGATATGAGATGTAAAATACCGTAAACATCTCTAAAGCTATTAACATATTTAATTGTTGTTGATTTAACTTACATAAGGTCTTTTAGTTCTGACTCAAGTGTTTTGTCTTTTCATTACGCTCGGGTCAGCCTGATCTTTTCAGTGTTGAAGACATTATTTCTGGAGGACGAAGACGGAATTTGGTATATTATATTATTAATATTTTCCGCTGCATCATTATTGGTATGTTGTTTTTTGTACTTCGATTATGTTTTAATAATTGTGTAATCAAATGTATTGTAAAACAACTTCATGAATTATTTATTTGATTATTATATTCTGTCGTTCCGCTGCGAGATTATGTATTTTGTTTTCCTTCTTTTCTCTTATTTTCTTATTAAATCTCATTGACAATTCTCCCTTTTGAATGGTTTGAGTTAGACATGTGTGGTTTATTATCGATTTAAACCGTCCGATAAGGTGGGTCGTCACAGTTGGCATCAGAGCGAGGTTTAGAGATACCTTAGCCTGTTAGGGTTAACTCATTAGAGATAGGGTTATTAATACCCTAGAATTAGCTTGAGTGTGTATATATATGAGAGAGCGTATTTGTTAGTGTTATAAAAAAATGTTTTATATTGTGTTAAATTGTTCCGTTGAGTATTTATAAATTCCAATAGGTACATAGGATGCTATGACATCGGTAGCGGTTTCTAAACACTTGAACAGGGTAAACCAACACAATATTGTTTTTAAAAATTGGCAAATGAAATAATTTTACCAAATATTATATTTTATTTTGTATTTAAAAGAGAACAATCTTTCACAAATTGATATTGTTATTTTGTTGCGTTGTTTGTTAGGAAACGATAATATTTGATTATTATCATTTATTGTTGGTTGGTCAGCGTTCTTAAAACTATCGACTATTATATGTTATAAGAAAATGTAAATGTACAAATAAAATGAATTTAAATTGGAAATTTGAGAACTTAAACTCTGGTGTTTTAAAATTGGTTTTCAAAGATTTTGGGAAAATAATATTAGTATTATTTGAGAGTATTACTAATAGAAATGTTTCAAAGTGTTTTTAAAGGGTTCTTGAAAGGGATATTTTTAGAAGAATTTTAAAAGTAAATAAGTTCTATACTCCCCTCTTCGGTCGTTGGGAAATAATTTCGGTGATGACTGCTCAGCATCATCGACTTTCATTTTCGAGTCTCAAAGTGGGAGGACCGTTGTAGTAGCTTTGCTACGCATTTGGTTCGATAAATAGATTTTGATTTAAAATTTCTAAATATGATTTGATATATAAAAGATATGAGTATATATATTATTTCAAAATGGTTAGAAATGAATCTGGTATTAGAATTCTTAAGTTATGTTAATTAATGATTTTCAGCTATGGGAATAAAGTGGAATTTTAATAGTTGGAAACTTCTAAAATGAGAAATAATAAATTATAAGCTAAGTGTTTAATGAAACTGCAAAGAAATTGGAGATTTGTCACTTGTAAATTAAAAGATAATAAAAATTAAGAAGATGTAAATCATTAAACATTTTTGCTAACTAAAATGAATAAGATAAATTTGTATAACACTTAATTACATTCTAAAAACATATATAAAACTTACCAGAAATGTTTAAAAAGTTGTAATGTTAATATGAATATGTAATAGAATAGTATACAAGTAAAAGCTTAAGTAACAAAAATGCTTCAAAATGAACATTTAAGGGTACAAGGAATGTATAAACATAAGTTAATGTTTTAAAATGCTAATAAGTAAATTGAGTAGTTAAAAGTGAATACTATTTAAATAAATGATTAGAAACTAAAGAAATTGTTGAAACGATTCATAAATATATGTAATATTAAATGATACTATATATGAAGGAATGAATGTGGATCAAAATTTGATGAACTTAAATGATGCTTCATTAATGAATATTAATATTAAATCGAAATCAAGTATATAAGTAAATAATAAATGTGAATTAAACTGCAATGAAATGTATGTAATAGTTTAATAATGGATTCATTGATGATTTTAAATATTGAATGGAAGGAAAAAATTTGTAAGTAAATGAATGAAAATTAATAAAAGATAACCTTGTATAAATGAAATAAAATAAATGGAAAGTATATGATGTGTTAAAGAAACCAATATAATAAACTTAAATAATATTTAAATTCTACGTTGTTGGCTTATGGGATGTTTGGGGAATGATACTTCAAATTGTTTAAGGTTGTATGAATAATCTATTATGAAATTACCTAGGGTTGTTGGGAATAAGGTACACTTGGTAGTTTATTTATTACCCTTGTACAATGGAAAGTTTCTGAACCTGGACAAACCATTAGTTTTGTTGCTATGGATGTGTGATGGATTCTTTTATTGCATATAATGGTAGTACTTCTTTTTGCTTGCGCTTGCATATGATATTATATATTGTATGTTGCTTGTACAATTAATTGAAACAACTAACATAGTACTCTTTTACATAATTTGAACTCTTTTGGATTATATAAGTAAGATACAGGTTTATGGAAGCAATAGCAGTTTCTTTTGGTTTCATAAATAAAGTTTGTTTGTCTGACAAATAGGTATGTTTTCGGATTACGGTTTTGTAATGGTATTTTATTGTTTTTCCTATGGTTTGGGATGTTTTATTATTGAAATAGGATATATATAATGAAATTATTGATACTGTTATTTTTCCGGACCTAACCGCACAGAGGAGACTTTGCCAAATTTTTTTCGTAAATTTAGGACTTAGAAAATTTTTCATAGAAGTTGAGTTATTTTTGAATTTTATATAAGCTTAAATATATAAGTTAAATTGGTTATAAATTAACTATTTTAAATAAAATATACCTAATTTCTTGATTCCTTCTTGTTCCTTTTCGAGGACAAAAAGTTTTGAGAGGGGGAGATTGTAACGACCTGTATTTTTTATAACTAAAAATATTAAGTTTAATAAGATTTTTGGAATTTAATATTGTGAGAAGTTAAAATTTATGATTTATAAATGGAAAATAATTATTAGAATATAATTTAATAATGTTGATTGAATTAAATTGACAACTGTTTAATATAATCTCAATTAATGGTAATAATAAAGGTTAAAAATGAATAAAATTAAATGTTGTATTAATGGTGAAATTATATGTTATTTAAGTGAAATTGGTTTTAATATAGAATATGAAATCAGTTTTAGTAAGTAATTTATAACCCTTGGTTATAAACAATAAGTTAATAGATCTGAATTATTAATGTATAACAATTGTTTTAATTATCATCTTATTAGTTAATCCTTTTAAAATTAATTTGGGAATCAATGAAATTAAATGTAATTAAATATTGCAGTTAATATAAGAAAAGATGTTAACTATAGAGTTTGAGTGAAATGAAATGGAAACTTATGTTAATAAATAAATTACATAATGAACTGTTGATTTAATATAAGAACTTGAAAATCAAAATAATAGAATTTACTGAAATTTGAAATATAATAAACTGGGGTTTTATTATTGTTGTAATTTAACGTTGAAATTAATTTAATATTTCAATCTTGACTTTAATATGGAAAATTAAATTTTAAAAGGTGGAAATTAGCCACAAGGGCCTCTTTAGCAGGTGGAATTAGTTCCTAGGACACACAACTAAATTAATTACTTTCAAGGACAAAACGCAAAATAATTAGTTTCTAGGGCCTAAAAACCTATGAAATTATGTCCTTGAAAGTAATTGGACTGCTGACTTTAATTGTCCTTGAAAGTAATTATTATGCTGATTTTGGCCTTGAAAGTAATTTCTTTGAATGGGTGTCCTAGAAACTAATTGGACTGCAAAGTTTGTCCTTCTGGTGAAATTCCCCTTTTAAAAGGTTATAATTTCTGTTTGACTAAGAATGATGATAGAACACATTTAATTGGTAACTTAAAAGTGGTTAAATCAATTTAATAATTATTCGTTTTAATTAACGTGTAAAATTAGTTCTTTTGGGCACTATCTCAGATTTTGATGAAACCAGTTTCATCGGATCCGTAATAGTGAATTATTATAGGATTTCAAGTTTCGTAGCGATCAGACTTATCATTTGATCGTGCGAGCTCGAAACGCGGAGAAACCAATTAAAGGAATTTAAATAAATATAATTTGATTTGAAAAGCTAACTTCTATATAAAATAGAATTAGGGTTTGAAACTAGTTCCATTGAGTTTAAAAATATTGAAAACCTATATTTCGATATATAGGATGATCTACTTTCGTTTCGGAAACGAAACGGGCTTTTCGGGTCTTTGTTATCGTTTCGACCCAAATCGATCTGTCCATCCAATCCTATTCCATCTCTGTCTATATAAATAGATTTTTCCTTAATCCCTAACAGCTTATATTCTATTCTCATTTTCTATATGTACAATTTTTGTTCTTTTCTGCTCCTTCCTAATGGCAGACATCTCAAAATCCTAGATTACAATTTCAAATCAAATCCAAAAATTCAAACTACTCAAACCCTATCAAATAATATATCATCACGAAGATCTCGATGAACGTAGTCTGTGTTTGTAGTTCGTTTTTGCAATCGAGTTTTGTTTTGTCCAGAAATCACCAAAACAGTCTCAGCCGTCCATATTAGGTTTCGTGATCAACGGTGGTTCTTCGACTTTGGAGTGATTGGCGAGCACTACGGCATAGAGGCGGCCAAGAGGTTTCTATCTATGGTGGCCAATCATCCTAGATCTCCACCAGTTCACCAGAAACCGAGCACTAACGCGGCAGCCATGGAGGTTGACTGGGGACGGCGTGGCAAGTCACGCGACTTCAGGTGGGGTGGCCTTGGACTGCGAGCACACCAGAGTGGTTGGATCTAGACAATTTCGTGTGTGGCGGCGGCGATCTGGAGTGGAAGGCGGTGGCTGGAGCTCGAACGCAAGTTTGATCACGTCTGTTAGGGTTAGGAGATGATGGTATATTTATGAATTTACCCCTATCTTTGTTTTAATTTTAATTTTAAATTTTCAATCTTCTAACTCCTATAACTTTTTCATACGAGCTCTGATTGACGCGCAGTTTCTTCCATTGGGTTCGTATCGAAATTCCGGACAATAAGAAACTGGTTGGGTAAATTTGGAGACTATTAAAATTTTTGGCTTTTATTGGATTTTTAATCGGCTATAAATCAAAGGTAAGTGATTTAACGTACTCACGCAATACTAAAGCTTCTTATGTTAGTTGAATTAAATTTATGAAGTGATACAAAATTTATCGATTACTATTTGGTAATTTAAATTGTCATTTAAATTTAATTTGAATTTATATTAAATTAAATTGACATTTAAATTAATATTGAATGTAATTGCTAGTTAAGTACCTGATATTGATAACTAGTTAATTGTTGTTATTTATTGGCTGATTTGGATGTTGATTGTAATGGATGTCTATTTGTTGACATTTTGGATGATTGGATGTTTATATATATATATATATATATCCCTGTTATCACCCTGTATATTAATTGAAAGCATGCAAACTGTTATTTGAATTATTTTGAATAAATTAAGAAATAGGTTGAAATGATATATACCTATGACACTTTGATTTGGATTGAAATGATATATATCCATCCCTATAATTAAAATTGGAATAACCGATCACTTGGCCATAGGGTAGAAAAGTATATACGGACACCAGATTGGTTAAATTCAATGGTTTTAAAATCTTGATTTTTGGATTTTGATTAAATGAAATTGTTTTAAAGGAAATAAATTATGGATTTATATGAATTGAATTATTTCTAATTCAAGCTTTCGAATGTTGAAATTTAAATTGATTAAAGGAAATTGTTTGAAAGAATTAAATTGGAAATGTGAAGTTATAATTGAGGTATGACTTTAATTTTGGAAATTTAATTATTTTAAGATTTGGACCTTAAAATTGAACAATGAGGTTAATTTGATTTAAGCGATTTAAATTAGTAAATTGAAATTGGGCTTGAAATTAATATTGATTGAAATGGTTTAAAATAAGAATTGAATTGAATTTAATTGTTGAATCGAATTTGAAGTTAAATCAACGTTTCGAAAATTGAAGTTAATTCGAATTGAAATTGAAATCAAGTTGATTTGCACTAAATCAAAATTGAGTCAATTGAATTGAAAGATTGGAAATTGAGTTTTGTTGATTTGAAATTTGGACATGAGTCCAAATTTGTTGAAATGGAAAGAAATAGTTTGATTTGATATTATTTTCAAAATAAATTATTTGAATATAAACTGTTTAAAACCTATCTTTTTATTATTCAAATTATTTAGATTTTCCAAACTATTTTACTATATAAACCATTTTCATTACTCAAACCATTTTATATCAACCATTTTAAATCTTTAAACTATTAAACTAATTTAAACTATTTATAACTATTCAAACTATTTTCTAAAAATTTCAAACTGTGTAAAGTTGGAAGGTTTATATTTAAATCGTTGATTTAAATGCGAATGTGGTTAAATGTGGTTATAACCTAAGTTGGAATTTTAAATGATATTTTCAAGTGAAAATGACATATTTTGAGTAAATATGGTATTTGAAATGAAGTGATATTTTTGAGGTGAATATGATATTTTGATATCAAATATGAATCATTTTCGAAATGTAAAAGAACCAACCGATGTGAAAAACGACGTTTGGTTGTTAAAGAGACCGGAGCCTCTTATTGCCATACTCTCTGTCAATATTGGAACCACTTTAACAACTGTGTACGTAGTGGACGATCCAAAATGAAGTGGTTTGATTTGGTGAACGTTTTCTAGATTTGAAGAAAGAGAATGATGATGGATGACCTCGACACTTTTGACAATTTGAAATGACTAAAACAGGAGCTATATCGGACCAATGAGGCTAGCTACCTCTAGCGCGCACACTTCTTCGTATTACCATCTTGACTTTGAAACTTGATTGATGCACACCTTTGGATTTTGGGAGTGTTGGACGCAGTGGGCCGTTAGGAGTTACCACCAGTTGGAAAATGCAAAATGGTCGTGTCCAACCTTGGGAATCGCCTCGCGTGCCTTGTCATACTCTTTATCCTTATTCGCGATCACTACGATTTTGTTTTAGTGTTGTCTTATCATGGTGCCTCCCTGGCTACCGATGTTACTGGTAATGCTACTAAGGAAAACTGTGGGACAATGCTTAAAAATGTGTTAGGGGGGATCAATGTAAAGCCTCAACGCTATTTTAATACTTTACATTACTGATAGACACTACATATATAGCGTATTTTACTACATATAGATAGTTTAACGGATCCTTAGGAGATGGAAAATCCCGTAACATCTCTTAAGTTATTGCACGCACGTTATACACTGGATATGAGATGTAAAATACCGTAAACATCTCTAAAGCTATGAACATATTTAATTTTTGTTGATTTAACTTACATAAGAACTTCTAGTTCTGACTAGAGTGTTTTGTCTTTTCATTACGCTCGGCTCAGCCTGAGCTTTTCAGTGCTAAAGACATTATTTCTAGAGGACGAAGATGGAGTTTGGTGTATTATATTATTAGTATGTTCCACTGCATCATTATTGATATGTTGTTGTTTGTACTCCGATTATGTTGTAATAATTGTGTAATCAAACGTATATTGTAAAACAGCTTCATGAACTGTTTATTTGATTATTATATTTTGTCATTCCGCTGCGAGATTTTGTATTTTGTTTCCTTCTTTTCTCTTATTTTCTTATTAAATCCCATTGACAATTCTCCCTTTTAAATGGTTTGAGTTAGACATGTGTGGTTTATTGTCGATTTAAACCATCCAAAAAGGTGGGTCGTCACAACTCCCTTCCTCAATTAAATCATCCTTTTATCACAATCCAACCTACCCCATAGCGAGACATCCAATCCATTCCCAAAATCAACCCATACCCATGAAATTTAATACATATGTGTCATAGGGAACTCCACAAGTGAATGACCAACTTGAAGTGATGACATATATTAATAAATGGGATGATCGCTCGACAGGATTTGACATCGAAATTTATTTGTACATAATGTCAGACTTAAGGGCTAAACTATCGACTAACAAACTAGCTATGAATGAATAAGATGCACCAGTGTCAAGTAAAGTATGAACATAGGAATTAGATAAATCTACACACCTTCCATCATAATCTGCTTTCCCTTCTCCTGAGCTGACGGTAATGCAACATTGGAGGTAGGAACAACATCCAGAGCATATACCTTCACTATCTGACCTCCATTCTTTAGAGCTGGACAATCCCTCTTTATATGTCCAAACTGATCACAATTATAACACATCACTTTCTTCAGAGTTGGGCTACCTTACAAACCTTTGCTTTGTCTCCCACTTGGTCGCAATTATAGCATACCTTTCGAGAGAATCATCCTACAGTTCCTGGCTATGTGTCCCACTTTTTAACATTTATAACATGTAAGCACCTGGTTATTGCCCTGTCCTCCTTGTAATCCATTTCCTTTACATTTACCCTGTTGTTGGCCCTCTCCTCACTTACCCGGGTCCTTAAAAAAAGTTCCATTCGGAGAATTTAATAATGTAGCTTTTACTAAACCTTCAAATGTAGCTCTATATAGTATTTGATTTAATGCAAGCTCCCTCAAACGTGAATTCAAACCCTTTGCAAACTTCAATGCCTTCTTCTCTTTGGTATTAACTAACTCAAACCAAAATCCGGCCAACTCATTGAAGTAACTTACGTACTCTCCATTTATCATCTCTCCCTGCTTAAGATGAATAAACTTTTCCAGTAATAGATCCATCTCAAAACCAGAAAGGAACGTCGTCTCAAATCTTCTCTTGAACATCCTCTAAGTAATAATATTCTCATCTACTTCAGCTATCATCACTTCCCACCAACATGTCGCCTCACCTTGAAAATGCTAAGAAGTTAACTATTGCTTAATAATACCTCCAATTTCTAAAAGGTTGAAAATCTTCTCACAATTATTAAGTTATACCTGAGTCAGTGTGTATGGTTCCGTCTCGACAAAAGGCTTCCCACCAAGGCTAGAGAAATCTCTACACAACTTAGTAAAGTCAACAATTGGTGGTATTGGCACTGGAACCACACCTTGTTTAGTAGTGGTTATAGTGGCAACGGGTTTAGTGGGGTTGGCACTAGCTTGGCTCATCGCCTGAATATAGCATCTAAACCATACTAGAATATTAACTCTGAGAATATCTAGTACATCTACTTGGGTGCTAGTCCCTACCCTGGTCTCTACCCTACTAGTATTGGCTATGTTGGTCTTTATTCCAGTTTCGACTGAACTACTCATTTCAGCTATCTGCAATAATGAGATTCATTAGCAAGTCCCCAATAAATAGTAAAAAAACCGTAACAGTAATTGGTGTGTGTGTGTGTGTGTATACTTAATTCCTATATATAATATATATATATATAATATCTAATAGAAAATATGAATATACTCTCTCACTATGTTCCCGGTTCCTATCCTAGTTTCTAACCTAAGCTAACAACTTGCCTTTTCGACCCTGGGTCTAATGAAACCGATGTCAAAAACCCGAGAATTGAAAAGGCAACTCATCGGAGTGAGATAAAATATGTATAATAGATACAGTTCTAACTAACAACTTTCAGTGTCTCACAGCAGAAAAATAAAATATAATACAATAACCATAATAATCATATCACATCACCATAACATTTCTACAATGTTAGATACATTTGTCTATACAATATAAATATAACCTAATCCAGTTAAACTCCTTAGATACTCTTAGCCACAACCTAAGATTACCTGGACTAATCTTGAAAATGGCCTCCTCCTCCACCCTAAACCCTTCCCAAACTTCCTCCAACCCTATCCCTCCCCAGGTCTTTGTTGCCCTCACCTTACCAGATCTCCGACCACGCGACCCCCCTACAGCCACGGAGGCTCAGCCCCCACCTCCGGTCGACAACACCCTTCCACCAAACGCATCTATCAACCTTAATCCCCCCTTCCAACCTCCAGTCGACAACTCCCTTCCACCAACCAACCACAGTCTTCCCTTCCAACTTCCCAACCCCTCTACTGTTAGATATGAAGCTGCTAATCCCAGATCTGAAAGCTCCTCCTGGTCATCGTTGTTCAAAAAGTTACCAAAAATGCAGGAAGCTATAAACCTGTCGAGTTTCAACATACATTCTCTTCCTCCAATGCTATCATTCCTCCTGCTGAAGTCCTTGAAGCTGGTATTTCGTACTGGGAAAATCATTTGGTAGGGTTCTTTCTTGACAAAGCCCTTTCTTTCTCTTCAGTACTCCAACATTTGAGACTTGTTTGGGGTTCGCTGAAAGGTATTAACATCAAATCTAATGGCAATCTATTTTTCTTTCAATTTGATGATTTGGAGAAAAAAATGAAAGTATTGGAATCGGATCCAATTATTATAAATGGTAAGGTGTTTATTATCACAAAATGGAACCCTACCATAGACAATATTCAACATGAAATTAAGTCTATTCCTGAGTGGGTGTACCTAACGAATATCCCTTCTATGCATTGGACACCTATTGGTATTAATTGGATAGCAAGCTACTTGGGTAAAGTCATTTGTCTGGATGTGTCAACGGAAAGGCGTGAAAGATTTAAGTTTGCTAAAGTTTTAGTCGAAGTTGAACCCTTAAAACAACTGCCATCAACAATCCCTGTCCAGTTAAAAGATGAACAAGATGCCATAGTACAAGTTGAATATATGTGGAAACCAGATATCTACTCTGGCTGTAAAGTTTTTGGACATGTGGATTCAAAATGCCCCATGAGCAACCCAGAGGGAATGAGACCGTGTACAGAAGGAAATAATCAAATGAAACAGTAAACCAAGAATTTGGCTCAAGACAGCTTCACTGTGGTCAAAAGAAGAACAAAACAAAGTAGAAAACCTTACCAAAAAATCTCCAGATCAAATGCAAACGTCTCCTCTTCAAAACCCCTCTTTCCCAACACGTGTCATCCCACCCCAGTTATGCCGCAAGTTGCAATGCCTCAAATAATTAATCCTCCCTTCTCTCAATCCACTATCTTTCCAAATGATATGTGTCAACCCCTTAAATCCTCGTACCCACTCAGTAATAATATCCCTATCTTTAATAATCCAACCCCTTTGGCATTCAATGCCTCAACATGCAGCCTACCAATTCATGCCACCTCGCTCCCATCTACATGCAATTTTAATTAAGTCCTCCCTTGAACGTACACGCTAATTTCAACAGCTCCTCGACCATTTTTTCTTCTTCAACCCTTACTACTCCAACTTGCTCCATCCCCCAAATTTCCACCTCATCCCCATGCATCACTTCCCAACCAATCACAGCGTCAACGAATAATGCTTCATCTGATGCCAACCATTCTCTAGGCCATATCACTGAACCTTCTCCCACTGTAGTGACCCCACCCTTCCCTTTCTCTACTGTCCCTACTCCAAGTCTAGCTACCTCAAACCACTTTGATATGCTATCTGAAGATGCCGGCACATCTGAAGCCTCACCTCCTAACAATGCTTCTCATAATAACAATCACAGTGAAACACCAACCAAAGGAAAAAATTTAGCAGTTGCAAAGAAGGTATCCCCTAGAATAACTCGTAGTAAATCGAGAGACCGCGACAATGGAAAAACTTTCCAGCCTAAAGAGATAATACCGAATTCATGCCCAGTAGATGACAACTCAGACCCTAATCAAACATTAACCGGTTCATCCACCAAGCAAAATCCGACAACCCTCAATAACCCCTCTACATCTTCTCAATGATTGAAAACATAGCCGTATGGAATGTACATGGATGTAACGTTATATCCAAACAAAAGGAAATCAATCTCCTTATTCGAGAAAAAGATCTTCATATGATAGCCATCATTGAAAACAAGCTGAATTGCCAATCCATCAACAAAGCTTGTGAAACCATCCTTCCCAATTGGAACTTCCTAAGCAACCTTTTAGATGCTCCTTTTGGCCGC
This sequence comes from Allium fistulosum, assembly GCA_030737815.1. Lineage (NCBI taxonomy): Eukaryota > Viridiplantae > Streptophyta > Magnoliopsida > Asparagales > Amaryllidaceae > Allium > Allium fistulosum. Next base: position 1,461,197,337 of record CM060902.1, read on the forward strand.
ATTCTAGTAATGTGGAACCCATAAATCTTCACAGTTAAATCCTTCACAACCTCCAATCAATTCTATCATGCTCTTATATGCCATGAGTCTAGCAAATTAGATTTCTATTGCACCTTTGTATATGCCTTTAACTCCCAACAAGCCAGGCAGCCTTTTCTTGACACACCACCAAATCTAAACCCTTTATTAATGCCGTGGATAGCAATGGGTGACTGGAATTGTATGCTATATGCTTCTGACCGCATTGGTGGAAATCCCCTGTCGCAAAGTGAACTGCTTCCCCTCAACGAAGCGGTTTACCTGGCTAATCTTTTAGAATGCAAATCTCAGGGGTCATATTTTACATGGAATAATAAATCCAGATCTGGTATAAGGACATTTTCCAAGCTTGATAGAATCTTCATAAATTCTCTTGCCTCCAAACTTGGCCGAACCTTTATTATGACATTCTTCCCCCAAGTCTTTCGGATCATTCTCCCCTTGTTATCCATTTCTCTAGCCCTATCACAAAACCCCCATCTCAATTTTGCTTTTTCAACAATTGGTGTACTCACCCATCCTTTATGGGCATAGTCACCGATGCTTGGAACAAACCGGCCTATGGCAATCCCATGTTCACTTTACATTCCAAGATGAAAAACGTTAAAACCGCCCTTAAAACCTGGAGCTATGATGTGTATGGAAAAGGATCCAAGCTCTCCTCCTTTCTTCAATTACAACTTGAGCAGGTACAAATTAAAATGCAACTCAACCCTACTGACCATGAATTGTCTATGCAGGAACACCTTTTAACGGATAAGCTAATGCAAGCCCATAAATCTGAAGCCTACATGTTAAAACAAAAGTGCAGGGATCGATGGGATAAAATGAGGGACAAGAATACTGCATATTATCATGCTTTTCTTCAAGCTAGATGTGCAAAAAAAGCTATTATCTCCATTCGGGACGACCACAATCAGACATGTGAAGGCCAAATTCCTGTAGCAACTGCTTTCATTGAACATTTCTTTAACCTGTTGGGAAAAAATGCTATGGAATCCATATCTCATCAGGAAATTGATTACTTAACTTTTCCATCTCTTTCTGAAATTTAGGTTAAAGAGTTACAGCAAGATATCACGGATGAAGAAATCAAACAAGCCTTATTTTCGATCCCACGTGACAGTGCAGGCATCCCCGATGGATTTAACTCTGTTTTCTTCATCGAATGCTGGAGCAGCATAAAGGACGTTTTCTTGACAGCTATCCAAAACTACTTCTCCAAAACCAAGATGTTGACTGGTATTAATGCGACAAACATCTGTCTCATTCCAAAAGGAGATAACCCATCATCGGTAGACCACTTCCGACCTATAAGCTGCTGCAACACCACCTATAAATGCATCGCCAAGATACTATCCAATAGATTGAAAAAAGTTCTCCCTACACTTATATCCACCAATCAGAGTGCCTTCTTGGAGAGCAGAAACATAATGGACAACATTCTCCTTGCGCATGAGCTGCTGCGTGGATATGAAAGCAATTATCTAAGTCCAAGATGTTGCATTAAAATAGACATCAAGAAGGCGTATGATACATTGATACTATCAACTGGGAAGCCATCCTTTTTGCCATGGACAAAATGCGCTTTCCATCCAAGTTCATCAAATGGGTAGAAGAATGCATCTCCACCCCTTCGTACTCCATTATGGTCAATGGAGCTGCTCAGGGATACTTTAGGGGAAAACGAGGTAATCGTCAAGGCGATCCTCTAAGTCCATATCTCTTTCTTATCATCATGGAGATGCTAACTATTCTTCTGAACGACAAATTTGCGAGACGGTTGATAGATCACCACCCTAAATGCAGCAGGCCCAGCATCACGTCGCTGTGCTATGCAGATGATCTCATTATTTTCACAAAACCAAACCAAAAATAGCTCGATGAGATTTTTGCCACCTTATCATCTTTTGAGAAACTTACTGGGCTCAGTATTAATCTGGCGAAAACCAGCATTTTAATTTCTGGAATGCAACCTAATGATTCAGTTCATATAGCTACACGCTATAACATTTCCTTGCAACAAATGGGAGCAACTTACTTGGGCATTCCCCTAACCTTTTGACGAGTTCAAACCAAACACTGCATGAAGATGTATGACAAGATAATATAGAAAATGTCATCATGGTATAATAGGAAATTATCGCAGGCTGGGAGGCTTACTATTGTTAAGTCTGTTATTTTTCCTATGCAAGTGTATTTTTCCAGAATGATTGTGCTGCCCATAAAACTCATTAAAATGATATCTAAAGCCTGTAACCATTTTCTATGGTCAGGAAACCCTTACTCCAAAAAGCCAATCCCCATTTCTTACTCTAAAATCACTGTTCCGTTCAAGTATGGAGGGCTTGGGATTATAAATGTTAAAAAATGGAATAATGCGGCTTTCTCTACTCACCTCAACTCAATCATTTCAGGCAGAGCATCAATATGGACTGAATGGTGCACTAAACACTATGTCGGCAACAAGGACTTTTGGGAGATGGAAGTCAAGCAGAACATGAGCTGGGTTTGGAAGGAAATATTAAGAGCTAGGGATCTTTTCTTTCCTCATATTCAATTATCTCTTGACGAGTCAGCTAACATACCTTTTTGGACTGCCCCTTGGGTCGGCATGGGGATCAGTATCAAAAATCTCCTTTCATATAATGAGATGATCCAAACGGGTATCCCTTTAAATGCTAAAGTAATCGATTATGTCAATGATAACAATATCACACTGCCTTACAGCAGCAACCCTAGGATCAGGAGAGTTTGGAATCACATAAGTACCCATAAACCTCTTCTCAACACTGCATCCACTCTCCTTTAGGGAACTCGAAAAAAGAGCATTCCATTCGTGTAGTTTATAAAATCCTAACTCATTCAGAATCTCGCTATGCTGAATGATGGTACAAAAGAATATGGGATGATTCGGGTAACCAGCGCCAGAATTTCCTGATGTGGAAGGTCATTAAAAATGCTATATTAACCAAATCAAAGTTATTCCGCATGGGACTGCCAATTTCCACTGTGTGCGAGATGTGTGATGTTGATAACGAATCAAATCTACACTTTTTCTTCAGATGCAGTTATGTTCAGTCTGTATGGGAAAACATCATGAAAGATTTTGAGCGCAATGGGCCATATAGCGACAGCATTGAAGAATGGTACAATATTTTTTTGGCTACGAGATGGAGAGATACTCCGACAAAAGTTTACTTACTTGCTTGAAGACCATCATGGAAGAAATATGGAGGGAGAGGAATGCAAGGCTCTTTGATCAGAAAAGAGAAGAGGCTAAGGTGGTAGCAATGAAATGTGCAGCGCATATTAGGTGGAAGACCTCAATGTGGCAGCCTAATGTTGATGTTGCGTCTTTTAGGTCTTAGGTTTTGTTTGGATTGCATGATGCTTTTTTGGTCATGCTGTTCATTTTTGGCTCTTGGTTTTTGTCTGTCCATGGTTTTTGGTTGTTTTCCTTTTCTTTTTTGCAATTTTTGTACCTATTTTCTTTTTTATTTTAATAGAAGGAGGTAAGGGCCCTCGTTAAAACCCTACTTAAAGTCCAAAAAATATATATAACCTAATCCACATACACATAGTCAAATTCAAGTAACAACACTTATCTACATCACATATAGTACATATAAATGAATCCCTGTCTCTAACACTATCTCATTTCCAAACTCCATAAACCCTAATATATAAGTAAAAGGAAAAAGTAGGAGTGGGTTAGACATAAGTCCAGTGGGTGAGCCATACTTTACTCTACATATACTACAAAAATAATACTATAACATGATATGAGTCTAATGCTTGGTCACCTCACATCCTGCCTATCACATCATACCTAGTCATCATATACATTTAGTCTTACAACATCATTTCTAAGTGGACTCACTTCCCTAGACCAACTTCATGCCCTTCAAGTTCCCTTATTGCCAATCGTCACTTAAGTTTCATATAGAACTCACTTCCCCAGATTGCCCAACGCCTAAAGGGTCACCTATTGTCCTCGTACTAACTGAACTCATGCCTTGGACCATATGTAGCCTACACGATCGGTTACCATCCACCTCCAGACTAAACCACCGAAGCACTATAGAGGAGCAATGCAATGCTTAGATCACTTACTTGTATCATGGGTCCGTATTTGTACTGTATCCATGTTCATATCCATATAACGGGCCACCTACTTACTCCACAGGTTCATTTACATTCACTTTCATCACCGTATAACAGTTCCGTATCAGAATAATGTACATATTCACTTCAAATGGCAACCAATCATCACACCCATTCACTCAATTCATAACGTCATCATTTTCCTTGTCAATAGCCTCCAATCACCTTCAAAAAACAATAGGAACTTAATCCGAATTGGTAATTATTATTTTATACAGGCCCTTACGGGTACAGGTTCAGCCTGGCCTAAAATTAGGACACCGGTACCTCGGTTGCACCAATCGGTGGATCAGTGCCAGACATGGATTTGTCTCATCAACTCCATAGTTTCGGCTCAAGTCACCTCTGATCACTTGAGAACGTCCCTAGTTCCTAGACCTACGTTTCTAAGTCTGGTTTTCACTTTATTTCATTAATTTGGGTGTGTATTCATTTAATCACCATATTTGTATAAAAACTTAGTTCTAATTTATTGTTCATGATGAATTCCCTCCCAAAACCTAATTAAATCCGAATTTAAGTATATATAAGTGATTATCTACACTATTATAGCTAGCATATCATATATAGCATCAAAATTGCATTACATGAAGGGAATGCATGAATCACTCACTAAATTATCATTTCCGACCAAAATTTGTACTGTCTAACCTGTTGTGCTTCCTTGCTTCAGAATTTCACCTTCAAGTTGCTATAGATGCATATTCCTCCTTACTAGCTTCATGATGTCGCTGATATCATGCGATTTCGTTGAGTTTTGAGTGAGATAGAGTGATTTTAGTTCAATCTATAATGAGGAAAAAGAAGATAAAGAGAAAGAGCGTGTGTTGATTTTTGAAAATTGAATTATGGAGTACATGGCATTTTTGTTTTAAACTAAAGGAGGGAAAGCAAGCCCCATTTCAAAATTCAAATTCCTAAGTTTTGGCCCCTGATCAGCTTGACACTGTTTCTACCGTAGTTTCTTCATAAGGAGTCCAAACAAGGTAAACGAAAATACCGTGCACACCAGAAAAACGAGATGGTCGTAACGACATTAATTTCTTCGTCAAATTCTAACGTTATAAAATTTACCGTTTTGATCCCTCCTTATTTTATTAACACGTTAAGTTCAATTATTTTCACATCATTATATTATTAATATTTAATTAAAATATTTACAAATTTTTTCAAGATTTTACAATCGCCTATTATAAATTAGATCTTATCTCACTTAATTAATTATACCCATTTAATTAAGTCATATGTACATATATTTTGGCCCGTCTTATTTTTAAAAATTCCGGCTTCTCAAATAATAAGTATATATACAAGTTAGTATGTTGGCCAAAAAATAATAAAAGAAATATGTAACAACTATACATTTTATTATATAATTTTAGGTCCTCTAATAATATTTAATTAATTAATATAACCATAATATTAATTCCTCCATAATAGTAATTTATAACTTTTCCAAATTATTACAATAAATTATTTTTGGTCAAAAACTAAGTGTGTGACTCCAAGTTGTTAATTCAGCCTGCAGTAATATTCAAATAATTTTAATATTTAAGCTTGTACGGACGATTTTTGGCGCATAGTATTAGACATGAGTATAGTTGCTTACAGATTATCTAGATGAATTCCAATTTCTTATCTATTAAAGCAACACCCTAAAGCAACGATATATTGTGCATGTTTTCTCTTTGTCATCATTATATTACTTAGATATCTTGTAACGACCCATATTTTACATATTGGAGGATCGTAAAATAATTTTATTTAATTCATTTGAGGTCGTATAATTCTAATATTTTGGGATATGGTTCTTAAGGATGTTATACATATATATGATTTTTTATGAATTTTTATGTGACCATTTTGCCCCTGGAGATCTTATTTCGGCTATAACTTTTGATAGAACCCGAACTAGATGCTCTAACCTATTTCATCGCTGCAGGATGGTGGTTTTCAATTCCTTAAAGTGCTCATATAGGAAAATCAGATAAGTCGTTAGGAAGTTATAGCAGTTTTAAGTTTTAAAATCTGTTGACCGGAATTTGAAAGGGAAATAATGGGTTAAATTAGCAAGCCCAATAGTTTAATCAGGATTGGCTATAAATATAAGGTGAGAGAAACCATTTGAAGTTTGCCGCTCATTTGATATCAGGCTTAAACCTTAAATTCTCTCTAATTTTCCATTCATCCCATTGGATTTTAACTCAAATCATCTCTAATTACAAATTAGAGGCCAGATCTTCAATGAGGAGTTTGATTTCATCATTTGGACTGCATCTTTATCCGATTTGTTGCTGTTCAGATTGGATCTTCATCATATTTCATAGGTTTGGTAGATTTGGTGAGTGATGATGATCTCTCACTAGTCTATGATGAATTATATGTTGTAATTAGGTGATTATAGGTTAGAATTGTCAAATTAAGCTATAAATTGCTTAGAATTTGGTAATTTCAGATTTGGAAACCCTAGTTTAACCTAATTAAACATGTTATTGGGATTAGATCATTGGCTAGTGTCATTTGTGTATATTTGGCTATGAAATTCTATGTGTTAGATTAAATCTATGCTAGAATTGTGATGGTAGATTGAATTGGATGATTTGTATGTTCATATTGGATGTAATTGGATGACTTTCTATGTTTGATTCGCTGTTATATTTGAATTGCTTGCTATGCTTGATTCGTTTGCTAATGTTGTGCTTGTTTTAGGACTTAGATTGGTGATCAGAGCATATATGAAGTAAAGTTCATCGAAATCGCACGAAACTTGGAGGATAGGCTCTGGAGCACGTCAGGAGGAAGTCTTGTGAATTGCACCATAGTTGGAGCTAAGTATTTGGATCGGCACTGATCCGATTGGATCGGTACCGATCCGAATTTTGAGCTCCAATTGAGGAGCGATTCATAAGGGGAATATAGCATGGGTTTTAGAGTTTCTCTATGAAATTGGATTGAAGGATAGGCCAAGTGTTGAAGATTGGATGGATCATCTTTATTGGATCGACTATGGTGCACAGAAGAGAAGATCTGAAGGTTAAGAGGATGGCTAACAGTTTATGGCATCTAGAGGGAGTGCACTAGAGGCTGGAAGAGAAATGGAGTATAAATTGGCTAAGTATTTGGATTAGCACCGATCCAATTGGAACAGATTGGTACTGATCCAAGTTATTGGCTCCAATTGATTTGAAGATCTAAGGGGAAGATTCTTGGGTCGTATAGGATCATGCTGGAAGTTGTGGCTCATTGATTGCTTCTACCATTTGGAAGTTATAGCATGACAAAGTTTTGGCTCTTCGGTCGGGGGCTTGGATAAGGAGTATGATCGAAGGAGTTGATAGACAGCACGGGATGGAACAAGGCTGTGGTATAATGGACCGGGTTGAGTGGAAGGACTCGTGCCCGGAAATGAATTGGTGTTGTGAAAGCTCTGAAGATTTGGGAGAAACAAGGAATTGTTGATAACTCAAAGTGTTATGGTTGTTTTCAAGCAGCGATACTATATGAGGGGGCACCCGAGGGATGGTAGCGCCAGTCGTGTATCCTGGACCGCTCCAAGAGGGTCTACTATCTGATGGTACGAAGGTACCGTAAGAGACAATCATGCGAGGTTTTGAACCTGAAAGTACGGGCGAATACAATCGAGAACCGAGATTTCCATTAGTCTTTAGCAAGCGAGGAAGAGGCCATGCAAGTTATCATATATTCAAGGCTTTAGAAAATGATGGCAAGGTTTTGGTTGACGAATGCTATGGTTGCTATTTCTCTCAAGTAGGCTATCATATATAAGAATGCTGGAGAAGGGATTGGAATATGGTCAATGGAGAAGGCCACTTAGATTCTTATATCCTATTATGTTATAGTATTCTATTGTCATTTATTTGAGTGGCATATTATATCTTATTATTATGTGCTAATTCTTTGGTTGCAGGGACAGGTCAGGTATGGTTTTTATACCAGTATAGTACTATATTTTCCAGTATAGCTTTTGATATTCATTTACCGCTCACACCAGACTGTTGTGTGACCCGAGGTTTTATGTTTCCTCTAATCATCTTGGATGCTCTTAAATGAATAGACTAGATGACAGGTTTGGAGTAGTAGCAGCTGTACGAAGACGAGCTTAGAGAAGCTATGGAGTATTACTCTATATTTGTAGTTTGCGCTGTCTATTTCTATGTACTTTGAGGGATGTAGTGAGGAAATGTTGTACCGAGATATTATGACATTTGTACCTTTATTCATGTTTTAGTGGAGATGTTATTCTCACTTGTTATGGCTCACTATATTCTGTTGTATATTTTCTACATTATATTTTATCCATGCGCTATGAAATATGCAACAAGTTTTCTGCTTTAAATTTCAACCTTGATGATCGTTCCATATCAGCCTGGCACAGTTACAATGCTCTTTTGGGTCATTGATATGCCGGTGGTATGGGGTGGTCGTTTCATTTGGTAGCAGAGCTCTAGTTACGAGTTAACCGAAGCAAGTCAAGAGTATACACTAAAGAAGGGAGAGTATTTGTTAATGAAAATATTATGCTGTATTGTAATATTATATAGTATAATATTCATTTAAGTACCATTACATCTTTTCTTTGAATGAGGCTAATCATTCTTATTACAGATAAGAATGAACCGGAACACAAAGAATGTTGCCAGGAATAACTCCACTTCAAGAGTGGAAAAGGGAGCGAGATCAGGAGCCGCTACATCCGATTTTCAATCCATGTTCGATGCAACGGTGGCTTCGCTAGTGAGGACAACCCAAACTACTCCTGATGTGACTTTAGGTAGTGGTGCTCCTTTGCAAGTGCCTAGGATTGACTTTGCCAAGCTTTGCAAGGATTATTCTACTCTTGGAGGGAAGCCATTCTTGGGAACAAAATCAGCTATTGACATGCAAGATTGGATAGATACTTGTGAAGGCATTTTCAAGGATATGGATGTGGAAAATGCTTTGAGAGGAAGCTTGCTTCAAGATAGCTACAGGGCCGAGTAATGATTGGTGGAATGTTGTTATCATTGCTACTCTAGAGGATCATATTTCTTGGGATTAGTTTTAGGCTAGATTTGAGGAGAAGTTCATTCCCGCGGCTCAAAAGTCCGTGCTGTTCAAGAAATTTTCTGAGTTGGAGCAAGAGGAGATGTCCGTTTCTGAGTATGTGATAGAATTGGATGCTTTGTCTAAGTATGGGATGTCTTTTATTGATACACCTTTGAAGAAGAATGAGAAGTTTATCACTGGATTGAACGATCACTTGGAAGAGAAGTTGGTAGACCACAATAAAGTTTCTTTTGAGAAGTTGGTTGAGAAAGCACTTAGACAAGTGTGTTTGTACCTTAAAAATAGGACTGGTATTGCTGCTGTTGCTGAGAAAGAGGAACCAAAACCACAGCAGGGTAATGGAGGTAAGAAGAAGTGGAATGGAAAAAGAAGCAACACCAAAAGGGGAAAGGGGGTTAGAAAAAGTATAAGAGTGAAATTGTTTGCCATGGTTGCAAGGCTGTCAAGAAGTGCTACAACTGTGATATTCCAAGGCATATTAAGAAGGATTGTCCAAAACCACCTAAGGATAAACAGATTGTGAAGGCATATGCTTTGGATGTAGTCCCGACTTCTTCTTGTGCTCCTACTACTAAGGATAACGAGAAAGTAGTCATGGTGCAAGGTATGCTTTCCATCAGAGATGTTTCTATTAGAGTTCTCTTTGATACTGGAGCTTCGCATTCTTTCATCTATGGTGACTTAGTATGCAAACTAGGTTTGAAACCCGAGATAGTAGACCAACCTTTGATTGTGACCAATCATGTTGGAGGATCTACTAGTCTTTGTATGATATGTCAAGGCTTATTTTTATCGAGTCATGGAAGTTCTTTTGTTTGTGATTGCTTTGTTCTTATTTTTGTCGGGTTCAGGATTATTTTGGGAATGGACTGGCTTAAGAGGTATGAGGCGATTGTGGATTGCGAGAAGCTTGAGGTGACAATTGGGAATGTGGAAGGGTGAAAGGTAGTGATACGCTGCTTACCAGAGGATGGGGTATTGGCCAGCTTTCTATACTCGCTTGAGATTCTACAAGAAGGATTGTCATCTATGCCTATCACTAGAGAGTACCTTGATGTCTTTGAGAAAGTGACAAACTTGCCGCCACATAGAGAGATCGAGTTTTGGATCGACGCAGTGGATGGAGCCAGACCTATAGTGATGCCTTTGAGGCGTATGGCACCCAGAGAACAAAAAGAGTTAGAGGTGCAAGTGGGCGATCTATTCAAGAAAGAATTCATTCAGAGAAGCATATCCAAATGGGGCACACCTCTTGTATTCCGACTAAAGGGGATGGTTCTTTGAGTTTATGTATTGATTATCATGAGCTGAACAAGGTTACAAAGAAGAATAAATGTCTGCTTCCACGGATTGATGACTTGTTTGATCAGTTGCATGGTGCAAAGGTATTTTCTCAAATGGATTTGGCAATGGGATTTCACCAGCTGAGAATGGCTAAAGAAAGTGTGCCTATTACTGCATTTTGGACACCGTCAAGTGGTTGGTGATGCCTTTTGGGTTAACCAACGCTCTGGCATATTTTGTGGATCTTGTGAATATAGTCTTCAGAGATCAGTTAAATAAGTTCGTCCTTGTGTTCATGGATGACATTCTGATTTACTCCAGAACCGAGGAAGAGCATAAGACGCACTTGAGGATTGTGCTTGAGATTGTTAGAAAGGACAAGTTGAGAGCTATGTTCTCTAAGTGTTACTTCTAGAAAGAAGAAGTGAGATTCTTGGGTTATTCATGTGCACGTAAATGTGCATATATTTACATCCATATTTTATCTCTCTGTATTTAAATAAACATCATATTTGGGCATTTTAACATGTTTAAAACCAAAATTCAATTATTTTCAAACCATCATATTTTCATCTTCATTCAAGGGAAAAATGGTCATTTTTGTGCATGTGTCAACTTAAGAATTTTTACTTGGACAATTTTTATGATTTTTATAGGATATTTTGAGGCATATGGAAGCGGGATTCATGATGATATATGCATGCACAAGGAAATACAAAGGAATGAAGAGGAAATAATTCAAGTTTAAGATCATGGAGGACCCCACTCACTTACCTAAATGTACAATTAGGAGCTAATGGACAACTAAGTGGAGGTAAAGCTTAATGCACATCAAATGATGGATTAATTAGTGGCTAATGGTTACTTGGTGGCCACACTTCCTAAGGGGTATTTTGGGAAGCCCCCTAAAAATGGAACTAGGGTTTCATGCATGTATAAATAACCCTCTTATGTACATGAACATATCTTCTACCTTTCATATTACTTAGAAAATTAGAGTGCAAAATTGTAAGCAATGTTTCATGAAATAAAAATGGCTTCTTATCCTCTTTCTCCTCTCTTATCTACATTCTTTTATTTACTTTTCATGCTTTTATTTATGCTCTTTCCTTTTCTTTGTTAGTAGATTAGTTTTACATTCATGCAAGTAGTGTAGCTTAATTCCTTTTGTTGTAAGTAGTTTAATTACATTCTCTTCTTTGCTTATTTTCTATTTTCTTCTCTTTTTAATGCTGAAATTTACTTGTGTTGCTTCAATGCCACAAATGAGTAGCTAAACCCCTCAACTTAGGCTAATGAAGCTCTCAAGTATTATATAAATTCAACAATTCTATGATTTATGATCTCTTGCATTTGTGCTTCATGGAAGTAGATATTGATGTAAGTTTATACAAGTGGGTTTGATAGCCTATCTTATATTTACAAATGAGCTATTCTTATTCAATATAAACACAAGTTACATCATGATTTGCTAATTGATTTTTGATTTTGAAATGAACGTGAAAACAAAATTTGATGATCTATATACTAATCACAATAGTAAATAGATTATACTTAAAAATAGTTTTTGCTTTGCTTCATTTTCATGAGAATTAACACGTGGCTTATTTGTTGTATTATAGTTTGATGGTTTCCTTTATGTTAATTAATGACATAAATAAACCATACTTATGATAAATACAACAATAAGTTCATTTAATGTCAAAACTTGAGATCATAGATTATTTGTTTGATTGATTTACAAAAATATGAGAGTGGATTGGCCCTTAAGTTGTTCTCTAATTTCATAGTTTTTAATCTTATTTTTATTTTAGTTTTAGCTTCTCTTTGTTCACAAATAGTAGAAAACAAGTTTCTCTCATTTTGGTCTAATTTGATTGAATAGCAAGTTTAAAATCTTAAAAATTCCCTACGGATCGACCCGTATTTTCCATGTACTACAAGTGTACGCCGTGCGCTTGCGGTTATTTTTATTATAAAATTCGTTCGGCTATTTTCTAGTTCATAGAACTTTAGTCGACGCAAACAAGTTTTTGGCGCCGTTGCTGGGGAAATTACTTTGATTTTGATTTTCTATTCTTCGAATTATTTTTTTTGCTTGATTTTTTTATGTTCTATTTTGCGTGTTTGTTTGCTTTTTAAAAAAATTGAGCATTTGTTGATGCACTGCCTTTGCTCTTATTAGTATTCATTTTATTGGCATCTGCATAGTATGTGTGGTGCTAGTGCATTATGTGTTTCTTTTGTTCACTCTTGTGTGTTGTTTGTTTTGGTTTAGTAATGTTGGTCTAGTTTTGTTTTATTGATTTAGTGTTAGTTTTCTTTGTTAAAAAAAGAAAAAAAAGACTGCATTTCAAAACAACATTACATTTCCCTTCTCTTTTATTCTCTGACTCTTTTACATTCTCAGACATTGCATTTTTCTGTCTACATTTCATTTACTTTGTTTTTCACATTGCATTACACTATTGCTTTATACTTTCATTTGCATTATTCTATTGCAATTTCTCCCATCTCTGCCTATCTACCTCCCCCATCCCCTCTGACATTACTGCATTGACCTCCCTGAATCCCTTGCCTTTGAACCATCAACTGCTAACTGCACGCGACTTCATTCCACCATTTCATTTTACTACTCCAGTCATTCACCCTTGCTTCAACTACCACCACAACCATCAAATACTACACATTTACGTGCACATCAAATACCCCCACACTTATCTTTTTATTCGTCCCTAAATAAAGGAAAACTAAGATAAATCCGTTTTCGTAGGGAGCACGATTGCATTGAGCGTATGCAATAAGCCGTTAAACCTCTGGGTGTCCCCAGTAGGACGAGTGTTGTCTCGTGAGGGTTTTTAGCGGATACTACCCACAAAATCCAAATGCAAAGTGAAAATATTTACAAAATGCAAGATTTATTTACAAAGAGATGAATGCGAGTTTTTGGAAATATTTACAAATGAAAGGTTTACTTTTAAATCGAAACAAATAAGTTAAATACAAGTTTTGGTCATTGTCTTGAAAATTTAAGTCATTTACTCGTCAAAATATCCTATAAAAATCATAAAAATTATCCAAGTAAAAATTCTTAAATTGACACATGCATAAAAATAACCATTTTTCCCCTAAATGAAGATGAAAATATGATGGTTTGAAAATAATTGAATTTTGGTTTTAAAAATGTTAAAATGCCCAAATATGATGTTTATTTAAATAAAGAGAGATAAAATATGGATGTAAATATATGCACATTTACGTGCACATCAGTTATGTCGTGTCAAGACAAGGAATTGCAGTGGACCCCACAAAGGTGGCAGCGATCCAAGATTGGAACCAACCCAAGAATGCTATGGATGTGAGAAGATTCCTAGGATTGGCATGATATTATAGGTGTTTCATAAAGGACTTATCAAAGATTGCAGCATAGTTAACCAACTTGACCTAGAAGAATTAGACTTAATTAGGATGCTAGATGTGAGCATGCATTTGTGGTTCTAAAGGAGAGATTGACGAGTGCACTTGTATTGGTTATTCCAGGTGGGAATAAAGAGATGACAGTATACATGGATGCTTATGGTACTGGTCTTGGAGCTGTGTTGACAGTTGAAACCGAATGAAAGGAATTATTCAACCCATGACTTGGAGTTGGCGGCGATTTTGTTTGCTTTGAAGATGTGGAGGCACTATTTGTTGGGAGAAAGATTTGACCTATACGTGGAACACAAATCCTTGAAGTAACTTTTCTCTTAGAAGGATCTTAATCTTCGATGGCAATAGTGGTTAGAGTTTTTGGCCTGTTATGACTTTGATATTTCCTACACTCCAAGGAAAGGTAATTCAGTAGCAGAAGACATGCTGGATTAGGAGCTATGCTTTTAGAATGGAAGCATATGGAGTCTTTAGCTGGATTTGATTTCAGGCCACATTGTGAGCTCGAGCCTGAGATGTTGGCAAGTCTATCCATCAGATGTACACTCATAGAAAGGATTGGTACTAGTCAGAAGCAAGATGCTAAGCTAGTAGAGAACACGACAAAGATTGAGATGGGAGTGGAATTTGAAGATTTGAGGTAGTACGAGATTGACAGAGATGGTTGGCTTCGTAAGGATAAGAGATCGGTTGTTCCAGATGTTGATGGACACAATTGTACTAAGGGAATGCCATCATTCCAGATTAACCATTCATCCTAGTGATAACAAGATGTATAGAGACATGAAGAGGACTTACTACTGGGAAGGTATGAAGAAGGATGTTAGAAAATTCATCTTGAAGTGTATGAATTTCCATTTAGTAAAGGTTGAGCAGAAGAATCGTAGTGGATTGCTACAACCACTAGATATTCCTGCATATATCTATGGATTTTATAGATGGATTGCCATGGACTAGAGCAATATATGATGGTATTTGGGTAGTGGTAGATCGACTGACCAAGAGTGCAAGATTCATACCTGTCAAATCTACCAGAATGGCATCCAAGTTGGAAAAATTGTATGTTAAGTGGATTGTTCGATTTCATGGTGTGCCAAAGAGTATTGTAAGAGATAGAGACCCATTATTTACCGGTGGATTCTGGAAGAGCTTACAAGATATTTTGGGAGCCGAGCTGCACTTGAGCATAGCTTATCACCGATAGACGGATGGTCAGACCGAGAGAGTGAATCAGATTTTGGAAGATCTTATACGAGCTTGCACTATGGATTTTAGAGGATCCTGGAAGGCTCATTTGCATTTGGTAGAGTTTACATATAACAATAGTTATCAGTCAAGTATTGACATGGAACAATATGAAGCATTATATGAACGACCTTGTAATTCGCCTTCATGTTGGTAGGAAGTAGGTGAGAATTCGATACTTGGACCAAAGATAATTAGAGAGACTTCAGAGAAGATATGGATCATTCGGCAATGAATGAAGACTACTCAAGATGTTCAAAACTGTTATGCAGACAAGAGAAGAAGAGATTTGGAATTCTCGGTTGGAGACATGGTATTTGTTAAGATTTCTCCTCTGAAGAATGTTGTTTGGTTTGGGAGAAAGGGAAAGTTAGCATCCAGATTTGTTGGACCATTTCCGATTATCGAAAAATTAGGAAGTTGGCTTATAGAGTGGACCTACCTCCAAAGATGGCGGGTGTGCACGATGTTTTTCATATCTCCTATCTACATAAATTTGTGCATGACTCGGGTATCGTGGTAGCACAAGAGATAGAGGTTGAGCGAGAAGTTTCAAGACCTCATTAGCTGCTTCAAATCATTGGAAATGGGACAAAACAGCTTAGGAGGAAGGTAGTTAAGCTAGTTAAGATGCAATGGAGTCAGTACGATAGCGATCGTACATAGGAGACTGAAGAGAGTATGACGATGGCCTATCCAGAACTCTTCGAGTGGTAAGACCTCTAGGTCGTATCTACTTGCACCATTATATCTTATACTATTAGAATTCGCATGCTAGGACATATTTTGTTTGCTATTGTTTGATTTGGCTGCTTAGTTGGATTGTTAGATGGTTGCTGGTGGCTAGTAAGCATGTGTTAACCTTGGTTGCTTATGTTTTTTTAGGTATTTCGGGGTGAAATTCCTAAAGGGGGAAGAGTATAACGACCCGTATTTTACGTATCGGAGGATCGTAAAATAATTTTATTTAAGTGAATATTAGACTCAGGTCCCTAATAAGTTTCAAAATACACAAAAACCCTAGTAAAAAAAAGTACGTAAATTAGGTCCCTGAAATTAAGTCACTAAGTAATTGCATACAGTTGTGCAATTATTCACCGAATAATTGCAGACATTTATGCAATTATATCCAAAAGTTGCATAAATTTATGCAATTGTTTTGGTGAATAATTGCGGAAATTTCCGCAATTTTTTTGGTGAATAATTGCGGAATTTTACGCAATTTTTTGAAAAAATTGCGAAAATTTCCGCAATTTTTCAGTGAATAATTATGGAAATGTCTGCAATTTTTTGATATAATTGCATAAATGTCTGCAATTATCCACTAAATAATTGCATAAGTGTATGCTATTATTCTGTAACTTAATTCTAGGGACCAAATTTACAAACTTTTTTTACTGGGGTTTTTGTGTATTTGGAAACTTGTTAGGGACCTGTGCCAAACTGTCCCTTTATTTAATTCATTTGAGGTCGTATGATTCTAATATTTTGGGATATAGTTCTTAGGGATGTTTTTCACATCTATGATTTTTTCCGAATTTCTATGTGACCATTTTCCCATGGAGATCATATTTCGGTTATAAATTTTGATAGAAGTCAAATTACATGCTCTAATTGATTTCATTGCTTCAGGATAGTGGTTTCCTATTCCGTAGGGTGGTCAAATAGGAAAATTGGATGAGTGGTTAGGAAGTTATAGCACTTTTAAGTTTTAAAACCGCTGACCAGAATTAGAAAGGGAATTAATAGGCTGAATTAGCAAGCCCATTAGTTTAATAAGGTTTTCTATAAATATGAGGTAAGAGAGACCATTTGAAAGTTTGCCTCTTGTTTGATATCGGCCCCAAACCCTAACTCATCTCTAATTATCCATTCATCTCATTGGATTTCATCTCAAATCGTCTCTGATTACAAATTAGAGGCTAGATCTTCAAAGAGGAGCTTGATTTCATCATTTGGATTGCATCTTCATCCGATTTGTCACTGTTCAGATCGGATCTTCATCATATTTCATAGATTTGATAGATTTGGTGAATGTGATGATCTCTCACTAGTCTATGATGGATTATATGTTGTAATTAGGTGATTATAGGTTAGAATTGTCAAATTAAGCTATAAATTGGTTAGAATTAGGTAATTTCGGATTTGGAAACTCTAGATTAACCTAATTAAACATGTAATTGGAATTAGATTATTGGCTAGTGTCATTTGTTTATATTTGGCTATGAAATTCTATGTGTCAGAATAGATCGATGCTAGAATTGTGATAGTAGATTGAATCAAATGATTTGTATGTCCATACTGAATGTAATTGGATGATTTGCTATGTTTGATTTGCTGCTATGTTTGAATTGCTTGCTATGCTTGATTCATTTGCTAGTGTTGTGCTTTTTTTAAAACTTAGATTGGTGATCGCAGCATATAAGGAGCAAAGTTCGTCAGAAGCGCACGAAACTTGGAGGATAGGCTTTCGAGCATGTTAGGAGGAAGTCTTGTAAAATGCACCACCACAATTGGAGTATTTGGATCAGTACCGATCAGAATTTTGGGCTCCAATTGAGGAGCGATTCATAAGTGGAATAGAGCATGGGTTTTAGAGTTGCTCTATGAAGTTGGATCGGAGGATAGGCCAAGTATTGAAGATTGGATGGATCATCTTCATTGGGTCGACAATGGTGTATAGAAGAGAAGATCTGAAGGCTAAGAGAATGGCTAATGATCTATGGCATCTAGAGGGAGTGCACTAGAGGCTGGAAGAGAAATGGAGTCCAAATCGGCTAAGTATTTGGATCGACATCGATTGAATTGGATCAGGTTAGTACCGATCCAATTGGATCGTTTCGGTATCGATCCAAATTATTGGCTCCAATTGATGTGAAGATCTAGGAGGATAATTATTAGGTCGTATAGGATCATGCTAGAAGTTGTGGCACGTTGATTGCTTCTACGATTTGGAAGTTATAGCATAATGAAGTTTTGGCTCTTCTATCGGGGGCTCGGATAAGGAATAGGATCAAAGGAATTGATAGACAACTCGGGATGGAACGAGGCTGTGATATAATGGACTGGGTTGAGTGGCAAGACTCCTGCCCGAAAATGGATTGGTGTTGTGAAAGCTCTGAAGATTTGGGAGAGCCAAGGATTCGTTGACAACTCGGAGTGTTCTGGTTGTGTTCAAGTAGGGGGTACTATATGTGAGGGCACCTGAGGGCACGTAGCGCCGATCGTGTATCCAGGACCGCTATGAGAAGGTTTAGTGTCAGACGGTACGGAGGTACTGTAAGAGACAACCATGTGGGGTTTCGAACCTGAAAGTATGGGTGAACACAATCGAGAACCGGAATTTCCATTAGTCTCTGGCGAGCGAGGACGAGGCCATACGAGTGACCATATTCAAGGCTTTAGAAGATGATAGCTAGGTTTTGGTTGATGGATGCTATGGTTGCTATGTTTGCTATTTATCTTAGGTAGGCTTTCATCTATAGGAATGCTGGAGAAGGGATTGGGAATAGGATCAATGGAGGAGGCCGCTTAGATTCTTCTATCTTGTTCTATTACAGTATCCTATTGTCATTTATTTGAGTATCATATTATATCTTATTATTATGTGCTAACTCTTTAGTTACAGGGACAAGTCAGGTATGGATTTTGTACCTGTTTTGTACCGTATTTTCCAGTATAGCTTTTGATAGTCATTTACCGCTCATACCAGACTGTTGTTTGACAAAAGGTTTTATGTTTCCTCTTATCATCTTGGGTACTATTAAATGAGTAGACTAAATGACAGGTTTGGAGTCGTAGCTGTTGTACGAAGACGAGCTTAGAGAAGCTATGGCGTATTATTCTATATATGTAGTTTCCGCTATCTGTTTCTATGTTCTATGAGGGATGTAGTGAGGAAATGTTGTGCTGAGGTATTACAACATTTGTACCATAATTCATGATTTAGTGGAGATGTTATTCTCATTTGTTATGACTTACTATATTCTGTTGTATATTTTCTATATTATATTTTATCCATGTGCTATGAGATATGCAACATGTTTTCTGCTTTAACTTCCAACCTTGATGATCGTTCCATATCAGCCTAGTACGATTACAACGCTCTTTTAGGTCATTGAAGTGCTAGTGGTATGGGGCGATCATCTCATATCTAGAGCCTCATCAATGGTCAAAACTCTAATATTACCTGTATTAACTATGAAGTCTAACATGAAAGTAACCAGTTCAATCCAATCGATTAACCGATTTGCTTTAGCCAAAGGCTTTGAGTTTACATTGATTACCAATTATGATGGTATTGACCTTCTATTCGAAAGAGACAAATTCTCTGTTGAATATATTTCACTTTAAATGGTTCAACTTATACCCAGCTATGGATTTAACATGATCTACTGTAACGACCCAGGAGTTTTGGTCATTTGAAATTGACATGTTTAATTAATTTTAAATATTGAAAAGTTAAATTTATAAGTCAAACAGCTTAAATTTCAAATATAGGGACTTAATGAGAATAAAAATGATTTCAAAAGATGATTTAAATTCTCTTTAAATAAGAATGAAGATAATAAACTTTTAAGTTTGAATTAAAAGTGATTAAACTGGTTTAATAATAATTCGTTTTAATTAACGTATGAAATTATCATTCCGGGGCACTGTCTTGGATTTTGACGAAACTAGTGCCATTGGATCCATAATAGTAAATTGTTATATGTTAATGAATTTCATGGCGATCGGACGTGTCGTTTAGTCATTGGAGATCGAAACGCATAGGAATTAATTAAAGGAATTTAAATTTATATAATTTGATTTTGAAAGTTAACTTCTATATATGATTAAATTTGGCTCCTATATTAGTTCCATTGTATTTGGAATAGGGGTATTGCATATAGAACGCCAATCGGCACGCCACGATTGGAGTTCAAAAAAATTCGACGTAAATAGTGTTTAGATATTTATTTTTCTGTAAAAGGACCTCTACCCTTCTTTATTTTCTAAAACCCTAACTCTAAGCCCTAGACACCAATTTTAAACAGCCGCATCCAGCGGTCCACAACCATTGCGACCACCAAAGGTCGTATTGGCCTTCGACCTTATTTGTGAAGTTGTGCGCCTTGATAAGTCAAGCAAGATGACCGGTTAGATTGGCGATCGATGAAGCATGGCGGCGGCGATGGGGACGCAACATCGGTAGCTTATTACGCAATTCAGCAATGACGGCAGTGTTATAGGCAGCGACACTTAGGGGTAGGCTCGTCAAGATAGGGTCCGTCATCAGTGAAGGCACGACGGCGGTATGAGGCGTAAGGCAGCAGCGGCTGTTTTGAAATGAGCGGTGATGTTGGTTTTGAAAAGGAGTATGAGCTAGGTTTGGTAACGAAGGTCATTAAGGGTTTAAACCTAATTAATTTAAGTTAATTAAAATTTAAATAATCTCAAATATTCTAACACCCATTTCTTGTCCATAAGAGACTGGATTTAGACGTCGGTCAGTTGCTTTGGACTCGTAGCGATGATATCTACGTCATCGAGTTGGATTCGTCAAATTCAGAACTTGTAGGAATTTCAAGTAAAAATGTTCGATTTGAACTTGTAGTAAATATATATATATTTGTTTTATTTTCTCTAAAATGTAATTCATAAATATAAACAATATATATATATATATATATATGTTTCTTTAACATTTGAATATGAAGAAAAGGGTTTTGTAAATTTGATTTAAATTTTGTTAAAAGTTAAATAAGTAATTATTTTAAATCTTAAATTTAAAATGAAATTTAAAAGGGTAGTTTAAAGGTAAATTGTTTTTAAAATGTTTTGTTAAAGATAATTAAACTATAAGTAAGAATAATGTTTATCTTAAAGTAAATTAGGATTTAATGATTTGGATTCATTAAATTGTTAAGATAATTAAAAATGGATAATTAATTAATTTATTTAATTAATGATATGAATGATTAATTAAGTAATTAAGAGTTTAAATTAATTAATTAAAGTTAAGACTAATTAATTAGGAATAATTAATTTGTAATTAAAGATCATTAATTAGGTAAGATTAGATGTTAATTAGTGATTAAGAATTAATTAATCAAGTAATTAAAGGTTAATTGAGTTATAGTTAAACACTTAACTAATTTAATAATTAGAGATTAATTAATTGATAATTAAAGATTAACCAATTTGAAATTAATAATGGTTAATCTAAGTTAATTATTTAAGAAAAGTAATTAAAAGAGTTGGTAATAGTTAATGAAGGTCATTAACTTTAGATTATTTAACAATCAATTAATGTGATTAATTTTAATAATTAATTAGGTTAATTAATTTAGAGATAATCAATTGTGAAATGTTTAAGTGAAATTACTTAATGGAAGTAATTAAGAAATTAATTACTTAATGTAATTAATTGAGTTTAATGTGATTTATTTAAGTTAATTAATTAAGTTTAATTAATTTAAATCACTTGATAATTTGATAAGTGTAAATTACTTAAATGTAATTAATGAAGTATAATTACATAGTGAAGTAATTAATGGTTAATTAATTGAAGAAGATTTAAGTATGATAGTAATTTGGATTTAATTACTTTGTGAAATTAATCAATGGATTAATTGAGATAATTAATTAAGGAGTAATTAATTTATTAAGTGAAGTAATTAAGGGTAGTTAATTACTGAATGTGATTAATCAAGATTGATTAAAATTTTTGGTTTAAGTAAAGATTAATTACTTAATGTAATTAATTTAAATGGAATAATTATTTAAAATAGGGATCATTAATTTATATAATTAATGATGTAATTAAGAATTGATTCATTAAAACTAATTAATCAATAATAAGTGTCTTGAGTAATTAATTAATGTAATTAATTAAGGATAAATGTAATTGATTTTAGTTAATTAATAAATAGAGTAATTAAAGGTTAATTACTGTATTTGGTTATAGATAATTAATTTGTGAAATTAATTAAAGAATAATTACTTGAATGTAATTAAAGGATAATTAATCCAGGATGATTAATTAAGATGGAAATTAGAGAATGATTAATTAATTGATTTGTAATTAATTAATGGTTATGTAAGCAAGATTTATAATGATGAAGTAATTAATTTAATTTACTTTAAATTAATTAGAGATAGATAATTAATTTAATTCATTTTAAATTAATTATAAATGGTGTGTTTATGAATCATTACTTATGTATTGATGGATGATATTGATTTCCTTGAATAGATTGAAATCTCACATATGAGATAAATAATGATGTGGGATATGGATTGTCTATTTATGATGATATTGTAGATTCTCTATCTGTGATATGTAGATTATCTATCTGTGATATTGTGAATTATCTATCTGTGTGTATATGGATAATGAAATGAATTATTTTAACTTTAAAACAACTTGGACTTAAAAGATACGGTTTGGATTTCGATGAGACTGGGATCGGGTTTCCAGATTTGGATATCCGAAAACCACATCGATCCAAATTAACGATAGGTCATGAATCTCAAGTGAAGATGAAGATTCAGAGTGCAAGGGTTATTGTCGTTAACTCTGAGGATGATTCCAAAATGAGTGTAACGAGATAATGCCTTCGGTTTCGTTCGAACCCGAAACGAACTTGTATGGATTGAATGCTTTCAGAACATCGTCATGTGGACGATGAGCATTCTAAGTGATGAGTTCTGATAAGGTAATCGTGACCTCAAGCCTCATCAACCAGAAATGGCTAAAACAGGGGAGGTGCAGCAAGGCTTCGTGGGTCGCACCCACTTGAGAGTGAGATTTTCCCCTGTCTAGATGTCCCTTTTTATTCAGTTGTGTGGGCAGTTGTGAGCTCCAACTGCTGGGGTTGTTTCGTTCGGGACTGTCCAGTAAGGGATGGTTCCGGCTTTGTGTTGCAAAGGAGCGGGCGTACTCCTCGGTACGCTGATCTAGGCCAGGTACTGTGATGGGCGTTACCCCAGTAGCCCTGCCATTGTATGGAATCCAAAATCCAATAAGTGCCATCGGATTTGATTGTATTACCCACTTGTTTGGCTAGTATGGTGGAATTTAATGAATGTAACAATTTCGGCTATTTTCTATTTACTTGAAAACCCTAGACCTATTATAATATCACCGAATTTCCTATCAAATGTTTGGTTAGCGTAAGGTAAAAACTTTTCCATGTTTATGTTTGGGAAGTCTTACGTGATACCTTTTGTTTTCAAAGGCTTTTCAAAGTTAAGCAACTTTAACCTGTTACTCATACCAGACCCATGTCTGACCCAGAGTTTATTTTCTGTTTTTCTTAAACTCTCGGGTACTCAAATTTTTACGAGTAGCCAAGAGATTCAGGTTAGCTTTGACGATTTGTGGAGGAGCAATGGAGCAGGAGGCTTCAGCGTTGTAGATATATATAGTGTTCCGCTGTGTTGGTATCTCTGTGTTGTATTTGAGTTGTATCGAGTTGTATTAACTAGACAGGTGTTTATAACTGTCTAGTATGTGATGTATTATCTGCGTAACTCTGATTGATGTTGTATATTATGTAATATTTATGTGATATATTATATTTCATTCGTTCCGCTGTTGAGATTCTGATGTTGTTTCTTCTTTCTTCTTTATCTTTTCTATTTCTCACCCCTTTCTTTCTTAAAGATGATGCAACTTTCTGGTGGTAGAAAGTTGGGTCGTTCAGTTGGTATCAGAGCGTTAGGTTGAGTGAATACCTAGGCTCTGGAGTGGTGTCTATCTTGAGAGAGCATACTTGTATTTTTGATATATATATATTTATATATTTCTACCTATCTATTGGGTTACCTGTTCGGGTTTTCCAATATAAGTTATAAATGTAGATAGGGTAGTGGTGTGTTTAACATGACTACCAATGGTTAGAGTTTGTTGAGGTTGGAAGCGTATCAACCGAGACTGTAGACCCAATACCGTCTCGAGTGAATTTTTGTTGTGGTGTAAGGATTTCACCAATCTCTAAAGGGAATCTGTTAGGGTTCGAAGTCCATTTTCTTTGAAGTGTAAGTTGGATGAGCTAGAATTTGGATTCTGACAGTCGAGCAGAAGCTAGTGATGGTATCTTGATACCTCAGGAATTAGTAGCTGTGTGATGAGACACAGTGACTATGGATGTCTCCGAAGATGTTTCTTTGGAACAAGTTTAAGGAAGTGTGTCTGCTTCGGTGTTGTGGCTGAGTTCAGCTGGGTGTTTGTGTTTAGCTTTGAGGCCTGAGTTTCTCGAGGAGTTTGGATTAGGAAGTCTTTAGCATCAGTGGCAGCGTCGCAGCTCAGATTGTTCGGTGTGCAGGCAAGGAGGTCATTTGTCAGCAGTTTCTAGAAGTGAAGTTCAGCAGCATCAGAGTGGATCCATTTTCTTCGGTGGATTGGCTAGATAGGCTTAAGCTGTTCTGTTTGGTAAAGAGAGAACAGTTTTCTTTGGATATTAGATTGGGTTGATCGCAAAAGTGACTTGCGATAGTTGAGTGTTCTCTTGGTTTGTCAGAAATCTTTCGGGATTTCTAAGTTTTCTCTTCATGGATCTGTTGAACCATATTTAGAGGATGTGTTGTTCAGTTGGTGCTCGTGTGTATCATCAGCATTTCGTCTACTCGAATCAGAGTTGCGAAGCGGAAGCAGTTGGGAGTGCATCTGTTTTATCTTTTCGGATAGGAAAAGTAAGTTCAGTTTTCTGATGTTTGAGGAGTAGAGTTTGTGTTCTTGGATTGATTGTGAGTGGATCATTTTGATGAGCTGTTTTGTGAGGCTTCAGCAAAGGTTGAGCTGATCAGTAGGGATGTAGGCAGCCCTGGATCGTTAGATGAGTTTTGTGGATTAGAGACGGAGGAATTTGGATTTCGAAGTTGGAGATTTCATTTTGGATAAGTTTTCTCCGATCGAAGGGGCTTTAAGTTTGGTAAGATTGGGAAGCTAGCTCCGAGGTATTTTGGATTTTCTCTATGTTCTGGTGAGGGTAAGTGTTTTGTCTTCTGGAGTGAATTGTCAGTTTGGATAACTGGAATTCGATGTGTTTCACGTATCTCTGAGGGAGTACGTGTATGATCTATCTTTGGTTTTGGAATCAGCAGTTCTAGAGATTTGGTTGTTGAGTCAGACTTGTCTATAGTCTGATATCCTGTCTAGTTTGGTAGATCTAGATGAGTAGGAGCTCTGTAGCGTAGTAGTCTAGTTTGTTTGGATTCTGTAGAGTGAGTATCCCGGTATTTTACTTGGGAAACTCTAGGTAGTTCTATCCACGATTTTGTCTGGATAGTTAGATTTGTTTGATTGGATGAGTTGGTTGTTAGCATATAATTAATATATGCTTGTGTTTTTAAAATTAAATCTTTAATGAGATTATTAAAATACCTTTGTTTTAAATTTCGGGGACGAAATTCTTTTAAGGGAGGAGGAATGTGACATCCCGGAAATTTTGGCAATATTAATTTAATAATCTGTGTTAAAATTAAATTGATTTGATAATATTTTGTTAATAAGATTTGAATTGATTCTATAATCTTCTTTTAAATAAATATTTAACTGATAATTTATCTCTTGAAAACTAAAAAAAAATTGTTTTCTATTTATGATGTATATATATTTGTATATATTGTAAATAGAAATCTTTGGTTTGAATCTAATAAATAAATAAAACCTTGTTTTCAAATTCTAATGTATTTTGGTAATTTGGAAATTATGATTTAATAAAAATATATGGTATTAAAATGTTTAATATAAATGGTAATTGATTTAATTATATCTTAGCCTAAGTTTAGAATTAAATGAAAAGGTTTTTTTTTTAAATATGGTTTAATAAATATGAGATATTAATTCATTTAATAAAAATAGGAAGTTATAATCTCTTTTATAAATTATTTAAACTTTGACAAATCATTATTTTCAAATAACATTTAGTAATGTATTGTTATATATGTAGATATATATAGATTTTAAAATAGAAGTGTTATTTTCAAATTAAATATGTTGTTATATATATATGTATAAGTTTTTAATTGTATATATATACATACATAGTTTTGTTTTATTTTCTCTAAAATGTAATTCATAAATATAAACAATAAATAAATAAATATATATATATATATAGGGAAAGAAAAGATAATAAATATTTAAGTTAGAAGGAAAACATATGTTCTTGTTTGCTCAGGAAAATAACTATGTACACATAAGAAGAAAAAAATGAATACTTGGGAAGTTCTGGAAACAAATGTAGATGCAAGGCTGTAAGTAATTTGTAAGCAAGAATAAACAAAGTAAAAAGAAAAGATATCTTCATTGTTGCAGGCAAGAACAGAGAAAAGTAAAAATATTCATGTTACAGGGAAGTAACTTTGTACACTTGAAAAATATAGACAATAAAGATAAGTACATATGAAATAAAGTATGAGATATGTATGTGTAGACATAAGGACACAAGGCATTTAATGTTAAAACATCTTAGTACACTGATATCTCCTATCAGGCCCTAAGTAAAAATAAAAATCTCTGAACATGTTTGTACCAAAAGGAAAGTAATAGCCTGTAAACTCTTTCTTTATCAATCTTCCCATTCCATTCTCGTTTACAAAAAGAAAGAAAAAAGAAACTCAGCCTTTCCAGTAAATACATTAACTACTGAAGCATCATTCATTTAAACAAAAGCATTAGCTACTCAAAGTTTTGAAGTTTTAAAAGCAAAGCATTTTCCAGTTCTTAAGAGTTCAAAGTATCAAAAGCTTTTCAAAATGGAAACCCTGGCTTCATTCTAGAAACTAGTGAGTAACATCACAATTGAATAGTTTAAGTATATATTTGTTCTGTTGCAAGTTTTCTTTGGAATTCAGTTTGTGTTGAGTATATTTCTTTGTATAGCTCTGTGTTATGTGTGAATATAGTGATGAGCATCTCTGTATTTCTATCTGACTTTAGTTCCAGGTTTAAAATCCTCATCAAAATTCATATGCTCTTAATCAAAGCTTGATAAGACTTAAGTTGTGAACATGAAATGTCTGTTATAACATAGATTTAAGTTTAAAAATTTTATTTAAAAGAAAAACAATTTGTATTGGGTCTGGAATACAAAACAACAGTGGGAAAACTTAAATAAGTTAAAACTCAATTTTTATAAATCATGGATGCAGGCATATGAATCAAAAGTTGAAACAAAAACTTGATTTTTAAAACCAAAATCACTATTTTTAGTTAAGTGTTAAAGGTATAGTTCTGGGTTGAACATAATATGTGAATTTGTGATTCTCTGGTGATCTACTTGGATATGAGGGTCATAATTCCTCGTGAAGGTGGAGGAATGACTGGAGATTGGTGGGGAAATGGTTGATGGTGATGAAATTCACCAAGGAAATTGCGGTAGGGGATTTTCGTTTAGAACCCTAGTTTTAGCTGTGTTTGATTAATCGATTACCATGGTTCGTGTAGAGGATCGAGTGTTTCGGGGCTTCTAGTGATGGTAGCTTGGACGAAGACGAAGTTGTGGCTGGAGTGGTATGAAATCTGGTGGTCGGAATTTTGCAAGCGAGGCGATGTTCCAGGTTTTAGGCGTTCCTGTATTCTTGTTCCAGGTTTTGGGGTTTATACTCAAATTCAATTTTCGAGCTTGGGAGGGATGTTCGATGTGATCGATTTTGTGTGCAGAGATGTTTTTGGGTATGTGAAGATCATCATCGATGATCAGAGGGGGACAACGCCACCGTGCACGTGCACGGTGCACTTCCTCATTTTTGTGAAATCTGGGTTGGTAGGGAAGGTTGTCACGAGTAATACTCGAGCTATTTCGTGAGATGCTCGAAGTCGAGTGGGTTTTGGCTCGAAGCGTTTGGGTAGGCTCGGGTAAATGTTTGGTTACAGGCTTTCAAACCTGTAAATGTTTTTAAAGTTTTAAATGAATTTAAAAACTGTGAAGCAAAATTTTAAACAGAGTTTAAATTTAAGTTTAAACCTGGAATCAAATTTAGTTATAATCTTAGGATGGAGATAAATAAGTTTTATAAAATTTAAAATGATTAAAACAACTTTGAATGTTAAAATATATTTTAAAATGATTTGAATTTAAATGAATTGGTTTAAAACTCTTATAAAATTCTTTGATAAATGATAAGTGTTTCTTTAACATTTGAATATGAAGAAAAGGGTTTTGTAAATTTGATTTAAATTTTGTTAAAAGTTAAATAAGTAATTATTTTAAATCTTAAATTTAAAATGAAATTTAAAAGGGTAGTTTAAAGGTAAATTGTTTTTAAAATGTTTTGTTAAAGATAATTAAACTATACGTAAGAATAATGTTTATCTTAAAGTAAATTAGGATTTAATGATTTGGATTCATTAAATTGTTAAGATAATTAAAAATGGATAATTAATTTATTTATTTAATTAATGATATGAATGATTAATTAAGTAATTAAAAGTTTAAATTAATTAATTAAAGTTAAGACTAATTTATTAGGAATAATTAATTTGTAATTAAAGATCATTAATTAGGTAAGATTAGATGTTAATTAGTGATTAAGAATTAATTAATCAAGTAACTAAAGGTTAATTGAGTTACAGTTAAACACTTAATTAATTTAATAATTAGAGATTAATTAATTAATAATTAAAGATTAATCAATTTGAAATTAATAATGGTTAATCTAAGTTAATTACTTAAGAAAAGTAATTAAAAGAGTTGGTAATAGTTAATGAAGGTCATTAACTTTATATTATTTAACAATCAATTAATGTGATTAATTTTAATAATTAATTAGGTTAATTAATTTAGAGATAATCAATTGTGAAATGTTTAAGTGAAATTACTTAATGGAAGTAATTAAGAAATTAATTACTTAATGTAATTAATTGAGTTTAATGTGATTTATTTAAGTTAATTAATTAAGTTTAATTAATTTAAATCACTTGATAGTTTGATAAGTGTAAATTACTTAAATGTAATTAATGAAGTATAATTACATAGTGAAGTAATTAATGGTAATTACTATATGTAATTAATTGAAGAAGATTTAAGTATGATAGTAATTTGGATTTAATTACTTTGTGAAATTAATCAAGGGATTAATTGAGATAATTAATTAAGGAGTAATTAATTTATTAAGTGAAGTAATTAAGGGTAGTTAATTACTGAATGTGATTAATCAAGATTGATTAAAAATTTTGGTTTAAGTAAAGATTAATTACTTAATGTAATTAATTTAAATGGAATAATTAATTAAAATAGGGATCATTAATTTATATAATTAATGATGTAATTAAGAATTGATTCATTAAAACTAATTAATCAATAATAAGTGTCTTGAGTAATTAATTAATGTAATTAATTAAGGATAAATGTAATTGATTTTAGTTAATTAATAAATAGAGTAATTAAAGGTTAATTACTGTATTTGGTTATAGATAATTAATTTGTGAAATTAATAAAAGAATAATTACTTGAATGTAATTAAAGGATAATTAATCCAGGATGATTAATTAAGATGGAAATTAGAGAATTATTAATTAATTGATTTGTAATTAATTAATGGTTATGTAAGCAAGATTT
This sequence comes from Allium fistulosum, assembly GCA_030737815.1. Classification (NCBI taxonomy): domain Eukaryota; kingdom Viridiplantae; phylum Streptophyta; class Magnoliopsida; order Asparagales; family Amaryllidaceae; genus Allium; species Allium fistulosum. The sequence goes on from CM060902.1 coordinate 1,461,227,120, forward strand.
ATAATGATGAAGTAATTAATTTAATTTACTTTAAATTAATTAGAGATAGATAATTAATTTAATTCATTTTAAATTAATTATAAATGGTGTGTTTATGAATCATTTCTTACGTATTGATGAATGATATTGATTTCCTTGAATAGTTTGAAATCTCAAATATGAGATAAATAATGCTGTGGGATATGGATTGTCTATTTATGATGATATTGTAAATTCTCTATCTGTGATATGCAGATTATCTATCTGTGATATTGTGAATTATCTATCTGTGTATATATGGATAATGAAATGAATTATTTTAACTTTAAAACAACTTGGCCTTAAAAGATACGGTTTGGATTTCGATGAGACCGGGATCGGGTTTTCAGATTTGGATATCTGAAAACCACATCGATCCAAATTAACGATAGGTCGTGAATCTCAAGTGAAGATGAAGATTCAGAGTGCAAGGGTTATTGTCGTTAACTCTGAGGATGATTCCAAAATGAGTGTAACGAGATAATGCCTTCGGTTTCGTTCGAACCCGGAACGAACTTGTATGGATTGAATGCTTTCAAAACATCGTCAGGTGGACGATGAGCATTATAAGTGATGAGTTCTGATAAGGTAATCATGACCTCAAGCCTCATCAACCGGGAATGGCTAAAACAGGGGAGGTGCAGCAAGGCTTCGTGGGTCGCACCCACTTGAGAGCGAGATTTTCCCCTATCTAGATGTCCCTTTTTATTCGGCTGTGTGGGCAGTTGTGAGCTCCAACTGCTGGGGTTGTATCGTTTGGGACTGTCCAGTAAGGGATGGTTCCGGCTTTGTGTTGCAGAGGAGCGGGCGTACTCCTCGGTACGCTGATCTAGGCCAGGTACTGTGACGGGCGGTACCCCAGTAGCCCTGCCATTGTATGGAATCCAAAATCCAATAAGTGCCATCGGATTTGATTGTATTACCCACTTGTTTGGCTAGTATGCTGGAATTTAATGAATGTAACAATTTCGGCTATTTTCTATTTACTTGAAAACCCTAGACCTATTATAATATCACTGAATTTCCTATCAAATGTTTGGTTAGCGTAAGGTAAAAACTTTTCCATGTTTATGTTTGGGAAGTCTTACGTGATACCTTTTGTTTTCAAAGGCTTTTCAAAGTTAAGCAACTTTAACCTGTTACTCATACCAGACCCATGTTTGACCCGGAGTTTATTTTCTGTTTTTCTTAAACTCTCGGGTACTCAAATTTTTACGAGTAGCCAAGAGATTCAGGTTAGCTTTGACGATTTGTGGAGGAGCAATGGAGCAGGAGGCTTCAGCGTTGTAGATATATATAGTGTTCCGCTGTGTTGGTATCTCTGTGTTGTATTTGAGTTGTATCGAGTTGTATTAACTAGATAGGTGTTTATAACTGTCTAGTATGTGATGTATTATCTATGTAACTCTGATTGATGTTGTATATTATGTAATATTTATGTGATATATTATATTTCATTCGTTCCGCTGTTGAGATTCTGATGTTGTTTCTTCTTTCTTCTTTGTCTTTTCTATTTCTCACCCCTTTCTTTCTTAAAGATGATGCAACTTTCTGGTGGTAGATAGTTGGGTCGTTTCAAAATTCATCTCTCTGGCCCACTTATATTTTATATAAGTGTGGATATTTTTACTGATTCTGGTTTGTTGCTTGTTTGGATGATTTACTATTTTATCAATTGGTTTGGATTTATTCCTGCCCTTGGAGAGGATGAACTTTTTATATATACTCCCCTAGTTGTGGATTACCCATATCATATGATTATATACTGTATGTGATACATGAGATAGGTTGGAGGGATCCAACAGGATTCCTCACCACTGTTCATTTTACTTTTCATATATATTATGATATATAATTTGTTGGATGCCATATTTGATGAGATGGACATGATTTTGCTTATTTAGTGCTACAGTAGCACTTGGCCTTATTTTTAGTATTTCAAAATACTATAATGTGAAGATTTTGATTTAGAACGATTTTAAAGTGATTTTGAAATAACATACATTTAATAACTATTCTTGAATTTTTTAAAAGAAGGAATTTATCTTAAATAAAATAAAAAGTATGATTTTTGGTATTATAAACTGATAGTTTGTGAAATTTGTTAAATAGAGATTTTTGAACCAGATTATAAAGGTTTTAGAAACTTATAAAATAAGTCCATCTATTATTATAAAGGAAATACGGTTTTAAAGAATATAGAAATAGTTTGAAACAAATATTCTTAAAATGGTTTACGTAAAGGATCTATAAAAGCAATAATTTATAAATAAAGCAATAGATTTATAAACAGAGTTTTATAAATATTGAAAATGGATTTGTAATTGATATTTGGTAAATAGATTTATAAATAGAATTTTATAAATAAAGAGATTTTATAAAGAGAAGTTTTATGAAATAGAATGATGATTTATAAACATAGTTTTATAAGTATGGAAATGATTTATACTGAGATTTGAATATGGATTTTTATAAAGGAAATCCATTCACATTTTAAAGGTTAAAATAATCTTTTAAATGGCTGTTTTGAAAGTAATATTTTTAGATGGAGTTTAATGATTTTAAAAAGTGATTTAAAATGTACTAAGTAATGAAAACATAGTTTTCAACATTTATTGTTGTAATAAATGTTTTCGAGAAAGAAAGTAAGGCATAGACTATAACACTATTGTTATAGTTAGTGATTTCAGAGAGAAAATGTTTTATATAGTATACGGAATTTATGTAAATATAAATAGTCAAATCCCTATACTATTGTTGGGTTGTCGTAACAATGTTTTACGCAACAATAGTTTTGACCTAATAAAGCATGTTTGGAAAATATGAAGCTTTCCTCAAAAGATTTATAGACATACTTATTACAGATTTAACTATATGGAGATATTTTCTAAGTGTTGAAAGCAAAATGGTTTGTGAATATACTTATATCGTTGAAATAAGTATATGAAATGTTTTCCAAATATCGAAAGATTAAAATAGTTTTGAGAACATATCATTTTAAAGATATTTTGAGATAAATATTTGAAAAGTGATTTGATTAATAAAAGATTAATTAAATAGGCCTAGTGATACTTGTGTGCTAGATTGTATTTTTGGCCATTTTTGGTTCCTTGACTTGATGTGGAAACTAATTAGCCATGCACTTAGTACGAGGCCAACTGAGTAGGCTTGATTATCGTTTGGTGTTAAGAATTATGATTTGAGTAGAGTGGAGTGACTATCACTACAAGAAAATTAGTTATTAGTTGCACAATATGGCAGCGTTTGTTACCAAAATGCAACTATTGGCATTTCTCTACTGGAAACCAAAGCCACCAAAATCACATTTAACTTTCCCCGCGAAGTTTCCCCTTAATTTTTCAGTCGCCTGCACTTTTATCGGTTTCTAGTCTATTAAATTTTCATTTCCCTCTTCTCGCTTTTCTTCCATGACCTAGTTCTCATCTACAGCCACATCCACCTTTACCTTCTTCGCCATCTCCCACTTCTACCTCGTCTCTTCTTCCAAGGCCCGGTCCGAGACCAAAGCAGGCAAGACTAATTCCTAGAGCAATGCGTGGGATAAGGCAAAAAAAAGAATATCCTACTTCTCAGTCCTTACATTGAAACCAAGCACCGCTTAAATTTACTCATTAAACTTTACGCGAAGCAAACAGCTTCTGTAAACTTTATCTTCTCTGTTGAATACGCATCATACGTAACTTCCAGCTTCTGAAAGAGACATAGATTTGGTTACTTGTAATGGCAGCAAGAACCCGACAAAGTTCAGGTATTTTATTGGAACCAATTTTAGTTTATACCAATTTTGCTATTCCGATACCTAATTTCTAAACTAAAACTAAAAGAACCAAAAATCAAAATCATTAATAAATGTGGGTTAAGCCTTAATTTGAAAAAAGTTGACATTTTTAAGAGCGACCATGGCATCTGTGTTTAGTGGAAGACCTGAGTAGAGTTTTTGTCCTATCTACAATTTCTCCGCTATCACCACCTTCATACTCATTTGAAAATGTGTTTAATTTTTTAACAGTAGAGATGGTTCTTTGCTTGTTCCCCTTCTAATAGTACTAATGCAGTTCCATCTCTTCTATATTTCCTTACAAGGACAATTCGTATACTTCCAAAGATTCATTTGAATGTTATATTTCTTATATGATTGATTTTAGTTTAGGTCAGATAGCATTTGTTTTAATGCCTTTCTCGCCTCTTTCCCTTGTATTAACATAGATGCCCAAAATAAGTTCTGCTTAATCTGTAATAGATAGTCCTATATTACTGTTCTCATCTTACCAGAGCCAACATCATCATTAAGGATATATGCTCTGTCTCTCTTGTCTAGAAAGGTGCCCAAGTAGATCCATAAAGGCTATGCTACTATCAGGTTGTTTATGTGGTTCAAGCAATTTATTTCTTTTTCGATCGAACTCTTTGGGTGAAACTTAAGCTGTCATGGTTCATGGTTTACCGGCTTTGATAATTTATTATAGAAAAAACCATAATAAGACATCAGAACCTAACTAAATGACACAAGCACCTTAGTTTATACATTCATGTTCTGTGTAATATGTCTAAGGATTCATCCCACCTACATACTTCTTACAATTATGTGTTCAGGGCCCTTTCCATGTATACTTTTATGGTTAGCAGGCTAATTTGCTTGAGGTGATCCAGGGATAATAGGTTGATTTCTCATGTCACTAATATTTATGTTTAATTGCATATAACAAATTTGGTTCTTTTGATGCAATGTAAAAACCATTCACCTTTCATTTAGTGTAAGGTCCCTGATCGTGTGACATTTTATATCCACGTCTCTCGTACTATTTTCTGATACATGCTACAGAAGGGGTGAGTCTATATCGTGCATACACCATAACCCTGTTGCAATTACTAAAATCCAGTATAAATTGTTCACAACTTGACATTTTACTAAGAATTTCATGAAGAATTTATGAAAATATTACTACTACTACGTAGTAGTACTGGGGAGTTAGGGTTTATTGCTCTGATTTTGTGCTGTAGAAAAGAATAAGATTGTTCCTGATCATGTGACTTATTTTAAACTATATATGATGATAATAAACTTATTATTATTTAGACTTGTAGTAATTTAAAGTGCATATACAAAAGTAGTCTTAAATCTTAACAAACAAAATAGTTAGGTAAATGGTTCCTTATGTTGTAGAAAACCATTTGCTAAAAAACTTCAAATTCTATAATGGTTGTAGTTTGTAGGAATTATGGTAAAGCTAGTATTTCCTTGATAAATTTTCACTTGGAACAATACATAATATATTATATACCTTGACTTGAGAGTTGAAATTATTAAATGCCAACTTCATATTAACTTTGTTACTCTACAGTATGGGATTGAATCATACAAAAGGCAATATTGGCAATGATCTAGAAGCAAGAGTTATTGAGCCTGCAATGAGTAAAGTGAAGATACTTCAGGTAATTATATACTTTTACATGGATGTACTCCTATATTGGTGCATATGCTTGATTTCATCTTATGTTCATTTTTTCCCTTTTCAGTTTGCTATTGAGGTAGAAATAACAATTTTTTGAATAGACAATATGATCAAGCTTATAAGCTACACTATAATGCAACCTGCTACACTATACACATTGTAGGGGCTGCGTTCTATATAATGCTACAAAGGCACCAATATTATGCACGATTAAACGAAATATTTCTAGATCTTTAAGACCCAAACCTCAATATAAAGCGATATAATTTCCTTTTTAAAACTTATTGAACAGAAATAAGCGGATTTTAACAATTCATGTACCAAATAATATCAATAACTAGAGTGACTTGTATATTATTGTTGTGTTATTGATTTAACCTTATAAGGATAAATATTGGTGCTGCCTTCACCAAATATGTCATCAATAAGATTTATAATTCAAACTGTGATATATTTTGTGTTAACATGTATTATGACTAGTATCATTGGCAGTTGTCGATGATGGGAACCATGCGTACAAGGCTTTCAAATTTTTTTCAATAATCTATTAAAACTGATTCCATTTTTTTTGTTGTGTTTCTGCTGTGGAGAGGTCAATTTAAAGTTGACGTTGCACTGGAAAGTACCATGCTTGATTTAAGATTAAATCTGTGCTATTTATTGATTATCCACTAAATTAATAAACAAAGTATTGAAAATAGATTGTGTGGATTTAGCACGGCGGAGGAATTGGTGTGCATAAGCAACACGCCTGGTTATTCATTCAACAAATATAGGGTCTGTTTGCTGATGGATCTTCTGTAGGGTTCCTTGCGTCAGCCGAAATACTACGGTTCAAGTTTGAATTAAGCTCAAATAGAACTAAACTCAGACGTAATCTAGGTTATTTAATTATAATATTTGATTAAGTATCATATCTTCTAATATCCTAAGTAAAATATAAAATAATCACTAAAAGGCTCATTGATATAGGTTGAAGCTCATTTTGGTATAGACCGTTTTTGAAAAAGCAAGTGGCATAAAAAACACTTTACTATGCTCCTCTCAATCTCTAAGTAGTTTCTCTTGCGTATTTTTGTAGATTACTAACCAAAATATCCTGAATTTTCAATTCGTTTGAGAGAAACATGATTTTAATTAATTAACAATTATAATCCACTGACTTTTAGCAATGTTCAGCAGTTCCTCGTAATTAAAGCTCCATATTTCTTATACCAAGACAAAAACCACTTATATTTAAAAGGGATTTTGGTGAAAGAGATGAAAGCACTTGATGCTTTAATCTAACTCAATTCTCTTATTCATAGTTTTGCAGTGCGAATTTCTTTTGTATTACAGTATGAGCGGTTGTTCACATACTCAAGATATGATTATCTCCATTTATATGGGATTCCATATCAATGATATTGAGAATGGTTTTACTGCATTGAATTCAACAATACCTGAAAAGATATGGGATGCATAAAAAGAATGGCAAGGTAAGACATCACTATGCTAATATTAGGCTCATTTCATTTGGTTTAAATTAAAAAATTGCAAACGAATGTGAAAAAAAATATTGACGTATTGATTGTTGTCTCAGCTTAACCATGTTTGGAGCACCACTTTCTCAGTTCATTGCTCCAGTAAGCTGTTGTAGCCCAGTTTACGAGGATGGTAAAGATTTTCTTTTTGATAACCTTGTAATGTTATGTAGCAATTGCATTAGCAAAGCTGGTTGAGCGACTGCTAAGATCCCAAGTAGATAAAGACTATTTGCATAGACGATGCTCTCTCTCTCTCTCTACTCAAAGGCAACTATTAATTTGAAAAAAGTTCAGGAGGAAGAAAATAATGAAGCTTCAAATGAAGATGATAATGAAGAAGATGGCGACGATGGAGAAGATGAAGATGATGAAGAGTCTGACTATGATGAGGTAAACAAGTCTTTGTATTTTCATTGACATAAAAATCCCTTTAACAGTTTTGAATGCCTTACTCTCAATCAATGTTGCGTTTGTTATGATTTTTAAATTTTTTCTACATCTATAAAAAAGGATTAATTATCATAAATACTAGGATTCAGACTATGAGGACCTTGAAGAAACTGAAGAAGAGTTCTTAGAAAGATATGCAAAAGCTGCAGCTGAAGTGGAAGGTGATCTTGTTGAAGAAGGAGATTCAGAAAATGAAACACACACACACACAGATATATATATATATATTGTTGATTGTTAAACTCGTTTGCAGGTAATTAGCTATTTCGAAGCGTAGACTGTCGACAACAAAGAACTATTGGTAATCAAGCAACGAACATGAATTTAATTGTTATATATGTTGTCGTATTTTGTTAGTACCATTTGTGGAAACTTGTCTGTGAATGCTTGTAGTATGTGACTTATTTTGTTGAAAAACTACCATCGAATTGATTATGGATATTATATTTGATTGTGAGATTAGCATGTTTTTGCAATTATTTGAATATGATGATCATATGATTGATTGTATAAACTAATATAAAAATTATACAGTTGCATTTTAAAAACGCTACTGAAAATCAAAAAATGCAACCAAAAAATGAAGACTTATGGTAGCGTTTTTTTAACCCTACAGAAAAAACCTATAGCTGCATTTAAAAGTGACTTTTGGTAGCATTTTTTAAATCCTATAGAAAATACCTATAGTTGCATTTAAAATTGACTTTTGGTAGCGTTTACTACAACGCAACAAAAAGTTTTAGACTTTTAGTTGCATGTCGTATAGCAGCGTTCTCTAAAACGCTACCATAAGTTATGGTAGCGTTTTTTCAACGCTACCAAAAGTCTTTTCTGGTGTAGTGTATGGTACTACAATCTACTTAGCTTCCTTCTTGGCCGAAGGATAACAAGTTGAGAGTTGGAAACGTGATAAGTCTATGAGACTTGGTTTCCATATGAGGTTGAGGGCCTCTTATCGATTGTTGGTCCGGAGAGACCGAGACCAGATTTATCCGAAAACCACTTCGAACCAACATATGCGTTCAAAAGTGAAGATTTGTTGAAGATGATGATTTTTTAAGACGGAGATCTTCATGATGTAGGGCTGCTTGCCACTAGCCGCCCAATTCCATATTATATTTATATGGTGGCAGTAGGAGAGTACCTTTGCTTTGTCCTGTTCTTGGATAACTTGTATGGACGAATGTTTGACATTGCATTTCTAAGAACCACGTACATTGGTTTCTATAAACGTACATCTGTTTGGTGGTGTAGAAGGTAACCCCTCTTGCACTTAATACCCTTCTCTGAGACGTACGAGCTCAGAGGTGCTTTTGTGGAAATCAATTAGTGTGTTGTTGGAAATGGCAATATGGCACTCAAAGTGGGATTTGTTGCTTTGTGAAAGGTAATACGTTACTTTAGGCCTCACACATTGGGAATGACAAAAACATGGTAGATGCGGCATGGCTATGTAGGTCACTCCTATTAGGATATGGTCATCACCTTTCTAGATTACCCTCTATATTTCGGGTATGTTGTGTATGCTTATGGCCACATATATGTCGGGAACGACTGGGGTGATGGGATATTTAGTACTATCTAAGGTAAAGGTGGGCCGATTCTATATCCGTAAAGGATCATTTATTGGTGCCTCGTTGCATTTTTTCTAGAGATATACTATCGGAAGGTAGTCTGTTACCTTGTCATTGTATGTAATCCATTCTCCAGTACGAGCCTTTATGGTTTTGGTTGTAAACCTATTATGCTGGAATTTAATAATGTAACAATTTCGGCTATGATTAATATGTATTTGTATCCTAGACACTCTAATTATATTAGAGTATTTGATATGAAGTGTCTTGGTTATCGTAAGGTAAAAACCCGTTAATGTTTATGTGCGGCATGGTCTTACGAGATACCTTTGTTTTGAAAGGTTTTTATAACTTAAAAATCCAATTGAGATGTGTTTCCTACGCTGGTTTACCAGACTGATCCGGGCGTTATTCCCTTCCAATACTCGAGTCAGACCGGGTATATTTACAAATTCAGTTTGGATGCTTTGAGCTTCCGAAGACGAGCTGGTGGTCTTTAAGTGGTATTCACGTATATGTTTATTTTCCGCTGCATTGGTTGTTTAAAATTATCGGCATTTGTGAGGACAGATTGTTATTACTTTCCAAGTTGATGATTAGTGATTAGTTATTTGTGTACTCTGATTAGATGTATGTATATTACAATTTCTCTTTTGTAAAGATTATTGATATTATATTATATGTTGTTCCGCTACGTTGTGAGATTCTGTGTTGTTTAGTTTTCTTTCTCTCTTCACTCTCCTCTTCTTTCTTTTCCCTAACTATTCGCCTTTTCATTCAATTCGAGTTGGACATGTATGATTTAATGTCAGTTTGAAATGTGTGGAAATGTGGGTCGCTACATCTATGTTGCCGTATGATTGATCATAATTAAGGTATAGTTTAGACACTTAAGATTCACAGTATTCACAAGCCAAAAAGACTACTACACATCATCATGTGAGATCTTCTATTTGACTTTTAACCTATAGAAGACTCTCGTTGAGTTGTTCAATAATTGTCTAAAAAAGTACACATATGTAAACCCCTTGGTGCCTCCCAACGATCATGAGCAATTCACCGTTCATCATATGAAGAGTGTTACATACACTCGTCTCAATTGATATATTGATATCTCATTCTCAGTACATCTTGACTAGGAATATTTAAGATAAGTATTTTAATTATATAATTTAGCACTCATAATTATGAACACATTCATAACTGTAAGCGTAACTGCAATCGATTAAAAACTTTTCCTATGGTCTTTTTACTTGTATGTATTTAATGTGTTTATAACATTAATTATATCCCAATATATAGTAGAAAATTAAACCAAAATATCACTTTATTTCAACCAAGATTTCTTATAAGTGTTAAGTTATATAATTATATTACATAATTACTCTTGTAGACCCTTAACTCTATCAATCTCGTACTTGAATTTGGGACCAATTATGGTGACCCATAATCATTCTCTCGATTAATTTTTCTAAACGAAACCGAGAAATGGACTTAGTGAGTGGATCAATAATACTACTATTTTGTATCTACTTTCTGATATGCTTCTCCATCACTAATAAACTCTTTTGTTATGTGTTATTATAGAGAACATATTTAACCTCTTATCAAGCCGTTGGTTTCTACTACAATCTATATTGCATCATTGATATCTGAATATGTTATTGGATTCTCAATGGTCGGGAACTTCCATATCTTTCTTATAAATTTGCACACATATATTGCTTTCATGGTCGCACTATTCAAGGCGATGTACTTAGCCTTCATAGCTGAATCTGCCACAACCTCTAGTTTGGAACATTTCTAACTTAAATCCCTTTTATTAAAGGCAAACATGAATTTAAGATTGACTTGCTATATTCAATGTCACTTATGAAGTTACTTCGAATATCCCTTTATAAGAACTTTATTATTTCCATAAACATTTCTCTAGTACTTCGTAAATATTCGAGAATACTCTTGAATATCATTAAGTGATTCTAACTCAAATTTTTTATTCACTCACTGCACCAAATGCAGAAGCAAATTCCAATCTAATACACGACACAATATATATGATGAATCCTATTGCTAATGCATAAGGAATTCATCTCATATGCTCCATATTAAATATTTCAATATGGTGTCTATCTATGTTGATTAGGACAGTCCCAACATCCTCTTATACCGAGAATAAAAGATGCCTCTTTCAAATCCTTCACCGAGAGTTAAAAAACCAAGTTTTTATTAGATTTTAACATGGGTACATCATTGCCAATCAGTGGCATGTTGTTTTCTTATAATCATAGAAATATTTTAGTACCTTGGATTTTCTTTTTATTTTCACATGCTTCGTGTAACGACCCGTAAAATTTAACTGGTTTTAATAACGTTATTAATTGAAATTTTGTGAAATTTTAAACGATAAAATTTTGAAATATAAATTTGATATTTGGAATGCGTCTAGTTAAACATAGCAACCGGTAAATTTTCGTCCGAAAATATGAAAGTTTATTTCGCGCGTAAATTCACTTCGATTTAATCAGTTAAAAAGCGATGAAAATAAAATGTTTTCGGAACCTAAATATTTTTACATGGAAAAATTCTAAAACATCTTCTGAGCAAGATGTCAGTTTGTCGTTTGGCTAAATTCGGAAATCTTTAGCTTCGTCGATCTTATTTTTCAGCGTTTTTCTTGCATTTTCCGTAGTAGAAAATTTCGAATTTTTATAATACAATCGAACCACTGATATCCATATACCGTTTTGATCGTTTTGTCGTCCTGATCTCTGCGGTATTTTATTTCCATATTTTGAGTCCGGTACGCGATAGAGCCATGCACTAGTTCATCGTATCGGTGCGTTGGAGCCGTTTGAACTTGTTTGTGTCCATTCAAATTTCAACCGTGTATTAACCAACAGCTGTTGCTTTTATTACTTAATAAATTCGCATGCATGTGACTCTTTCCCGACATTCAATATGAGTGATTCATCTTCTTTTCTGGTTCCAACTCACTTTCTATTTCTTCTTTGCTTCTGTACGTTCTTTCTTCTTTTATATTTTCTCTCCTTCTTATAAATTTTTTCCCTGAGCATTTATATTTGTTGCTACTAAAACCTTCCACCTGCCGAGCAACTCGACAAACCCACCACTTCCCTCCTCTCACTCGCCTCCGCGCACCCTAGTCGCAGCAGCAACCACACCTTCCTTTTCCCCTGCACTGCCGAACACATAACAGCCGCCCTGCCTTCGACCCGCCTCAACTCACGTCAGCAGCCCACACGCCACTCCTTCCATCTCTCTCCTTCCCTCACACGCATGGCAGCCACCACCCTCCAACCCGAGCCTTCCACCACAACCGACCTTACTCCTCCGGCCAACAACCAAAGCCACCACCTCCTTGCATTTCTTTCCCTTCCACAACACGCGAACCCAGACTCCTCACCGAACCTACCCCATAGACATGCAAGGCTGTAGCCGACCATCACCAAGCGAACAACCCAGACCCGACCTCCCTTCCTCGCCTCGAGCTTGTGCTCCGCCTTTCACCTTCCACCACCCGCGAGTCAACAACCGAACCTTGCCGTTCCACCTCTTCAGGCATCAGCTAGCTTTTCCTTAAAAAAAATCTGATGAAATGAAATGAAAGTATATATATATCAGGTTATATATATATATATACTGGTGATGCTTGCTCACTTTATTCTTCGTGCCGAAGCTTATTGCCTCTGTCTCGTCTTGGTCACAACCTCGGCTCATAAAAGAATAGGGGTATGTATTATATGTATATATTTTTCAGTATATATGTTTACTTTAGTATATATATATTATTGTATTTTACAATGTGTTTAAAGGTATACATATGGGTTTTGTAAAATCTAAAGGCTTTTGCCTGCTCGAATTGTTTGGAAAATATAAGATTTATTTGCATGTCAGAGAAAAAAAATATGAAGTTTAATCATATATATATTATTGCCCAATGCTTTGTCCCCTTTCTAAAATATATATATATATCATGCTGTGTGGATGCACTTGCAATTTTCTCTATCCAGTAAATAGGTGTTTAGTATATTTTAAATAGGATAGTTTTAAAGTATATATTAACAAGTTAAGTTTATAGGTACATTTGTTTTCTGAATTTTTCATATAAGAGCTATTTTTCGGTTTATATTTTTAGTATGCTTTGTCCTTTCGTTTTATACTTTTCGGTTTTGTATATATACTATATAAAACTTAATTATATAAATATAATTGCTGTATGAGTTATATATATTACTTATTTGTACATATTTTTATTTGTAGCTTTTACATATATCAGTTATTTTAGTACATTACAAGGATATATAAAAGTTACTACGGTATATATTGGTTTCAAAGATAATACTGTAAAGCATAATGCATGCTGCTTTCATATTATATAGAGTATCTTGTTCACGTTTTAAGAAAGTATATTTTATATTGGTTGTATAAAATCTGTTGTCTATACAAATTCATATATATATATATATATATTTGTTTATGGGTATAGCCGTTTGCAAAACGACATTTATTATTTGATATAAGCTATAGTATATGTTTAAATGTACGCGTTTTAAAGTTATATTGTTTCATGTGTATGTGTACATATATATTTCATTTTAAATACGTGTTTTGACTTAAACATTCATTTTGGAAAGGAAGTAATAAAATAATAATAAAATCATCGTTCAAGTTTTATCAAGCTAATTCGATCCGTTCTCATTAATTTCTATCTATCAGCTTTTCTATCGAAATCGGGCCATCTAGCTTTGCTTTGCAACTCATGCTTGGATTCGTAGCTCATTCTATGTATCGAATCATCTCTAGCCTCGAAAGGTGAGCACTCACTCACGATTAACGTTCTTTTATTTATTAAATTTTATTTCAATTGAAATGACAATTGAAATATGCTGCTGTTAGTTAATCACACTGTTATATATGCTATTATCTGTATCAGTTCACCTGTGACATCTGACACCATTATCTGTTAATTATTTATGCGATGATAATACAGTTTGGCTGATAATTGATTGATTGTTGATGTTATATTGGACATTAAATTGTTAATGTTAAATGATAAATAGTATGCAATTGAACTTGATATAGGATAGTTAAATGTTAAATTTGATTAAATGACATTCGTATAATATGACCCCTTTAACTGTTAAAGTTATTGACACGTATGATTTGTTTAATTACACTTTGAACCACTGAATGTATGTTGTTAAATTGATGATGGATGAAATTGTAATAGATGACAAGTGAAAACCGTAATGTAATAATCTTTAATCTACATGAAATGATAGTGTAGATTCTAGAAAGAATTATATTAATTCGTACAAATAACAATGTGAATTAATACAGTTATTTCGGGATTATTTGAATTGATTATTGGATTGATATTGATTGTTGTTATTGCTTGTTTATTTACTTTGACACCATCCCAGTTATCACACTGCAAGTTCCCTTTGCTATGCTATGATTTTGAATTGAATTGGAATCGGGTTGAAATGATAAATACCCAAATTGAACTTTGACCTTGGATAGAAAATTAAATAAAACTCGATTGGTCAATAATTTGATTTAAAAATAAGCGAAGATTTTATTTGAATAAATAATATGGTTTTGAAATGAAGTTGAAATTTGAATTTTAATGAAAGGAAAATGTTAATGTTTAATAATCTGAAACAAAATGTTAACAATGAAATTGATGGAAGAATGTTGTTTAATTTGAGAAATGATTGAATTAAGTTTGAAATGATTTAATAATCTAGTTTGAAATTATAATCAAGTTTGAAATTATAATCAAGTTTGAAATTATTAAACTTCGAAATTATTTAATAATTAAGTTTTGAATTATTTAATAATTAAATAAGATTGAATTATTTAATGATTAAATTAAATTGAATTTTTGAATAAGTGAATCTTTACTTCGTAAATAATTGAAATTGAGTTTCTTTATGAATTAAGTTTTGGAAAATTATTTAAGTAATTAAATAAGTGAAATTGAATTTCTTTAACGAGAAATAAAAATGTGATTTATTGAAATTGATGTAAGACTTGAAATTTAAAGAATTTGATTTGATGAATTTAATTTAATTCAAATTGTAAGTTTTGATTTAATGAAGTTGAACTTAAGAATAATGGATTTAATGAATTGAAAATTTAATAGAAATTGTTTGAATGATAAAGTAACTTAACGAATATTGAATGAAATCGATAAATGAGTTTTAAATTGATTTGAATGATAAATAAAATTTATTTAAATGGTTTCGGAATGAAACTTATATACGAACTTGAATAAATATTTGAATCAAAGTTGAAATTGTATTATAAGATTTTGAAATGGTAATTTGGAAGTTTTGAAACGTAAATTTTGGAAATTGATTTCGAAAGAGAAATGAAATGTTGATTTACGAATTCTATTTGAAATTGAATTTGATTTGGTTTCGAAATATATAAACGACCAATCGGTGAAATAATTACGGAAGTTATTAAAGAGACCGGAATCGGTTATGGATATACTCTCTATCTAAACCGCAAACCACTTTAATAACTATACGCGGAGTGATGATCCAGAATGAAGTGGTTGGAATGATGTACGTGATGATTGAAGAAAGAGAACGATGATGGATAGCCTTGACACTTGTGTCAAATTGGAAATGACTAAAACAGGAGCCGTGCCGGGCCAATGGAGGATTAGCTACCTCAAGTGAACACACTTCTTCGAACTATTCATTACTTGTTGTCGATTGGTGCACCCTTGATTTTGGGAGTGTTGTTTCACGGTGTTGCGGGCGCTGCGGCGTTGCGTTCTCACCAGTCCGGATCAGGCAAACGGTAGTATCACTACCTTGGGTATTGCCTCATGTGCCTTGTCATACTTGTATTCCCTATTCGCGACCACTACGAATTTGTTTTGTACCTTTAGTATATGGATTGCCCTCTGGTGACTTCCGGTTTTGGGGAAACTACGGTCTTGTATATGCTTTTGGGAATAAAAATGTGTTAAGGGTGGAATGGGCCATGACTTAACACTATTTTGATATCTTTATATTATTGATAGACATTATCTACTTATCTTACACTACTACCTAGTAGATAGTTTAACGGATCCTTAAAGGATGGTTATTCCAAACATCCTTTGAGTTACTTGTATTTCAATTGCTATTTCACTTGAGTTGGATTTATTAATATAAGAATGTTAATCCTGACTCGAGTGTCTTGTGTTTTTGCTTTACGCTCGGGTCAGACTGAGTGTACCAGTATTCGAGACTCACCTTTAGAGTTGGAGCTTTGCTTGAAGATCCAGCCATCTATTCTGCTTTCAGTATTCGATGATTCCAGTGATGTATTCTGATTTGTATCTGATGTATCGTATTACTCTTCCGTTGTATCTGGTTTAACTCTGATGTAACTTATACATTTATATAGTAGCTTCATGAACTACTATCTCTTTTATTTCCGCTGCATTTATTACTCTGTGATTATATTTATTTACTGTATATGTTCAGTTTTGCCAAATTTAAATTAACAACGCGGTATTTTGAGCAATTCAATTCCGACATGTGTGTCTGCCTATGCACTTATAATGGATGCGAATGGTCCAAAATATCGGGTCGTTACAGTTGGTATCAGAGCTTTGGTAGCTCTAGGCAAAACTTAGCATATAGGGTAAATGTATTTACAGAATCACTCTCATTCGAGTTTCAATCTCTTCCTTCTGATTCAATTCCTTCGAATTTTGGAACGTTCTCCTCGGTTCCGAAATTCATTCGTGTCCTTCACTATTCGTCTTCTTTCAATTATGGAGCACCCCATAACTCCATTTTGAATGATATCTATAATAGATCGGCGGTCTCGCCAATCTTCGAACGATTCGTAAAGGAGCAAAACTCCTTTATAATAGGTATCGATTTACCAGAGATTTCTGTATCCTCGTTTTACGATGCTATCTATTCCCCGCTATTCATGACTTCCATCTCTTGAGATCGAGTGTTGATTTACCTCGGAAATTCCACATCGATCTTATTCTTGAAGTCACGGTCGACCCGGTTATGGTTGCCCGCGATTTATAAAAACTTATCAAATCTTTCTACTTTGTTATTTAGTCATCATATCTTTGTTTCGAAATTATCTTCGAATCGAAATTCTCTTTGATTTGAGTCCATCAAATTTGAATCTCTATCTTTGCTTTGAAATCTATTCTTGTATAGTCGAGCGAGGAAGTGTATTTGTAAATTAATATTAAAATGTTTTAATATATTGTGTTGTTTGAGTTGTTGATGTTGATTTGGGTTTCCGATCGATTCGTCTGATCAACGCTATCGATAGGATTTCCAAAACACTTGAGCAGAGCAAACTGACACAAGATCGTTTTCAAATTTGGTAAATAAGATAAAGTTTTGTATGATTATATTATGAAACTAAATTGTTAATGAATTATTGTTTGAAATAATAATATTTGATTTTCATTTATTATTTTGTAAACCATTGACTATTGTATAATATAAATAAATGAATTTATAAACTTGGTTTATAAACTGATTTAAAATTTGAAATGAAATTAAATTAAGAATTTGAGAATTTAATTTCCAATGATTTCGAACTATGGTTTTAAAGGTTTAAAATGCACATTATTTAAGGGTATTTTGACTATAATTTGTTTCCAAAGAATTTTAATGTATATTATTTAAAGTATCTTTGAATAGAAATTGTTTTCAAAGAATTTTTAAAATGTTGAAATCAGTGCTCTTCCCTTTGTCGCTGGAAAATAATTTCGGTGATGGCGGCCGCATCATCGACATTCATTTTCGAGTTTCGAAGTGGAGATACTATTCTGTAGCTTTGCTACGGTTTTGTTTTGAGGAAAAAAAATATTTTGATTTAAATTTCTTCAGTATAATTTGATTTATATATATATATAGGTATCTTATTTTAAAATTTAATTTGATTTGATATAAATATATTATATATATCTCAAAATTGTTTAAAGTTAATCGGAAATCTAATTCTTAAATTTTGTTAAAGGATGATTTTAATTATAAATAAAACCAAAATTTGGAATAAATATTTAAACTTGAATAATTGAATTTGGAAAATTTTATTTGTATATTGTTCAACTTCATTCTAATACAACTTACCTAAATCATTCAGAAGTTGAATATGTAATTGGATAATATATAAGATAAATTGAATTTATAAATAAAATTTGAGTGTTTATAATAAATATTATACACTAAATTTTGATTATAAAGATGTTAATAGAGTTAGATAGGATAATAAGTAAACTCAGTTAATAATGAAATAAATTTATTTTGAAAGAATTAATAAATTTGTTTTGAAAGAATTAATAAATTGAAATTTTATCAAAATATGAAAATACCTTGAATTTAAAAGCAATTAGTGAATATAAATTAATTTAAATTGAAATTTATAGGGTTTAAATTAATTTATATGGTTTAAATATATGTAATAAGATATATTGAGTAGAATAAATTTAACAATAATTTGAGTAAAGAAGAATATAAATTGCTGAAGAAAATATGATTATAATAAAAGACTATTCAAATTTATGGTTTTATAAATTGTAAATTGAAGATAATTGGATAATAAGATATTGAATTTAAAAATAGTTGAGATTGATTTTAGCGAAATCAAATGGATATTAAATCAATTATTGAATATCAATTAATTTAAATTTGAATTTATATGGTTTAAATTAACTATTATTTTGTATTTCAAATCTGTTTTCCTTCTGGTTGATTCTGTTCTCCTACCTCGTTCCTTTTCGGGGACGAAAAGTTTTGAGTGGGGGAGAGTGTAACGACCCGTAAAATTTAACTGGTTTTAATAACGTTATTAATTGAAATTTTGCGAAATTTTAAACGATAAAATTTTGAAATATAAATTTGATATTTGGAATGCGTCTAGTTAAACATAGCAACCGGTAAATTTTCGTCCGAAAATATGAAAGTAAGATGTCAGTTTGTCGTTTGGCTAAATTCGGACATCTTTAGCTCCGTCGATCTTATTTTTCAGCGTTTTTCTTGCATTTTCCGTAGTAGAAAATTTCGAATTTTTATAATATAATCGAACCACTGATATCCGTATACCGTTTTGATCGTCTTGTCGTCCTGATCTCTACGGTATTTTATTTCCATATTTTGAGTCCGGTACGCGATAGAGCCATGCACTAGTTCATCGTATCGGTGCGTTGGAGCCGTTTGAACTTGTTTGTGTCCATTCAAATTTCAACCGTGTATTAACCAACAGCTGTTGCTTTTATTACTTAATAAATTCGCATGCATGTGACTCTTTCCCGACATTCAATATGAGTGATTCATCTTCTTTTCTGGTTCCAACTCACTTTCTATTTCTTCTTTGCTTCTGTACGTTCTTTCTTCTTTTATATTTTCTCTCCTTCTTATAAATTTTTTCCCTGAGCATTTATATTTGTTGCTACTAAAACCTTCCACCTGCTGAGCAACTCGACAAACCCACCACTTCCCTCCTCTCACTCGCCTCCGCGCACCCTAGTCGCAGCAGCAACCACACCTTCCTTTTCCCCTGCACTGCCGAACACATAACAGCCGCCCTGCCTTCGACCCGCCTCAACTCACGTCAGCAGCCCACACGCCACTCCTTCCATCTCTCTCCTTCCCTCACATGCATGGCAGCCACCACCCTCCAACCCGAGCCTTCCACCACAACCGACCTTACTCCTCCGGCCAACAACCAAAGCCACCGCCTCCTTGCATTTCTTTCCCTTCCACAACACGCGAACCCAGACTCCTCACCAAACCTACCCCATAGATATGCAAGGCTGTAGCCGACCATCACCAAGCGAACAACCCAGACCCGACCTCCCTTCCTCGCCTCGAGCTTGTGCTCCGCCTTTCACCTTCCACCACCCGCGAGTCAACAACCGAACCTTGCCGTTCCACCTCTTCAGGCATCAGCCAGCTTTTCCTTAAAAAAAATCTGATGAAATGAAATGAAAGTATATATATATATATATCAGGTTATATATATATATACTGGTGATGCTTGCTCACTTTATTCTTCCTGCCGAAGCTTATTGCCTCTGTCTCGTCTTGGTCACAACCTCGGCTCATAAAAGAATAGGGGTATGTATTATATGTATATATTTTTCAGTATATATGTTTACTTTAGTATATATATATATTATTGTATTTTACAATGTGTTTAAAGGTATACATATGGGTTTTGTAAAATCTAAAGGCTTTTGCCTGCTCGAATTGTTTGGAAAATATAAGATTTATTTGCATGTCAGAGAAAAAAATATGAAGTTTAATCATATATATATTATTGCCCAATGCTTTGTCCCCTTTCTAAAATATTTATATATATATCATTCTGTGTGGATGCACTTGCAATTTTCTTTATCCAGTAAATAGGTGTTTAGTATATTTTAAATAGGATAGTTTTAAAGTATATATTAACAAGTTAAGTTTATAGGTACATTTGTTTTCTGAATTTTTCATATAAGAGCTATTTTTCGGTTTATATTTTTAGTATGCTTTGTCCTTTCGTTTTATACTTTTCGGTTTTGTATATATACTATATAAATCTTAATTATATAAATATAATTGCTGTATGAGTTATAAATATTACTTATTTGTACATATTTTTATCTGTAGCTTTTACATATATCAGTTATTTTAGTACATTACAAGGATATATAAAAGTTACTGCGGTATATATTGGTTTCAAAGATAATACTGTAAAGCATAATGCATGCTGCTTTCATATTATATAGAGTATCTTGTTCACGTTTTAAGAAAGTATATTTTATATTGGTTGTATAAAATCTGTTGTCTATACAAATTCATAAATATATATATATATATAGTTGTTTATGGGTATAGCCGTTTGCATAACGACATTTGCTGTTTGATATAAGCTATAGTATATGTTTAAATGTACGCGTTTTAAAGTTATATTGTTTCATGTGTATGTATACATATATATTTCGTTTTAAATACGTGTTTTGACTTAAACATTCATTTTGGAAAGGAAGTAATAAAATAATAATAAAATCATCGTTCAAGTTTTATCAAGCTAATTCGATCCGTTCTCATTAATTTCTATCTACCAGCTTTTCTATCGAAATCGGGCCATCTAGCTTTGCTTTGCAACTCATGCTTGGATTCGTAGCTCATTCTATGTATCGAATCATCTCTAGCCTCGAAAGGTGAGCACTCACTCACGATTAACGTTCTTTTATTTATTAAATTTGATTTCAATTGAAATGACAATTGAAATATGCTGCTGTTAGTTAATCACACTGTTATATATGCTATTATCTGTATCAGTTCACCTGTGACATCTGACACCATTATCTGTTAATTATTTATGTGATGATAATACAGTTTGGCTGATAATTGATTGATTGTTGATGTTATATTGGACATTAAATTGTTAATGTTAAATGATAAATAGTATGCAATTGAACTTGATATAGGATAGTTAAATGTTAAATTTGATTAAATGACATTCGTATAATATGACCCCTTTAACCGTTAAAGTTATTGACACGTAGGATTTGTTTAATTACACTTTGAACCACTGAATGTATGTTGTTAAATTGATGATGGATGAAATTGTAATAGATGACAAGTGAAAACCGTAATGTAATAATCTTTAATCTACATGAAATGATAGTGTAGATTCTAGAAATAATTATATTAATTCGTACAAATAACAATGTGAATTAATACGGTTATTTCGGGATTATTTGAATTGATTATTGGATTGATATTGATTGTTGTTATTGCTTGTTTATTTACTTTGACACCATCCCAGTTATCACACTGCAAGTTCCCTTTGCTATGCTATGATTTTGAATTGAATTGGAATCGGGTTGAAATGATAAATACCCAAATTGAACTTTGACCTTGGATAGAAAATTAAATAAAACCCGATTGGTCAATAATTTGATTTAAAAATAAGCGAAGATTTTATTTGAATAAATAATATGGTTTTGAAATGAAGTTGAAATTTGAATTTTAATGAAAGGAAAATGTTAATGTTTAATAATCTGAAACAAAATGTTAACAATGAAATTGATGGAAGAATGTTGTTTAATTTGAGAAATGATTGAATTAAGTTTGAAATGATTTAATAATCAAGTTTGAAATTATAATCAAGTTTGAAATTATAATCAAGTTTGAAATTATTAAACTTCGAAATTATTTAATAATTAAGTTTTGAATTATTTAATAATTAAATAAGATTGAATTATTTAATGATTAAATTAAATTGAATTTTTGAATAAGTGAATCTTTACTTCGTAAATAATTGAAATTGAGTTTCTTTATGAATTAAGTTTTGGAAAATTATTTAAGTAATTAAATAAGTGAAATTGAATTTCTTTAACGAGAAATAGAAATGTGATTTATTGAAATTGATGTAAGACTTGAAATTTAAAGAATTTGATTTGATGAATTTAATTTAATTCAAATTGTAAGTTTTGATTTAATGAAGTTGAACTTAAGAATAATGGATTTAATGAATTGAAAATTTAATAGAAATTGTTTGAATGATAAAGTAACTTAACGAATATTGAATGAAATCGATAAATGAGTTTTAAATTGAATTGAATGATAAATAAAATTTATTTAAATGGTTTCAGAATGAAACTTATATACGAACTTGAATCAATATTTGAATCAAAGTTGAAATTGTATTATAAGATTTTGAAATGGTAATTTGGAAGTTTTGAAACGTAAATTTTGGAAATTGATTTCGAAAGAGAAATGAAATGTTGATTTACGAATTCTATTTGAAATTGAATTTGATTTGGTTTCGAAATATATAAACGACCAATCGGTGAAATAATTATGGAAGTTATTAAAGAGACCGGAATCGGTTATGGATATACTCTCTATCTAAACCGCAAACCACTTTAATAACTATACGCGGAGTGATGATCCAGAATGAAGTGGTTGGAATGATGTACGTGATGACTGAAGAAAGAGAACGATGATGGATAGCCTTGACACTTGTGTCAAATTGGAAATGACTAAAACAGGAGCCGTGCCGGGCCAATGGAGGATTAGCTACCTCAAGTGAACACACTTCTTCGAACTATTCATTACTTGTTGTCGATTGGTGCACCCTTGATTTTGGGAGTGTTGTTTCACGGTGTTGCGGGCGCTGCGGCGTTGCGTTCTCACCAGTCCGGATCAGGCAAACGGTAGTATCACTACCTTGGGTATTGCCTCATGTGCCTTGTCATACTTGTATTCCCTATTCGCGACCACTACGAATTTGTTTTGTACCTTTAGTATATGGATTACCCTCTGGTGACTTCCGGATTTGGGGAAACTACGGTCTTCTATATGCTTTTGGGAATAAAAATGTGTTAAGGGTGGAATGGACCATGACTTAACACTATTTTGATATCTTTATATTACTGATAGACATTATCTACTTATCGTACACTACTACCTAGTAGATAGTTTAACGGATCCTTAAAGGATGGTTATTCCAAACATCCTTTGAGTTACTTGTATTTCAATTGCTATTTCACTTGAGTTGGATTTATTAATATAAGAATGTTAATCCTGACTCGAGTGTCTTGTGTTTTTGCTTTACGCTCGGGTCAGACTGAGTGTACCAGTATTCGAGACTCACCTTTGGAGTTGGAGCTTTGCTTGAAGATCCAGCCATCTATTCTGCTTTCAGTATTCGATGATTCCAGTGATGTATTCTGATTTGTATCTGATGTATCGTATTACTCTTCCGTTGTATCTGGTTTAACTCTGATGTAACTTATACATTTATATAGTAGCTTCATGAACTACTATCTCTTTTATTTCTGCTGCATTTATTACTCTATGATTATATTTATTTACTGTATATGTTCAGTTTTGCCAATTTAAATTAACAACGCGGTATTTTGAGCAATTCAATTCCGACATGTGTGTCTGCCTATGCACTTATAATGGATGCGAATGGTCCAAAATATCGGGTCGTTACACTTCGTCTACATTTTGGTAGAAATCAAACTATTTGACTTTCTATCAAAGTACTTGCTCAACCTTTAGATGCTTGTCTAAGATCATATCTTAAAGGGTCCACAAGCTTTATTGCCATTCCTGCTAACTTCGAGACACTTTGGCTACTATGTACAATAGTCTCCTCTGAATCATTATTCAAAAGTTCTATTTCAACATCAATATGACAAAATTCGGTCATATTATGCAATAATTTATAAGTAGAATATGAAAGGACTTAATCATGTTGATTGGAGAAACCGCATCACTAATTTCAAAATTCAAAATAAATAAGGTCATTTCCCATCATCCTTGGTCTTTACGTTCCATACATTGACCTTCTTCTCGAAAACTCACTTGTAGTTGATGGATTGAATCTTATGGATATAATTACCAAAACTGAATTTAGTCGATGTACTTGGAATCTGTATTGGATTTAAAGTATCATGCCATGTGGTAGACTCTATATTCTCCATGGCAGTCAATAACTGAGGAGATTATCATTACGAACAATCCATTTTCTCGATATTAATAAGAAACTCATTGTTTCTATTCAATGCGAGAGATTTCCCATTAGACATTGTAATGAGTTGTGTCCCTTTGGGCTTAGTTAAATTTGTATCATCTATATTATTTGTTTTCATTTTAAAACCTTAGATCATATCCAAGTTTGTCTCACTACCACTAATTTCTCTAAAAATAAATTCCTTTGTTAAGAAGGTTGTGTGTCCTAAAACAATAGTTTGTTTCTCGATGCAGTGGAATAGGCTTTCAAAACATTTTATGAGTTGCCTATAGACTTATGTAAATAAATTTAGCCTTAAGTTAACGATATTTACATTCATAACGTAAATTGGAAAATCGTATATCTTAAACTATTTAAATGGGCTTTTTTCCAAATTCATATCTTATATGGAATCGTAATCTCATCTTTAGACAAATAAAAATTCAACATATGTGCTTACTCGTAAGTACATATCCTTATAGAAAGAAGTAAATCAACTTCATTCATTATTAATCATATTTTGTCCAACAATGTTTGATTACTCCTTATTCATACATTATTATGTAGCATAGGGAGGAGAGAATTTGTGTCACGTACGGGATTTTCGACTTTCGAAAATTCGACATCGATACTCACTTTATCGATTGCCGAGCAATCGAGCGCCGGAAACTCCAATAGTGAGGGTTTTAAATAGAAGAAAAAGGTAGAAGAAGAAGAAAAGAGAAGAAGAAGGAAGAAGAACAACAGAACACACAGAACAGAAACAGAACAATATCAGAATCTCACATATCGCAGCGGAACAATATATAATAGATAATCACTAGTCTTTTAAAACAAAGAACTATATCAGTTTATACATACATCAATCAGAGTCATATACAACAATGGACAGTTATATAACTTGTCCTCATACAGAATACACAGCGGAATAAATACTATCAGATACAAATACTACGTCTCGTCATCCAGCTTATCTCCAAGCTCCAGAATATCCTGATAATATAACTCTAGGCTGCCCGTGTGGAAATTGGTGGGCACCCAGAGTTTAGAAGGGAAACAATAAACTCCGAGTCAGTCATGGTGACTGGTGTGAGATCGTAAAACAGTTTATCTTTAAAACAAAAACAGGATAATTTTAAAGTAAATTCGCAATGCTTTTTGGAAAATGAGACTACCATAAGGCCTCCCGCACACACACACAATGCAAACGCAGAATCAGAGGAGATTTCTCCTTATGATAGTCAAAGATGCTTGATACGCAAAATCAAATCATTTTTGATATTATTATTAGTGCATAGTGTAGAAAACATTTCGAAAGTATAATATTAATCTTAGCCAGCATAGGCATTCCGCACTTATGCCTACTATAGCTACCATCCAAACAGTGGTGACCACCATAAGTGAATGATAGGTTCTACAACTAAAACCGTACAAGATCGTATTGTTTCTTTGGATTTCCAACAAATGGCCAGGCTAAGGAACTTCCTTTTCCACGATGGGTACGTCCCTGGAATAGACGACCCGAGAACCTAACCGGATCTCTGCCAACACAAGGCCGGTTTACCTCTGCAAAAATAGGTAACTACTGACACGCGTATGCCATCCCCCGATCGTCACCGATCTTCCCGAGGATCCCCGATTCGCAACAAACCACATAGTAAAAATAATGCAGTAACCACAGAGGTTAAGTATCTGGGCTCCATACCATGATACCACCTTTATCCAGAAGGAATGACATACACTAAGGGGCGCTACTCCCTAGAACCTTGCTGCATCCTTCCTGTTTCGACCATTTCCGGGGTGTGAGGCTCGATGAAGTCTCGTCCACAAAGTTACGCTTTCTACAAAGCCCTGCTTCGGGTCAAACAAAATGATCAACCTATGATCACAAAGATATAAGATCAAACAAATGATCATATCGCAAATGATCAAACACTGATCATTTCACAGCAACACTCAGTATGCCACGTTACCAAATTGGGATATATCGCTGATAAATTTCAACTACATAACCTCTGAGCTCGTACGTCTCAGAGAAGGGTGTTAAGCTAAGAGAATAAATTCTCCGCCACCAACAGAAATGTATTTGAAAGAAATCAGCTTTATATCTCAAATTGTAACGTCAGACATACAACCCATACAAGTCTGTTCCGGGATCGAACATAACCGAAGGCACTTCTCACGAAGCCCTTGCATATCCGAATAATTTTCTAATCACGTCCGGACCTCCCGTCACTAAGGGTGATAAAACCTCTAAACCGGAGATCAGCCGATGTAGAGTAACTCGACGGTAATCCTTCCGTTTTCAAAAATATCCGGTCTTCAACACCGGCCTTCGAATGCAATTCATAACGACGTATCACATATTCGGAATGGGTTATACGACCCCATGGTCCTTTCCCGGCTAACCCGAATAGTGAGCGTTTATTTAAAATAAGTGTGGCATTCAAATTCATCCAATTCACAACAAATACCTATCTAAAGGTAATTATTGATAGTCGGTTATTTAACTATCAATAAAGATGCGCAACATCATCAGATTTCAAATAATTTTCCCAATTATTTATTTTCCAAAATATCTTTACTAGATATAAAATTTCCACACTTAATCATTTGAAAACAAATTTCAAATATTCACATTTCAATTTATCTTTGAAGATAAAATCTCAAAACAGTTCATTTCATATTGGAAAAACATTTCCATACTTATTTAAAAATAAGTATTTCACAAATCTATTTATTTTCAACATTTGAAAATATTCAATATACTTAAATCAATATTAAGTATACATTTCATTCTTTAAGGAAATCATAAATTTTAACATCTATTTGAGTCAAAACGAATGTTGCGTAAAACATCGTTACGACGACTCGAAATCAATAGTATAGGGATTCGGAATTAAAATAGATATATAAATCCCAATACTATATAAAACATTTCCTTTTTGAAATCATTTACTATAACAACAGTGTTATAGTCCACCATTTCCTTATATTTCTCGAAAACGTCTATTTCAACAATAAATGTTGAAATCTATGATTTCGATAGTCCACACGTTTTAAAACCTCTTTTAAAACAATTAACTTCATTTCAAATATCACTTTTCCAAAACCATATCCATTTTACTTAACAATATATTCACTGTCCAAAATCGTGAATATACTTCACTAATTACATTTCACTATTTTCTACACGTTTTATTTCAATAATAATTCGCTATCCAAAATCGCGAATATATCTCCTTTAATAATCTTCTATATTTAATTTATCAAATCCAATTGATTTCGAATTTATAAACACGGTTATAAATTCTATTTCTATTTTAATAACAACCTCGACTTATAAATCTTCTTTTTATCAACTTTTATATTTTTACTTATCAAAATAAGTGATTTCGGATTTATAAACAACTTTTATAAATTTCAATTCTATTTATAAAAACTTCAATCTCAAATCAATTTCGATATTGATTTAAAAATTTATTTATCACTACTAAGTAAATTCCTCATTTTTTTCTCAAATTATTCAATATTCTGTTTTAAAATGGATTCTTCAAATTGAAATCATTTAACATTGATTTCCCAATTTATTTCAATTTACCAATTAAATTTCTAGTTGGATTTCCAGCTTATCTTCTTTTAATAAATTCCTTTTTTAGGAAATAAATCTCAATCGTCTCTTTCAATCTATTAAAAATCCAAATTCTTAAATTAAATTCTTCAAATTATAATCACTATTTTACGAAATCCATTTATTTAACATTTTCACTTGATTCTGGAATTAATTCGATAAGATTATAAAAATTAACTTTTTATACTTTAAAAATTCCTTTCTTCAAAATTTATTCAATTTCTAAAATTAATTCACTTAGAAATTTCTATTTTGATTTCAAAAATTCAATTTCGTTTATTTTGGAATCCAATGATATCAAACATCCATTCAGCTAAATTTTAGCTTTCAAACAATCTCCAGATATCAATATGATTAATAGCATCACTATAATCATTCACAGATTCATATCACAATAGAAATAAATTCAATCAATGTGAGGGGTCCAGTTGGATCCCTCCAACCTGTTTCCCTGCATCCAAAGATGTTAGCACAATACCAATTCCGCTCCAGTACGGAATTATCGCGGTATATGGGTTTTATAAAAATCCGCTTACTAACGGCGCAATAGGGTCTCATCCGCTATACGAGGCGGGAAATCATCAATCCAATATATACATATGCCAATATGTATATATTGCTATATATATAGATATATCCTATCATATCTAATATCACATTCAATCAATCAGTCAAACAACAATAACTGAAAAATTAAATTTTTCCTTCGAGTGAGAAAATCTCACCTTAGCTTTTAATTTTGCCATCCATTTCCATTTTGACCATTTCTTCATTTTAGACCTTGTATAAACAATTTATATGATTTCATTAATATTTGAAATATTCGAATAAATCGAATAATTAAATTCTCATTAGATAGATTTAATTAACTAATAAAATTTTTTTTAGCTTTTAAACGAATCTTCCTTATCAATTTCTAAAAACTAAATAAGTTAATTAAATAAATTAAACGCCTTCAAAAAAAAAAATTAATTTATCAATCCTAATAAATTAAATCTTATTATTATTATTTGTCTCTATTTTCAACTGCATATGAAAAATAATTCGTATAGGGTAAAAATCAAATTTTCATATATAACTTCTAACATCTTAGATTTCTTTTTATTTATTAAATTTTGAACTAACAAATTGATTTATCCAAATAATTTATCCCTTCAAAACTTTTGATAGCTAAAATAAATTTAAACAAGTTAGTTAAACAATTTGATTCCAAAATTCATTATTTACAATAATTAACCAGAATACTATTTTTATTCTTTTCCCCTGGTAACTGTTATTCTACTCACAGTTCAGAACTAACTGTAACCTTCAAATTGATAAACAATTAACAATATACCTCACGGTCGCATCGACGATGAGCCATCGCCGCCTCAAATTGCACGCGAGACAACCCAGGCTTCGATAAACCCTAATTCACTTGCTTCGACTTCGGCCTTCCTCCTCCGCTTCGATTCAGCAAGCCCTACCATCCATCGATTTCAGCGGTCGCCGTTCCTCTTACAATCGCATGCGACCCATACGATCAACTATTGCTAGGCTCGAACTCGAGTTTCCCCCTCCTGATTATGACGTTACCCAGCCCTTGCGAAAACGCGAATCGCGATATCGGTTTGAATATTTTTTTCAAACTAACTGACTTCGTGAATGAAGAGGGTTCGGGGAGAAGCAGCTTCGAACGGATAGAATTGTAAGGTTGTTTGAGATGTAATAACAAAGTATTGAATTTATTTTATGTTCGTTTCCTAGATTTTTGGCTAACAACATCTTCTTCCTCTGCTTGGTTTTAAAAAAGTAAAGTGTGTTGAGGAAGAAAGGTATTTTCGTACGCAGAAGATAGTTTGTAGAGTAAGCTACGGTGCCTTGAAGAAAGTAAAAGCTGAAGCGAAGAAAAGGTTTGATAGTGAAAGAATTCGGCTGATGGTGATAAAACTTAAACGGGTGAAAAAGATGAAAGATATTTAAATTAAAACGATTAACCATTGTTTAAGCGTTTTTATCTCGAATGCTCACATAACAACTCTGAACGCTACGAAAATTGAGATCCGATAATAATTCAATATTACGGACCCAATGGAACTGGTTTCGTCGAATTCCGAGACTGCGCCTCGGACGGCTATTTTCCAATATCAATTCGAACGATTAAATTTCAAAATTGAACAAATCGTTTTCAAACTCGATTCTGAAGCTTCTGTTATCTTTAGTAATATCAATACGAATTTTAAAAGCTTTCGAAATATTTTTCTTCGGCTTACAATTGAAGATACCAATTTTATTCAACTTACAATAGATTAAATTTTATAATTTAATCGCCAAATTCAAAGTTATATTCGGGATTCAAATTAAATCATCGTTCAAATATTTAAAATAAATTAAATATTCTCAATTTAATTCGTTCAAAATTCAGGGTCGTTACAATTTGAGAGTGAATCATATTCTTTTTTTTCTACTCTTCGAACTCTTATCCAAGATTTTTACCTATTAGATCAAATCGAATTATTTTAATACTTCTACAGGTTATTTTTTGTATTTCCATTTTATATTGTAGGAAATGGCGTAGTATAAATTATACCAGTGTGAATGGATCTTAAGTCTACTTTAGCACAAGAGAGGGGTGAATAATGTTTTATAACTTATATGGAACTTTTTTTTAAAATAGTTTCAAGATTAAAATCAAAACACAGATAATCGACATAGATATGTATTAACAGGCAGTCACAAATATATGTATATATATATATATAAATGTAGTAAAAATAAAGTAAAACCAGGAGAGATGACACTAGAAGTTTTATATTGGTTCAGATTGACCAATCCTACATCCTGTCCTATATAGTATTTATACATATTTGCTTTCAAACGCCTACTTTAATTAGGTAGGAAGTAAACCAGAATACAACCTTGATTTCAAGGCAATAAGATACACCCTCCTGACTTTCATAGCTCAAGGTGGACTTTCTTGATTTAACCGGACAACAAGATCACCCACTTGATTTAAACGGGCAACAAGCGCACCTAAATGATTTGACTGGGCAACAAGAACACCTACTTGATTTGCACAGGCAATAAGCACACCCACATAAAATAATAGTAAAGAGTTGTTAATTCTAAATACAAATAGTTGTATCTTGGATACAAAATATACTATAGCCCTTTTACAGCACTTTGAACTTTGAATTGGTAAGAGAATACTTGCACGATAGTGAGTAGATTATAGAGAATGAATGCAGTGAAGTAGAGATTGAATTTCAGTGAATTTAAAGAGTATAAAAAGTGGATTTTGAGAAATATATAGTGAGAATTTAGAGTAAGAATAATGGAGAGAACGTAGTTGTAAAAATTCGTTTTCCAATCCTCCTTATATAGTGTTTGAAGGGATATGTCTATTCCTAAAGAGATGGAGCCAAAAATCACAAATATTCAAAATTTAAAAAAATTTAGTGGTACATATATCGACATACTTAGGAAGGGTATGTTGACATACCCTTGTATTTCGAGAAAAACAACACTTTTAAAGTTTTACAAATTTTGGCATTTTGCAAAATCTTTTAAAAAATATTTTTTTAATAGTTTTTAATATATAAAACTTATATAAAATATTTGTAGAAATATATTTTGAAAATAAAATAAATATTTTGGTAAGACGGTATTCAAAGAAAAGAAAGTCTATATTCAAGGACTTTAATAAATTCATCTAATGTCTATTAACAATTATCTATAGTCTTGGACTCTTTCACGTCTTTGTCTTTAAACTCATGAGTCTTAAATTTCCTTGATCATCTCTAAGTCTTGATCTCTTATATTTTTACTGATCAGCCTTCAAACTCGATTATCTTATACTTGTATAAATCTGTGTAATATCCTGTAAAATATTTATACAACTTGGGAAAACATTAGTACCTATATTTGTATTGTTATTATCATCAAAATCAATATCTATGGTATTAACAATCTCCCCCTTTTTGATGATGACAACCATGTAAAAAAAATTATTATAAAATATAATGTAACTCCTTCTAAGTTGGTTAACTCCCCTATTTTGAATAACTTCTCCTTAGTATGTGTATATATATATATATCATATTTTATATTTTTCTCTCTCTTTGTCATCAACAAAAATGGGTAAAGGAAAATAAACTCCGCCTAAATATGACATATTAAATATCATAAAATGTGATAATGTTGTAAATGGAATCAAAATCATTATTAATTGCTAAATAATATTTTTAAGAAATAACTTTATATATACATTTATAAGTAGAATTATTTAAACCATACATTCAACACATATCATCCATATCGAACTAATTCATTTAGAACAAAGAAAACCATGTTATCAAACCAAAGAAAATATACAAGTTTAGACAAATCACTCATACAGGTTAAATAAGGCAAACCAAACTGATAAGACAAACCTAACTATCCAAATAAAATAAACAAGCGTACAAGTTCAAACCAAATAAACAAACCAAACTAAAACAAATTCATACTCGTAACACTTATTACAGTCATAAATTAATGTTTTGTTTTAACCATTGTTGATTTTTGGATAGAGCAATTTAGGTAGTGAAAACAAAATTTTCCTTTTTGTTGCACTAAATTTTCATGAATGTCATAATTGATTTATACTACACAATGTACTCCATCTTCATCTTCTTTGTCTCCATCGCCATTGTTTACTTCTTCTTCTTTATCATCTTGATTCATAGGGTCATGAATTGCAAGCTTGATTAAGGTATCTACCTCTTCAATAATTATTGGAATTTTTTTATGTTTCTACAGATTCCTCAACACTCTTCCTTGCATTTCTCATTCGTTTTTGAACCGAATTTGCATTACTTCAGTTTCAGTAAGCATTGTGAGAATAGGCTTTAATTCCTTTTCAGTATTGCCTAGTTTTGAGAACGTGAAGTCAAGAATCGGGCTTGATTCTTCTTGTAACGACCCATAAATTTTGATTGGTTTTAATAACGTATTTAACTGAATTTCTTGAAATTTTAAATAACTGAATTTGAAAATAAAAATTTATTATTTGGAATACGTCTATTTAAACATAGCAATTGGTAAATTTTTATCCGATAATATTGAAGTTTATTTTATTGCATAATTTTATTTCAATTTAAATCAGTTAAAATTCATGGTAATAAATTGTTTTCCAAACTTGAATATTTTCCTATAGAAAAATTATAAATCATCCTCTGAGCATGGTGTCACCTTTCGTTTTTCCAAATTTGGATTTCTATTGCTCCGTTTATCTTAATTTTGGCAAAATAGCAGCATTTTCGGTACCGATTATCGACTTTTGATCGGATGATCGTGCCACTGATATCTGTATACCGTTTTGATCGTCTCGTCGTACTGATCTCCACGGTATATTCAACTCTGCATTTTGAGATCCGGTACGCACCGAAAACAATAAACTGTTCGGTGTAACAGTACCACAATTTGTGACTTTATTTCTTCCTTCTGTTTCAAAATTTGAAACGTACTGTCCAATCAACCCATTAATTGCTTTAGTAACTTTTGCTGAATCAATGACAGCTGTTATCAATTCATTTCAATTTATTATTCAGTTATCCTTTCCGTTCTCTGTACATTTTCATTCTGCATTTCGCTTTTGAGATAATATTTAATATTTTCTGACTTTTCACTTCTATCGTTCACTGTTTCGTTTTATATCAGTTCGCATACTATATATTTGGCCTCTGACTTTTATTATTCTAGTTTTGCAATTCACTGTGCAATTCATTTTATTGTAGTTCTCTGCTCCTTCCTCTTCTATTTTACATCTGAGACCTTTGCTCATCCACTTCCCCTTACTCACGTTAGTCCCTATCTGCCTCTCCTCACTGAAGCATGGCAGCACTCCCGTTCCCACCTTCAACCCCATCCCCTGCTTCACCGACTTATTCAAATTTTCTCACCACCACTTGGCTTCTCGTCCACCGATTCCGCCATCACAACCAAGACAAGCAACCAGATCCACCGCCCCAACCTCCGCCGCTCTCTCTCTGCCGCTGCCCCACCTCCACCTCGCAAATCTTCAGCCGCATCTCCCCTACAAATCACGATCCAACATCTCCACAGCCAAGACTTTCCGCCTTCAATCTTTGCCGAGCTACCAGCCTCGATCCAAGTCCCCTCCCTTCCATCACACGTTCGGCTACCCTAACCTGCTGCGTCTCTCCTCCTCCGACCTATTACCATCTCGGCTTCCAGCGGCCACAGCAGCCCCGACCTCCTCCATCATCCCGAGCCATCTCCGTTCTTATCCAACTCACCTAGGCTCACCCGTTTTCCACGTTCCTCCCAGAGTTTTCAGCCGAGGCTTACCTGTAAGTTATATATAAGTAAATAATATGAGTTTTATTTTATATATATTATACATAGACGTGCATGTTCATGGCTTATGAAGTTTAGGCGAGTGTAATATATGTAAGTTATATGGATGGGATAGAAAGTTATAAATTTAGTTATACAAACTGACATGTTCATAAGTTATGTCAGTTTAAGATAGGCTTCATATATATACATTTAAGTAGTATGGGCATATCTAAATCTCCGCAACAGTCTGCATATATGTCTAGCATTTGCATATTTGTACATAGTTGATTTACATATATTTCATATAGATTTCCAGGTCTGCAGATATATTGTTATTCGTATATATACTTATACCCCATATCAGTTACATATAATTAGTTTCATAAGTCTTGTTACAATATAGTTGTTATATTTATAATATAGTCACATATAGGTACAAATACATCAGTTTTACTGTGCAAGTATGATGGTTATAATCGTTTGTCTCTATAGCTTTGTATATGTATAATTTGCGGCTTGGGTTTGAACATATACCAAGTATGCCTGTACATATTTTAGAATATAAGAGGGTTATATGTATAGATTTGTATAAGATATAGTAATATTAGATATTCTATCTGTATATACAGTTTTATATGGATATTCTATATATCTAATCTGACTCTATAGTTTAGATCTATTTTACAAAAAAAAAACAACAACACTTATTTGTAATGTTGAAAAGAATATAGTTGTGTATTTGAATATGTCTGCATAGCATATTTGCTTATTAACTAAATTTTGAACTGTATGCATATATGTCTAGTTAAATTCTGAAGTGTATTGTTATATATTATATTTATAGTCATAACGTGTATTGTTATAAGTGTACTGTATGTTATATTTTATTACTGTACATGTATAGTGCAATTTAAATATAGTCTAGTTTATATATATAATGGATATATGTTGATTTATACAGAACGTGTGGTCAATAGTTTGTTTCAAAACTATTTTATAATTTTTGAAAACGTACGTAAATAATTTTAATGAGTTTCAAAATTAATATTGGTTAAGAAAATAATATATTAGAATAATATATTTTTGTTTCGGTCTACATCAAGCTATATCTGATCTATTTTCATCGATCTCTATTTATCAGCCTTGTTCGTCCAATTTCACGTTCAATCTTGCTTTGCTTTGGAATTCGTGCTTGGATTCGTAACTCATTTCTTTGTCTACCATCTTTAGCCTTGAAAGGTGAGCAATCACTCACGATTAACGTTCTTGTATTTATTAAATTTGATTTCAATTGAAACGATAATTGAAATATGATGTTGTAGTTATTTAAATTGGTATATATGCTATTATCTGTATATGTTCACCTGTGACATCTCATACCAGTATCTAGTATTTATATGCCTGTTATTACTATTATCTGTATATGTTCACCTATGACATCTGACACCAGTATCTGTTATTTATATTGATGATATATGCCTGTTGTTATATTTTATATTATCTGTTATCACTCTGCAAGTTCCCTGTTAGTATAGAATTCACTATGGGTTGAAATGATACATACCCGAACGGACTTTAGAATAGGAGAATTTCGTTATGGGTTGAAATGATAAACCCAAGCGATTTTCATTTGAATTGAAATTGGGATTACGGGTCGAAATGATATCTACCCGTATATATATTTAAATTTCGGATTGAAATTATAAATATCCGTATCACTTAACCATATGATAAATATATATACAGACACCGTTGGTCCATATATATAAATATTTTAAAAATGAATTCTATGGTTTTGGAAAGAAATATATGGTTTTAATAAATGTTGAGCCTTAAATTATTATATATAAATGAGAATGATTGATTTAAATACATATAATATGTTGAGTATTTAAAATATATTTCAAATTATATTTTGGTAATAATTTGAATAAGTTAAGGTTAGAAAGATAATTTGAATTCGATTGAAATTGTATTCAGTAAAGAATTTTATTTAATTAAACCGATTTAAAACTTATCGAAATTGAGATGTCAGATATGATTTATAACTTGAGGTTGATTTATAAGTAATCTAATGAATATTTCTTGTTTAAATAAAGTTTAAGGAAATATTTAGTAAAAATGTAATTTAAGGCTAGTTAAATGATATTGAATTTATTAAGTGAATATTCCCTGATTAAATAATAAATGAAGTTAAATCAAGAGCTATATGAAACTGTTAAATTTAACTTTGAAATTGTTGAATATTAAAGCTTTGAAATATATTGGAATTTAAATGGTTTATTTTGTGATTCAGATCTTTATTTGAAATCAATTTGAATTAAATTTGTTATTTAGAAACTGAGTTGAATTAAAATGGGAAAATTGAGCTTTGAATAAATTTGAATTTGGAATTTGAGTTAATTTGAACCGATTTGTGAAACTTGAGGAAATTATAAACACTTTACTTATAAATTATTTAACCTATATATACTATTTTGGAAATAGATATATTTGAAATGAAATGATATTTGGGTTGAAGTATAAATTAAATTGAAATGACCACGGTGTTACAGTGTATATTTCCACCTTGTAGATAGTTCTGAAGATCCTTAGAGGATGGTTATCCCAAACATCCTTTAAGTTACTTGTATTTCAATTGATGTTTCACTTGAGTTGGATTTATTTATATAAGAATGTTAATCCTGACTCGAGTGTTTTGTGTTTTGCTTTACGCTCGGGTCAGACTGAGTGATACAGCATTTGAGACTCACCCTTGGAGTTTGGAGCTTCATTTGGAGATCCAACTATCGATCCAGCTTTCAGCTTTTTCAGTTGATTTGTTCAGAGAGGTCATCTATTCGTACTGAAGACTTCACTGTATTTGAGATATTCTGTTGTATTTTATTTTTAACTCTGATGTTTATATAGTAGCTTCATGAACTACTATTTTATCTATTCCGCTGCGTATTATTGTATTACTCTGTGTTTGTGATTCTGTGATTGACTTATTTACTGCATATGCTGAGTTTTGCCAAATTTAAATTAACAATCTGATATTTTGAATTATTCAAGTCTGACATGTGTGGATTTATTGTCGATTTGAATGGTCCAAAATAGCGGGTCGTTACACTTCTTTTGGACGTTTGGATTTCGAAGGATCCATTATTGAATAATTAATTTGAGTTTTCAGAAGGAAGAAGATAAGAAAATGGGCTTGGAGTCAAAATATGGTGGTTAAATAATTAGTTTTTGAATTTTGAAAGTAGGAGGGAAAACAATTTTTGTGAAAACTACCGGGTATATAATCATAAGCTTCCCAGGTATGGTGACATAAACAAGGTAATCTTATTTTTCATTTTTCTTTCTAATTTGTAAATAGTAAAGGATATTATTTCTAGATTTCTATAAATGAACATATTCTTATCTCTCTTCTTAATTTGATGAAAGTGGTTTGTGCTAATGATTTAATTAAAATATCAGCTATTTGATTTTCTATATTTATGAATTTTAGCGTAATAATTTCTTTATTTATGTTCTCTTAAGAAATGAGGTCTTATATCTATATGTTTTGTCCTAGCATGATGTGTTCAATTTTTAGATAGATTTATTTCACTTGTGTTATCAAAATATATTGGTGATTGCTTTGAATTTAAAATGAAATCGCTTAATGTTTATTGCATATAGATAACCCATGAATAAGCTAATGATACTGATATACATTCTGCTTCTGTTGTAGATAGAGATATAGATTTTTTTCTTTTTACCGAACCAAGAGACAAGTAAGTGTCCCAAAAAGTGACAGGTTCCACTTGTACTTTTTCGATCAGATTTACATCCAATATAATGAGCATCACGATATGATATTAAGTTAAATGAATCTTCTTTTGGATTAATGAGCACATAGTCTAATGTATTGTTAACATATCTTAAGATGTGCTTTACAGCTTTAAGATGTGTTTCCTTAGGCTGTGATTGATATCTTGCACATAAACATATCTATGCATGATATCGGGTCTGCTTGCTGTGGTATAGAGTAAAGATCCTATCATACCTCTATATAGTTTTTGGTCAACGTCTTTTGAATTGTCTTTTTTATTAAGTTTCTTACTAGTTGCCATAGGTTTTGGTTTACCGCTTGTGTTAGACATAGGTGTTGATTTACTGCTTGTGTGTGACATCCCAGAATTTTTAGAACGGGATTGTGAACATTTAATTCATTTTAAATGTTTAATATGGGTTTAAGATTTATTTTGAACTAAAAAGAATTGGTTTAAACTAAAATAACAAGTGATAATTTCTAATGTGGAGGTTTAATTTGAGATTGTATAATAATAATTAAATATTCGAAATTGGGATAAAAGGTGAATTTGGGGTAAATGATTATAAAAATGGTGTTTAAATGTATTTTTAAGTTCAATTGGTTATAAATAATATTGTTGGATTTTTAGATAAAATTAAAAGTCGATAAGTTATTATTTGGAATTTTATATTAATTTAATAATAGGATTTAATAATAAAATATTGCAATTAATCGGATTTTGGTCCGGGATGAGCCAGAATGATTTTTAATGTGGTTATAAATTTTATATGATTTATTATTAAGATAGTAAAAATTTTAAAAGTGAAATTTTAAGCGTTTTCGTCAATTTTGAAAATCGCCCGATTTAATAGACGAGTTAAAATAGCCTTCCGGGACACAGTCTCGGAATTCGACGAAACTATTTCCATTGGATCCATAACAGTTAGTTATTATCGGATTTCAATTTTCGTAGCAATCAGAGTTGTCGTTTGACCGTGGCAGCTCGAAACGCATAGAAATCGATTTAACCGATTTAATTTTAAATTAATCATTTAATTCCGTAACTCGCGCATACGATCAAATTAGCTTACGGAACCTGTCCCATTGTGTCCGGAACGTGGAAAAACCCTAGGAACGCCTGTCGGAATGCGTAGTTTGGAGTTCGTTTGCGTATGTTGTTAACTTGAGAATTTTATTAATTAAATAATATTAAACAATATTATATATAAATTTATATTTGTTAAACCCTAATCTATTTCTCGGGCCGCCACCAATTTCTTCAATGGCCGAAAAACCACCATGCTTTCATCCTCATTTCCTCTCGATCTAGGCAGTTTTATCGAAATTTTCTAACTAGAGAAACGAAGAGAACGGCGAGATCTACGTTCTAAACGGGGGAGATGAATTTTCATCGATCGGGGGTGGAGTTATTGGGCCGCGTTCGTGAGGGTTTCATGCGCAAATTTCTACGCATCAGGAAGGCCGAGTGTCACACGGTTCTGGGTGTTGGTGAGGCGGAGACTGGGCATCTTGGTGGAGGTGTTGGATCATCTTCGTTTCGAGCATGGAGGCCGTAGTTTCTAACCCTAGTATCGTCGAATGGGTTCGATGTTGTTCTTGGGCATACGAACGCGAGGAGGAAGGAGAAGGATCGTATGCGGCTGTGATTTCCTGGTGAACGTGTGGCCAGATCTTGTTTTGGTAAAATAAAATAAAAGGAATTTGTTTTAAATTCAATTTAAACTTTAGAATCGAATATCTTATGCATACTGTATCAGATTTGGACGAATTTGGTAGCGCCGGAATCGCAGCGACGCGTACTACGCAGTGGTGCAGTTCTGGAATCATTCCGGGCAAGTAGAAATTTGAGTTAAATCGAACGTCGTTCGATTTAATTTAAATTTCGAACGCTCGCCGAAACTCAAGGTGAGTTTTTCTCACTCACATCTGGATGCTAGGCATTTTAAATAGCTAATATTTAAATATCTGTGTGAATGGTTGAATATAACTGTGGTTATAAGTCTAGATTGATATTTATATATGTGATGTGCTAATATTTGTGATGTAGGGAAAAACAGGTTGGAGGGATCCAACTGGATTACTCACAATGTAGTAATTATTTTGATAATTGATAATGATTCCTGTTTATATATGGTGATTGATAAACTGAAATTAAATTGTACTGTGATATTGTTGAATAAATTGTAAATCCAGAATTTAATTATAAATGAATAAATTGGGTTTTAAAAGAAATCAAAGAAATCGATAAATAAAGAATTTAAAGAAAAAAAATGGAATCTATTTGGATGAAAAATATAAATTGGTCAAATTGGGATTTTAAATATAGTGGAAAATTTATCAATCGATAAATGGGAAGTATAAATTTCTGGAAGTGAATTCTATAGAAATTATGAATTTGTTTTAAAATAACGATGGGGTTATTTGATGATGTCCTGGAAATTAAAATATATTTTGATAAGGCTTTCCAAATATAAAATTTACAGTTTTAAATGTAAATAAAATATTTTGAAATGCATTTTTCTCCATTGGGATTTTATTTAAATAATACGTAAGTATGGTTTTCATTTAATAAATTCCCAAAGGTTTTATTTAAACTATTATAACCTATACTTTAAAATGAATTCCGGAAATGGGATAATGTGTTTGAACTTCGAAAGAAGTCATGTTTAAGCATGGGATTGGGAATTTATGTTATTAAACATAAATTGAATTGAAATAAATTGACTGGATTTATGAGATGGGTTCTTTGGGATGTTTGAATGGGAATGTGTTACCCTGGGAAAAACCAAGTTAGTGTTTTAAAGGATTTTATTTAATTAAAGGTTAAAGTTTTAAATTGTTTAAAGAGTATTTTTAAGAAATGGTTATTTTAAAGAAGAAATTAATAAAATTTGTTTTACAATCAGTCGTTTTAAGTTATTGGTAAAGGCTTGTATTATTCTTTTTAAAAATCTACTTTTAAAATTTAGTTTAACAAAACCCTTGTTTAAAATCAAAGTTTATATCATAATATGGTTTTACTTTACATATTGAAATTATATTTTTGTGTAACAACTAGTAGTAAATTTTCATATTTTAAAGTATATTTTAGAATAAAGTGTTTTACTTGTTAAAAATCTAAATTGTTTTGTACTTGGTTATTTCCAACGGGAATAAAGGGTAAAGAATTTACCTTGTATCTTTGGAAAATTGTTTTCAAACGAGTTTTGAAAATTGGGAAATATATCCTTTAAAGATATTTGAGGCAAATAAATAATGTGGGAAATTATTTATTGTGTGATGGATGATGTTTGTGAACATTAATTGATAGTTAAATCACCGACTATCAATATTGGACAAATGCGTTGATCGTTTCGAAGAGACCGGGATCGAGATTTATTTCTCGAAAACCACTTCGATCCGGTTTGTACGTTTCGTGAAACGTGTTCGTAGTCGAAGATGGAGCAGTGAAGTGCAAGGGCTAGTCGCTACTAATCCTGAGGATATTTCCAAAATGGATGTAGTAGGAGTAGTGTCTTCGGTTCCGTTCGGACCCAGAACGGACTTGTATGGACGAATGCTTTCGATACATCGTCAAGGGGACGATGGACATTCAAAGTGAAATGTTCTATAAAGGTAACGCTTAGCCTCAAGCCTCATCAACCGGGAATGACTGAAAATCAGGGGATATGTAGCAAGGCTTCGTGGGTAGCGCCCACTGGAGAGTAGGTTCATCCCTGCCTAGAGGTCCCTTTATTTCGGCTTAGTGGTGCGGTTGCTGATCCCAACCGTGGGGTGATATAATTCGGAATTGCCCATAGGTGATTCCAGCCTTGTGTTGCAGGGGAGTGGGCGTGCTCCTCGGTACTGTGATCTAGGCCACGTACTATGACAGGTGGTACCCCAGTGCCTAGTCATTCGTTGGAAATCCATTCTCCCTACGTGCCTTTATGAGTTTTGTTTGTATTACCCACTTTGTGGCTAGTATGCTGGAATTTAATAGATGTAACAATTTCAGCTATTTTAATATGTATTTGTATATAGACACTATTATAATATCAGAGGATTTTGATAAAAAGTGTTTTAGCTATCGTAAGGTAAAAACCCGACATGTTTATTTGTGGCGTGGTCTTACGAGATGCTTTTATTTTCAAAGGATTTTTGAAACTTTAATAATCA
Organism: Allium fistulosum; assembly: GCA_030737815.1. NCBI lineage: Eukaryota > Viridiplantae > Streptophyta > Magnoliopsida > Asparagales > Amaryllidaceae > Allium > Allium fistulosum. The sequence goes on from CM060902.1 coordinate 1,461,269,599, forward strand.
GTTTGGATGTATTTCTCTTACGCTGGTATTCTAGACTGACTCGGGTGTTATTTTATTATAATGCTCGGGTCAGACCGAGTATATTTACAGGATAGGTTGCTATGGAGCAGGAGAGGAGCTGGAGTCAAGACGTACTATTCGTACTTGCTTATATTCCGCTGTTGTGATTGTTGAGATTGATTGACTGGTAACTGTTGATTTTGTTGTGATGGACTCTGATGATGTATTATATATAAAAAGATATAGTTTTCATTTGTGTAAAGATCTGTTCTATATATTATATTTTATCCGCTGCGATTGTGAGGTTCTGATTTGTTTAGTTCTTTCTTCTTCTATCTACTTTCTTATTCTTCTACAATCTGTCTTTTCCGGGATTCGATCGTTGACATATTATACTGTTGAGTATTTTGTGTCGATTTTCGAGGGTCGAGAAGGGCGGGTCGTCACACGTGGTATCAGAGCTTAGGTTGGCGACAACCTAGGCTTTGGTGGGGGAAAATTTCTCATTTTCAATAGAGTCAGAAGTACTCTATAATGAGCTGAGTGTAAAAATAGCTATGAGAGCGTACTTGTTAGTGAATATAAAATTGTTTTTGTACTGTGTTGACTTATCGGTTGAGTGTTTATGAATTTTGGTCGGTGCGGGAAGTACAATCGTATCGATAGGGGTTTCTAAACTCTTAAACAAGATAAACCGACATAGTATTGTTTTTAAAGTGGGTAAATGAAATAATTTTACCCCAAAACTATATTTTGATATAAAGAAATAATTTTCTAAATTATTATATGTATTGGATGTTTGGTTGTTAATACAGTAATCAAATAAGGATATAAAAATTTGATATGAAATTTAAAATGATTTCTAAGCAAATAAGAATTTAAAATATTAAAATGGTTTATAACCAAATAGAATTAACTAAATATGCTTTAAATAAGGAAAAGTGAAATTGAAATTTGATTTAAACCAGAATTTAAAACCCGGAAATTTTGAGAAGTGTTTTTAAATGAATATAAACAAGGATTTGGAAATTTGCAAATCATGAGAATGTTGAAATGTTTCCCAAAGCTTTCGAAGTCAATGATGGAGTATATTTTGGGAAAATATTTTTTTTGAATGGAAATTGATTTGAGGTGAATTTTGGAAGTGGAAAGCATTGAACTCACTTTAGTCGTTGGAAAATAATCTTTATGATGCTGGCCACATCATCAGAATTCATTTTCGAGTTTCTTAAGTGATGGATTGCTTCCGTGGTAATTTGGAATGACGTTTGTTTATACTTGTTTTATATACAAGTTGTTTTAATAATTTTAAAGGGAAAATTGTTTTGATAAAAGCAGAATCTGGGATTTGATTTGATATATGGAGTGGGAGAATGTTGGTTATTATTTCAAAATGGTTTGAAATAAAACCGGGCAATTGAAATTCTAGAAATTCTATTTAAAATATAAATGTGAAAATTTAGATGAAACAGCAATGCAATTTACTGAATGAAGTTGATTGAAATAAGAAGGAAATGGATTGTATAACTTGTATAAAATTGTATCCTAGAATTAAAATTTAATTTGAGTATATTAAAGTGAATAGAAATTTGAATTTAACTTGGGATAAGTTAAATAAAATTGGGAATTGGAATTAAATTGGTTTGGGTTAAATTGAAATGCAAAATGACTTTGTAATTATGGGTCGTTGTGTAACAAATTGTACCCATAAGCTATTAAGTGTTATAGTTATAATCCGGAAACAAATGTGGATTTAAATTTGTGCAAGAAGTCAAATGAAAGAAAATTTGTACCTTTCGCTCATCCATTCAGCCCGCCCGTCCAGACGCGGCGCCCTTTCTCATTATCATTTGTAAGAATGCAGTAATACATATATATATGAAATTTGGAATTGTGATTATAAGATGTAAATGGATTAAAATGAGCAATGTAAACTTATAAATAAATAAGTTGATGAACCTACAATAGAAAATAAGTTGGAATTTATTTCTGGAGGAATAAATTGAAGTGAAATGAAATACAAAATTCAGTTGCATTATAGGCAATATTGAATGAAATTCAATTCTTATTTAAGTGGTAAAAGAAGTGGGTTAAATGAAATTTGGCTAAATAAAATTTAGTTAAACTTGGAATAAATTTGGATAAGAATCAAATTGAAAGGAAATTTAATTTAGTTGTGATGATGTTGACTGTAGCAAATGCTCACTCAACTGAATCCAAAATAATTGTTTGGGAATGAATTTTGTATAAACTAAATTAAAGGGAATTTGTATTGGCATGGATGAAATTTGGTGGGTTGTTGTTAAAATTTGGAAAGTAGAATAAAAATCCAGTTTTGGAATGGGATTTACTTTTGGTAATAAATATTGGAATTGGTAAATGAATTGGAATTTGATTTAATGGGAATCAAATGGAAATAAAATAAAATCGATATAAGAAGATAATGAAAATATTGTGGAAGAACTTAAGCAAACTGAATAAAATTTGTGGTCGAGCTTTATAATGTAATTTTGAATGAAATTTGTTAGCTAATAAAATGGAAATGCAAGTGAAATAGAATTTTAATTCATTATTGTGATAAAATAAGGATGAATGGGTTAGAAACAATCCAAGATGGAATGATATTAATATAAAAACTTGAATTGGTAAATGAAATAAAATGTAAGGGAAATTTAATTTAACAATTGCAATGGAATAAGAATACTTGGATTGTGAACCATGCGAAATTAAATAAAATTAATATAAATTTAAACCAGAATTAATTTTAATGGTTATAAGCTTAAGTGGTGATTATTTTGCTCAAATGGCATGAAAATTTGCATGTATTCGGAATTGAGTTGTTTAACAAGCAGTTGAAATTGATTTTTTGAATAAATTGATATGGGTCGGAATTTAATTCAAAAAGTTTGTATATGAATGCAAGTGAATTGATTTAAAGAAGCAAATGGAATTGGTTTTGAATCAATTAGAATGGATTGCAATTTTATTAAGTGAGTTTGCATATGAATGAAAATGGATCACAAAGAAAATGTAAGTATATCAAATTTAAAAATATGAATTTGATTGTGAATCAATTTGTAATTGAATTGAAGTAAATTGATGCAAGTGATACACATGCAATCAAATTGATGTAAATATGGATTGAGAATATTAAACTTGAATGCAAGTCGTTCAAGAGAAATAGAATGAAGTTTGGACTTGTATAAGGAATTTAAAAAGGTGGTTGAAATCTTTGAATTGCTGATAAAATATGGTTAACATTGTTAAACTATGAAGTTTGGGTTTGAATGAGGATTCAAAGTGATGTCTGAATTGTGAAATTGCTTATAAAGGAAGTTAACATGCATGATTATGAAATTTGCTTGTTTAAACTTTGTAATTGATGTGTTTGGGCTAGTATAATGAAAAGAATGTTGATAAATGCTCATATTATTGGAAAACTAATGAGTTTGTTGAGTAAGTACAGGTACGGGAGGCGATTGATAGAGTTGGAGCGCATATATGTGTTATATAAGCCGCTTGCTATTAAAATTTGCTAAAAAGGTATGCCTACGCAAATATAATTGGGAAATGATATATATATATATATATATATATATATATATATATATTGTGATATATTTTGGTTTCCGACCGTGTGGGTCGATGTATATATATTTATATGTATCGCGATATCGCGAAAGCTCCTCCGTGCAGGGGAGACTTTGTCAAAATTTTCAGAAATTTTAGGAGTTAGAAAATTTTTGGGATTTTGGAAAAATTTACTAACGTGGAAAGTTATTTTGAAATAACGTTAAAATTTAAAACTTTTGAATGTAAATGAAGCAAATGAATGTGGAATTGGGCTGAAGGGTTTTGGAAAGTGAATATAAGCTTTTAATTAAGCAAATTGGGAAGTAAATGAGTTGGAGAGTAGTTTCTACCTTAGCAAATTTCGGGGACGAAATTTTTATAAGGGGGGAGGAATGTGACATCCCGAAATTTTTAGAACGGGATTTGTGAACATTTAATTCATTTTAACTGTTTAATATGGGTTTAAGATATATTTTGAACTAAAAAGAATTGGTTTAAACTAAAATAACAAGTGATAATTTCTAATGTGGAGGTTTAATTTGAGATTGGATAATAATAATTAAATATTCGAAATTGGGATAAAAGGTGAATTTGGGGTAAATGATTATAAAAATGGTGTTTAAATGTATTTTTAAGTTCAATTGGTTATAAATAATATTGTTGGATTTTTAGATAAAATTAAAAGTCGATAAGTTATTATTTGGAATTTTATATTAATTTAATAATAGGATTTAATAATAAAATATTGCAATTAATCGGATTTTGGTCCGGGATGAGCCAGAATGATTTTTAATGTGATTATAAATTTTATATGATTTATTATTAAGATAGTAAAAATTTTAAAAGTGAAATTTTAAGCGTTTTCGTCAATTTTGAAAATCGCCCGATTTAATAGACGAGTTAAAATAGCCTTCCGGGACACAGTCTCGGAATTCGACGAAACCAGTTCCATTGGATCCGTAATAGTTAGTTATTATCGGATTTCAATTTTCGTAGCAATCAGAGTTGTTGTTTGACCGTGGCAGCTCGAAACGCATAGAAATCGATTTAACCGATTTAATTTTAAATTGATCGTTTAATTCCGTAACTCGTGCATACGATCAAATTAGCTTACAGAACCTGTCCCATTGTGTCCGGAACATGAAAAAACCCTAGGAACGCCTGTCGGAACGCGTAGTTTGGAGTTCGTTTGCGTATGTTGTTAACTTGAGAATTTTATTAATTAAATAATATTAAACAATATTATATATAAATTTATATTTGTTAAACCCTAATCTATTTCTCGGGCCGCCACCAATTTCTTCAATGGCCGAAAAACCGCCATGCTTTCATCCTCATTTCCTCTCGATCTAGGCAGTTTTATCGAAAGTTTCTAACAAGAGAAACGAAGAGAACGGCGAGATCTACGTTCTGAACGGGGGAGATGAATTTTCATCGATTGGGGGTGGAGTTATTGGGCCGCGTTCGTGAGGGTTTCATGCACAAATTTCTACGCATCAGGAAGGCCGAGTGTTACGCGGTTTTGGGTGTTGGTGAGGCGGAGACTGGGCGTCTTGGTGTAGGTGTTGGATCATCTTCGTTTCGAGCATGGAGGCCGTAGTTTCTAACCCTAGTATCGTCGAATGGGTTTGATTTTGTTCTAGGGCATACGAACGCAAGGAGGAAGGAGAAGGATCGTGTGCGGCTATGATTTCCTGGTGAACGTGTGGCCAGATCTTGTTTTGGTAAAATAAAATAAAAGGAATTTGTTTTAAATTCAATTTAAACTTTAAATTCGAATATCTTATGCATACTATATCAGATTTGGACGAATTTGGTAGCGCCGGAATCGCAGCGATGCGTACTACGCAGTGGTGCAGTTCGGGAATCATTCCGGGCAAGTAGAAATTTGGGTTAAATCGAACGTCGTTCGGTTTAATTTAAATTTCAAACGCTCGCTGAAACTCAAGGTGAGTTTTTCTCACTCACATCTGGATGCTAGGCATTTTAAATAGCTAATATTTAAATATCTGTGTGAATGGTTGAATATAACTGTGGTTATCAGTCTGGATTGATATTTATATATGTGATGTGCTAATATTTGTGATGAAGGGAAAAACAGGTTGGAGGGATCCAACTGGATTCCTCACAATGTAGTAATTATTTTGATAATTGATAATGATTCCTGTTTATATATGGTGATTGATAAACTGAAATCAAATTGTATTGTGATATTGTTGAATAAATTGTAAATCCAGAATTTAATTATAAATGAGTAAATTGGGTTTTAAAAGAAATCAAAGAAATCGATAAATAAAGAATTTAAAGAAAAAAAAATGGAATCTGTTTGGATGAAAAATATAAATTGGTCAAATTGGGATTTTAAATATAGTGGAAAATTTATCAATCGATAAATGGGAAGTATAAATTTCTGGAAGTGAATTCTATAGAAATTATGAATTTGTTTTAAAATAACGATGGGGTTATTTGATGATGTCCTGGAAATTAAAATATATTTTGATAAGGCTTTCCAAATATAAAATTTACAGTTTTAAACGTAAATAAAATATTTTGAAATGCATTTTTCTCCATTGGGATTTTATTTAAATAATACGTAAGTATGGTTTTCATTTAATAAATTCCCAAAGGTTTTATTTAAACTATTATAACCTATACTTTAAAATGAATTCCGGAAATGGGATAATGTGTTTGAACTTCGAAAGAAGTCATGTTTAAGCATGGGATTGGGAATTTATGTTATTAAACATAAATTGAATTGAAATAAATCGACTGGATTTATGAGATGGGTTCTTTGGGATGTTTGAATGGGAATGTGTTACCCTGGGAAAAACCAAGTTAGTGTTTTAAAGGATTTTATTTAATTAAAGGTTAAAGTTTTAAATTGTTTAAAGAGTATTTTTAAGAAATGGTTATTTTAAAGAAGAAATTAATAAAATTTGTTTTACAATCAGTCGTTTTAAGTTATTGGTAAAGGCTTGTATTATTCTTTTTAAAAATCTACTTTTAAAATTTAGTTTAACAAAACCCTTGTTTAAAATCAAAGTTTATATCATAATATGGTTTTACTTTACATATTGAAATTATATTTTTGTGTAACAACTAGTAGTAAATTTTCATATTTTAAAGTATATTTTAGAATAAAGTGTTTTACTTGTTAAAAATCTAAATTGTTTTGTACTTGGTTATTTCCAACGGGAATAAAGGGTAAAGAATTTACCTTGTATCTTTGGAAAATTGTTTTCAAACGAGTTTTGAAAATTGGGAAATATATCCTTTAAAGATATTTGAGGCAAATAAATAATGTGGGAAATTATTTATTGTGTGATGGATGATGTTTGTGAACATTAATTGATAGTTAAATCACCGACTATCAATATTGGACAAATGCGTTGATCGTTTCGAAGAGACCGGGATCGAGATTTATTTCTCGAAAACCACTTCGATCCGGTTTGTACGTTTCGTGAAACGTGTTCGGAGTCGAAGATGGAGCAGTGAAGTGCAAGGGCTAGTCGCTACTAATCTTGAGGATATTTCCAAAATGGATGTAGTAGGAGTAGTGTCTTCGGTTCCGTTTGGAACCGGAACGGACTTGTATGGACGAATGCTTTCGATACATCGTCAGGGGGACGATGGACATTCAAAGTGAAATGTTCTATAAAGGTAACGCTTAGCCTCAAGCCTCATCAACCAGGAATGACTGAAAATCAGGGGATATGTGTTAGGAAATCAATTCTATGGTTTCGATGATAACAACTATACAATGGAAATCGAATGTACATATATATCTATATTTACAGATAGTTGATAGAGTAACATCACCAAAGAGACTAAAGCAACACTCAAGAGAAGAATCAAAAGACGTCAAATCAGAAGAGATTGAAGAGAAATAGGACATGCACAAGATAAAGCAACATGCACACTTTCAGACGTCTGAGAGCACTATCCAGACATCTGAATGATTCCTCTGGTTCATAATTCAGAAGCAATCAGACGTCTGGTTACCAACGTCAGACGTCTGAATGATTCCTCTGGTTCATAATTCAGAAGCAAACAGACGTCTGGTTACCAACGTCAGACGTCTGAAAAGTATCCAGGCTTATAACAGATATGAAGACCAGACGTCTGAGGTTACTTTCCAAACGTCTGATTCGAGACTCGACTGTGCATTTTCAAAGCCCAACTGCCACATTCGAAAAGACACATTCACTTCTCTTTGTCGCAACTGTTCATCACCATCAGAAGCGACTTTACGGAGATTACAGCAGACGCAACTATACAAGAAAACTCTTCATCACTATAAATAGCATCAGGAATTCAAGAGAAGATAACAACCTGACTTACTTACTCTCTTATCTCTTGTACTCTGTTTATTCCTGATCTATAAGCAATCAACTACTTGTAATCAACCCTTCCATATATATAGAACTCCTCATTCAGATATTCTCTAGATAGATATATATTGGAAACACTCTTGTACTCAATAGTCAACATCCGTGTTACAGAACACATTCTTGACAAAGAAACTCGGCTATTGTAAACCTGTTCCTCCGGGTTAAGTGAGGGTTAGTTGAAAGGAAATTCCGAAGAGGAGCTTCGGGACTGGACGTAGGACGGGAGGTCCGAACCAGTATAAAATACCGGTGTGATTACTTCCATTTACTGTGATACTATCGTTTATATTGTTATATTATATAGTTAGCTGTTTATACTTGCATATAATCTATACGATCCACTCATATAGACTTTCAATTGGTATCAGAGCAAGGTTCGTTTAAAAGAACAGTAACACGTTTTTTAAATCATTCTAATATGGCAAGTATATTTCAAGAAGGACAATCCACAGCACGACCCCCACTTTTTAATGGCTCTAATTATTCATATTGGTCTACACGTATGAGAATTTTTATGGAAGCTAATGGTTTAGAAATTTGGTCAGCCACTCAAGATAAATATGAAGCTCCAACTACTGCTATGAACACATGGACCGATGCACAAAAGACTTTAGCATCAAATAATGCTAAAGCTATGAATGTTTTGTTTTGCTCACTTGACAAAAATGAATTTTCACGTGTCATGTTATGTACAACTGCATTTGATATTTGGCGTACTTTACAAATTATACATGAAGGTACAACAAAGGTTAAACAAACTAAAATTTTAATTTTGCAAAATCAATTTTCATCATTTAAAATGAAACAAAATGAAACTATAGTAGACATGTATTCTAGATTTCAAACTATTCAACATGATCTTATGGCATTAGGAGTTAAGTTTACTGATTTTGATTTAGTTTCTCGAATACTCAACTCTTTAACACCTGATTGGGAAAGAAAGGTATTAGCTATTGAAGAAGCTAATGATCTCTCTACTCTCAAAGTTGAAGAGTTGGTAGGAAATTTGATGTCCTATGAAGCTAATTTGCAGGCACGTAAAGAATTAAATTCGGAGACGAAGAACATAGCATTTCCATCAATAAGGAATGATGACTCAGATTTAGATGAAAATGAGATAGTATTCATTGCCAAAAACTATAATAGATTCAAGAAATTTAGAAAGATGACCAAGTTTCAAAAAGAAGGAAAAACCAACTCAACAAATCTATCTCAAATTAAGTGCTATGAATGTGATCAACACGGACACATGAAAAAAGATTGCCCAAAACTTAACAACGATAAAAAGAAAAGCAAATTGGAAAAACTCAAAAAGAAGAAGGCTTTCAAGGTAACGTGGGATGACTCCGATTCTTCATCTTCAGAAAGTGATAGCGATAGTGACGGAGAACAAGCTAATGTGTGTTTTATGGCACAAAAAGATGAGGTATGTCCGGAACTTAGCTATGAAGAATTACTTGAACTTAGCATAGAATTAGATGATAAATTTAGACAAATAAAAAAATTGAACAAAGAATATATAGTAAAAGTAAATAGATTAGAACTTGAAGTAGGAATGTTGAAAGATGAAAAAACTATTTTAGAAGAAGAACTTGAAATATCTCAAGAAAAATTAAGAAATAATGTGATAGACAATGAGAACATTACTCTAGAAAAAGAGAATTTGCTAAAAGAAAATATTGATTTTAAAAAGGATATTGAATTATTGAAAACAGAAAATAGAGAGTTAAAAGAAAAATTAGATAAAATTACCAATAATGTGTCAAAATTCAACAAAGGAAAACAAGATTTGGAAAATCTTATCAAAACATCAAAACCATCATGTAATAGAAATGGAATAGGATTTTAAAAATGCTCTAAACAAAAAGAAAATAATGCTAAAAATATTAGAAGTTTATCTAAACAAAAATTGAATACCAAAAATATGAAAATTTGGGTTCCTAAAACAAATAATAAATTGATTAGACAAAAGCATATCAATAATTACTTAGAAAATGTAGTTTATAATAAAAATTATATTTATAAAGGTACCAAACCATCTTGGGTATGGCTACCTCCCTCTAACAATTAAGGACCCTAATCAAATATGTGGGTACCAATTAAAATATTTGTATCTTGCAGGTACCCAAAATAAAAAATAAGGAAAAATGGATACTAGATAGCGGATGCTCCAAACATATGACTGGAAATTCAAAAATGTTATCAAATATAACATACATCGATGGTGGAACGGTAACATTTGGGGATAATTCAAAGGGATTTGTCATAGGCATTGGAGAAGTCATCAACTCTGGTATATCTAACTCTCCTGTTATTACAAATGTTTTACTGGTAGAAAATTTAAAACACAACTTATTAAGCATTAGTCAATTATGTGATAAAGGTTTTCAAATAAATTTTGAAAAAGATAGATGTAATATTTTAGATAATAACAAACAACTCATTTTTGAAGGTTTTAGAAACAAAAATATTTATATATTAAACATGAATATTAATAAAGATTCAAGCTTATGCTTAACTGCCAAACATGATGATCCATGGTTATGGCATAAACGATTTTGTCATATTAATTTTAAGAATATTAATAAGTTAGCTAAATATGAGTTAGTAAGAGGGTTACCTAAAATGAGTTACAAAGTAGAAAATTTATGCGATGATTGTCAGATTGGTAAACTAAAGAAAAGCTCGTTTAAATCTAAAAATAATATTTCTACAAAACAACCATTAGAATTATTACATTTAGATTTATTTGGTCCAACACAAGTAAGATCTATTAATCATAACAAATATGTTTTTGTAATAGTCGATGATTTCTCAAGATATACATGGACTTTATTTCTAAAACATAAAAGCGATACTTTTGGTATGTTTAAAATATTTCCAAAACGGATTAAAACTCAAATGAATTTGAAAATTAAAAATATTATAAATGATCATGGAGGAGAATTCGAAAACGATCTTTTTTCAAATTTTTGCAATAAAAAGGGAATAACTCATAATTTTTCCTTTCCTCGTACACCCCAACAAAATGGTGTCGTAGAAAGAAAAAATCGTACATTACAAGAATGCGCACGAACATTATTAAATAGTAGCGGTTTACCAAAACACTTTTGGGCCGAAGCTATTGCTACATCCTGTTATGTATTGAATCGAGTAACTATTCGCCCAATGACTAAACAAACTTGTTTTGAAATATTGTTTGGTAAAAATCCTAAGGTATCATACTTTAAAACTTTTGGCTCAAAATGTTTTATATTAAATACAAAAGACAAATTAGGAAAATTTGATCCAAAAGCCGATGAAGGTATCTTTGTTGGGTATTCAAATAGCAAGGCATATAGAATTTTTAATAAAAAGAATAATACTATAGAAGAGAGTCTACATGTCTCGTTTGACGAAAACCCTTTCAAACAACAGACTAATGATGAAGAAGAAATTATTCCACCAACAAACTCAACAAATTCTAGTAATAATGAAGCCAATATACAAAATAACACTATTTTATCATCTCCTGGGATTCTTAAGAATCATCCAATAGATAATATTATTGGAGATCTTAATTCAAGAGTTACTAGAAATCAACTAAATCAAATAAGCCATATAGCGTTTGTATCAAACTTTGAACCAAAGAATTATAAAGAAGCCTCAAATGATAATTTTTGGATAATAGCTATGCAAGAGGAACTACATCAATTTGAACGTAATAATGTATGGGAATTAGTACCAAGACCTGAAGATCAATCAGTTATAGGAACAAAATGGGTATTTAAAAATAAGGCAGATGAAAATGGAAATATTGTTAGAAATAAAGCACGACTAGTGGCTCAGGGCTACAATCAAGAAGAAGGCATAGATTACGATGAAACTTTTGCACCGGTAGCAAGATTAGAAGCCATTCGCACTTTACTCTCTTTTGCAACTCATAATAATTTTAAATTATTTCAAATGGATGTCAAAAGTGCCTTTTCGAATGGTTTTATCAAAGAAAATGTATACGTTGAACAACCACCACTTTTTGTTCATGAAAATTATCCCGGTCATGTTTTTAAATTACATAAAGCACTATATGGATTAAAACAAGCACCTCGTGCATGGTACGAACGTCTTAAAAATCACCTAATAACTTCTGGTTTTCATATAGGAAAAATAGATACAACTTTATTCATTAAAAGAGAAAATGACGATATTTTAGTTGTACAAATCTATGTTGATGATATCATCTTTGGTTCAACCAACGAAAAGCTATGTAATGATTTTTCAAATATTATGACAAATGAATTTGAAATGTCACACATGGGAGAATTAAATTTCTTCTTAGGATTACAAATAAAACAACTAGAAAATGGAATTTTTATTCACCAAGAAAAATATTGTAACGATTTATTACATCGATTTAAAATGGATAAAACTTCAAGCAAACCAACACCAATGAGTACCACTATTCACTTTGAAAAAGATGAAAATGGAAAAGATTTTGATGAAAAGTTATATCGAAGTATGATTGGTTCTTTACTATATTTAACGGCTAGTCGACCAGATATTATGATGTGTGTATGTCTTTGTGCCCGATTTCAAGCCAAACCAAAAGAATCTCATCTACGATCTGTTAAGCGCATTTTACGTTATTTATCTAATACTAAAGATTATGGTTTGTTTTACCCTAAAGGATCACCTTTTGAACTTGTCTCATATAGCGATGCGGATTTTGGTGGTTGTAGAACAGACCGTAAGAGTACTAGTGGAACATGTCATTTTATCAGACAATCGTTAGTTTCGTGGTTTAGTAAAAAGCAAAATTGTGTTTCTTTATCTATGTGTGAAGCTAAATACATTTCCGCAGCTCTAGCATGTGCGCAAGTAATATACATGCAACAAACACTAATGGATTTTGCTAAAATCGTCAAAAATTATCCAATATATTATGACAACACAAGTGCTATAAATTTGTCAAAAAATCCTGTAAATCACTCACACACCAAACATATAGATATACGACATCATTTCTTACGAGACCATGTTGAAAATGGAACTATATCTTTAGAATATGTAAGTACCGAAAATCAAGTAGCCGACATATTTACAAAACCATTAAATGAACAAACTTTCATAAAACTCAGACGAAGTTTAGGAATTTGTTCACTTCAAGATTTTGTCTAAAGCTTTGACATCTCCCTCATATAACTCCTTCTTATTATTACTGCAAATTTTTCTTTTGACTTGAACTTTTATGTATTCTTTTTGATAATGTCAAAGGGGGAGAAATATATATATAATCTTATCAACAAAACTAAGCACATATTCAGGGGGAGATTTGAAATATATATATAAGTACATTGAATAGTTGTCATCATAAAAAAGGGGGAGATTGTTAGGAAATCAATTCTATGGTTTCGATGATAACAACTATACAATGGAAATCGAATGTACATATATATCTATATTTACAGATAGTTGATAGAGTAACGTCACCAAAGAGACTAAAGCAACACTCAAGAGAAGAATCAAAAGACATCAAATCAGAAGAGATTGAAGAGAAATAGGAAATGCACAAGATAAAGCAACATGCACACTTTCAGACGTCTGAGAGCACTATCCAAACGTCTGAATGATTCCTCTGGTTCATAATTCAGAAGCAATCAGACGTCTGGTTACCAACGTCAGACGTTTGAATGATTCCTCTGGTTCATAATTCAGAAGCAAACAGACGTCTGGTTACCAACGTTAGACGTCTGAAAAGTATCCAGGCTTATAACAGATACGAAGACCAGACGTCTGAGGTTACTTTCCAGACGTCTGATTCGAGACTCGACTGTGCATTTTCAAAGCCCAACTGCCACATTCGAAAAGACACATTCACTTCTCTTTGTCGCAACTCTTCATTACCATCAGAAGCGACTTTACGGAGATTACAGCAGATGCAACTATACAAGAAAACTCTTCATCACTATAAATAGCATCAGGAATTCAAGAGAAGATAACAACCTGACTTACTTAATCTCTTATCTCTTGTATTCTGTTTATTCCTGATCTATAAGAAATCAACTACCGGTAATCAACCCTTCCATATATATAGAACTCCTTATTCATATATTCTCTAGATAGATATATATTGGAAACACTCTTGTACTCAATAGTCAACATCCGTGTTACAGAACACATTCTTGACAAAGAAACTCTGCTATTGTAAACCTGTTCCTCCGGGTTAAGCGAGGGTTAGTTGAAAGGAAATTCCGAAGAGGAGCTTCGAGACTGGACGTAGGACGGGAGGTCCGAACCAGTATAAAATACCGGTGTGATTACTTCCATTTACTGTGATACTATCGTTTATATTGTTATATTATATAGTTAGCTGTTTATACTTGCATATAATCTATACGATCCACTCATATAGACTTTCAATATGCAGCAAGGCTTCGTGGGTAGCGCCCACTGGAGAGTAGGGTCATCCCTGCCTAGAGGTCCCTTTATTTCGGCTTAGTGGTGCGGTTGCTGATCCCAACCGTGGGGTGATCTTATTCGGAATTGCCCATAGGTGATTCCGACCTTGTGTTGCAGGGGAGTGGGCGTGCTCCTCGGTACTGTGATCTAGGCCACGTACTGTGACAGGTGGTACCCCAGTGCCTAGTCATTCGTTGGAATTCCATTCTCCCTACGTGCCTTTACGAGTTTTGTTTGTATTACCCACTTTGTGGCAAGTATGCTGGAATTTAATAGATGTAACAATTTCAGCTATTTTAATATGTATTTGTATATAGACATTATTATAATATCAGAGGATTTTGATAAAAAGTGTTTTAGCTATCGTAAGGTAAAACCCAACATGTTTATTTGTGGCGTGGTCTTACGAGATGCTTTTGTTCTCAAAGGATTTTTGAAACTTTAATAATCAGTTTGGATGTATTTCTCTTACGCTGGTATTCCAGACTGACTCGAGTGTTGTTTTATTATAATGCTTGGGTCAGACCGAGTATATTTACAGGATAGGTTGCTATGGAGCAGGAGAGGAGCTGGAGTCGAGACGTACTATTCGTACTTGCTTATATTCCGCTGTTGTGATTGTTGAGATTGATTGACTGGTAACTGTTGATTTTGTTGTGATGGACTCTGATGATGTATTATATATAAAAAGATATAGTTTTCATTTGTGTAAAGATCTGTTCTATATATTATATTTTATCCGCTGCGATTGTGAGGTTCTGATTTGTTTAGTTCTTTCTTCTTCTATCTACTTTCTTATTCTTCTACAATCTGTCTTTTCCGGCATTCGATCGTCGGCATATTATACTGTTGAGTATTTTGTGTCGATTTTCGAGGGTCGAGAAGGGCGGGTCGTCACATTGTGTTAGACATTCCAAATTTCCTTACTAATTCTTTAGCATATTTTTCTTGACTTGTAAATATTCCACTGTTTAATTTGTAAACCTAGAAAGAATGTTAATTCTTCTATGTGACTCATTTCAAATTCTTTAATTATTATGGTAGCAAATTCTTTATTTAGTTATTTATTTGTTGACCTAAAAATAATGTCGTCTACATATATTTGTATAAGTTGAATATCATTGTTAACTATTTTTATAAAGAACATAGTATCTACTTTACATATTTCAAAATTAGATTATATTAAGTATGATTGGAGTCTTTCGTACAAGCTCTTGGAGCTTGTTTTAAACCATATGATGCCCTTTTTAATTTGTAAACATGATTAGGGACTTTTTCATCTTCATAAAGTAGGGGTTGTTTAACATATACATCTTCTTTAATAAAACCATTTAAAAATGCACCTTTGACATCTATTTGGAATAATTTAAAATTATTATAGTTTGCAAAAGCGAGTAGAATTCCTATAGCTTGTAATCTGGTTAAAGGAGCAAAGGTCTCATCAAAGTCTATTCCTTCTTCTGAGCTATATCCTTATGCAACTCAACATTTTTTATTTCATATAACTTCTCCCTGTTCATACAATTTATTTCTTTAAACCCACACTACAAGAAATTTTATTTTTAGTGGCGCACAAAAAACGCTACCAAAACTAATGGCAGCGTTTTGATAAACGTCGTGATAAAGCTCGCAACTAAAAATCCACGATTTTTAGTTGCATTTATTTCAACACCACTATAAATCCTTTTATTGCGGCGTTTCTTAAATGCCTCCAAAAATCTTTTTGTAGCGTTTTAAAAATGCCACCAAAAGGTTTTTTGGCGCTGCCAATAGAGTTTCCAACTTTACCCTTACTTTACGGTTGCGTTTACTCAACGCCACTATGTGTATTACTGTAGCTTTTTTGAAATGCTACTAAAAGTTGTTGATCATTTTGCACCATTTTTTCATGCTATTATTTCCTATTGATGGTCTATTTTGTTTCTACTATATCAATCAACAATCACTAACATAATCAGCATATTCAAACAATTAAAAAAAATATTAATCATATAATCAAATAAGATATCCATAACCATTCTAATATAATAGTTTTTTTATAAAATGACCAAACTTACATACAATAACCATTCGTATACAAATTTACACACCTAGTACTAATAAAATGTTATACCAAACTGGTGCTAACAAAACGCTTGATTACCCATAATTCTTTGTTGCATGCACAAGTGAAAGCTAGCAACATAAATGTCCAACCTTGCTCTCTTCGGAAATCCAATGCCTGCACAAGTCAAATCACAACATATAGTCAAACAATTATGTTAATTCGTAGGACTTCAAATCTAATATCAAACATCTACAACATTGTACGAGTATATCATATTATAAATAATCTCATATAAATAATAACAGTTATAAACAAAATGAAATAAATAAAGTCCAATCTTACAGTTATATATAAAATGTTGTTAAATTAGTTATATTATTATTATTTATAAAATTTAGTTAACTTAAAATTAGTTAATTTTATAAAACTTGTTTAATTTTAACAAAGCCTAGTTAATTTTTATTAATTTATTATTATTATTATTATTATTATTCAAACTCAGCTAACATAATTATATTATTATTATTATTATTATTATAAACTTAGTTAAATTTTATAAACTAAGTTAATTTATCATCATCATCGTTATTTATAAATCTTTGTTAAATTAGTTATATTATTATTATTTATAAAATTTAGTTAACTTAAACTTAGTTAATTTTATCACAACTTAGTTAATTTTAATTAACTTGGTTAACTTAGTTAATTTATTATTATTACTACTAAAAATTGGTTAATTTAATTATATTATTATTATTATTATAAACTTAGTTAATTTGTATAAACATAGTTAATTCATCTTCATCATCATAATCATTGTTATTATTTATAAAACTTTGTTGAATTAGTTATATTATTATTTATAAAATTTAGTTAGCTTAAACTTAACTAATTTATAAAACTTGTTTAATTTTAACAAAACTTAGTTAATTTTTATTAACTTGGTTAATTTATTATCAATAATAATAATATATAAACTTGGTTATGTTGTAATATTATAAAGTGTGAATATGCTGTACAATGTTTGTTATATTTTGTTTAGTCCCACATCATGGGATAGGTTCAATACTATGCTCCAAGCCCTATATATAAAGGAGTCTATGTAATGTAAATGGATGACTAATATCTAAGTAATAACATTTTCTTCTTTCTCCTTCTCTAATGGCTTCTTATCTCCTTCTATTTTATAACACGTTATCAGCACGATCTCTAAACAAAAACAAAATTATAGATTTGAATTGTGATAATCTAGAAGATCGGATCTACTTTGTTTTTTAGATCTAATTATAGTTCTCAAGATGGTAAGCAATTTTTTTAGATTTAATTATATTGATCTTATCTTTTTCAGATCTGATTCTATGAGTTTTATCTTCTTAGATCTCATTAAATCGTAGATTAATTTTTTTGGATCTTATTCAATTGTAGATCTTATGTTCTAATTTTTTTTAGATCTTTTGTAGATCTTGATATCATTCTAAAATGATATATCTTTGAGATCTATATATTTTAATCATTAGACCTATTCTTTTTCATGTGTATTCATCCTTTTCTCTTATTTAATTATTGAAATCAGATATGACTTCTGCGATTACTTATTTTTACATATCTTCTAGTTGAAATCAATTTTTTTATTCTTTCAGAATTGGTACTTGATAAATAATTCAGTTTGAATTGATTCAAAATTTCTAACAAGTGGTATTAGATCCACTCATCTTTGGTTTCATTATGAATTTTTGATTTTTTGAGTAAGTTTTGAATCGACTTATTTATAAGTCATTAAATTCTTATAACATCTTCCTCAAATTTTAGATCTGAATCTAGATCTTATATAGATCTAAACTTTGAGATCTCATTCTTATTTTGTTAGTAATTATATTTCAGATCTAATTTTTTTGTTGTTGCTATTTTTCTGATCTTATTATATTGTAGATCTCAATATCATGCTTATTTTTATATTTTTGAGTTCATTTATTTTGGAATGCAAGTTTGAACTTGACAAATTTGATATTGTTGATTCAAGCAAATTTATTGAATTTGATTGTATTTAGTTTGGACATGGATTTGAGAAATCAAACATGTTTGGTAAATTGAGTTTTCATTTTGAAAACCTTTTGATCTGATTTAAATTTTAATGAAGGCTTTGAAAATTATTTTCATATATGATTTATATTTCCAGAAGAAATATTTTATTGTTTCTTAGAGAAACAAATATAAAGATAATACATATCTAGAAGATCGTATTAAGTTTAGATCTAACATTGATTTTGATTTAGCACATCTAAAATGAATGGAAACATTAGTAAAATCTTATATGATAAGCTTAATATCTTCCAATATTTCCTTAAAAAAAGGGAAAAAGGAATTAAGAATTGAGAACCTGCAGTTTCTATAATGATAAAAGGTTGAGTTTCCATAATTCAGTGAATTATAAGTTTCCTCAAAATAAAGAACCAGAAGTTCTAACTAAAAAAAAAGGAGGATCGGAAAATTTAATCGTCAAACAGAAATAGGTTTTAACAACAACCTGAAGTTGTGCAAAGAAATTATTTTAATAGAAGTTGTATAACTTAAAGTCTAAGACCCGAAATCTTAAATTATGAAAAGATTTTCTGATAAACTTTACAAGCTTGAATTCTTATCAGTTTTTTTTTAATTTGGCAAAATGTACAAGCTTCTAAAAAATAAGTTTACACAAATTTTGAGAATCCGAAGTTCATAACAAATTAATGAACTTGAAGTTCATGAATTAGAAGCCCGAAGCTCTATTATTATGTGTAAAATGATAAGGTTGTACTTCTTGAAGAAGTTAAAGGAAATTAATAAATTATCATATGAGATAATGATGCTGCATTCAAGAGATTACAAAAATCTCCAAATGAGTTATATCTTACTTTATATCTTCACATTTACATTATATTAACCAAATATCCTGAAGATATTATGTTATATGATATTTCAAACATCACCGGATTGAAAAAGTAACTATTAATTTAGTCTTGGAAAGGGACGTTTATTATTTGGTATGAATAGATAATTCATATGCCATACTATTTATGTACACGATTATGTGTGTGTATTAATCTCTTGAAGAGATGTTTTAGAGATTTATTTATATTTATATTGCAAAATCCAACATCCCAGAAGAGATGTTATAGGAATTTTATTTTTGTTACATTGCAATTCCTTAAAAGGAAACACTATATTCCCTGAAGGAATATCATATAAAAGTTTCGAAGTAATAACAATAATTTATCCCTAAAAAAGGGAATTGTATGCTAATATTACACTCCAGAAGTAGTGGTTTTATCTTCGCATCTTACTTTCATTTGCTGCATCTAATTTTGTTACTGTATTTAAAGTTTGATATGTCATTTCAAAGATAGTTACAACAAAAATCTCCAGTAGGGATGTTTTATGTTATTGTAAAGGTAGTAATTATGTAATTTCTACAAAAGAAATATTGTACATTGATATGGCATTCCAATAGTGCATATATATCTCTAGAAGAGATAAATTCACTCCAGAAGTGGTGATAATAAAATATTCCTAAAAGAGACTAATAAATTAGGAAATGATAACATATCTCTAGAAGAGATTTATTTATATATTTGATAATTTTATTAAACCAAATAAATGCATAGAAATTTGATTATGAAGGATCCTAATTTAGTTTAGATTAGATCCTAAAAGTTTGAGAGCTATGCAACGTGTATCATATATTTCATTATAATTATATCAAACCTCCCAAATAGGTAATAAATTAAATTATCTCTAGAATATATTGTTCTATGTCCATATGTTTAATTATATCATAAAGGTCATGTTCCTAGTTATTATTTAATAAGAAGTATTACACGCATAATCATTTCTTAAAGAAATATCTTTAAATATTCTCCTGAAGAGATAGTCTATATTTCATATCATAATTTTCATGCAATCTATACATACGGTCTTGAGGAGATATGTATCTGTAACATTCCAAGTATCCAGAAGATATACTTATTATTATTTTGCTGTAATTTTTTTTTGCAGAACTCTCAAAAGAGATGTGTAGAAATGTCTATATGCAATTATAAATTATTCTTTGATAAGTAATCATAATTAATGTTCAAAACTGATATTTGAGATATAATTGAGAAATAAAACTTAACAACTTGAAGTTGTGTGTATATTTTGTTCGAACCAGAAGTTCGATATGGTTCCAAACCAAATGTTTTGAACATTATCATGCGGTTTTGATGGATTCACATTGACATTGATTTATAAATAGAACTTAATAGCTTGGATCCTTGTAATATTTTGTTCTAAAAATAACTAATTCAAATGAGAAAGAATATGAAAATTTATAATATATATGTAATACGTGGACGCACGTATACATCCATATATGTAAATATTCAGCTAACAACCTGAAGTTTGTTATAAGCTCATCTTAAAGATTATGTATAGATATTATTTAGTGATTTAAAATTCAATCAACATAAATGTTGAATGACCTGGAGTCGTGTATGTGTTCAAATGATCTATACAAATAAGTAAATTCCTCCAATTGGCTAGATCAATGAATGAGAACAAACTCTAATAAGCAATATCAATTGAATGCATCGTATCAACTAATAAAAGGATTATCCTCCTATAATTTATATACATATAATGTATTTGCTAGTAGCAATGTGATAATGGATTAAAATGAGAATCCAAAGAGGATTATTATTTAATGTGACGATGTTTGTCAACATTGAGGGGGAGGATAAAAAGGATACAAGTTCATTTTGATCACCAGTGTTAAATGTTTGTTAAAATATACAATGATGCAAAATATTAAGTAACTTGCATAAATTATCAATAATATCCCTAGTAGACTTCTCCAATATAGATTTGAATCCCTGAAGGATCAAAAGGTGTAAACCACATTTGAAATGTGGTACAGAAGTCAGTTCAAATATTTTTGGAGTAAGTAATAAAGATGCCAAATAAAGGAGGTGAGTGTTCTTGAAGAAACACTTAAGGGTGCTCTGAAAAAGATCCATGACATTATTGTCAAATAACCCTAGAAGTGGGTTAGATATCTAAAATATGATAATTAAAGAGATCTCAATAAATCATGTCTAGAACTGACAAGAAATAATCATCGACGATAAATTTATAAATAACAAAGCGCTTATGTTTACAAATGGATTAAAGATCCTGGATTAGAGAAAAACATGATTGGCCATCATGAAATTCTCCTAAATAAGAAATGTGGACCTGTAGTCCACAAAATAAAATTAGAAACATGTATATAAAGTGGCAAAAGCACACTAAATACATATAGTATCAACAACATGTTAAGTGCCATGAGCATGTTGTTTTTAAAGATAATTGAATTGATTGAAGCAGTGAAAGTGTTTGAAACGCTTAAAATACCCTGAAGGTATAAATATTTTGTTTAAATCATAATAAAAAATAAAACTACACAAATTCCTGAAGAATA
Source organism: Allium fistulosum (assembly GCA_030737815.1). Lineage (NCBI taxonomy): Eukaryota > Viridiplantae > Streptophyta > Magnoliopsida > Asparagales > Amaryllidaceae > Allium > Allium fistulosum. Next base: position 1,461,291,521 of record CM060902.1, read on the forward strand.
TAAATAACTTTGGTGGTTATAAAGAAGGTAAAGAACAAGGAGCGTAGATTACAACTTCTTTTAAGTATTGTTGTAATGAAAATCTTGACATAATTCATGATGAGTAGATTACTTCCTATTTTTAAGTATTATTGTAATGAAACTCTTAATATCCATTGAAGTTGTAACGACCCGACTTTCCAGTCCCGGAAAATCGAACCATTTGTGTTAAAGAAAAGAGGTAGAAGAAGAAGAAACAGAAAATCAACAACAGAATCTCACATCGCAGCGGAATAAAATATAATATATACAAAACAGATCTTTACTCAAACAGAAAAATATATCTGTTTATACAATATATTTACAGAATACATCATCAGAGTTCATCACATCAATGATATACATCCAAATACACAGCGGAACAATAAACAAGTACGGAAGTACGTATCGCCATCCAGCTCGTCTCCTGAGCTCCACAGCTACAATCTGAACCTGTTTATCTCGGTCTGACCCGAGCATTATATAAAACAACACCCGAGTCAGTCTGGAATACCAGCGTGAGAAAATCACACTCAATTGATTATTAAAGTTTCAAAAATCCTTTGAAAATAAAAGCATCTCGTAAGACCACGCCACAAATAAACATGTCGGGTTTTTACCTTACGATAGCTAAACACTTTTTATAAAATCCTCTGATATTATAGTAGTGTCTATTCACAAATACTTATTAAAATAGCTGAAATTGTTACATGATTAAATTCCAGCATACTAGGTATACAAACAAATACCGTACAAGGCACGTAGGGAGAATGGATTTCCAACGAATGACTAGGCACTGGGGTACCACCTGTCACAGTACGTGGCCTAGATCACAGTACCGAGGAGTACGCCCGCTCCCCTGCAACACAAGACCGGAATCATCCCTTACTGGATAATTCCAAATAAAATCACCCCACGGTTGGGATCAGCAACCGCACCACTAAGCCGAAATAAAAGGGACATCTAGACAGGGATGACTTTACTCTCAAGTGGGTGCTACCCACGAAGCCTTGCTGCATAACCCCTGATTTTCAGTCATTCCCGGTTGATGAGGCTTGAGGCTAAACGTTACCTTCAGAACGTTTCACTTAGAATGCCCATCGTCCCCTGACGATGTCCGAAAGCATTCGTCCATACAAGTCCGTTCCAGGTCCGAACAGAACTGATAACACTATCCCCTTATCAATATTACCCTCGTTTCCCCACGAAACGTACAAACCAGATCGAAGTGGTATTCGAGTCTCCAGACCTAGAATCCCGGTATACGGAAACTCGATCCCGGTCTCTTCGAAACGATCAGCGCATTTGGCCAATATTGATAGTCGGTTGTTTAACTATCAATTTACATCCATAACAACCATCAACAATAAATAATTTTTCCCAATTATCTATTTTTTTTCCAAAATATCTTCACAAGGTATTATTCCCCTTTCCAATCCCCATTGGAAACAATTTCAAACTATATTCCTTTCACGGAATAATTTCCCAAATATTTATTTCACTGGAATACCAAGTACAACCCATTTTAGATTTTAAAAATAATTTTAAAACACTTTATTATAAATATACTTTATAAAACACCTTTTGAAAACTACTTTAAAACTTAAGTTAAAATATATATTTAAAAATATCTAAAATAAAACCACTTTAAAAAAATATAAACAAATTTCCTTTTAAAACGTATTACCAAATCACTTCTATATCTATTACAATAATAGTTTTGAAAAATACTTACTTTTGAAGATTTACATTTGAAATAATAGATTTTCTAAACCTGATTTTAAAATTAACAATAAATCTTTAACAAATATTTAGAATTGCTTTCAAAACCAAATGTACTTGGCTATCCAGAAAATACTTCTCTTCCACTTCTTTAAAAATAAATCATTATTTATTCTTAAACCAATTCTCCTTCCCTTATAAATCCCCATCCTGAATTTATATTTAAAATGCCCACCGACATTTATTTCACTTTATAAACCCAGTTTATAAATTTCCAAAATCTCATTCTCTTTAAATTTCCAATTCCAAACATTTACATCAATTCTACAATTGATTTCAAATTTGCTTTACTTTGGAATAAAATTGCTTGTTTACTTTATTTATTTCAAATACAATACCCTTTAAATTTTATTTCTCATTTGTGAATTTAAAACCCCCTTTTAACTGAAAAATACCTATTTTAAATTCCCAACATTCCTTATTTACAGTTTTAATTAAATTAAATTATTAAATTAAAAGTAATTCCTTTATTTCTCTAAACCAATATTACTTGAGTTTTCTAATCTTTATTTCTCCTTCGTAATTTAAATTTCCTTTTTTCCTGTATTTACTAAAATTCCAATTCTCTTTATTTTATCTTATTTATAATTCACTTTTAAATTTATTCCAATTTACTTAAATTATTATTCTTTATTTTCTTCAAAAATTCAATTTCATAGATTTTCAAAATTTATTATACTGGGAATTCAATCAACCACAACATCCAATATCAAATCATCACAGGATATCAATATTCAGATCACAGAATAATAAAATAAATTTTTGAGGAATCCAGTTGGATCCCTCCAACCTGTTTCCCTGCATCCACAGACGTTAGCACAATACCAATTCCACTTCGAGGTGGAATATCGCGGTATATGGGATTTAAATAAATATCATCCGCTATTATGCGGCGCATAGGGTCTCATCCGCTATATAAATGCGGGAATATCAATTCCAATATATACATATGCCAATATATATATATTGGAATATACTACCATATATATACCAAATCATCCATAACAATGTCGATCCAATCAATGCAATTATTCAATCAAATATTTAAATTTAACCAATTTAATTTAAATTAAAATTAAACTGAGTGAGATTAACTCACCTTTTGCCCCTTTTATTTTGCAATTCAACCCAAATCAATAGTCCTCTTCACGATGTCAGACCTTGAATACATATTATATGATTTCATAAATATTCAAACAATTTGGACAAATCAATTTCTATCTAATAAATTTTATTTTACTTAATAAGGTAATCTTCCCGTTATCAAATGATTATATATAAGTTAACTAAATAAATTGATTTCCACGATTTCTCAACCTTGTTTGACCATTTACAGTTTATTAATATTCCCAATAAATCAGAAAATAAATTCCTATCTATTTCTCTAAGTCAAACTAAAATTTAATTTATCTAAAGATTAAATTTTAGACTAACTTTATATAGATACTTCAATGTCTAAACCCTTATATAATTTTTTTTTTTAAATAAAAATCTGGATATAAATTCCTGTATGAATGTATACAAATGCCCCTTCTCCCCCTTTTTCCTGTTAACTATATATACATCTATATATAGGAGATTTTAAATTTTCGAAAATAAATAGACAGTTGAAATATACCTCCAAGATCGAACTCGGCGAACCACAAATCGAACGCAACTGCCATCTCCAAGCTCCCTCGCGCACTCGAAATCCAACTGCGAGCTTGATTCCATGCCATAGCTCGGGCATCAGACGACATTGGTTCCCCACTCGGGTTTTTTCCAGCAATGAAGCCACTCGAACTCTACCCTAATCGTCGTCCTCATCTCGCTGGCCTTCGCCAACCCCCACGCGTGCGATGCCTCGCATTCGAACTTCGAGTTCGCCCTTCCTAAACCCCCAAAATAACGCGCTCGCGATAAACTCGCGCTTGGAACCAGGCAGTTCGACCACTCTCTAACCAAAACGTCGAACTCGCGATCCAGCATAGCCTCCTCGCGGCGTGCCTCCCTTGCCGCGACGAAAACTGCCGTTGCCCTTCCCTTTTCCCACACGAGATAGCGGTCTAATTAGAAACGAGGCGGCCATCAATTCGATTTTGGGTTATAATCTTTTCGAACGGCGATTTGAATTGGGTTAGGGAACGAAGGCAACCACCATTTTATCTGAATTCGACTCTGCTTTAAAGTGGACGAAAGAAGCGGGTTTGATTTTCGAACAAAGAAAAGGGAATGGCTTGTTCACAGTAGAGGGTGGAAGGGAATTGATTTGTTTTGTAAATAGTTGAGGGAGAAATGAGTTTAATTCGAACGGTAATGGTGATGAGCTTCAATTTTTTTTTCGAACGAAATACGTTTGTGAATTCTGGAAGAAGGCTTGGCTTTTGAAATAGATGGAAAGGAGGTGTATAGCAGAAGATTTAACTTTAGATTTGATTTTTCTTGTACGAGATGGCAGCGTGATGAAGAAAAAGGCTACAGGGTGTCGGCTAAGCGTACGTAGGTATAGAATAGGGTGGCTGACGAATAAATATATTTAACATGTCAACCAATACAAATATTTTAAATTTAAATTTTCGCTTTAACCTCAGCACGTTTACACGACGTACGCTCACACAACATCTCCAATCACCACGAAAATTGAAATCCGATAATAATTCAATATTACGGATCCAATGAAACTGGTTTCGTCGAATTTCGAGACTGTGCCCCGGGACGCTATTTTTAAATTCAATTTAAACGACAGAATTTTCAAAACTGAACAGAACAGCTTCAAATCCAATTCTGAAAGTTCCATCACCTTCGGTATTATCAATGTAAATTTTCAAGCCTTTAAATTATTTTTAACTGGCTCAAAACTCTCAATTCAACATTTTATCCCATTTTTAATTGTTTAATTCAATAATTAAATTCTCCTATAAATGTTGATATTTGAAATTCTAATTAATAATTTACTTTTGAATATTTAAAATAAATTAAATATCCATTTTCAAATGCTCAAAAATTCCGGGTCGTCACATTCCTCCCCCCTTAAAAGAATTTCGTCCCCGAAATTACTAGTTAAGAGGAATGGTCCAATTCCCGTTAATCATTTCCCTTAACGAAAACAGTTCTATCAATTTATCATCCCAATCTTTTATTAAAGATTATCACTTCAACTAACTATCCACATTTTTCAACCGTAGTTCCCAAACAACATCAGTTACTTATCAATTCAAATTTAAATTTGAATTCAAATTTTAAATTATCAAAATTTTCTCAAAATTTTTCTAACTCTTCAAATTCCGAAAAATTTCGCCAGCATCTCCTTTGCGCGGCTAGCTCGGTACTACTACAAAATGGCTCTACGGCCTCCCAATCTCAAAAAGAAAACAAAAAGCCAAGTGGCTGGATCCAAAAACCCAATCAAATTTCATATAGAAATTCAAATACATACCTTTTGTCGGGCCATTAAATTTTATCTTCTAAAATCAAAAATCCCCATTATCCATTGCTTTTATACACCTGTATATCCTATTAAGCAATAATATCCAATCATAGGATTCAAAATCATTTTAGACATTTCCTTTACAAATTTCAATATTTGTTTTACTTATGCCCGTACGATGCACATATATCATTCGTACGCAATATCACATTCGATCGCTCAATCGATCACACAATTTCACTTCCGAACTAGTATCGTCCACCCGACCTTCTAGTGCGGACTCAGATCTGGTTTCTTGATCAGAAACCGTCATTCTCCTTGCATAGTCATAACTACGATAGAGAATTTCCAGAATCAACCAACAATCCATATCCAGGTTCGCCGTCGAAAATCGAGTGAAAAATCCTAATTCGGATCGATAAAACTATCTCGAAATTCTGTGTTCGAATCTGGATCAAATAGCTATGCGAACAAATAATATACGTACACCTTACGTAATTAGCCCAATTGATTATGAACTATATCAATTCTCTTTTATTCACATTCATTTTGATTACATTCACTTATCCACAATTTTCTCATTTCACAACTTCAAATTTTAATTGTTATTCAATTATTCATCTAGAATAACTTTCCTCAATACCAAATTACTTAAGAATCTCACCATACTCCTTAAGTTCAAAATAAATATTCTACATACTGCTTATACTTATTTTCACTTTACTATCAAAGTTCATATCCATTTCTATTTACTCTTGTCTTTACAATTCTATTTGATTTCAATTTGGCTTTCACCCGAATATTGAATTAGCTGCACTTACTAATTAATTTAAATTTCAATTAACAGTTTATTCGCAAACTTCACTTCTTTAGTTCCTTCGATTTCACTTCACCTTACATTCACATTTGAATTAGATTTCAATATCTAGTTTCAATTTCATTTGCTTAACAAATTTAAATCATTTATTGTTAATGAAAATTTTCAAAAATTCTAAAAAATTTCTAACTCCCAAAATTTACGGAAAATTTTGGCAGAGTCTCCCTTGTACGGAGGGACTTCTGCGATATCGCAGGATGCACAAATATGTATATATACATCGGCCTCAGGCCGGAAATCACAATATATCAATATAAACAGTTCATATTTCCTATTTTGAATTCTTTTGCGTAAGCGTACCTCATTTTTAGCATTATAAGCAAGCGGCTTATTATTTAGCAATTAGTGCAACCCAAAATCAGCTATACGGCTTCCCCGAACCTGTACTTGCTTAATTTAAAGATGTAAGTGCCAAAATCATGCAACTTAACAACATTTTCATATTTAACCAGCAACATAAGCGTTTTAATAAGCAATGCAAGTTAAACAACACTTATAAGCAATTTATAGGGTTCCACCCTTAATTTAAATTGTTTACAACTCAATTCTCACATTCGATTCATTTTAGCAAAACAAACTCATATTTAATTCAGTTGATTCAAAATCAATCTATTTAACTTCTATCAACTTATAGAATTTTAACTTCCTTGTTTACGTCAAACGACGATTTATTTAATGCAGCCTCGTCCATATCCATATGAATAAATGATCATTTGGGTTTTACAACCAATTTGAATTGATTCCAATTCAATTTATTTTAATCCCATTACACTTATAATTTAATTGGTAAATTCACTGAATCCAATATAAATTCTAATCCGCATTTGATAATTTATTTCTGAATTGTATTTTATTACTAACAAGTCTACTTCAATCCATTTCTACTTACTTGCAATTATTTACAATTCAAATTATCACTATTATACTTCAACTCCATTATTCATTCACACTTTCACTTTTATTACCAAACCCAAATTCCATTAACATATTTGATTTACTAATTTATTCCAAATTAGTTTACTTCCATTTTAACCAATACAATATTTGATTTTTATCCTTACAAATCACCCAGTTAATCTCCTCGGGTTTTATAATTCAAGTACTGGATCTTATCCATTCCCAAAATACCAAACAAATTTATTTACTTAGCTATAACTTCCCATTCAAGCCACAATTAATTTAATTTTCCAATAAATTTAATTCCTTTACCATTACCCAAGCTAAATTTAATTTAACCCAAATCTCTATTCCAAACTGCACATCTCTTATTCATCTTACTCTTACTTGTTAATGTAAGGATTTTAATTTCACTCAATATTATTTATAATTCAACTGAATTTCATTACAATTTAATTTTATTTAACTTAACTTCAGTCAAATCATATTATTCTCTTAATATCATTTCCATCACAATTCATTTCAATTCGATTCCAACAATTCAAATACAACTGGATTTATTTTTCTCAGTTTGCTTCAAATCCAACTCAAAATTAAACTTAGTTTAAGCTCATTTGTCTCAACTTAATTTTATTTCTCCATCTGATTCAAATAAAGATTTAGAATTCTTATGTACCCGGCTTTTAGTTTCAAATCATTTTGAAATCTCCACTTATTCCAAAATCACACTTCTCACGTTATTAAACCAATTCTGGATTTTTATTCCCTACAAATTTCATTTGAAATTTCAAAAACAAAACAAATTTCCTTTGGAAATTTCAAAAACAACTAGCTTTTCTGAATAAATCAATTTGGCAGCAATTCGTCACTCAGGAGTTCGAAAATAAATTCTGAAGATGCGGCCGTCATCCTCCGAATTATTTCCAGCAACTGAAATGAATTTATTGCTATATCCCTTTCCAAAAATTTATTTGAAACAATTTCCCTTCCAGAAATACTTTCCAAAATAATAATGCTAGTGTTTATCTTCAAAACACTTTGAAAACACTTCCAAATATCCAGGGTTTAAATTTACCATTTTGATTAAATCAAATTTTAACTATAATTCATTTGTACAAATTTTATATTTATACAAATTTCCTTTGGTTATGTAAATCATTCTGATTTTACAATCTTACCATATTTTTGTTTTAAATTTTTTTTTGTTAGAATATTTTAATCCAAACATCCAAATATATAATAATTCAAAAGAAATATTCCTTTTATATCAAAAATACATTTTTCGGGTAAAATTATTTCATCTACCCGTTTCAAAACAATATTGTGTCGAATTGTTCTATTCGAGTGTTTAGAAACCCCTTCGATACAGTTGCGCAGACTGTGCCGACGAAGGTTCATATACCACTCAATAAATCAACCAACACAATATAAAACCATTTTATATTCACTAACAAATACGCGCTCATATCTATTAATACACTCAAATTCCCACCAGAGCCAAGGTTATCGCCAACCTTTGCTCTGATACCACTGTAACGACCCGACTTTCCAGTCCCGGAAAATCGAACCATTTGTGTTAAAGAAAAGAGGTAGAAGAAGAAGAAACAGAAAATCAACAACAGAATCTCACATCGCAGCGGAATAAAATATAATATATACAAAACAGATCTTTACTCAAACAGAAAAATATATCTGTTTATACAATATATTTACAGAATACATCATCAGAGTTCATCACATCAATGATATACATCCAAATACACAGCGGAACAATAAACAAGTACGGAAGTACGTATCGCCATCCAGCTCGTCTCCTGAGCTCCACAGCTACAATCTGAACCTGTTTATCTCGGTCTGACCCGAGCATTATATAAAACAACACCCGAGTCAGTCTGGAATACCAGCGTGAGAAAATCACACTCAATTGATTATTAAAGTTTCAAAAATCCTTTGAAAATAAAAGCATCTCGTAAGACCACGCCACAAATAAACATGTCGGGTTTTTACCTTACGATAGCTAAACACTTTTTATAAAATCCTCTGATATTATAGTAGTGTCTATTCACAAATACTTATTAAAATAGCTGAAATTGTTACATGATTAAATTCCAGCATACTAGGTATACAAACAAATACCGTACAAGGCACGTAGGGAGAATGGATTTCCAACGAATGACTAGGCACTGGGGTACCACCTGTCACAGTACGTGGCCTAGATCACAGTACCGAGGAGTACGCCCGCTCCCCTGCAACACAAGACCGGAATCATCCCTTACTGGATAATTCCAAATAAAATCACCCCACGGTTGGGATCAGCAACCGCACCACTAAGCCGAAATAAAAGGGACATCTAGACAGGGATGACTTTACTCTCAAGTGGGTGCTACCCACGAAGCCTTGCTGCATAACCCCTGATTTTCAGTCATTCCCGGTTGATGAGGCTTGAGGCTAAACGTTACCTTCAGAACGTTTCACTTAGAATGCCCATCGTCCCCTGACGATGTCCGAAAGCATTCGTCCATACAAGTCCGTTCCAGGTCCGAACAGAACTGATAACACTATCCCCTTATCAATATTACCCTCGTTTCCCCACGAAACGTACAAACCAGATCGAAGTGGTATTCGAGTCTCCAGACCTAGAATCCCGGTATACGGAAACTCGATCCCGGTCTCTTCGAAACGATCAGCGCATTTGGCCAATATTGATAGTCGGTTGTTTAACTATCAATTTACATCCATAACAACCATCAACAATAAATAATTTTTCCCAATTATCTATTTTTTTTCCAAAATATCTTCACAAGGTATTATTCCCCTTTCCAATCCCCATTGGAAACAATTTCAAACTATATTCCTTTCACGGAATAATTTCCCAAATATTTATTTCACTGGAATACCAAGTACAACCCATTTTAGATTTTAAAAATAATTTTAAAACACTTTATTATAAATATACTTTATAAAACACCTTTTGAAAACTACTTTAAAACTTAAGTTAAAATATATATTTAAAAATATCTAAAATAAAACCACTTTAAAAAAATATAAACAAATTTCCTTTTAAAACGTATTACCAAATCACTTCTATATCTATTACAATAATAGTTTTGAAAAATACTTACTTTTGAAGATTTACATTTGAAATAATAGATTTTCTAAACCTGATTTTAAAATTAACAATAAATCTTTAACAAATATTTAGAATTGCTTTCAAAACCAAATGTACTTGGCTATCCAGAAAATACTTCTCTTCCACTTCTTTAAAAATAAATCATTATTTATTCTTAAACCAATTCTCCTTCCCTTATAAATCCCCATCCTGAATTTATATTTAAAATGCCCACCGACATTTATTTCACTTTATAAACCCAGTTTATAAATTTCCAAAATCTCATTCTCTTTAAATTTCCAATTCCAAACATTTACATCAATTCTACAATTGATTTCAAATTTGCTTTACTTTGGAATAAAATTCCTTGTTTACTTTATTTATTTCAAATACAATACCCTTTAAATTTTATTTCTCATTTGTGAATTTAAAACCCCCTTTTAACTGAAAAATACCTATTTTAAATTCCCAACATTCCTTATTTACAGTTTTAATTAAATTAAATTATTAAATTAAAAGTAATTCCTTTATTTCTCTAAACCAATATTACTTGAGTTTTCTAATCTTTATTTCTCCTTCGTAATTTAAATTTCCTTTTTTCCTGTATTTACTAAAATTCCAATTCTCTTTATTTTATCTTATTTATAATTCACTTTTAAATTTATTCCAATTTACTTAAATTATTATTCTTTATTTTCTTCAAAAATTCAATTTCATAGATTTTCAAAATTTATTATACTGGGAATTCAATCAACCACAACATCCAATATCAAATCATCACAGGATATCAATATTCAGATCACAGAATAATAAAATAAATTTTTGAGGAATCCAGTTGGATCCCTCCAACCTGTTTCCCTGCATCCACAGACGTTAGCACAATACCAATTCCACTTCGAGGTGGAATATCGCGGTATATGGGATTTAAATAAATATCATCCGCTATTATGCGGCGCATAGGGTCTCATCCGCTATATAAATGCGGGAATATCAATTCCAATATATACATATGCCAATATATATATATTGGAATATACTACCATATATATACCAAATCATCCATAACAATGTCGATCCAATCAATGCAATTATTCAATCAAATATTTAAATTTAACCAATTTAATTTAAATTAAAATTAAACTGAGTGAGATTAACTCACCTTTTGCCCCTTTTATTTTGCAATTCAACCCAAATCAATAGTCCTCTTCACGATGTCAGACCTTGAATACATATTATATGATTTCATAAATATTCAAACAATTTGGACAAATCAATTTCAATCTAATAAATTTTATTTTACTTAATAAGGTAATCTTCCCGTTATCAAATGATTATATATAAGTTAACTAAATAAATTGATTTCCACGATTTCTCAACCTTGTTTGACCATTTACAGTTTATTAATATTCCCAATAAATCAGAAAATAAATTCCTATCTATTTCTCTAAGTCAAACTAAAATTTAATTTATCTAAAGATTAAATTTTAGACTAACTTTATATAGATACTTCAATGTCTAAACCCTTATATAATTTTTTTTTTTAAATAAAAATCTGGATATAAATTCCTGTATGAATGTATACAAATGCCCCTTCTCCCCCTTTTTCCTGTTAACTATATATACATCTATATATAGGAGATTTTAAATTTTCGAAAATAAATAGACAGTTGAAATATACCTCCAAGATCGAACTCGGCGAACCACAAATCGAACGCAACTGCCATCTCCAAGCTCCCTCGCGCACTCGAAATCCAACTGCGAGCTTGATTCCATGCCATAGCTCGGGCATCAGACGACATTGGTTCCCCACTCGGGTTTTTTCCAGCAATGAAGCCACTCGAACTCTACCCTAATCGTCGTCCTCATCTCGCTGGCCTTCGCCAACCCCCACGCGTGCGATGCCTCGCATTCGAACTTCGAGTTCGCCCTTCCTAAACCCCCAAAATAACGCGCTCGCGATAAACTCGCGCTTGGAACCAGGCAGTTCGACCACTCTCTAACCAAAACGTCGAACTCGCGATCCAGCATAGCCTCCTCGCGGCGTGCCTCCCTTGCCGCGACGAAAACTGCCGTTGCCCTTCCCTTTTCCCACACGAGATAGCGGTCTAATTAGAAACGAGGCGGCCATCAATTCGATTTTGGGTTATAATCTTTTCGAACGGCGATTTGAATTGGGTTAGGGAACGAAGGCAACCACCATTTTATCTGAATTCGACTCTGCTTTAAAGTGGACGAAAGAAGCGGGTTTGATTTTCGAACAAAGAAAAGGGAATGGCTTGTTCACAGTAGAGGGTGGAAGGGAATTGATTTGTTTTGTAAATAGCTGAGGGAGAAATGAGTTAAATTCGAACGGTAATGGTGATGAGCTTCAATTTTTTTTTCGAACGAAATACGTTTGTGAATTCTGGAAGAAGGCTTGGCTTTTGAAATAGATGCAAAGGAGGTGTATAGCAGAAGATTTAACTTTAGATTTGATTTTTCTTGTACGAGATGGCAGCGTGATGAAGAAAAAGGCTACAGGGTGTCGGCTAAGCGTACGTAGGTATAGAATAGGGTGGCTGACGAATAAATATATTTAACATGTCAACCAATACAAATATTTTAAATTTAAATTTTCGCTTTAACCTCAGCGCGTTTACACGACGTACGCTCACACAACATCTCCAATCACCACGAAAATTGAAATCCGATAATAATTCAATATTACGGATCCAATGAAACTGGTTTCGTCGAATTTCGAGACTGTGCCCCGGGACGCTATTTTTAAATTCAATTTAAACGACAGAATTTTCAAAACTGAACAGAACAGCTTCAAATCCAATTCTGAAAGTTCCATCACCTTCGGTATTATCAATGTAAATTTTCAAGCCTTTAAATTATTTTTAACTGGCTCAAAACTCTCAATTCAACATTTTATCCCATTTTTAATTGTTTAATTCAATAATTAAATTCTCCTATAAATGTTGATATTTGAAATTCTAATTAATAATTTACTTTTGAATATTTAAAATAAATTAAATATCCATTTTCAAATGCTCAAAAATTCCGGGTCGTCACAGAAGTGGTAGTTGCGATATGCAAATACTTATTAAAGTATACAAATTCCTGAAGAATATATATAGCTTTTATAGTTATAAAGAATGCAAAAGACATGAAGTGTAGATTACAACCTTCTTCTAAGTATTGTTGTAATGAAAATCTTGATATACTTCAAGATGAGTAGATTACTTCCTGCTTTTTTAGTAATGTTGTAATGAAATTTTTAATATTCATGAAAGATGTATAGTTGCAATACGCAAAACTGATTTGAAGCACAAAAATGAAAGCACATGAAGTGTTTTTCATAAAAGTAGCATACAAAATGCATAAAATGCAAATTATGTTTGGAAGAAACAATCTTAGAATATTTGATTGTATCGAATGAAACTATTAATAAATTGTATTATTAATGAGGTTCATATTTATGGATCCAGAAGTATCTATAACCAATTTGAGTTATCGAAAGACGAATATGAATTCAGAGGAAAAATTTTAAATCAGGGGGAGCATCCATAAGTATTTTATAATGCACTCTTTTTCCTTAACTAAGATTTTTCCCATTGGGTTTTTATTAGTAAGGTTTTAATGAGGCATTATCTTGATCCAGAATTATCAGCTCCCCAGTAACGTTTGAAAATAAGTTATAATGTACTCTTTTTCCTTATTTAAGATTTTTCCCACTGGGTTTTTCTTACTAAGGTTTTAACGAGGCATTATCTTCATCTAGAAGAATCAAATGTCTTTTCAAGAAATAACATCTCAAATATGTTATTTAAGTTTAATTGTATTTTTATCCTTGACTAAGATTTTTCCCATAGGGTTTTTTCTTAGTAAGGTTTTAACAAGGCATTAGTTTGATCCAGAAGTATCAAGCTTCATTTGAAGAAATAAGAAAATAAAATATGTCATTGTACTCTTTTTCCTTCACTAAGATTTTTCCCATTGGGTTTTTCTTAGTAAGGTTTTAATGAGGCATTGTTTTGATCCCGAAGTATCAAACTCTTAGAAGGAATATCATATTTAATATGATATCTATGATTTCACAAGTTGCACTCTTTTCCTCGTTTAAGGTTTTTCCCATTGGGTTTTCATAACAGAGGATTTCAATGAGGCAACAGACAATATCAATATCGGCTGAATGGATATATGCAAACAAGATAATAATGAGGGGGGGGGGCAATTATCATATATATTTCAAAAGTGACAACTTCAAGTTAGCAGAGCATTCAAGATTTTGAAGACGCATATTCAAGGGGGAGTGTTGTAATATTATAAAGTGTGAATATGCTGTACAATGTTTGTTATATTTTGTTTAGTCCCACACCATGGGATAGGTTCAATACTATGCTCCAAGGCCTATATATAAATGAGTCTATGTAATGTAAATGGATGACTAATATCTGAGTAATAACATTTTCTTCTTTCTCCTTCTCTAATGGCTTCTTATCTCCTTCTATTTTATAACAGGTTAATTTTATAAACTTAGTTAATTCATTATTGTTGTCATCATTATTATTTATAAAACTTTGTTAAATTAGTTATAGTATTATTATTTATAAAATTTGATTAACATAAACTTAGTTATATTATTATTATTATTATAAACTTAGTTAATTTTTATAAGCTTAGTTAATTCTTCATCATCATTTATAAAACTATGTTAAATTAGTTATATTATTGTTACAGGAAAATAGGCACAAGGACAAACTTAGAAATTTTTTTAGGCTGAAGGACAACAAGTTTACTTTTTTGGCTGAAGGACAATGCTAGTTAGAATTAGCATTTTGTATAGTGTAAAACTGAATATAATGCTAGTTATAACTAGCATTTTGTATAGTGTAAAAACTGAATATAATGCTAAATATAATTAGCATTTGTCCTTCAGCCTAAAAATAAAACTTCATGTCCTTGAACCTAATTTTTTTTTCAAAGTTTGTCCTTTTTCCTAATTCTCTCTTATTGTTATTTATAAATTTTAGTTAACTTAAACTTAGTTAATTTTATAAAAGTTATTTAATTTTAACAAAACTTAGTTAACTTAAACGTAGTTAATTATGAAAACTTCTCTGATTGTATGACTTAAAAGGGAAACATTATAGCTAAAAACTAAAGATATAAGATAAGTGGATAACTACCCATCTCCCTATACCCAATATGTGTCAATGGTTGTTTCAGCATATTATTTGTAAACCAAGCTTTTTTGCCTCTTCCGCAACCAAATTCATCTCCTCCTACAATAAAACCATTAAAAACTAACATAAACTGCGCTGGATGTCTACTATAAGCTAATAAAGGTAATCCTAAATCAATCAACTCTACTCTCATAATCAATCAATTATAACTTATACTGACTATACATCGTTTTAGAAAAAGTTCAATTATATCTATAAAAATGCAGTACCTAAGAGTGCAACCAAGTCGAAATTGATGAGACCGTGTTCTTCCATTGATCGATACCAGTCCTACTACTAGTATTGTGGACCACGATCTACATTGGCTGCTGCAGCAATGGGTTGAAGACTACCGCCATGATCTGACCCATCTCCGTTTTGAGTGCATATCATCTAACCAACTCCAATTGTCGACCCAGTAGTAGCAGGCTTGTCAGATCCACCATTTTTGCTTCCATTGACTGTGGTCCAGTAATCCTACCTCCTTGAACTAAACTAAATTTAAGTTCGAAATAAAAAAGCCAAAATAAATTTTGATTGGAATTTAAGTTTTCCTTATAGGTTTAAAATATTACATAAATTTGGTAAGGAACCATTTGCACTTATTCAGAAATAGATAAAATTCAATACATCAATTTGTTATTAAAAAGGCAATTGGTAACAACCAATGATAATATATATGTACATCTATATATAAAAAGAACTACAAGATACAGAATGTGTGAATAATAAACAAGAAGCATTGGTAGTATTTTGGACTGCTCCTTCTTCTTTTTAGCAAAAATGATCATGTTATATATAAAATAAGCAGCTTCCTTACCCCCTACGTATTAACCATTATGTGGAATCAGTTTATATTTTAACCAATGATTAGATAGCAATGTATTAGAGAATTGGTTATTTTATATTAAACCTATATACCTATCCTACTCCACCACCATACTTCATAACCTGCCAAATCAACCTCTAGCACCTACACAAACACTCCACCAGCTCACTGCAAACTCCTCCAACTCAATAAACAATTACCATCACCTGGTTCCAATCTCCTATCACAACAACCAATCACTTCTGTTCACCAAAATCACCAACCTCATAACTCCTCATGCCCAGCAACCTGCACTTTCACCAGAACCAAACATTCACCTCATTGCCTCCGTGACCATTTGCACCTCTACATCACTGCAACATTCCTCCCTGCATCTCCTCACCACATCCTATAGTTCATCAACTCTTCCTCAAATCTACTGAAACAACGCCGCATCACTACAACCCCTTCACACCATTAAACAACAAAGCCAAATCACCATCCCCACAAATCAGTAGCCCGAAACAATCATTAACACCTCTTGTTTAAGCTAACTGCATCAGCATCCCCTGAATGATCCTACATATATCCCCAAACCTAAAGGTTTAGACACTTGAAATCAATTTGATAAACTTCAACTACCATATTACACGCAATAAGTTTTCTTTTTCTTTCTCAAAATATGTTACACGTTATCTATAATGCGCATCATGATCACTCCTGATCATCACCAATATATTACTTCAAACCCATTTAGAAAACACACTCTACTCATCATCATCATTATTATTTATAAAAATTTGTTAAATTAGTTACTTTATTATTATTTATAAAATTTAGTTTGCTCAAACTTAGTTAATTTTATAAAACTTGTTTAATCTTAACAAAACTTAGTTAATTTTGATCAGAACATTTCTTACTCGGTTAATATTTTGTGCATTATCCCTTCAATGACTGTAATACTGTAACATACATTATCATGAAAGTTTAGTATACTATGTACATATTTGTACAGCAACAATATGGTTTACGCAACATGAACAACATGATGAAAGCAAAATATAAACGAACCTACTCTACTCACCTACTACAAAATTTCTAAACGAGTATAAAAAAACCAACCTGAGTTTTGCCCGATAAGCTTAGCAACTTCAACTAGTTCTCCCATAGTTCCCAATGAACCCATTATTTCTCTGAGATTGATTTTGTAACCAGCAATAGAGCTAGGCTTAAAATAATATAAGCAGCAATTGGTTATTTAATTATTTTAAGTTAGAAACACATAGAAATATATTTGATTTTATGACAATAAACCATAAACAATCTTTGCTATCAGAACTTTGACTTCATAGCAATATCATAATGCTCTAACTTGGAAATTATTTTCAATTACAAATTTATATCTTACCTTTACTGAATTGATACCTAAAAGAGCTTCAAGAAATAATGGTTAGGTATAGCTTCATTGTAATATCCCGGAAATTTTAACAATATCAATTTAATAATCTGTTGAATAATTAAATTGATATGGATAATCTTTGATAATAAGATTTGAATTTAATTTAATAATCTGATTAAATTAGTATTTAATTGATGATTTTATCTTTTAAAAGTTAATAAGATATTTTCTATTTAAATATATATATTTATTTATATATATTGTAAATAGAAGCTTTGGTAAATTGGAAATTTATATTTAATTTAATCTGGACTTTTCAAAGATATTTAAATAAGTAATTTTATAGTTTTAAAATACTTCAGGTAAATATTTTAATTGGTTTAAGATATTTTTAACTTAAGTTTAAATAAATAAGATTTACAAAAATTGGTTTGTTTTATTTCTTTTTAAATATTTCTTGATAATATAATCTCTTGTTTAAATTATAAAATATGTTATTTTCAAATAACAAGTATAATGTATTATTTTTAATATGTATGAATTTTAATGTTAAAAGGAATTGTTATTTTAAATGGAATAAATAGTGTATGTAAATATATATAACTTAACTTTTAAATTGAATCTTAGGATTTAATTTTATTTAAACTTGAATTTAAAGTTTTGAAATTCAAAAGAATATATATATATATATTTAAATTGTTTTGGATTTTATAATATTTGTATAAACTTTTATTTATAAATGTAATTAGCTTTTGTTTCTCTTTAATATATATAGATAAGTGTTTAAATAAATAAGAAAAAGGCTTTTTAAATAACTTTTAAAATAAATAGAAATATGAGTAATTACTTATAAGACATGTGTCTTTATCTAATGCCTTGTTTTAACATGTGTTAAGTAATGAATTAATCTATGTGACAAGTGTCTTTTTATTTTCTTTTTATTTTATTTTTATAAATCATAAATATACATGTATATAAACATTTTATCTCTTTACTTCATTTTCTTTCTAATCTTCATTTTCAAAACAAGAAAAACTCAAATGTAAATTCTCTAAATACAAATCTGAAACAAATCAGATCAGTAACCCTTCTCAAACATTCTCTAGTCTAAAATCTGAAATATAAATCAGTAATCCTCAAAACCAAATTCAACAATCTGTAACCATTCCTCAAACCAGAAATTCAAGAAAATCAAACCCTATAATACATTTCAAAATCAAGTCTTCTGTCTGCAACATTTTCTTTCAAATCTGAAATCAATACAAGAAACTAGTATGCATTCTTTTCAACCTGGAATCATCTCAAAGCTGTCTGCCTTCATTTCTTCAACCTGGAGGAAAGCATGCATGCAGTTCTAAATTAAATCAGTAAAGCCCAGCAAATTCAAGTTTTAAATCAAATAAGCAAAAGCAAGAGGCATTCAAGTTTCTCAGTTTCAAAAGATTTTCAAAATATAAACCTCTGTTCATCTGCATGTTTGGTGAGTAACATTTTTACTTAAATTAACTTAGGTAATTATGATGCATGCTTAATTCTGTGATAAATATTGTTTTGATGTGGATGTTTATAGTTGATTCTGCATGTATATAGATGTGTATGTTGTTGGTATCAATATGACCCTGTTATCTTGAATTCCAGGCTACTGTTTTAATATAAATCATATCCCATGATCTAGTTTTAAATGTGGATCTAAAGTTTAAATAAAATTAGTTGTTCCATAGTAAACTAAAGATTAAAAGGTTAATTAAGTCAAAATTTAGTTTGAATGTCTCTGTAAACAAAAACAACAGAAACATGTTTTATAAAGTGAAAATTTGAACTCTGTAATTTATAAATCCAAAGGTATAAATTGAAAACATAGATGATAATATGATTTTTAGTATGAATATCATAGTTTTTAGTCTAGTATAATAAGAGCAGTTCTGGTTTATGTTAGAAATGAAATTCTGGTGATTTTGATCATCTCAGTGAAATTGGAAGTTTGAAATCTTTAGTTATGGTAGTAGAATGATCATGGATGATAGGAAAATTGTCAGGAGGATTTTTAAGGAAGTAAGGCAGAAATGATTTAGGTTTGAAATTTTTAAACCTAGTTTTAAGTTAGGCTACGAATTTGTTTCGTTTGTTTTCATGGATGGATCGAGTGTTCTAAGACTTTGGGAGATGGAAGTTTAGGTATAGACGTAGGCATGGCCAGAGAATTAGCTTCTCTGATGGTCGGAATCGCGAGCAAGAAGGATTGTTGACAGGCTTTGGCGAATTCGAACTGATGGTTCCAGGTTTGGTTTTAGGCTCGATTTCGTTTTTCGTTCCAGTTTTGATGATCGAGAGGGTGGATTCTGGTCTAGGAAGGATTGTCGACTTGTGGAGATACTCGAGGTTGGTCGGAGTTGGCGCCGGTGACCGTGCACGTGCACGAGATCGAAGGTATCTGGGTGAAGTCTGTTTACTGGAGAAGGCAAATGCGAGTCTCAGGTTTTGTTCGTGGGAGTCTCAGGGTTTTTGATGTGCGACTCGAAGTATTTAGAGCTAGAGTGTTGGACTCAAGTGACAGAGAAGGACTCGAGATTTTCGAGTGTTTTTGCGGGTGAGACTCGGGGAATTTAGGGTTGCGACTCGAAGTGGTTAGTGGGACTCGAGTATTTTTAGTGTTGCTAGGTTTTTATACCTGTCAGTTTGAAATTTAAATCTAATTTAAAATTTGAAGCAATAGTTAATCAGTAAATCAAAGTTTGATATATGAAGACAAGTTTAGTTTTAAATTTTAATATTAGATGAATAAGTTTTATAAATTCAAATGTTTTAATAAGTTTAAATGTTTGTTATATTTAAATGTTTGAATTTTAAAAGATTGATTTAAACTCTTTTAGAAATTCTTTTATAAGATGAGTAATTCTTTAACATGAAAAATAAAAGAGTTTTATAAATGTTGTTTAAAATGTTGTTAAAAATAATTTGTATTCATTTTAAATCTTTAAATTTAAAATGAAATTTTGAAGATAAAATTTAAGTAAATTGATTTAAAAATACTTTGTAAAGGATAATTTGATTATTAATAAGAACAAAGTTATCTTAAAGTAATTAGAAATATGTGTTCATTAAATTATAAGGAAATTTATGGATAATTAATTTATTTGATTAATTAATCATTTGGATTAATTAAATAGGTAATTAAAGGTTTAAACTAATTTATTTATGATTAAGATAAATTAATTAGGAATGATTAATTTATAATTGAGGGTTATAAATTAGAGTATTAATCAATGGTTAGGAATTAATTAATAAGTAATTAAATATTAATTAAGTTATGGTTAACACTAAATTAATTTAGTAATTAGAGATTAATAAATTGGTTATTAAGATTTATTAATTTAGAATTAATAATAATTAATATAAGTTAATTACTTAAGGAAAGTAATTAAATAATAGTTAATGAAGTCATTAACTATGGATTATTAAATAATTAATTAATAGGATTAATTTTGATAATTAATTAGTTGAATTAATTTAAGAATAATCATTTATGAAATTGTTTAAATGTAATTACTTATTGGAAGTAATTAAGAATTAATTACTTATTATAATTAATTGAAGTTAATTTGATTTGTTAAGTTAATTAATTAAGTTTAATTAATTTAGAATAATCAAGAGATGATTTGATAATAATTACTTAATGTAATTATTAAGGTAAGTTTATTTAGGGAAGTAAATAATAAGATAATTACTGGAAGTAATTAGTTGAATAATGATTTTATTAATAGAAGTAATTTGAGTTAATTACTTTGAAAAAATTTATCAAGGGATTAATTAAAGAATTAATTAAGGAGTAATTAATTTAATTAATGAAAGTAATTAAGGGTAGTTAATTACTGATTGAAGATTAATCAAAAGTGATTAATAAATGTTGTTTAATTAAAGATTAATTACTTAATGTAATTAATTTAATTAAGTAATTAATAATTAAGTTGTAATTAAGGATCATTAATTAATATAATTAATGATGTAATTAAGATTGATTAATTAAGTAATAATTAATAAATGAAGTAATAAATCAATATAATTAATTAAGGATTAATGTAATTAATTATAGTTGATTAACTTAATTAATTTTAGTTAATTAATTAATGATATAATTAAAGGTTAATTACTATAAGTGGTTAATGATAATTAATTTGAGTAATTAATTAAAGATAAATTACTTGGATGTAATTAAAAGATAATTAATCAAAGATGATTAATTAAAATGAATTATTAGAGGATAATTTATTAATTAATTGTAATTAATTAATGGTTAAGTAAGAAGGATTTATAAAATAAAGTAATTAATTTAATTCACTTTAAATTAATTAGAGATGATATAAATCATTACTTATGAATGGGTGTTAGTATTGAATACTTGGCATTGATTGATATCTCTGATGAGATATATGCTGTGTGATATGGATGTTAGTTGAATTGTATGGATTATCTGATAATGTTGATTATCTGTTGTGAATTATCTTTCTTTGTGTATAAATATAATGAATTGAATTTTTTATTTTTTTTTTGAATGCTAAGCGGGGTTAAACTGGTCCCCTACCAGATTTATTAAAGAAGCAGAAATACAGGGAAAAGAGAAGAGAAAGGAGAAAACAAAAACACACCACAAAACTAACAAGGAAAATAACAAAAGTAGAAAAGGCAGAAATCAAAGCTAAGGAACCCAAGGCTCGAATTGGTTATCTAAAAAACTGTGTTTGCTCTCATGCATCCCCTTGTAAATTTCAGTCCTCAAAACCATCCATATCCCTTCTTTGCTGCAGCACTTCCCTTCAAAAACCCTCAGATTCCGTTCATTCCATACTACCGTAATTAGCTTTTTGAGGACGAAAAAAAAGTAAACTTTGTGTTCATTCTTCCATCTTAGCACTTGCTCAATAAGTAACCAATGGTCAGTGGAATTGTGAGAAAGCCTCAACCCTTACATACAACCTAATAACTTGGACCAGACATGATGAACATAAGGACAATTAAAGAAAATGTGGTCAACGCTCTCACTATGTTGATCACACAGCTCGCAGTTCGGTTGAAGAGACATACCATAATGAATTGAATTTGTTTTAACCTTTAAAACAACTTGGCCTTAAAAGATACGCTTTGGATTTCGATGAGACCGGGATCGGGTTTCCGTATACCGGATTTCCAGGTCTGGAGACCCGAATACCACATCGATCCAAATTTACGATAGGTCGTGAATCAAGTGAAGATGAAGATTCAGAGTGCAAGGGTTATTGTCGTTAACTCTGAGGGTGATTCCAAAACGAGTGTAACGAGATAATGCCTTCGGTTTCGTTCGAACCCGGAACGAACTTGTATGGATTGAATGCTTTCAGCACATCGTCAGGTGGACGATGAGCATTCTAAGATAGATGTGTTCTATTTAAAGGTAATCGTAACCTCAAGCCTCACAAACCGGGAATGGCTAAAACAGGGGAGGTGCAGCAAGGTTAGTGGGTAGCACCCAAGTAGGACAAGATTACCTCTGTCTAGATGTCCCTTTCTATTTTCGACTTAGTGGTGCGGTTGCTGATCCCAACCGTGAGGTATCTTGTGTGGGAATTATCCAGTAAGGGATGTTCCGGCCTTGTGTTGCAGGGGATTGGGAGTGATCCTCGGTACGGTGATCTAGGCCACGTACTGTGACGGGCGGTACCCCGGTAGCCCTGCCATTGTATGGAATCCAATTTCCAATAAGTGATAACGGACTTGATTGTATAACCCACTTTGTTGGCTAGTATGCTGGAATTTAATAATGTAACAATTTCAGCTATTTCATATTTATTTGAAAACCCTAGACCCTATTATAATACAATCGAATTTCCTATCAAATGTTTTGGTTAGCGTAAGGTAAAAACTTACCCATGTTTATTTGTGGGGAGTCTTACGTGATACCTTTTCTTTCAAAAAGGTTTTGAAGTTAAACAAGTTTAACCTGTTACTCACACCAGACCCATGTCTGACCCAAGTTGTTTATTTCTGTTTTATAAACTCTTGGGTACTCAAATTTTTACGAGTAGCCAAGGGAATTCAGGTTAGCCTTGACGAATTGTGGAGGAGCAATGGAGCAGGAGGCTTCGACGTTGTAGATAGATAGTAGTTTCCGCTGTGTTGATCTTGTTTAGATCTTTGTTTTGTATTGAGATGTAATAACTAGACAGATGATTATAACTGTCTAGTATATGTTGTGAAATCTGTGTAACTCTGATAGATGATGTATATGATACTATGTAATAGTTATGTGATATATTATATTTTGTTCGTTTCCGCTGTGAGTATTTGTGTTTGTTTTCTTTTCTCTTCTTTTCTTTTCTACTTCTCACCCCTTTCTTTCTTACTGTCGATGCGATTTTCCGGGAGTGGAAAGTCGGGTCGTCACACGTGGTATCAGAGCAGTAGGTTGAGTGAATACCTAGGCTCTGAAGTGGTGTCTATCTTGAGAGCGCGTAATTGTTAGTTATATAAAAATGGTTTTATATTGTGTTAATTGATCGGTTGAGTGGTATATGGATTCTGGTCAATACGAGTAGCTAACGTTATTGATAGGGATCTCTAAACACTTGAACCAGGCCAACGGACACAATATTGTTTTAAAGAGGTAGATGAAATAATTTTACCCAGAAATAATTTCTATATAAAAAAAATATATCATTTTAAATATATATATTTATGTATTTCTACCTATTTATTGGGTTACCTGTTCGGGTTTTCCAATATAAGTTATAAAGGTAGATAAGGTGGTAGTGTGTGTAACACAATTACCAATAGTTGGAGTTTGAATGTTTGAGGTTGGAAGTATATATCGAGACTGTAAACCCAATATCGTCTCGAGTAAATTGGCAGTATGGAGTAAGGATGTCTCGGATCTCTGAAGAAAATCCTTTTCAAGATTCGGAGTCCATTATTGGAATGTAAGATTGGTTGAGCTCGGGTGAGCAGATTTTCTAGAGTTGAATCTATCAGTTGTGCAGAAGTAAGTGATGGTATCTTGGTATCTTCTGGAAGAAGTAGCTGTGTGATGAGATGCAGTGAATATGGATGTTCCCGAAGATGTTTTCTTTGGAACAAGTTTAAGGAAGTGTGTCTGCTTCGGTGTTGTGGCTGAGTTCAACATGGTGTTTCTATTTGGTTTGAGGTTCGAGTTTCTCGAAGAGCTTTGGATAAGGAAATCTTTGGCATCGGTGGCAGCGTTGCAGCTCGGAGTATTCTGTATGTTGGAAGGAAGTGTCTGGCTGAGCAGTTTTCTGAAGGAGAAGTTTAGAAGCAGTAGAGTGTATCCATTTCTTCGATGGATTGGCTAGATAAGCGTAGGCTGTTCTGATTGGTAAAGAGAGAACATTTTCTTTGCATTTTGGCTGGGTTGATCGCAAAAGTGACTTGCGATAGTTTGAGTATTCTTTTGAGTTATCTGAGATTTTCTGGGATGTGTTGTCCAGTTTGTGCTTGTGTTCTTCATCAGCATTCTTATCTATTCCAGATCAGAGTTGAGCAGCGAAAGCAGTTTGGAGTGTATCTCTGGATGGGAGAAGTAAGTTTGGAATCTACTGATAGTTGTGAAGTAGAGTTATGTTTGGATCTCGTCTGTGTTCTGATTTGGATAAGTATTTGGACTTCTGAATTGAATTGTCAGTTTGGATAATTGGAATTCATTGAGTTTTACGTATCTCTGAGGGAATACGTATTTGATCTATCTCTGGTTTTAGAAATCTGCAGTTCTGGAGGTTTGATTGTTGAGTCAGACTCGTCTGTAGTTTGATATTCTGTTTAGTTCTATAAATCTAGATGAGTAGGAGATCTATAGCTTAGTTGTTTAGATTGTTTGTAGAGCGAGTATCCCGGTATATATATATATACTTGGGGAAACTCGAGGAATTCTATCCAGACTTTTGTCTGAATAGTTAGAAGTGATTGTTTGGATGAATTGGTTGCTATGGTTGTTAGAATATGGATGATAGTATATGCTTGTGTTTTAAATTAAAATCTTTAATAAGATTATTAAATTACCTTTGTTTAAATTTCGGGGACGAAATTATTTTAAGGGGGGAGGAATGTAATATCCCGGAAATTTTAACAATATCAATTTAATAATCTGTTGAATAATTAAATTGATATGGATAATCTTTGATAATAAGATTTGAATTTAATTTAATAATCTGATTAAATTAGTATTTAATTGATGATTTTATCTTTTAAAAGTTAATAAGATATTTTCTATTTGAATATATATATTTATTTATATATATTGTAAATAGAAGCTTTGGTAAATTGGAAATTTATATTTAATTTAATCTGGACTTTTCAAAGATATTTAAATAAGTAATTTTATAGTTTTAAAATACTTCAGGTAAATATTTTAATTGGTTTAAGATATTTTTAACTTAAGTTTAAATAAATAAGATTTACAAAAATTGGTTTGTTTTATTTCTTTTTAAATATTTCTTGATAATATAATCTCTTGTTTAAATTATAAAATATGTTATTTTCAAATAACAAGTATAATGTATTATTTTTAATATGTATGAATTTTAATGTTAAAAGGAATTGTTATTTTAAATGGAATAAATAGTGTATGTAAATATATATAACTTAACTTTTAAATTGAATCTTAGGATTTAATTTTATTTAAACTTGAATTTAAAGTTTTGAAATTCAAAAGAATATATATATATATTTAAATTGTTTTGGATTTTATAATATTTGTATAAACTTTTATTTATAAATGTAATTAGCTTTTGTTTCTCTTTAATATATATAGATAAGTGTTTAAATAAATAAGAAAAAGGCTTTTTAAATAACTTTTAAAATAAATAGAAATATGAGTAATTACTTATAAGACATGTGTCTTTATCTAATGCCTTGTTTTAACATGTGTTAAGTAATGAATTAATCTATGTGACAAGTGTCTTTTTATTTTCTTTTTCTTTTATTTTTATAAATCATAAATATACATGTATATAAACATTTTATCTCTTTACTTCATTTTCTTTCTAATCTTCATTTTCAAAACAAGAAAAACTCAAATGTAAATTCTCTAAATACAAATCTGAAACAAATCAGATCAGTAACCCTTCTCAAACATTCTCTAGTCTAAAATCTGAAATATAAATCAGTAATCCTCAAAACCAAATTCAACAATCTGTAACCATTCCTCAAACCAGAAATTCAAGAAAATCAAACCCTATAATACATTTCAAAATCAAGTCTTCTGTCTGCAACATTTTCTTTCAAATCTGAAATCAATACAAGAAACTAGTATGCATTCTTTTCAACCTGGAATCATCTCAAAGCTGTCTGCCTTCATTTCTTCAACCTTGAGGAAAGCATGCATGCAGTTCTAAATTAAATTAGTAAAGCCCAGCAAATTCAAGTTTTAAATCAAATAAGCAAAAGCAAGAGGCATTCAAGTTTCTCAGTTTCAAAAGATTTTCAAAATATAAACCTCTGTTCATCTGCATGTTTGGTGTGTAACATTTTTACTTAAATTAACTTAGGTAATTATGATGCATGCTTAATTCTGTGATAAATATTGTTTTGATGTGGATGTTTATAGTTGATTCTGCATGTATATAGATGTGTATGTTGTTGGTATCAATATGACCCTGTTATCTTGAATTCCAGGCTACTGTTTTAATATAAATCATATCCCATGATCTAGTTTTAAATGTGGATCTAAAGTTTAAATAAAATTAGTTGTTCCATAGTAAACTAAAGATTAAAAGGTTAATTAAGTCAAAATTTAGTTTGAATGTCTCTGTAAACAAAAACAACAGAAACATGTTTTATAAAGTGAAAATTTGAACTCTGTAATTTATAAATCCAAAGGTATAAATTGAAAACATAGATGATAATATGATTTTTAGTATGAATATCATAGTTTTTAGTCTAGTATAATAAGAGCAGTTCTGGTTTATGTTAGAAATGAAATTCTGGTGATTTTGATCATCTCAGTGAAATTGGAAGTTTGAAATCTTTAGTTATGGTAGTAGAATGATCATGGATGATAGGAAAATTGTCAGGAGGATTTTTAAGGAAGTAAGGCAGAAATGATTTAGGTTTGAAATTTTTAAACCTAGTTTTAAGTTAGGCTACGAATTTGTTTCGTTTGTTTTCATGGATGGATCGAGTGTTCTAAGACTTTGGGAGATGGAAGTTTAGGTATAGACGTAGGCATGGCCAGAGAATTAGCTTCTCTGATGGTCGGAATCGCGAGCAAGAAGGATTGTTGACAGGCTTTGGCGAATTCGAACTGATGGTTCCAGGTTTGGTTTTAGGCTCGATTTCGTTTTTCGTTCCAGTTTTGATGATCGAGAGGGTGGATTCTGGTCTAGGAAGGATTGTCGACTTGTGGAGATACTCGAGGTTGGTCGGAGTTGGCGTCGGTGACCGTGCACGTGCACGAGATCGAAGGTATCTGGGTGAAGTCTGTTTACTGGAGAAGCCAAATGCGAGTCTCAGGTTTTGTTCGTGGGAGTCTCAGGGTTTTTGATGTGCGACTCGAAGTATTTAGAGCTGGAGTGTTGGACTCAAGTGACAGAGAAGGACTCGAGATTTTCGAGTGTTTTTGCGGGTGAGACTCGGGGAATTTAGGGTTGCGACTCGAAGTGGTTAGTGGGACTCGAGTATTTTTAGTGTTGCCAGGTTTTTATACCTGTCAGTTTGAAATTTAAATCTAATTTAAAATTTGAAGCAATAGTTAATCAGTAAATCAAAGTTTGATATATGAAGACAAGTTTAGTTTTAAATTTTAATATTAGATAAATAAGTTTTATAAATTCAAATGTTTTAATAAGTTTAAATGTTTGTTATATTTAAATGTTTGAATTTTAAAAGATTGATTTAAACTCTTTTAGAAATTCTTTTATAAGATGAGTAATTCTTTAACATGAAAAATAAAAGAATTTTATAAATGTTGTTTAAAATGTTGTTAAAAATAATTTGTATTCATTTTAAATCTTTAAATTTAAAATGAAATTTTGAAGATAAAATTTAAGTAAATTGATTTAAAAATACTTTGTAAAGGATAATTTGATTATTAATAAGAACAAAGTTATCTTAAAGTAATTAGAAATATGTGTTCATTAAATTATAAGGAAATTTATGGATAATTAATTTATTTGATTAATTAATCATTTGGATTAATTAAATAGGTAATTAAAGGTTTAAACTAATTTATTTATGATTAAGATAAATTAATTAGGAATGATTAATTTATAATTGAGGGTTATAAATTAGAGTATTAATCAATGGTTAGGAATTAATTAATAAGTAATTAAATATTAATTAAGTTATGGTTAACACTAAATTAATTTAGTAATTAGAGATTAATAAATTGGTTATTAAGATTTATTAATTTAGAATTAATAATAATTAATATAAGTTAATTACTTAAGGAAAGTAATTAAATAATAGTTAATGAAGTCATTAACTATGGATTATTAAATAATTAATTAATAGGATTAATTTTGATAATTAATTAGTTGAATTAATTTAAGAATAATCATTTATGAAATTGTTTAAATGTAATTACTTATTGGAAGTAATTAAGAATTAATTACTTATTGTAATTAATTGAAGTTAATTTGATTTGTTAAGTTAATTAATTAAGTTTAATTAATTTAGAATAATCAAGAGATGATTTGATAATAATTACTTAATGTAATTATTAAGGTAAGTTTATTTAGGGAAGTAAATAATAAGATAATTACTGGAAGTAATTAGTTGAATAATGATTTTATTAATAGAAGTAATTTGAGTTAATTACTTTGAAAAAATTTATCAAGGGATTAATTAAAGAATTAATTAAGGAGTAATTAATTTAATTAATGAAAGTAATTAAGGGTAGTTAATTACTGATTGAAGATTAATCAAAAGTGATTAATAAATGTTGTTTAATTAAAGATTAATTACTTAATGTAATTAATTTAATTAAGTAATTAATAATTAAGTTGTAATTAAGGATCATTAATTAATATAATTAATGATGTAATTAAGATTGATTAATTAAGTAATAATTAATAAACGAAGTAATTAATCAATATAATTAATTAAGGATTAATGTAATTAATTATAGTTGATTAACTTAATTAATTTTAGTTAATTAATTAATGATATAATTAAAGGTTAATTACTATAAGTGGTTAATGATAATTAATTTGAGTAATTAATTAAAGATAAATTACTTGGATGTAATTAAAAGATAATTAATCAAAGATGATTAATTAAAATGAATTATTAGAGGATAATTTATTAATTAATTGTAATTAATTAATGGTTAAGTAAGAAGGATTTATAAAATAAAGTAATTAATTTAATTCACTTTAAATTAATTAGAGATGATATAAATCATTACTTATGAATGGGTGTTAGTATTGAATACTTGGCATTGATTGATATCTCTGATGAGATATATGCTGTGTGATATGGATGTTAGTTGAATTGTATGGATTATCTGATAATGTTGATTATCTGTTGTGAATTATCTTTCTTTGTGTATAAAGATAATGAATTGAATTTGTTTTAACCTTTAAAACAACTTGGCCTTAAAAGATACGCTTTGGATTTCGATGAGACCGGGATCGGGTTTCCGTATACCGGATTTCCAGGTCTGGAGACCCGAATACCACATCGATCCAAATTTACGATAGGTCGTGAATCAAGTGAAGATGAAGATTCAGAGTGCAAGGGTTATTGTCGTTAACTCTGAGGGTGATTCCAAAACGAGTGTAACGAGATAATGCCTTCGGTTTCGTTCGAACCCGGAACGAACTTGTATGGATTGAATGCTTTCAGCACATCGTCAGGTGGACGATGAGCATTCTAAGATAGATGTGTTCTATTTAAAGGTAATCGTAACCTCAAGCCTCACAAACCGGGAATGGCTAAAACAGGGGAGGTGCAGCAAGGTTAGTGGGTAGCACCCAAGTAGGACAAGATTACCTCTGTCTAGATGTCCCTTTCTATTTACGACTTAGTGGTGCGGTTGCTGATCCCAACCGTGAGGTATCTTGTGCGGGAATTATCCAGTAAGGGATGTTCCGGCCTTGTGTTGCAGGGGATTGGGAGTGATCCTCGGTACGGTGATCTAGGCCACGTACTGTGACGGGCGGTACCCCGGTAGCCCTGCCATTGTATGGAATCCAATTTCCAATAAGTGATAACGGACTTGATTGTATAACCCACTTTGTTGGCTAGTATGCTGGAATTTAATAATGTAACAATTTCAGCTATTTCATATTTATTTGAAAACCCTAGACCCTATTATAATACAATCGAATTTCCTATCAAATGTTTTGGTTAGCGTAAGGTAAAAACTTACCCATGTTTATTTGTGGGGAGTCTTACGTGATACCTTTTCTTTCAAAAAGGTTTTGAAGTTAAACAAGTTTAACCTGTTACTCACACCAGACCCATGTCTGACCCAAGTTGTTTATTTCTGTTTTATAAACTCTTGGGTACTCAAATTTTTACGAGTAGCCAAGGGAATTTAGGTTAGCCTTGACGAATTGTGGAGGAGCAATGGAGCAGGAGGCTTCGACGTTGTAGATAGATAGTAGTTTCCGCTGTGTTGATCTTGTTTAGATCTTTGTTTTGTATTGAGATGTAATAACTAGACAGATGTTTATAACTGTCTAGTATATGTTGTGAAATCTGTGTAACTCTGATAGATGATGTATATGATACTATGTAATAGTTATGTGATATATTATATTTTGTTCGTTTCCGCTGTGAGTATTTGTGTTTGTTTTCTTTTCTCTTCTTTTCTTTTCTACTTCTCACCCCTTTCTTTCTTACTGTCGATGCGATTTTCCGGGAGTGGAAAGTCGGGTCGTCACATTCATATTAATATAAAAGGTTATAAAAAACATATTCAAAATGATTATCACACATACTTTCTTATTCTTAAAGAATGCATTCCAAATAAACTTGTTTGCAAGTAAAGTGTTCCAAAATAAACTTCGATATTATCTACAATTGACTGAGCGTCGGTTTTTTAGGGTAAGAATTATTCAGTTTTAAACTGAGCGATGCTCGGTTTTTAACTGAGTTACTCAGTTTGTTAATTATTTTTCACACACTACATATTTCAACAAAACTTTTGCATTACCTACTCAACTATAATTTTTGTCATTTATACTTGACTCCACAAACTATTAATTTGATATTTCATCTCAATTTGTACAAAAATTTATTTTATGCCAATTGTTAACTGATTTCCCTTAGCGTGGGGAACTTTAGAAACAAAAAAGGGACCAGCACACACATTTCCATGTAATAAGAAAACGTGTAAATAAAACAAATAATTGTATTAATTAATTACTCATCGAATGTTACAATAGTAAATCAACTAGTGCTTCCAAATAGAGCATAACAAGTTCTAAGAACTCGTTATTAAAATGAAAGTTACTTATGCTTTCTACAAATAATCAGCGTCGTTATAATACACATTAGTACACCAATATAAAAATATTTATATTTAAAAAAAGAAGTTGTACCATATATAACGTGTGTTTCACTGTAATTTCACATGCCTTGCATAATATCCTAATGACAAGTCAAGGTGTTCTAAATAGCAGTATGCTAGTGCTGGAGAGTTAAATGGCTACCTAATCTGTCTCATACATTGAAAATATAAAAGCCTGTAAACATGTAGTAAATAATTCAAGAAGCAACCGCTAATACAAACCTTGATGAGTCATTCTTGAAAGAGTATTTCAATAACTTCCTTTAGAATTGGTAACAAGCATGAATGATGTACACCAATCCCACGCTTTAGCAATGGCAGCATATTTGAAACCTGCAAAAAACAAGAAACATAATAAAATTTTGTAGTCGATCCAATATGAGTATGATTACAGGGTATAATAATAGGGGCATAACTAGATTTAACATGCATAATAATGGTGTTAGATTGAAATTAATATATCTTACTCGAGGAAGCTTTTTGTCATCATCAAATAGCAAATCCATGGCACTCCAGAAGATGGTTTCAATATTTTTTTTCTCATCATCTTCATTCAAGTCCATTTTTTCCTTCTGAATCAAAAATACTTTAGATAAACATAGTATTGAATTTAAAATATTACATTAAGAAATTTGCTCCAATAATAATAAATATGAATTCTACATGTACAATATAAAGTGCCTAAAAAGGCACTCGTACACTTTTTGATCTAAAGATATGTAGCCATAAATATAAGACTACACAAACTTCTCGGCTACCCATTAAGGAATATATCTATCATCTTAATTAAATAAGGTCTAAGGCAGTTGATTCAAATTAGAACAGTAAGAATAGCTGCTGAATCAAATTAGAATACTAAAAGGTAACTTCATATTGCTCAGAATAGAATCATTTTGTTTTCATATATTTAGTCCCTAGTTGATTAATAGAATAACTAAAAAGGATTCTTGAATAAAAATTACAATCCCAATCATGAAATTAGGTTTAGCAGAGATAAAACCATAATTGGCTTGGATCTAACCAAATAACTATCAATGTCAATTTTATATAAGATTTGACGATACAAAAGAACAAATGAAACTAAATTCAGAAAATTTACCTATTGATTCTTTATCTTTGTTGATGCTAGAAATAAAAATAGAAGGTCAAATCATAGTTCGAGGTGAGAAAGTCAGTGCCAGCTAGTAGATGGGCAACAGGCTGAAGGCTCGAGGGAGTTGGCAGCAAACGATGGTTAAGGAATAAAAGGGGTCGACTGAAGATGGGAGGTGGAAAGTGGTGGCAAGTGGTTGTTGAGATGAAGGCAGAAGGAGGGTTTAGAGGAGGCGATTTTGGATGACAAGATGAGGAATTTTGGGGACGAAGATGAGGGTTTTGAAGGATTGAAAGATAAGATTTTCTTTGTTTCCTTCGTACCATCTGAAAGGAGGACGGGAAAATTGTTAAATGTTAAAATGAGATACGATCGGTCATGCAATATTTTAGCCAAATTTTCATGAATTGTTGGCGGGAAACCATTTGCAGTGTTCAGTTGTTTATTTTTAAATTTAAAAACGACCAACAGTTGCATATTGTTTAAAACGCTACTAATTAATGCAAATAAAAGAAAATTTTCTTATAGTACCACTTAGCTTGTGACGACCCACACCCGATGCCCTTTGAATCCGACACTAAACCACACATGTCCGACCCAAAGTACATCGATTGCAGATAATCATGAGAAAGAAAGAAGAGAGAAGAAAGAGAGAAGAAGAAAACCAAATAGAACAATAACAACACAGAATCTCACATCGCAGCGGAATAATATATAATATAATGTCAATGATCTTTACAAAAGAGAAACTGTAATATCATACATCAATCATATCAGAGTACATGAAACAAAATCATCAACTGGACAATTATAACAACCGAACCTCACAAATGCTGATAACATAAACAATAATGCAATAGAATATAGAAATATATAGGAATACGATCTGAAGACTTCAAGCTCGTCTGTTGAAGCTCCAATGCATCAAATCTGAACCTGAAAATATACTCGGTTTGACCCAAGCATTGAAAGGGAAGAATGCTCGGATCAGTCTGGTAAACCAACGTGAGAAAACACATCTCTACTGAATTTATAAAGTTACCAAAACATTTCTTTTCAAAACAAAATGTATCTCGTAAGACCAACGTCCAGACAAAAACACAGACGAGTTTTCACCTTACGATAACCAAAACACTTTATATCAAATCATGTTTATAACTTTCAATTCTCCAAAGTCCATGTATAAAACTATTTCTAAATATCAATTTGCAAATCCCATTATTTTACGACTCATTCAGTTACAAATCCATTTATTTAAATATTTACAAAACTTCTTTTATTTAAAATCCTTTTGTTTACAAAGTTTCATTTATAAATCTGTTCTTTTAAAATCTCATTATTTACCAAAATCCATCTATAAAGCCATTTACAAATTTATTGATGTTAAATCCATTTATAAAACCATCCTTAAAATATCAATAGCAAATCCAATTTATAAATAACTTATAAAACCATTTTTATACACATCCCTTTTATAAATCCATTATATGAAACGGTTCACACAAAAATTGATTTCAAATCCATTTCTAATACATATAAAATTCCATTTAGAAATCCATTACTTATTCACAAAACGTTACCGATGAATCTTATATATAAAAACTAATCAAAAACTTGATTTGAAAACATTCATAAAACTGTATATTTAAAATAACAAAATCCATACTTTCATTTTAATTTAAAATAAACTTCTTTTCATAATTCAAAAATAATGATAAACATAAATATTTCGAAATCAGTTGTAATCACTTTTAAAACATTTCAAAAATACTAAAAACATGGCCCAATACTACTTAAGCACTAAACAAGGGGATAAACATCCAATTCACAAACATGGCATCCAAACATATCATATATCACATATATATGAACAAATGATCAACAAGTGTGAGGAATCTTGTTGGATCCCTCCAATCTGTTTCCCTGCATCACAAATCACATGTTACGACATATAAATAAATATGCGTACATAAATAATAACAAAGGTGAGGAATCCTGTTGGATCCCTCCAACCTGTAGCCTGCAACAAATACAACATATGAGAAAAAAATGTAAAATGTCTGCTTCGAGGTAGACGCGCGTACAAAGGGTCATCCGCTCATACACGGGAACGTATAGGGTCTCATCCGCTAAAATATGCATGAATATATCCAACCAACCAACATGTATATATATATAATATACATCCAAATAGTCATTAAAACAGCATAATAAAAATATTCCCACTTATATAAAATATAAGCGGGCCAGAGAGAGTGAGTTTTACTCACTTTGGTTGCATTCGTCGTAATAGCGATCCGGTTTAATTAAAAACAAACAGGCATTCGAATTTAACTAAAATTATAGCTAGCTCCAAATCCATCCAATCTAACTCTAAAATGTAGTGCTCGTCAACACGAACCTAATGCCGCTTGTTTCGTTCGAATCATACCTTGTATGAAATAGTTATGCATTTTATAAGTTACACGAATTATAAAATAATTAACCAACGTCATTAACTTAATATAAATTTTTTAAACCTCTTTCTCCCCCCCAAGCAGCTACAGGCCCAGGATTATACGCACGACTCTTTTTTTATTTTGTGACTTCGAACAAAAATCGCGCGCGCACCCTCGTTGAACCACCGCCGCTCCTCCTTCCGACCTGCCGCCAACCCTCGCCGCGCCACCTGACCACTATGCACCCAAGCACCTCGCGCGTATGCACCCAAAACGAGTCGTGAAACCTAATTGCTGATGCTGAATGCAAGAGGATTTTGGTCGCCTGGGTCCGCCGTTGACGATCTCCACCGTTGAACTTGCTCGTGGGGACAAGCTCTACGTTTTGTTAGTTGACGTCGGAGGCTAATTTTGCTCTGAGTGGCTCCGATCAATGTCGATCGTCGGATGGAAGTAAATAAATGGCGGCTGGAAATTATTTTCTAGGGTTAGGGTTACAAAGAAATGAAGATGAGGGCTATTTATAGAAGATTTCGCGACACTATTCATCTGTGAAATTTCCAAACTCCAAACGAAGCGTGCCGCCTGGCGTTCCTAATGTTTTACCCCTATTTCGAACACAATGAAATATTTATTGGAGGCCAATTCCATCATATACAGAAGATTGCTTTTCAAAATCGAAATATTTTAATTAAATTTCCTTAAATTAATTTCTATGCGTTTCGAACTCGCACGATCAAACGGTAAGTCCAATCGACACGAAATTAGACATAATACTATACTTCACTATTACGGATCCAATGAAACTGGTTTCGTCGAAATCCGAGATAGTGTCAAAAATGACTATTTTTACACGTTAATTAAATCGATTAATTTCCAATTTCTGTTCATTAACTTTTAATTCAACTTTAAAAGTTTACTAACTTTATTCCAACTCAAATAGAATTTAAATCAACTTCCTAATTCATTTTCATTCTTATTAAATTCCAGATTCAATTATTTAACTGATTCAACATATAAAATTCACTTTTCAATATTTAGAATCAATTAAATATTCTAATTTGAACGACTGAAAAACTGGGTCGTTACATACTTCCCTCCTTAAAAGAATTTCGTCCCCGAAATTACTAAATAAGAAAGATGCTACAACTCCGTTAACTTTTCAAAACAATTAGTTGAAATAGATTACCAAATTCTCTTAAGTGTTTTACTTTCCCTAAATCAAATTGTTAAACCTCTTATAAAAACTTTTCTAATTTTCAAATCCATTCATAGTTATCTTTTCAAAACCAACTAATAGTGTTTCATTCATAGTTATTGACTAATACACTTCCAAAAATCAACTAATATCATTCAAGTTATAACTCAAAATCAAAACTTTTACAAAATTCTCAAAAAATTTCTAAAACCTTAAATTTTCGAAAAATTTCGCCAGCGTCTCCTTTGCGCGGTTTAATCGTAGTAAGATCACAATATATATATAATATCACAAATTTACATCTCATCCTCAAGGATGAGGCATCCCGCAGGGAAAAAAGTGTAAAAGTACGATATGTAATCCAAGATACGTACCTTATATATATTTAGTGAGCATATACAAGTAGTATAGCGCGAAACCAAGCTCCAAATGCAAAGTAAACGCCATCCGCACCTACTAAACACTCAACAACCAATGAGAACATGTATATAGGAAGTAATATCAACATATAAATATACTAATACAACAACTATATGCAAATGAAACACATGTAATCATAAGCAACCATCAAACAACTAACATCCAACTCACATCCAACAAACCAATTCATTCATTTACTATTTAGTTTTCATCCAACTAATTCACATTCAAGTTAACTAACAATCATTTTATTACATTCATTCTCATTTTACTTTCATTTTATTCTCATCAAATTAGTTTGCATTCATTTCTTCATATTTAATTAGTTCACATTCTACTCATTTACTTTCATTCCAATTCAAATTTATTAACATTCATTTGTTAACACATACTTACTTTCGATTTATTAACATTCACTTTATTTTTGTTAACTTTACTTCCAACTCATGTTTAACAACATTTTAATATTCACATAGTATAATTCTTTTAAATACTAATAACACTTAACAACTACTTTATCCCATTACTAAATTTAATTAAGTATGCTTAAACATTTTATACATCACTTATGTTTATTTTCACTTCCTTATTTAAGTTTATTTCCAATTTTATCAAACAACATTTCAACTTATATCCAATTCATTTATATACTTAAGTTGAATTCCATTTATTAACTCAAGTTCATATTTATTCCAATTATTTCACTTCATCGATTCACTTTGTTTAGCTTAAGTTAATCTTAATTTATTTAGACTTCTAGTTAAATTCTAATAAAAAATCATTCCATTATACTTATCTTAATTTTATTTGCATTTCATAATTCTAATTTGTTATATAATCACTTACAAATTATGTTTATACACATTTCATTTACTTAGCTCATTAGCTTATTCCAATTAACCTCTTTCCTTAAGTTAATTTTAATTGCATGGCTTAATTTCAAGTTTACTTTTCTTATCTATTCCATTTTCTAAATTATAAGTTTAAAAAAATTAATTTCATTTATTTCACAAAACATTTAGATAACAATTTCAGAATTCAAACACCCGTTTATTTCGAATCATTTCAAAATCATATATACATATACATACAGCTCTTTTGTATATTTAAATCATATTTTAAATTTTCAAATCAAAACCTGTTTTAACAAAACAAAATTACAATAGAAAATCACTAATGATAGCAATCCGTCACTTAGAAACTCGAAAATGAATACTAATGATGTCGCGATCATCCCTAGAATTATTTTCCAGCGACTGAAGTGAGTTCAGTGCTTTTGATCTCTTTTAAATTATTTTAAAAATCATTTCTAGTCAAAATACTTCTACATAATAATATAATATCTTTAAATTTTTGCAAAACAATTGTCAAAAACAACAGGATCCAAATTCTCAAATTCTTAATTTAAATTCATTTTTATTTATAACTCATATTTATAAATATACTCATGTAGTTTCATTTCTTATATATAAGATTATTTCACAATTGTAAATCATTTTAATTATATTCCATACTTTATAATTCATTTGCTTATATTATTTATTCTTTTACAAATTTTGTCTTTATTAAATTATTCAAACTGCTTTTATTAACTTATATATATATATATATTTACATTTTCAAACAAACAAACAATCCATGTATATACACTATAATAATTTCTAAAAAATTGTTCCTTTATATATAAAATATAATCGAGGTAAAATTATTTCATTTACCCAATTTAAAAACAATACTATGTCGACACGCCTTGTTCAAGTGTTTAGAAACCTCTATCAATAACGTGGCATCCCACATACCGACCAGAATTCATAAGCCACTCAACGGATACATCAACACAATTTAAAACATTTTTATATCACTAACAAATACGCGCTCATATATATAATACACTCAAACTCAATCTAGGGTGCTACTGACCCTATCTGTACTAAGTACACATCAACGCCTAGGAGTATACTAAACCTAAGCTCTGATACCATGTTGTGACGACCCGCACCCGACACCCTCTAAATCTGACACTAAACCACACATGTCCGACCCAAAGTGCACCGATTGTAGATAATCATGAGAAATAAAGAAGAGAGAAGAAGAGAAGAGAAGAAAGAGAGAAGAAGAAAACCAAACAGAACAATAACAACACAGAATCTCACATCGAAGCAGAATAACATATAATATAATATCAATGATCTTTACAAAAGATAAACTGTAACATCATACATCAATCATATCAGAGTACATGAAACAAAATCATCAGCTGGACAGTTATAAGAACCTAACCTCACAAATGCTGATAACATAAACAATAATGCAGCGGAATATTGACATATACAGGAATACGATCTGAAGACTTTCAGCTCGTCTGCTGAAGCTCTAATGCATCAAATCTGAACCTGAAAATATACTCGGTCTGACCCGAGCATTGAAAGGGAAGAACGCCCGGATCAGTTTGGCAAACCAACATGAGAAAACACATCTCTACTAAATTTATAAAGTTACCAAAACATTTCTTTTCAAAACAAAAAGTATCTCGTAAGACCAACCTCTACACATAAACACAAACAGGTTTTTACCTTACGATAACCAAACACTTTATATCAAATCATGCTATATTATAATAGTGTCTATTTCACAAATAATATCAAATATCCAAAATGGTTACCCATTTAGCATATCAGACCTAATCATTTAAGGCTCGACAAAACAGAATGGAAGGCACGTATTGGAATTGGATTTCCAACATGATAGGGAACTAGTGGAAAGATCAGTCTGTATCCACGGCTAACATCCAAGACTCAAACGCCGCTATACATCCACATATATGGCTAATTAAGGATACCCTCTGTGAATAACATCCAAGGACTCAGACATCACTATATCTTTACCATAAGGCCCAGAACATCTGGTCAACTATATAAACCTCAATCGAAAATATGCATACACCAGACTACATAGTATCCCATCAAAACCGAGGAGTGAGGCTCGTGAGGTTACGATTACCTTTCTCATAGCACATATCACATCTCTGAATGCCACATTGTCATTCCACGTCACATGACTGATTTCTAGAAAAGTATAACTTCCTGAGCTCGTATATCTCGGGAAAGGATGTTAAGCTAAGAGAAGTTGCCCTCTCCGCCACCGACTGATATACATTTATAGAAACCACTCAAATGCGATTTAGAATACAATGTTAGACAAACATTCGTACAAGTTCGTTCTGGGACTGAACGCAATCGAAGGCACTCTTCTACTACCACTAGTAGCGAGTAGTCCTTGCAATCCGAAGATTTCCACAATGAGGAGACCACTGCTATAAATATCTCTATAATGGGAGCGACCCAGAAAATGTCAACAAGTAGTCCTCATGCTATGAATATCCTCGGTCTTCATAAATCATCATCAATAATCTACACTTCCGAACGCATACATTGGTCCGGAGTGGTATTCGGATAAATCCGGTCCCGTCTCTCCACACCAATATCGAAAAGTGGCTCTTAACCTCATACAGAAACTAAGTCTCGTAGATTAATCACATTTTCAACTTTCAACTTGCTATCCTTCGGCAAGGTAGGAATCTCGGTAAATAGGAGTACAAAAGTATCTCAGCACTACACGAATCATCTTTCTCAACAACAAACGATAATCAAGCCTACATAGATGGCTTCGTGCTAAGTGCACGACTAAACAGTTCCCACATCAAGTCAAGGAACCGAAACTTTGCCAATAGGCATAATTTAGTGCTAAAGCAATTATTAGGCTCTTTTATAATTCTTATATACCAAAACACTCTTCTAATATATATACCCCAAAATATCTTTAAAAAGATATATACTCAAAACTAATTCAACTATTCAGTAATTGGAAACCATTTCCATATAATATATATATATATTCAAAACTTCTCAACATTTCTATATACTTATCTCCACAGAATAAGCATATTCACAAATCATTCTATTTTCAACACTTAGAAAATAACATCATATACTTAAATCAAAAATAAGTATATACACAAACCATTTTAGGAAAGCTACAACATCTTCAAAATAATTTAAACTTCATTTTTGAAAATATCATTTCAAAACTATCGCCTTAAATATTATTCATTTCAAAACATGAATATACTTACTTTATAAAAACCATACTTACTTATCTAAATAAATCATTTATATTTACAAATAATGTTTATAACTTTCAATTCTCCGAAGTCCGTGTATAAAACCATTTCTAAATATCAATTTGCAAATCCCATTATTTTACAACTTATTCGGTCACAAACCCATTTATTTAAATATATTTACAAAACTTCTTTTATATAAAATCCTTTTGTTTACAAAGTTTCATTTATAAATCTATTCTTTTAAAATCTCATTATTTACCAAAATCCGTTTATAAAACCATTTACAAATTTATTGATGTTAAATCCATTTATAAAACCATCCTTAAAATACCAATAGCAAATCCAATTTATAAATAACTTATAAAACCATTTCTATACACATCCTTTTTATAAATCCATTATATAAAATGGTTTACACTAATATTGATTTCAAATTCATTTCTAATACTTATAAAATTCCATTTAGAAATCCATTACTTATTCACAAAACGTTACTGATGAATCTTATATATAAAAACTATTCAAAAACTTGATTTGAAAACATTCATAAAACTGTATAGTTAAAATAACAAAAATCCATACTTTCAATTTAATTTAAAATAAACTCCTTTTCATAATTCAAAAATAATTATAAATATAAATACTTCGAAATCACTTGAAATCACTTTTAAAACATTTCAAAAATACTGAAAACACGGCCCAATGCTACTTAAGAACTAAACAAGGGGATAAACATCCAATTCACAAACATGACATCCAAACATATCATATAACACATATATATGAACAAATGGTCAACAAGTATGAGGAATCTGGTTGGATCCCTCCAATCTTTTTCCCTGCATCACAAATCACATGTTACGACATATAAATAAATATGCGTACATAAATAACAACAATGGTGATGAATCCTATTGGATCCCTCCAACCTGTAGCCTGCAACAAATACAGCATATGAGAAAAAAATGTACAATGTCTACTTCGAGGCAGACGCGCGTACAAAAGGTCATCTGCTCATACACGGGAACATATAGGGTCTCATCCGCTAAAATATGCGGGAATATATCTAACCAACCAACAGATATATATATAATATACATCCAAACAGTCATTAAAACAGCATAATAAAAATATTCACACTTATATAAAATATAGGCGGGCCAGAGAGAGTGAGTTTTACTCACTTTGGTTGCATTCGTCGTAATAGCGATCCGGTTTAATTAAAAATGAACATGCATTCGAATTTAACTAAAATTCTAGCTAGCTCCAAATCCATCCAATCCAACTCTAAAATGTAGTGCTCGTCAACATGAACTCAACACCGCTTGTTTCGTTCGGATCAGACCTCGTATGAAATAGTTATGCATTTGGTAAGTTACATGAATTTTAAAATAATTAACCAACGTCATTAACTAAATATAAATTTTTTTAAACCTCTTTCATCACCCAAGTAGCTATAGGCCCAAGATTATATGCACGCGACCCTTTTTTTTTTTCTTATTTCGCGACTTCGAACAAAAATCGCGCGCGCACCCTCATTGAACCACCGTCGCTCCTCCTTCCGACCTACCGCCAACCCTCGCCGCCCCACCTGACCATCGTACGCCCCAGCACCTCTAGCGTATGCACCCAAAATGAGTCATGAAACCTAATTGTTGTTGTTGAACACAGGAGGATTTTGGCCTCCTGGGTCCGCTGTTGACGATCTCCACCGTTGAACTTGCTCGTGGGGACGAGCTCTACGTTTTTTTAGTTGATGTCGAAGACTAATTTTGTTCCAAGTGGCTCCGATCAATGTCGATCATCGGATGGAAGTAAATAGATGGCGGTTGGAAATTAGTTTCTAGGGTTAAGGGTTACAAAGAAATGAAGATGAGGGCTATTTATAGAAGATTTCACGACACTATTCATCCGTGAAATTTCCGAACTCCAAACGAAGCGTGCCGCCTGGCGTTCCTAATGTTTTATCCCTATTTCGAACACAATGGAATATGTATCGGAGGCCAATTCCATCATATACAGAAGATAGCATTTCAAAATCGAATTATTTTAATTAAATTTCTTAAATTAATTTCTGTGCGTTTCGAACTCGCACGATCAAACAGTAAGTCCGATCAACACGAAATTCGATAGCATACTATACTTCACTATTACAGATCTAATGAAACTGGTTTCGTCGAGATCCGAGAGAGTGTCAAAAATGACTATTTTTACACGTTAATTAAATC
Source organism: Allium fistulosum (assembly GCA_030737815.1). NCBI lineage: Eukaryota > Viridiplantae > Streptophyta > Magnoliopsida > Asparagales > Amaryllidaceae > Allium > Allium fistulosum. The sequence continues at coordinate 1,461,335,024 of CM060902.1, forward strand.
GATTAATTTCCAATTTCTATTTATTAACTTTTAATTCAACTTTAAAAGTTTACTAACTTTATTCTAACTCAAATTGAATTTAAATCAACTTCCTAATTCATTTTCATTCTTATTAAACTCCAGATTCAATTGTTTAACTGATTTAGCATATAAATTCACTTTTCAATATTTAAAATCAATTAAATATTCTAAATTCGAGCGACTGAAAAATTGGGTTGATACATAGCTCCAATTACACATTCATTTTCCGATTGTGGAACTAATTCTCAAACATCATTTGGTGTAACGATTCAGTTTTTCTTACATGTCAAGAATCCATAAATCATCCAATGATGCTTTTTTGGATTTTTGGGTTCGATGGTTGAAATAAATGCTACCTTACTCATCATATTTAGTTGATTTCTAGTTTTTACAACTGACTCTATGCTTCCTAGAATATTTTCCTTAGGATGGTCTTTCAAAATTTTTGTTCCATTCGATTTACTTATATTTGAATCATTGGCACTATTATTTTCATTGTTAGTAGTTTCATTATTTGTAATCTCATTAGTCTTACTAGGATTAAGATTTTCTTCCTCATCATTACTAGTATTGGTTACTTTAAATTTTCATCAAATGCAACATGTAAAGTTTCTTCAACATTGTTAGTTCTAGTATTAAAAACACTATAGGCCTTACTTCTATTTGAATGACCAATAAATATACTTTTATCTAGTTTTGCATCAAAATTCTCTTTTATCTTTTATATATAGTATAAAACATTTTCTACCAAAAACTTTAAAATAAGATACTTTTGGCTTTTTATTAAAAAATAATTCATAAGGTGTTTTCTTGGTTAATGGTGTTATTAAAATTCTATTCAAAATATAACATGCCGTAGCAACTACTTCAGCCCTAAATTTTTTTGGTAAATCACTATCACTTAACATAGTTGTTTAACGACTGTTTTTCTATCGAGTTAGAAAATCAGGGAAAAATTTATAATAAAATAACCGCAAGCGCACGGCATACAAATGTTAGTACGTGGCGAGTACGGGTCGATCCACAGGGAAATGTTAGATTTTAAAAATCTATTCAATCAGATTAAACCAAAGTTGAGAGTGATTAGCTAAAAAAAGGTAAGAAAATGACAAAAAGAAAGTGATAAAAATATGAGAGTGTTAAGATAATTTAGATATAATTTCCACTCTCTAGATCACATAAATCAACAAAATGAAGTTATGATCTCTCTTTTGGTCATTGGTGAAATTAGTTGATGTGCTTATCATAAGTATGGTATATTTGTGCTATTAATTAGCCCCATATAAACCATCAAACTATAACACAACCACCAATACACATTTAAATCTCATGAAATATGACAACAAAGTTGAAAGCAAAATTTATTTTAAGCATGGCCTATTAACTATTGTTTAGAAATATAGACCATCAAATTTTAATTTCAACATTCACTTCTTTGCCATAATCATATGTAGATGAAGAGGCAATTTGTGTTTTGTTTGTTTAAGCATAGCCTATTTGTTATAAACAACATAGACTATCAAATTCAAAGCTAAACTACATCATTAAACCACTTCAAGTGTTTCCATTAAGCACAAAAAGAGAACATAAATGATCAAAATGTTGAAGCTACATGATTAGAGAGCTTTATTACCCCTAAATTGAAGGGGTTTAGCCTCTCATATTTGTTATCATATCAACAATTGTAGCATGCAACATGAAAGAAAAAAAAAGGAAAAAGTGAGCAAAGTAAAGAAGAGCTATTCTACATGCATGAAAAATAAATCTATACTACTAACAAGAAAGGAAAAGAACATGCAATTAAAAGGAAACCATAATTAACATTGCATAAAAAGGAAAAATACATAAGATAAAAATGGCTAAGTAGACATGAAAAGAGAAAGAGAGCTTTCTTTTATTTTTAATCTAAGCTAAAACTAACTAAGAGGAAGAGAGCCTAAAAGAAGAGAGAAGAGTTACATGAAGATATGGGGTATTTATACATGTTTTAAAACCCTAATTCACTTTTTAGGAACTACCCAAACTACCCCTCTAGGAAGTGTGGTGGCCAAGTAATCATTAGCTTGTGTTAATCCTCATTTAGATGTGCATGAAGTTTTAAACTCTATTAGCATGTGCATTAGCCTCTAATTTGTACATTAAGGTAGGTGGGTAGGTGGGGTCCTCCATGATCCATGACTTTGAATTATTTCCATCTTCATTCCTTTGTATCTTCTTTGTACATGCATATATCTTCATGAAACCACTTGTATTTGATTTCAAATTCCTACAAAATAATATAGAAATTTCCAATTAAGTTTTCTCAAATTAATATATGCACAAAAATGACCAATTTGCCCCTGGCTGAAGATGAATATGTGACGATTTGAAAATAATTTGAATTTTGGTTTAAACATGTTAAAACATCCAATATGATCTTTTATTTAATTTAATTCGATAAAATATGGTAGTAAAAATATGCACATTTACGTGCACATCAAATACCCCCAGACTTATCTTTTTATTCGTCCTCGAATAAAGAAAAAAAACTAAGATAAATCCATTTTCGTAGGAAACACGATTGTATTGAGCATATGCAACAAGCCGTTAAACCTCTGGGTGTCCCCAGTAGAACGAGTGTTGTCTCGTGAGGGTTTTCAGTGGATACTACCCACAAAATCCAAATGCAGGATGAAAATATTTACAAAATGCAAGATTTATTTACAAAGTGATGAATGCGAGTTTTTGAAAATATTTACAATGAAGGATTCACTTTTAAATCGACACAAATAAGTTAAATATAGGTTTCGTTCATTATCTTGAAAATTTAAGCCATTTACTCATCAAAATTTCCAATAAAAACGCAGTTATTAAAGAAAATATATTATAGTTTAACTCGTTGTTTCGGTTGATAACACAATGTAACTATGAAATAGATCCTTAGTCGATTATCAAAGTTTATCAAAGTTGTATTTTCATTTCTTTTCAATAACAAGTCAAATCAAATAAGTTAAAATAGTGCTTGGATTTCATTTGCTTACTCTGTCCATTTTTTCTTTTGAAAATTTTATTGATATTAACAATATTTACATATGCCTAACTCAGATAAACTGAGGCCAGATATACCGATCGTGCACTGCCTTTCGGGCTTATGTGAGAAGGGTACAGAGCATGGCGAGTGAACACACGAGTGTGAACACATGACTCTAGGTGTTTATTAAAAAATATACATATATACAAGAAATATTTTTTGTTTTTTTTGTTTTTTAGAAGAGAGAGTTTCGCACTATCATCTTAGCACCATTTAACTAAGAAGACAAAAAAAGTTATATCTTTACTTTAAATCAACCACTTTTTAAAACAAAGATTTTCAATTAGGATGTATTACATAATTAACACGTCTGAATCTTCCTATATACTAGTTAAACCATTGTTATTTGCAATCAAACTTCATTTTTATTTTTGTTAAGGCAAATAAATTTTCAAAAATTTCAATTTAATAAACCAAAACCTTATATTTATCCTATAGTGTTTCTTTAAAAATAAATCAAAAATGCTTAAAAAAAAGTTGAGATATTTTTTCGTTTTTTTCTAAGTTTTGGAAAGAAAATGTAAAAATAAACCATGTAAAATTAAAAATTACCATGAAACATTAAAAATGAAGATGCGACTCTCCCCACACTTGATTTTGACTGTGTCCCCATAGTCAACCCAAATGGAAGGAGAAGAATAAAACAAAAATAAAAGGATGACCTATATTTACATGAAAATGAGCAGTATTTACACGAGATCAGAAAGTATATAGTCAAAAAGTAAATGAAACGGTCTTCCAAAGACCGATTCATTTTTCTCGTTAAATATGCGAGACACAGCTTAAGCTCGGAAAACCAAATCGTAAAAGATTTCAAAATTGAATGTTGATTTGGAAAAACGAATGTCGTGTTATTAAAAATCGTACGAGTTGTTTTATTTTCAATGATTTTTGGGGTCGATAAAACAATTGATTGAAATTCAAGTTCATTTTCACCACATTGAAATTCAAGCTCATCATTAACGAATTCTTCAAAGTTATTGATTTAAAAATCGAAATGGTGATTTAACTCTTCCCCTTCGGAATTTAACAACTCATTTTCGTAAAGTTCAAAAAATTCATGTTCATTAAATTCGTCTTCCTTTGTTGGATTGTAACGATCCATAAATTTTAACGGTTTTATAACGTAATTAACTGAAATTTTGCTTGAAATTTAAACAATAAAGTTTAGCAATAAAAATTGGATATTTGGTATGCGACTACTAAAACATAGCAACTGGTAAATTTTTATTGGAAATATGGAAGTTAGTTTTGTTGTGTAATTTCAATTTCAATTTAAATCAGTTAAAAATTGATGTAAATAAAATATTGTTGAAATCTGAATATTTTTATACAATAAAAATATTTACCATTTTCTAAGTGAGACGTAGTATTTCGTTTCGCCAAATTTGGACTGTTATTGCTCCGTTTATCTTATTTTCGGCGTTTTAGCAGTAGTTTGGCAACGGACATCGACTTTTGATAGAATGGACGTATCGCTGATATTTGTGTACCATTCTATCCGTCTTGTCGTGCTGATTTCCATAGTATATTCATTCGTGTGTTTCGTTGTCCGGTACGCGGTGAAAACCGCGGAACGGTTCACCATATCGGTACCCGTTTGTGTTCTTTTGTTTCCGTGTGTCTTTTCGTTGTCCCTAAGACAACCAAATAGCTGTCTGCTTTTAATAATTGCTGAATTCAACTCTTGCCCTTTTGATATTCACGTCGTTTAAAATATATATAAATATGTATACGATGTGAAGAGGCACGTCTCTTTGCAAGCTGTCATACATATATTTGTTAGAAACTGTTGCTTTACTTTTGCCTAAAACCTATTCATTTTGCAGTGAAGCTCTGTGCACAACCAAACATTTTCGCTCTCCTTCCTCTTTATTTTCATCTTGTTCTAAGTGAAAGAAAAAAAAAATAGATGGAAAGGCAAGTTTATATATATAATGATATATATTGTGAGCCTGCTACCTTCTTCCCTGGCCATTGCCGCTCCCCACTCTCTCCCATCGCCATGCTCTCGGCAAACCCTCCCTCTCCATCAACCACGCATGCCCAGTCAGCACCCATCACCAAGGCATGGCCGAGACTCCATTGGCAACCTTCCACATCGCCTCCTTGCTTTCCCCTCCACCTTCTCCGACCGTTCTTCTCCAACCCAGAGATCCGCCTGTAGCCTATTCCCTTTTCTTGAACCCATCACCATCTTCTTCTCGGCCGTGTCCCCCTCCTTTCCACATCCGTGTTTTGGGCAGCCACGTGTCACCTTTCCTCCACCGAGCAACGCAACCAAACCCGTACTACCCCCTCTACCTTCCAGCCCACTGCCTTGCACCATAGCTGCTCCTCCGCCTGTCTCCAGCCTTCGACCGCTCCTCCCCTCCTCACGTGACAGCTTAGCCAAACCTCCACCAGGCCCTTCCTCTTCCCGCTAGCTCACCGACAAAACTCGCCATTGAACCTCCATCCGCCACCTACTTGCAGCCACTACCATGCCGAAAACCATGCACATGCGCGTGTATATATTTGCTGGTATATATATATGTTGCGTTTATTTTGGCCTATATATATCTTTCAAAATTTATTTGCATAGTGTTCATAGATGTGTTGATAATAATACTGATTTAAAGTATATAGGTATATATATGTTTATGAGTATGTTTAATTTTATTGATTTTAAAGTATGAGAAGGGATATTATATGTATATAGTATAAAGTTTATTCTTTTATGCTTTTATGTATAACTGAGTTGTAAATATGCTTTTATACATGACCTGTTTTCAATTTACTCAATATATATATGTCCTATAAGTTGTACGGTATTATATATATAAATTATATATATCGTATACTATCTGTTGTTCTGCATCTAGGTTATATAAGTCACATATAACCTACTTGGTTGTATATAAGTCTATATATGATTCGTTTAAGTTATATGTATATATATTATAATAAGGTGAGTTTATATTGACTTTATAATAAATATTGATTCTAAAATATATTATGTATGTAATTATATATATGTTTATATATTAGTTTATATTTATCCAAATGTACATGAGTTTAGTTTCAATATATATATATATATATATATATAGATTTTATCTTTTAGGTGTTTAAGTTTAACATTGATTTAAAAAAAATCACATTTTCCATTTTGTATCAAGCTTGTTTTGATTTGTTTTCATCGATTTCAAACTATCAGCTTTGCTCATCGAATTCGTGTTCATCGTGTCGTGCTTTGAAATCTGTGCTTGGAATTCGTAGCTCATTTCATCGTCAAATCTTTCTAGCCTCGAAAGGTGAGCAATCACTCACGATTAACATCCTTATAGTTAGTAAATTTGATTTCACTTGAAATGACAATTGAAATATGCTATTAAATTTGAATTGCTAGTTATTTAATTTTTAAATATGATATGCCATTATCTGCAATTGTTCACCTGTGATATATAACACCATATCCTGTTGTGTATATCTTATTTAATTTGTTACCGATGATATATGCCCACTGTTGATATGTTATATTTTTATCATAATTGTTTTCACTCTACAAGTTGTGTTAATTTAGAATTCCCTATGGGTTGAAATGATACAAACCCGAACGATCTTGTAGAATAAGGGAAAATCCTTGTGGGTTGAAATGATAAACCCAAGCGAGTTTCATTGATTTTGAATTTTTGAGATTACGGTTGAAATGATATATACCCGTAGATATTTAAATTGTGGATTGAAATTATAAATATCCGTATCACTTGACCATAGGATAGAAAATTATATACGAACACCGTTGGTCTATATTTTGAAAAATGATTTCCAAAGTTTTGAAAGGAAATATATGGTTTTAATAAATATTGATTTTTAAAATATAATATATATAAATGTTATTTTTATATATATCTAAATTTTAGATTTTTAAAATTTTATTTTTTTAAATATATAAAATAAGATTTAAAATAGATTTATTAATAAGATTTAATTTGATATAATTTATTTAAATAAAATTTAATTTAATTAGTATACCTATATATGCTTAAATATTTATTTAAAAAATTTACATTAATATTTTGAATAGATTTTTGCAATAACTATAAATAAATAGAGGTTGGAAAAAAATAAAGTAAAATTGACTTGAAATTTAATTGGTTAATAATTGAATTTAAATAAGAATTTATTTGAACTTATTGATTTTGAAATTTGAAAGGTATGACTTATAACTTGATTTGATGAAAAGTAATTTAAATGAATACTCTGAACTATAAATAAAATTTGAGACTGAATATTTAATATTGAATTAAATTTATAAATTGAGATTTTATTTAATTGTTATTAAAATTAATTATTAAGTGAATATTTTCCAATTTGAATAAAATTAAAATTGAATGTTGAAATATAAATGAAACTTATATTGTAAATGTTTGAATATTTAAACTTTAATCTTATTGGAATTGAAGTGATAGTTCAAACCTGGATTTGAAATCGATATAAATTGAAATGGTTTATTGAGAATTTTAATTGTTAACCTTTTTAATTGAAATTGTTGAACTGGGATTTGATTAAATTGAATTTTGGAAGTTAAGTTGATTTGAATCGATTTGTGAAATTTGAGGAAACTAATTTTATTATATAAAGTATTTTAATATATATTATTTTAATCTATGAACTATTTTAATATATAAATTATTTTAATATATAAACTATTTTAATTTATAACCATTTTAATATATATACTATTTTCAATATCTAAACTGTTCAAGTTTAAAAGTGTTATGATTTCAAAAGTGTTATGATTTCAAAGTGTTATGATCTCGAAAGTGCTATGCTTTCGAAAGTGTTATAATTTTGAAAGTGTTACGATTCTGGAAATGAATATTATTTAAAGTGAATAATGATATCGTATTGATATGGTTTTGAAATGAATATGATATTTTGATATGAAGTATGAACTATTTTAAATGAAATGACCACGGTGTGAAATAAGCGTTTGGTTGTTAAAGAGCCCGGGATCGGATATTATCCTGCCAATACCGAAAACCACTTTAACAATTGTGCACGTGGTGGAGATTCCAGAACAAAGTAGGATGGTTTGGCGACGATTCTGTATGAGGTATTAACGTAGCCTTGACTCCCGTGAGTCGGCTTGATGTGGCTAAAACAGGAGCCACGCCGGGCCAAGTGAGGTCATTCCTCCTATCGGACACATTTCTTCGATACCATTCTATTACTTTGTGATTTGATTCGGTTCACCTTTGATTTGGGAGTGTGTCTCGAGGTGGGCGGTAGTAGCTGCTATGCGTTACCACCAGTCTGGATACGCAAACGGTATATCTACCCTGGCATTGCCTCATGTGCCTTGTCGCATGCCTTATCACGCCTTCTACGAGTTTGTTTTGTACTGTACCTATGGGGTGTCCTCTGGGTAAACCACCGGTTTGGTGGAGCGTACGGCACTATATAGACTACAGGAATATATAAAATGTGTTAAGAGGGGTATGGGTAATGCCTTAACGTTATTTTAGTAGTTTACTTTACTATATACATATAATAATAGCGTATATTACTACATAGTAGATAGTTCCACGGATCCTTAGAGGATGGAAATCCCAACTATCCTTTAAGTTACTTGTACTTCAGTTGACATTTCACTTGAGTTGAATTTACTGGTATAAGAATGTTAATCCTGACTCAAGTGTTTTGTGTTTTGCTTTATGCTTGAGTCAAACTGAGTGACACAACATTTGAGAATCACCTTTGGAGATTTGAGCTTTGTTTGAAGATCTATCCATCCAGCTTCCAGTTATTTCATTTTATTCCAGTCATTTATGTTCAGACTAGTCAGTTGCTTATGTATTAGAGATTCATTTGTATTTGAGATTCTGTTGTATTTTGTTTCAGACTCTGATGTTTTATAGTAGCTTCATGAACTACTATTTATCTATTCCGCTGCTTATTGTTATATTACTCTATGTTTGTGATTCTGTGATTAATTTATTTACTATATATGCTGAGTTTTGCCAAATATAAATTAACAATATGTTTTTTTGAGCAATTCAAGTCTGACATGTGTGGATGCGAATGGTTCGAAATAGCCGGTCGTTACATGGATTATCAACAACTTCATTGCGTATAGCATTTTGAAAATCCAAAGTTGTTGTATTTAATTTTTCGAAATCGGAAAAAGGAAGATCGAAATTTAAATCGAGTTTTTCACCCTCAAAAGAATTGAATTCCAACTCATTTACCGTGTTTTCAACAACTTCATTAAGATCATCATTTTCAGTTTCAAAAGTTTCTGTTTGAAAATCGTCAATTGTGGTAAAAGATGGATTACTATTTGACTCATCACACATTTGGATTTGATTTTGTTGTTCATGTAATTTTTTGTATGTTTTAATCAACAAATCCGTGTGATCATCGTAAATTTCGTTCATTTGTTCAACAAAATCCAACTTATAATTATTGACTTGAGAATTTTTGATTAGGACGTGTTGAGAACAAAATTTTGTACTCGCATCGTAGTCGATCAAGATTATTCCCATTGCCAAAATTATTTGAAAAGTGGTTCACATTTGCATTTTGAAATTGGTTTGGTGTTCGAAGTTGTATTGGAATGAGTTATAATCGAAATCATTTGAATTTTGAATTGAATTCAAATTTTGAAATCCTTGACTCGAGTTATTACACAAATATGAATTACACAAATCATTTATACTTTGATTTTGTTGTGTAGAGAGTTCAAGTAAAGATGAAATGCTATTTTCAAGAGTCGAGGGTTGGTCATTATTTTGAAAATTTTGTTGTTCGAAATTCGAATCATTTAAACAATAATTGTTGTTGAAATATCGATAAGAATTTGGTGTGAAATTATATGGATTATATTGATTTTCACAACTATCAAAGAATTCTTGTGAGTAAGGAAATTGAGACATTTTTCAAGAATGTTTTTTTATTTTTTGGATTTTTTTACAAAGGAAAACTATTTACCAAAAAGAATTTATTTTTCAAAAGGAAATTCTATTGAGTTAGAAAATCATCAAAAATTTATAATAAAATAACCGCAAGCGCACGGCGTACAAATGTTCGTACGTGGCGAGTACGGGTCGATCCACACGGAAATATTAGATTTTAAAAATCTATTCAATCAAATTAAACCAAAATTGAGAGTGATTAGCTAAAAAAAGTAAGAAAAATGACAAAAAGAAAGTGATAAAAATATGAGAGTGTTAAGATAATTTAGATATAATTTCCACTCTCTAGATCACAGAAATCAACAAAATGAAGTTATGATCTCTCTTTTGACATTAGTGAAATTAGTTGATGTTCTTATCATAAGTATGGTATATTTGTGCTATTAATTAGCCCAATATAAACCATCAAACTATAACACAACCACTAATACACATTTAAATCTCATGAAATATGACAACAAAGTTGAAAGCAAAATTTATTTTAAGCATGGCCTATTAACTATTATTTAGAAATATATGCCATCAAATTTTATAATTCCCCATTTTGTCCTAGCGCATTCTTGTATAGTTCTATTTTTATGTTCTACAGCTCCACTTTGTTGAGGAGTTCAAGGAAAAGAAACTTATACATAATTTCTTTCTTATTACAAAAATTTTCAAAATTTGCTTTCTCGAATTCTCCTCCATGATCACTCCTCATCGTCTTAATTTTAATTGACTTTTGATTTTGGATTTCCTTAGTGAAAATTTCAAATGCTTCACTCTTACGTTTAAGAAATAGTGTCCAAGTATATCTTGAAAAGTCATCTACTATTACTAAAACATACCTATTAAGATATATTAATTGTACTTGTGATGGTCCAAAAAGGTCTAAGTGAAAAAGTATTAAGGAATGTGTAGTCGAAATCATGCCTTTTGATTTTAAAGAGCTTTTGTGAAGTTTTCCAAGTTGATAAGCGTCACATAGGTTATTGACACTAAAACTCATTTTTGGAAGTCCTCAAACAAGTTCATATCTAACTATTTTGGATAAATATTTAAAATTTAAATGACCAAATTGTTTGTGCCAAATCCAAGGCTCACTAGATTCGACTATAAGAAAGAGATTATTAGACACTGTCATGCAGAAAATGTAAATTTATATTTCCTAACTCCTTCAAAAATAATTGTAGACTCATTATCTTCGATGTGGAAAATGTCTTTTTCAACCTTAAGTTTGAAAGCCTTATCACATAATTGACTAATGCTAAGCAGATTATGTTTTAAATTCCTAACTAGCAAAACATTAGAAATAATAGGAGTTTTAGAGTTACCGACATTGCCGATGTCGATGACGTATCATTTTGAGTTATCTCCAAAGTTAACCGTTACTCCATCATTGGAAATGATGTCTTTTAAGATCTTCGAATTTCTAGTCATATGTCTTGAGCATCGACTATCTAGTATCTATTTGTCTTTCCAAACACCAGATGTATGGTTATTAGGTGTTTGCTTGTTCTCTGGCATATAACATACCTGTTGCTCCAATTTTACTTTATACACTTTCAATTTTTCAATTGACTTTCTAATATTATTAGTTCTTAATCCGTTTGAGGGTAACATAAGGATTTTACAAATTTCTTTCAAAAATGTCGAATAATGTACTACTAGTGTTACTAGCCATTTATAATTTAAAAAATAATAATCAAATAACAAGTTTTTGATATCCTAATGCTTTGATATCAAATGTGGGAAATGGTGTAGTATAAATTATACTAGTGTAACGGATCTTAAGGCTACTTTAACACCAGAGAGGGGGTGAATAGTGCTTTATAAATTATATAGAACTTTTCTAAATAGTTCCAATATTAAAATCAAAACACGAATATTATTAATAGGTAGTCACAGATATATATCAATGCGGTAAAAATAAAGTAAAAGTAAGAGAGATGACACCATGAGTTTTATACTAGTTCAGATTGACCAAATCCTAAATCCAGTCCTATATGTTATTTGTACAAATTTTCTAGCAAACACCTATTTTAATCAAGTAGTAAGTAAACCAAAATACAATCTTGATGTCAAGGCAACAAGAAATAACCTCCCAACTTTCCGAGCTCAGGGTAGACTCCCTTGATTCAATCGGCCAACAAGATCACTCACTTGATTTGAATAAGCAACAAGCACACCCACTTGATTTGAATGGGTAACAAGCACACCCACTTGATTTTAACGGGCAACAAGCACACCCACACAAAGTAGTATTAGAGATTTGTTGATTTCAAATACAAATAGTTGTAACTTGGATATAGAATATCCTATAACACTTTGATCTTTAAATTGGTGAGATAATACGTGCAAAACAGTGAGTAGATTATAGAGAATTAATGTAGTGAAGTAGAGATTGGATTTCAGTGAATTCGAAGAGTATAGAAGTAGATTTTGAGAAATATACAATGAGATTTTAGAGTAAGAAGAATAGAGAGAAAGTAGTTGTAAAAATATGTTTTCTAGTCCCTTTATATAGTGTTTGAAGGGTCATGTCTATTCATCAAGAGTTGGAGCAAAAAATCACAACTATTTAAAATTTTTAAAAAAACTTTTCAACAATACATATGTTGACATATTTAGGATGGGTATGTTGACATAACCTTATATTTTGAGAAAAACAACAACACTTTTAAAGTGAAATTATGATATTTTGTAAAATCGTTTTAAAAAACAATTTTTAAATAATATTTGGTATATAAAACTTTTATAAAATATTTGTAGAAATATATTTTGAAAATAAACTAAATATTTTGGTGAGAGAGCATTCAAAGAAAAGAAAGTTATTATTCAAGGACTTTAACAAATTTATCTAATGTCTATTAACAATTATCTATAGTCTTGAACACTTCTTATCTTTATTTAAACTCATGAGTCTTTAATTGTTTTAATCATCTCTGAATCTTGGTCCCTTGTCTTTCTACCGATCAGTCTTCAAACTAAATTATCCTATACTTATATAAACATGTGTAATATCCTTCAAAGTATTCTATACAACTTGGGAAACATTAGTATGTGTATTTATATGGTTGTTATCATCAATATCAATTTATATGTATTAACATATATATATATATATATATATATATATGAACTTATCATAGATATCAGACTTATGTATCAAATACACATTTTCGTATCTAAAAAATTCATCGATGAAGTTAACAAAGTAAGCAAATCTGCTTTGGAGTCATTAGACATTGGACTGCATACATCTATATGTATCAATCCTAAGAGTTCATTAAATCTTTTGTCACTCCCACCAATTAGGTGTGCTTTAATATTGATCATTTGATATACGGTTCACAAGTACCATATGATTCATAGTAATATGATTAAAGAATAATTTCTTAAAGATACAGCTTACTCTATGATTCTAGAAAAAATTGTTAAAAAATTTAGATTATTCTTTATTTTCTATATACCTAAAATATTGCTATTGTTATGAAAGGAAATACCATCAATTAAATAACAAAAACATATTTATTTTATAACAAACATTCATAATATCCATTTTAAAATAAAGTTGCATCTAATTTCGATCAAAACCTAGATCGTTTATTATTCCATAAATAATATTTGGAATAAATGAAAGTAATTTTTGAAAACTTTGCATCCATTTGCAATTGTTACATAGTATGCTTCCACTATTTCTGTTGTTATAATTACAACATTAGAAATATAAAGCTCCATTCATCACTTACTATGAGATGTTTAATTCTTTAAATGTAACTAATTTATAGTCGAGAGTTTCAGATTAAGTATCTCAAACTCAAAGAAATAAATATTACAGAGAGCAATTTTCTATACAAAAAATATAGGAATAGAAATCATATTTTTATATTCCTTATTAAGTGTTTACAAATACATCATACAATTCAGTTTCTAATGTCACTTCACGAAGCAGAGGTGACCATTCACTCTCTTTACTTCCAAACTACGACAAACTTCACTCTCTATTAAATGGTTGAACCATTCAAAAGAAAAATCCTTTACTAGAACACTGCACTAGATTTCTTTATAAAAATGCATTTAGTCATTCTTAGCACGTTAAGGAGATCGAGTTAGTTGCACTTAAATAAATTGATCTAAATTGACATTTCAATGTTTAGTTTCTTAGGTCTATCTATGGTCCTTAGTCTGGTGTTATATCCAGCATAACTAGATTGTCATTGTATTCAATCATATTGAACACAAGATCTCGCACTATGGTTTACTTACTCATATTGAATGACACGCTTTCATCAAAATTTTGTATATTACGAACACAAATATTCACCATACAACCTTTATATGCGATCGATTATTTATACTCTTGTTTTTTTTTCAAGTTCAAAACTCATAGAAAATAGTACACGGTGTAGGGCAAATTCACGTGTGTGAGCAAGACACAAAATTTTAATTGTTGTATTATTCGGCTCTTTTATAGGAACTGAAGTGACAACATGCCAAAATATTAATTTATTGGTAAGTAAATTATTACGTTTCATTCTTAATTTTTACTTTAGTTTAATTTTGGTATATTTTAATTGATAAACGGTTTTATTAGTTATATTATATAAGCAAATTTGTTAAATAGATTATTATAATATTACATATGTTTTTATACTTATTTGAATGTTCTATTATATTTTCATAATAAGCATCCTATTAGATTTTATATCTCTTAAAACACTCAATGAGCTAGAATTCTGCAAATTCCTCTAATGAGTATTAGGATCCATTTACTATGTTACTACAACATTAGGGTTGTGAAGACCTATATTTTACATATCGGATGATCGTAAAATATTATTATTTAAATCATGTAAGGCCCATAAATTTTGATAGGAGTTGAATGAGGGTTTGAAACCACTTACATTATATCGAGATGATGGTTTCTCTTTTCGTAGAGTGGTCATAATATGAAAACGGACTTACCATTTAAGAGATATTGTTATTTCAAATTAGAACTGTTGTTGGCCAGATTAGTGGGCGATTAGTTAAGCCCAAACTTAAGCCCACTATATAATTTCTGGATTTGTTCCTATTTTTGACTGATCGGATAGATTCATACCATTTCCCACTTCCTAAAAACAGTTCTAAACCCCCTTTAGTATAAATCTCGTAAAAAAAGCTCACCTTTTTCATACTGATCCTAGCTTAAACCATCATTAAAAGGGTAATTAGATAAAGAGATTAAAGATCTATCATTTGATTGCTTTAGGGTTCGTTTTCTAGTTGCCCATTTTAGATCTTAGCTTAAAAGTTGATAATATGGGTATTAGGTGGGTGACTTATGATCTCTCACTATTCTACGCATGTCCATATAGTTAAAATGATGTTTTGGTATTACTTCTTTGCTAAAATGTTATTAAACTTAATTAAACCTTCATATATATTTACGGTCGAATTTAAAAAGATTGAAATGGATTTTAAATGGTTTCGTAACCCCTTATGAATCATATTGTCATTTTTTCTTAGAACTAAACGTAGGCTAAATTATGTATGTTAACCATGTTTTGATGAATTGGTTGTGCTAAATATAGCTTGTGAATGATGGTTGCTATTTCATGTACTACTTTGATATGTTTGTTAAGTTCTTTTAGATTAGTTAGAGAGTGGCCGTTGATTTGGAAAAATGACGTTAAAAATGCTAGAAATCGAATGCAACTTGGAGAAGGGCTCTAAAGGAGGGGAGGGTCCTACATTTTAGGTTACAAGTGGTTCAAAGGTGAGCATGATGCTGAAACACTACTCGGTAATGACCTAATGTTAGATCGACGGAAGAAGTAGTTCGGGTCGGTGGAAAGCTACTTCGAGTCAAATACAAGGAAACTTCGGGGGAGACTTTGGGTTAAATCTCGGAAGAGGTCCAGAGGCTTAACTTCAAAAAATTGGCTATGTACACAACTCGATACTAACCTCTTTTGGTTGGTACCGACCACTTTCCCATATAGAAGAAAAGGTTTGGGTGTTGGGGAGTTGAGGCATGATGAAGTGGAGCTTAAGGCAAGAAAAAGGAGGCAAGAGATTGGTCTGAAAGACTTAGCCAAATTTTTGGCTAAGCAAATCATATTGGTACTGACCTGACTAGATAGGTACAGTTATGAATTTAAATGGCCAAACTTTCTATGTTTAGGTGTTTCTATAGGTCATGGTGCAAGTGTTCATTCATTCGTTTGACGTTCAGTTATGATGTGGTAGCATGATAAAGGATAATGGCTTCAGGACTTCGATGATGTTAACTCGATAGTGATGGAGTTTTGTTCCGATAATGACGGTTTGACGTTGAATGGAGTCGTGAGGATGATTATTCATAAGGGCGGGTTATAGGAAGGGTGACCCATGGATAGAATGTTGAATGGTTCCATCATGGAAAGTAAGGAATGTGGAATAGTTCCTTAAGGATGAATGGAAAGTAGATGGAGCAAGGAAAGGGCTCGAATATGCTTCCTAAGGGATCATTGATACTCGGAGTATTTTCTAGTGTACTCATGAGTAAGGGTATTGTGAGGACGCTCATTGGGTACTTGGAATGGCTACCCTAGGTCGGTGGAATCGATCCGTATACCCTAGATCAGTAGAATTGATCTAGTGTCAGCTATGGGCTGGTGGGCGAGTACACTAAAAACTGAGATTTTCCCATTAATCCCAGTAGAGGACCGGCCATATAAGTTATCATATATACATGGAACGTTAAGTGATAGTGAGGATTGTCTGATGGATGTTATGTTTGCCATTGTTGCTTTACTTGTTGACTATCACTCTAGGGATGTCATATGAGATAAATATTATTGATATGGATACCTAGACACCCGGTATTGTACTTAGAATGTAGTACATCTTTATGATGTTTGTATAGTAGCATATTATTGATGTTATGTGCTAACTCTTTGGTTGTAGGGACAAGTCAGGTACGGTTCGTATACCTTTGTTCCTTACTATAATGACTTGTATAATATTTTGAGATTTCTTATTGCTCACGCCAAACTGTTGTCTTACACGAGTTTTTATGCTTTACTTCTTACTATCTCGGGTACTCTTTAATGAGCAGACTACATAGCAGATCTAGGTGGTACCGGATGGTTGTGTAAAGGACGAGGAGAATGGAGCTTTCTCGTATTATATATGGACTTACTATTGCATATTCTGCTGTGCAACACTATGCAGCCTAGACAATGTCTCTTATATTATGAGACAGTTTCATTTGTGTTTATTTCCATTTGTACAAACTCCATTACTATGTTGTAAAACCTATGGATCCGTTCTTTGATATTTGGTTCACTTAGTTATTATTTTCTCTCATGTTTTATATTTGTGATGACTATTATATTTTATTCGATGTGCTGTGAGATATACGATAGGTTCTATGATTGTTTCTTTTATTTCACCATTGGAAATCATCCTATATTGACCGAGCACCACAACAACGCACTATCCAGGTACATAGTGTGCCAAGGAGTATGGCAGTCGTCACAAGGGTGTGTAACAAATTATAGTCCCCATAAATGGTAAATAACATTTCATTAGTTATATGTCATATGTAACTCCTAACTATATATTCTGGCTCCTAATCATTTTTTACCCCTAAGAGTGCTCAACAAATCATAAAGTAAATTAGCTACTCATAGCCAATGATTATGATGGTTACCTAAGGAAAATTTTGTAACCCTTAAGATTGCTCAACAAGTTACAAAATGTTCTTACCAATCTAGGGATAATATAGACATCACCATATAATATTTTATACCTTAATAGTGCTTAACAGCCATAAGTATGTGTAGTACTATATTTATATTGTAAATGATAGAGAGCAATAGTAATATAGCTTCGCAATCTCAAAATAATAATAGTGAGTATTATTATCTATAAGAAATAATGAGTATTCACAACACTAAATGAAAAACATTTGTCATTTATAACACACACAATTATATACATATGTATTTATTCTTTATAACAATTGTAGGTTTTACTATGATTTTATTTTAAAAACTCATACTACTTTATTTTATTTTGTACATGTTATATAATATTCTCTTATTTAAATACAATATTTAAAATATAGTTTTAAATCTTATATTTTTGTATATATTACTATTAATTATATTACAGCTTTATTTTTTTGACCAAAGAGTGATAAATAACAATTATTCAAAAGTAATATTAATAATAAAATAATTTTATGTATAATATATACATATAATTTTCTAAGTAATACTTAAATAATCATAACCAATTAAGTAATTTTAGTATAAAATTCAAATAACAGTTTTAAATTTAGAGTTCATTAAATTGATCTTATAAATTTAAATGATTATCATTTGTTTTGATCCAAGTATCGAATATTCAAATCAAACGAACAGTGTTCTAGTATTATTTTGATTAACATTATTAATTTATAAACATCCTAATAATGAACTTATACACACATACATACATGTATGCATGCATACATACATACATATATATATGATGTATCTATGTATGTATATGTATATGTATATATATCAACATCTAAATAATAAGGTCATATACATATTTATGATATATATATAGTTAAATAATATAAGTGTGTTCAGAATTTAATTACGAACTCGTCACCCAATTTATGCATAAAAAGGAACTCATATGCGAGAGTTATCTTAGTTTGAATATTTAGGGACCAAGTTATAAATTGTAAAATTTAAGGTGCTTTAAATTTTTTACCTCCTCCTCCAAGTAACCCAATGGCCACTGCCTTTCATCTTCAGTGAATTATCGGTGCCGCAAAAGATCATTGTTGCTGACAAGATAGGCACCCATTCATCTCCTTGCACCTTTATGATTCTTCTGGTACGTCGAACTCAATGGCCCCTCCAAGAAAGCCTAATATTGGTTTATGGATCTATGAAAGAAGAAGACATCACCATCTACTCTGGCTTGATCTGTTGTAGTCGTTGTTCGATTACTTGACTATGCCGTAATGCCATGACCACTGATTAATGTCGATGATGAGTGGTGCATAATCATTCATTTAAATTAATGCTTGATTTTTAGGAAAATAATCTAAAAAATATTTCTCCAGTAATCCGACCAGCTGAATACATCTTGACCAGCTAGCTTTTCCTTTTAGAGAATAATTCGCAAACTCGGCGTTGAAGCTGCAAAGTCCACCATTAAGATGTCATTTATTATTTTTAAAGAGAGAGAATGAATTTCTATTTAAATAATGAGGCATTTGTGTATGTTTAAAACGACAACAATGTATTATGTAAAATATCTTACTCAGATCCACCATTCAAGGTATTGTCCACTATAAGTGAGATCTTATCTTATTTAGTTAATTAAACCCATTTAATTAATTCATGTTTATATATATTTTGGCCCTCCTTATTTGAAACAATTTTAAAAATTTCACTACCAACTATATATATGTATTATATTTACTCTATTATATTGGCTTAAAAATATTTAAAAAATATATAATAGTTATACATTTTATCAGGAACATTAATAATAATTAAAAATAATAATACAGTAGTCAATATAATTATTATGTTAATTTCTCTATAATAATAATTTATAACTTCTTTAAATTATGTCAATAAATTATTTTCGGTTAAAAAATAGGGTAAGTTTGGCTCACATCCCTAATAAGTTTCAAAATAGAGAAAACATCCTTCCCAAACTAAACTTACATTTCCGGTCCCTATATTCAAATTCGTGCACGCAAAAAGACCCAAATACCCTTATGTTTTTAACATTTCAAACGCGTATAACTTTATGTAGAAAAATCGGATCAACATACCGTTTTCACCAAAAAATCACAAATTTTATTATCTTTAAAATGAGATCCATTGTTGATACCAAAAATTGAAATTTGTAGTAAAGGTGCAATTATTTCATATATTTGTAGACAATTCAGCAAATTTTGAACACTTTCGATTTATTTTTTTCAAATTCATAACATTTGCAAATAATTGCAGACATTTCTGCAACTATATGCTATAGTTGCAGAAATGTCTGCAACTATTGCATATAGTTGCAGAAATTTCTGCAACTATATGGTATAGTTTCAGAAATGTCTACAACTATTGCATATAGTTGCAGACATTTCTGCAACTATTGCATATTTATAGAAATGCAACTATATGCTATAGTTGCAGAATTGTCTCCAACTATTGCATATAGTTGCAGAAATTTCTGCAACTATATGCAATAGTTGCAGAAATGTCTGCAACTATTGCATATAGTTGCAGACATTTCTGCAACTATTGCATATTTACAGAAATGCAACTATATGCTATAGTTGTAGAATTGTCTCCAACTATTGCATATAGTTGCAGAAATTTCTGCAACTATATGCAATAGTTGCAGAAATGTCTGCAACTATTGCATATAGTTGCAGACATTTCTGCAACCATACCATATAGTTGCAGAAATGTCTTGTAACGACCCAGAATTTCTGTCATTTGAAATTCCTATATTTAATTGATTTTAAATATTAACAAGTAAAATTTGTAAGTCGAATAAATTTAATTTTGAATATAGTGATTTAATTGCTTAATTAAATCGATAATTTAATATTTGAAATTCCAGAAATAATTGGAAATTGGATTAAATGTGTATAAAAATGATTTATAAAGTTATATTCAATCATATTGGAGTTAGAATGATGTTATAGAACTTTTAAATTTGAATTAAAAGTTAAATTGTGAAAATTGAATATTTTAATATTTAATTGACGACTAAAAATAGTCATTTTTCAAATAGTCTCGGATTTCGACGATACCAGTTTCATCGGATCCGTAATGTTGTATTATTGTGAGATTTCAAATTTCGTGTCAATCGGATTTACGGTTTTTCCGGGGCAAGCCAAAACGCATAGAAATCGTTTTAATCGATTTAATTTAAATTTGATCGTTTAATTCCGTAACTCGCACATATGACCGAATTAGCTCCCGAAACACATTCCATTGTGTTCGGAACACTGGTAAAACCTTAGAAACGCCAGCCGGCACGCTTCGTTTGGAGTTCGGAAAATTTTCGATGAATAGTGTTTTGGCAATTTTCTATAAAAGGACTTCACTTTCTCAGCTTTGCACAAACCCTAGGTCAAATGTTATAGCCGCCGGCCCTAATAGCTTTAATGGCCGATATCTTCCAATGTTCTTCCCCATTTTTCTTCAAATCCACAAATCAATTCAAGAAATTGTCAACTAGAATATTGTAGAAGATGGAGAGATGAACCTATCCAACGGCTATGATTGGATATCGTGGCGTGGATCGTTGGGAAATCAAGCTCAATTGCCTATCGTTCATGCGCAATTTTCGAGATAGATTGGCAATCGTGTCGAGCACGGCTCTGGCCGAAGGTAGCGTTTGTGTAACAACCCGCATGTTTGACAATTCTATATTTAAATGTTTAATTTAAATGTAGCGTCGTTAGTCGAATTTTAGGGTCCGAAATGTTATTTTTTGCAAACGGCCGAATTGGAGCTCGAAACTATTTCCATTGAGTTCAAAATGGCGTTTGCGATCTTTTTGAGTATAATCTTTGATATGTTTGGAGTAAGATGACTTTTGCCACTTTTTTCTATTTGGGTTTGGGGTTTGGGTTCAGCCCTTAACCCCACTTAACCCCTAGCTCTCTAACTCTTCATCCATTCACTCCCATTTCATTTCATTTCCTCAAGCAAACCGAAAATGGTGGAGAGGAAGAGGAATTAGAAATTACAAAACCCTAGTTTCTTCTTGCAACTCGAATTCTTGCTCCAAAAATCAAAGAGAAAGATAGGTAAGCCTCCTCTTCATCTTCTCCAACTCTTCTCCTCTTCAATTTCAGAAATTTCCTAACCCTAATTTGGGAAATATGTGTTTATTCTTAGATTGAAGTTTGTAGAGTTGAAGTGGAGTGTGGTTGGTTGTTTCTTTGCATTTGAGCTCCTTCTTCTTCTTAGTTTTGTGTAAAAAGGTGAGATTTTATCTCACATCTATGACTATAATCATCTTTGAGTGATAGGTATGGATTCCTATTACTTGTTCATATGCATTTGATCTTTGTTTGGATCGGTTTTATGTACATTCCAATTCTTGGGTTTCAAAGTCTAATTTTTATGAACATTCCTTTATGGATGTTTTGATCTTGTTTTGGTAATGAATCGATGTGCTTATAGGACCGGGCGGCCGTTAGGCGTGAGCCCCTAGCGTCCGTGCTCGACCGATTGAAAGTTGGGAGAGTTTGATCATCATTTGAATAGGCTGGAACCAGCCCAGGTTCAGGTCCGGCCGACCGAACTCAGGGTCCGGTCGACCGACCTGCTACCTGAGCTATTCCCTGCCTCTGTTTTGGAAGTGCAGGAATTCAGGCTCCAGTTGACCGACCCAGGAAGTCCGGTTGACCGACCTGCTTCCCGAGAATTTTTCCAGAACAGTGTCCGGTCGACCGAGCCCTGTAGCCGGCCGACCGACCTGCTCCTGTTTTGCCTGTTTTGCCTATTTTTGTTCGTTTTGTTTGATTTTCCAAATTTTATCGATTCAAGTTGGTTCTTAGTGTTTGTTATTGCATCTTTGGCTTTTGATAACTTACTTTTGACTTCAATTCACGGTTTTTATAAATACTCCCTCTAAATCGTATTAAAAGCTCCATTCTCCGATTTGTAAACTCTATTTAAAACACACACGATTTCGCACTACGAGCGAAGTGGGAGGAGAATTAAATGATTAGATAAAACTCGTGCAATGAACACGTGCGTTCATCTTTTCCGTTAATTCCCAATCTATTCGTTTGAACGTTTTGATCTTTGTGTCTAGTTTACCGATGAAATGAGGTAAACTTTGTACTGCTTTGAGTGTGAAGTTGACTGACAGATAGTAAACCGTTTAGTGCAAACGAGTGGTTATGGGACTCACGTTAACACTTTTCGGATTCCTTTTTGAGAGTTATGACACATTTTGCCAGTTAGTCGTGTCCAGTACTGGGCCTCCGGACCTTCACCACTACGGTTTGTTGCCTTCGGGTTTGTGCCTTCGGGTTTGTTGGCCTATAGTATCGCTTCCGATGTTGGTCTTTTTGAGCCGCATGGGTGATATTGGGTTTGGAGCCTTCGGGCTTATGGATCCTTGTTATACAGTACTGAGCTCGAGCATCTTTTGTTGTTTTGATTGATATGTACATTCCCTAGTGCATCGCCTTTGTTGTTGGTCTTTTTGAGCCGCATGATATGTAGCGATCATCTAGTGGAACTTGTGTACCTTCATTGGTATTTGTTATTTGCCTTTTGGCTTGATTTGGGATATGATATCCTTTGCTTGTTGAGATGCCGATGATATGAGGCTTGTTTTGTTATGATTCATCTTATGTTAGATGATTGAGTTATCTCCTTTAGAGATATTTGTTGTACTATATAACCTTGCAGGTTTGTTGTTCAGTTTATCTAACTGATTTGTTATTTAGACTGACCCGTGTAGTTTATACTCGGGTCAGACCGAGATGTTTCAGGTTAGGTGCTTTTGGACTTAGCCTATTTTGCTTCTGCGTGGACTACTCCGCTAGCTTCTTTTTGTCATAGCTTTTTGCGTAGTCCCATTTTGTTGTAATTCTGATATGTATTCTTTTGGATTCGCCTGTATATTGTGGTTTGCTATACCACTTGACATGTATTATTTTGTATACTCTGTGATGTATCTGGGTATGTGTAATGTATTTGATGTTTTACTGTTCTGTGATGTGTGTTACATTGAGTTGTTACATTTTGTTCTGATAGATCCTATAGCCATCGTAGTTTTGCTTTAAGTATTTATTGAACTTGTCGAACCACATGAGATGATAAAAACCACTTTTCGGCATGTTCAGTAGATAGTTAAAGTAAGACTACACATGGTCGCTTCCATTATACTCTATTGTCCGCATTAGCAGACGGTATTATCCATATAATACTCTTTGTTAATGAGGCTCTCGGAGTGGGGCGTCACAGCTTGGTATTAGAGCTGAGTTCAAAACAAAGTATGATAAACACAGAATAGAAGCACATATTCGATACAACAGAGTGTAATAAGTGATGCAAATCTTTGAATCTTCGTGTCCCTCTACTCTATCTACCTTGTGATTAATCTTGTTCTTATCTTAACTTTCAGCGTATGGCTGGAAGAGGCAGGGGACGACGTTCGGATGCTGGGCAATCCAGTGGCTCACATCCGGATGGCGTTTATATGTCTGCCGATCAGTTTTTGGAGTTGTTTAGGAGCACTTAGCCTCCAGTTCCTCCTCGAGTGTCTCCGCCTCGTAAGTCTGCCTTTGCACGCCTGTGCAGTGATTTTGCTCATCTTGGAGGAAAGCCGTTTAAAGGCTCCGAATCTGTTCTCGAAGTCCAAGCTTGGATTCGCACTTGTGAATGTATCTTCTCTCGCATAGATCTTTCTGACCATGATCGAGTTCTTGTAACTTCTAGCTTATTGCAAGAGCATGCCCTTGATTGGTACGAGCTTCTTATATCTGAACTTGATGAGTCTGTTCTTTCTTGGACTCAATTTCGGGAACGCTTCGAACTCAAATTCGTTCCTGAATCTGAAAAAGTTTTATTGAGCCGTCGCTTCCTTGAGTTGAAGTGTGACGACCGCCCATGACCCCTACACCGAATCTAGAGATAGAGCGCTGTAAAGTGTGCCAGGCGACCATGGACGATTGTCAAGGTAAGATTAAAACAACAGGATCTATCGTATTACTCACAGCGCATGGACAAAATATAATAGAACATATGTATAGTGAAGCTTTACAGAATAAAATGACATCATATAAAACTCCATAATAGTTGAATACAAGCATCCACATAGTCAATACATCCAGCCTCACTACATAACTCTCAGAGAATACAAAACAGCGGAAAAATCCAGTACATATAAGAAGATAATATGCAACCCTCTAGCTCGTCTTCGATATCAGCATCGTGAGAAGAGAACAGCACCTGTCACCTGCTACCTAGTCTGCCCGTCCCAAAATGGACGAACAGCCCAAGGCAATAAGAATTAAAAACATAAAGCCTTGAGTCAGACAACAGTCTTAGTGAGCAGTAAATTAACTAACAACATACCAAAAGAGCATAAAGGAAAAGGAATAGGAATACAACCCTCCCACTCCAACCTCATTCTACAGTGATAGCCCCCAGACACACACTAAGCAGAAGCAAACATAGCAGAGCGTACAATTTAAAGTAAAGCAATTGTCACTCGAGTCAAGAGCGATGTTTTCCAAGTACAAATCCCAAGGTCTAAAACCAAGGTCAGATAAGCACCCAGGAAATACCGCTCTTGAGACCGAATGATGATACAACCAAACATCCATGACTCGGCTATCACTGTTATCATTGTTGCGATATCACCGTTAATTGAATGACCGGCACATTCTTTCAGCCGTCCGTCAAGGGCTAATGGTAACCCCGGTTCTAGACATAACTCCCGCACGTCATCGTGACCCGTGCCTAGGATTATCGAATCTACCCAGAGTACTCGACCATCAACTTAGTCTTTTGGGCGTCCCCATGTACTCTTGCTTAGAGCATGCTAGAACCTTCAACAACGATGAGATCTCAACCTCCTAGTCATCCTCCTCGACGACTATTGCCATACTAGCTCAAGCGCCTCTCGAGCATCCATTATCCTCAACTCGAATCATATCACCGAGTTATCAACATGCTTGGAATGATCCCGCCTGGATTCGACCAAGTCTTCATCATATGATTGCCTCGCTTCATAACATCCTCGCGAAGCTTCATCTCAACATCACATCATCAAATCTATGCATAAGAGCTTCATCATCCCGCTACATATGCCCCGAGCAGCTTTCCCAATCCAAGAGCCTTTCCTTTAGCTTTTGAATCACCTTTGGTCTAAATCTAATCATCAATCATCTAGTTCATAACAATCAATCAAATCAAACATCAATCCAAGCAATCAAGCATTCAAATATGATCTAAGTAGACAATTATAACAATAATGGCATTTTCGTAATTAAAGAGTTGAAAGTCCAATAAGCATGAAAACATGTATTATATCTCTACAAACTTGATGAATGAACTTGCATAGGTTAACATATGATAAAATGGATACAACATCATCATGAACAATGGATCTATATGGATCTACACATAGGATGAAGAAAATGCATGGAAATCTCTATTTTAACACCAAAACGAGCCAACAATCCGATATACTCCTTTGGATCCGTGTGAGAGATAATCACCACTCACCAAATCACCTAAACAATCCAAAAGATATCAACTTCAGATCTGGACAGCGAAGAACTAAGCTAGATCCGACAAGATCTCACTTCAAACGATGAAATCTCTCTTGAAAAGATGAAGATCTTCAATCTAAGCTCTTGAATCTTTAATCTTGATCTTCGATTTGGATGGATGGAAGCACTAGATTAGAGTGGAGAAAAGAAGTGAAGAAGTGTAGAAGTCGAGCTCTCAAAATGGCAGCACTTCGTCGCTTCAAAATCCGGATCCCAAAAAGTGAGAACAACCCCTCCTATTTATAGCTGAAAACTGCCTGAGTCGTAACTCGGCTATCTCCTTAAGTCGTTGCCGACCTAACATATGCCGACCTACGACCTAAAAACCCCCACGACTTAACAGAGCCTCCGACCTAACCCTTAGCCAACAACTCCGACCTAACAGATACGCGCGCCTCAACTCCTACGATCTAACACTTCTGCGCATACGACCTAACTATTAAGTCGACCTACGACTTAACACATACTTCGACCTAACACTTAGACGAAACCCAGCGACCTACGACTTAACAGGTTACGACCTAATTCCTTAAGCCTCCACGCGACCTAACACTTAGCCTAACTCCTAAGGTCGCCAACTTGTTAACTCCTTAGGTCCTTAGGTCGCCAACACTAGGTCGCTAACTCGGCAACTACTAGGTCGCTAACTCGGCAACTACTAGGTCGCTAACTCGGCAACTACTAGGTCGCTAACTCGGCAACTACTAGGTCGCTAACTCGGCAACTACTAGGTCGCTAACTCGGCAACTACTAGGTCGCTAACTCGGCAACTACTAGGTCGCTAACTCGGCAACTACTAGGTCGCTAACTCGGCAACTACTAGGTCGCTAACTCGGCAACTACTAGGTCGTTAACTCGCCCTGCCGACCTAATTACTTAACTAAATCCTAGGTTGCACAATTTTATAGGTCGCTCCAACTAACCCACGACCTAACACTAACTCGCAAGTCCTTAACTCGGTCACGACTTAGCTCTTAGGTCGTCCACGACCTAGGACTTAGACAAATTTCCCCAAAAATCTGAAATGACTTAAAAATGCAAAAATTCCAGATTTGACGAACTTTTCGATCCGTGAAAAATACGGGTCGTTACATTCTCTCCCCCTTAGGAATTTCGCCCCCGAAATTCCAAGCAAACAAAGCAATCAAAGACTATTCTGTACGCCTACCATCCATAGCAATCAACAAACAATGCATCCAATTCTAACTTAGCGTACAGAATTCTAAAACTTAGAACAAGTTACAATATCGCGAGATGAGACGACACCTTAGGGCCATACCTTGAAGAGTTCAGGATGAGCTGCTTTCATCCTCTCTTCCACCTCCCACGTACAGTCGTTATCATCATCACTCCATTGTATCTTGAGCATCTTAACTACCTTCCTCCTAAGCTGTTTCGTGTCGGTTTCCACAACACGAAGTGGCTTACGAGGTCTTCTATCAACTGGATCAACTTCAAAGTCTTCATAGCTATCAGCAGAAACCACCGTACTCGAGTCGTGCACATACTTCCGTAGATATGATACGTGAAAAACATTGTGCACACTCGACATTTTCTCTGGTAACTCCAATCTGTAAGCGAGCTTTCCAATTCGCTCGATAATCGGGAATGGTCCAACAAATCTCGGAGTCAATTTTCCTTTCTTCCCGAATCGAATAACATTCTTCAGTGGAGAAATCTTCACAAAAACCATATCTCCAACGTCGAATTCCAAATCCTTACGACGTTTATCGGCATAACTTTTCTGACGGTCTTGGGCTGCCTTCATCCGTTGCCGAATGATCTCTATGCAATCCGAAGTCTGTCGAATCATCTCTGGCCCAAGCATCAGCTTTTCTCCAGTTTCCAACCAACATGTCGGAGAGTTACACGGTCTTCCATACAATGCCTCATATGGTGCCATACCAATGCTTGACTGGTAACTGTTGTTGTACGCAAACTCCACCAAATGAAGGTGATCTTCCCATGATCCTCCGAAATCCAAAACACAAGCTCTGAGGAGATCTTCCAAAACTCGGTTGACTCTCTCAGTCTGACCATCTGTTTGAGGGTGATAAGCTGTACTCAAACACAACTCGGTTCCCAAGACTTCCTGGAAGCTCTTCCAAAATCCACTAGTGAACAATGGGTCTCGATCGCTCACTATACTCTTCGGAACACCATGGAATCGAACTATCCACTTCACATACAACTCAGCCAACTTTGATGCAGTCCTAGTCGATCGAACAGGAATGAATCGTGCACTCTTAGTCAGACGATCCACAATGACCCAAATCCCTTCATTTCCCGTTCTGGTTCTAGGCAATCCATCAATAAAATCCATCGACACTTGTTCCCACTTCCATGTAGGAACTTCTAAGGGTTGAAGCAATCCACTTGGCTTCTTCTGTTCAGCCTTTACCAACTGACAGTTCATACACTTGGAAATGAAATCTCCAACATCCTTCTTCATGCCTTCCCAGTAGTAGGTTCTCTTCATATCCCGATACATCTTATTTCCACCTGGATGAATTGTCAACTTCGAGTGATGACTTTCCTTCAGAACTTCACTCCTCAATTCATCTATATCGGGAACCACTAGTCGTCCTTGCTTTCGAAGCCAACCTTCTCTATCGACCTCGAATCCTTTATCCTTTTCTGGCTCCAATCCAGATTCCAATTCACGGATAATCTTGACAAGCTTATCATCTCGCTTTTGACTCTCGCCAATCCTTTCCACAAGAGTCGGTCTTATCGATAAGTTTGCCAACATTTCAGGTTCCAATTCGCATCCAGGCCTGAAGTCAAATCCAGCTAAATACTCGAGACTCTTCCATTCAGAAAACATGGCTCCCAATCCTGCATGTCTTCGACTTAACGCATCAGCCACTGCGTTACCTTTTCCCGGAGTATAAGCTATACCAAAATCATACGATGCCAAAAACTCTAGCCAACGTTGCTGCCGAAGATTCAAATCCTTCTGGGAGAAAAGATACTTCAACGACTTATGATCCGTAAACAACTCGAATCGAACCCCCAACAGATAATGCCTCCACATCTTCAGAGCAAATACAATCGCCGCTAACTCCAAGTCATGAGTTGGGTAATTCCTTTCATGCGGCTTCAGTTGTCGACTGGCATACGCAACAACTTTATCCTTCTGCATCAGCACTGCTCCAAGTCCAGTACCACATGCATCGGTGTAAACCACCATCTCATCATTCCCACTTGGAATAGTCAAAACAGGAGCACTCGTCAATCGCTCTTTCATGATTCCGAAAGCTTGCTCACACTTAGCACCCCAACTGAACACTTGGTTCTTCTTCGTCAATCCTGTTAACGGTGCAGCTATCTTGGAGAAGTCTTTGATAAACCGTCGATAATATCCTGCTAATCCAAGAAAACTCCTCACATCAGATGCATTCTTAGGTCTAACCCAATCCTGGATTGCTGCCACCTTAGCGGGATCAACCGCTATTCCATTTCCAGAAATCACATGGCCTAAGAACCTCACTTCACTCTTCCAGAAGTGACACTTCGAAAACTTAGCCTTCAGCTGATGTTTCCGTAAGATCTCCAAAACAATACGCAAGTGCGTCTTGTGCTCTTCTTCCGTTCTGGAATAAATCAGAATATCATCCACGAACACAAGTACGAACTTGTTCAACTGATCTCTGAACACTCTATTCATAAGATCCACAAAATATGCTGGCGCGTTAGTCAATCCAAATGGCATTACCAGCCACTCAAAGAAACCGGATGGTGTCCTAAAAGCAGTCTTCGACACACTATCCTTTGCCACTCTCAACTGGTGAAATCCCGTTGCCAAATCCATCTGAGAAAACACCTTAGCTTCGTGAAGCTGATCAAACAAGTCATCTATTCTCGGTAATGGATACTTGTTCTTCTTAGTCACCTTATTCAGCTCACGATAATCGACGCACAATCTCAACGACCCATCTGCCTTGGTTGCAAACACAACTGGTGCACCCCACTCGGACACACTACGCCGAATGAATCCTTTCTGCAAAAGATCATCAACTTGCACCCTCAACTCCTGCTGCTCCCTAGGCGCCATCCGCCTAAGGGGCATCACAACAGGTCTGGCTCCTTCAACTAGATCTATACGAAACTCGATCTCTCTATGCGGCGGCAACCCTTTGACTTCGTCAAAGACATCCTCGAATCCATTAGCGATCGGTACTGATGACAGTCCATCCCGTGGAACAACTAGCGAATACATGAAGCTCATGAAGACGCCTTCTTCATGCTTACATCGTATCACAATCTTTCGCCCCTCCACATTCTCGACTGTCACTTCCAACTTTTCGCAATCAACCTTAGCCGCATACTTCCTAAGCCAGTCCATACCCAAGATAATTCCGAACCCCGTAAAGTTCAGAACAAAGCAATCACAAACAAAAGAGCAACCATGACTCGACACAACTAGACCACGGCATAACATACACAAACAAGACGAACCCCCAACTGGATTAGTCACTACCAATGGCCTATCAACAATATCCGGCTTCAAACCTAACCGGCCTACTAGTTCATTACAAACAAATGAATGCGACGCTCCAGTATCAAACAAAACTCTAACTGGAACACCACATAGGAAAAGAGTACCTTGAACAACCACACTCTTTCCCTTTTCTTCAGCAGTAGGAGCTTTCGAAGACGACGGAACAGCTCCCAAAGCATAGGCTTGCACAATCTGCCTGTCCTTCCTTGGTTCTGGACAATTCTTCCTGAAATGCCCCGGCTTGTCACAGTTGTGACACTTCATCGGTGCCTTCGGATTCTTACAATCCTTAGAGAAATGGCCCTTCTGCTGACAATTGTAGCAAGTTACCTCGCCTTTCGGCTTCTTCTGGCCATCCTTACCCTTCTGCTGCTGCTGCTTCCTCTTCTGGTTTCCACCCTGCTGTGGTTTAGATTCTCCCTTGGTAACAGCAACAACAGGTCCTTCCTTAGGAAACAGACTCTCATGCCTAAGAGCTTTCTCCACAAGCTTCTCAAATGAATCGTCCAAATGATCCACCAACTGTCTCCCAAGATAACTATCCAAGCCGGTCACAAACTTCTCATTCTTCTGATAAGCAGATTCAATATACGACCGGGCATACTTGGACAAAGCTTCGAACTCAGAAACATACTCAAGAACAGATCTTCCACCCTGCTTGAGCTCTACAAACTTCTTGAACAGAACAGACTTCTGAGATGTAGAAATGAACTTAGCTTCAAATCTAGCTTGGAATTGCTCCCAAGTAATCTTTTCCTCCGCAGTATCGATGGTAATAGAATTCCACCAATCAGAGGCTCTCCCTTGAAGCTGCCTTGATGCCAACTTCCTCTTAGTTGCATCATCAATTCCCAAATCACCAAAGATCCTTCTACAAGCATCTATCCACCTCTGGACCTCAATGGTAGATTCTGTTCCCAAGAAAACCTTCCCTCCAAGAGCAGTATAATCCTTGCACAGCTTAGCAAAATCCACTGGTTTCGGAGTTTGGACTTGAACTCCAACATCAACTGCCGCCCCCGGAACTGGTATCCTTCTCATGATCGAAGTCATCATAGCTTCGAACATGGCTGCATAATCAGCAGTCTCTTCAGTAGCACGACCTCCCCTAGCAGCTGGTCTCCCTCTTCGACTCATTCTCAATATCTATAAGAAGGAATGATTAGAACATCTAGAGAATCAACTGCATAAAGGACTCAAATTCTACTAAGCCACTATATTATATATAGTAATCATCCATCAAAATACAATTACGTCTCTCATACGTAGTTACGACAGCGAGCGTTGGGTAAAATCGATTAACCAATGCTCTGATACCAAATGTGACGACCGCCCATGACCCCTACACCGAATCTAGAGATAGAGCGCTGTAAAGTGTGCCAGGCGACCATGGACGATTGTCAAGGTAAGATTAAAACAACAGGATCTATCGTATTACTCACAGCGCATGGACAAAATATAATAGAACATATGTATAGTGAAGCTTTACAGAATAAAATGACATCATATAAAACTCCATAATAGTTGAATACAAGCATCCACATAGTCAATACATCCAGCCTCACTACATAACTCTCAGAGAATACAAAACAGCGGAAAAATCCAGTACATATAAGAAGATAATATGCAACCCTCTAGCTCGTCTTCGATATCAGCATCGTGAGAAGAGAACAGCACCTGTCACCTGCTACCTAGTCTGCCCGTCCCAAAATGGACGAACAGCCCAAGGCAATAAGAATTAAAAACATAAAGCCTTGAGTCAGACAACAGTCTTAGTGAGCAGTAAATTAACTAACAACATACCAAAAGAGCATAAAGGAAAAGGAATAGGAATACAACCCTCCCACTCCAACCTCATTCTACAGTGATAGCCCCCAGACACACACTAAGCAGAAGCAAACATAGCAGAGCGTACAATTTAAAGTAAAGCAATTGTCACTCGAGTCAAGAGCGATGTTTTCCAAGTACAAATCCCAAGGTCTAAAACCAAGGTCAGATAAGCACCCAGGAAATACCGCTCTTGAGACCGAATGATGATACAACCAAACATCCATGACTCGGCTATCACTGTTATCATTGTTGCGATATCACCGTTAATTGAATGACCGGCACATTCTTTCAGCCGTCCGTCAAGGGCTAATGGTAACCCCGGTTCTAGACATAACTCCCGCACGTCATCGTGACCCGTGCCTAGGATTATCGAATCTACCCAGAGTACTCGACCATCAACTTAGTCTTTTGGGCGTCCCCATGTACTCTTGCTTAGAGCATGCTAGAACCTTCAACAACGATGAGATCTCAACCTCCTAGTCATCCTCCTCGACGACTATTGCCATACTAGCTCAAGCGCCTCTCGAGCATCCATTATCCTCAACTCGAATCATATCACCGAGTTATCAACATGCTTGGAATGATCCCGCCTGGATTCGACCAAGTCTTCATCATATGATTGCCTCGCTTCATAACATCCTCGCGAAGCTTCATCTCAACATCACATCATCAAATCTATGCATAAGAGCTTCATCATCCCGCTACATATGCCCCGAGCAGCTTTCCCAATCCAAGAGCCTTTCCTTTAGCTTTTGAATCACCTTTGGTCTAAATCTAATCATCAATCATCTAGTTCATAACAATCAATCAAATCAAACATCAATCCAAGCAATCAAGCATTCAAATATGATCTAAGTAGACAATTATAACAATAATGGCATTTTCGTAATTAAAGAGTTGAAAGTCCAATAAGCATGAAAACATGTATTATATCTCTACAAACTTGATGAATGAACTTGCATAGGTTAACATATGATAAAATGGATACAACATCATCATGAACAATGGATCTATATGGATCTACACATAGGATGAAGAAAATGCATGGAAATCTCTATTTTAACACCAAAACGAGCCAACAATCCGATATACTCCTTTGGATCCGTGTGAGAGATAATCACCACTCACCAAATCACCTAAACAATCCAAAAGATATCAACTTCAGATCTGGACAGCGAAGAACTAAGCTAGATCCGACAAGATCTCACTTCAAACGATGAAATCTCTCTTGAAAAGATGAAGATCTTCAATCTAAGCTCTTGAATCTTTAATCTTGATCTTCGATTTGGATGGATGGAAGCACTAGATTAGAGTGGAGAAAAGAAGTGAAGAAGTGTAGAAGTCGAGCTCTCAAAATGGCAGCACTTCGTCGCTTCAAAATCCGGATCCCAAAAAGTGAGAACAACCCCTCCTATTTATAGCTGAAAACTGCCTGAGTCGTAACTCGGCTATCTCCTTAAGTCGTTGCCGACCTAACATATGCCGACCTACGACCTAAAAACCCCCACGACTTAACAGAGCCTCCGACCTAACCCTTAGCCAACAACTCCGACCTAACAGATACGCGCGCCTCAACTCCTACGATCTAACACTTCTGCGCATACGACCTAACTATTAAGTCGACCTACGACTTAACACATACTTCGACCTAACACTTAGACGAAACCCAGCGACCTACGACTTAACAGGTTACGACCTAATTCCTTAAGCCTCCACGCGACCTAACACTTAGCCTAACTCCTAAGGTCGCCAACTTGTTAACTCCTTAGGTCCTTAGGTCGCCAACACTAGGTCGCTAACTCGGCAACTACTAGGTCGCTAACTCGGCAACTACTAGGTCGCTAACTCGGCAACTACTAGGTCGCTAACTCGGCAACTACTAGGTCGCTAACTCGGCAACTACTAGGTCGCTAACTCGGCAACTACTAGGTCGCTAACTCGGCAACTACTAGGTCGCTAACTCGGCAACTACTAGGTCGCTAACTCGGCAACTACTAGGTCGCTAACTCGGCAACTACTAGGTCGTTAACTCGCCCTGCCGACCTAATTACTTAACTAAATCCTAGGTTGCACAATTTTATAGGTCGCTCCAACTAACCCACGACCTAACACTAACTCGCAAGTCCTTAACTCGGTCACGACTTAGCTCTTAGGTCGTCCACGACCTAGGACTTAGACAAATTTCCCCAAAAATCTGAAATGACTTAAAAATGCAAAAATTCCAGATTTGACGAACTTTTCGATCCGTGAAAAATACGGGTCGTTACATGAAGCAAGGGAAGTCTTCTATTTCTGAGTATGTCACATCATTCGAGGCTTTATCTAAGTATGGTCTTGAATTCATTAGCACTTCTTATAAGAAGAATTTGAAGTTTGTCTCTGGTCTTAAGAAATATCTTAAGAAGACCTTATTGCTCCAGCTTAAGCTTTCTTTTGAAGAATTGGTTGATTCGGCACTTCATCTCGAAGCCGTCGAGAAGGAGTGTGATAATAGTGAGGATGTTGAGGTTTCCAAAAACCCCAACAAGAAGCAGTTTCCCTTTCAGAAGAAGCCTTTTCCTTCTAAGAAGAAGAAGACTGGTAGTGCCAATTCTCAGCCCCAGTCTGCTGAAACACCTTCCCTTCGGAAGTGTTTCAATTGTGGTTCTCCGGATCATATTATTCGAGCTTGTCCTAAGCCTCTCTTCTGCCGTTATTGCAAGAAGGAAGGTCATCATATTTCTGTTTGCCCTACTGTTCCGGGTGGTGCCAAGTCTGGCAAGCTCAGTGTCGCTAATGCTTCTGGAGGTTCATCTCAGTCCAAAGGTACATCTCCATCTATTTTGGAAAGTTCTATTTTGTTTCATGACCATAGTATACGAGTTCTTTTCGATACGGGCGCTTCACATTCTTTCGTATCGAAGAAGCTCGTCAATGATTTATCTTTGGATGTTTCTTGTATGGTTACTTCTTTAAGGATTGCGAATCCTATTGGGGGATCCGTGACCCTTAGCTTGCTTTGTGATGATGTTGAGATGGTTTTATGTGGCTTTTCTTTTCGTGCGAATCTGCACGTTATTTCTTGTCTAGGATTTGATATGATTTTAGGTATGGACTGGCTAGTGAGATATGATGCCTGGATTATTTGTTCGGAGAGAATTATATATCTTCGACATCCAGATTCGCCAACTCAGCTATCTCTTGTTCTTCGGGATGTGGATAATTCCGAAATGGCTTTATATTCTCTTGACTCACGAGATGATGATGATATATCTCGTATTCCGATTGTTTGTGACTTCTTTGGTGTTTTTGAGCCGGTTTCGGATTTACCACCTAAGCGGGCAATTGAGTTCCACATTGATCTCATTCCAGGCGCGCAACCAGTTAGTCGTCCTCCTACGAGGATGTCTACAAAGGAAAATGAGGAACTCAAGAAGCAGCTTTTAGAGCTTGCGTCCAAACAGTTGATCCAATCCAGTTTTTCACCGTGGGGTACCGCAGTCGTCTTTGTGAAGAAGTCCGATGGAACTCTTAGGCTTTGCATTGATTATCGTAAGCTTAACGAGTTAACCGTAAAGAACAGGTATCCATTGCCTAGGATCGATGATATGTTCGATCTATTGAGTGGTGCTAAGGTCTTTTCTCAGCTCGACCTTGCCATTGGTTTTCATCAGCTCCGAGTCGCGGAAGATAGCATACCTCTTACAGCTTTCCGCACTCGATATGGTTCTTTCGAGTGGCTCGTTATGCCGTTCGGTTTGACGAACGCTCCTGCTTTCTTTGTTGATCTAATGAATCGGGTATTCCGGGAATATCTCGATAAGTTCGTCCTTGTGTTCATCGATGACATTCTTGTTTATTCTAAGTCTGAAGCCGAGCATGCTAATCACTTGAGAATTGTCTTGAGCACTCTTCGTCACCATCAGCTTAAAGCCAAATTATCCAAGTGCCACTTTTGGGAGAACAAGGTTAAGTTCTTAGGCCATGTTGTATCTTCCGACGGCATTTCAGTCGATCCCTCAAAGATCGAAGCCATCCAGAATTGGAAAGGCCTGAGAATGTGCATGAGATCCGTAGTTTCCTTGGATTGGCGGGTTATTACCGTCGGTTCATCAAGGATTTTTCCCGTGTTGTGCTTCCTCTTACCAGCCTTACCCGAAAAGGCATTCGTTTTACTTGGTCTGACAAGTGTGAAGCTTCCTTTCTGACATTAAAGGAACTTCTCACTAATGCACCTATTCTTGTGGTTCACGAAGGGAATCATGATCTTGTGGTCTACATTGATGCTTGTGGTAGTGGTCTCGGTGCTGTTCTTATGCAGAAAGATCAGGTAGTTGCTTATGCTTCTAGGCAACTGCGTCCGAATGAAGTTCGCTATGCCACTCATGATCTTGAGTTAGCCGCCATTGTCTTCGCCTTGAAGATTTGGCGACACTATTTATTAGGCGAGCGCTTCATTCTTTATACCGATCATAAATCCTTGAAGTATTTGTTTACTCAAAAGGAACTCAATATGAGGCAACAGCGTTGGCTCGAGTTTCTTGCCTCCTATGATTTTGATATCCAATATACCCCTGGTAAGGGAAATCGTGTTGCTGATGCGCTTAGTCGCAAACATTCGGCTTTTGTTTCTTTGATGCTTGCCGAATGGGATGTTCTTGAGACTTTATCTTTGTGCGAAATTCGTGATCGAGGTTCATATTCTGATTCTCCTATTCTATTATTTAGTTTGGAAGCTCGACCCATTTTATTGGATCGTATTGCCAATGCTCAGCGGCGTGATCCTGATTTGTTGCATCTTATTCAGCTTTGTGTGTCTGAATCCTGTGATGAGGCGTTGCGGGATTTTAACATTGATTCTTATGGGTGTCTTCGCAAGAAGAACCGTCTTTTTGTGCCTTCTGATTTTGCACTTAGACATGACATTCTTGATGATTGTCACCGTTCTAAGTATACTATTCATCCCGGAAGTAGCAAGATGTATGCCGATATGAGTCGCCTTTATTATTGGGAAGGCATGAAGCGTGATGTAGCGAGTTATGTGAGTAATTGCATAACTTGTCAACGTATTAAAGCCGAACATCAGCGTCCTTCTGGTCTTCTTCAGCCTCTTGAGATTCCATTGTGGAAATGGGATCAGATTTATATGGATTTCATTGATGGTCTACCTCGATCGAGGTCTGGCCATACTTCTGTTTAGGTCATAGTTGATCGATTGACCAAGTCTGCTCACTTTATTCCAATTAAGTCCACTCGGACCGCTTCTCTTTTGGCTAAGCTATTTATCAAGGAAATCGTGAGACTTCACGGTGTACCTAGTTCGATTGTCAGTGACCGTGATCCTTTATTCACCAGTCATTTTTGGAAGAGTCTTCAGCAAGCTTTGGGAACAAAGCTTAATTTCAGCACAGCTTATCATCCGCAGTCTGATGGACAGACTGAACGGGTGAATCGTATCTTGGAAGATCTCCTCCGTATTTGTATTCTTGATTTTGGAGGTAGTTGGGAGGATCATTCACCCCTTGTGGAGTTCTCCTACAACAATAGTTTTCAGTCTAGTATCGGTATGGCTCCTTTCGAAGCCTTATATGGAAGACCATGTCGATCGCCTTCATGTTGGTTGGAATCTGGAGAGAAGCTTATTCTTGGTCCAGATTTTGTTCGTGATTCTTCCGAGAAGATTGATCTTATTCGATTGAGAATGAAAGAGGAACAGAGTCGCCAGAAATCCTACGCGGATAACCGTAGGAAGCCTCTCGAGTTCTCGATCGGTGATCTTGTTTTTATTCGTGTTTCTCCTTTGAAAGGGGTTATGCGTTTCAGTACGACTGGTAAATTGGCTCCTCGTTATGTAGGACCATTTTCTATTACTGAACGTATTGGCCCAGTGGCTTATAGAGAATTGCCTACTACTCATTTATCTGGCATTCATGACGTGTTTCACGTCTCGCAACTTCGGAAGTGTCTTCGAGAATCGGATTCTGTTATTACTTCTCCTGATTTGCAAGAGCTTGAGGTCTCACCGGACTTATCTATTGTACAACAACCTATTCGCGTACTTGCCACGGAGGTGCGACACCTTCGGAACAAGGACGTGCCGCTCGTTAAAATTCAATGGTCCGCTAATCCCAATAACTGTGCTTGGGAAACCAGATAATTTATTTAGCGATCATATCCGGGTTTTCTATCTTTGCTTTGAACGGTGAGTAATTTTTTTTCATCTCAAACTTAATTCCTTTTCTTTTGTTTGTTGTTGTATGTAGTTGTTACAAATATCGTCTCTAGGAAATTGCAGGGACGCAATTTTGTAAGGAGGGGAGATCTGTAACAACCCGCATGTTTGACAATTCTATATTTAAATGTTTAATTTAAATGTAGCGTCGTTAGTCGGATTTTAGGGTCCGAAATGTTACTTTTTGCAAACGGACGAATTGGAGCTCGAAACTATTTCCATTGAGTTCAAAATGGCATTTGCGATCTTTTTTAGTATAGTCTTTGATATGTTTGGAGTAAGATGACTTTTGCCACTTTTTTCTATTTGGGTTTGGGTTTGGGTTCAGCCCTTAACCCCACTTAACCCCCTAGCTCTCTAACTCTTCATCCATTCACTCCCATTTCATTTCATTTCCTCAAGCAAACTGAAAATGGTGGAGAGGAAGAGGAATTAGAAATTACAAAACCCTAGTTTCTTCTTGCAACTCGAATTCTTGCTCCAAAAATCAAAGAGAAAGATAGGTAAGCCTCCTCTTCATCTTCTCCAACTCTTCTCCTCTTCAATTTCAGAAATTTCCTAACCCTAATTTGGGAAATATGTGTTTATTCTTAGATTGAAGTTTGTAGAGTTGAAGTGGAGTGTGGTTGGTTGTTTCTTTGCATTTGAGCTCCTTCTTCTTAGTTTTGTGTAAAAAGGTGAGATTTTATCTCACATCTATGACTATAATCATCTTTGAGTGATAGGTATGGATTCCTATTACTTGTTCATATGCATTTGATCTTTGTTTGGATCGGTTTTATGTACATTCCAATTCTTGGGTTTCAAAGTCTAATTTTTATGAACATTCCTTTATGGATGTTTTGATCTTGTTTTGGTAATGAATCGATGTGCTTATAGGACCGGGCGACCGTTAGGCGTGAACCCCTAGCGTCCGTGCTCGACCGATTGAAAGTTGGGAGAGTTTGATCATCATTTGAATAGGCTGGAAACAGCCCAGGTTCAGGTCCGGCCGACCGAACTCAGGGTCCGGTCGACCGACCTGCTACCTGAGCTATTCCCTGCCTCTATTTTGGAAGTGCAGGAATTCAGGCTCCAGCTGACCGACCCAGGAAGTCCGGTTGACCGACCTGCTTCCCGAGAATTTTTCCAGAACAGTGTCCGGTCGACCGAGCCCTGTAGCCGGCCGACCGACCTGCTCCTGTTTTGCCTATTTTTGTTCGTTTTGTTTGATTTTCCAAATTTTATCGATTCAAGTTGGTTCTTAGTGTTTGTTATTGCATCTTTGGCTTTTGATAACTTACTTTTGA
Organism: Allium fistulosum; assembly: GCA_030737815.1. Taxonomy (NCBI): domain Eukaryota; kingdom Viridiplantae; phylum Streptophyta; class Magnoliopsida; order Asparagales; family Amaryllidaceae; genus Allium; species Allium fistulosum. The sequence goes on from CM060902.1 coordinate 1,461,375,193, forward strand.
CTTCAATTCACGGTTTTTATAAATACTCCCTCTAAATCGTATTAAAAGCTCCATTCTCCGATTTGTAAACTCTATTTAAAACACTCACGATTTCGCACTACGAGCGAAGTGGGAGGAGAATTAAATGATTAGATAAAACTCGTGCAATGAACACGTGCGTTCATCTTTTCCGTTAATTCCCAATCTATTCGTTTGAACGTTTTGACCTTTGTGTCTAGTTTACCGATGAAATGAGGTAAACTTTGTACTGCTTTGAGTGTGAAGATGACTGACAGATAGTAAACCGTTTAGTGCAAACGAGTGGTTATGGGACTCACGTTAACACTTTTCGGATTCCTTTTTGAGAGTTATGACACATTTTGCCAGTTAGTGGTGTCCAGTACTGGGCCTCCGGACCTTCACCACTACGGTTTGTTGCCTTCGGGTTTGTGCCTTCGGGTTTGTTGCCCTATAGTATCGCTTCCGATGTTGGTTTTTTGGAGCCGCATGGGTGATATTGGGTTTGGAGCCTTCGGGCTTATGGATCCTTGTTATACAGTACTGAGCTCGAGCATCTTTTGTTGTTTTGATTGATATGTACATTCCCTAGTGCATCGCCTTTCGTTGTTGGTCTTTTTGAGCCGCATGATATGTAGCGATCATCTAGTGGAACTTGTGTACCTTCATTGGTATTTGTTATTTGCCTTTTGGCTTGATTTGGGATATGATATCCTTTGCTTGTTGAGATGCCGATGATATGAGGCTTGTTTTGTTATGATTCATCTTATGTTAGATGATTGAGTTATCTCCTTTAGAGATATTTGTTGTACTATATAACCTTGCAGGTTTGCTATTCAGTTTATCTAACTGATTTGTTATTTAGACTGACCCGTGTAGTTTATACTCGGGTCAGACCGAGATGTTTCAGGTTAGGTGCTTTTGGACTTAGCCTATTTTGCTTCTGCGTGGACTACTCCGCTAGCTTCTTTTTGTCATAGCTTTTTGCGTAGTCCCATTTTGTTGTAACTCTGATATGTATTTTTTTGGATTCGCCTGTATATTGTGGTTTGCTATACCACTTGACATGTATTATTTTGTATACTCTGTGATGTATCTGGGTATGTGTAATGTATTTGATGTTTTACTGTTCTGTGATGTGTGTTACATTGAGTTGTTACATTTTGTTCTGATAGATCCTATAGCCATTGTAGTTTTGCTTTAAGTATTTATTGAACTTGTCGAACCACATGAGATGATAAAAACCACTTTTCGGCGTGTTCAGTAGATAGTTAAAGTAAGACTACACATGGTCGCTTCCATTATACTCTATTGTTCGCATTAGCAGACGGTATTATCCATATAATACTCTTTGTTAATGAGGCTCTCGGAGTGGGGCGTCACAGTTTGCGTTGGGCTTCGAGACCATGGTCGCTGATCATCTTCAAACGTCGAGATGGAGGAGCTAGGGTCGGTCAACCATCGGCGATGATGGGTTATTTTCGAACGTGAAATACCTGAAGGGGAAGAAGAAAACAAACGCGGCCAGGATTCTCTCAAGTGAAATCGAACGGCCAGAAGTGAAAGTAGGTTTAAAATATAAAAGAAAATTTTGAAATTAATTTTATATATAATCGTATAAACTTTAAAGTTGCGTAACTTTGTCATACGAGGTTGGGATTTGACGAAACAAGTTGCGTTGGAACCGTATCGACGAGCACTACGCAATGGAGCTGGTTTGGAATTAATTGGAACTAGTTTGAATTTTGGGTAAAATTAAATGCGTGTTTAATTTTATTTGAAACGAAATACTGCAACCGTTATTGAAAGCAAGGTGAGAACTTCTCACTCAATCGAATATTTGTTTCGATTTAAATTTTAAATAGTTAGATTTAAAATTGTTGATAGTGTTGATTGTGTGAATTGGATGATGATTGTTATTGGTTGCATTGAAATAGACCCTATACGCCGCATATTAAGCGGAGGTTATTTATTAAAAACATATACCGCGATAATTCCACCGTGAAGTGGAATTGGTATTATATATGTATTTGGAGTTGATTTCCCGCATTATATAGTGGATGAGACCCTATTGCGCCACATAATAGCGGATAATATTTATAAATCCCATATACCGCGATATTCCACCTCAAAGTGGAATTGGTATTGTGATAACATCTGTGGATGTAGGGAAACAGGTTGGAGGGATCCAACTGGATTCCTCAAATAATTGAATTTATTTCAATGTTGTGTGTTGATTATTTATAATCTCCGTGTGATTATATTTGTGAATTGGAATTGTTGAAGGCTATAATTCAGCCGAATGTGTTTTTGGTATCGTTGGATGCCAGAAATAAATAAAATTGGATTTTCGAAATTCAAGTTGAAAATTTATCGAAAAATTTATTTTTTGAGAATTGGATAAATTAAAGGAGTTTTAAAAAGATAAAAGTCTTATTTTTCAACCATATTGAACAAGATTTCAAATTTTGGGAAAAAAGGGCTAAATAAATGGATTTCGATAATATTACTTATAAGTTGAAGAATTTATTTAAAATTTAGATTTTTGAATAGATTTGAAGAGATAAAGAAATTTATTTTAAAAGGAAATAATTTGGAAATTTGTTGAAAATTTGATTTGGTTTTTTGAAATAAATTTGAAAATCAATTTGAAATTAATTGATTTATAGAAATTTATCTGATTTAAATTAATCAGATAATTAAAAGTAATCCTGCTTATGGATGTTTGAATTGTATTGGATGTTGAATTATTTGATATCCCAAATATGTGATGCTTTGTGATATATCATGTTCTGTGTTGTGATTTGTGATCTATTTATCTGTGATATATATATCTGTGATCTGTGAATGAAAGATGAGCGTTATAGTTTATACCGCTTATCAAATGTATTGTTATATTTGATCTGTGACGATTGAATGTTGTTGCACTATTGTGTTAAACCCGTAGACTACACAATACACACACAAATGTGGATTTCACGTGGAAATCAGTAAAGTCACAGATTTTTAACAATTCTAAAGATTGAATTTTTGACTCAAAAAAAATAGTTTTGGAATTGGAATTGAAAGTTTTTGAAAATGAGTTTCAAAAATAAAAGTTATTTTTTTATAACTTAATAAAATTGAAATTTGAGTCATTTGATTTAAATTTGAATTCAATATTGGAAATTGAATTCAATACTTTGGGAATTTTGGTTTAAAAGAGTTTACAAGTGTAAAAGGTGTTTATATGGGTTTTTAACCATTTAAAATATGGTTTTGGAAATTTAAAATTAAATTCAAGTTTTATACTTGGATGGCTTTAACCTGTGTAATTGTAACCAGTTTTTCCCAAAACGAAAACTATTTGTTTTCAAATAATAATAGCTTTCATAAAGTGAAAAGAAAGATCTCCAATTTGTATCGAAACATTTCAAGTTGAAATGAAACTGTGAGTAGTTTTGAAAAACTATGAATTAACCTTTGTGAAGATGACTAAGCTTTATTTTGAAATCAAAGAAGATTTTGAAAGGTGTATCTTTTATATTATAAAAGACTTGAATTGTGAATAGTTTTGAAAGTATAAATTAAATCTTAATATAAAGATTTAATGGGTGAATCCAATTGAAATGGAAATTGATTTGGAAATCTGTGAATGAATCTTTATGAAACTGGGTAAACTTTGTGAAGTAAATCTTTTTGTTTAAAGATTTAAAATGGTAATTTGTTTAAACCATTTAAAGGAAAGGATTTGGGTAATAAGTTGTGACTTAATTGAAATCCCTATATCTATATGTTTTAAAAATATTGTGCTCACTATTCAGATTAGCCGGGAGAGGACCTTTGTGTCATATAACCCATTCCGAATAAGTGATATGACGATATGGATAATATTTGAAGACTGGTGGTGAAGATCGGGTATTTGTGATAACGATAGGATGACCTATCGATTGTCTCTGCACCGTTAGCTACGGTATAGAGATTTCCTTTGTGATGGGAAGTTCGATTGGGATTGTGAATACCCGGATTGCAAGGGCTTCTTCGGAAGTGCCTTCGGTTCTGTTCGAACCCGAACAGACTTGTATGGTTACATGTCTGACATTACATTTTGAGATGTAAAGCTGATTTCTTTCAAATACATTTTTGTTGGTGGTGGAGAATTTATTCTCTTAGCTTAACACCCTTCTCAAAGACGTACGAGCTCAGAGGTTATGTAGTTGAAAGTTACCAGTGATATACTCCCAATTTGGTAGTGTGGCATGCTGAGTGTTGCTGTGTGATGATTACATATTGATCATTTGTTGATCAAAGCGTGACTTTGTGAAAAATCGTAGCTTTGTGGACGAGACCTCTTCGGACCTCACAACCCAGAAATGGTCGAAACAGGAATATGCGGCAAGGTTATGAGGGTCGCTCCCTTTAGGGTATGTCATTTCCTTCTGGAAAAGGGTGGTATCAGGTATGGAGCCCTGGTATTTAACCTATGTGGTTACTCCAATCTCATTTACTGTGTGATTGTTGTTTTGTTGAGGTGCCTCGGATAAAGGTCCCAAAGTACCGGGGGGTGGCATATTCGTGTTGTAGTTACCCAGTGTAAGGGGAAACCCAGCCTTGTGTTGGCAGAGAGCTAGTTAGTTCTTGGGACGTCCATCTAGAGGCGTACCCATTGGCAGTAGGAAGTTCCTTAGCCTGACCATTTGTTGGAAAATCCAAAGAAACAATACGAACCTTGTACGGTTTTAGTTGTATAACCTGCTATGGAATGTGGTGGTAACTTGCTATTGAACATAGTAGCTATAGTAGGCATAAGTGCGAAATGCCTATGCTGGCTAAGATTAATATTATACTTTCAAAATGTTTTTCTGCACTATGCACTAATAATAATATCATATCAAATGATTTTGCCTAGTAAGCATGTTTGACTATCATAAGGAGAAATCTCTTCCAATTCTGCGTTTGCATTGTGTGTGTTGCGGGAGGCCTTATGGTAGTTTCATTTTCCAAAAAGCATTGCGGATGTCTTTTACTTCCTTTGTTGTTGTTTTTAAAGATAATAACTGTTTTAAGTTCTCACACTAGTCCCATGACTGACCTGGAGTTTATTGTTCTCTTCCTAAACTCTGGGTGCCCATCATTTTCCACACGGGCAGCCTAGAGTCAGGTTATCAGGTCATTCTGGATTCAGGTGATGTTGTGGAGCTCAGTGGCGAGCTGGATGGCGAGACGTAGCATTTGTATATGATATTATTATTCCGCTGTGTATTCTGTATGAGGACAAGTTTGTATAACTGTCCATTGATGTATTGTGTTGTATATTGACTCTGATGATGATGTATTGTATAAAATGATATAATTCTTTGATTTAAAGATTTTCCATTTATCAATTATATGTTGTTCCGCTGCGATATGTGAGATTCTGATATTGTTTCTGTTTCTGTGTTTTTCTGTTCTCTTTTTCTTCTATCTTCTTCTACCTCTTCTTTTTAACCATAACAATTCGGTTTTCCGGCATTCGATTGCTCGGCGGTTGATACAGTGGACGTATTAATGTCGATTTTCGAGCATCGAAAATCCGGAGCATTAAATGTCTGCAACTATTGCTGAGCTCGCCATTGAAGAAGAAGATGAAATCAAGAAACATAAGTTCACCAATGAAGAAAAAGATGAAATCAAGAAAGATAAACTCGTTATTAAAATAAATCGTGCAAGAAGCGGAGGGGTATTTTAGGGAAAAAACAGCCGAAATGAAATACAGGGACCTGCAAAGTATGTTTTCTTGCAGGAGGAGTTTTAGTGAATTAAGTTTGCTTTTAGGGATGCGTGCCTAATATTCGCTAAAAAAAATAAGAGTTTCTGCTGTGTCACTCCAAGGTGTAAACTCAACTCTTGGTGATACAATGATATTTAACAATTTAAATATTGGATATGTACTGTGACGCCCCACCTCTATACTCACACTAGCCAAGGACACTACGGGGTAATGCCGTCGACTAGCACGAAGAATAAGGCTGTTGAGGAGCGACCATCTATGTAATTGCTTTGTTCGAGTACCGATATGTCAGATAATATAACTTACATTTCATTTCAAGAGGAAATCCGACATATCAAATACAAACACAAAGCTACCACACAGTGGCTATGAGGACTTCAGAAACAAATATAGAAATAAACATTACACAAATCAGTCACAGATATTCATATCACAAAGGCGGAAACAGATATGAATATAACACATAAAAGTGTACATCAAAATAGTGGTCAAACTAGATCCACTACATCACAAAAAAATAGATACAAGTGCTAGACAAAAGAATATGTATACATCAAGGAGTCTTTATCTCAAATGTATACTAACAAAAACTACTAAGCTAAAGTAGTTAGCCAAAAGTCAGATGAAGGACCCTGATAAGAAGTCAAGCAGGAGCACCTGAAATACCTCGGTCTGACCCGAGTATTATTTTAGAAGAAAATAATAAACAGATCAATCTAGCTATAAATATCAGATAAAATGAGATAGGATAAGAGATATGACAAAAATGTATGATAACAATAATGCCATACTGTCACAAGTATACATTCAATAACAATAAAAATCATACAATATCTCAAATCTACTCAAACACCAAAAGAATGTCATATTCTTTAAATTATTCACCAAAACACAAATATCGATAAAGCTTATCAATGCCAATCGCATAAAAATTGGTGAAACACAAATTCTAGAAATCATCAACTAGAAATCCAGAAATCATAAAAGGGGGAAGGCCTATCACAAAAGGGAGCATGAAAACTCACCAACACGTGTATCACAAACGGGTCGCTAACCCATAGTCGCCAACCATAGAGCTGGTGCCACGACTAGTACAGCGAACGCCCGAGGAACCTGAAACTCAAATAATCCAAAACATCGACGTAGTACAGCATTACGCCCGATGAACCAAACTCAAATAATACGGAACAACGACGTAGTACAGCGTTACGCCCGATGAACCAAACTTAAATAATACAGAACAACGACGTGGTACAACGTTACGCCCGATGAACCAAACTCAAATAATACGGAACAACGACGCAGTACAGCGTTACGCCCGATGAACCAAACTCCAATAAAACCATAGGTCGCTAGCCTATAAAAACGAGATGAAACTCAACAGATCGGGGTACAGTCCCCCACACAGACAAAGGGACATCGCATATCGCTAGTCTAAACCACAAAATGATCATCATCGATCATCAAGAAGTGTCGATTACACTAAGCTAGTAAATAAATGAGTTTAGCTTCATGTCCCATAACCACTGGCTTAACTTAAATATTTACGAACAAATTGTAGATTTCCACTCGAATATTGTCACAAGAGTTCAATCGAACAAGTCCAAGAATTAACCGACGAAGTAAATGCAAGCGTTTCATACCACTTGTTTTACTAAGCCGTTTAATTAGATTTCTCATACGAATAAGGTAAAGGTTTATATATACTAATAGATTGGAAAATGGTTTTAAAAGAGAGCTTTATATTTAAAATAGTGTCGAAATCGTTTTGATGAAAGAGTTTGAGTATTTACTACTAGTATAAAAACCTTTGTATTTAGAAGTGACAAACCATAGAAACGATTGTAGAAACAATCAATTAACAAAAATTCACATACGAAGACATGATAAATCCAAAGAAATCAATACCAAATCCATCAAAATGGATATTCCCAAAAATCCCGAAAAAGAAGTCATCAAAGTCGATAAAAGTGATAACAACTAATCGGAGCAACTAAAATCGATTAACATTGGAAATTCCCTCAAAAACAGCCTAAACAGGCAAAAATGAACAGTTCAAGACGTTTGGGTGTCAATACAGACGTCTGGATTTAGGTTCTGGAAATTCCAGAAAAAAAACTCCCAGATGTCTGGTTCGGCAATCCAGACGTCTGGAATTAGTCTCTGTCTTTTTTTTTTTTAAATTCTGCATGCATATATTTCTGCTCCAGGTCCAAACCAGACTTCTGGACTTGGTCACCAGATGTCTGGTCACCTGGTCTGGGCAACCATTTGCCTAGGCCAAAGTGGCCAAAACGTATCGGGAGCGATCGGACGAGCAAAGACGACTAAGGATTTATGCCTAGCGACCACCCAGCCTTAAAGGCTCTTCGATACAACCCAAATATCAATGTCCAAACATACATAGTAGGATTTTCATAAAATTGGACCAATACGCCAAAATTTGGAAAATTCACCAAATCAATTCAAATCAAAAGCAAATGATCATGCACAAATGTTAGGAATTCATACCTAACAACAAAGAAAGTTATAGATGTAGATGTGAGTTAAAGAACTCACCTTTAACTCAAAAACAATAAACGAGAAGCTCTAAAACAAGCTAAGATCAATTCCTCTTCACCAACGACTCAAGAAGCTTCAATCTAAGCTCATAAGAAGAATATTTCCTAAGTTAGGGTTTAGGCATTTCTGAGATTGTGGAGAGATTGAGATGGAGAAGAAGAAGAGGATGCTTACCTTAGCTTCTCTTTGATTTTGGAGCAAGGACTTGAGTTTCCAAATCAAACTAGGGTTTGGAATTACTATTTCCCATTCTTTTCCGCCATTTTCTCTTGAGCTTGAAAGTATTAGGAAATGAAAATGAATGAAGAGGAAATGGGGTGGAGTTAGGGTATTATGATGGTTTAGTGGGCTGAAACCCAAACCCAAAGCCCAAGTAGAAAAATAGCAAATTCTACTCAACTCCAAACATATCGATGTTTATACTCAAAAAAGTTGTAAACACCATTTTAAACTCAATGGAAGTGGTCTCGAGTCCCAATTCGACTGTTTACAAAAAGTAACATTTCTGACTTTAATCTGATTAACGATGCTATATTTAAATAAAACATTTAAATATACAATCGTAAAATATGTGGGTTGTTACAGACTCCCCTCCTTAAAGAAATTGCGTCCTCACAATAATTAAGAGGAAAATAAAGAGTAACAACCATAAAAGAATATCAAAACAAAAGAAAATTTGAAATAAGAAGTTCACCATAAAAGAGCACGAAAGAATAAGTCCGGACGTGTTTGCTCGATGAATTCTCAAGATTCCCAAGAGCAATCTTTAGGATTTGAGGACCATTGAACTTTCACAAGAAGAACATCTTTATTTCGAAGGCGTTTATCCTCCGAAGCAATGATACGAATAGAATGTTGCTCATAAGTCAAATTTGGTGAAACTTCAATTTCTTCAATTACACCGGGATCAAGAATAGAATTGGAATCCCTAAGGTATTTCCGTAATTGAGAGGCATGGAAAACGTCATGAATAGCAGTAAATTAAGCCGGTAATAAAAGGCGATAAGCCACGGAACCAATGTGTTCGGTGATGGGAAATGGACCAATATACCGAGGTACAAATTTTCCCAATCGACTGAAACACACAACACCCATCATAGGTGAAACACGAATAAAGTCTGGACCTAAAACCAGCTTCTCACCGGCTTCAAACCAACACGAAGGAAATCGGCATGGTCTTCCGTAGAGTGCCTCGAAAGGTGCCATACCAATACTAGATTGGAAGCTATTATTATAGGATTACTCAACAAGAGAAATATGATCTTCCCAACTTCCACCAAAATCAAGAACACATGCACAAAGAAGATCTTCAAGAGTTTGATTCACACGCTCGGTTGGTCCATCGGATTGAGGACGATAAGCGGTGCTAAAATTAAGCTTTGTTCCCAAAGCTTTTGAAGACCTTACCAAAATCCACTAGTAAAATAATGGATCACGATCGCTAATAATAAAAGGAACGCCATGCAATTTAACAATTTCTTTGACATAGAGTTTAGCCAAAAGAGGTATGGTCCAAAAGAGAAGAATGAGCCTTAAGGCTACACAAAATAAGAGATGAACATGAATCGGATTCACGATCTCGAATCTCACAAGTGGATAAAGTCTCGAGATCATTCCATTGGGATATCATCATGGAAACAACCGCTTGTTGCTTAAGACTAAGGGCATCGGCAACCCGATTACCCTTTTCTAGGAGTATAAAGAATATCAAGATCATAAGATGCAAGGAACTCGAGCCAACGTTGTTGACGCAAATTAAGTTCCTTTTGAGAAAATAAACATTTCAAAGATTTATGATCGATGTAGAGAACAAATTTCTCTCCCAAAAGATAATGATGCCAAATTCTAAGAGCGAAAACAATAGCCGCGAGCTCTAGATCATGAGTGGCATATCTAGTCTCGACAAGCTTTAATTGTCAAGAAGCATATGTGATAACACGTTCCCTTTTGCATGAGAACGACATTCAAACCAATACGACTAGTATCGGTATAAACAATCAATTCTTGGTTCCCTTCGGGAATCGCAAGAATAAAAGCATCGAAAAAGAGTTCTTTTAATTGATCCTCTTTCCCGAAAAGCTAAGACATTCAAAATTATAATTAACTTTATGTAATCATCCTTTTTAGAAAAATTTACTTATTACAAGTCAATTTACTGTGTCTGACTGCCTCATCATAGCGTTTAGGAGATTCCTATCGATAACGTTGATCAAGCGCATCGACCAGAATTCTTAAAGCACTAAATGGGCAAAACAACACAAAATCATCTTCTATATGATAAATATGTCTCTTATAAAATTTACAAACATTCTTTGCTTGTTTTAAGAACAAAATCCAATCACACTTATAAATATATTGTTAAAAAGATTTGCAAATTTTAAATTGTTGTTTTCATCCATAATCAATAAATACAAGGATGGGCTCATCGAGATATTCGTAGAATACTCGATTCACAAAATGGATGAAATAAGGTAGAAGGTTCGTCAAACCGAATGACATAACAAACCACTCACAAGAATCATAACGAGTGCGGAATGCGGTAAGTGGAATGCTACCCTCCGCAACTCGTAGCTGATAAAAACCGATGGCAAGGTCGAGCTGAAAAGACCTTAGCAACCCTCAATAGATTGCTTAGGTGATAATCCTAAGACAAGCTCAAATATATCGGAAAATTCACAAACTACATTAATGAGAGAAATAACATTCTCCACATCATGTAGGTTTAAAGAATAAAACGATGTCACCGAATTGGAAATCGAAATCATTAAGAAAAGAAGAAATCTGCTTAACAGATTGAGGATGTCTAAGATATATAGTCCACTCAGGACATAGGATGTGGGCTTAATAATGATCAAACCAATCCTTTCCCAAAAATCAATTTCGAAGCCTAAGAAACGCATAACATGCAAATCGGCTCGAAAAGAATAATCACATAAAATAATCTCGACATTTTGTCAAAGTAAACAGAGTGTTGTAGATCCACCAACCAGATTCGCAATTCTTAGTGAAGTCATCAAGCCCATAATATTTAAAGAAAAAGAATCAACAAGTTCTTTTGATATAAAAGAGTGGGATGCACCCGTATCAAAAAGAACTCGAATAGGATAATCACAAAACAAATTAATGTCATCAAGGGTAGAATGAGAAATACCTTGACCAAGAGAAGTGTCACTAGGAGCTTGCACTACATTCAACTCTCCCTCTCTCCTACTTTGGAGTATGGGGCATGTAGATATAAGATGGCCCGAACTTTTGCAATAACGACAAAAAAGGTATTTCAGACACTCATTTGCATAGTGGTCCGTAGAACCGCAATTATAGCATCGTCCACGACTAGAGGTAGGAGACTTGGCTACCGATGTTTCTTGCTTTCCTTTCTTGTTGGGATTAGGGCCTTTGAACTTAATAGGCCTCTTCATGTTATGGTTGAAGTTCTATTTGGCACTCACAACTTCAACATCACTTTCTCTATCGGCCTCTTCAAGTCGAAGAGCGATATCTACAAGCTGATCGAAAGAAACTTCCAGTTTCAGAAGTAAAGGCTTTTTGAGGTTCTTATTCAACCCATAAACAAATCTTTGATTTTTCTTCAATGGGGTATTAATATATTCGACCCCATATTTAGAGAGAGATTCAAAAGATGCGACGTAGTCGGTCACAGAAGATTCACCTTGAACAAGGTTAATAAAGCACCGAGCTAAAGTTACTTTTTCAGCCTCAGGCACAAACTTCAATTCGAATCTTTCCCGGAATTACTCCCAAGTAAGATCCGCTTCGATAATCTCAGAAACAAAAAGCTCATACCAATTTAATGCTCTTTCTTGGAGCATGCTAGAAGCCACTTGGACTCGATGTAGATCCACAAGATTCATGCGAGAAAAGATGCGAGCGCATGATCTAAGCTAAGCTTGGATTTCTATAACGTTTTTGGATCCCTTGAATCGCCTTCCACCCAAAGCGGTATAATCTCTGCACAAGCGTGCAAACCCGGATTTAGGGTGAGTAGGCACTGGAACGGGTCCGGTAGCTTGGGCATTGTTCACAAGATCTAAAAGTTGTTGAGCAGACATAAATACTCCATCCTGAGGAGTAGCACTGGATTGACCGGCGCTAGGACGGCCAGATCTAACCATTTCTATTCTTTAAAAAAGAAAGAAGAGGAAAAAGGTTATCCACATAATGAATATCAACAAACTTGATTGATAAAACAAGGCATCATAAAAAGAAATAGGATAGAACGGTACGAAGACTCGAACTAAATCCTATGGCACGATTCCTAAGAAAGACTTAGGACAATGATCCTTGCTAGATTATTCTACATTGTTCCAAAGTTTGGCTTTGATACCAAGCTGTGACACCCCACCTCTATACTCACACTAGCCAAGGACACTACGGGGTAATGCCGTCGACTAACACGATGAATAAGGCTGTTGAGGAGCAACCATCTGTGTAATTGCTTTGTGCGAGTACCGATATGCCAGATAATATAACTTACATTTCATTTCAAGAGGAATCCGACATATCAAATACAAAATCAAAGCTACCACACAGTGGCTATGAGGACTTCGGAAACAAATATAGAAATAAACATAACACAAATCAGTCACAGATATTTATATCACAAAGGCGGAAACATATATGAATATAACACATAAAAGTGTACATCAAAATAGTGGTCAAACTAGATCCACTACATCACAAAAGAATAGATACAAGTGCTAGATAAAAGAATATGTATACATCAAGGAGTCTCTATCTCAAATGTATACTAACAAAAACTACTAAGCTAAAGTAGTCAGCCAAAAGTCAGGTGAAGGACCCTGATAAGAAGTCAAGTAGGAGCACCTGAAACACCTCGGTCTGACCCGAGTATTATTTAAGAAGAAAATAACAAACGGATCAGTCTAGCTATAAATATCAGATAAAATGAGATAGGATAAGAGATATGACAAAAACGTATGATAACAATAATGCCATACTGTGACAAGTATACATCCAATAACAATAAAAATCATACAATATCTCAAATCTACTCAAACACCAAAAGAATGTCATATTCTTTAAATTATTCACCAAAACACAAATACCGATAAGCTTATCAATGCCAATCGCATAAAAATTGGTGAAATATAAATTCTAGAAATCATCAACTAGAAATCCAGAAATCACAAAAGGGGGAAGGCCTATCACAAACGGGAGCATGAAAACTCACCAACACGTGTATCACAAATGGGTCGCTAACCTATGGTCGCTAACCATAGAGCCGATGCCACGACGTAGTACAGCGAACGCCCGAGGAACCTGAAACTCAAATACTCCAGAACATCGACATAGTACAGCGTTACGCCCGATGAACCAAACTCAAATAATACGGAACAACGACGTAGTACATCGTTACGCCCGATGAACCAAACTTAAATAATACGGAACAACGACGTAGTACAGCGTTACGCCTGATGAACCAAACTCAAATGATACGGAACAACGACGTAGTACAGCGTTACGCCCAATGAACCAAACTCCAATAAAACCCTAGGTCGCTAGCCTATAAAAACGAGATGAAACTCAACAGATCGAGGTACAGTCCCCCACACGGACAAAGAGACATCGCATATCGCTAGTCTAAACCACAAAATGATCATCATCGATCATCAAGAAGTGTCGATTACACTAAGCTAGTAAATAAATGAGTTTAGCTTCATTTCCCATAACCACTGGCTTAACTTAAATATTCAAGAAACAAATTGTAGATTTCCACTCGAAAATTGTCACAAGAGTTCAATCGAACAAGTCCAAGAATTAACCGACGAAGTAAATGCAAGCATTTCATACCACTTGTTTTACTAAGCCATTTAATTAGATTTCTCATACGAATGAGGTAAAGGTTTATATATACTAATAGATTGGAAAACGGTTTTAAAAGAGAGCTTTATATTTAAAATAGTGTCGAAATCGTTTTGATGAAAGAGTTTGAGTATTTACTACTAGTATAGAAACCTTTGTATTTAGAAGTGACAAACCATAGAAACGATTGTAGAAACAATCAATCAAGAAAAATTCACATACGAAGACATGATAAATCCAAAGAAATCAATACCAAATCCATCAAAATGGATAATCCCAAAAATCCCAAAAAAGAAGTCATCAAAGTCGATAAAAGTGATAACAACTAATCGAAGCAACTAAAATCGATTAACATTGGAAATTCCCTCAAAAACAGCCTAAACAGGCAAAATTGAACAGTTCCAGACGTCTGGGGGTCAATCTAGACGTATGGATTTAGGTTCTGGAAATTCCAGAAAAAAAACTCCCAAACGTCTGGTTCGGCAATCCAAACGTCTGAAACCATCCAGACGTCCGAACCAAAAAATCAAATGTCTGGAATTAGTCTCTGTCTTTTTTTTTAATTCTGCGTGCATATATTTTTGCTCCAGGTCCAAACTAGACGTCTGGACTTGGTCACTAGACGTCTGGTCACCTGGTTTGGGCAACAATTTGCCTAGGCCAAAGTTGCCAAAACGTATCGGGAGCGATCGGACGAGCAACGACGACTAAGGATTTACGCCTAGCGACAACCTAGCCTTAAAGGCTCTTCGATACACCCCAAATATCAATGTCCAAACATCCATAGTAGGATTTTCATAAAATTGGACCAAAACGCCAAAATTTGAAAAATTCACCAAATCAATTCAAATCAAAAGCAAATGATCATGCACAAATGTTAGGAATTCATACCTAACAACAAAGAAAGTTATAGACAT
Organism: Allium fistulosum; assembly: GCA_030737815.1. Taxonomy (NCBI): domain Eukaryota; kingdom Viridiplantae; phylum Streptophyta; class Magnoliopsida; order Asparagales; family Amaryllidaceae; genus Allium; species Allium fistulosum. Next base: position 1,461,390,262 of record CM060902.1, read on the forward strand.
AGATGTGAGTTAAAGAACACACCTTTAACTCAAAAACAATAAACGAGAAGCTCTAAAACAAGCTAAGATCGATTCCTCTTCACCAACGACTCAAGAAGCTTCAATCTAAGCTCATAAGAAGAATATTTCCTAAGTTAGGGTTTAGGCATTTCTGAGATTGAAGAGAGATTGAGATGGAGAAGAAGAGGAGGATGCTTACCTTAGCTTCTCTTTGATTTTGGAGCAAGGACTTGAGTTTCCAAATCAAACTAGGGTTTGGAATTTCTATTTTCCATTCTTTTCCCCCATTTTCTCTTGAGCTTGAAAGTATTAGGAAATGAAAATGAATGAAGAGGAGAGGGGGTGGAGTTAGGGTATTATGATGGTTTAGTGGGATGAAACCCAAAGCCCAACTAGAAAAATAGAAAATTCTACTCAACTCCAAACACATCGATGTTTATACTCAAAAAAGTTGTAAACGCCATTTTGGACTCAATGGAAGTGGTCTTAAGTCCCAATTCGACTGTTTACAAAAAGTAACATTTCGGACTTTAATCTGATTTACGATGCTATATTTAAATAAAATATTTAAATTTACAATTGTAAAATATGCGGGTTGTTACATGTATGGACTTTGCTGAAGCACGGTATCAAACACAAGTTCAGTTGCTTTTAGATTATCTAAATGAAATCCAATTTTTATCTATTTATGTGACACTTTAAGCAACGATATATTGTGTGTTTTCTCTTCATCGTCATTATATGACTTAGATATCTAGATATCAGTGAATGGTCAACACTCTAATAATAACCATATTTGATTGCTAAATTCAGCAATAAAGTCCATGGTTCAATTATTTAACAATTATCGATTGATCGGCTTTCTTTAGCCTAACACTTTGAGTTAGGTGTACTACCAATATCGAATATAACAATGTATTTAATGTATACCCAACTATGGCTTAATACTTTTCCTAAGGATTTCAGTATATTTTTAGTTCCGATATCGGCCAATATACATTTACTAACCTTCTATTTGGGTTGACATTAAATACATTAAATGTAAGTTCACTTCAATATCGGATATAACAAAATATACATTTGCTAACCTTCTATTTGAAGGAGACAAATCCTCTCTTAAATAGTGTTTCACTTCAAGTGGTTCAAATTATGCCTAACCATGGCATTAACATGATCTACGTTGTCGTGTAATTAACCATAATCAAAGTATGGTTTAGACACATAAATATTCTCAACTCAAAATACCACTGCACATCATCACGTAAGATCCTCCATTTGACTTTTAACCTATAGAAGACTCTCAGTGAGTCTTTCTATAAAGTTTTAAACGGTTACATGTACGTAACCCTTTCGTTCATCCAATGCTCATGAGTAATTCACCATTCATCATATGGAGAACATTACTACACTAGTCCTAATTGATAATTCGATATCCCATTCTTAATACATTTGACTAGGAGTATTTAAGGACAAGTATTTATTTTATAAAATCCAATACTCATAGTTAAGAACACATTTCTAAAGCAATTGATTAAATACTTTTCCTAAGGGTTTCTAGCTATATATATTTCATGTATTTATAATGTCATTTATATCATAATGTAACAATATATACAATAGAAAATAAAGCCAAACACTTAATTTATTCTAAATAAGATTTGTTATAAGAGTTAAGTTATATAATCAAATTACATAATTGCTAATAGGGCACATCCTTTACTATATCAACCACAAGGTTGTTGAAAAAGGAGGTGTCTAATCTCGTCTAGATTGTTAATGACCTATAATGGTAGTTGTTACTACAATAATTTATGTTGAAGAAGTTTAGCATTTCGTGACTTCGCATCGGTAACCTCATCGAAATCATTCAATCGAAGAGGCATTACATGACAACATCGAAGAGTTGGGAAGCAGCACCTTATCGATTAAGAATGTAAGGAGGACTTCAAGGATATACAAAGAGAGACATGAGATGATATAATCATTCATAATAGGACTTCGTCTTCGATCACATAAACTACAACGAACAGATTCGAAGACATACATATGGCGAAGCACCTATAAATCAATATCGAAGAGGCCAAATACAATGTACTTATTCTGTTGTTAGAAAATGTCAGAGTGATCATTGTGAGTTTCCTCGGTGCAAAGCCCTATCCGCATCACACCACTTAAGCTCTTCGAAGGCGCTGTTACACATTATAATGCCCCACTTTGCTGATTGCCACTTCGCCCTTTACCCATATACAAGTAGCACCGCACTTTGCAAGCTCTTCGAAGATGTTGTGTCAGCGGTGTTGATAGGGAACACAATCAATATCCACCAAGACCCTCATATCACAACAAGGCGACATCACATATTACAACACTTCAAATGTATCCTTCTATACCTACACCAATTAGTGCCAGCGAAGACGTCAGGAAGAGACAATGCCGCCTCTTACGTGTGGAATTCAGATGCGAGGACCAAGGCCAACTTGCTACCGCCGAAGACATACTAGTGAAGAGGTTACTGTTAAAGGATATCGAAGGCACTCTAACATCTCAAAGATGAGCCAAAATGACGAAGACTCTACACCTGATAATGACTCCGCACCTGACCCATTTTAGTGCCGCCGAATTCAACACACTTGAAGACATGTAAAGCGGAGTAGTGGTTGCGCACCTCTATAAATACGACCACAGAGGTGTCATTTTGAGGCCGAATTTTCTCTCCCTTCATTTCTTACATTGTAAACTCTAAATCGATTTGGGGATTTTAGAGCATATCACAACTCAAGAACATTGTACACATAGGATCTTGAACGTTAAAGAAGTACATAACATAGGATATGTGTAACTGATTTGAACCTATGATTTGAACATACTTATGACTTTGCACATACGAACTGTTTTGACTTTGTGGCTTTTATTGCATAATTGACTTTTACTTAAGGACTTTGAACTTAAATCTACCTTGCTCATACGACTTCGAACTCGAACTTGCTTCAAATATATGATTTCGAACTTATACTTATGTTGGAAATATGACTTTGATGATGAAGAACATAACAAAGATTGGTTTGAAAAACTTCCTCAAGATAATGACCTTGACAAGCCTCTCTAGGGCATCTTCTTAAATAACCAAATTTTCTAAACACTTTTGGGGTTAGCAAAGTTATTTGCTAACATTTTGGCGCTAAAAAGAGGGCTTGAACCTCCGACTTCCCTGTAACACTAAGTGGAACCAAATTCAACCTGCATTGAAGTTTCCTAGCCTGCATATTAGGGCATAAAGAACATTCCTATCCAAGCATTTACCAATCTGAAGATAACCAACCTTAATCCCCAACAACATGCTGCTTAATCATGTTAAGAAGTCTGAACAAGGGTCTTTGATCCTCGAATAATAGGCCTACTTATCAAATCACTGATGATCCACGATTTCACGAGGAACGATTATTGAGACTGAAGGCCTAGCAAATTATAATTGAAAAGAAGCAGGCGAACCCTTACGACCCGAATAATTGGAGAATAAATCCCTTTCATATGGACCCTACTCCAATTTTTTCCTTAGGAAGAGATGCCCCAAGGAAGGATAATATGTTCCTAAAGATAAGGAGAGTTATCCAATCTCAAGCCAAGGGGACTGTGTTTGAGAAAGAGATAACAAATAATATTGATATTTTCGCTCAGCTTAATACTACATGCCAAGAAAAACTGGGAAATATCTTGCTAGCTTTGATATTATAAAAAGTAACATTGATTACTTGGGCAACATCTATGAGAAATAATTGAGAGCTTATTATACATTATGGCCCACTAGTTCTTCCCAAGACCAACTAACATAGTGGCATTCTAAAATGAAAAAAAATGCATTAATGGATGATATCAACTTTTTTTAAGCCGGTACATTTCCCTCCAACTTTTATTACTAAATAAATTTTTTTAATAGTCATGAACGCATGGAATGGCCAGGAAAATTTAGATGTATAGTGAATTAGCACAAAGCAAAATTTTGCCAAAGCTATGGGATATTTTGTTCCCAAATAGAAAATGCTTTTGTGTGTATGTATGCTCAACAATAAGGCATATCTGGTGACTATATTGAATTCTTGTAGCTACTAAATAATAAATATAATATGATGCCAACTTGTAAAACATCCTACGTAACCCAACTTAATATAAGTTGCACCCAATCTCTTAAACAATCTTCGCATGTAGACAGGAGAAAGTAATCCAAGCTATAGTTTAGTGGGGAGACTGGCGGAATCATTTGCTATCTGCTCAAAATTAGAGTATCTTATTGCTTTTCTAACTCATATATGTAAATATAAATATGATAGAAAACTTAATAAACAAACAACTAGAAAACTTCAAGTTATAGTTTCATGTAGCTGAAGTTTCAAAATTCATAAATGAAAAATTACTAAAGAAATATGCAATGAAATTCTGTTCTACTATGATTGCCCAACTGTATTCTTAAACTGGCTTCTTGGTTATGCTTGCAATTATATTTAGCTTCGTACATAGCTGAAACTGACTTTACTACCACCATTGTCAAATTCTTTTACTTATTGAGATTGTGGTAGTTATGTAAAAAACAATGCTGTAAAATGAGGACAACCGCTGGAAATAAATACTAGTTATTTCTTGGAAAAATGAGTGACTAAATTGACATAGGATTATATCCAGTGCAGCTACTTGAGAGGAGTAAAATGTCAAAACGGTGTTAAGAGATTTTAGAAAAGATAAAAAAAGGTACGGTAGGTATTATCTATTTATACTTAACGACAGAGGGAAGATACTATCATGGGCATACAACATATGAGTTATTGAATACTGCATTTTATAAATACTATATATATATTCTTGAGTGTGGCAACCAAAACATATTGATATTTGCAACACAAAGATAATAAATATATGACAACACTGCTGATGTGAAGGTAGAAATGCAAAGTACAACTTATGTGCAGGTATGCAAAGTATAACTGAAATGCAAAGTACAACATATATGACAATACGGCAAGTACAACTGATGTGCAGGTAGAAATGCAAAGTCCTTGACTTCACTGCTCAGTGCTCTTTGTGTGTATGTGTATGCACTATGTACCCAACAACTATAGATGTTAGTGTAATAGGTTGGAGTTACAGTTTTACAGAATACCAGATGTTTAAATCATTAAACACAACACAAGAATTAGGAAGAAAGAAAATATATAATATAAGTAAAAACAGTAAGAAAAGACTTACCAGATCATCTCGTAGCTCAGCAACAGGACTAAGCTCTCTATGTATATATGTAGGCACACCATAAGCATTTAACATCGGCTTTCCACCAGTTCAGCAACAAAAATAAACAAATTCTTTTAGAATTACCGGTAAGAAACATAGATTTGAAATTGCATCAATGAAACTAGCATAGAGTACCAACTCAGTCAATAATCATGGCCTTTATACCTGCAAATGATGAACTATTATAGGATTTTTAAATTACCAAATTAAATATGAATAGTTTCAATATTTTCTTAATATGATAGAAAATACATCGTTTGGGGAAAACTTCATATAACCACACAAAAATAAAAACAAAATACACACATTCAATTCAAAATAGGCATAAGCCAAAGATACAGTATGTCAACAACAATGGGAAGATTTAACGATTTATTGATCCTAAAAGCAACATCATATATGCATCTTAGACTGCTACCAGCAAGATTCATATTAAGATTCTTCACCGCCATATTATACTGAGATTTTCCCCATCATATATCCTCTGTGTCCAGCACTGATCCCTGACTGGACGTATATCAGTAGGCGTATTCATGTCCCGCTACCTGCTCCACCATCACGCTTGCTACATTTTCCCCATCCCCATGCAACCCGTTGCATCTGCAGGCATATAGGCATCCCCTCTCCTTAAACAAACATCACCAACACATTCATTGAGCCATTTTTTAACACTTGGGGGTAACTCCTGAAGCAACCATATCCTCGAATATATCAAAAGCAACATCCATTGAGCCATTTTTGCAAAGTGCATTAATGATTGTGTTGTAAGTCACCATGTCAGGTTTGCATCCAAATATCTCCCTTGACATTTAGTAAAGTAAATCAATGGTTGATTTCGTTTTCTCAATGCCCTGCAAACCTTATTATTCTTACAAAGACTATTCATAAATGAACTGAGTATCATTATGTTGCATTGCCATCCTCGCTTTAGCATAGAACCATACAGTGAACTAAATAGGGTCAGGATATATCGTTTGTACAAACAAATCCTCATATATCTATGCGATATTTTTATAATACTTCGCTAATTTTTATAAACCTATTTAAGTTTAATATTTATAAATCTTAGTTAACATACAATTATTATAAATCTTAGTTAACTTACTATTATTATTATAAATCTTAGTTAATTTTTTATTTATTATTATTATTATTTTGAGAAAAATGTGTGATCCTCTATGAATAAAGGAGAGCACACATGTGAATGTATATATCACATACATAAGGTGCTGCCAACATACCTGGCAGGTAACAAAAACAAAATACATATATCAAATCTCAGGTACTCTTAAGATGAGTTCCGACAAGGCCACCACCCATCGCACCCCAATATCGAGCTCTGGCATGGCCACCGCCCGATATTGAGATGTTAGAAGTACCTAACACTAAAGAAAAAACAAAACTACTGGATGACGACACAAACTAATAAGGAAGCTCCAAACATCTGAATCAGAAGGGGTGAATAAACAACTGCTCTGAAGTGGATCTGCTGAAAAGAGAGACCGCTCTGAAGGCTCTGAACAAGAGGAAGAAGTGCCAAACTGAATAATAGATCCTCCTAAAAAAAGTACTCCATAATGAAGATAGTAGTATCCTATATCTGAGGAGATAACTACTAGTAATCCTGGATGAAGAAACTCTGCTCTGATGACCTCTCTACAATCTGATATCCATCGATCTGAAGACAAGAAAACCTGCAAAATGAACCTGATATCCTATCTCCCATACCTGTATCTAAAACATGACTAAGGAAAAAATTAGAATGGTACATATATATGTATATTTATATAGTAAATATACATATATATGTATTTATAAGGAAGGAAATAAAAACCTAAATAAGATTATCTGGACAATAACAAAAGAAATGAATTACCTGTAAACTAAAACCAAACAGAGACTAGTACAAAAATTAGGACATATCTATTTTATGTACCTTTAATCATTAGTAAGTTATGATTAAAAGTGAAATCATCATATAAATTTGAGAAAAAATTAATAATACTATTATTAATGTTAAAATTTTTATTGTTGTGTTTAAAAAAGTTAATATTATGATTTACTTTGTTAAGATACCGTTTGAAATGGATAATTTTAGCTAATTTATATTTGGGGTTAGAAATCCAATTAAAACAAAATGAAGAAATTGAAAAAATCAATTTGTTTAAATGACTGTTATTATTATTAAAATTTCTTTGATTTCTTTCAAACCAAATAAACCAACTAATAATAATGAATAAAGTGTCTAGTAAAAATCTAATATTCTTTTTTAATTTGAATCTAAAATTATTCCAGTAGGATTCACAGTCCGAAATTTTAGATATTATATTAAAGTTAAAAAATTTAAGAGTATTAATTAGGATGTAATTAGAATCTAAACAATCATAATATAAATGATTAATGTCCTCAAGATGCAGATTACAAAAATAACATTTATTATCATTTTGAATGTTTTTTCTTTTTAAAAATTCTATTGTATTAAGTTTTCCATGAAGTATTAACCACATGTGAATTTTAGACTTAGGAGGAGCATTAGATTTCCGCAAATATTTAAAAGAATTGTTTGTAGTACCCGAAAAATTAATAAATCTATAGAAAGAATTAGAAGTATATTTCTTACTCTTATCCCATTCCCAACTAATAAAATCATTATCATTATCAATATTATAAAGATTTAATCTAGCATAAAGCAAAGAAAGTTGCCTAAGGGTTGAATCAACTAAAATTCTGTTAATACTGAAATTCCAAGGAGGATCATTTTTAGGAGAATAAACTTCATTGATTAAAGCTTACTTAAAGTTACAAATATTATTTTTATTATTATACTTAGTTAATTTCTTATAATTTATTATTATTATTATTTAGTTATATTTTTATAATACTTAGTTAATTTTTATTAACTTATTTATGTTTAATATTTATAAATCTTAGTTAACTCACTATTATTATTATAAATCTTAGTTAACTTACAGTTATTATTATAAACCTTGATTAATTTTTATAAAATTATTTATTTATTTATTACTACTACTACTACTACTATTATACTTAGTTAATTTTTTACAAAATTTATTATTAATATTATTAAGTTGTTGTTGTTATTTAGTTATATTTTTATAATAATTCATTAATTTTTAATCAAATTTATTATTATTATTAAGTTATTATTATTATTATTTAGTTATATTTTTATAATACTTGGTTAATTTTTATAAACTTATTAAATTTTTATAAAAGTTACTTAATTTTTGTAAACTTAGTTAATTTATTATTATTATTATAAACTCGTTTAATTTTTATAAAACATAGTTAACTAGTTATTTATTTATTTATTACACGGATCAAGTAGGTTATTGCCAGTATTTATGGTTGTAATTTTTATAATATAATTTAATTTTCATGAAACAAAGTTAACTTAGTTAAATTTTACAAACTTGATTATTTTTATAAACTTATTTAATTTTTATAAGACTTAGTTAACTTATTTAATTTTTAAAAATTTAGTTACTTTTTTTGTAAAACTTAGTCTACTTGGTTATTTTTAATCTAGTTAATTTATTTTATAATAGTTAGTTAACTTTGTTCATTTTTATAAAGTTATTTAATTTGTTTAATTTTTTTAAACTTAGTTTTTATAAACTTAGTTATTTGTATAAACTTATTTAATTTTTATAAAACTTATTTAACTTAGTTAATTTTTGATATGATAGCTGCATCATCTACCTCTCTATCCCTTGACAAAATTTCCTTAGGGGGTTTGAGAAGATGGCAGTTACTGTTTTATTAAAGAACATACTAATGACTTCATGAGAATAAAAAAGATGTTGTATTATCAAAGAGACATGTCTGCGGGTGCGGCGCAGTGGAAAGGAGGCTTGAGTTCTGGTAAAAAGACCCAGGTTTGATTCCTACCATGCGCTTCCCTATCCTATATAAATTTACCCAGGGGTATGGGGGCTTAGATCAGCGGACGGCTTTACTATACCATCCTCAGGAGTTTACCAGCCCGCCGGGTTCTCCTGGGTTTTCAAAAATAATAATAATAATAATTATCAATGAGACATTAATTTTGCTGCTATTGAATCCTATGTTAGTGCAAAAATAGATGTTAATTTTATAATTGCAATATAAAAGGCAATATGTTTTACAACCTTAAATATGGGTTTGGGTTGTTACGTATATACATATGTGTGTATACACACACGCGTGCAAGAAACAACAAACTGCTAAATCAAGTTGTCCTAGACTTGTGTTATATTTTATTGTTATGATTATATGCAACCTAGTTATATTTTATGCCGACCTTATCACATACAAGACTTGTACCTAGATTAGATGAATCCATTTGTAAATTGTAACGTAAGCTTTTGTTAAAAAAATAACACAGCAACAAGATTGTCAACTTTCAGTTCTAATTCTAGAACATAACTCCTAGATAAAAATAGTACCTTTTTTGCAACTTGAATCTTTACACGTTGAAAGGATAGCACCCTTTCACAACCTTTTTTATTTTTGCCCCATTTGCTTCCTAAGCATAAATATTGAAATAAAAAAAGGACAATGCCATGTTTACTACCTAATTCTCCTTTATCCTGAAAGTTCAATCACAAAGACTTTAGTATAATTTTGGACATGGTGAAAAAGCAGCATATATATTCTCATATAACTATAAGAGTCTTATGAGTAAAAGATAAAAGAATGACAACTTTTAAGCTAGAAGGCAACATGAGCAGATTGACCTCAAAATAAGTAAACAGTAAACAATAGAAACACAATACAAATAACAATAAGGAATATAGCAATAACAGTCAAGCATCCTCAGTGGTGTTTGATTTAGATAATTGGGCTTGATTTTGATGAAAATAATAGTTCCACACTACTATTTATCTTGCCCAATAAAAAATGCCAAAAAAATTTGCACTAGTGCACTTAGAAGACCTCTAACTTCAAATTCGAATGTAAGATAGAAAACTCCTATTCCCAAGAGGTATGCTTCTTCCCAAATCACTGAAGTATAGTTTATGTCTGACGCGATTTCCCTTACGTTCGGACCTAAAAAAAGGTCAACTACATACAAATAACAATTGTTTGATATCCAAAAAACATCCTGATTATCGAACAAAGTTTCTTAATTAGTGTTTTGTAATAATCTATTGGCTAACGCTTAGTGATTCCTTTTGTTATAGGGCTGAACGTACTGATATCATTGGTAAAACTATTTGGTATCAGAAAAAACCGTCTCTGCTTCTAAAATAGCAAGATGCATTATGCTAGGCCTTTTTAAAAAGCCTCAAGTCCTCTTAATCTATTAGTATATAGAGCGGTTTCTACTGTAACGAACTAAGGAGTTGGTTGAATATTCACAACATATTAGTCAATGGGGGAAAAGGCGTTGTTTATACATGTCTCCTAACAACAAAAATGTTAATTGAAGCGCTATTCATTTTCTACTGAAGTTCGGTATGCGATACTTGGTTATAGATGCCTTATACTACTTCTCTTATCTTTTAACTTTATCACTTAAAACTTGCAGAGGAACTACTACATTATTGTAACGTTTGACCTTTAAAAATTGCTGATATGGTCCTTTTATGACAAATGTACACGGTTGTACGTCCATCGGAAAACTCTTTGTTACCGCCATAATCAACAAATAGTTCAAGTAGAGTTAACAATCGAGGCTATCAATAATTTTTTTGTGTACTGCACTCACAATTAAATCATAATACTTTTGCCTGTTGTACTCCTTTTACCTACTTTAAGCTAATTAACTAACATATCTTTTTTTAACCACTCATGTTTCTTAAGATATGTTGATGTGCATCAATCCATTATTTAAATATATGTTACATTAAAATATCTTCAATATAAAGACCATATATATAGTTCAGATCAATGTGATAAGAAACATGAAGGAAGGTTCCAAATATAAATATCTAAATATCCCTCGAAGCCTACTTGTAGTATTTTTATCTGATAAAGGAGTTATTATGTGTACATTTTTCCACTAAAATATGCAGAATCTATCTTATACACATTTGGATATTTTTGAAATAAAGGAAGTTTAGTTAAATATTCAGTGATGACTTTTCATATTTAGTAGGATAATTTATTAAGTAGAACATTGAATTAAGATGCAATCAACATAGGTCTATGAGAACAATCATAGCATTTTCAGTTTCATTTTGATTAATATTATTTAATAGGAGACTTAGTAAGGGTTATTTTAATCTAATAGCAAGTAAATCTTGAGACATGGTTGAACACTTTCCTTCTAAAAGATATGAACAAAATTTAGTAAGATGTGATACAAATATTAATTTAGTAAGATATTCAATTTTGTGGACAGAACTGGAGCACTCCACCTACTATTTGTTGCTTCTCACAATAGAATGAAGAAGAAAAACATACCTTACATGTAAAAGCTAAATGATCATGACCTATGGTGGTCAGTACAATAATAAGTTGGATTCCAAATTGTTTGGCCCACATATAATTCTCAAAATTACTTCATCAAGCCATCTACATATCAAATTCAATGATAAATAATAAAATTAGTTAAAAATTGTAAATATGTTTGTAAATAAACTATCCAACTCTATATTCTGATGTGTCTGACATATTTGGTTTCAACTTATACCAAATGGAATAGTACAATAATAAAAAGGAGTATTAAATTCACGTTCATGGTACAAACAAAGTTCTACATGTTAACACATATAAAGCTATAACCAATAACTTACTTTGATTGCTTAATTAATTATGATCATGAAAAATGTAAATACGAGATAAGAACGAAAGTACAAGTTAGTTCCGATATTGTATGTTTTCTTTCCCCCGGTCGCATTTCATAGGATTCAATAGGAGCAAATGTCGATGATGACTAAATCAATTAGTTCAAGTAATTTATCAAAATATTGTTAAAGAAATACAACATTAGAAAAGGACTTAGCCTAGAGCCATAAATCAATTAAAAAAGAGAAAAAACAAACTATAACTTCTCTGCTTCTATGTTTATATGCTGAAGTAGATCGACCAATTTAGATTTTCAACTTTATTTTGCGATGGGTATAACAGATGAAAAGATCGACATCCATGGAATCGTGGAGATGAAGGGAGAAGAAAATCAATTTGATGATATAATTTTCAATGTAAGTTTGATTTGTGTGTCTTTGTCCAACCACCACACTTGTAAAATATTATTCCCGCACTTCTTTGTTACATTGCACAAAAGTTACACGTTTTCGATGAATGTTTATATATGAAATTTTGTATAGATGAATAATGTATTTCAGCAAAACAAGGGGGTGAAATCAAAGTCTTTATCTTAACATTATTATATCCTCTATTTTGCAGGACAACAGTGTGAAATAGAGACCACCATCAACATATACTTTCAATTCCAACATTAAATACCCAAAACTACTAAGATGAGACAAAATAATGTAGTTCTAGTGTATATCGAAATGTACTTATCAATAGTCCATTAATCATTTTATACAGTGTTTGTGTGTGTGAGACAAAATTACCTTGTATTAGATCAAAGATCCATTATGATGTAAAAAATACCTAACTATGATCAGATGGTGGGAAAAAGAAGCTAAGTTTAAGTTCACCCTTGAACGATAATGCATGGGATTGTTCAACTTGTGCTCAGACTGCTCGACCAAAAATTAAACCATAATTGTAACTTAACGACTTTAGTACAAATCCAGAAATACTAATATTTACAATTTTGAATGCAATATATTATTGGTGTGTAGTAGGAAGGAGATTTACAAATATGTAACAGAAATGTTAGTACCTTTGTTGGCCACAAACTCACATATTTTGATATCAGAACCTGAAAAGTGTTTAGTGCTAAAATCATGGATTCATCAAGCCACCATCGATTATCTTTGTGAATGGCCTTGGACTGAGATTGAGATTTGGCGACCTGAAAGCATCGGCGTTGGGAGTAGACCATGACGTGAGCGATGATGCAGAAGATGATGCAAAAAGGCAGTTCTAGGGTTCGTATATTTGAAAGGGAAGCAAGCGGATGAGATGGATGTTTGGACGAGAGGGTAGGTTGAGAAACAAACAAGGTTAGAGTGAAGAAGTAGGTAAAAGAGGAGATGAGTGGTGCTGGTTCAAAATTAGATAGCCATTGTTTTTATTTAGGTTTTTTGTTAAAGAAATATTTTAGGGGAAGAAAGAGGATACGAGCGGCTAAATGAAATTTTCACCAAAATTTTACTGAAGCATTGGCGGTAACCATGGGCAGCGTTTCTTTATTTATTTTTTTATTTTAATTAAACACCAGCAGTTAACTTTGAAACGCTGCCCATCAATGCTACTAAAAACAATTTTTCTTGTAGTGCCTATATGTTTAGATGTCTGCGTGTGTCCAGTCTTTAGCCATCTACGTGGGCATGAGTTAAACATCTATAAAGTCGTTCTTCTATCGGTACATGTGCTAAAGTATCGATGGTTGACTCTATGGTTGTGATGCTCATTGTTGGGACATGTAGCCTATGTGTACCTATATTTTAGACATTTGAATGTGTCCAGTCCTTTGCCATCGGCATGGGTAATGAGTTGAGCATCCAAAAGAGTTACAGTACATCTGAAGAACTTAAGTGATAGATGCAAGGCTGTGTGATGGATGTTATGTTTGCTATATGCTTTAAATGATGTGTGATATCATTGTACCCTCTATATTTCACATATGATAGTAGTTTAACATATATAGTGTTTATGTGCTAACTCTTTGGATGTAGGGACATGCCAGGTATGGTTGTTTATACCCTGTACCATATTTACTATATATGATTTTATAGTATTTTGGGATGATGTATCGCTCATGTAACGACCCGATATTTTCAACCATTCGCATCCATTATAAGTGTATAGGTAGACACTCATGCCGGAATTGAATTGCTCAAAATACCGCATTGTAAATAAAATTTGGCAAATCTCGGAATATACAGTAAATAAATATAATCACAGATCACAGACACAGAGTAAAATAATGCAGCGGAAGTAAAAGAAATAGTAGTTCATGAAGCTACTATATAAATATATCAGAGTTACATAAGATATAACAAAAGAAATAGAGAACAACAGAAGTCTCAATAAAATAACCAAGTACAAGCTGAGTAGGACAACAGAACTGAAGTAGATAGGACAAGACAAGCAGATAATCTCCAGCGATTCAAATCTCCAAGAGAGTGGAAACCCAAATCTGTGAATAACTCAGGCTGACCCGAGCGTAAAGCAAAACACAAAACACTCGAGTCAGGACAATATATACTTATATAATGTAAACCAACTCAAGTGAACTGTAATAAGGTACAAGTAACTTAAAGAAAGCTTGGGACCGCCCATTCTTTAAGGATCCGTTAAACTATCTACTATGTAGTAATATACGCTATATACAGTAGTGTCTAATTAGTAAAGTATAATCATATAGAAAATAGCGTTAAGGGGATGGAGAACCTTAACGCGGTCGGATCTTAAAATCATAATCGTAGTAAAGCTCGATATGGTAGGTGACACGGCACAACTAGGCAATGCCAGGGTAGATATAGCAATTACGCATCCGGACTAGTGGTGACGCATAGCAGCCACTACCGCCCACCTCGAACAACACTCCCAAATCAAGGGTGGCCACCAAATCAATCACAAGTAATAGAATGGTATCGAAGAAGTGTGTCCGATCAGAGGTGCTACCTCCTTGGTCCGTCAATCGCTCCTGTTTTAGCCACCTTATGCCAACTCACGGGAGTTGGGTCCATGTATATACCTTAGGATCGTCGCCACCATCCTACTTCATTCTGGAAACTCCACCGCGTACACAGTTGTCAAAGTAGTTTTCGGTATCGACAGAGAGTATGTCCATATCCGATCCCGGTCTCTTTAACAACCAATCGTTATTATAACCCGTGGTTATAACTTTTAAAACAATACTTTACTTCAAAATAAAATATCATTTCAAAACCATATATTTATCCAAATAAAGATTAAATCAATTCCAAACCATTTCCATATATTTAAAATATCATATCATTTCAAAACTTCATTTCAAATCATTTCAATATATCAAAATATCATATCTTTCCAAAACTTCATTTCAAATCATTTTAATATATCAAATATCAATGTTTCCAAATCTTCATTTCAAATCATTTTAATATAATAAAATATCATATCCTTACAAATCCAAATATTCAACTTTAAATACCTTTTAAATCCAAAGATATCGTTCATTTACTATCATTTCAAATCACCTTTAAATAGTTTATATTCCAATCAAAATAATTCATTTAAACCTTTTAAAAGTGTAATTATTATATTTTCAAATCAAGTATTCAATTTCCAAAGTTTCAAACCATTCTGAGTTCGTTTACTAAGTCAAAAACCCTAATTATTAAAATTTCAGCTTTTCACAGCATTTAAAAACAACTGCTACAAGTTATATTTGAAAACATTTTTAATTCAGCAAAGACAGCACTTAAAACTGCTGTTAAAACTCAGTTTTAGTTGAATTATAGTTCAAAACAGAAAAGATAGCATTTCAGAAGTGCTGCGGTAGTTCAAATTTCAAAACAAGGGTTAAATTTGGTTTCAACAAAGACTGTAGACCATTATAGCATTTCCAGAGAATGCTATAATAGGCCTGAGTTCAATATTAGCCAATAAGTTCAACTACAGCATTTCAGAAATGCTGTAATAGCTCCTTTTTACACAATTTTAGTTCAAAACAGAATCTATAGCATTTCTGAATGCTATTAAAAGTTAATTTCAGGTGTTAGTGTATTTCCAGCAATTAAATAACTTTAATTTAAAACACATAAACATTTTAAAAATCATATTTTAACATTTAAAATGTTCATTTACATATCATTTAACATATATCTTTTCACAATAAATTCCTTATAATCAAATCCAATTTCAACAATTTACTTAATAAATTTAAGTGTAAAAGTGTCCAATTCTTCACTTTTCAACAAATAAACTTAACACTTCAAATTTAAATTACCATTTCACAATTTAACTAAATTTCCAATTTTATTTAATTAACTTAAACCTTTAATTAAAACCAAATTTCACATTTCCTAGTCAAGTTATATTTTAAAAGATCGCTTTTAAACATTCATTTATTTAACCACTTAAATTCATAGAAAAATCAATAATACATTAATAAATCACTTAAATTCAAATTTAATCAAATTATCATATTTACCATTTCCAAATAGAATTTAATATCCATTTTATTTATATAACTTAAATATCATTTTTAACCAAAATTCCAAATTTCCAACTTAAGTTATATTTCAAAAATCCAGTTAAAACATTCATTAATTACATTTTTAACACATAGAAAAATCATAATTTCTTTAATTCAAAATATTTCAAAATCTGTTTAAATCAAATTTCATAAATTTATATTTTTAAAATACTTAAAAATATCCAAAACACTTTATAAAATAACCAAGGGCCTGTATATAGTTTTCTAGCCTAGGTCAAGTGATACGGATATGTATCATTTCAATCCGCAGTTTAAAAAGAAAAATCCGGGTTCTATCATTTCAAACCCGCAATCCCAAGTTAAGATAAATTAAATAAAAACCGTTCAGGCCTATCATTTCAGCCCATAACGATTTTTCCATATTCTAAAGTCCGTTCGGGTATGTATCATTTCAACCCATAGTGAATCTAATCTACAGGGAACTTGCAGTGTGATAAACAGATATAAAATGAACAGTATACAAAATATAACAGTAACAGATGAGATGACAAGTAAATTAACAGGTTTAACATCATATAATTAAATCATCACAGGTAGTTATAACATCATATAAAATTCTACACATTCAATTGTTGTCGTTTCACAATTGCATAAGTATAAATGTCTAGTGAGATTTACTCACCTTTTGTGCTGGAGTTATCAATTCAAATGATACAAACGGATACCATAAAGCATGATGACACAACAATGGATTCAAGTGGAAGAGAACCAAGCTAAAGAACACGTGTTACAACCTAAAACAAAACCAAGATAAATCAAAATTCAATACAACATTGAATTTGAATAACTTTGAAATGAAAACAAATATGAATACAACGACTTTTGCCTTGCTTTCTCTATCCTTTTGCATGGCCTAGGGAATATTTTGGTTCAGGTTTGTACATGGTTTGGGTCTGGTTTGGACCAAGGGATGCACGGCTACAAGCTAGAGATGATGGGGAAGTTACAACATAGGCATGTGAAGAGTTTTATGCAATATGGTGGAGTTTTGGTTCATCTTTGGCTCGGTCTACAAGGTCCTAGGCTCGGCCATGACTTGCTACAGGTCTGGACAGAGGAGATGGTGATGTGTAGTGGTGGTAGCAAGGTGGTGGCGGCGGCTAGAGGTGGTGGCCAAGGTGGTGGGCGAAGGTATGTTGCAACTAGTGGTGGCTATGCATTGTTTTAAGGGATTTGTGCAAGGTTTTGTG
Source organism: Allium fistulosum (assembly GCA_030737815.1). Lineage (NCBI taxonomy): Eukaryota > Viridiplantae > Streptophyta > Magnoliopsida > Asparagales > Amaryllidaceae > Allium > Allium fistulosum. Next base: position 1,461,408,022 of record CM060902.1, read on the forward strand.
TGGTTTTTAGTCAAGAGGAGTGCATGGCCTGTCATGGTCAGAGGAGGAGGGGGTTTGGTCGTGGATGGTGTGGGGAAGGAAGTGGTGGTGGTCGGTGGAGGAGATGGTGGAGGTGTTAGGCCAAGCAAAGCAAGAGAAACATGGCAAAAATCATTGAAAATGAAGAGAAAAGTAGAAAAAAGAGAGAAGAAACCATTATCACTTCCTTTGGCCATGAAGATAAAATGAAAAAGAAGTTTTTCTCGTGAATTATGACTAAGAAACTCACGGCTAAAGTTCAGGTAGGGTATGGCCAAGCAAAGTATATGAAAAGACAAAGAAAATGAAAAGACCAGCAGCCGAAAAGTCACACATTATAGAGCTTTTTAGTCCCTTCAAATTTCCATATTAAATCAAATAAACAAATAAATTTCAGTAAATAAATTTTAAAACTGAAAACAAAGTAAAAGAAAATAAAAATAAATAATTCAATTTAAAGAAAATAGAGAAAGAATAAAAGAAATAGCTTAAAAATTGGAAACAGAGTCCAAAAATTACAAATAAATTATCACTATCTTTTAGAAAATTTCTACTTCACTTAAAATGGTTTAAAATAAATCTTTGAGATACAAAATAAAGTGAAAATGAAAAATAAAGTGAAAATAAATAAATAATTTTATGGAAAATAGAAAAAGAATTAAAGAAATAGTTCATTAATTTAAAACAGGGCTTAAAAATTACAAATAAAACATCACTAGTTTTATAAAAATTTATTTCACTTTAAAACAAATAAAAGTCCAATAAATAAAATAAAATGAGAAACAAAATAAAGTGGGAATGAGAATAAATAAGTTCTTAAGAAAAATATAAAGATAAATAAAGAATTTCTTTTATTAAATGAAACTGGAAATTAGAAATTATAAACATAATACAACTGACATTGGAAAATGTCAATTACACTTTGAAAAAAATGTTTTAAAACCAAAATATATACATAACAAGTTATTTTACCCATATTAGAACATTACATGACCAAATAAAATATTATTTATATAATTTAAAATAAAAAAATTTGTTAAATACAGCAAATTACACACAATATTCAAAAGGGCATAACTTTCACATTATAAATCAGATTTCAACGAAACGAAAAGCGGTATTCTTGAAATTTTATTTACTTTCATAATAAAAGATAAAATTCAAAAATTTCAAACTTTTAAAATTTAAATTAAAAGTCAAAGTTTGACCATATTGACCAAAATTCACTATTCTGGAAAAACTCTATTTATTCATGTTTGGAATTATAATTCACATACAAATCATAATTAATATTTAAAATAACAACATTTTCCATTTAATAAATAAAATAAAGTTTTTAAATCAGGAAATTCAATTTAAAAATAATTGCAAAATATAGGGTTGTTACAGCTCACACCAGACTGTTGTCTGACTGTGGTTTTATGCTTTGCTTCTTATTACCTTGGATAGTCTTAAATGAGTATATTAGTGATAACAGGTCTAGATGGTGCATGGAGCTGTATGGAGCATATGCAGGAGGCTATGCTTTCATATATCTATATTTTGGAGCTTATTATCGCTTATATTTCTCTATGCAATACTGTGGAGCTATGTCGGTACTTGTATTTTAAGAAACAGTTATAGAGTTTTTTTGGAGATATGGGATGTATAAACTCTTTATTTCAATTTTTGTATAGTTTGTGAACCTGATGCTCTATGATGTTCTTTTTTATGGTTATTGTGTCACTGCCTCGCCTGTTTAACATCTATATTATTATATTATATTTTATTTGTGCACTATGAGATGTTCTACAGGTTCGCTGCTTAGATTTTTGTTACTTTACATCCTTGGCTATCGTCCTACATCGACCGGGTCCCTCAACAACACGTTATACATGTATATTTGGGTACTGGAGGTGTAGGACGGTTGTCGCATTTGGTATCAAAGTTTAGGTTGCATAAACGACCTAAGTTAATACGCGGTCCATTAGAGATAATGAAGGAGCTATCACCTTAGAATGGATCGAGTGATATATGAGAGAGCGTACTTGTTGGTTTTCAAAACTATATAGTAGTATATATATAATATATAAGTTATAACAACCCGCACCTTAATGGGCTTGAATTTCGACTAAATCGAAACCCAAGTCCATTGGGGCATGGATCGTCTGTTTTGGTAACCTTTAAATAGCACAAGTATATCAGAGTGCGATAAATATAAACTCATAACAGAATTGAAAAATATAATATAACATATGTATTGACTAAGGCTGCTATCTCGAAATAATATTCCTTAGATATCTAATTGCCTTGTCAGCGCCAAACATGAATAGAAGACTTCACCATTAGCAGTTCCCGTCTTGCTCCGGAAGCTTGTCCTTTTAAACCTATCACGTGGGTTGTTATGAGGAAGGGGGTCAGAACAACATTTTGGTGATTGGAAAGTTACATATTTTACTCATCCCATTAATTTATGCTAATTGATTTCCATTTAAATGTTATGTCTATTATTTATGGCTAATCCATTAAATCTTATGTGCGTGTACGATATGCTTACCGAACCTTCTCTAAGGTATCATTATATATGTGTGTACCAAATATATATATATATACATATATATAAACCTATCTACCCAAAACCCCAACCACTTAATTCTTCTTAAATATGAAGCAGGTCCTTTGCATCGTCAACACTAGCCTATCGGTTCTAGCTACAGAGGCCGATGACTCATGTATATAGCTTTATAACATAATATACATCATTTAATTGTCATATTACTAGCACAACTCAAGGCTCATCTAAGGATTAACTAGCCCACCTCCGCAAAACAAACAATAATGAATCAATTAATTAAAACCTTGAGGTCTATGTATATTTCATACAGATTCTGCACTAGTAGGAAGCGAAATCCATTATGGCATAACCCGAGTCTAGGCTAACGACTGCACGGGACTATTGGCGGCAAAGCCTATATCCCAGCTCTACTACTAAATATCAGTCCAACAACAACACTGACATAGCCCACCGACCTCCCATAGATGAAATCCGGTTTAGACTAACCTAAATAAGTCAAGGAAAATGCCCTTTCTATTACTTAGTACCTTTTATTGGATATAAAGCAGACCCCATTTCTCAAATGATACTGGGCCATTTAATACTTCAAATCCTAAATGAATCCTCGGTATATTTTCCCTTACTTATCCACAACGTATATCTCTTTCCCACAGGTCCTATGATTACTGATGTCCCACATCAGTAGTAAGTGTACATAACTACTATTAGCCTCTGAATGAAGGTCAAACTTCTGTTGTATAACTCTACCAACCTCGCATTCCAACCTACTAAATCAAACCTATCACCCAAAGCCTAAGTGTTTGGCTAATTCCACTAATTCACATTTGTATTAGATGTATAATTAAGGCTATATAATTTCCTACTATGAAAATTATATTGCTTTTTACATATAATTAATAGTATTAATACTTACTTATTCGCTACGTTATCATCCCAAATTTATATGCTTAGGCTTTGATTTCCTTTTAATGTCTAATAAATGTCTGTTACCCATACTAATTAGCCATTAATGTCTAAATTAGACAACCTCTAATCAATTCTCATATAATACTTTTAATTTATTTACCAATTTCAAAATCCATTTATTACTCAATTTTCTTATAATTACCATATTAATCTCTCTAATCGGTCCCTGTTTAATTCCATTTTTATTATCATTAATTGAAAATTTATTGCCCATTAAATTTGTGATTAATATCCATAAATCCAAATCCATTAATTATTACGCTTTTAATAACTAATATGTAAATAGTCATAAATTACGCTATATATGTACATGTGTGTGTGTGTGTGTATATATATATATATATATATATATATATTGAACGTTAAGCGTGGTTATACGTGTATTTTAATTTTCTTTGTTTGTAGTTGTTAATCCCTAACTAGAATATTCATTTCCATATTTTCGTCCATTAGAATTATCCTTCAAAAAATATTTCCGATGCTAACTTTCCGTAGAATAAGCTAAAATAAGAGATTGTCTTCATTTGAAATTGCATGCAGTTATTTATTTCCTTTCTATTGAAATAGGCGGTGTAAACTATTGAAAGATTACCCATACTTTACACATCTCTTTCCCTTTTTGTGTATATTCCTTAGCAATTTAAATGTTGCAATTTTTCTATGTATTTAAAAAATTAGACAAATCTATGGAGGTTACATGGATATTGTTTCAAACAAATTAAAATACACAAATTCATATTTCAATAAAATTAGGGCAAATCAAAATTATACAAACATCTTTACAACCTAATTATAGATCTAGATTAAATTCTATACCAATATCAAACTTTTAATAACTTGGGCACTGATTTCTGGATCTGGGAGTAAATAACATTTCTATTCAAGTTTCCTTAATTATAGAATATGTAGGCAATGTTTTACGTATTTAATTCAAGCATGCAACTCTTATATTTTTATCTAGGCATAATAAAAAATCAAACGAAATAAATTCCAATGTTATAAATAAAATACATAATTTCTCACTTACCTTTTAAACTTTTCAAATCTCCAAATCTGAATCCAATCCTTTACTTGACTCCTTTTCCTGTCTAATACAAAAGTATATGTATAACAAGGTGTATACATACTATTAGAATTATAGATCCGAGAAGAGATTTGGAGTTTATGGTAAAATAGATTTATAATAATAAAAATTACCTTTTTCCATACCATTGATTCGCTCCTTCTCTTCTTATTTTTTATTTTCTACCCTTCTCCAATTGTATATTCATATATAATATTTTATAATTTTTAGAAGTAGCAGAGAAGAGAAAATGGTAGAGCTTCAATGCTTGGATAAGAAAATATGATAAGAGAAGTGAGGGGTAAGGCCTTTATTTATAGGCACACGAATCAATCGTAACCGTTAGACTAAAATAACTAAATTCAGGCCGTTAACCAAGGTTCAAACCCCAGCTACCATACCCTGACCAGTCGACCGCCCTTCTATAACTGGTCGACTGCTAGTGATCGACCGACCCAAAAAAGGGGGTCGATAATAGGGTACTACATTTATTATAATTTATTTCCTTTATTCATTTTTAATTATTTTCGCTTCGGAAACTTCAAACACTAATAACATTTTCGTTTGAGCTTCGATCGTAAAACTTCAAATATTAAAGTTGCTTAGAAAATCGCCACAAAAGAAATGGTGCAAGTTTCGTGATCAAAATCCAACATTTGCTCAAATTCCATTTTTGGAGCCTAATTAATTATTTATTCATTATCGTAATTTTACGGGGTGTTACATTCTCCCCCGCCTCCCTCCCCCCCGAAAAGAATTTCTTTCTCGAAATTTCTCAAGGGTTGAATCATGTAACATAGCGAACAACCAATCTAACTAACAAATCAATTAGCGTACAACCAATTTTACAGCCAAACGTGTATAGGTGCAAAGTGTATCACAACATATAAGATATGTATGCATATTGATTCTAAATCGGCGTCTCCTATATGAATGCATTCCTTTTTAAAAACATTTTGAAAATATGATGCAAACAATCTTGATATACTTGCAGTTCTATATGTATGAAAGTTTTCAAAAATCCTTTTTTACACAAAAATTTCCACACTCCTAGGACTAGGAGTATGGTTCAACCAATTTGCACCCTACCATCCAAAACCCAGTATGCAATTTTTAACATCCAAAAATTTTAATAATTCAGTTTTTGAATCTATACCCCTATGTCGGAAAAGGAATTTAAATGGAAAATCTTACATTTCCACTTTTCTCTAGGATACCTATTCCATTGTAACTTGGAACGTTCTCTTTGGCCCCTAATATTTTTCCATTTATCAAGCACAATTTGCATAAGGAGGTTTATTTTTGGATGTTAAAGCGTACTTATCCTATGTTCAAGTTCCCTTTCACTATTAACAAGGTATGGAAATAGAAATTCCAAAGTTAAACGGCCTTTTCCCTTATTATTATAATTGTTTCATTTAATGTCACCCTTATCAGACAGTAAAACTCATACTTATTAACACATTGATGCTCCCTATGCTAGTATGTGGCATTTGAAAATCAGAAATTTTCTCATTTCAAAAGAATTTCCAACTTGCAAAATAGTTTAAAAAATCGAATTCCCAAAACCATTTAAACACCATATTTTATTTAGGGGGAATTAATTTAAAGGACAAAAATTTATATATTTTTAGCCTCAAGGACACCACCTCGATATTTTAACCACAAGGACAAACATTCTCCTAAAAATTATTCATAAGGACAAACATTCTTTCAAAATTATTCATAAGGACAAACATTCTTCCAAAACTGATACCGAACTAAAAACTGATACCTAAACACTACTACCGATAACTACAAACTGATACCTACAAACTTAAAAACTAATACCTAAAGAAAGTTGTCCTTCAGGCTAAAATACCGAAGGTCCGTCCTTGAGGAAAAAATGTTGAGAAATTTTGTCCTTGACAATAATTCCCTGTTTTATTTATTTATTTAGATTTTATTCCCAAAAATATTTAAACAAAAGCTTCCAAAAACATTTGAACTCAACTTTTCAAAATTTACACCAACTTTTCCAAATTACTTGCAATTCCTTTATACAAAATTTATCCACCATTTTGTTTTCTAAAACATTCCACCACTTTTAAAATTACTTCTAAGACATTTCCAAAACTATTTATCAAACAATCATTAAATTTCCAAATCCCTTTTTGAAAATATTTCATATCACTTATAAATATACTGCCATCATTTCATAATTTCAAATACTTCGGAACTAATTTTTCAAAAGCATTTAAACAAAAATTTCCAAAGCTTTCAAATAAAAAATTTCAAACATCTACCACTCTATTTTAAAATAAATCAAGCCACATCTTAATGTAATTAGGATTTAGTTAATGGGTTAATGCATATGATCAACTCTAGTATTGTGCAGTTAATCCTAGATTTGGGGAACCTTGTTATTTTTACTTTAAAACGATGAACTTCCTACAAACATATTTATATATTTTAGCTTTTAAGGCATAAGGATAATGACCCACGATTATGTAATAATCTTTCCCTATCCTTTGTTTGCTAAATTTTTTTTTTCAAAATTCTAAAGTTTTGGGATCTAAGTATTTTTTATTTTCTAGTTGCTAACTTAATTTTCTAATTTATTTTATAAACTTCCAGTCTTACTTATAATTTTTATCGCTAGTTCTGTATCCTTGTGAGAAACACCGTTTTGCAATATATTTATATTTATATAGCAGTCTAATCCCATCCATTCAATTAATAAAGTGATAAAAACACGAACATATGTCATACCATATCATACATTTTCGAATAACCTAAGGGAGATAACTAGCGATTACAATCCAAAAACCCTATAAAAAATTGTTGGAAGCTTCCATTCATCATCAACTGGTGTTAATAATGTTGTGGCCCTAACACTTCTTACTAAATTAAGATGGACATTCCTAGTATACCATTCAACTATCACCCACCTTCCTTAACTAACTTCTTGGCTCCTAATAAATGTTGTCCATTCGTTACCTCAATTATAGTACTATCTTCTCCCGATTAAAATCTCTTGAGAGCACCCTCAAACTTGGTTTTTTTACTTTTTCTATATCCTTGATCTTCATGCGAGTATGCCATGGGACTCACAAAATTGTACTTTACCATTCTCCATTCCTTTCTGGGTTCTTCTCATGGCTTCCACACATCTCTAATAAAATATTCCAAGGTTCATACCAACATTCCTTATATTTAGTGGGAATTCGTTGTTGTTACCCTACGAGCATTTGTAGCTCTTTTATTCATAGCATAAACCTTTAACTCATCTTATCTAGGTAATGATCCCTATCTATGTTATATTAAAAACATGTTTTGGTTCTCACCATTCTTTATAAAATTAAAAATTCACAATCATGAAGTACTTGATCCAAAACCTTTATCTTTAAAAATATAAACTTAGAAACCTTTTTATAAAATTCAAAGATTACTTGGTTCCAACAAAGAACCATGAAATTTTTTCTCTTTTCTAACTGATTTTATCTTTTTAAGGATTTTATACAATAGAGATTTACTTCTTTTAAAAATAGGATTTTTAACCCAAAACATTTACCATGTTTAAAGCAATTGTCATACCAAACCATATTTTTTTTCAAAAACATCTTCTATAACTTTAAATTATGAAAAGTGGAGTATACAAGGATAACTTCCATCCTATTATTTTCTATTCTCATGTTATCTCCGCTTCCACCTTGGATGGAGATTCTCATAGCACAAGAAGAGAACTTTTAGAAGATATGCGTACTTACAACATCTATCTAAGCGTCTATCTAAAGTGTATTCACATTTACTACATATCCGTGGAAAATTTCCATTCTTCCTATCATATTCCTATTATTTTTCTATTATATTATTTCTTACTAGATTACTAATCCTATTCTTTATATATATATATATAATGTTATTTCCATCTAAACGATCGAGTATTCCTACCCTTCTACTCTCTATACCCCATTCGAATCAAGTACCATTTCCATTTATCCATCGCTTAAAAAGATTTTTAAAATGGAACTTCCAAATTCACATAATAGGAAAATCATCGACTCCAATATACGCTCTATTTTACATTTATTTCAAAGATGAAATACCCCTTAATCAAAAATCTTTAAATCCAAACTGTTTGACTTAATCAATTTTAAACTAAGAATTTCAAAAATGAAAAACCATTTTTACCAAAAACTTTTAAATCGAAAAGTTTTGACTCAACATATTTTCAAATTGTGAATTTTCAAATTTTCTTTGAAAAACCCATTCAAAACATTTTAAGGCATTTTCATAAATCTTCATATTCTTTCACATGGGGTTGGGCTTAGGAACGGACTTTAATTGTTCTTCCTTTTGAACTCTCCATCTTTTCCATGCATTCTTAAAAAATACGGCTTATCTTCTTATAGTAATTAGTGCACACCCTCTTGCGGGAACTTTCTCTACTTCCTATCCATTCCTTAATTCCAAACACTTGCAACATATAGTTTCTTACTTTCCATTTGTCTGGATGAAACGTGCATCTTTAATCGACAATCCATCAAATTACAAAATCATAAGGTAGCCTACGCCCAAAAAAGGAGTCAAGTATCATCCAGCCTTTGGGAATCTTTTATATGTCGTGCTTATGCTCTTCTTGGTCCTCTTCTTACAATACGACCTCCACCCCATAGGGTAATCAGGGTAGGAGTATAAATTTAACTCTATTTATTTTTTCAACTCATAGTCGCCTCGTCCATCCTTTCGGAATATGGTCGCAAGTACTTCTACAGTCGGAATTTATAGAATTAGGGGTATAATTTATATAATTATAGGTAAAAATACAAATACGTTCTCTCAACCGTATCCTATTCCCTATAATCGACTAACATAAGCTCTGATATCAAATGTAACAACACGCAACTTAAAGTGTCCGAATTTCGACTAAATCTAAACCCAAGTCGATTAGGGCATGGATCGTTGGGTTTGATAACCTGTAAATAACATAAGTATATCATAATGCGATAAATATAAACTTACAGTGGAATTGAAAAATATAATATGACATACGTATTGACTAAGGCTACTACACCGGAATAATATTCCTTAGATATTTAATTGCCTTACCAAAGCCGAGCATGAATAGAAAGACTTCACCATCAGCAGTTCCCGTCTTGCTCCAAAAGCTTTTCCTTCTAAACCTAACCTATGGGTTGTTATGAGGAAGGGGGTTAGAACAATGTTCTAGTGATTGAAAAGTTACATACTTTACTCATCCTATAAATTTATGTCGATTGATTTCCATTTAAATATCATGGCTATTATTTACGGCTAATCCGTTAAATCTTATATGCACGTATGATGTGCTTAACCTAACCTTCTCCAAGGAATGATATTCTCCTTCTCTTCTTCTCTTTTATTTTCTACCATTCTCCAATTATTTATTTATATTAGTATTTAATAATTTTTAGAAGTAGTGGAGAAGAGAAAAGACAGAGCTTCGTCGCTTGGATAAGAAAATATGATAAGAGAAGTGAGGGGTCAGGCCTTTATTTATAGACGCATGAATCAATCATAACTATTAGATTAAAATAATTAAATCTAAGCCATTGGCCAAGGTTCTAATCTTAGCCGTCATACCACGATTAGTCGATCGCCCCTCTATAATCGGTCGACCGCTAGTGGTCGATGAACCCGATAAAGGGGGTCGACCATAGGGTCCTGCATTTATTAAAATTTATTTTCTTTATTCGTTTTCAATTATTTTAGCTCTGAAAACTTCAAATCTAATAACTTTTTCATTTGAGCTTCGATCATGAAACTCCAAATATGAAAGTTGCTAAGAAAATCGTCATGAAAGAAATGGTCAAGTATCATAACTGATTCCAACATTTGCTCAAATTCCATTTTTGAAACCTTATTAATTATTTATTAATTATCGTAAATTTTAGAAAGTGTTATATAAGTCTCATTGCATTCATGGACACTACTAATTCCTCTTAGAGAGACTGATCATTCTTATTACAGCTTGTAAGAATGAATCGGCTAACGACACACACTGCTAGAAACTCCATCTCTGGAGTTGAGGAGGGGGCGAGATCGGGGGTTGCTAACCCTGACTTATGGAACATATTCGTTTAGATGGTATGAAACATGGTTCAAATGCCCAAGTTGCTCCTGCTGCGGCTGTTGGTGGAAGTGCCGAAGGCTGACTTTACCAAACTGAACAAGGATATTCTAACCTCGGAGGCAAACCGTTTTTCAAAATGGAATCAATCGTTGAAGTGTTGGATTGGTTAGACACCTACGAAGGCGTCTTTGAGGATATGGACTTAGAGGATGAATGAAGAGCAAGCTGACCACTAGACAGCTTCAAGGAAGGGCTATGGAGTAGTGGAACGCCATCAAGGTCACTACTCATGAGGATTAGATTATTTACGCACTACAACAAAAAAGACCTTTTTCAGGGTTACGAAGATCACTCTCTAACAACAAGCTGTGGTAGGGTCAGGATATATCGCAGCATTTTAGAAACGCTACAAAAAAAGTACCATATCACAGCGTCTTAAGTATTTGCTGCTTTTCAAAAAGTGTTGCGATATATCCTGACCTTATTACAACTAGTTATTAGACAACTTTCTACATGGCATTTTTTAAAGCAGCGAAAGGTCTTTTTACAGCATAGACGAAAGGCTGTAGAAAGCTATATGTTGTTTTATTGATTTTCTACAACATGTTATCATGCTTTAATACATAGAAATATCTTTATTGATATGCTCTAATTAGCTAATATATAAAACATATTCAAATAAAACTCAAACAATAATCATACAAACACATTTAAATAGTTCAACATATCATATATATAATAAGCATATCTAGGTTTTCACAATATTTGTAAATCAAGTTTGCACGATATCCCGTAAGTCTAATTACACATACTACTCCAGACCAGTTATAGCATCTAGTCCACTATTGTTATGGTTCCCACGTAGACCAAGTGATCCAATTCAACTATGTATATAGAGTTTCAATCGAAAAGCATTATATTATTGATAATGTAACACCAGATTGTTTCAACGCCAACAATTGTCATTGTCACTTTCCTGTGTATTTAAGTACAAATTGTTTTAACCCCGTTATGAATTTATTTTTGAATAACAATTAAGTAGATCTCAGGAGTACTGATATGTGATACCTATCGTTTGTGTTTGGCATGAAATCGCCTCTATTAGATATCTTGATTCTTGATCTGCTAGCCTGCATATATGTATAAACGCAGCTTAAAAATTTCCATTCTTCAAGAGTCATGGGATATAAAAATAAGGCAACATTTTGAAAATAAAACCTGAGTAATTTCCATTTTGTTCGTCCTTGCTCGGTGTAACAGCCCAAAAAATTTAGCAATATTTTATTCTTTAATTTTAACTCTGGGGTTTTATTTTACGGAAGATGAATTTCTAAATTTATAAATAATCACCCAAGATTTTTTTATATAAGTAAATTCTATAATTGTTATTTTGGTTAAAACTCAACATTTATTGAAGTTATAAATCTTTAAATTTCTAATTTTCCAATCTTTTAGTTTAGTTGAATATATTCATAACAAAGTTTTATTTCACTTTTGTTCTTTAAAAATGGACTATATACTTTTAAATTTAATCATTTATATTTTTCTTAGTTACGTTTAGTAATAGATTCTTAGTACATGGTAAATGAATAAAAACCCTATGTAAACAAATCATGTTTTATTAAGTAATAGATTGCAAAATCTATGTATAATTAAACTGTTAATTACGTGTTTAAAAAGGCGCGTTATTTGATGGAATAAATAACGTATAAACATTTAAAACTGTTGTTTGTTATATTTTGGGCATAAACTATTGCGTCTGTTGTACGCACTTTTAAATATATTTACTTTCTTTCTGATTTAATAGAAGCGTTACCCGCAAAATTAAAATCGTTCACATTCTAATTATGGTCTTTGTTCCTAAATCAATTGTTGTGCACGTTTAAAGGAGGAAATTCACTATGCCTTGCCATTTCTTCCATTTGTTATAAATGTATATAATCTTTTGACTCTTCCAAAGAGCTGTTAATTTTTTTAAAAAAAAACTAGATTAAAATCATCGGGGGTTTCCACTTTCCTATTTGTGAATAATTGCCAATTTTTAATTCATAGACGTTTCAAAATAATAAATATATTTCTATCCTTCACCTTAATCAACATTTAAACACGTTCGCACCAGATTTTCCATTTCCGTTTAAAGCTAATTGATTACTTGCCGTTTCTCTACCCTTTATTCACGCCAATTTTGCTGACCAGTGCAAATTATTTCTTGCCTATCTTTCACCAATCAACGCATCCAATTCCTAAGAATTTTTAAACGAATAAAAATTGTTAGCAAATAATTCTTGCCGTTTTATCAATCAATGCAATAAATGTTGCCCATAACTTCTCATCTAAATCAATGCGTGATTGCATAAAGATGGTATCACGTATCAATCAGATTTGTTTGCCCTTTTGAATTTGTTTTCATGCATGAAATTTGGCTTAGTTGCCAAAATTCACGCACCCTTTAATAATGCACTAAAATCATTTATTTCTTTTAACATGCTAAATTTCAAATTTGACTTGCCATTTTCTTTCCGCATTTGATTTGTAAACGAACGGAATTCCTTGCCCATAAAACTCTTTCCTTTCAGGCCATAAAACTCTCATGCCTTGATTACGCATATCCCTATTTCCTTGCGTGCAAAGCAACCAATATGTTTCATATAAATTAAAGCCTCGTACCATTTCCATTTCATCTCTTTTGGCCTCCATCTCCTCCAGTACTTAACTCATGCATCCCCTTTGAAAAAAAAAGAAGTATCGCGTCAAGCAATTTTCCACTTCTTTTGTTCTCTTCTTCCTTGCGTGTGCCAGTAGGTATGGCCTCTTCCTCCTCTTGTTTCCTTTTCATTTTGCTTTGTTTCTGTAGTTCCATCCTTCTATTATACGAAAAAAAAGGAAAATTTATGTCACTGCCATGATTTACCTGCATGCACATATGGGCCAAGCATGGAAATGAGTTGTCAACTCTTGAACCTAAATTCGTGTCACCTTTTGCATGCTTAAAGAAAAATAAAGGTTGCGTGCACTGTTCTTGACTTTTTAAAATCACTGTCTGAATTTTCCACTAGGAATCACGTACATGCATATAATTTAGATGTGTCAAATTATCTCGTTCAAATTTTTATTTAAAATTTTGCTTTGATTTGTGATTCAATTCGAGTACTAAGTTTGATTTATTTATCTTATTTCAAGATCGAGACCAGTTTGTCTCCTCTTCCAATGTTTGATCGTGCCCTGTAACAACCCGAGATTTTGTAAATGTTAGATATCGTCGTTAGACGATTAAAATTGCCAACAGATTGATATTGGAAATCTAATCAAGTTGGAATTCTTTTGAAATTTTCTTTAAGAGTATACGGGCTTTAAATAAACATTTCCCATTTTAAATTTTATTCAGCCCATTTCTTTAGATGTTGAGATAAAGGCCTATGCCCGTTCCCTCCCCCTTACTCATTTTCTCTTCGAACCCTAAAAAAATCAAACGAGCGAAAATAATGGCGGCCACAAGAAACGTCTTTGTTCGTTCGTTCAGAAGATAGGGCTTCGGTTGATTTGGCGTTCGTCTTTTGTCAAATCGAGGGATTACATCATCTTGCACGCTGCTCCTCGATTAATCGAGTCGCCTCCGCTTCGATCGCTAAGGATTTAGCTTCACTGCCTCGTCGATAATGGTGAGTGTTCCACTCACATTTAATTCCTTCTCGTGTTATTAGTGTCGAATCCTATGGGTTTTGTTTGTATTCGATTGTTGATTTCGTCATTTGTTTTGTCGACTATTCGACTATGTGGGAAGTTGCTGTTTTCTGACGTGTTTACCTTCTGCGTCTTGATGAGTTGCCATGATGACTTTGAGTTGTTTCGAACATTGGTGTACTGAATTCGGCCAGTGTTTGAAATATTGTGACATTGGCATTTACTTGATTTTTGAACTGCACGATTTCTTGGTAATTTCATTTCGGTATTGTTTTGGATGATTGAGGATTTATATCTGCTTCGGTTCGATTTCTGTCTATATTGTGTTCACTTGGTTGACACAGTTTGATTTCTCTGAGGTTTCTTTTCGTGCTTACCAATATATTGATTGAACTACTCGTTCATGTTCCTGATGACTTCGGTTATTGACCTGATTTGATGATGTGATTTCGTTCGACTTTGGCCATTTGTAGCTATTTGATTCTGGACTTCGTTCCATCTGCGTGAAATTTGCAAATAGAACTGCTTTGTCGTTTTTAAAATCTGCTGTACACTTTTAGTCATTGATACTTGGTTTACAAACTTGATTTTTGTGAACATAATGTTGAGATGAGAATTTGACTTTACATTGCTATGAGAACTGACTTCGATCATCTTCGAAAATTCCTGCTCAGTTTTGAAACTGTGATATTATCACTGCTATGACTTTTGACTACTGCCTTGACTTTTACTTTGCACTGTAGTGTTGAATTTAAATATTTTGTTTTGAAAAGGTAAAATGTTTTGTTTTGTGACATATGCCATTTGAGAACTTGTTGGTCGTTTGACATCTGCTCGTAGCATTCCTGGCCATTCTTTTTCCTGGCCATTCTTTGTTTCAGATCTTTGTTCGTTACAGTTCATTGGCATGTTTCACTATGCTTTGAAATGTAGCTTCACTTGAGTCATTTACTTGTTATTTCTGATCGTGGTTGACTTCGGTCACTTGCTTGGGTATTGAACTGTTATTACATTTGATACTCGGCTTTGACCATTTTTGATTTTTGGTAGCTCTGGTCGTGATACTTCACTCTCCAGTTTTTCATCCTTGTTCATGTGCACATCACTGTCATTGTTGAACTGTTGTACTGTGGCCATGCATTGTTGTTTTTTTTAAGTGGTTGTCTGGTCTTGGCTTCTTGATGGTTGTTGTGCATTCTAGTTTCATAAGGTAAGTTGCAGACTGGTATTGTCCACTGTTTTACCCCAGTCTGCATTATATTGTACCTACCTGCTTGTATTTGCAGTCACTAGTATCACTGTTTCACACTAGTACAGTGGTTATCTTATTCAAGTCTTCTTGCATTGTCACTTTTGCCCTTGACTTCATGTGGTATTTTCTGTTATTGGTCGCAGCCATTTGACTACCTCTATTGGGGATTTCATTCTTTACTACTTTGGTTTGTCGCAGTCATTTTATTACATGTATTGAGGACTGTACATCTAAGCTAGTTCACTGAGGTATCACTGTCACCATTTATTTGATTCTGTGGTTTGGTAGCACAGCATGTTACCTTGATTTCACTATCTTTATATCTAGTGGTGGCTGCAGTTTTGTTGCAGTTTGCCCCTCGTATTCATTTGTGACTGCAGTTAGTTTTATATGCAGTTTTGACCTTGTTGGCTCGCATTGTGTTAACACATTTGGGTCTGTTTTCAAATTTACTTGAGTTGAACCCGATTTCGGGGTTTGACCTTGCGATCATTGTGACTTTCACTGAGCTTTTGTATATCTCCTGCGATAGTGGCGAGGCAGTACACGCGTGCGTGTACTGCAGCCCTATCAGATTTGACAGTTTTAAATTGATGTTTCGATTTGTTGAATTGTTCGTTGGTTAATTTCCATGTTTTGGAGTTGTATCCTGATTTGGATTGCTGATTTGTTGTTTAACACCGTTTAGTGTTATATCTGTCGTTATCCGATTCTTTTATCGAGGAATCGGATATATGTGATTTCTGTGACTGTCATCTATTTGAGATTATTATTGCTTCTATGCACTAATAACTGAGTTTGAATTAGACTGACCCGTGTATTATTTTCTTTTGAATGTAATACTCGGGTCAGACCCGAGTTATTTCAGGTTGTAGATTTTCTTCTTTGAGTTACTGTTCAGGATATGAAGACTTTTCACATCTTCTGAAGTTGTCAATGTCATTTTGTAGTAGTCGTGTCATTGTATAGAACGATATGTATTCATGTATATTAGTAGATAATGTACTTGTAATATAACTTCTAGAGTCGACAGTTGTAGTTGTATCATATGTATTGTGTCAACTATGTATTAACTGACATCAGTTATATATATATGAGACTTTTGTTTTTATCTGTGTTCCGCATTTATATTATCTATGTTATTGTTATATCTAATGTCCTAAACTATTATGAACCGTCGTAGTTCGTTTTATACCAGTATTGGGTGTGTCGATGGGAGTAAATAAATAATGGAAGAAAAATAAAAAGTATGTACCACTCCTATCGAGATAACCAATATTAGTGTAAGGCCAATTACGGATGGTCGCTCCTATCCAGCCTTATTCTTCATAATAATAGACAGTATTTCCTTTAATACTCTTTGTTATTATGAGCATAGAGGTGGGGCGTTACAGTTGGTATCAGAGCTTGGGGTTTATGGATATAATATAAAACATAACTTGGATGGAACATATGTTACAACTATTGGACGATGTTTTATTTGTACTTTGGGTCAAAACTAAAGTTTTGAAATTTTGATGAAATTTTTAAATATCTTTATTTAAAAATAAAAGTGAAACTGTGTTTTGTTTATTAGAGTGCGCAGCGGAAACAGTGAAACTGTCTTCGCTGAGTACAACTGATAATCTTTTTGATTTAAAAATCAAAATACGAAATTGCAGATATGTGATTTTTGTTGAAATTTCCGCTGGCTTTCTTTTGTACTAATCATCCATTGATTAGATTTTTGCTGTTTTGAATTATCTTCATTGAAGATATATTCGAATGATTTCTTTGTTCATTTTGTAGTACGTGCAAAAATTTGAATTGCACGTTATTGCATTTATTTTACGTTGAACCGATGCTAGGTTATGAAACGTATTTTGTTGCCGTTATTTTTATAACGGGATTTTTACACCAATGCTAAATTTTTGAAGCACGGTGTTTTGTGGCATTTTGATGAATGAAAATTCTCTGATATTACATTTTGATGTAGATTGTTTCGATGTGATTTTGACGTTTTAAAACTACTGTCGCTTTGGCTTCAGTAACCGTCAAATTTTAAAAGTGGATTTTCAAGCGGTTATTCCGCAATGCTGATTTGTAACCGTTTTTACGGTATTTTGAGAAGTACAATTTCCTTATCGAAATTGTTACCGATTTGCTGTTTTAATCACGTGATTGGAAAATCGTTTTAAAATGAAAATTGTTTTATAAATTTTTAACAGTTGCGTTTTCAAAAGAATGAGGAAGTGACTTAAACGATTCAACAAAATCGAGGATTATGACCCCTTTCTTTTACTGTTTCGCTTAACTCCGGACTTGTCCAGTTGAGAATGTGAATTGTTATTTTAAAAAAAAAATTGTTTTCAGGAATTTAACAGTTTGCGCTTTCAAAAGAATGAGGAAGCGGTTTAAACGTTTCAGCAAAATCGAGGACTATGACCCCTTTCTTTTACTGATTCGTTTAATTCCGGACTTGTCCGTTTGAGAATGTAAAGTGTATTTTTACAAAATACACAATTTTGCACTTTTAAGGAAACGATGAAAAGATTTAAACGATTTAGCAAAAGTGCGGAGTATGGAACCACACTTTTACTATTTCGGTTAATTCCGGACTCGTTAATTGAATATCTGTTGTTTTGATGATTTTGATGAATTTTACACTTTCAAGGAAACGATGAAGAGAATCAAACGATTTAGTAAAACACGTGGTATGGGACATGTGCGTTTGCTATTTCGGTTAATTCCGGACTCGTTAATTGAAATATTTGATGCTTTCGTGTGCTTTCGAGCCACTATGATGGACCTTCGGGTCATATGATGGACCTTCGGGTCATATGATGGACCTTCGGGTCAAATACCAGTACTAGACCTTCGGGTCACTCTGCGGACCTTCGGGTCAATCTGATGGGCGCCAAAATTATGTTGAGTACTTGGTAGGCTTCGGCCATTTGTTGATGCACGTGCGGCGAATTAAAAACTCGCCATCTAATGGGATCGATCCAAGCTTTTATGTTGATTTTCTAGTCTTCTTAATTGATTTCTAGATATTTGTTGTTTCCAATTATCTGCAGGTAATTGGATATTTGTTGATATGAGTTCTGATTATCGTTTTTGATAATTAGATATTTGTTGTTTCTAATTATCGCTTGTGATAATTAGATATTTATTGATATGAGTTCTAATTATCGTTTTTGATAATCAGATAATTGTTGCTTTTAATTATCGCCTTAGATAATTAATTATCTGCTGATTTAAGATTTAATTATCGCATTTGATAATTAAATATTTGTTGATTTGAGATTTAATTATCGCTTTTGATAATTAAATATTTGTTGATTTGAGATTTAATTATCGCTTTTGATAATTAAATATTTGTTGATTTGAGATTTAATTATCGCTCTTGATAATTAAATATTTGTTGATTTGAGATTTAATTATCGCTTTTGATAATTAAATATTTGTTGATTTGAGATTTAATTATCGCTTGAGATAATTAAATATTTGTTGATTTGAGATTTAATTATCGCTTTTGATAATTAAATATTTATTGATTTAAGATTTAATTATCGCATTTGATAATTAAATATTTGTTGATTTGAGATTTAATTATCGCTTTTGATAATTAAATATTTGTTGATTTGAGATTTAATTATCGCTTTTGATAATTAAATATTTGTTGATTTGAGATTTAATTATCGCTTTTGATAATTAAATATTTGTTGATTTGAGATTTAATTATCGGTTTTGATAATTAAATATTTGTTGATTTGAGATTTAATTATCGCTTGAGATAATTAAATATTTGTTGATTTGAGATTTAATTATCGCTTGAGATAATTAAGTATTTGTTGATTTGAGATTTAATTATCGCTTTTGATAATTAAATATTTGTTGATTTGAGATTTAATTATCGCTTGAGATAATTAAATATTTGTTGATTTGAGATTTAATTATCGCTTGAGATAATTAAATATTTGTTGATTTGAGATTTAATTATTGCTTTTGATAATTAAATATTTGTTGATTTAAGATTTAATTATCGCTTTTGATAATTAAATATTTGTTGAATTTGAAATTTGATTATCGTTTTTGATAATCGAATATTTGTTGAATTTGAAATTTGATTATCGCTTTTGATAATTAAATATTTGTTGAATTTGAAATTTGGTTATCGTTTGTGATAATCGAATATTTATTGGTTTGAAATTTTAATTACCGTTGTATTAATTAGATATGTGCTGATTTTATGGATAAGAGATTTTCTAGCTTCTAATTGATTCTAGATTACGTTGATTGTATTGAATTGTTGTTTCCTATCTATCTCTATTGATAAGATAGAGTCTGCTGATTATGAAGTTCGTATTTTCTATTTATCTGTTAGATAACTAGATGTTTGCAGTTTTGCGATTTGCGAATTTGTTTTCTAATTATCGTATCGATAATTAGATATTGCTGTTTCGTGATTTCTGTATTCTAATTATTTATTGGTAATTGAATATTGTTGATGATTGCATTTATTCTGCTTTGTAGTCTTCTGATTATCTATTGATAATTAGATTTTGTTGAGAATTTGTAAATTTCTTTTATGAAAATAAAAGATTTCTGTGGCGTTTGTATTCCCATCTTTTATTTTCTAGCTTAACCAGTTTAGGTTAGAAAATTTATTGTTATTGACAACCTTAATTATGAAAATTGCGGGGACGCAATTTTTATAAGGAGGGGAGTCTGTAACAACCCGAGATTTTGTAAATGTTAGATATCGTCGTTAGACGATTAAAATTGCCAACAGATTGATATTGGAAATCTAATCAAGTTGGAATTCTTTTGAAATTTTCTTTAAGAGTATACGGGCTTTAAATAAACATTTCCCTTTTTAAATTTTATTCAGCCCATTTCTTTAGATGTTGAGATAAAGGCCAATGCCCGTTCCCTCCCCCTTACTCATTTTCTCTTCGAACCCTAAAAAAATCAAACGAGCGAAAATAATGGCGGCCACAAGAAACGTCTTTGTTCGTTCGTTCAGAAATAGGGCTTCGGTCGATTTGGCGTTCGTCTTTTGTCAAATCGAGGATTACATCGTCTTGCACGCTGCTCCTCGATTAATCGAGTCGCCTCAGCTTCGATCGCTAAGGATTTAGCTTCACTGCCTCGTCGAAAATGGTGAGTGTTCCACTCACATTTAATTCCTTCTCGTGTTATTAGTGTCGAATCCTATGGGTTTTGTTTGTATTCGATTGTTGATTTCGTCATTTGTTTTGTCGACTATTCGACTATGTGGGAAGTTGCTGTTTTCTGACGTGTTTACCTTCTGCGTCTTGATGAGTTGTCGTGATGACTTTGAGTTGTTTCGAACATTGGTGTACTGAATTCGGCCAGTGTTTGAAATATTGTGACATTGGCATTTACTTGATTTTTGAACTGCACGATTTCTTGGTAATTTCATTTCGGTATTGTTTTGGATGATTGAGGATTTTTATCTGCTTCGGTTCGATTTCTGTCTATATTGTGTTCACTTGGTTGACACAGTTTGATTTCTTTGAGGTTTCTTTTCGCGCTTACCAATATATTGATTGAACTACTCGTTCATGTTCCTGATGACTTCGGTTATTGATCTGATTTGATGATGTGATTTCGTTCGACTTTGGCCATTTGTAGCTATTTGATTCTGGACTTCGTTCCATCTGCGTGAAATTTGCAAATAGAACTGCTTTGTCGTTTTTAAAACCTGTTGTACACCTTTAGTCATTGATACTTGGTTTACAAACTTGATTTTTGTGAACATAATGTTGAGATGAGAATTTGACTTTACATTGCTATGAGAACTGACTTCGATCATCTTCGAAAATTCCTGCTCAGTTTTGAAACTGTGATATTATCACTGCTATGACTTTTGACTACTGCCTTGACTTTTACTTTGCACTGCAGTGTTGAATTCAAATATTTTGTTTTGAAAAGGTAAAATGTTTTGTTTTGTGACATATGCCATTTGAGAACTTGCTGGTCGTTTGACATCTGCTCGTAGCATTCCTGGCCATTCTTTTTCCTGGCCATTCTTTGTTTCAGATCTTTGTTCGTTACAGTTCATTGGCATGTTTCACTATGCTTTGAAATGTAGCTTCACTTGAGTCATTTACTTGTTATTTCTGATCGTGGTTGACTTCGGTCACTTGCTTGGGTATTGAACTGTTATTACATTTGATACTCGGCTTTGACCATTTTTGATTTTTGGTAGCTCTGGTCGTGATACTTCACTCTCCAGTTTATCATCCTTGTTCATGTGCACATCAGTGTCATTGTTGAACTGTTGTACTGTGGCCATGCATTGTTGTTTTTTTTTAAGTGGTTGTCTGGTCTTGGCTTCTTGATGGTTGCTGTGCATTCTAGTTTCATAAGGTAAGTTGCAGACTGGTATTGTCCACTGTTTTACCCCAGTCTGCATTATATTGTACCTACCTGCTTGTATTTGCAGTCACTAGTATCACTGTTTCACACTAGTACAGTGGTTATCCTATTCTTTGATCATCAAGTTGCATGTCATTGAAAATTCTTTCCAATGTTCTCAACCATGTTTGAATTTCCATGATACTCTCTGTCCCTTTAAAGCTTTTGCCTCCTTAATGAGTATATGTCTTAAGTAATTTTGAGAGTTCTTCATAGGGATTTTCTTGCCTTTGTCCTGCCCCATCCCTAAATGCTCTCACCAAGTCTTGCAGATTGACCATTGGGGGTGCATGGGAAGATCCTGCTCCCTGATTTGGTGGTCTCCCTACCATAGTTTGCTAATAATAATTTACATAGCTGGTTAGTTTGATTGGTAATTTTATTATTTCAGTGGTTTTTTTTTCACACTGAAAACATTGATATATATATTTAGTTCCTTTAAATTTTATTTCTATCTAAGAACTTGATCTTTACTTCTACTATGTTGAATAACATAGCTCTGATACCAACTGAAATGACCCTCCTATTTCTACCCTAATTTCATTAGGATTTTTTTTTCCATCAAAGGGAATTTAAATCACGTAGAAATCAAAATGCCATACAAGCTATTGACATAGCCACTTATTTCTTTTCTAAATAGGCAAATTAGACAAAATCAGCAGTTCAGACGTCTAAATTCTTATGACAGGCGTCTAAACTTAATTACAGACGTCTATCTAATTATGACAGACGGCTCATAGATCAAAAATTGAAACAGAGAGAAAAAGACATTTTGAACTGAATTCAGACATCTAATTATTTTGTGACAGACGTCTATATTTAACCTTAGACGTCTAAATTATTTAGACTGTCGTCTAAGTTTAATCTCAGACGTCTAAATTATTTAGACTGTCGTCTAAATTCGATTTCTATGTACATGCATATGCACATTCAATTTATATGTGTCTGGATGTCCACCTACATTCATTTACACTTTTAAGTTCGATTTAAACTTCCTTAGAACTATCAGAGATGATATATAGATTGATCATTTATTACAATTATATTTTCCAGGGTCATTTTCTTTTTCCAATAAACCAAAATACATCCAGGATCAAAACAATTAACCAATATAAATATATCAGTACTTTCACAAAGATAAGCACATACATGTGAGGATGTATATGCCTCTCTTGTTTAAATCAGAGTTCTGGAAAACAAGAGGAGATTGGATTGATTGAATTTAATTCAATCCACACATAGTACAGTGTTATATGCAATAAAAATTTCATTCATGTTTGATTTTCTTCTTATAAAATCTGTCTGGAATTTAAAATGCATTTGGTTAAAATCTGAATAAAAATTCAGATTCCTATTACAGATACAAAGGAAAAGGGTGTATTAATATTTGCACAAAACATGTTTATGTGCATATATAACTGCAACTATTTGGATCTGGCTTTCAATTCCCTTATTACAGACCCTTCCTTTATTTAAAAATAAGACATGAAACATTTGTATGAAACAAGTTAGATTATGGGAACCTTGCAGTCATAAAAACATTCAACCTATGCCTATTATCTTTTGTATACACTTACCATGTTTGAAAGACAAAACCATTTAATTTTTCTGAGAATCAACTATCCAGATTTCCCAAAACTTAAATCCTTTATAAAGACTCAAAATTGACTAATACATTTATAAAATGTAATCATTCAGTCTTCAACATGGTGTTCTTACTAAATCCACTTACAATATTTTGATTAACTTCTTTAATATCAGATATTAACCAGATTCATAAATTCCAGATACAAGTCAATCTCTTAATAAAATACTTAACAAAATATCCATCCCATATTCAACACTTAATACAAGTAACAATTTAAACCATTAATACATGCGGATTTTATCATTTTGGCTCTTATCTAACTAAGTTTAGCATGCTATAATCCTCTTCTCAAAGCCTTGCTCCTACTCCTACTTAGTTGCTGCAATCCCTGAAAAAGCATTTGAAACTGCCTCATTTTTAAATGAGACACCCCAGATGCCATTAGCACACTAGGGTCAGACACATGTCTGGTATGAGAAAATTCACAAAAGCAACTAGTTAATTAGGTTAAAATCAAATTAAATACATATACATAAAGTTCTGCCCTTTGGAATCAGATCATACTTGTGTGCATGCTCTGTGTCATTGTGCATGTGCACACTTTAATTTTCCTTTCCAGAGACTACATATATCAATATGACATATACATTCAAGCATACAATTCAGACATAATCAAACAATCATTCATACCAAACAGGAAAATAACCAATATGAGTTAAATCATTTATTCAATCCTCATATTTCAATTCTGGGAAAAACTCTAGTTTTCTCATCATCTCAAATATTATTCCCTTGGTATAATTATCTATCCTGGTCTCACCTGCAATATTTATGAATCAATGGACACACTGTAATGAACTAATTCACTCCATTACACAAAGATCTCAGGACTTAAACAAGCCATGTGTCAACTTGTGCTACTCAAGAACACAAGTCATTCCTGCAGTGTTCTTGACCCCAAATTTCCTAATCAGGTTTAAGTTAATAATAACTCTTTTGATTTTTCATGACTAAACCATTCAGTGATCCATTTCACTAACTAAAACATCCATATCATGGCATCTCATATTATTCAAAACCATACAGAGACAAGCAAGCAAACAACCATTGGTGACTAAATAAATAAGGTTCTGTATGCATATGTATACATTCTGGTATTTTAAAAAGGGTGTAGGCAACTAACATTGGCTTATGGCTTTTGAGAGAGTTTTTCCTTTTTGCAAACATTTGTGCTTGAGTTAAACTCAGAATGACCTGGTTTCACTGAATCACAAAATTTTGTTTGCTATGCATATGAACATATATATATATTTTCATTGAATCAGGAGCATCAGCACATAGGCAACCCTATTGCACCCCTAATTCCTTTTTGTCTCAAGCCTCAGCACTTATACATAAGTATATTGCAGCTCAACATTATTTACATCTTTCTGGGTTGAGCCAAAACCAATACTACTTGCCTATTTTCAACATTTTATTTTCTGGGTATTTGTTTATGTTCCTAAACATTAACATATCATAGATCTGGATTTATAAAACATATATGTATACTAACAACACATAAAGCTTTCTTATAATAAAACAAGTGATCAACCAAAGAGAATCAAAACATTTTCAGTTTTAAAATCACAGATAAGCATTCTCATATGAAAGTATATTTTTAAGAAAATTACTTATAGCTGGCTGCCTACATTAGGACTTATTGCCTTAGATTTTTGAGTGAGTTTTCTCACCTAGCTCTCTTCTTTGCTTCCTTAATTAATTGATGAACTTCTGCCTTTAGCCTCAAGCTCTCTTCCTTCCCTTGCCTTATGATTTCTATAGTGTTGTTTCCTTTTTTTTCTCAAAGTTCTTTTCTGAGAAGGAGAGGAGGCTGCTGCATATACATGTATATATACAGGGTCTTCCTTAGGGTTTTGGGTATTGGCTAAAGCCATTTTTGCCCACCAGAAAAATCATGTTATCTGCATTTTATTTAAACCCAAAGTTCTACCCTTCCCGGCTTAATTTAGGTGAAGAGAAAAGTGGTTACATTCTTTTCAGAATTTTTGCTTTTCAGAAAATACTTTTTCCTTTGTCTACAATCATGCCAAAAATGTGACTTGATTTTATTATTTATCAAATACTCTTCCTAATTTTGCCTATAGCAAACATTTCCTTGTTTGTCTTATTTTTCCTATTTTTAGCTTTCATGTAAATGGTATGT
Source organism: Allium fistulosum (assembly GCA_030737815.1). Taxonomy (NCBI): domain Eukaryota; kingdom Viridiplantae; phylum Streptophyta; class Magnoliopsida; order Asparagales; family Amaryllidaceae; genus Allium; species Allium fistulosum. The sequence continues at coordinate 1,461,433,870 of CM060902.1, forward strand.
ACCTTCTTTATTTATTTACAAGAGGACTACTCCTTTTTATATATTCAGTTTTTCTTTCTTTCTTCCTATATACTAAAATATGTCTGTATATTTTATCTTACTAATTTGAACTCTAGTATTTTATTAACACATATATATATTTATATAAGTCTTACTGAAATAATTAGTACACCTATATATATATATATTTATACATCATACTGTATTGACACACACATGCACATGTACACTCAAAAATATTCAGTAGCATCCATATATGCATATTTACTTATGCATTCAGCTTTTAAGGATTTAATTTTTATATATATATATTTCCATACATATCAATATGTATTTATTCTTAGAGTTCAGGGATTTTAGCTTTTGTTCATGTGCATTTCCTGTGCACACATGTACACACATACTGATACACTATCAAGCTATATCACTCCCCTTTCAAAATTAATTCAAAAATTATTTTGAATTCATTTATATTTTTCAGAATAGATTCCTAAAATCTTGGGTCATTACATACATCCCTCCTTTTAGAAATTGTGTCCCACAATTTTCCTAAGCTTAAAATAAATTTTAAACTTAATTTAGAGAACAAATACATTCTCAACCAAATAAATTTTTAGTTCTATGATAACTAAAAACATATGCATCTAACAAAAGAAAACAATCAAAAATCAGAATTACCTTTAATCTGAAAATAGCTTAGGATAATTTATCCTAACTTTATCTTCTAATTCCCATGTGCAATCACTAGGATCAAGACTCCACTGTACCTTCACAAGTTTCAGAGATTTATTTCTCAACTTCTTCACATCTTTTGCCAAAATTCCCACTGGATCCTTTTCATAAATCAAATTAGGATTTATCTACACTTGGGTTGGGGTCTCAAGAATTTCTGCCTTGTCATGGACCCACCTTCTCAATTGTGATACATGAAAACATCATGTATACCTTGCATGTTTTCTGGTAATTCCAACTTATATGCCAAGGGACCAATTCTCTCCAGAATTTTGTATGGTCCAATATATCTTGGGGTTAATTTGCCTTGTTTTCCAAACTTCAGCACATTTTTCATAGGTGAGATTTTGATGAAAACAAAATTTCCCACTTCATATTCTACCTGCCTTCTTCTCATGTCTGCAAATTTCTTTTGCCTATCTTGAGCTGCTGCCATTCTTCTTCTTATCAACTCAATTTTCTCCTTAGTTTCTTGTATGTACTCAGGTCCTAAAATAGACCTTTCTCCTGCTTCTACCCAACAAACAGGTGACAAACAGGGTTTACCATATAAGGCTTCAAATGGAGCAATTCCTATGGTACTTTGGTAGCTGTTGTTGTATGTAAATTCAACTAGATGAAGATAATCTTCCCAGTTGCCTCCAAAATCCAGTATACATGCCCTCAACATGTCCTCCAAAACTTTGTTTACTACCTCAGTCTGCCCATCTGATTGAGGATGGTAGGCAGTACTTAAACATAGTTCACTTCCCATTGCTTCTTGAAAGCTTCTCCAGAATTTTGAAGTGAAGATGGTATCCCTATCACTCACAATGGTTTTGGGAATGCCATGTAACTTTACCACTTCCTTTATAAAAATTTGAGCTAATTTTGGTGCTGTTCTTTCTGACTTGACTGGGATGAAGTGTGCAACCTTGGTTAGCCTATCAACTATCACCCATATACTTGTATTACCTCTCTTAGATCTAGGCAGTCCATCTATGAAGTCCATAGATATGTCTTCCCACTTCCACTGTGGTACACTAAGAGACTGCATCAACCCTGATGGCCTTTGGGTTTCAGCCTTGACTTGTTGGCAAGTCATACATTTGGCAATGTATTTAGCTACATCAGATTTCATTCCCTTCCACCAGAAGTCTCTTTTCAAATTTTGGTACATTTTTGTGTTGCCTGGGTGTATGGAGTATTTACTTCTGTGATATTCATTCAATATCTCTTTCTTCAATTCTGTGTCCTCTGGTACACACATCCTATTTTGGTATCTCATATAACCATTTTTATCAATATGGTGATTCATCACTTCCTCCCCTCTTGAGAGGAGCACTTTCTTCTCTAACAAGTTGGCATCTTGTTCTTGCATCTTTCCTACCTTCAGAATTAAATCTGGTTGGAGTGTCATTAAGCTTAACTTCCCTTTATATTCTTGTGCACCATGCATCTGCTCATCCATGTGCACACAACCATTCTCCCCAATTTCTAACTCAGTTAGCAAAGACAAATCTTTAAATTCTTCTATCATCATCATAGCCAATTTAGCATGCTGTCTACTTAGAGCATCTGCAACTTTGTTTGCTTTGCCTGGTGTATAGAGTATGTCAAAGTCATAGGAAGCTAAGAACTCCACCCATCTATGTTGCCTCATGTTCAAATCTTTTTGTGAAAATAAATATTTCAGAGACTTGTGGTCAGTGTACAGTTCAAACTTTGTGCCTAACAAATAATGCCTCCAAAGTTTTAAAGCATAGATCACAGCTGCTAATTCGAGATCATGTGTGGCATATCTTACTTCATGGGGTTTAAGTTGTCTGGATGCATATGCAATGACTTGGCCTCGTTGCATCAACACTGCACCCAAGCCAAATCCACTAGCATCAGTGTATACCACTAGTTCTTCATTTCCATATGGTACCTTTAAAATTGGAGCATTCACCAATGCCTCCTTCAACTGTTCAAAAGACTTCTCACATTTTTCTGACCAAACAAAAGCTTGGTTCTTCCTGGTTAGGTTAGTGAGTGGTGTAGAGATTTTTGAAAAATCTTTTATAAACCTCCTATAATACCCTGCCATCCCCATAAATGACCTTACTTCACTCACAGTGCTTGGCCTCTTCCATGCTTGAATAGCCACTACTTTATTGGGGTTCACAGAAATTCCTTGAGCAGATATAACATGGCCAAGGAAATGTACTTCCTCTTTCCAAAATACACATTTTGAAAATTTTGCCTTTAAATCTTTTTCCCTTAACCTAGACAAAACCAGGTGCAAATGACGCTTATGCTCTTCCACTGTTTTGGAATAAATCAAAATGTCATCAATAAAAATAAGCACAAACTTGTCTAAATAATCTCTAAAGGTTCTGTTCATTAAATCTACAAAGTATGATGGTGCATTGGTCAAACCAAATGGCATAACCAAAAATTCATACAACCCATACCTAGTGTTAAAGGCAGTGTACTTGATGCTTGATTCTTCCACCTTCATTTGATGAAAACCAGATGCTAAGTCTAGTCTAGAAAATACTTTTGCCCCTGCTAATTGATCAAAAAGATCATCTATTCTTGGCAATGGATATTTATTTTTAATAGTTACCTTGTTTAATTCTCTATAATCTATACAGAGTCTTAAGGAGCCATCTTGTTTCTTAACAAATACCACTGGTGCTCCCCAGCAAGAATTACTTGGTCTTATAAAACCCTTTTCTTCCAGTTCTTCTAACTGTTTCTTTAATTCCTTTAGTTCATTTGGCCCCATTCTAGTTGGCTTTTTAATCACTGGGCTTGCTCCTGGAACTAGATTGATCTGGAACTCTACTGGTCTATGGTGTGGAACACCCTTGACCTCACCAAACACATCCAAATATTCATTGGCTATGGGAATTTCTTCAATGGTTAGTTCAATAGAATTTTTTTCTGAGTCAACTAAGTGATATAGTTTTCCTTCCTTAGCTACTTCACATAAAACTGTGATTCTCTGACCTCTAGAATTTTGCAATGATATGGTGGATGAGTCTAAATTAATTATGGCTTTAAATTGCCTTAACCAGTCTACCCCCAAAATAACACCTATATTTGGGTAATTCAAAACATATAAATTGGATATAAAAACATTTCCTCCTATGTTTAATTCCACATCCACACAAATCATATTTAAAACACTAGAACTCCCCAGTGGACTTTGTATATGCAATGGGGTTTCAACCAATATGCAATTCAGTTTTAGCATTTTAACTAGTTCATAAGAAATTAAAGAGTGAGTTGCCCCAGTATCATATACTACTGCTATGGGCATGGTACAAATAAGTAATGTACCTTCCACTTGGCTATGGTTTTCAGTGTTACTCTCCACTGTGGCTTTGCCTTTTCCTTCCAAATTTGCCAATTTTCCTTGCTGTTTGTACTCAGGACAATTCCTCTTCATATGCCCCTCTTTCCCACATAGATAGCACTTGAAAGCTCCTCCTTTCAATTCTGGACATCTTGGTTTGATATGTCCTTCTTTTCCACACTGATGGCACACAATTTTCTTCTTGGTTTCCTTAGCTTTGACATCTCCAGTGCCTTTGTTACTGGCCTCTTCCTTCTTCTTATCATAAGGGTGATACCTCCCCTTACTCTTCTTGGTATTATTGCTCTTAAAATTTCTGAACTTCTCCCTTTCCTTGTCATGCTGTTCCAACCTCAAAGCTAAGTCTATCACATGGTCAAAAGTCCTGTCTGCATAGGGTAACATGGCTCTGCTAAGTCCTGGGTTCAACCCTTTTATGTACCTATCATTTTTGGATGCCTCATCTGCCACAAGCATTGCTCCATATGTGGAAAGCCCCTCAAACTTTTGAGTGTATTCTGTGACAGTCATGGTTCCTTGTCTAAGTCTAATAAATTCTTCTAGCAAGGTAGTCTTTGCTGATGCTGGTACAAACCTTGCTTCCAACATCTCTTTGAATTGATTCCAAGTGATTTCATTCTCATTTCTTCCTGCAATAATAACTTCCCACCAGCCTAAAGCTACTCCTTTTAGCTGTCTTGAAGCCACTTGCCTCTTTCTTTGATCATCAAGTTGCATGTCATTGAAAATTCTTTCCAATGTTCTCAACCATGTTTGAATTTCCATGATACTCTCTGTCCCTTCAAAGCTTTTGCCTCCTAAATGAGTATATGTCTTAAGTAATTTTGAGAGTTCTTCATAGGGATTTTCTTGCCTTTGTCCTGCCCCATCCCTAAATGCTCTCACCAAGTCTTGCAGATTGACCATTGGGGGTGCATGGGAAGATCCTGCTCCCTGATTTGGTGGTCTCCCTACCATAGTTTGCTAATAATAATTTACATAGCTGGTTAGTTTGATTGGTAATTTTATTATTTCAGTGGTTTTTTTTTTCACACTGAAAACATTGATATATATATTTAGTTCCTTTAAATTTTATTTCTATCTAAGAACTTGATCTTTACTTCTACTATGTTGAATAACATAGCTCTGATACCAACTGAAATGACCCTCCTATTTCTACCCTAATTTCATTAGGATTTTTTTTTTCCATCAAAGGGAATTTAAATCACGTAGAAATCAAAATGCCATACAAGCTATTGACATAGCCACTTATTTCTTTTCTAAATAGGCAAATTAGACAAAATCAGCAGTTCAGACGTCTAAATTCTTATGACAGGCGTCTAAACTTAATTACAGACGTCTATCTAATTATGACAGACGGCTCATAGATCAAAAATTGAAACAGAGAGAAAAAGACATTTTGAACTGAATTCAGACATCTAATTATTTTGTGACAGACGTCTATATTTAACCTTAGACGTCTAAATTATTTAGACTGTCGTCTAAGTTTAATCTCAGACGTCTAAATTATTTAGACTGTCGTCTAAATTCGATTTCTATGTACATGCATATGCACATTCAATTTATATGTGTCTGGATGTCCACCTACATTCATTTACACTTTTAAGTTCGATTTAAACTTCCTTAGAACTATCAGAGATGATATATAGATTGATCATTTATTACAATTATATTTTCCAGGGTCATTTTCTTTTTCCAATAAACCAAAATACATCCAGGATCAAAACAATTAACCAATATAAATATATCAGTACTTTCACAAAGATAAGCACATACATGTGAGGATGTATATGCCTCTCTTGTTTAAATCAGAGTTCTGGAAAACAAGAGGAGATTGGATTGATTGAATTTAATTCAATCCACACATAGTACAGTGTTATATGCAATAAAAATTTCATTCATGTTTGATTTTCTTCTTATAAAATCTGTCTGGAATTTAAAATGCATTTGGTTAAAATCTGAATAAAAATTCAGATTCCTATTACAGATACAAAGGAAAAGGGTGTATTAATATTTGCACAAAACATGTTTATGTGCATATATAACTGCAACTATTTGGATCTGGCTTTCAATTCCCTTATTACAGACCCTTCCTTTATTTAAAAATAAGACATGAAACATTTGTATGAAACAAGTTAGATTATGGGAACCTTGCAGTCATAAAAACATTCAACCTATGCCTATTATCTTTTGTATACACTTACCATGTTTGAAAGACAAAACCATTTAATTTTTCTGAGAATCAACTATCCAGATTTCCCAAAACTTAAATCCTTTATAAAGACTCAAAATTGACTAATACATTTATAAAATGTAATCATTCAGTCTTCAACATGGTGTCTTACTAAATCCACTTACAATATTTTGATTAACTTCTTTAATATCAGATATTAACCAGATTCATAAATTCCAGATACAAGTCAATCTCTTAATAAAATACTTAACAAAATATCCATCCCATATTCAACACTTAATACAAGTAACAATTTAAACCATTAATACATGCGGATTTTATCATTTTGGCTCTTATCTAACTAAGTTTAGCATGCTATAATCCTCTTCTCAAAGCCTTGCTCCTACTCCTACTTAGTTGCTGCAATCCCTGAAAAAGCATTTGAAACTGCCTCATTTTTAAATGAGACACCCCAGATGCCATTAGCACACTAGGGTCAGACACATGTCTGGTATGAGAAAATTCACAAAAGCAACTAGTTAATTAGGTTAAAATCAAATTAAATACATATACATAAAGTTCTGCCCTTTGGAATCAGATCATACTTGTGTGCATGCTCTGTGTCATTGTGCATGTGCACACTTTAATTTTCCTTTCCAGAGACTACATATATCAATATGACATATACATTCAAGCATACAATTCAGACATAATCAAACAATCATTCATACCAAACAGGAAAATAACCAATATGAGTTAAATCATTTATTCAATCCTCATATTTCAATTCTGGGAAAAACTCTAGTTTTCTCATCATCTCAAATATTATTCCCTTGGTATAATTATCTATCCTGGTCTCACCTGCAATATTTATGAATCAATGGACACACTGTAATGAACTAATTCACTCCATTACACAAAGATCTCAGGACTTAAACAAGCCATGTGTCAACTTGTGCTACTCAAGAACACAAGTCATTCCTGCAGTGTTCTTGACCCAAATTTCCTAATCAGGTTTAAGTTAATAATAACTCTTTTGATTTTTCATGACTAAACCATTCAGTGATCCATTTCACTAACTAAAACATCCATATCATGGCATCTCATATTATTCAAAACCATACAGAGACAAGCAAGCAAACAACCATTGGTGACTAAATAAATAAGGTTCTGTATGCATATGTATACATTCTGGTATTTTAAAAAGGGTGTAGGCAACTAACATTGGCTTATGGCTTTTGAGAGAGTTTTTCCTTTTTGCAAACATTTGTGCTTGAGTTAAACTCAGAATGACCTGGTTTCACTGAATCACAAAATTTTGTTTGCTATGCATATGAACATATATATATATATTTTCATTGAATCAGGAGCATCAGCACATAGGCAACCCTATTGCACCCCTAATTCCTTTTTGTCTCAAGCCTCAGCACTTATACATAAGTATATTGCAGCTCAACATTATTTACATCTTTCTGGGTTGAGCCAAAACCAATACTACTTGCCTATTTTCAACATTTTATTTTCTGGGTATTTGTTTATGTTCCTAAACATTAACATATCATAGATCTGGATTTATAAAACATATATGTATACTAACAACACATAAAGCTTTCTTATAATAAAACAAGTGATCAACCAAAGAGAATGAAAACATTTTCAGTTTTAAAATCACAGATAAGCATTCTCATATGAAAGTATATTTTTAAGAAAATTACTTATAGCTGGCTGCCTACATTAGGACTTATTGCCTTAGATTTTTGAGTGAGCTTTCTCACCTAGCTCTCTTCTTTGCTTCTTTAATTAATTGATGAACTTCTGCCTTTAGCCTCAAGCTCTCTTCCTTCCCTTGCCTTATGATTTCTATGGTGTTGTTTCCTTTTTTTTTCTCAAAGTTCTTTTCTGAGAAGGAGAGGAGGCTGCTGCATATACATGTATATATACAGGGTCTTCCTTAGGGTTTTGGGTATTGGCTAAAGCCATTTTTGCCCACCAGAAAAATCATGTTATCTGCATTTTATTTAAACCCAAAGTTCTACCCTTCCCGGCTTAATTTAGGTGAAGAGAAAAGTGGTTACATTCTTTTCAGAATTTTTGCTTTTCAGAAAATACTTTTTCCTTTGTCTACAATCATGCCAAAAATGTGACTTGATTTTATTATTTATCAAATACTCTTCCTAATTTTGCCTATAGCAAACATTTCCTTGTTTGTCTTATTTTTCCTATTTTTAGCTTTCATGTAAATGGTATGTACCTTCTTTATTTATTTACAAGAGGACTACTCCTTTTTATATATTCAGTTTTTCTTTCTTTCTTCCTATATACTAAAATATGTCTGTATATTTTATCTTACTAATTTGAACTCTAGTATTTTATTAACACATATATATATTTATATAAGTCTTACTGAAATAATTAGTACACCTATATATATATATATATTTATACATCATACTGTATTGACACACACATGCACATGTACACTCAAAAATATTCAGTAGCATCCATATATGCATATTTACTTATGCATTCAGCTTTTAAGGATTTAATTTATATATATATATATATTTCCATACATATCAATATGTATTTATTCTTAGAGTTCAGGGATTTTAGCTTTTGTTCATGTGCATTTCCTGTGCACACATGTACACACATACTGATACACTATCAAGCTATATCACTCCCCTTTCAAAATTAATTCAAAAATTATTTTGAATTCATTTATATTTTTCAGAATAGATTCCTAAAATCTTGGGTCATTACAGCATGTTACCTTGATTTCACTATCTTTATATCTAGTGGTGGCTGCAGTTTTGTTGCAGTTTGCCCCTCGTATTCATTTGTGACTGCAGTTAGTTTTATATGCAGTTTTGACCTTGTTGGCTCGCATTGTGTTAAAGCATTTGGGTCTATTTTCAAATTTACTTGAGTTGAACCCGATTTCGGGGTTTGACCTTGCGATTATTGTGACTTTCACTGAGCTTTTGTATATCTCCTACGATAGTGGCGAGGCAGTACACGCGTGCATGTACTGCAGCCCTATCAGATTTGACAGTTTTAAATTGATGTTTCGATTTGTTGAATTGTTCGTTGGTTAATTTCCATGTTTTGGAGTTGTATCCTGATTTGGATTGCTGATTTGTTGTTTAACACCGTTTAGTGTTATATCTGTCGTTATCCGATTCTTTTATCGAGGAATCGGATATATGTGATTTCTGTGACTGTCATCTATTTGAGATTATTATTGCTTCTATGCACTAATAACTGAGTTTGAATTAGACTGACCCGTGTATTATTTTCTTTTGAATGTAATACTCGGGTCAGACCCGAGTTATTTCAGGTTGTAGATTTTCTTCTTTGAGTTGCTGTTCAGGATATGAAGACTTTTCACATCTTCTGAAGTTGTCAATGTCATTTTGTAGTAGTCGTGTCATTGTATAGAATGATATGTATTCATGTATATTAGTCGATAATGTACTTGTATATATAACTTCTAGAGTCGACAGTTGTAGTTGTATCATATGTATTGTGTCAACTATGTATTAACTGAAATCAGTTATATATATATATGAGACTTTTGTTTTTATCTGTGTTCCGCATTTATATTATCTGTGTTATTGTTATATCTAATGTCCTAAACTATTATGAACCGTCGTAGTTCGTTTTATACTAGTATTGGGTGTGTCGATGGGAGTAAATAAATAATGGAAGAAAAATAAAAAGTATGTACCACTCCTATCGAGATAACCAATATTAGTGTAAGGCCAATTACGGATGGTCGCTCCTATCCAGCCTTATTCTTCGTAATAATAGACAGTATTTCCTTTAATACTCTTTGTTATTATGAGCATAGAGGTGGGGCGTTACAGTTGGTATCAGAGCTTGGGGTTTATGGACATAATATAAAACATAACTTGGATGGAACATATGTTACAACTATTGGACGATGTTTTATTTGTACTTTGGGTCAAAACTAAAGTTTTGAAATTTTGATGAAATTTTTAAATATCTTTATTTAAAAATAAAAGTGAAACTGTGTTTTGTTGATTTGATTAATTGTGTTTTGTTTATCAGAGTGCGCAGCGGAAACAGTGAAACTGTCTTCGCTGAGTACAACTGATAATCTTTTTGATTTAAAAATCAAAATACGAAATTGCAGATATGTGATTTTTGTTGAAATTTCCGCTGGCTTTCTTTTGTACTAATCATCTATTGATTAGATTTTTGCTGTTTTGAATTATCTTCATTGAAGATATATTCGAATGATTTCTTTGTTCATTTTGTAGTACGTGCAAAAATTTGAATTGCACGTTATTGCATTTATTTTACGTTGAACCGATGCTAGGTTATGAAATGATAAAACCCGGTTTTTCTTTGTAAACTGCGGATTGAAATGATACATATCTGTATCACCTTACCTAGGCTAGAAAATTATATACAGACCCGTGGTTTATATATTTTTCTGAAATTTTTAAAATATTTAAAAATGTAAATATTATGATATTTTGATTTAAATTTTATTAAATTGATTTCTATAAATATTAGTGATTTTCTACAAATTAAATAAGTGAATTAAGTAAGTGGTGAAGTAGAATTTGAAATATAAGTTAATTTTGGAATTTATGATTTTGTTTATAAATGGAATTTATGTAAAGTAATAATATATGACAAATTTGATTTGAAAGATGAATTTAATGATTCTCATTAAGTAATAATAATTTTTAAAAGTGTTAATGATTTTTTATAAACAAAAATATGAAATAAATGAATATTTAAGCTGAATTTGGAAATACAACTTAAATTGAATTTTGTGGAATTTGTTTGAAAGTGAAATTTTAATTTAGTAAAATAAATGGAAATAAGTTATATTTTGGAAACTTAAACTTAGTTGTTAAGTTAAGAATTTAATTAAAGAAATGAAAATTTAATTGTTATTTAATTTGATTTTTTTTGGAAATTTGACTTTATAAAATCATAGAAATAAGGGTATTTAAATGATTGTTTTTAAATGTGAAATTATATGATTTTATAAGTTAAATGATTTATATTAAAAGTTAAATATGTGCAGAATTGTAAATAAAACTCTGTCTTTTGTTAATGGACTAGTTTAAAACATAACATTTCGTAACATTTTCTAAGTGCTGCAAAAGTTGATTTTTCTTTGTTTAATAAATTCAAATGAATAAATGATCTTTGAAAAAGATTAAATTTTGGAAATTAAATATTTAATTATTAAATATAATGAATTGACTTTAAATGATTTAAATGGAATAGTTGATTTGGGAAATACAACTATTTTGAAATGTGATTAAATGGTATTTAAATTTAAATTAAATAAATGATGTTTTGAAATGATATTTTGAAATGAATCTGAAATGATATTAAATCTTGGAATGAATAATTAAAGTTTATATTAGTATGGAAAATATTTGTTTTACTTGTAATTTGAATCTATTTAAAAGATATTGGACTTATGAAATATAGGATATTAAAGCTTTGGAATTTATTTTATAATTTGAATAGTTATTTTGTGAATTAAATCTATATTTGAAATTTATAAGATCTGAAATGGTCTATGGAAATTTAATTGAAATAAATGATTGAATTGAATTGAAACTTTGGAAATTTTAATACTTGATTTGAAAGTATAATAATTACACTTTTAAATGGTTTAAATGAATTAATTTGTTGGAATATAAACTATTTTAAAGGCAACTTGAAATCATAGTAAATGAATGATATCTTTAAATTTAAAAGTATTTAAAGTTTAATATTTAGATTTGAACTCAAATGATAAGTTGATATATTAAAATGATTTGAAATAAAGTTTTGGAAAGATATGATATTTTGATATATTGAAATGATTTGAAATGAAGTTTTGAAATGATATGATATTTTAAATATATTGAAATGGTTTGGAATTGATTTAATCTTTATTTTGATAAAGATTTGGATTTGAAATGATATTCTATTTTGAAGTATAAACTGTTTTTAAATTATAACCACGGGTTATAATAACGATTGGTTGTTAAAGAGACCGGGATCGGATATGGACATACTCTCAATCGATACCGAAAACCACTTTGACAACTGTGTACGCGGTGGAGTTTCCAGAATGAAGTAGGATGGTGGCGACGATCCTAAAGGTATATACGTGGACCCAACTCCCGTGAGTTGGCACAAGGTGGCTAAAACAGGAGCGATCGACGGGCCAAGGAGGTAGCACCTCTGATCGGACACACTTCTTCGATACCATTCTATTACTTGTGATTGATTTGGTGCGCACCCTTGATTTGGGAGTGTTGTTCGAGGTGGACGGTAGTGGCTGCTATGCGTCACCACCAGTCCGGATGCGTAATTGGTATATCTACGCTGGCATTGACTTGTGTGCCGTGTTACCTACCATATTGAGCCCACTATGATTTTGGTTTAAAGATCCGACCGCGTTAAGGTTCACCATCCCCTTAACGCTATTTTCTATATGATTATACTTTACTAATTAGACACTACTGTATATAGCGTATATTACTACATAGTAAATAGTTTAACGGATCCTTAAAGAGTGGGCGATCCCAAGCATTCTTTAAGTTACTTGTACCTTTATTACAGTTCACTTGAGTTGGTTTACATTATATAAGTATATATTGTCCTGACTCGAGTGTTTTGTGTTTTTCTTTACGCTCGAGTCAGCCTGAGTTATTCACAGATTTGGATTTCCGCTCTCTTGGAGATTTGAATCGCTGGAGATTATCTGCTTGTCTTGTCCTATCTATTTCAGTTCTGTTGTTCTATTCAGCTTGTACTTGGTTATTATATTTTGACTTCTGTTGTACTTTATTTCTTCTATTGTATCTTATTTAACTCTGATATATTTACATAGTAGCTTCATGAACTACTATTTCTTTTACTTCCGCTGCATTATTTTACTCTGTGTTTGTGATCTGTGATTATTTATTTACTGTATATTCTGAGATTTGACAAATTTTTTATTACAACGCGGTATTTTGAGCAATTCAAGTCCGACATGTGCGGATGCGAATGGTTGAATATATCGGGTCGTTACAGTTGGTATCAGAGCTTTGGCTTTGAGGCAAAACTCAGCATATGGAGTAGATTTATTTACAGAATCACATTCATTCGAGTTTGAATCTTTTCCTCTTGATTCGAATTTCCTTTGAATTTTTGGAACGTTCCCTGCGGTTCTAAAATTCATTCTTGTCCCTCACTATTCATCTTCTTTTGATTTTGGAGTATCACATAACTCCACTTCGAATGATCTTTATAGTGAATTGGCTGTCTCGCCAATATTTTAATTTTCTGGTAAAGGGGGAAACTCCTTTACAAATTTGCATCGATTCACCAGAGATTTATATCCATCCTTGGTTTAGATGCTAATATCTTTTGTTATTCCAAACTCTATCTCTTGAGATCGGATATAGATTTACCACAGAAACATCCACATTTGATCTTATCCATTAAGTCACGGTTGACCCGGTTAAGGTTGCCCGCGATTTATCTAAGCTTAGCCATCTTCATATTTTGATAATTAATCATCTTGTTTTGTTTCCAAAATGTCTCCAAACATTTTGAATTATACTTGTAAATCTATGTTTTGTTTTATATATTGTGTTGTTTGAGTTGTTGATGTGGATTTGGGCTTCTGATCGATTCGTCTGATCAACGCTATCGATAGGATTTCTAAAACACTTTGACAGAACAAACTGACACAATATTATTTTAAAATTGGGTTAATGAAATAAATTTTGATATAAGTAAATATTATGGAACTTAATAAATTGATTTAAATTGATTATTTGAAATGATAATATTTGATTTATCATTCTATAAATGAATTTATAAATAGTTGTTTATAAATTTGATTTGGGAACTCAAATGAATTTAAAACAAGAATTTGAGAATTTAAATTCCGATTATTTCGAACTTTGGTTTAAAGTTTTTAAAAGGGATATATTATTTAAAGTATTTTTGAATAGAAATTTGTTTCCAAAGAATTTTTAAAGTTTTAAAATTTTAGTGCTCTTCTCTTTGTCGCTGGAAAATAATTTCGGTGATGACCGTGGCATCATCGACTTTCATTTTCGAGTTTCGAAGTGAAGAAACCATTCTGTAGTCTTGCTATAGCTTTGTTTTGGGAAACTTGATTGATATGAATTTCTAAAAGATGATTTGATTTATAATATATATAGATATATAATTTAAAATTTGATTTGACAAATTTTGTGCATACATTTATTTATCTCTAAATGGTTTGAAAAGAATCGGAAATTTTATTCTTAAATTCTATCTTAAATAATAACTTCAAGTATAAAAAGAAAATCAAAATTTTGGATAAATATTCAAGCTTGAAATGATTGAATTAGAATGTTTATAGTGTATATTAATTTTAGAAAGTTTGTTTGTATAATTCTCAATTGCATTCCAATATAACTTACCTTAAATTTTTAGAAGTTAATAATGTAATTGGATAATATACAATATAAAAAGATTTTTATAAATAAAATTTGAGTGGTTATAATAAATATTATACACTTAAATTTTAGTTATAAAAAGATTAACAGATGTAAATAGACTAAAAGGTTAATTGAATAATTTACAATATAAATGATGTTAAGGGAATTAGGAATAAATTAAAACGGTTATAATAAGTGTAAGTATATTTAACATAGGTGATAAAAAATATATATATTGAGAGGAATAAATTTAATTTTAATTAGGAATAAAGAAGAATTAAATTTATTGAATGTTATACACTTAATTTTAATCAAATCCATGATTTTTGAAATTGTTGGTTTAAGAAATTAGATGATAAGATAATGAAATTAGAGATAGTAAGATTTATTTAACTTGTGTAAAATTAATTATCAATTCGAGCTGAAACCATGGAAATTTCAAACCTATTATCTTATTTTGTTTTTCAATTTATTATCTTATTTTGTTTTCCAAACTATCTTTGGGTGTCCTTATTTTCCTCATCTTGCTACAGACTGGTATAGGCATCTATTTATAATCTTTCTATTTAGAAATCTTTCTATAATCTTTAATAATTTTTGATACTCATTTTGAATCTGAGCAATGCTTTCATCCACAGACTGTCGGTCAAGCGGAAAGAGTGAATTAGATTCTAGAGGATATTTTCGTGCTTGTGTTCCTGATTCTGGAGAATCTTGGGAAGATCATCTCCACCTTGTTAAACTTACCTATAATAATAGTTATCAGGTATAATTTCAATCCCTTTGTCATCTTGTCTTAATCTTGTTTCACTCTATCTTTTCTGTGCTTTCCCGTACCTCATTCCTTTTCGGAGACGAAAAGTTTTGAGTGGGGGAGAGTGTAACAGCCCAAAATTTTTAGCAATATTTTATTCTTTAATTTTAACTCTAGGGTTTTATTTTACGGAAGATGAATTTCTAAATTTAATTATAAATAATCACCCAAGATTTTTTTATATAAGTAAATTCTATAATTGTTATTTTGGTAAAAACTCAACATTTATTGAAGTTATAAATCTTTAAATTTCTAATTTTTCCAATCTTTTAGTTTAGTTGAATATATTCATAACAAAGTTTTATTTCACTTTTGTTCTTTAAAAATGGACTATATACTTTTAAATTTAATCATTTATATTTTTCTTAGTTACGTTTAGTAATAGATTCTTAGTACATGGTAAATGAATAAAAACCCAATGTAAACAAATCATGTTTTATTAAGTAATAGATTGCCAAATTTATGTATGATTAAACTGTTAATTACGCGTTTAAAAAGGCACGTTATTTGATGGAATAAATAACGTATAAATAGGAAAACGTATAAACATTTAAAACCGTTGTTTGTTATATTTTGGGCATAAACTATTGCGTCTGTTGTACGCACTTTTAAATATATTTACTTTCTTTCTGATTTAATAGAAGCGTTACCCGCAAAATTAAAACCTTTCACATTCTAATTATGGTCTTTGTTCCTAAATCAATTGTCGTGCACGTTTAAAGGAGGAAATTCACTGTGCCTTGCCATTTCTTCCATTTGTTATAAATGTATATAATCTTTTGACTCTTCCAAAGAGCTGTTAATTTTTAAAAAAAAAACTAGATTAAAATCATCGGGGGTTTCCACTTTCCTTTTTGTGAATAATTGCCAATTTTTAATTCATAGATGTTTCAAAATAATAAATATATTTCTGTCCTTCACCTTAATCAACATTTAAACAAGTTCGCACCAGATTTTCCATTTCCGTTTAAAGATAATTGATTACTTGCCGTTTCTCTACCCTTTATTCACGCCAATTTCGCTAACCATTGCAAATTATTTCTTTCCTATCTTTCACCAATCAACACATCCTATAGCTAAGAATTTCTAAACGAATAAAAATTGTTAGCAAATAATTCTTGCCGTTTTATCAATCAATGCAATAAATGTTGCCCATAACTTCTCATCTAAATCAATGCGTGATTGCATAAAGATGGTATCACGTATCAATCAGATTTGTTTGCCCTTTTGAATTTGTTTTCATGCATGAAATTTGGCTTAGTTGCCAAAATTCACGCACCCTTTAATAATGCACTAAAATCATTTATTTCTTTTAACATGCTAAATTTCAAATTTGACTTGCCATTTTCTTTCTGCATTTGATTTGTAAACGAACGGAATTCCTTGCCCATAAAACTCTTTCCTTTCTGGCCATAAAACTCTCATGCCTTGATTACGCATATCCCTATTTCTTTGCGTGCAAAGCAACCAATATTTTTCCTATAAATTAAAGCCTCGTACCATTTCCATTTCATCTCTTTTGGCCTCCATCTCCTCTAGTACTTAACTCACGCATCCCCTTTGAAAAAAAAGAAGCATCGCGTCAAGCAATTTTCCACTTCTTTTGTTCTCTTCTTCCTTGCGTGTGCCAGTAGGTATGGCCTCTTCCTCCTCTTGTTTCCTTTTCATTTTTCTTTGTTGTTGTAGTTCCATCCTTCTATTATACGGAAAAAAAAAATTAAATTTGTGTCACTGCCATGATTTACCTGCATGCACATATGGGCCAAGCATGGAAATGAGTTGTCAACTCTTGAACCTAAATTTGTGTCACCTTTTGCATGCTTAAAGAAAAATAAAGGTTGCGTGCACTGTTCTTTCCTTTTTAAAATCACTGCTTGAATTTTCCACTAGGAATCACATACATGCATATAATTTAGATGTGTCAAATTATCTCGTTTAAATTTTTATTTAAAATTTTGCTTTGATTTGTGATTCAATTCGAGTACTAAGTTTGATTTATTTATCTTGTTTCAAGATCGAGACCAGTTTGTCACCTCTTCCAATTTTTGATCGTGCCCTCTGTTCTTCTCTTTCGGGGTAGATATCGTTGTTTGATTTGAATCTTCAGCAGCGAAAGGTGAGTAAATCTCACAAGACATTTATACTTATACAAATGTGAATTGACACCATTTGAATGTGTAGAACTATTATGTGATGTTATAACTGCCTGTGATCATTTATTTATGATGTTAAACTTATTTACCTATCATATCATCTGTTATTTTTATATGTTATTAACTGTTCATTTATATTTGTTTATCACACTACAAGTTCCCTGTTAGTATAGAAATCATTATGGGATGAAATGATACATACCCGAACGGACTTTAGAATAGGGAAAAATCGTTATGGGCTGAAATGATATGCCTGAATGGTTTTTATTTATTTTATTTAACTTGGGATTGCGGGTTTTAAATGATAAAACCCGGTTTTTCTTTGTAAACTGCGGATTGAAATGATACATATCCGTATCACTTGACCTAGGCTAGAAAATTATATACAGACCCGTGGTTTATATATTTTTCTGAAAATTTTAAAATATTTAAAAATGTAAATATTATGATATTTTGATTTAAATTTTACTAAAATGATTTCTATAAATATTAGTGATTTTCTACAAATTAAATAAGTGAATTAAGTAAGTGGTGAAGTAGAATTTGAAATATAAGTTAATTTTGGAATTTATGATTTTGTTTATAAATGGAATTTATGTAAAGTAATAATATATGACAAATTTGATTTAAAAGATGAATTTAATGATTCTCATTAAGTAATAATAATTTTTAAAAGTGTTAATGATTTTGTATAAACGAAAATATGAAATAAATGAATATTTAAGCTGAATTTGGAAATACAACTTACATTGAATTTTGTGGAATTTGTTTGAAAGTGAAATTTTAATTTAGTAAAATAAATGGAAATAAGTTATATTTTGGAAACTTAAACTTAGTTGTTAAGTTAAGAATTTAATTAAAGAAATGAAAATTTAATTGTTATTTAATTTGATTTTTTTTGGAAATTTGACTTTATAAAATCATAGAAATAAGGGTATTTAAATGATTGTTTTTAAATGTGAAATTATATGATTTTATAAGTTAAATGATTTATATTAAAAGTTAAATATTTGTAGAATTGTAAATAAAACTTTGTCTTTTGTTAATGGACTAGTTTAAAACATAACATTTCGTAGCATTTTCTAAGTGCTGCAAAAGTTGATTTTTCTTTGTTTAATAAATTCAAACGAATAAATGATCTTTGAAAAAGATTAAATTTTGGAAATTAAATATTTAATTATTAAATATAATGAATTGACTTTAAATGATTTAAATGGAATAGTTGATTTGGGAAATACAACTATTTTGAAATGTGATTAAATGGTATTTAAATTTAAATTAAATAAATGATGTTTTGAAATGATATTTTGAAATGAATCTGAAATGATAATAAATCTTGGAATGAATAATTAAAGTTTATATTAGTATGGAAAATATTTGTTTTTCTCGTAATTTGAATCTATTTAAAAGATATTGGACTTATGAAATATAGGATATTAAAGCTTTGGAATTTATTTTATAATTTGAATAGTTATTTTATGAATTAAATCTATATTTGAAATTTATAAGATTTGAAATGGTCTATGGAAATTTAATTGAAATAAATGATTGAATTGAATTGAAACTTTGGAAATTTTAATACTTGATTTGAAAGTATAATAATTACACTTTTAAATGGTTTAAATGAATTAATTTGTTGGAATATAAACTATTTTAAAGGCAACTTGAAATCATAGTAAATGAATGATATCTTTAAATTTAAAAGTATTTAAAGATTAATATTTAGATTTGAACTCAAATGATAAGTTGATATATTAAAATGATTTGAAATGAAGTTTTGGAAAGATATGATATTTTGATATATTGAAATGATTTGAAATGAAGTTTTGAAATGATATGATATTTTAAATATATTGAAATGGTTTGGAATTGATTTAATCTTTATTTTGATAAAGATTTGGATTTGAAATGATATTCTATTTTGAAGTATAAACTGTTTTTAAATTATAACCACGGGTTATAATAACGATTGGTTGTTAAAGAGACCGGGATCGGATATGGACATACTCTCTATTGATACCGAAACCACTTTGACAACTGTGTACGCGGTGGAGTTTCCAGAATGAAGTAGGATGGTGGCGACGATCCTAAAGGTATATACGTGGACCCAACTCCCGTGAGTTGGCATAAGGTGGCTAAAACAGGAGCGATCGACGGGCCAAGGAGGTAGCACCTCTGATCGGACACACTTCTTCGATACCATTCTATTACTTGTGATTGATTTGGTGCGCACCCTTGATTTGGGAGTGTTGTTCGAGGTGGGCGGTAGTGGCTGCTATGCGTCACCACTAGTCCGGATGCGTAATTGGTATATCTACCCTGGCATTGCCTTGTGTGCCGTGTCACCTACCATATCGAGCCCACTACGATTTTGGTTTAAAGATCCGACCGCGTTAAGGTTCACCATCCCATTAACGCTATTTTCTATATGATTATACTTTACTAATTAGACACTACTGTATATAGCGTATATTACTACATAGTAAATAGTTTAACGGATCCTTAAAGAGTGGGCTATCCCAAGCATTCTTTAAGTTACTTGTACCTTTATTACAGTTCACTTGAGTTGGTTTAAATTATATAAGTATATATTGTCCTGACTCGAGTGTTTTGTGTTTTGCTTTACGCTCGGGTCAGCCTGAGTTATTCACAGATTTGGATTTCCGCTCTCTTGGAGATTTGAATCGCTGGAGATTATCTGCTTGTCTTGTCCTATCTATTTCAGTTCTGTTGTTCTATTCAGCTTGTACTTGGTTATTATATTTTGACTTCTGTTGTACTTTATTTCTTCTATTGTATCTTATTTAACTCTGATATATTTACATAGTAGCTTCATGAACTACTATTTCTTTTACTTCTGCTGCATTATTTTACTCTATGTCTGTGATTTGTGATTATTTATTTACTGTATATTCTGAGATTTGACAAATTTTTTATTACAACGCGGTATTTTGAGCAATTCAAGTCCGACATATGCGGATGCGAATGGTTGAATATATCGGGTCGTTACAGTTGGTATCAGAGCTTTGGCTTTGAGGCAAAACTCAGTATATGGAGTAGATTTATTTATAGAATCACTTTCGTTCGTGTTTGAATCTTTTCCTCTTGATTCGAATTTCCTTTGAATTTTTGGAACGTTCCCTGCGGTTCCAAAATTCATTCTTGTCCCTCACTATTCATCTTCTTTTGATTTTGGAGTATCACATAACTCCACTTCGAATGATCTTTATAGTGAATTGGCTCTCTCACCAATATTCTAATTTCTGGTAAAGGGGGAAACTCCTTTACAAATTTGCATCGATTCACCAGAGATTTATATCCATCCTTGGTTTAGATGCTAATATCTTTTGTTATTCCAAACTCTATCTCTTAAGATCAGATATAGATTTACCTCAGAAACATCCACATTTGATCTTATCCATTAAGTCACGGTTGACCCGGTTAAGGTTGCCCGCGATTTATCTAAGCTTATCCATCTTCATATTTTGATAATTAATCATCTTGTTTTGTTTCCAAAATATCTCCAAACATTTTGAATTATACTTGTAAATCTATGTTTTGTTTTATATATTGTGTTGTTTGAGTTGTTGATGTTGATTTGGGCTTCCGATCGATTCGTCTGATCAACGCTATCGATAGGATTTCTAAAACACTTTGACAGAACAAACTGACACAATATTATTTTAAAATTGGGTTAATGAAATAAATTTTGATATAAGTAAATATTATGGAACTTAATAAATTGATTTAAATTGATTATTTGAAATGATAATATTTGATTTATCATTCTATAAATGAATTTATAAATAGTTGTTTATAAATTTGATTTGGGAACTCAAATGAATTTAAAACAATAATTTGAGAATTTAAATTCCGATTATTTCGAACTTTGGTTTAAAGTTTTAAAAAGGGATATATTATTTAAAGTATTTTTGAATAGAAATTTGTTTCCAAAGAATTTTTAAAGTTTTAAAATTTTAGTGCTCTTCTCTTTGTCGCTGGAAAATAATTTCGGTGATGACCGCGGCATCATCGACTTTCATTTTCGAGTTTCGAAGTGAAGAAACCATTCTGTAGTCTTGCTACAGCTTTGTTTTGGGAAACTTGATTGATATGAATTTCTAAAAGATGATTTGATTTATAATATATATAGATATATGATTTAATATTTGATTTGACAAATTTTGTGCATACATTTATTTATCTCTAAATTGTTTGAAAAGAATCGGAAATTTTATTCTTAAATTCTATCTTAAATAATAACTTCAAGTATAAAAAGAAAATCAAAATTTTGAATAAATATTCAAGCTTGAAATGATTGAATTAGAATGTTTATAGTGTATATTAATTTTAGAAAGTTTATTTGTATAATTCTCAATTGCATTCCAATATAACTTACCTTAAATTTTTAGAAGTTAATAATGTAATTGGATAATATACAATATAAAAAGATTTTTATAAATAAAATTTGAGTCGTTATAATAAATATTATACACTTAAATTTTAGTTATAAAAAGATTAACAGATGTAAATAGACTAAAAGGTTAATTGAATAATTTACAATATAAATGATGTTAAGGGAATTAGGAATAAATTAAAACGGTTATAATAAGTGTAAGTATATTTAACATAGGTGATAAAAAATATATATATTGAGAGGAATAAATTTAATTTTAATTAGGAATAAAGAAGAATTAAATTTATTGAATGTTATACACTTAATTTTAATCAAATCCATGATTTTTGAAATTGTTGGTTTAAGAAATTAGATGATAAGATAATGAAATTAGAGATAGTAAGATTTATTTAACTTGTGTAAAATTAATTATCAATTCGAGCTGAAACCATGGAAATTTCAAACCTATTATCTTATTTTGTTTTTCAATTTATTATCTTATTTTGTTTTCCAAACTATCTTTGGGTGACCTTATTTTCCTCATCTTGCTACAGACTGGTATAGGCATCTATTTATAATCTTTCTATTTAGAAATCTTTCTATAATCTTTAATAATTTTTGATACTCATTTTGAATCTGAGCACTGCTTTCATCCACAGACTGTCGGTCAAGCGGAAAGAGTGAATTAGATTCTAGAGGATATTTTCGTGCTTGTGTTCTTGATTCTGGAGAATCTTGGGAAGATCATCTCCACCTTGTTAAACTTATCTATAATAATAGTTATCAGGTATAATTTCAATCCCTTTGTCATCTTGTCTTAATCTTGTTTCACTCTATCTTTTCTGTGTTTTCCCGTACCTCATTCCTTTTCGGAGACGAAAAGTTTTGAGTGGGGGAGAGTGTAACAGCCCAAAATTTTTAGCAATATTTTATTCTTTAATTTTAACTATGGGGTTTTATTTTACGGAAGATGAATTTCTAAATTTAATTATAAATAATCACCCAAGATTTTTTTATATAAGTAAATTCTATAATTGTTATTTTGGTTAAAACTCAACATTTATCGAAGTTATAAATCTTTAAATTTCTAATTTTCCAATCTTTTAGTTTAGTTGAATATATTCATAACAAAGTTTTATTTCACTTTTGTTCTTTAAAAATGGACTATATACTTTTAAATTTAATCATTTATATTTTTCTTAGTTACGTTTAGTAATAGATTCTTAGTACATGGTAAATGAATAAAAACCCAATGTAAAAAATCATGTTTTATTAAGTAATAGATTGCCAAATTTGTGTATGATTAAACTGTTAATTACGCGTTTAAAAAGGCGCGTTATTTGATGGAATAAATAACGTATAAATAGGAAAACGTATAAACATTTAAAACCGTTGTTTGTTATATTTTGGGCATAAACTATTGCGTCTGTTGTACGCACTTTTAAATATATTTACTTTCTTTCTGATTTAATAGAAGCGTTACCCGCAAAATTAAAACCGTTCACATTCTAATTATGGTCTTTGTTCCTAAATCAATTGTCGTGCACGTTTAAAGGAGGAAATTCACTGTGCCTTGCCATTTCTTCCATTTGTTATAAATGTATATAATCTTTTGACTCTTCCAAAGAGCTGTTAATTTTTTTTTAAAAAAAACTAGATTAAAATCATCGGGGGTTTCCACTTTCCTTTTTGTGAATAATTGCCAATTTTTAATTCATAGACGTTTCAAAATAATAAATATATTTCTGTCCTTCACCTTAATCAACATTTAAACACGTTCGCACCAGATTTTCCATTTCCGTTTAAAGCTAATTGATTACATGTCATTTCTCTACCCTTTATTCACGCCAATTTCGCTGACCAGCGCAAATTATTTCTTGCCTATCTTTCACCAATCAACGCATCCTATTCCTAAGAATTTCTAAACGAATAAAAATTGTTAGCAAATAATTCTTGCCGTTTTATCAATCAATGCAATAAATGTTGCCCATAACTTCTCATCTAAATCAATGCGTGATTGCATAAAGATGGTATCACGTATCAATCAGATTTGTTTACCCTTTTGAATTTGTTTTCATGCATGAAATTTGACTTAGTTGCCTAAATTCATGCACCCTTTAATAATGCACTAAAATCATTTATTTCTTTTAACATGCTAAATTTCATATTTGACTTGCCATTTTCTTTCTGCATTTGATTTGTAAACGAACGAAATTCCTTGCCCATAAAACTCTTTCCTTTCTGGCCATAAAACTCTCATGCCTTGATTACGCATATCCCTATTTCCTTGCGTGCAAAGCAACCAATATTTTTCCTATAAATTAAAGCCTCGTACCATTTCCATTTCATCTCTTTTGGCCTCCATCTCCTCCAATACTTAACTCACGCATCCCCTTTGAAAAAAAAAGAAGCATCGCGTCAAGCAATTTTCCACTTCTTTTGTTCTCTTCTTCCTTGCGTGTGCCAGTAGGTATGGCCTCTTCCTCCTCTTGTTTTGTAATATCCCGGAAATTTTAACAATATCAATTTAATAATCTGTTGAATAATTAAATTGATATGTATAATCTTTGATAATAAGATTTGAATTTAATTTAATAATCTGATTAAATTAGTATTAATTGATGATTTTATCTTTTAAAAGTTAATAAGATATTTCTACTTGGATATATATATATATATTTATTTATATATATTGTAAGTAGAAGCTTTGGTAAATTGGGAATTTATATTTAATTTAATCTGGACTTTTCAAAGATATTTAAATAAGTAATTTTATAGTTTTAAAATACTTTAAGAAAATATTTAATTGGTTTAAGATATTTTAACTTAAGTTTAAATAAATAAGATTTACAAAAAAATTGGTTTGTTTTATTTCTTTTAAATATTTCTTGTTAATATAATCTCTTGTTTAAATTATAAAATATGTTAATTTCAAATAATAAGTATAATGTATTATTTTTAATATGTATGAATTTTAATGCTAAAAGGAATTGTTATTTTAAATGGAATAAATAGTGTATGTAAATATATATAACTTGACTTTTAAATTTGTTAACCCTTAAGTCTCCATGACTTAAGGAGTACGCGACTCAAGAGTTAACGAGTTAAGGGATTGCACTACTTAACGAGTTAAGACTTAGATGACCTACGACTCAACAGGCTCCGACCTAAGGAATGGTCCGACTCAACGACCTACGAGTTAAGAAGTTTAACGACTTACGACTTAGCATGCTACGACTCATAAAGTTAACTCTTCTACGACTCATCAGGTTCAACGAGTCATGGAGTATACGACTCATGGTCTTACGACTCATCAGGTTCAACGGGTCATGGAGATTTACGACTCATGAGAACTGGCGACTCATCAGGTTTACGACTCAAGAGGACCTCACGACCTAACAATGTACGAGTTAAAGTACCTGCGAGTTAAGGAGTCTGCGACCTAAGATGTCTACGACCTAGGACTCAACGACTTAACTTGTCCAGCGACCTAAGGCTACAGGAATGTCACGACCTAAGGGAAGTCGCGACCTAAGGAAGCTTGCGACCTAAAGACTCCGCGACCTAGTAGTGTTGCGACCTAAAGGTTACGACCTAAAGAAGATTCCGAGTTATGAAATGCTCCGACTTAAGAAGGTTCCGACCTAACGAGTCACGACTTAGTGGGTTTACGACTTAGAAGCTGCGAGTTAAGGCCTTACGAGTTAAGGTTTGATAAGTCGGCTACGACTTAATACTTGTCAAAGACAGCCACAAAATGGGCCCAAAATAACCCTATCCCTTAACTCGTCACCGACCTAACCCTATCCTTTAACTCGTCACCGACCTAACACTATCCCTTAACTCGTTACCGACCTACCCTAAGTCGGCTACGACTTAAAGACTTAGAGAAATTTCCTAAGTCCAGATCAGCTCCTATAAATACCCCATCACTTCCAAATTGGGGGGGACTTTTGGCCATTCATTTCTCCAAGCGCCGTTATGCTGTCGAAGCCTCCTCTCATTCAGCAACCAAAGATCTTCAAGCATTCGAGACACTACAACAATCTTCGAGAAGAGCTCCTAACTTCCAACACGGATTCGTCGAGTTTTATCATCAAAGATTGAGCTAGTAGTCAAGAATGATTTCATGATCAAATTGTATTGTATTTAGAGGGATATTATATCAAATTGTAACCGAATCAGCAATAAAAGACTATAAAGTGGATGTAGGCTCAATTACGGGCCGAACCACTATAAATCCGTTGTTCATTTACCGCTTTTCTGCTATTTTCAGCTTATAATCTGTTCCCGTACCAACGGGTGGTGCTTTCACAATTCTATTACACACACCGGGTGTTAGCGTTCACTTTTTACCGTTAACATTTTGGTGCTTTTCATTGAGAGTTGAACTCAGGCGATCATCCACCGTTGCTTCGCAAAGACTCATAAAAAGAACCTTTCTTAAAAACCAGATCTTAAATAATGGCTCCTGGAAGAAGAGGTAGACCTATCAGATCCGGAAATGCTCATGAAGGAACTTCCGCTTCCCCAATGACAGACCAAGCAACTCCAACCGTTGGAGTCACCAGGGCTGAATTGGATAACGCAGTTTCTGGATTATACCAACAAATTGAAACTCAAAACGCTTTGATGATGGATAGATTAACTGCTCTGCTCGGGGCAAATCGTCAACCAGAAAACCGTCGAACTACTCTTCCTGAAATGCCACCTTTCCAAGCTGATGGTTCTATGCCGCAACCAACTTGTCATGAGCATATGCCCGGGCAAAATTCCGAGGGAAGAACTAATACTTGCCCGGAGGTGTCTTTGAACAATAAGGAGTACCTGTCTGAAATGGTTGGCCGCATCATGAAAGAGAGCATGCAAAGGGAAGAGGATGAGGCTGACTGGGGATTTGCGCCAAGCAGAACTCCGTTTACTGAAAGGATCCTAAGAGCGGGATTTCCAAGGAAGTTTGCACCTCCTACTATCCAAGCCTATAGGGGAACCAGTGACCCTAATCATTTCCTCTACAAGTACGATTGGCATATGACTGGTGCAAGAGCATCGGACGAGATCAAGTGTCGATACTTTCCGGTATACCTAGAAGGTGTGGCTTTACTTTGGTTCACAAAGCTTCCAGTTCGGTCTGTAGATAAATTCTCCGACTTAACGCAAAAGTTTAAAGAACAGTTCAGATTGTATGCTTCAAAAGCTAAGGATATAATGTCACTGTCTAACCTTGAACAAGCGCCCGGAGAATCAATCAAATCTTTCTTGAGTCGTTTCAATATAGCTTTAGCCGAAGTAGAAAATGCAGAACCACGCATGATCCTGACTTATTTGATGAGAGCCATTGATAAATCGAGTGAATTTGGGATATGGTTAAAGATGAAAGAACCAAACTCACTTGATAAATTTTATAAAAAGGCCGATGAGTTCATTTGCCTTGAAAGCCTTTCCGCAACATCAAAAGTGGTTACTGCCCGGACTGATAATGACAATGTCCCACCTAAGAAAAGAGAATCTGAAAGTCAGAAAAGGGAGAATGAAGGAGGAAAAAGCCAGGGAAATGAGAAGAAACCTCGCCGCTTTAATCCTTCGGACTTTACTCCTTTAACTGATACACCAAGAAATATCTTTTTTGCAACAAAGGACGTTGTCAGGTATCCTAAGCCGCCTGAGATGACGAGAGGGGCAAAGCGTAATGGGAAATTCTGCCAATTTCACAATCAACCTGGCCATGACACTGACCAATGTCGCGAATTAAAGAAGGTGATTGAAGAATTGCTAGGGCAGGGTAAACTCCAACAATACGTTAAAAGGAACGGAGTCGATCCAACCTCATCCACTCAGGATCAACAACACCCTACCCATCAATCTGATTCTCACAACAACACTGCAGTGCAAGATTCAGAAAAGCTTGTCATTAATGCTATCACAGGGGGACCATACCCAGCAAGCAGAAGTTGGGATGATTACTAATTACCCACAAAACTGCGACTAGGGCATCTCTCACTTCCTCTGGTATAAAAATCCAAGAGCTATGAATCAAGCACAAATGGAAATCCAGCTTGGAGATTCTGAAACAACAATAACTAGCATTCATTTTTACTTAACAGCATTGCTTAAATTTGTAAAGATAATGATGGATGTGTAACTTCTGAATTGTAAACCGCTGAGAAATCAGCGTGACTCAATAATGAAAGACCATGCATTGTGTTTTCTATTATAAAATGCCTGTTATATTTCGATGTGTAAATACTCTAAATGTATTGCTAAAATGTCGATCTAATAATGCAGGTCATTAAAGCAAAGCCCACACATCGCAAAGCTAAGCGAGCCTTACAAATCATTTATTAAAGCAAATTTCAAGCAACAAAAATTTCAAACTCAAATCCCATACAAGAGGAACTTCACATAAAAAGTTGACGGCTCCACTATGTCAAGCCCTCGTTAACTGGTTGCGATCGTTGATATAAAAAGGCATCCAACCAAATAACTTGCGTTTACTCTGTGGAGTCATTCAACAGTGAAGTCTACTTCTTCGGATAAAGCAATTTACTTGCAAAAGAAAGGAACACGCGCTTGGAAATGATGATAAAGGATCGCAGATTGGCGGCTGATGATACAACATGAGCGGGCAAACATGGAAGCAGCCAAAGGGAGGTATGCCTCTCAACAGGAAAGCAGGTAGATCCACTAAAGGGATACCTTCCCAAGCAGAAGGAATAAGACCCTCGCTAGCTGATTGTGATGCATCCAATCAGACAGTTTGTGTCCATCCCATGGATCTACTTGCCCCTAAGACGCAACCTTCCTGGCACACCAACCAACTGATGCTCCTTCCCAAGGGTCAACAAAGCCCTCTAACGAGGCACGCCAATAAATGGAGAGCTTTCCTCAATCAAAAAGATCGGTGGGGTTACCAAAAGGGCACCTTGTTAATTGATTGCGATCGTTTGTACAAACAAACATCCAATCAAACAACTTATGCCTGTCCCGAGGACCCTCCGACCATGAGAAAGTAACTTCCAGGCAATCACAAGCCCTCTTCGGAGGCACAAGCCCTCTTCGGAGGCACAAGCCCTTTTCGGAGGCACATTTCACCCGTGTAGAAGTGCAAAATGCTTCTCTTCGGAGACCCACTTCACCAGTGATGAAATGCTAAAAAGCCCTTTTCGGAGGCATATTTCACCCGTGTAGAAGTGCAAAATGCTTCTCTTCGGAGACCCACTTCACCAGAGATGAAATGCCAAAACTGCTTCTCTTCGGAGACCAAAACTGCTGACGACCCGACTTTTTCTCCACGGAAAGTCGCATCATCTTTAAGAAATAAAGGGATAGAAAAGAGAAAAGATAGAGAAGAAAGAAGAAACAACATCAGAATCTAAACAGCGGAACGAATAAATTATATTAATCACATAAAATATTACATTGTATCATATACAACAACTATCAGAGTTACACAGCTTATATAACACATACTAGACAGTTATAAACACCTGTCTAAACATTACAACTCAAAACACAACTTAAACAAATGACTCAGAGATCAACACAGCGGAAATACAGATATCTAAACGCTGAAGCCTCCTGCTCCATTGCTCCTTCAGAATTCTTCAAAGCAAACCTGAATCCCTTGGCTACTCGTAAAAATTTGAGTACCCAAGAGTTTATAAAAAAACATAAATAAACACTTGGGTCAGACATGGGTCTGGTGTGAGTAAACGGTTAAAATTTGCTTAACTTCAAAACCTTTTGAAAACAAAGTTATCACGTAAGACTTCCCACACATAAACATGGAAAAGTTTTTACCTTACGCTAACCAAAACTTTTGATAGGAAATCGAGTTATATTATAATAGGGTCTAGGGTTTTCAAATAAATAAGAAATAGCCGAAATTGTTACATTATTAAATTCCAGCATACTAGCCACAAAGTGGGTTATACAATCAAGTCCGATGGCACTTATTGGAAGTTGGATTCCATACAATGGCAGGGCTACCGGGGTACCGCCCGTCACAGTACGTGGCCTAGATCAACGTACCGAGGATCACGCCCAATCCCCTGCAACACAAGGCCGAAACCATCCCTTACTGGATAATTCCCGCATAAGAAACCCCAGCGGTTGTAGCTATTCAACCGCCCACACAGCCGAATAAAAAGAAGGGACCTCTAGACATTCGATTTTCTTACTTATATATGATCTTTACTGTTATATTTTATTTTTGAAATAAATACTCAGTATATTCATTTGAAACTATTTTTAAAAATTAAATCTGGTTAATTCTATCATTTTTCATTTAGGGATCATATCCTAAAATAGATTGAAGAAGGAGAATTTGAATTTTCTTGAACTTTGTTTTAGCCTGTTAACTTTTGAACAGAGGAGTGATTTTCTCTATACAGGCATACATACTCATCTTTACATATATATACCAACATGCAGGCATATTTAACAACTAATCAATCTTTTTTTATAACATACATCAAATGTCAACCACATACATCAAAATATATAGGCAGATTCAAGTGAGTTTACTCACTGGAAAGCTAGAACAGAGGCATCTAAATCAACAGATAAGCATATATATACAGAGGCTTAATTATATACGTACATATAGAACAATTATCATCACAGATTCACATGCAATCAGATGATTACCTACTTAACTTTTAATTAAAGTGTTTACTCACCTTAATTAATTAACTCTTCGGAGACCAAAACTGCGTCTCTTCGGAGACCAAAATCGCTTCTCTTCGGAGACCAAAAATAAACCCTTTACTGGGGCACGAAAATCAAAAAACCTTCTTCTGAAGCTCATTTCACTGTGCAGGAAAATTCACTTTCAAACAAATAAAAGTGATCATTCCCAGAAGTCGAAGTGTTCTTTAGGAAGAAAAAGAAAATAAAGATTTCTCCAAAGACAAGATATACTCTATTAAAAGCAGAATAATTCTTCCCTGAAAAAGTGGAAAGTTATTCTCTAAAATAAGAGTATCGGTCTTGTGAAAGCAAGAAATATTACAATATACTTGTGGTATGGGGGCAACATTATACAATTCAGTTACAATAATAAAAGTGATATACAAGCGACATACCATAAGTTCATTGCAATATCACGTAATAAAGATGTGGAGTAAATGCGTTCTTGAAACACAGACAAATAGTTTGTACAAATAGAAAGTTTTGTTTACTCTACACTTCAAATGAAAAACAGATGTATTCCTACAATACACAAGGATTTGTACAAGAAAAATATCTATTTATTTCAACACTATGAGAAATTTTTTACATTGTACAGGTTACAAAAAGAAGCGGAGACCGGTATCCGCACTATACCCGGTCAATACAAAAAGCAGAAAATGCAAAATCAAACTCATTTCCCCTTCTTCCCGCCCTTGGAGCTTTTACCCGGCCTGGTAATTAGCTTCGCAGGCCGTATCGGAGAAGAAGGAGAAAGAGACTCAGCCGGATCAATCTCTGCCTCATCCCCAGCGGCAGAAGAACTCCTCTTTCCTTTCTTTGAAACCACACGCTTCCCCTTCTTCTTGGAAGAAGACTCACTCCCCGGAGCAAGAAATGTAGAAAGCTTTGTGTCATAATCAAAAGACTGCTCCGGGGTCTTCTCGCTATCTTCCAGATCTTCTGCCTTCTGTTCTTCGGAAGCAGGTGGTTCATCTAAACCTTGAAGGGCCGCTATTGGTTCTTCCTGTGAACCAGGTTGAGAAGCTGGAAGAGGTATAACTTGAGGAGGAGGAGGAACGACAGCTGAAGAAGGAAGAAGTGGTACAGTTTCAGGCACGACTGCTGCATAATAAAAGAAATCAAAATCAGTATTCTCCGAGAAAAAAGAAGTTCGTGAATTGTCAAAGTTACCTGGAGAAGCCGGTTTAGCGAGATCAATCTCAAATTCCCGAGCTTGGAAGTCCTTCATTGCCTCTTCCTCTGTAGGGGTGGTTACAGTTTCTTTGTCCACCTTAGCGGGAGGCGTGGAATGAGAACTAGAGCCAGCAATATCCGCATAAGCTAAAGCCGAAGTATAAGCAGGAGCAATAGGAGGTGTTTCTTTCTCAGGAAGCTTCTCTCCCGTCGCCTCGGCCCGCACTCGGATAAGCTGCTCTTTTCCTTTGGCAAGGGCAGCGCGATCGCTCTCATTTAAGTAGGTAGCTTGAAGATCTGTTTCAGAATATCCGGCACCGCCAAATAAGTCAATGATTGCCTCCCATACTTCCGCTAAGGTGACTTCATATTCTGGTCCCAAAAATGAAAGGCTCCCACGCCCCAGGACACAATGCATATAAAAGTCGAACAGAGTCGAGTCAACGGTGGCTATGGTCGCCTTATGGGATTCTTCGGCTGCAGCTTTACCAGAAAGAACTTCATCACGTTCTCTTTCAGCCTTCAGTAGCAGAGATTGCAGTCTTATAATTTCTAAATCTTGAGAGCTGACTTTCTCTCGAAGTTAAACGGCATCATCACGGTATTTTCTTGTAACCTGCTGTTCTGCTTTGAGTTTCACCTCAATGTCTCTCTGAGCAGCATGGGCGTCTCGAACTTGTTTTTGAAGCATTTCTTCTTTCTGAGAATAAGAAGTGGAAGAAGTAGCGAGCTCTTTTTTGAGTCTTTCAACTTCAGCTTCAAGCTTCACATAACCATCGCTAATGCTTTTCATCTCCGCGTCTTGCTGCTTACGCCATTTGTCCCACTCAGATTTATCATTTTCCATGGTCATCATCGCCTCAAGGTTCAGATGGTTGACCCTTTGAAGTTCATCAACCAGCTTCTGCCATCCAGACATTCTTTCGATGTCAAGTTTCACAGCATCGACATTTTTCAGCATCGCCTGCTTATCAATGGGGACCAAATCCAAATCAAAACGCACTCCTTTCAGACACCAATTCGGAAATCGGCTCTGGAGTGTGGGAGGACCATCTCCAGCTTGGTACTGTGGCCTATTAATGATGGTCTGGATGTCAGACTCCTTAAGGGCAGGGGAACCGGAAGATGTATTAGGAGGAACAGAAGCGGTAGTCTTTTCCGAGATGTTAGATGTGTCTTTCTCACCAAGTCTGGTCCGTTTACTGGAATCATCAGAAGTGTGACTCTTCCCCTTATCGTCGTAAGATTTCCTTTTATAAGGATCGTCACTTCTGCGGGAAGAGTCACGTCGCTCGTCCCTACTCCCATAGTATTCCTCATCTTCTATCCGGCGACGCTCTTCATGAGCTCGCCTCTCATGAGCCTTTCTGGTAGCCCTCTCCTCATCAGTTTCCTTCACAGCACCAATGTAACTCCTAAAGTCATAAGCCTCACGGCTTCCGTAACGCTGGAATTTGTTGTAGTAAGAGCCGCTTCGCCCCATCAGAGAACCTGAAATTGAAGAAAAAGACCAGTTTTAGAAATCCTCAAGTTGAAGAAGCTAAGTGCATATAAGTGCCAAAATACTAAGTGTGTGTGATGTGCAAACTACACGCGTCAGACTACAAACCACTTTTGGGTGTAGAAATGGCAATAAGTTGTGTGGAAGGCGTGGTGGTTTGTTGCAAAGAGGAAGTTGCTTCGATAACAGGAGGAATCACTTTAGAAACATCATCTTTAAAAAGCTCCTGAGAGGTTATCATGATGTCGCTCAAACTGTCAAAAGTATCATCGCCATGGTGCATGGGAGAATTATCTTTTTCAACTTCCACCTCAGCCGTCTTTTCAAAAGTGTGAAGATTTTCCTCCTCTTCAATAACCGGGGCAAGTGCTAACTTACTGGACGGCCCCGCAGTGTCGGTAAGAGTAGAACACTTCACCAATGAAGTCTCAACGGTAAATTCTTTCGGTGAAGGTTCTTTAGCAGAAGCGGGGGCATCTGACTCCTCAGCCGAAGAATCAGGGACTTCATGTGGCTGAGTGGAACGGGAAGGATGTAAGAGTCCAAATTCATGGAGGAACTCATCTCTCAATAGAAATTGAACACTCCTCTCCTCAACCAGCACAGCCATAAGCCTCTCGAAGGTAGTTTTGTGACGAGTTTCCCTAGAGGGAGGAGGAAGCGCTGAAACAGTAGAAAAAGAGGTTAACACTTGACAATTTGGACTTCAAAGAATTTAGAAAAAACACAGGGAAAAGATAGATAATCGTACTTCCCACTCTCCAAATGGCGTAAAATCCCGGGGGACAACGAACAAAGAAAAACTGGCTCAGAAACCCAGGAACGCTTTCGGGAAGACCAATAATCAGTTTGCGATTCCTGGCACTCCTTACAACTGTGATAGAAGGATGGTCCTTGGTCCTTGTGAACGAGCATAGAAAGCAAATTTCTCCAAAACTGGGGAAATGGTCCAGCATTCTCCTAAAAAGCACACACAGTCCCAGCAGGATGGCGTAGCCATTAGGATGAAGTTGAAAAGGGGAGATAGATAATCGAAGAAGAAGTTCTCAGAGACAGTCATTAAACGGGGGAATCGCTCCACTCAAGCACATTTGGCGGTTCACTGCGATGAAGCCGTGCGGCGGCCTATCAGCAGTGTCATTTACTCCAGGAAGCAAAGCGTCAGATTCAGCGATGCCAAACTGGGTGCATAGTTGACGGAAGACTTTATGACTCAGGGTGGTAGGAGTCCTTTCCGGGGGATCATTCAACGGAGTAGCGATTGGAAAAGCTTCTCCAGCTGATTCCAAATCTTCTTGATGGGATGCCATTCTACACAATCAGCCGAATGTTCAAAAGTGAAGGTGCACGTTTCCTAAAAGTGTAAAGTGCTGTGCAAAACTAATGAAAATAAGAAAAAGCAAGTATAACTGGAATTAAACTAACTGACAATCAGTCGATTACGAGATTTCAAAACTTGTTAATGCTCAAGTGCAGTGTTAATGCAGACAAATCAGTTCTAGTTAATCATTACGATTCTGCTTAAATACTTCATTTGAGTTGGTTATTGTGTAGCATTTCTCTCATACAGTTCATTTAATTTAATTTTTATCAACTAATCTGTCATCCGATATGGGCAGTCGGTGGCAGTATATTCGTCCCAGTTTTTTGTAAATGTTATAACAGGCAGTTAGAATTATTGACAATCT
This sequence comes from Allium fistulosum, assembly GCA_030737815.1. Taxonomy (NCBI): domain Eukaryota; kingdom Viridiplantae; phylum Streptophyta; class Magnoliopsida; order Asparagales; family Amaryllidaceae; genus Allium; species Allium fistulosum. The sequence continues at coordinate 1,461,469,011 of CM060902.1, forward strand.
ATAAAAGAGTGCAACAAAATTCAAGAGTCCAAAGTTCAAACAACTCAAGTCTTAGCATTCAAGGCAGTGGGAAATTTGCTCAAGTTCTAACTCGGTCACGACTTAACTTAGGGCAGATTTTCCTAAGTTCTAACTCGGTCACGACTTAACTTAGGGCAGATTTTCCTAAGTCCTAACTCGTTCACGGTCTACAAGATATGCCATGAATCAAGTTGAGTCGTAACTCTCCAATCGTACCACACATTCAAGCAAAATCCGAACAAGTGCTAAGTCACGAACGACTCAAATGGCTCCTGCGACCTAGGGTCAACTATTCTCTAAGTCGTAAGTCGTGAGGAATAAAAAGAGACTTCAAGTCGTAAGTCGTAAGTCGTAACATCAAAACTGCTGGATCACACGAAATTACCAATCCATCTAACTCCTGACTCGCTAAATCCTTAACTCGTTAACCATCTATCCATCCAATTCCTAACCCATTTACCTCCTAACTCTAGAGCTTTGTCACTCCTAACCCGTTAACTTTCCAACCCGTTAATCCATTAACCAGTTAGCCTCTCCATCAACCCTATTTCTAAATCACCGTAAATCGCAAATCGTTGCAAGTCATACCGAGCCACCTTAAGTTCATGGATATCTTGTATAACAGTATTCGCAAGGCCCAAATGGAAAAATCATGGATGAAGGTCGACGGCAATGATCGGCGATTGGGAAAAGGGAAAAGATGCTTACGCGGTGTAATTGGGAATGGCTGGAAGTAAATCAGGTCGAAATCGCCTTTGGAAGCTTGAAATTGCGTTAATGGCAGATACAGCTTAAAGAACGAGTAATAGGAAGACGGAGAAAAGAGGAACGACCTAAGCATTTTATACCCCAGGTTGAAGGAATTGGAATCGGCCCACACGAGTTAAGATAAGTCGAAACACACGACCTACGACTTAGGCGTGTATTTCGAGGGGCAAATGTTAACCCTTAAGTCTCCATGACTTAAGGAGTACGCGACTCAAGAGTTAACGAGTTAAGGGATTGCACTACTTAACGAGTTAAGACTTAGATGACCTACGACTCAACAGGCTCCGACCTAAGGAATGGTCCGACTCAACGACCTACGAGTTAAGAAGTTTAACGACTTACGACTTAGCATGCTACGACTCATAAAGTTAACTCTTCTACGACTCATCAGGTTCAACGAGTCATGGAGTATACGACTCATGGTCTTACGACTCATCAGGTTCAACGGGTCATGGAGATTTACGACTCATGAGAACTGGCGACTCATCAGGTTTACGACTCAAGAGGACCTCACGACCTAACAATGTACGAGTTAAAGTACCTGCGAGTTAAGGAGTCTGCGACCTAAGATGTCTACGACCTAGGACTCAACGACTTAACTTGTCCAGCGACCTAAGGCTACAGGAATGTCACGACCTAAGGGAAGTCGCGACCTAAGGAAGCTTGCGACCTAAAGACTCCGCGACCTAGTAGTGTTGCGACCTAAAGGTTACGACCTAAAGAAGATTCCGAGTTATGAAATGCTCCGACTTAAGAAGGTTCCGACCTAACGAGTCACGACTTAGTGGGTTTACGACTTAGAGGCTGCGAGTTAAGGCCTTACGAGTTAAGGTTTGATAAGTCGGCTACGACTTAATACTTGTCAAAGACAGCCACAGAATGGGCCCAAAATAACCCTATCCCTTAACTCGTCACCGACCTAACCCTATCCTTTAACTCGTCACCGACCTAACACTATCCCTTAACTCGTTACCGACCTACCCTAAGTCGGCTACGACTTAAAGACTTAGAGAAATTTCCTAAGTCCAGATCAGCTCCTATAAATACCCCATCACTTCCAAATTGTGGGGGACTTTTGGCCATTCATTTCTCCAAGCGCCGTTATGCTGTCGAAGCCTCCTCTCATTTAGCAACCAAAGATCTTCAAGCATTCGAGACACTACAACAATCTTCGAGAAGAGCTCCTAACTTCCAACACGGCTTCGTCGAGTTTTATCATCAAAGATTGAGCTAGTAGTCAAGAATGATTTCATGATCAAATTGTATTGTATTTAGAGGGATATTATATCAAATTGTAACCGAATCAGCAATAAAAGACTATAAAGTGGATGTAGGCTCAATTACGGGCCGAACCACTATAAATCCGTTGTTCATTTAACGCTTTTCTGCTATTTTCAGCTTATAATCTGTTCCCGTACCAACGGGTGGTGCTTTCACAATTCTATTACACACACCGAGTGTTAGCGTTCACTTTTTACCGTTAACAAAATTGAATCTTAGGATTTAATTTTATTTAAACTTGAATTTAAAGTTTTGAAATTCAAAAGAATATATATTTAAATTGTTTTGGATTTTATAATATTTGTATAAACTTTTATTTATAAATATAATTAGCTTTTGTTTCTCTTTAAAAAGAAATATATATAGATAAGTGTTTAAATAAATAAGAAAAGGGCTTTTTAAATAACTTTTAAAATAAATAGAAATATGAGTAATTACTTATAAGACATGTGTCTTTATCTAATGCCTTGTTTTAACATGTGTTAAGTAATGAATTAATCTATGTGACAAGTGTCTTTTTATTTTCTTTTTCTTTTATTTTTATAAATCATAAATATACATGTATATAAACATTTTATCTCTTTACTTCATTTTTTTCTTTCTAATCTTCATTTTCAAAACAAGAAAAACTCAGTCTTTCCTCTAATTAAAATCTGAAACAAATCAGAGAATCCTCAATCCAAAAACAAAAGCCTGCAAATCTTCTTCAACAAGAGAAATCAATAATCTTTCTCTAATCTAAAATCAAAAACCTGATTTTCAAATTCCTCAAACCAGAGATTATTAACATCAAATCTCTGTAAACCATTTTCCCAAATCTAAATCAAGAAGACCTGCATTTTTATAAAGTCTGGAAATTAGGCTACCTGCATGTAGAACCTGGGAACAAATGCAAATGTAAAACATCAGCATGCATGTAGGGTTAAGGAGCAATAGCATTTTTAAAGCAACATTCAAGTTTTTAAAGCATGGACAATTCTGTTTCAAAGAATTCAAGGGTCAATAATCTGTGCTCTGTTCATCTCCTGTTTTCAAGTGAGTAACTTTTAAAAACTTAAAGTAAAATATGGTTGCATGCTAGTATGGTTGAAATGAATAAGTATTGCATGAATAAGTGAGAATCTGATGTGAATGTTTATAGTGTGTATGCTGTTAACAATTAGATGCTCTGTTCATCTTCTTTAAATTGTGAGTAACATCACTTATTTTAAAATTAAAGTGCCTGTCATCTGTTGCATGTTAATTTCTGGAAAGTGGGTATGTTTTGTGTGATTTTATATGAATGAATTATTTGTTATGTGGGTGTATAAAATGTGTGCATGTTTGTATTCTGTAGCATTCATGTTTCTTTGATTTTCAAGCTTCTGTTTGATTCAAAATCATTACCTCTTGATTTAGTTTAGGTTTGGATTTGAGTCTTAAACAAAATCAGATTATTTCATCATAAATTATAATTTAAATTTTTTACTTAAGACAGAATATACTTGTAATGGCTCTGGGTACAAAATCAACAGAGCAAGATTTATATAGGTGAAAATTCAAACACTTTAATCCATCAATTCAGGAAAATAAACTAAATCCTTAACCCTAGACATGAATTTTAAGAATGAAATTATGATTTTTAGTTAAAGAGTGAAAGAGCAGTTCCTGTTTGATCAATTTAGAAGTTTTGGGTTACCTCTAGCAATTTAGTAGCTCGGAATGGTTGTGATTCTCACTGGAGATGTAGGGATGATCGGAGATGGTGGGAAAAATGTCTGGAAGGTGGTTAAACCACCGTGGTGTTGGGAATTGAACGATTTTGTTTTAAGCCCTAATTTGGGTTGTGGTCGGAAATTAGAGGAGGGCGTCAACTCGGATGCATCGAGTTCCACCGAACTCTGGGGAATGGTAGATAGGGCATAGGCGAAGTCGTGACTGGAGTTTCAGCAACTCCGGTGGTTGGAGAAGCGAGTACGAGATGGTTCCAGTTTTCTGATGTGTTCCAGTTTTTGAACTCGAATGCTTGATTTCGATTTAGGGGTTCTGCAGTGTAATTGATGATCGGAATGGTATTGGGTGATGGTCGCTGACTTGTGAGTGTCGTCGCGGAAGATCGGAGATGGTTGCAGCGTTGGTGCACGTGCACGGTGCAATAGAAATTCTGGTGAAGTCTGGGTTTTTAAACAGAGGAAGTGGTGCTCGAGTTTTGTTCGAATTATTGCGGGTGAGACTCGAAGTTTTTGGATCTGCGACTCGAAGTAAATTAGGGTAGGCTTGAGTACTTTAGTTGTTGCCAGGTTTTTCTTAGAACTGTCTGTTTAAAATTTTAAACTAAATTTAAATTGTAAAGTAAAGATTTAAACAAAGTTTAAATCTAAATTAAAATCAAGATTCAAGTTTAGTTGAATTCTAGTTTGAAATATAAATAATGTTTTGAATAGAAATGTTTAAAACCACTTGAAATGTTTAAAGTATATATTTAAATTAATTTGAATTTAAAACAGATTTGGAATTTTAAATTCTCTTAAGTCCTTTTATAAGATATAGGAATTCTTTAACATATAAAGGTTTTTAAAATTGATTTTAAATTTTGTTAAAGATAAATTGGTATTCATTTTAAATCTCGAATTTAAAATGAAATTTAAAAGTTAATTTGAAAATGGATGTTTTCAAATGTATTTGTGAATGATAGTTTAACCTTGGATAAGAAAATGTTTTATCTTAAAGTTAAAATCATTAAAACTTTAAGGTAATTACAATGGTTTAAATAATCTAATTAATTAATGATTTAGATTAATTAATTTGTAATTAAGGATTTAAATTATCTTAATTAAGGTTTAAGATTAATTAAATAGAATAATTAATTTGTAATTAAGGTTTATAAATTAGAATATTAATTAATGATTAAGAATTAATTAATAAAGTAATTAAAGATTAATTAAGTTATGGTTAACACTTAATTAATTAAATAATTAGAGATTAATTAATTGGTTATTAAGATTTATTAATTTGAAATTAATAATGGTTAATCTAAGTTAATTACTCAAGAAAATTAATTAAATAATTGTTAATGAAGGTCATTAATTTGAGATTATTTAAATATTTAATTAATATGATTAATTTTAATAAATTAATTAATTTAAAGATAATCATTTGTGAAAATTGTTTAAATATAATTACTAAATGGAAGTAATTAAGAAATTAATTACTTATTGTAATTAATTAAGTTAATTTGATTTAGTTTAAGTTAATTAATTAAGTTTAATTAATTTAGAATAATCAATAGATGATTTGATAAATAATTACTTAATTGTAATTAATAAGGTATGATTATTTAGGGAAGTAAATAATAAGATAATTACTGGAAGTAATTAGTTGAATAAATGATTTTATTAATAGAAGTAATTTGAGTTAATTACTTTGAATAATTAATCAAGGGATTAATTAAGAAATTAATTAAGGAGTAATTAATTTAGTTAATGAAAGTAATTAAGGGGAGTTAATTACTAGATGAGATTAATCAAGAGTGATTAATAAATGTTGTTTAAATAAAGGTTAATTACTTAATGTAATTAATTTAATTTAGTAATTAATAATTAAGTTGTAATTAAGGATCATTAATTAATATAATTAATGATGTAATTAAGATTGGTTAATTAAGTAATAATTAATAAATGAAGTAATTAATCAATGTAATTAATTAAGGATTAATGTAATTAATTATAGTTGATTAAGTTAATTAATTTTAGTAAATTAATTAATGAAGTAATTAAAGGTTAATTACAATAAGTGGTTAAGGATAATTAATTTAAGTAATTAATTGAGAATAAATTACTTGAATGTAATCAAAAGATAATTAATCAAGATGATTAATTGAAATGAATTATTAGAGGATAATTAATTAATTGATTGTAATTAATTAATGGTTAAGTAAGAAGGATTTATAAAATGAAGTAATTAATTTAATTCACTTTAAATTAATTAGAGATGATATAAATCATTACTTATGGATGGATGATAATACTGAATGCTTTGCATTGATTGATATCTCTGATGAGATATATGCTGTATGATATGGATGTTAGTTGAATTGTGATGATAATATGGATTATCTGATAATGTTGATTATCTATTGTGAATTATCTTTCTTTGTGTATAAAGATAATGAATTAAATTGTTTTAACCTTTAAAACAACTTGGCCTTAAAAGATACGCTTTGGATTTCGATGAGACCGGGATCGGGTTTCCGTATACCGGATTTCCAGGTCTGGAGACCCGAATACCACATCGATCCAAATTAACGATAGGTCGTGAATCAAGTGAAGATGAAGATTCAGAGTGCAAGGGTTATTGTCGTTAACTCTGAGGGTGATTCCAAAACGAGTGTAACGAGATAATGCCTTCGGTTTCGTTCGAACCCGGAACGAACTTGTATGGACTGAATGCTTTCAGAACATCGTCAGGTGGACGATGAGCATTCTAAGTGATGTGTTCTTTTCTAAGGTAATCGTGACCTCAAGCCTCACAAACCGGGAATGGCTAAAACAGGGGAGGTGCAGCAAGGTTAGTGGGTAGCACCCAAGTAGGACAAGGTTACCTCTGTCTAGATGTCCCTTTTTATTTCGGCTTAGTGGTGCGGTTGCTGATCCCAACCGTGAGGTATCTTGTGCGGGAATTATCCAGTAAGGGATGTTCCGACCTTGTGTTGCTGGGGATTGGGAGTGATCCTCGGTACGGTGATCTAGGCCACGTACTGTGACGGGCGGTACCCCAGTAGCCCTGCCATTGTATGGAATCCAAACTCCAATAAGTGTCGTACGTATTAGTTGTGCCCAACTATGTTGGAATGTGAGATGTAAGCATTTCAGCTATTTCTGTATTTTACTTGAAAACCCTAGACCCTATTATAATACAATCGAATTTCCTATCAAATGTTTTGGTTAGCGTAAGGTAAAAACTTACCCATGTTTATTTGTGGGAAGTCTTACGTGATACCTTTTCTTTCAAAAGGTTTTGAAGTTAAACAAGTTTAACCTGTTACTCACACCAGACCCATGTCTGACCCAAGTTGTTTATTTCTGTTTTATAAACTCTTGGGTACTCAAATTTTTACGAGTAGCCAAGGGATTCAGGTTTAGCCTTGACGAATTATGGAGGAGCAATGGAGCAGGAGGCTTCAGTGTTGTAGATATAGATAGTAGTTTCCGCTGTGTTGATCTTGTTTAGATCTTTGTTTTGTATTGAGTTGTAATAACTAGACAGATGTTTATAACTGTCTAGTATGTGATGTGAAATCTGTGTAACTCTGATAAGTGTTGTATATGATACTATGTAATAGTTATGTGATATATTATATTTTGTTTCGTTCCGCTGTGAGATTCTGATATTGTTTAGTTCTTTCTTTCTCTTCTTTTCTCTTTTCTATCCCTTTCTATCTTATTAACGATACGACTTTCTATGGAGAGAAAGTCCTGGTCGTTACAGTGGTATCAGAGCGAGGTTGAGCGAATGCCTAAGCTTTTGGTTAATTGAATATCAGAACACTAGGTTGAGTGAATACCTAGGTTCGGAAGGGTTGTTCATTAGAGATAGGATCTGTAGCAACATGTTTGAGTGTATATATATATACGAGAGCGCGTATTTGTTAGTTATATAAAATGATTTTATATTGTGTTAATTGATCGGTTGAGTGGTATATGGATTCTGGTAAATACGAGTAGCTAACGTTATTGATAGGGATCTCTAAACACTTGAACCAGGCCAACAGACACAATATTGTTTTAAAGAGGTAAATGAAATAATTTTACCCAGAAATAATTTCTATATAAAAAGTATCATTTTAAATATATATATATTTCTACCTATTTGTTGGGTTACCTGTTCGGGTTTTCCAATATAAGTTATAAAGGTAGATGGGGTAGTGGTGTGTGAAACACGACTACCAATGGTTGGAGTTTAAATGTTGAGGTTGGAGGTGTATTTGTCGAGACTGTAGACCCAATACCGTCTCGAGTAAGCTTTGCTGTGGTAAAGGATTTCATCGATCTCCGAAGGAAACTGTAATGGTTCGGAGTTTATCTCTGAAGTTTGGATGAGTAGAGTTGGATCTGTCGATGAGGCAGAAGCGAGTGATGGTACCTTGATACCTCAGGTAATAGTAGCTGTATGATGAGATACAGTGACGATGGATGTTTCCGAAGATGTTTTCTTTGGAACAAGATTAAGGAAGTGTGTATACTTCGGTGTTGTGGCTGAGTTCAGCATGGTGTTTCTGTTTGGTTTGGAGTTCGAGTTTCTCGAAGATCTTTGGAGTAGGAAGACCTTGACATCAGTGTCAGCAGTGCAGCTCAGAGTATTCTGTGCATTGGCAGGAAGTTTTCTGGATGAGCAGTTTTTCTGGAAGTGAAGTTCAGAAGCAGCAGAGTGGATCCATTTCTTCGATAAATTGGATAAATAAGTGTAAGCTGTTCTGATTGGTAAAGAGGAACAGTTTTTCTTTGGAAATAGGTTGGGTTGATCGCAAAAGTGACTTGTGATTGCTGAGTGTTCTCTTGTGTTGTCAGAGTTTTTCTGGATGTCTTCAGAGAAGTCAGAAGTTTGTCCGCATCTGAAGGTTGAGTTTTCTTATCAACTGGATTCCATGAGTGATACCGGTGGTTCAGTCTAGTGGAAGGATGTTTTCCTAGAGATAGAGTTTGGTGAAGCAGCTCAAGTTTTGCTGGAATATCTGAGTTTTATTTATGGATCAGTGAACCTTATTTCTAGAATAAGTTGTCCAGTCTGTGCTTGTGTTCTACCTCAGATCAGAGTTGAGCAGCGAAAGCAGTTTGGAGTGTATCTCTGATGGGAGAAGTAAGTTTGGAATCTACTGATAGTTGTGAAGTAGAGTTGTGTTTTGGATCTCTTCTGTGTTCTGACCTGGATAAGTATTTGGTCTTCTGAATTGAATTGTCAGTTTGGATAACTGGAATTCATTGTGTTTTACGTATCTCTGAGGGAGTACGTATTTGATCTATCTCTGGTTTTAGAATCTACAGTTTTGGGAAGTTTGGTAGTTGAGTCAGACTCGTCTGTAGTCTGATAGTCTGTTTAGTTCTGTAGATCTAGATGAGTAGGAGATCTATAGCTTAGTAGTTTAAATTGTTTATAGAGCGAGTATCCCGGTATATATATATACTTGGGGAAACTCAAGGTATTTTATCTAGAATTTAGTCTAGATAGTTAGAATTGTTTGATTGGATGAATTGGTTGCTATGGTTGCTAGCATATGGATGATAGTATATGCTTGTGTTTTAAAATTTAAAATCTTTAATAAGATTATTAAATTACCTTTGTTTAAATTTCGGGGACGAAATTATTTTAAGGGGGGAGGAATGTAATATCCCGGAAATTTTAACAATATCAATTTAATAATCTGTTGAATAATTAAATTGATATGTATAATCTTTGATAATAAGATTTGAATTTAATTTAATAATCTGATTAAATTAGTATTAATTGATGATTTTATCTTTTAAAAGTTAATAAGATATTTCTACTTGGATATATATATATATTTATTTATATATATTGTAAGTAGAAGCTTTGGTAAATTGGGAATTTATATTTAATTTAATCTGGACTTTTCAAAGATATTTAAATAAGTAATTTTATAGTTTTAAAATACTTTAAGAAAATATTTAATTGGTTTAAGATATTTTAACTTAAGTTTAAATAAATAAGATTTACAAAAAAATTGGTTTGTTTTATTTCTTTTAAATATTTCTTGATAATATAATCTCTTGTTTAAATTATAAAATATGTTAATTTCAAATAATAAGTATAATGTATTATTTTTAATATGTATGAATTTTAATGCTAAAAGGAATTGTTATTTTAAATGGAATAAATAGTGTATGTAAATATATATAACTTGACTTTTAAATTGAATCTTAGGATTTAATTTTATTTAAACTTGAATTTAAAGTTTTGAAATTCAAAAGAATATATATTTAAATTGTTTTGGATTTTATAATATTTGTATAAACTTTTATTTATAAATATAATTAGCTTTTGTTTCTCTTTAAAAAGAAATATATATAGATAAGTGTTTAAATAAATAAGAAAAGGGCTTTTTAAATAACTTTTAAAATAAATAGAAATATGAGTAATTACTTATAAGACATGTGTCTTTATCTAATTCCTTGTTTTAACATGTGTTAAGTAATGAATTAATCTATGTGACAAGTGTCTTTTTATTTTCTTTTTCTTTTATTTTTATAAATCATAAATATACATGTATATAAACATTTTATCTCTTTACTTCATTTTTTTCTTTCTAATCTTCATTTTCAAAACAAGAAAAACTCAGTCTTTCCTCTAATTAAAATCTGAAACAAATCAGAGAATCCTCAATCCAAAAACAAAAGCCTGCAAATCTTCTTCAACAAGAGAAATCAATAATCTTTCTCTAATCTAAAATCAAAAACCTGATTTTCAAATTCCTCAAACCAGAGATTATTAACATCAAATCTCTGTAAACCATTTTCCCAAATCTAAATCAAGAAGACCTGCATTTTTATAAAGTCTGGAAATTAGGCTACCTGCATGTAGAACCTGGGAACAAATGCAAATGTAAAACATCAGCATGCATGTAGGGTTAAGGAGCAATAGCATTTTTAAAGCAACATTCAAGTTTTTAAAGCATGGACAATTCTGTTTCAAAGAATTCAAGGGTCAATAATCTGTGCTCTGTTCATCTCCTGTTTTCAAGTGAGTAACTTTTAAAAACTTAAAGTAAAATATGGTTGCATGCTAGTATGGTTGAAATGAATAAGTATTGCATGAATAAGTGAGAATCTGATGTGAATGTTTATAGTGTGTATGCTGTTAACAATTAGATGCTCTGTTCATCTTCTTTAAATTGTGAGTAACATCACTTATTTTAAAATTAAAGTGCCTGTCATCTGTTGCATGTTAATTTCTGGAAAGTGGGTATGTTTTGTGTGATTTTATATGAATGAATTATTTGTTATGTGGGTGTATAAAATGTGTGCATGTTTGTTTTCTGTAGCATTCATGTTTCTTTGATTTTCAAGCTTCTGTTTGATTCAAAATCATTACCTCTTGATTTAGTTTAGGTTTGGATTTGAGTCTTAAACAAAATCAGATTATTTCATCATAAATTATAATTTAAAATTTTTACTTAAGACAGAATATACTTGTAATGGCTATGGGTACAAAATCAACAGAGCAAGATTTATATAGGTGAAAATTCAAACACTTTAATCCATCAATTCAGGAACATAAACTAAATCCTTAACCCTAGACATGAATTTTAAGAATGAAATTATGATTTTTAGTTAAAGAGTGAAAGAGCAGTTCCTGTTTGATCAATTTAGAAGTTTTGGGTTACCTCTGGCAATTTAGTAGCTCGGAATGGTTGTGATTCTCACTGGAGATGTAGGGATGATCGGAGATGGTGGGAAAAATGTCTGGAAGGTGGTTAAACCACCGTGGTGTTGGGAATTGAACGATTTTGTTTTAAGCCATAATTTGGGTTGTGGTCGGAAATTAGAGGAGGGCGTCAACTCGGATGCATCGAGTTCCACCGAACTCTGGGGAATGGTAGATAGGGCATAGGCGAAGTCGTGACTGGAGTTTCAGCAACTCCGGTGGTTGGAGAAGCGAGTACGAGATGGTTCCAGTTTTCTGATGTGTTCCAGTTTTTGAACTCGAATGCTTGATTTCGATTTAGGGGTTCTGCAGTGTAATTGATGATCAGAATGGTATTGGGTGATGGTCGCTGACTTGTGAGTGTCGTCGCGGAAGATCGGAGATGGTTGCAGCGTTGGTGCACGTGCACGGTGCAATAGAAATTCTGGTGAAGTCTGGGTTTTTAAACAGAGGAAGTGGTGCTCGAGTTTTGTTCGAATTATTGCGGGTGAGACTCGAAGTTTTTGGATCTGCGACTCGAAGTAAATTAGGGTAGGCTTGAGTACTTTAGTTGTTGCCAGGTTTTTCTTAGAACTGTCTGTTTAAAATTTTAAACTAAATTTAAATTGTAAAGTAAAGATTTAAACAAAGTTTAAATCTAAATTAAAATCAGGATTCAAGTTTAGTTGAATTCTAGTTTGAAATATAAATAATGTTTTGAATAGAAATGTTTAAAACCACTTGAAATGTTTAAAGTATATATTTAAATTAATTTGAATTTAAAACAAATTTGGAATTTTAAATTCTCTTAAGTCCTTTTATAAGATATAGGAATTCTTTAACATATAAAGGTTTTTAAAATTGATTTTAAATTTTGTTAAAGATAAATTGGTATTCATTTTAAATCTCGAATTTAAAATGAAATTTAAAAGTTAATTTGAAAATGGATGTTTTCAAATGTATTTGTGAATGATAGTTTAACCTTGGATAAGAAAATGTTTTATCTTAAAGTTAAAATCATTAAAACTTTAAGGTAATTACAATGGTTTAAATAATCTAATTAATTAATGATTTAGATTAATTAATTTGTAATTAAGGATTTAAATTATCTTAATTAAGGTTTAAGATTAATTAAATAGAATAATTAATTTGTAATTAAGGTTTATAAATTAGAATATTAATTAATGATTAAGAATTAATTAATAAAGTAATTAAAGATTAATTAAGTTATGGTTAACACTTAATTAATTAAATAATTAGAGATTAATTAATTGGTTATTAAGATTTATTAATTTGAAATTAATAATGGTTAATCTAAGTTAATTACTCAAGAAAATTAATTAAATAATTGTTAATGAAGGTCATTAATTTGAGATTATTTAAATATTTAATTAATATGATTAATTTTAATAAATTAATTAATTTAAAGATAATCATTTGTGAAAATTGTTTAAATATAATTACTAAATGGAAGTAATTAAGAAATTAATTACTTATTGTAATTAATTAAGTTAATTTGATTTAGTTTAAGTTAATTAATTAAGTTTAATTAATTTAGAATAATCAATAGATGATTTGATAAATAATTACTTAATTGTAATTAATAAGGTATGATTATTTAGGGAAGTAAATAATAAGATAATTACTGGAAGTAATTAGTTGAATAAATGATTTTATTAATAGAAGTAATTTGAGTTAATTACTTTGAATAATTAATCAAGGGATTAATTAAGAAATTAATTAAGGAGTAATTAATTTAGTTAATGAAAGTAATTAAGGGGAGTTAATTACTAGATGAGATTAATCAAGAGTGATTAATAAATGTTGTTTAAATAAAGGTTAATTACTTAATGTAATTAATTTAATTTAGTAATTAATAATTAAGTTGTAATTAAGGATCATTAATTAATATAATTAATGATGTAATTAAGATTGGTTAATTAAGTAATAATTAATAAATGAAGTAATTAATCAATGTAATTAATTAAGGATTAATGTAATTAATTATAGTTGATTAAGTTAATTAATTTTAGTAAATTAATTAATGAAGTAATTAAAGGTTAATTACAATAAGTGGTTAAGGATAATTAATTTAAGTAATTAATTGAGAATAAATTACTTGAATGTAATCAAAAGATAATTAATCAAGATGATTAATTGAAATGAATTATTAGAGGATAATTAATTAATTGATTGTAATTAATTAATGGTTAAGTAAGAAGGATTTATAAAATGAAGTAATTAATTTAATTCACTTTAAATTAATTAGAGATGATATAAATCATTACTTATGGATGGATGATAATACTGAATGCTTTGCATTGATTGATATCTCTGATGAGATATATGCTGTATGATATGGATGTTAGTTGAATTGTGATGATAATATGGATTATCTGATAATGTTGATTATCTATTGTGAATTATCTTTCTTTGTGTATAAAGATAATGAATTAAATTGTTTTAACCTTTAAAACAACTTGGCCTTAAAAGATACGCTTTGGATTTCGATGAGACCGGGATCGGGTTTCCGTATACCGGATTTCCAGGTCTGGAGACTCGAATACCACATCGATCCAAATTAACGATAGGTCGTGAATCAAGTGAAGATGAAGATTCAGAGTGCAAGGGTTATTGTCGTTAACTCTGAGGGTGATTCCAAAACGAGTGTAACGAGATAATGCCTTCGGTTTCGTTCGAACCCGGAACGAACTTGTATGGACTGAATGCTTTCAGAACATCGTCAGGTGGACGATGAGCATTCTAAGTGATGTGTTCTTTTCTAAGGTAATCGTGACCTCAAGCCTCACAAACCGGGAATGGCTAAAACAGGGGAGGTGCAGCAAGGTCAGTGGGTAGCACCCAAGTAGGACAAGGTTACCTCTGTCTAGATGTCCCTTTTTATTTCGGCTTAGTGGTGCGGTTGCTGATCCCAACCGTGAGGTATCTTGTGCGGGAATTATCCAGTAAGGGATGTTCCGACCTTGTGTTGCAGGGGATTGGGAGTGATCCTCGGTACGGTGATCTAGGCCACGTACTGTGACGGGCGGTACCCCAGTAGCCCTGCCATTGTATGGAATCCAAACTCCAATAAGTGTCGTACGTATTAGTTGTGCCCAACTATGTTGGAATGTGAGATGTAAGCATTTCAGCTATTTCTGTATTTTACTTGAAAACCCTAGACCCTATTATAATACAATCGAATTTCCTATCAAATGTTTTGGTTAGCGTAAGGTAAAAACTTACCCATGTTTATTTGTGGGAAGTCTTACGTGATACCTTTTCTTTCAAAAGGTTTTGAAGTTAAACAAGTTTAACCTGTTACTCACACCAGACCCATGTCTGACCCAAGTTGTTTATTTCTGTTTTATAAACTCTTGGGTACTCAAATTTTTACGAGTAGCCAAGGGATTCAGGTTTAGCCTTGACGAATTATGGAGGAGCAATGGAGCAGGAGGCTTCAGTGTTGTAGATATAGATAGTAGTTTCCGCTGTGTTGATCTTGTTTAGATCTTTGTTTTGTATTGAGTTGTAATAACTAGACAGATGTTTATAACTGTCTAGTATGTGATGTGAAATCTGTGTAACTCTGATAAGTGTTGTATATGATACTATGTAATAGTTATGTGATATATTATATTTTGTTTCGTTCCGCTGTGAGATTCTGATATTGTTTAGTTCTTTCTTTCTCTTCTTTTCTCTTTTCTATCCCTTTCTTTCTTATTAACGATACGACTTTCTATGGAGAGAAAGTCCTGGTCGTTACAGTGGTATCAGAGCGAGGTTGAGCGAATGCCTAAGCTTTTGGTTAATTGAATATCAGAACACTAGGTTGAGTGAATACCTAGGTTCGGAAGGGTTGTTCATTAGAGATAGGATCTGTAGCAACATGTTTGAGTGTATATATATATACGAGAGCGCGTATTTGTTAGTTATATAAAATGATTTTATATTGTGTTAATTGATCGGTTGAGTGGTATATGGATTCTGGTCAATACGAGTAGCTAACGTTATTGATAGGGATCTCTAAACACTTGAACCAGGCCAACGGACACAATATTGTTTTAAAGAGGTAAATGAAATAATTTTACCCAGAAATAATTTCTATATAAAAAGTATCATTTTAAATATATATATATTTCTACCTATTTGTTGGGTTACCTGTTCGGGTTTTCCAATATAAGTTATAAAGGTAGATGGGGTAGTGGTGTGTGAAACACGACTACCAATGGTTGGAGTTTAAATGTTGAGGTTGGAGGTGTATTTGTCGAGACTGTAGACCCAATACCGTCTCGAGTAAGCTTTGCTGTGGTAAAGGATTTCATCGATCTCCGAAGGAAACTGTAATGGTTCGGAGTTTATCTCTGAAGTTTGGATGAGTAGAGTTGGATCTGTCGATGAGGCAGAAGCGAGTGATGGTACCTTGATACCTCAGGTAATAGTAGCTGTATGATGAGATACAGTGACGATGGATGTTTCCGAAGATGTTTTCTTTGGAACAAGATTAAGGAAGTGTGTATACTTCGGTGTTGTGGCTGAGTTCAGCATGGTGTTTCTGTTTGGTTTGGAGTTCGAGTTTCTCGAAGATCTTTGGAGTAGGAAGACCTTGACATCAGTGTCAGCAGTGCAGCTCAGAGTATTCTGTGCATTGGCAGGAAGTTTTCTGGATGAGCAGTTTTTCTGGAAGTGAAGTTCAGAAGCAGCAGAGTGGATCCATTTCTTCGATAAATTGGATAAATAAGTGTAAGCTGTTCTGATTGGTAAAGAGGAACAGTTTTTCTTTGGAAATAGGTTGGGTTGATCGCAAAAGTGACTTGTGATTGCTGAGTGTTCTCTTGTGTTGTCAGAGTTTTTCTGGATGTCTTCAGAGAAGTCAGAAGTTTTTCCGCATCTGAAGGTTGAGTTTTCTTATCAACTGTATTCCATGAGTGATACCGGTGGTTCAGTCTAGTGGAAGGATGTTTTCCTAGAGATAGAGTTTGGTGAAGCAGCTCAAGTTTTGCTGGAATATCTGAGTTTTATTTATGGATCAGTGAACCTTATTTCTAGAATAAGTTGTCCAGTCTGTGCTTGTGTTCTACCTCAGATCAGAGTTGAGCAGCGAAAGCAGTTTGGAGTGTATCTCTGATGGGAGAAGTAAGTTTGGAATCTACTGATAGTTGTGAAGTAGAGTTGTGTTTTGGATCTCTTCTGTGTTCTGACCTGGATAAGTATTTGGTCTTCTGAATTGAATTGTCAGTTTGGATAACTGGAATTCATTGTGTTTTACGTATCTCTGAGGGAGTACGTATTTGATCTATCTCTGGTTTTAGAATCTACAGTTTTGGGAAGTTTGGTAGTTGAGTCAGACTCGTCTGTAGTCTGATAGTCTGTTTAGTTCTGTAGATCTAGATGAGTAGGAGATCTATAGCTTAGTAGTTTAAATTGTTTATAGAGCGAGTATCCCGGTATATATATATACTTGGGGAAACTCGAGGTATTTTATCTAGAATTTAGTCTAGATAGTTAGAATTGTTTGATTGGATGAATTGGTTGCTATGGTTGCTAGCATATGGATGATAGTATATGCTTGTGTTTTAAAATTTAAAATCTTTAATAAGATTATTAAATTACCTTTGTTTAAATTTCGGGGACGAAATTATTTTAAGGGGGGAGGAATGTAATATCCCGGAAATTTTAACAATATCAATTTAATAATCTGTTGAATAATTAAATTGATATGTATAATCTTTGATAATAAGATTTGAATTTAATTTAATAATCTGATTAAATTAGTATTAATTGATGATTTTATCTTTTAAAAGTTAATAAGATATTTCTACTTGGATATATATATATATTTATTTATATATATTGTAAGTAAAAGCTTTGGTAAATTGGGAATTTATATTTAATTTAATCTGGACTTTTCAAAGATATTTAAATAAGTAATTTTATAGTTTTAAAATACTTTAAGAAAATATTTAATTGGTTTAAGATATTTTAACTTAAGTTTAAATAAATAAGATTTACAAAAAAATTGGTTTGTTTTATTTCTTTTAAATATTTCTTGATAATATAATCTCTTGTTTAAATTATAAAATATGTTAATTTCAAATAATAAGTATAATGTATTATTTTTAATATGTATGAATTTTAATGCTAAAAGGAATTGTTATTTTAAATGGAATAAATAGTGTATGTAAATATATATAACTTGACTTTTAAATTGAATCTTAGGATTTAATTTTATTTAAACTTGAATTTAAAGTTTTGAAATTCAAAAGAATATATATTTAAATTGTTTTGGATTTTATAATATTTGTATAAACTTTTATTTATAAATATAATTAGCTTTTGTTTCTCTTTAAAAAGAAATATATATAGATAAGTGTTTAAATAAATAAGAAAAGGGTTTTTTAAATAACTTTTAAAATAAATAGAAATATGAGTAATTACTTATAAGACATGTGTCTTTATCTAATGCCTTGTTTTAACATGTGTTAAGTAATGAATTAATCTATGTGACAAGTGTCTTTTTATTTTCTTTTTCTTTTATTTTTATAAATCATAAATATACATGTATATAAACATTTTATCTCTTTACTTCATTTTTTTCTTTCTAATCTTCATTTTCAAAACAAGAAAAACTCAGTCTTTCCTCTAATTAAAATCTGAAACAAATCAAAGAATCCTCAATCCAAAAACAAAAGCCTGCAAATCTTCTTCAACAAGAGAAATCAATAATCTTTCTCTAATCTAAAATCAAAAACCTGATTTTCAAATTCCTCAAACCAGAGATTATTAACATCAAATCTCTATAAACCATTTTCCCAAATCTAAATCAAGAAGACCTGCATTTTTCTAAAGTCTGGAAATTTGGCTACCTGCATGTAGAACCTGGGAACAAATGCAAATGTAAAACATCAGCATGCATGTAGGGTTAAGGAGCAATAGCATTTTTAAAGCAACATTCAAGTTTTTAAAGCATGGACAATTCTGTTTCAAAGAATTCAAGGGTCAATAATCTATGCTCTGTTCATCTCCTGTTTTCAAGTGAGTAACTTTTAAAAACTTAAAGTAAAATATGGTTGCATGCTAGTATGGTTGAAATGAATAAGTATTGCATGAATAAGTGAGAATCTGATGTGAATGTTTATAGTGTGTATGCTGTTAACAATTAGATGCTATGTTCATCTTCTTTAAATTGTGAGTAACATCACTTATTTTAAAATTAAAGTGCCTGTCATCTGTTGCATGTTAATTTCTGGAAAGTGGGTATGTTTTGTGTGATTTTATATGAATGAATTATTTGTTATGTGGGTGTATAAAATGTGTGCATGTTTGTTTTCTGTAGCATTCATGTTTCTTTGATTTTCAAGCTTCTGTTTGATTCAAAATCATTACCTCTTGATTTAGTTTAGGTTTGGATTTGAGTCTTAAACAAAATCAGATTATTTCATCATAAATTATAATTTAAAATTTTTACTTAAGACAGAATATACTTGTAATGGCTCTGGGTACAAAATCAACAGAGCAAGATTTATATAGGTGAAAATTCAAACACTTTAATCCATCAATTCAGGAACATAAACTAAATCCTTAACCCTAGACATGAATTTTAAGAATGAAATTATGATTTTTAGTTAAAGAGTGAAAGAGCAGTTCCTGTTTGATCAATTTAGAAGTTTTGGGTTACCTCTGGCAATTTAGTAGCTCGGAATGGTTGTGATTCTCACTGGAGATGTAGGGATGATCGGAGATGGTGGGAAAAATGTCTGGAAGGTGGTTAAACCACCGTGGTGTTGGGAATTGAACGATTTTGTTTTAAGCCCTAATTTGGGTTGTGGTCGGAAATTAGAGGAGGGCGTCAACTCGGATGCATCGAGTTCCACCGAACTCTGGGGAATGGTAGATAGGGCATAGGCGAAGTCGTGACTGGAGTTTCAGCAACTCCGGTGGTTGGAGAAGCGAGTACGAGATGGTTCCAGTTTTCTGATGTGTTCCAGTTTTTGAACTCGAATGCTTGATTTCGATTTAGGGGTTCTGCAGTGTAATTGATGATCGGAATGGTATTGGGTGATGGTCGCTGACTTGTGAGTGTCGTCGCGGAAGATCGGAGATGGTTGCAGCGTTGGTGCACGTGCACGGTGCAATAGAAATTCTGGTGAAGTCTGGGTTTTTAAACAGAGGAAGTGGTGCTCGAGTTTTGTTCGAATTATTGCGGGTGAGACTCGAAGTTTTTGGATCTGCGACTCGAAGTAAATTAGGGTAGGCTTGAGTACTTTAGTTGTTGCCAGGTTTTTCTTAGAACTGTCTGTTTAAAATTTTAAACTAAATTTAAATTGTAAAGTAAAGATTTAAACAAAGTTTAAATCTAAATTAAAATCAGGATTCAAGTTTAGTTGAATTCTAGTTTGAAATATAAATAATGTTTTGAATAGAAATGTTTAAAACCACTTGAAATGTTTAAAGTATATATTTAAATTAATTTGAATTTAAAACAGATTTGGAATTTTAAATTCTCTTAAGTCCTTTTATAAGATATAGGAATTCTTTAACATATAAAGGTTTTTAAAATTGATTTTAAATTTTGTTAAAGATAAATTGGTATTCATTTTAAATCTCGAATTTAAAATGAAATTTAAAAGTTAATTTGAAAATGGATGTTTTCAAATGTATTTGTGAATGATAGTTTAACCTTGGATAAGAAAATGTTTTATCTTAAAGTTAAAATCATTAAAACTTTAAGGTAATTACAATGGTTTAAATAATCTAATTAATTAATGATTTAGATTAATTAATTTGTAATTAAGGATTTAAATTATCTTAATTAAGGTTTAAGATTAATTAAATAGAATAATTAATTTGTAATTAAGGTTTATAAATTAGAATATTAATTAATGATTAAGAATTAATTAATAAAGTAATTAAAGATTAATTAAGTTATGGTTAACACTTAATTAATTAAATAATTAGAGATTAATTAATTGGTTATTAAGATTTATTAATTTGAAATTAATAATGGTTAATCTAAGTTAATTACTCAAGAAAATTAATTAAATAATTGTTAATGAAGGTCATTAATTTGAGATTATTTAAATATTTAATTAATATGATTAATTTTAATAAATTAATTAATTTAAAGATAATCATTTGTGAAAATTGTTTAAATATAATTACTAAATGGAAGTAATTAAGAAATTAATTACTTATTGTAATTAATTAAGTTAATTTGATTTAGTTTAAGTTAATTAATTAAGTTTAATTAATTTAGAATAATCAATAGATGATTTGATAAATAATTACTTAATTGTAATTAATAAGGTATGATTATTTAGGGAAGTAAATAATAAGATAATTACTGGAAGTAATTAGTTGAATAAATGATTTTATTAATAGAAGTAATTTGAGTTAATTACTTTGAATAATTAATCAAGGGATTAATTAAGAAATTAATTAAGGAGTAATTAATTTAGTTAATGAAAGTAATTAAGGGGAGTTAATTACTAGATGAGATTAATCAAGAGTGATTAATAAATGTTGTTTAAATAAAGGTTAATTACTTAATGTAATTAATTTAATTTAGTAATTAATAATTAAGTTGTAATTAAGGATCATTAATTAATATAATTAATGATGTAATTAAGATTGGTTAATTAAGTAATAATTAATAAATGAAGTAATTAATCAATGTAATTAATTAAGGATTAATGTAATTAATTATAGTTGATTAAGTTAATTAATTTTAGTAAATTAATTAATGAAGTAATTAAAGGTTAATTACAATAAGTGGTTAAGGATAATTAATTTAAGTAATTAATTGAGAATAAATTACTTGAATGTAATCAAAAGATAATTAATCAAGATGATTAATTGAAATGAATTATTAGAGGATAATTAATTAATTGATTGTAATTAATTAATGGTTAAGTAAGAAGGATTTATAAAATGAAGTAATTAATTTAATTCACTTTAAATTAATTAGAGATGATATAAATCATTACTTATGGATGGATGATAATACTGAATGCTTTGCATTGATTGATATCTCTGATGAGATATATGCTGTATGATATGGATGTTAGTTGAATTGTGATGATAATATGGATTATCTGATAATGTTGATTATCTATTGTGAATTATCTTTCTTTGTGTATAAAGATAATGAATTAAATTGTTTTAACCTTTAAAACAACTTGGCCTTAAAAGATACGCTTTGGATTTCGATGAGACCGGGATCGGGTTTCCGTATACCGGATTTCCAGGTCTGGAGACCCGAATACCACATCGATCCAAATTAACGATAGGTCGTGAATCAAGTGAAGATGAAGATTCAGAGTGCAAGGGTTATTGTCGTTAACTCTGAGGGTGATTCCAAAACGAGTGTAACGAGATAATGCCTTCGGTTTCGTTCGAACCCGGAACGAACTTGTATGGACTGAATGCTTTCAGAACATCGTCAGGTGGACGATGAGCATTCTAAGTGATGTGTTCTTTTCTAAGGTAATCGTGACCTCAAGCCTCACAAACCGGGAATGGCTAAAACAGGGGAGGTGCAGCAAGGTTAGTGGGTAGCACCCAAGTAGGACAAGGTTACCTCTGTCTAGATGTCCCTTTTTATTTCGGCTTAGTGGTGCGGTTGCTGATCCCAACCGTGAGGTATCTTGTGCGGGAATTATCCAGTAAGGGATGTTCCGACCTTGTGTTGCTGGGGATTGGGAGTGATCCTCGGTACGGTGATCTAGGCCACGTACTGTGACGGGCGGTACCCCAGTAGCCCTGCCATTGTATGGAATCCAAACTCCAATAAGTGCCGTACGTATTAGTTGTGCCCAACTATGTTGGAATGTGAGATGTAAGCATTTCAGCTATTTCTGTATTTTACTTGAAAACCCTAGACCCTATTATAATACAATCGAATTTCCTATCAAATGTTTTGGTTAGCGTAAGGTAAAAACTTACCCATGTTTATTTGTGGGAAGTCTTACGTGATACCTTTTCTTTCAAAAGGTTTTGAAGTTAAACAAGTTTAACCTGTTACTCACACCAGACCCATGTCTGACCCAAGTTGTTTATTTCTGTTTTATAAACTCTTGGGTACTCAAATTTTTACGAGTAGCCAAGGGATTCAGGTTTAGCCTTGACGAATTATGGAGGAGCAATGGAGCAGGAGGCTTCAGTGTTGTAGATATAGATAGTAGTTTCCGCTGTGTTGATCTTGTTTAGATCTTTGTTTTGTATTGAGTTGTAATAACTAGACAGATGTTTATAACTGTCTAGTATGTGATGTGAAATCTGTGTAACTCTGATAAGTGTTGTATATGATACTATGTAATAGTTATGTGATATATTATATTTTGTTTCGTTCCGCTGTGAGATTCTGATATTGTTTAGTTCTTTCTTTCTCTTCTTTTCTCTTTTCTATCCCTTTCTTTCTTATTAACGATACGACTTTCTATGGAGAGAAAGTCCTGGTCGTTACATGTTTCCTTTTCATTTTGCTTTGTTTATGTAGTTCCATCCTTCTATTATACGAAAAAAAGGAAAATTTGTGTCACTGCCATGATTTACCTGCATGCACATATGGGCCAAGCATGGAAATGAGTTGTCAACTCTTGAACCTAAATTTGTGTCACCTTTTGCATGCTTAAAGAAAAATAAAGGTTGCGTGCACTGTTCTTGCCTTTTTAAAATCACTGCCTAAATTTTCCACTAGGAATCATGTACATGCATATAATTTAGATGTGTCAAATTATCTCGTTCAAATTTTTATTTAAAATTTCGCTTTGATTTGTGATTCAATTCGAGTACAAAGTTTGATTTATTTACCTTATTTCAAGATCGAGACCAGTTTGTCTCCTCTTCCAATTTTTGATCGTGCCCTCTGTTCTTCTCTTTCAGGGTACATATCGTTGTTTGATTTGAATCTTCAGCAGCGAAAGTTGAGTAAATCTCACAAGACATTTATACTTATACAAATGTGAATTGACACCATTTGAATGTGTAGAACTATTATGTGATGTTATAACTGCCTGTGATCATTTATTTATGATGTTAAACTTATTTACCTATCATATCATTTGTTATTTTTATATGTTATTAACTGTTCATTTATATCTGTTTATCACACTGCAAGTTCCCTGTTAGTATAGAAATCACTATGGGATGAAATGATACATACCCGAACAGACTTTAGAATAGGGAAAAATCGTTATGGGCTGAAATGATATGCCTGAACGGTTTTTATTTATTTTATTTAACTTGGGATTGCGGGTTTGAAATGATAAAACCCGGTTTTTCTTTGTAAACTGCGGATTGAAATGATACATATCCGTATCACTTGACCTAGGCTAGAAAATTATATACAGACCCGTGGTTTATATATTTTTCTAAAAATTTTAAAATATTTAAAAATGTAAATATTATGATATTTTGATTTAAATTTTATTAAATTGATTTCTATAAATATTAGTGATTTTCTACAAATTAAATAAGTGAATTAAGTAAGTGGTGAAGTAGAATTTGAAATATAAGTTAATTTTGGAATTTATGATTTTGTTTATAAATGGAATTTATGTAAAGTAATAATATATGACAAATTTGATTTAAAAGATGAATTTAATGATTCTCATTAAGTAATAATAATTTTTAAAAGTGTTAATGATTTTGTATAAACGAAAATATGAAATAAATGAATATTTAAGCTGAATTTGGAAATACAACTTAAATTGAATTTTGTGGAATTTGTTTGAAAGTGAAATTTTAATTTAGTAAAATAAATGGAAATAATTTATATTTTGGAAACTTAAACTTAGTTGTTAAGTTAAGAATTTAATTAAAGAAATGAAAATTTAATTGTTATTTAATTTGATTTTTTTTGGAAATTTGACTTTATAAAATCATAGAAATAAGGGTATTTAAATGATTGTTTTTAAATGTGAAAGTATATGATTTTATAAGTTAAATGATTTATATTAAAAGTTAAATATGTGTAGAATTGTAAATAAAACTCTGTCTTTTGTTAATGGACTAGTTTAAAACATAACATTTCGTAGCATTTTCTAAGTGCTGCGAAAGTTGATTTTTCTTTGTTTAATAAATTCAAATGAATAAATGATCTTTGAAAAAGATTAAATTTTGGAAATTAAATATTTACTTATTAAATATAATGAATTGACTTTAAATGATTTAAATGGAATAGTTGATTTGGGAAATACAACTATTTTGAAATGTGATTAAATGGTATTTAAATTTAAATTAAATAAATGATGTTTTGAAATGATATTTTGAAATGAATCTGAAATGATATTAAATCTTGGAATGAATAATTGAAGTTTATATTAGTATGGAAAATATTTGGTTTACTTGTAATTTGAATCTATTTAAAAGATATTGGACTTATGAAATATAGGATATTAAAGCTTTGGAATTTATTTTATAATTTGAATAGTTATTTTGTGAATTAAATCTATATTTGAAATTTATAAGATTTGAAATGGTCTATGGAAATTTAATTGAAATAAATGATTGAATTGAAACTTTGGAAATTTTAATACTTGATTTGAAAGTATAATAATTACACTTTTAAATGGTTTAAATGAATTAATTTGTTGGAATATAAACTATTTTAAAGGCAACTTGAAATCATAGTAAATGAATGATATCTTTAAATTTAAAAGTATTTAAAGTTTAATATTTAGATTTGAACTCAAATGATAAGTTGATATATTAAAATGATTTGAAATGAAGTTTTGGAAAGATATGATATTTTGATATATTGAAATGATTTGAAATGAAGTTTTGAAATGATATGATATTTTAAATATATTGAAATGGTTTGGAATTGATTTAATCTTTATTTTGATAAAGATTTGGATTTGAAATGATATTCTATTTTGAAGTATAAACTGTTTTTAAATTATAACCACGGGTTATAATAACGATTGGTTGTTAAAGAGACCGGGATCAGATATGGACATACTCTCAATCGATACCGAAAACCACTTTGAGAACTGTGTACGCGGTGGAGTTTCCAGAATGAAGTAGGATGGTGGCGACGATCCTAAAGGTATATACGTGGACCCAACTCCCGTGAGTTGGCATAAGGTGGCTAAAACAGGAGCGATCGACGGGCCAAGGAGGTAGCACTTCTGATCGGACACACTTCTTCGATATCATTCTATTACTTGTGATTGATTTGGTGCGCACCCTTGATTTGGGAGTGTTGTTCGAGGTGGGCGGTAGTGGCTGCTATGCGTCACCACTAGTCCGGATGCATAATTGGTATATCTACCCTGGCATTGCCTTGTGTGTCGTGTCACCTACCATATCGAGCCCACTACGATTTTGGTTTAAAGATCCGACCGCGTTAAGGTTCACCATCCCCTTAACGCTATTTTCTATATGATTATACTTTACTAATTAGACACTACTGTATATAGCGTATATTACTACATAGTAAATAGTTTAACGGATCCTTAAAGATTGGGCAATCCCAAGCATTCTTTAAGTTACTTGTACCTTTATTACAGTTCACTTGAGTTGGTTTACATTATATAAGTATATATTGTCCTGACTCGAGTGTTTTGTGTTTTGCTTTACGCTCGGGTCAACCTGAGTTATTCACAGATTTAGATTTCCGCTATCTTGGAGATTTGAATCGCTGGAGATTATCTACTTGTCTTGTCCTATCTATTTCAGTTCTGTTGTTCTATTCATCTTATACTTGGTTATTATATTTTGACTTCTGTTGTACTTTATTTCTTCTATTGTATCTTATTTAACTCTGATATATTTACATAGTAGCTTCATGAACTACTATTTCTTTTACTTCCGCTGCATTATTTTACTCTGTGTCTGTGATCTGTGATTATTTATTTACTGTATATTCTGAGATTTGCCAAATTTTTTATTACAACGCGGTATTTTGAGCAATTCAAGTCCGACATGTGCGGATGCGAATGGTTGAAAATATCGGGTCGTTACACTCGGCCAATTACCACCCAAATATGTGTTGGAATTCCTAAAGAACAAAATGAATGAAACATACATAAAGTCCCACATCGCCAAAATTGCTAAGCCATACTAGTTTATATATGGCTTTGCAATGAAGATGTTGGGGCCTAGGGACACCCAATGTATGCTTCGTTGTGAGGAGGGAGATCATGCATCACCACCACACGCACCGCCGCCGCCGTCTTCGAGTCTTAAATGACCATTCTTTTTGCTAGGCTATTGTTTAACGGTTTTGTGCTTCGGCTGAAAACTGGACTGGGCCTGGAATTTGAAGAGAAGCGGGCGGGTTTGGACTGAGGAGGCGCGAACAGTAGCGGGTGCGACCCGACTGAAGCAGACGCGGGCAAATGGATGCGGCATAAGCGGGCAGACACGACTGTTGAAGGGCAGCGATGACATAAAAATAGATGTGACTGTACGAAGAGGTACAGACGCGACTGTTTGAGCGAACGGGTGCAGACACGACCGTTCGGAAGAGATACGGACCAACTATAAATAGGAAGGAAAACTGATCACTTTAGCAACCAATTTTAGAAATCCAGATCTTCTTCTTCTCTTCTGCTGCTATACTCTAAATCACAAAGTGATATACTCACTACAATCATGAGCAAAATACGTCTGTTGTATCTTAGGGGCATTTTGGAATAAAATTCTTAAGGAAATCGTTACGATGAGCCTCAGACATAATCGGATTAGAATTCTAGTAGTATATTTATATACATTATTCTACATTCTATCAACATTTTGTTATACTATTTATTCAAAATAGTATAACGCTGTTGTTGTAATTTATTTATAACATTCATATTGTTATAATAATTAATACAGAATTCCAGTGTAGTGGAAATCTGAGTTATAAACTTGTGCGACGAGTTTATATTTGATTATTCTCTATTTTGGTATACTAGACATATAACAATATGCTCATCTGCAACACCAATTGTAACCGAATGGCTCTCACTGGTATCACATGGTGACCTCCCCTATAACAATTAACATCGGTAAATAATACTTCAAACATAAAATGTAATACTAGAAGTGATTCATGAATTATTGCCACTTCATTATCCACATTAACTTGAGTAAAATATTAGTTAAATGATCAGTAGCTAGCTGATGCAGCTTTTAAAACATAGAATTAGTTGACAAACAAATGGATCGACAAAATCTCATGCGTCATTTTTAGTCCTATTTTAAGTAACTCATCATGCCAACTGAAGTGTTACCGTACACATTAAACTTTTATGAAATATAGAAGGGGTATGCATGCATTTTCCATGACATCTACATAAAGGAGTATGCACATGCATTGTCCATGACATCTACATAAAGAAGTATACTTTGAAAGGTTACCTTGTTATAGGATATCTTCCTCCATAACCAGCTGATGCATAATTGGCTGGAGATGGCATATGTTATAACCACAGTGATAGCCTCCAGTACCTAGAGATTTATGAAGGTAAAACACAACAAATAATATTAAATTGGCATCAACAATATAATGCTAATCATGTGATTAACAAATAAAATTTAGGGGATTTTCACTTCAAGGGCTTATTTGTGTAGGGTAATAAGTTTTAAGGACACTACTTCTGAAAAATTAGTTTTAAGGACATTTTACAGGAAAAAGATAAAAGAATTTATCATTTTCAGTTATACAAAAATAGTGATAAAAGGATTTATCATTTTTCTGTATAACTTAAAAAGATAAATGAATTTATCATTATGCTGTAAATTGTCCTTAAAACTAATTATTCAGAAGTATTGTCCTTAAAACTTATTACCCTGCAAATAGAAGCCCTTCAACCTAATTTCCACTAAAATTTAGAACCTGAATTTATGTTATATACATACTTGGGGATGTAAAACACCTGATAAAACAATAAACGAAAATACATTGACATTGAGCTAAGCATTGAAAAAACAGTATCTAAAAGCAAATAACCTAACAATAAACACTAACTGCAAAGAAATAAATAGAAAAAGTAAAGATAGTCTAAATATAAACAAAAACAATCTGTCTGTTCAATGCACCAATCATACTGTCTCAATGGCCTTTATTGCAACTATCCACTCTTCATCTAAAATTGCTTCGAATCAACATTCTTTGTTATTTTAAGTGTGCAAATGGAATACCCTTGGTTTTTATGTATATTAAGAGGGCTATTTTTTGTGATGCAGTTAGAGAAGATTAGGCAAGAGAATTAAGTATAAAGATTTTTTTTAGTGAAACATCACTATTACAAAATATAAAGTTGGCTATACACGTCCTTCACATTTTAAATGATAAAAATACTAGCATGAGAAAAACACACTCATAACACACGCCTATAATTTATAGCTATATATGGATATTTATATATACAGAGGATTTTGGCTTTGTTTATCTGTTTATAAAAATCTTTTCTAATGCACTACCTGCTTAGTTTGCCTAAATTACTTTATTGCACTGCTCTGCTGAATGCTAACAACATTTAAGAACTTCAATGAATACAGCTCTTAATTTATTTTATTATGAGCATTTTAGTTATTCTTTTAATCACAATTTGTTTTACCAGTTTTAGCACTAGGTTTGAATTACAGAGGCCAATCTGTAGTGGAGGTATGTTATGGCGGATTTCAATCGAGACCACTCAAATTTAAATCCCCAAACGCAGCGGAAAAGCTAGATCGTGATAAGAAGTGTAAAAACAACCAACCAATAACTCAAATCTAATCTCAACCAATCCAAAGACAATCACAATCCCAAATAAGCAATTCAGAAATTAAAGCAATAACGAAAAATAAATCACACAACGATTTATAGTGGTTCCACTAACGTCGTGTTAGTGTACATCCACTTTAAGAGAGAGCTTTATTAATATTGATGAGAAGAGTACAAGAGATTGATTACAATGATCAAATTCTTATTAGAAATTGATTTGTGGAGAAGAGAATTGAAGAAAATTAGGTTTTGATAAACCCTAATTAGTGGAGGCTAATCTCTTGCAGTTGCTTGCGTATTTCTCGCCCTCGGATCTGATACCTGAAGCTAGCTTATATAGGAGAATAGAAACCCTAGACAATATTCCAAAATTGCCCCTACGGATATTACAAATTTTCACCCAAGTCCGCGAAAAGAAAAACAGACGAAAGTCGTTCCAGACGTCTGACCAAAAAATCAAACGTCTGGCTTAAGTCACTGGAGTGACTTTGCTTCAGCCCAGACGTCTGACCCATTTGGTCAGACGTCTTGTAACGACCCGTATTTTTACGGATCGAAACATCGTAAAACAGTTATCATTTGGTCGCATTGTTGATACGTCATCCATAGTCTAAGTCCTAGGTCGTAGAGTAGTTAGGTCAGAGTAGACGACCTAAGAAAGTGGAGCGACCTAAGGAAGTTGGCGACCTAAGGATTTTGGGGATAGGTCGTATAGGAGATAAGTTGTGTGGTGGCTTAGGTCGTAGGGTAGGTTAGGTCGAGTGAGCGACCTAAGAGATTGGAGCGATCTAAGAGTTAGCAACCTAAGGTTTGAGCGACTTAAGGAAAGGCAGCGACCTATGGCAGTTAGCGACCTAGTGGTTAGCGACCTAGTGGTTAGCGGTATAGGGGTTAGCGAGTTAGCATAGTTAGGTCGTAAGCGACCTAAGATAGTTAGGTCGTGAGCTTCTGTGTTCAGTTAGGTCGTGTGTGTGTTAGGTCGCGTAAGAGCAAAGCTGCATCTGGGTTAGGTCGTAGGTCGCGTGGATGCGCTTATGTGTTAAGTCGCGACTTAGTTCGGTCGCGTAAGGGCGAATCTGTAAGTCGTGCGCATGTGTTAGGTCGTTAGGTCGTAGAAGCGCGAATCTGTTAGGTCGTAAGTTGGAGTTTTCGCTAAGTCGCGTAGAGGTTGGAATTGTTAGGTCGTGGGTTTTTAGGTCGTGAACGACCTAAGGTGAAATCAGCCTATAAATAGGAGGGTTCTTCTTCATTTTTGGGATCCGGATTTTTGAAGCGACGAAGTGCTGCCATTTTGAGAGCTCGAGTTCTACACTTCTTCACTTCTTTTCTCCACTCTAATCTTGTGATTCCTTTCATCCAAATCGGAGATCAAATCGAAGATCGAAGAGCTTAGATTGAAGATCTACATCCATCGAAGAGAGATTTCATCGTTTGAAGCGGAATTTTGATAGATCGAGTTAGATCCTTCGCTGCCCAGATCTGAAGTGTGTTGCTTTTGAGGTGTTTAGGTGATTTGGTGAGTGGTGATTATCTCTCACACGGATCCAAAGGAGTATATCGGATCGTTGGCTTGATTTTGTGTTAAAGTAGTGATTTCCATGCATTTCCGTAAACTTAAGTATAGATCCATTGTTCATGATGATTTGACATCCATTTTACTACATGATTAACCTATGCAAGTTCATTCATCAAGTTGTAGAGATATTGCTCATGTTTTCATACTTGTTAGATTCCAACCCTTTATTTACAAGATTGCCATTATTGTTATAATTGTTTATTAGATCATGTTTGAATGTTTGATTACTTGGATTAATGATTGAATTGATTGATTGTTATGAATTAGTTGATTGATGATTTGATTTAGACAAGATGGTCGAAGATGATTCAAAAGCTAAGGGAAAGGCTCTTGAATTGGGAAAGCTGCTCGTGGCATATGTAGCGGATGATGAAGCTCATATGGATAGATTTGATGATGATGATGTTAAGATGAGGCTTTGCTAGGATGTGATGAAGCGAGGCATGATATGAGATAGTCTTGGTCTAATCTAGACGGGATCATTCCAAGCATGTTGATAACTCGGTGAAATGGTTCGAGTTTGAGGATAATGGTTTGCTCGAGAGGCGCTTGAGCTAGTATGGAAATAGTCGTCGAGGAGGATGACTAAAAGGCTGAGATTTCATCGTTGTTGAAGGTTCTAGCATGCTCAAAGCAAGAGTACGCTGGGCAGATTCGATAGTCCCTAAAGACTACTGATTGGTAGTCAAGTACTCTAGGCAGATTCGATAGTCCTAGGCACGGGTTTCGACGACGTGCGGAGTTATGTCTAGAACCGGGGTTTCCATTAGCCCTTGACGTACGGCTGAAAGAATGTGCCGGTCATTCAATTAACGGTGATATCGAAGCAATGATAACAGTGATAGCCAGAGTCATGGATGTTTGGTTGTATCGTATTCGGTCTCAAGAGCGGTATTTTCTGGGTGCTTATCTGATCTTGGTTTAGGCCTTGGGGGTTTGTACTTGGAAAACATCGCCCTTGACTCGAGTGATAATTGCTTTACTTTAAATGTTTGCTTTGCTATGTTTGTTTCTGCTTAGTGTGTGTCCGGGGGCTATCACTGTAGAAAGAGGTGGAGTGGGAGGGTTGGATTCCTATTCCTTTTTCCTTTATGCTCTTTTGGTATGTTGTTAGTTAATTTACCGCTCACTAAGACTGTTGTCTGACTCAAGGCTTTATGTTTTAACTCTTATTGCCTTACGATGTTCGTCCATTTTGGGACGGGCAGACTAGGTAGCAGGTGACAGGTGCTGTTCTTGCTTCCGACGATGCTGATGACAAAGACGAGCTGGAGGCTTGCATATTATTTTCTTACTATATGTACTGGATGTTCCGCTGTTTGTATAATTCTCTGAGTGATAGGTAGTGAGGCTTGATGTATTGACTATTCAGATGTTTGTATTCAACTATTATGAAGTTTTATTGATGAGATTCTATTCTGTGAAGCTTCACTATACATATATTCTATTGTATTTTGTCCATGCGCTGTGA
Organism: Allium fistulosum; assembly: GCA_030737815.1. Taxonomy (NCBI): domain Eukaryota; kingdom Viridiplantae; phylum Streptophyta; class Magnoliopsida; order Asparagales; family Amaryllidaceae; genus Allium; species Allium fistulosum. The sequence goes on from CM060902.1 coordinate 1,461,501,225, forward strand.
GTAATACGATAGATTCTACTGTTTTAATTTACCTTGACAATCGTCCATGGCTGTCTGGCACACTTTACAGCGCACTATCTCTAGGTTCAGTGCAGGGGTCATGGGCGGTCCTCACACGTCTGATGAAATGCTCTGGAAGCATTTCAGCCTCAAATCAGATGTCTGAAAAATGGGTCAGATGCCTGAAATGAGTCTTTGTCCCAACTCAGCCCACTTCGCCTTTTCTCTTATAACTTCCACCTCCGGACTTCGATTTGCGAACTGTTTCCTCCGTTACGAAGCTACTTCCGACCTCTACAAATCCGCATATAGTGTCGCCAAAATTCAACACTCCACCTCGACACTATATCCATCTCCAACTCTAATGGTACCATACCATCAACAACAACCGATAGCACCAACTATCACTTCTTCTACCTTCAACCAAACATGAATGCTTTCCCAATGAGCTCCGGCAAAGCCACCGCCAATTGCACTCCACCAATGAGCTCAGGCAAAGCCCCCGCCCGCTAATGAAATGTTGAAAACATCCAAAACCTAAGCTTTCTCTCCAAAGACTAGCACTAACCAATAAGATAGAACCTCAATCTCTCACCAATACTCTTTCTCATCTACCACCAAGCTCCTCCCTTAACCGTGCCACCCCGTGGCACCTAGCACTTCTCCAAGCGAATCAAGTTTGAGCAATGCTCGAACTTCCCAACCGGCAAAGCCTTAGTGAACATGTCTGCCGCGTTATCCTTTGTGTGCACTTTCCGAAGATATACTTGCTTATCCTCATCCATGGCTACTAGAAATGACTCTCTCACCTCAATATGCTTAGTCCGTGAGCTAAACGCCAAATTCTCTGCCAAGTGAATAGCACTCTGGCTATCACATCGAACATCAATACTATCATGCCCGAATCCCAAGTCACACAACAATTGCTTCAAATAGAGTGCCTCCTTTGCCGCCTCCACTGCGGCTATCAACTCCGCCTCCGTAGTGGATAAAGCAACTACGGTCTGCAATCTAGATCTCCAACTTATGGCTGTACCCCCAAGTGTGAAGACATATCCGTAAGTTGATTTTCTTCGATCCCTATCACCAGCGTAGTCTGAATCACAATAACCAACCAACTTGCAATCCATCGTCTTACTACTGCCAAGACCATGAGATGATGTGCCTCTAAGGTATCTCAATATAAGCTTCACAGCTTCCCAATGCGATTTTCCCGGATTAGACATAAAACGACTAACCACCCCGACGACATTTGCTATATCGGGCCTTGTACACAACAAAGCATACATTAAACTTCCAACCGCACTAGCATATGGCACCTTTGCCATATAAGCCTTGTCTTCCTCCAAGATAGGCGATCCTTTACTCGAAAGCTTCATATGCAAAGGTAAAGGTGTATTTGATGCCTTTGCATTCTCCATGCTAAACCGACAAAGCACTTTCTCTATGTATTCCTTTTGAGTTAGTTTCAACTCAAAATGCTTTCGATCCCTTACAATTTCCATGCCCAATATCCTTCATGCTTCTCCAAGATCCTTCATTTCGAACTCCGATTTCAAACTCAGTTTTAACTTGTTGATTTCATTCTTATCCTTAGAAGCAATGAGCATATCATCCACATACAAGAGTAAATACACCCAACAATCATTTTCCAACTTCTTGAAATAAACACAAGCATCCTTGATGCTTCTATCAAAACCACTTTCAAGCATAAAATGATCAAACCTCTTGTACCATTGTCTAGGTGATTGCTTTAGTCCATATAGTGATTTCTTCAACTTGCAAACCAAATTTGACTTACCATCCACAACAAAACCTTCTGGTTGCTCCATGTAGATGTCTTCATCCAAGTCACCATGCAAGAAGGCGGTTTTCACATCAAGTTGCTCCAACTCCAAGTCATAAACAACAACTATAGCAAGTAATATCCGGATAGAAGTATGGCGCACAACCGGTGCGAATATCTCATCATACTCCTTCCCCTTCCTTTGTGCAAACCCCTTAGCTACTAGCTTAGTTTTTTATCTTTCATCGTCATTCACCTTGTATATCCATTTGCACCCAATAGCACGGTGTCCTTTAGGAAGTGGAATCAAATCCTAAGTTTGATTCTTCAACAATGATTGCATCTCTTCCTCCATGGCACAAATCTATTTCGAGCTATCACTCGACTTCATGATGTCATCAAGGTCCATTGGCTCATCTTGGACTATATGAAGCGCATAGTCCAACTTATCACAAAAGCTAAGATAGTTCCAATCACCATATCTTTCGGGTGGTCTTATAGTACGACGACCAACCCGAGTAGCAATACCATCACCCAAACTTCCTTCAGCTCCACCTTGAACCGAATCTTCTCTAGAATCATGCACATCACCAACACTACTAGAGGTACCCTATGGACTATGTGATGTAACATCAACTGCTACTTCCTCGCAAGCATCTCCAACTACTCTACTCTCTCTACTCCTTGGACAAAATGTGGAAATAATTTCCTTCTCCTTTAATTCATCATGAACCGAATCTGGAACATCCAATGAGCTTCCATTCTCCTTGAACATCGTCGACTCATCAAAAGTAACATGACGAGAATTCACTACCTTCTTCGTTTCCGGATTCCAAATCCGATAGCCTTTTACTCCATCCATATAACCAAGCAAAATCCCCTTGAAAGCTCTAGGTTCAAGCTTATCATTTCCCGGATCATGCACATAAATTGGTCTTCCAAAGACACGAAGATAGCTCAAGTCAATACTCTTTCCCTTCCACACTTCCTCTGGAATTTTGTTACCAATAGCTGAGCACGAAATTCGATTAATAATATGCACTGCGGTTGACAAAACTTCAGCCCAAAATCCCTTCGACAAACCCGATGTCAATCTCAAGCATCGAGCTTTCTCAAGTAGAGTACGATTCATCCTCTCCGCAACACCATTCGACTGCGGATCTCCAGGTGTAGTAAAATGCCTTCGAATACCATGATGCTTGCAAAAACTCTAAGAATTCTCCGAAAACATACTCTCCGGCAGTTTCCTGGAGATTTGACCAGGCAACTGAGTGCTCGGCATTGGCCACTACTCGGCATGAAGGACTGTTCGGCATCCAGTGGGACTCGGCATCCATAGCGTTCGGCATCCGTAGTGCTCGGCGATCAGGAGACTCGGCGTCATTTAGTGTTCGGCGACAACCAATGCTCGGCGCTAGCGTTCGGCATACAAAGGTGCTCGGCATCGAGACTGCTCGGCATCAGGTAGCACTCGGCATCAGAGAGTGTCCGGCATCCAGGAGTGTTCGGCGAAGCATTTAGCATCCAGGAGTGTTCGGCGAAGCATTTGGCGTCAAGTAGTGTTCGGCATCGACTAGCACTCGGCTACAGGAGTACTCGGCATCCCAAGGTACTCGGCGTCAAGTAGTGTTCGGCATCAACTGGCACTCGGCTACAAGAGCGTTCGGCATCCCATGGAACTCGGCATCCAAAGGTACTCGGCGTAGTACTCGGCAACAGGAGTACTCGGCATCCCAAGGTACTCGGCGTCAGTAGAACTCGGCGATAGGATAACTCGGCAACAAGAGCGCTCGGCGTTCAGAAGGCATTCAGTATGCACAACTTCACAAGGACCGTTCGGCATGGAAAGCATCGTCCGGCATGGGAAGGGCTGCTCGGCATCAGAGCGTTCGGTATACCAGGATCGGCATGCAGCGATCACTGTACTGGGGCTAGAGTGTTCGGCCATCCAGCCCATTTGGGAAGTCCAGCCCATATTTGCCTATAAATAGAGGGGCAGGGTCACAGTGAAAGGGATCCTTTTTTGGAGAGAAAACACCGGGGAGACTCTGCCATTTTCAAGACTCATCTTCTCTACTTAACAACTTCATTCAAGCATTTGATTCATGAATTGTATTTGTAATCAACTATAAAGAAGATCAATAAAGTTCAACCTCAAAGTGGACGTAGGCAATTACGCTGAACCACTATAAATTTGGTGTTCTTACTTTCTGTATTTAGATTAGCACTGTCTTCTCTGTTTAATTTGATTTCATCACTTATATCTCTTCACAATCTTCTTCTACGAGGTTAGTGACCAATTTTGGTGCTAACACTTTGGTGCTTTCACCGAGAATCGAATTCTCAGACTTCAAGGATCTGCTTTGAAGCTACTGGATTGAACAAATCCGCCAAAGAAGATCCGACTCACTGATAGGACATCCGTTGATTCTACTCAGAGTTCATACCAATAACTCTACATTGGCAAGACCGCGTACCAGGTCAGCTTCTCATAATGCGGATGCCCACGAGACTGCTAGCGTGCAACAAGCAGGGCCTAGCAATCAACCAGCAATTTCAAATACAGGAGTTGCCACTCAGGACCAAACTCCAGTTGTCACCAGAATAGAGTTCAACGACTTGATGAGAGAGCTCAGGGAAAGTAGGAGACAACTAGGAGAGCAGATGCAAGCCAATGCCAACCTGATGGCACAACTTACTCAATAGCAGCAACAGAATGCTAGGGGCAATCCCGCTGCTTACTCCTCATCTGACAGCTCTACTTCATCTGATGAACCTCCCAGGCGCAGACGCCGCAAGACTGATGCTGCGTGAGCAGATGCTGCTGTTCGAACAGCTGGAGACCACGACCAAGCAAGAGCTGGAAGCTTCAGGACCGGGATACAGATGGAAGATAGAGGCCCAGATCATCAAAATGCTAACGATGTCGAACCTCAAGATGCACGATTGGCAGATCGCCAAGAGAGGAGGCATCAGCTTGGACAGGCGCGTAGAACAGACTCCAACCTTCCGCCTTCCATACAGACACCCGATCTGACAGCCATGATCAGGCAGTTGATGAAGGAAAATCAGGGGTTATCGAATGATGATTTGGGAGTGTCAAGAAGTCATACTCCGTTCACGGATGTTGTGTTGCAAGCGGCGTACCCCAGGAAGTTTAGTATGACTACTATTCCTGCATATGAAGGAAAGACTGACCCTAGACAACATGTCATGAGGTACGAGTGGATGATGGATTCAGCCAGAGCGAATGATGCCACCAAGTGTAGGTGTTTTCCGATTACTCTATCTGGGATCGCCACTATGTGGTTCACCCGACTTCCTCCGCGATCCGTATCAAATTTCGAGGAGTTGGCGAAGAAGTTTATTGAGCAGTTCAGGATACACACTATGCGCCCAAAGGACGTGATGTCTCTGTCAAGTGTAATCCAAAATCCTGGCGAATCGTTGAAGGAATATTTGCAAAGATTCCACGTGGCAGCAACTGAAGTCAGTAATCCCAATGACCATGCAATTCTGATGGCTGTAATGAGAGGTGTGGATCCAGACTCTGAGTTTGGAGACTGGCTGGCAGGAAAACCTCCAGCTACGCTAGAGCGTTTCTACTCTAAGGCACACCAGTTCATAAGAAGAGAGGAAGCTAGGTGGGTACGACGAGATAAGGCGCCAGGGCCTGTCCAAGAGTCAATAAAGAGTAACATCGCTGTGAAGAAATCGGGAGACAGCTCGGGAAAGGTCCAAGTCAACGTCCAGAACAAACCTGGGAAACCCAAGGAGTCAAGGGAAAAGAAAAGAAGCAGGAAAGTGGAAGTCGAGAATTCCAAGCTACAGCGAGTACACTCCGCTAAATGCCCCACTTGAAAACATTTACCTATCCACCTGCAATACTTTTCAGTACAGAAAACCGCATCCAAAAGAATCAACTGAAGAACAGAAGCGGACAGGGAAATATTGTCACTTCCATAAGACTTATGGACACAATACGGAAGAATGTAGATACTTGCACGACGCTATCGAGAAGTTGATCAGGCAGAAGAAATTGCAGGAATTTGTGAAGGATCCACAAGAAGGAGGACAGGGAACGTCCAACCCAGGTCGTGCACCAGCTCCACGTCATCCCGAGGAGCCTGCCCGGACCGTTGGTAGACTGGTCATAAATACAATTATCGGCGGGCCTCACCCCGCGGATAAGAATTGGCAGGAGATGGAGCAATATGCAAGTTCCTTGAAGCATGCAGATTTTGAGTGTTGTTCGAACATGGAGGACGGAGCCCCTGCTAAGCAGCAGCGCGTAATGACAGACGATATTGTGTTCAGAAGCAGAGACACTGATCAGGTAGAGGCTCCGACCATCGACCCCATGGTCATATCTGCAACGATCGGACCAGCATACGTAAAAAGAATTCTAATTGATTCTGGGAGTTCAGTCAACATCATCTTCAAGAAGGCCTACGATCAAATGAAGCTAGAAACAAAAGACTCGAAACCATCCAAAGCTCGTATCCACGGCTTTAACGGCGCTTCAACTGATGCAGTGGGATATGTCGAGTTACCAGTTGAACTGGGACAAGGCGAGCGTCGGAGAGTGCAAATTCTACCCTTTGTAGTTTTGGATGTGGACTCTCCGTATAACGTTTTCTTGGGCCGGCCAGCCCTAGTAGAGTTTAGGGCAGCGTTAGCCCCGTGGTGTTTAACTTTGAAGTTCCCGACTGACAAAGGAGTAGGCGTTGTTCACGGCGATCAAGCAGCTGGTCGTTCCTGTTATGTGGCCGAGCTCCGAGAGGCCCACCGGAGGGAGAAAGGAAAGGTTGCGGACAATCCCGTCCGCATCCTCAATGCAGATAATTGACAAGTAGTGCCCGAGCCCTGGCTCGGGCATAGTTCTCGGATCTACGGAGATATAGATCCGAGAGACGACGATGAGAAACCCAGGGAAGAGAAGGCGGCACCGGCTGAATTAACAGTTGACATTTCAGTTAGCCGTGACGACCCTTCGCGAATACTGAAGATCCGATCACAACTAGGCCCCGCAATGACTGAAGACCTTAGCGACTTCCTCCGGGCAAACCATGATGTTTTCGCCTGGACGCATTCTGATATGTGTGGGATTTCTCCCGCCATCACGAGTCATATGTTGAACATAGACCCGAAATACGTCCCAGTCAAGCAAAAAAGGAGAGGAACGGATCCGGAGAGATCCGCCGCTCTTGGAGAGGAGGTGGACAAACTCAAAGCAAATGGGTTCGTCCGCGACGCCCTCTACCCGGAATGGGTCTCCAACCCCGTGCTAGTAAAGAAGGCGAATGGGAAATGGAGGACTTGCGTAGATTATTCCGACTTGAACAAAGCATGCCCTAAGGACAGTTTCCCGTTGCCTAGGATCGATCAGTTGGTCGATTCCACCGCAGGACACGAGTTACTGTCATTCATGGATGCGTACTCAGGATACAACCAAATCCCAATGCATATTCCGGACCAAGAACACACCAGCTTCGTTACAAATGTCGGGCTGTATTGCTATGTAGTGATGCCCTTTGGATTGAAGAATGCTGGAGCAACTTACCAACGTCTGGTGAATCGAATGTTCAAGGACCAGCTGGGTAGAACCATGGAAGTCTATGTGGATGACATGCTCGTGAATTCAAGACGGTCAAACGACCACATTCAAGACTTGGCTGAAATGTTCGACATACTCAGGTTTTACGGCATGAAGATCAACCCGTTGAAGTGTTCTTTCGGCGTTGCATCAGGGAAGTTTTTGGGATTCATCGTCAACGCTAGGGGAATCGAAGCCAACCCAGAAAAGATCCAAGCTATTCGAGATGTACAAGCGCCCAGGACTATAAAGCAGGTACAGAGCTTGAACGGAAAAGTAGCTGCGCTGAGTCGATTTATATCCAAGGCAACTGACAAGTGCATCCCGTTCTTTGACATAATAAAGAAAGGGAAGAGAAATTTTGAATGGACGTCCAGCTGTGAGGAAGCATTCCAGAATCTGGTAAGGCATCTGGAGAGCCCACCAATGCTATCTAAACCAGTTGACCATGAGATGCTATACGTTTACTTGGCTATATCCCCTCATGCGATAAGCGCAGCTTTGGTTCGTGAGGAGGATCGAATCCAGAAGCCGGTGTATTATGTTAGCAAGCGTTTAACGGGGGCAGAGTGGAATTACCCTAAAATCGAGAAATTGGCTTATTGCTTGGTGATTGCATCACGCAAGCTGCGCCCATACTTTCAAGCGCATCCAATCGGTGTTTATACCGATCAACCCCTGAGGCAGGTACTCCAACGACCGGAAACTTCTGGAAGATTGCTAAAATGGAACATCGAGTTGAGCCAATTCAATATCGCGTACTTACCACGGAGAGCCATCCGAGGGCAAGCGTTAGCAGACTTCATCGCCGAATTTACCATACCCATCAAACCGGACGATCACGACATCATTCCCCTCCTTCGATGGAAATTATACAATGACGGCGCATCAAACGACCGTTGCTCCGGCGCGGGCGTAGTTCTTGTAACTCCGGAAAACCGATCGATCTGTTATGCCCTGAAGCTCGATTTCCCGGCTACAAATAACGAAGCCGAATATGAAGCACTGATCGTTGGCTTAAAGCTCATCAGGGAACTCGGGATCGAATCAGTCGAAATCTTTTGTGACTCGCAGTTGGTGGTTTACCAAGTACGGGGAGACTACCAAGCAAAGGGACGAAAGCTTGCTCCGTACCTCATTCAGGTCCAAGAACTACTATCAAATCTTGAGCGTTATGACATCTCACATATCCCGCGCGAACAGAACAAAGAAGCCGACTTATTGGCTAAGTTCGCGAGTACCGACGATACGCAACAAATGGGATTGTATCCCGTCGAAGTCTTGCATGCCCCGAGCATAGACGAAATGAAAGTCGATCGCGTGTTGGGAACAGAAATCGAGAAGGAATCGTGGATAACCCCATTCAAACTGTACCTGACGACCGGGACTTTACCAGGAAAAAGAAGCGAAAGACGGCAGGTCCTTCGAAAGGCCGCGCGATACGTAATGCAGAATGGGTCCATGTATCGAAAAGGATTCTCGGTCCCATTATTGCGGTGCATCGCTCATGATGAAACAAAGCGAGTCTTGAGAGAAGTTCATGAAGGGGAATGCGGCGACCATACTGGGGGGCAAACGCTAGCAAAGAAGATCCTCCGCTATGGATATTACTGGCCCACCGTAAACCGGGATGCCGCGGACTACGCAAGAAAATGCGACAAGTGTCAAAGATATGCAAAAATCCCGAGGGCTCCATCAACGGAACTCACACAAATGATCAGTCCCTGGCCATTTGCGATCTGGGGAATCGACATAATCGGCCCTTCTCGACCCTCGAAAATCGACACAAAATACTCAACAGTATAATATGCCGACGATCGGATGCCGGAAAAGACAGATTGTAGAAGAATAAGAAGGTAGATAGAAGAAGAAAGAACTAAACAAATCAGAACCTCACAATCGCAGCGGACAAAATATAATATATAGAACAGAACTTTACACAAAATGAAAACTATATCTGTTTATATACAATACATCATCATCAGAGTATATCAATACAACCAATCATATCCAGTCAAACAATCTCAACAATCACATTTCAAAACTCATTTTGAAACGAATTCCCAAATTTCTTCCTTAACACGGTAAACCATTTTACCATTATTTCCCATTGGAAAAACCAAGCTTAAACATTCTGTTTTAAAAACAATTAAAATACTTTATACTGAAATATACTTTAAAATATGTAAATTACTTCTACTTATTTACTCAAAATATAAATTTAAAATATGTGAAGAAAACTAGTTATTATCACATAAACTTTGATTTAAAAATAAGGGTTTTAGTTTAACTAAATTCAAAATAGCGTTATAAGAAGAAAAATGCTAATTTTAACAACTTAAGCTAAAACCAACTTTTAAATAATCCATTTGTAAAAATAATTGCTAATATACTCCCAAATTATTACGGTATTAAAAATTATTAATTTATTTCTTTAAAAATAACGATTTCTTAAAAATACTTTTTAAAACGATTTAAAACTTAACCTTAGTTAAATAAAATCTTTTTATAAACATTTACTTGGTTTTCCCAGGGAAACACTTTCCCGTTTCTAAACATTCCAAAGTACTCTTTCATATAAATCCACTGATTTATTTCAAGTCAATTATGTTTTACAACATAAATCCCAAATCCCATATTTAACTATGACTTCATCCGAAGTTCACACCCAATTTCCCATATTCGGAAATTCATTTTTAAATCATAGTTTAAAACATTTTAAATTAAACATTTTTGGTGAATTTCTAATGGAAGCCAAATTTCCAATTCACTTAATTAAATTCCAATGAAATACGGCATTTCAAAACATTCTATTTTTCATTTGAACTTGTTAATTTATAGTTGGAAACTCCATTTAACATATTTTTAATTTTCGGATAACATTAGCCATTATTATAATAAACATCGTTATTTAAACAATTTATAATTTCATAAATTTAATTTCCAGAAAACTATACTTTCCATTTACCCATTTCATAAACTTCCCATTATATTCAAAATCCCAATTTGACCCAATTTACATTTTTCTTTTCAAATCCGATTTCAAATTTTATTCTTTGAAATTCTAAATTTAACAATTCATTTTATTTCGTAAAAACACAATTTATCCATTTATAATTAAATTCTGTGATTATACTTTATACAACAATTTCACAGTACAATTAAACTTCCAGATTTATCAATCACAACATATAAACAGGTATGACTATCAACTATAAATAATTGCTACATTTTGAGGAATCCAGTTGGATCCCTCCAACCTGTTTCTTCCTGCATCACAAATGTTAGCACATCACAATATAAATATCAATCCAGACAGATAAACACAAATATAGACAATCAACCACACAGATATTTAAATATCAATTATTTATAATGTCTAGCATCCAGATGTGAGTGTGAATAACTCACCTTGAGTTTTCGACGAGCGTTCGAAATTTTGAATTAAACCGAACGACGTCCGATTTAACCCTAAATTTCTACTTGCCCGGAATGACTCCGGATCTGCACCATCACGAAGTACGTCTCTCTGCGATTCCAACGGTTTCAGTTTCGTTAAAATCTGCTAACGTATGAACGAGTTACGATTTTATAAAGTTCTGAATAAAATTTATAAACAAATTTGCTTTATTTACACTGAAAACAATCGTGACTGTTCATCACGATCGCAAACTCAGGCTGCATCTCCTTCTTCCTGCCTTCACACGATACTCCACACAATATCGAACCCACTCACGCACCCTAGGGCTCGCCGCCGCTCCTACCACGATCCATGCGAGCTCGATCAGACGACACCGCGACGAAGAACATTGCGAGCCCTACCCACGGCTAAGATACAACGGAGCTCGGTCAACCCATGCTCGTGAACGACGAGCTCGAACGGCTTCTCATTGAAGCCCAAATCCTCCTCCCATAGACGACGATAGCTCGAATCACCCGTTGGATCTGTAGATCTCTCCACGATCTATAACTTTCCTTTAGAAGTTTTTTCAAATTAAAGCATGGATTATGAGAAATCGAGGAGGAAACAAGGTTGAGTTTCGGCCATTGAATGTGTATAAGCGGCGGCCGGTTGTTTTAACTAGGGTTTGAGATAAAAATGTTAATATATATAAAATTTAATATTATTTAATTAATATAGATTCTCAACTTAACCGTTAAGCAAACGACCCCTAATTCTCACGTTCCGACAGGCTACCTTAGGGTTTTTCTGCATTCCGGACACAATGGAACAAGTCTCGTAAGCTAATTCGATCGTATGCATGAGATACGGAATAAAACGATCGATTCAAAATTAAATCGGTTAAATCGATTTCGATGCGTTTCGAGCTGCCACGGTCAAACGACGACTCTGATTGCTACGAAAATTGAAATCCGATAATAACTAACTATTACGGATCCAATGGAACTAGTTTCGTCGAATTCCGAGACTGTACCCCGAAAGGCTATTTTAACTCGTCTATTAAATCAGGCGATTTTCAAAATTGACGAAAACGTTTAAAATTTCACTTTTAAAATTTTATTAACTTAACAATAAATCATATAAAATTTTTAAACACATTAAAAATCATTCTGGCTCAGGCCAGACCCAAATCTGCTTAAATTGCATTTTAATAATATTAAATTCATTTTTAAATTAATATAAAATTCCAAATAATAATTTATTGACTTTTAAATTCATCTAAAAATCCAACAATATTATTTATAACCAATCGAACCTAAAATACATTTAAATATCATTTTATAGTCATTTACCCCAAATTCACCTTTTATCCCAATTTCGAATATTTAATTATTATTATCCAATCTCACATTAAACCTCCACATTAGAAATTATCACTTGTTGTTTTAGTTTAAACCAATTCTTTTTAGTTCAAAATAAATCTTAAACCCATATTAAACATTTAAAATGAATTAAATGTTCAAATTCAATGGCTTAAAAATACTGGATGTTACATTCCTCTCCCCTTATAAAAATTTCGTCCCCGAAATTTGCTAAGGTAGAAATATACTTCCCAACTCATTTACTTACCCAATTTGCTTAGTTAAAAGCTTATATTCACTTTCCCAAAAAGTTTTAGCTCCATTTCAAAACCATTTGCTTTCTTTTCTCTAAAGTCTTTATTTTAACACTCGCTTTCAAAATAACTTTACTTATTAATAAATTTTCCCAAAAACCCCAAAAATTTTCTAACTCCCAAAATTTCTGAAAATTTTTGACGGAGTCTCCTTTGCACGGAGGAGCTTCTGCGATATCGCAGGATACACAAATATATATACATCGGCTCACATGGCCGGAAACCAAAATATATCACAATATATATATCATTTTCCCAATTATATTTGCGTAGGCGTACCTTTTAGCAAATTTTTAATAGCGAGCGGCTAATATATCGCACATACGCGCTCTAACACTCTCGAACGCCTCCCGTACCTGTACTTACTCAACAAACTCATCAGTTTTCAAAGATATGAGCATTTTCATAACATTTCCAATATAAATGCAAGCCAAACATATCCATTTCATAACCAAACCAAGCAAACTTTATCATTAACAATGTCAACCATATTTTATCAACAATTCAAAGATTTCAATCACTTTTCAAATTACTTATTCAAGTCCAACTTCATTTTATTCCATTTGAATGCTTTAAATTCAAGTTCACTACATACAATTCATATTTATCTCAACCAATTCATTTCCACTTTAATATGATTACATATGCCTTTCTTACCTTTTAATTTTACTTACATTCCAAATTTGATTTACAATCAAATTTCATTTTAAACTTGAAACATTTGCATTTCAATTATGATCCATTTCCATTCATATGCAAACATTACTCATTAAGAGGTCAATTCATTCTTATTGATTCAAAATCAATTTCATTTGCTATTCTTAACCAATTCACTTGCATTCATATACAAAACTCTTTGAATTGGGTTCCCATTCATATCAATTTATTCACAATTCAATTCCAATTGCTTTTAAACACTCAATTGCAAATACATGCAAATTTCCATGTCATTCAAGCAAAACAATTGCCACTTAAGCTTATAACCATTTAAAATTATTTCCAACTTGGATTCATATAAATTTTATTCCATTACAAGGTTCACAAACCAAATATTTTCTCTTTCCAATGTAATTGTTAAATTACATTTTCCTTACATCTTTATTTCCATTAACCAAATTCAAGTTTATATTAATATCATTCGATCCTGGGTTATATTCAACTCATACATTCTTAATTTACCACAATAATTAATGAATATCATTTCACTTTCAATTCAATTTTATTATCCAACAAATTCCATTCAAATTTCTTAATAAAGCTCATCCACAATCATTTGTTTCTTTCAATTTGCTTAAGTAGTTTCACAATATTACCATTATCTATTTAATTTTATTTCCATCTGATTCTCATTCAACCAATTTCAATTCATTTACAAAGTTTAATGCTCTTCGTTTATTTATCTAATCCATTTTAGATTTATTTTATCAACAAAGAGACCATTTAAATTATTTCTCTCATTTGAATTTTCTTACAATTCAAACCATCACTATTATAATCTAATCCCATTATACATTCTCACTTCCAACATTTATTACCAAACTTAAATTTCATTCAACAACTGGATTTTTATTAACCTTTCAAATTTTGACCAAACTATCAAAATTCTATTCATTACCATACACATCCCATTTAATTTAGCTAATTTATTTCCAAACAATCATTTTGGACTTAATTGAGTAAGCATTTACTTCATTCAACATCATATCAACTAAATTAAATTCCTTCTAAATTTGATTCTTATCCAAATTTATCCCAAGTTTACTTGAAATTTTGTTTAGCCAAATTTAAATCCATTCCTCTTCCTTTACTACTTACATAATAATTGAATTCCATTCAATATCGCTTATAATGCATCTGAATTTTAAATTTCACTTCAATCCAATTTATTCTTCCATAACTAAGTTCAAAACTTATTTACTATTTAAGTTCATTCACATCTTTTATATCTCACTTTACCTTATCTTGCTTTACATCCCCTTTAGGATTAAGTTTGAAGTCTCTATACCATTCAACTATTTTCCATTTGTGATTATAATTCCACTTTACTTGGGTTTACACCCAAATTTTCCATCTTTAGGTTCATCAACTTATTTATTTCTAAGTTTACATTGCTCATTTTAATCCATTTACATCTTATAATCACAATTCCAATTTCTATACATATGCATCTCTGAATTCTTAAAGATATAGATTTTCTTTCATTTAACTTCTTGCACAAAATTTAAAACCCAAATTTCAGATTATAAATATAACATTATATAGCTTATGGGTACATTTTGTTACATAATGACCCATAATTACAAAGTCATTTTGCATTCCAATTTAACCCAACCCAATTTAATTCCAATTCCCAATTTTACTTAACTTATTCCAAGTTAAATTCAACTTCTATTCACTTCAATATACTCACATTAAATTTTAATTTCAGGATGAAAATTTCCATCCTTCCTTCCTCACTTAATTCAACTCTGCTTTCAAGATTATAATTAATTTATTTCAATTTCTACATTTTTACTTTAACAGAATTCCCAGAATTCAATTTACCCGGATTTATTTCAAAACCAATTTGAAATATAAATCAACACATTTCCATTTGATATCCAAATTAAATTCCAAAACAACCTGCTTTTACCAAAACAATTTTCCCCTTTAAAATTGTTAAAACAACTTGTATATAAACAAGTATAAACAAATATCTTAACCAATCACCACAGAAGCAATCCATCACTTTAGAAACTCAAAAATGAATTCTGATGATGTGGCCAGCATCATCAGGATTATTTTCCAGCGACTGAAGTGAGTTCAATGCTTTCCACTTCCAAAATCCACCTCAAATCAATTTCCCTTCAAAAATATTTTCCAAAATATACTCCATCATTGACTTCAAAACCTTTGGAAAACATTTCAACCTTCCCGATTTCAATCAAATTAAATTTAAAACCCTTCCCAAAATTTCCGGAATCAAAATTCTGGTTTAATTCTAATTTTAATTATACTTCTTCCTATTTAAACCATATTTAGTTAATTCCATTTGGTTATAAACCATTTTAATATTTTAAATTCTTATTTGCTTATAAATCATTTCAAATTTGAAATCATATTTTAATTTCTTATTTGATTATAGAGGAAACAACCAAACAAACATCCAATATATATAATTTAGAAAACTTATTTCTTTATATCAAAATATAATTTTGGGTAAAATTATTTCATTTACCCACTTTAAAAACAATACTATGTCGGTTTATCTTGTTTAAGAGTTTAGAAATCCCTATCGATACGGTTGTACTTCCCGCACCGACCAGAATTCATAAACACTCAACCGATAAGTCAACACAGTACAAAAACAATTTTATATCCACTAACAAGTACGCTCTCATAGCTATTATTACACTCAACTCATTATAGAGTACTCCTGACTCTATTTAACGAGAAATTTTCCCACCAAAGCCTAGGTTGTCGCCAACCTAAGCTCTGATACCAAGTGTGACGACCCGCCCTTCTCGACCCTCGAAAATCAACACAAAATACTCAACAGTATAATATGCCGACGATCGGATGCCGGAAAAGACAGATTGTAGAAGAATAAGAAGGTAGATAGAAGAAGAAAGAACTAAACAAATCAGAACCTCACAATCGCAATGGACAAAATATAATATATAGAACAGAACTTTACACAAAATGAAAACTATATCTGTTTATATACAATACATCATCATCAGAGTATATCAATACAACCAATCATATCCAGTCAAACAATCTCAACAATCACAGCAGCGGAATAATACAAGTACGAGAAATACGTCTCGGCTCCAGCTCCTCTCCTGAGCTCCATAGCAACCTATCCTGAAATATACTCGGTCTGACCCGAGCATTATAATAAAATAACACCCGAGTCAGTCTAGAATACCAGCGCATCATAAATACATCCAAACTGATTATTAAAGTTTCAAAAATCCTTTGAAAACAAAAGCATCTCGTAAGACCACGCCACAAATAAACATGTCGGGTTTTTACCTTACGATAGCTAAAACACTTTTTATATCAAAATCCTCTGATATTATAATAGTGTCTATATACAAATACTTATAAAATAGCTGAAATTGTTACATTCATTAAATTCCAGCATACTAGGTATACAAACAAAACACGTACAAGGCACGTAGGGAAAATGGATTTCCAACGAATGACTAGGCACTGGGGTACCACCTGTCACAGTACGTGGCCTAGATCACAGTACCGACGACCCACCCTAAGTCCCCTGCAACACAAGGCCGGAATCACCTATGGGCAATTCCGAATATAATCACCCCACGGTTGTGATCAGCAACCGCACCACTAAGCCGAAATAAAAGGGACATCTAGACAGGGATGACCATACTCTCCAGTGGGCGCTACCCACGAAGCCTTGCTGCATAACCCCTGATTTTCAGTCATTCCCGGTTGATGAGGCTTGAGGCTAAACGATACCTTTATAGAACATTTCACTTTGAATGCCCATCATCCACCTGACGATGTCACGAAAGCATTCGTCCATACAAGTCTGTCCCGGGTCCGAACGGAACCGAAGGCACTATTCCTACTACATCCATTTTGGAAATATCCTCAGGATTAGTAGCGACTAGCCCTTGCACTTCACTGCTCCATCTTCGACTCCGAACACGTTACACGAAACGTACAAACCGGATCGAAGTGGTTTTCGAGAAATAAATCTCGATCCCGGTCTCTTCGAAACGATCAGCGCATTTGGCCAATATTGATAGTCGGTGATTTAACTATCAATTAATGTTCACAAACATCCATACACATCCATCATACGATAAATAATATCACACATTATTTATTCTTTCCCTTTAATATCTTTAAAAGATTTATTTTCACATTTCAAAACTCATTTTGAAACGAATTCCCAAATTTCTTCCTTAACACGGTAAACCATTTTACCATTATTTCCCATTGGAAAAACCAAGCTTAAACATTCTGTTTTAAAAACAATTAAAATACTTTATACTGAAATATACTTTAAAATATGTAAATTACTTCTACTTATTTACTCAAAATATAAATTTAAAATATGTGAAGAAAACTAGTTATTATCACATAAACTTTGATTTAAAAATAAGGGTTTTAGTTTAACTAAATTCAAAATAGCGTTATAAGAAGAAAAATGCTAATTTTAACAACTTAAGCTAAAACCAACTTTTAAATAATCCATTTGTAAAAATAATTGCTAATATACTCCCAAATTATTACGGTATTAAAAATTATTAATTTATTTCTTTAAAAATAACGATTTCTTAAAAATACTTTTTAAAACGATTTAAAACTTAACCTTAGTTAAATAAAATCTTTTTATAAACATTTACTTGGTTTTCCCAGGGAAACACTTTCCCGTTTCTAAACATTCCAAGTACTCTTTCATATAAATCCACTGATTTATTTCAAGTCAATTATGTTTTACAACATAAATCCCAAATCCCATATTTAACTATGACTTCATCCGAAGTTCACACCCAATTTCCCATATCCGGAAATTCATTTTTAAATCATAGTTTAAAACATTTTAAATTAAACATTTTTGGTGAATTTCTAATGGAAGCCAAATTTCCAATTCACTTAATTAAATTCCAATGAAATACGGCATTTCAAAACATTCTATTTTTCATTTGAACTTGTTAATTTATAGTTGGAAACTCCATTTAACATATTTTTAATTTTCGGATAACATTAGCCATTATTATAATAAACATCGTTATTTAAACAATTTATAATTTCATAAATTTAATTTCCAAAAAACTATACTTTCCATTTACCCATTTCATAAACTTCCCATTATATTCAAAATCCCAATTTGACCCAATTTACATTTTTCTTTTCAAATCCGATTTCAAATTTTATTCTTTGAAATTCTAAATTTAACAATTCATTTTATTTCGTAAAAACACAATTTATCCATTTATAATTAAATTCTGTGATTATACTTTATACAACAATTTCACAGTACAATTAAACTTCCAGATTTATCAATCACAACATATAAACAGGTATGACTATCAACTATAAATAATTGCTACATTTTGAGGAATCCAGTTGGATCCCTCCAACCTGTTTCTTCCTGCATCACAAATGTTAGCACATCACAATATAAATATCAATCCAGACAGATAAACACAAATATAGACAATCAACCACACAGATATTTAAATATCAATTATTTATAATGTCTAGCATCCAGATGTGAGTGAGAATAACTCACCTTGAGTTTTCGACGAGCGTTCGAAATTTTGAATTAAACCGAACGACGTCCGATTTAACCCTAAATTTCTACTTGCCCGGAATGACTCCGGATCTGCACCATCACGAAGTACGTCTCTCTGTGATTCCAACGGTTTCAGTTTCGTTAAAATCTGCTAACGTATGAACGAGTTACGATTTTATAAAGTTCTGAATAAAATTTATAAACAAATTTGCTTTATTTACACTGAAAACAATCGTGACCGTTCATCACGATCGCAAACTCAGGCTGCATCTCCTTCTTCCTGCCTTCACACGATACTCCAGACAATATCGAACCCACTCACGCACCCTAGGGCTCGCCGCCGCTCCTACCACGATCCATGCGAGCTCGATCAGACGACACCGCGACGAAGAACATTGCGAGCCCTACCCACGACTAAGATACAACGGAGCTCGGTCAACCCATGCTCGTGAACGACGAGCTCGAACGACTTCTCATTGAAGCCCAAATCCTCCTCCCATAGACGACGATAGCTCGAATCACCCGTTGGATCTGTAGATCTCTCCACGATCTATAACTTTCCTTTAGAAGTTTTTTCAAATTAAAGCATGGATTATGAGAAATCGAGGAGGAAACAAGGTTGAGTTTCGGCCATTGAATGTGTATAAGCGGCGGCCGGTTGTTTTAACTAGGGTTTGAGATAAAAATGTTAATATATATATAAAATTTAATATTATTTAATTAATATAGATTCTCAACTTAACCGTTAAGCAAACGACCCCTAATTCTCACGTTCCGACAGGCTACCCTAGGGTTTTTCTGCATTCCGGACACAATGGAACAAGTCTCGTAAGCTAATTCGATCGTATGCACGAGATACGGAATAAAACGATCGATTCAAAATTAAATCGGTTAAATCGATTTCGATGCGTTTCGAGCTGCCACGGTCAAACGACGACTCTGATTGCTACGAAAATTGAAATCCGATAATAACTAACTATTACGGATCCAATGGAACTGGTTTCGTCGAATTCCGAGACTGTACCCCAAAAGGCTATTTTAACTCGTCTATTAAATGAGGCGATTTTCAAAATTGACGAAAACGTTTAAAATTTCACTTTTAAAATTTTATTAACTTAACAATAAATCATATAAAATTTATAAACACATTAAAAATCATTCTGGCTCAGGCCAGACCCAAATCTGCTTAAATTGCATTTTAATAATATTAAATTCATTTTTAAATTAATATAAAATTCCAAATAATAATTTATTGACTTTTAAATTCATCTAAAAATCCAACAATATTATTTATAACCAATCGAACCTAAAATACATTTAAATATCATTTTATAGTCATTTACCCCAAATTCACCTTTTATCCCAATTTCGAATATTTAATTATTATTATCCAATCTCACATTAAACCTCCACATTAGAAATTATCACTTGTTGTTTTAGTTTAAACCAATTCTTTTTAGTTCAAAATAAATCTTAAACCCATATTAAACATTTAAAATGAATTAAATGTTCAAATTCAATGGCTTAAAAATACTGGATGTTACAGAAATATGCAATAGTTGTAGTCGGCTATTTCACGAAATGGGCTGAGGCAGAACCTTTGGCCACTATCACCTCTAAGAAGGTCATTAACTTCGTTGTACGAAACATTATATGCCGCTTTTGCCTTCCACGCACCATCATTACAGACAACGGAACGCAATTCGAATGTAGAGAGTTCAAAGAGTTCTGTTTAAAGTACGGCATCGAGAAGAAGTTCGCCGCCGTTGCACACCCAAAAGCTAACGGACAAGTCGAGGCCGTTAACAAAATAATCAAGTCCATACTAAAGAAGCGTCTGGAGAAGGTTGGAGGCAAGTGGGTAGATGAACTCCCGACAGCATTATGGGCGTATAGAACTACCCACAAGTCCGCGACCGGCCACACTCCGTTCGCCTTGGCATACGGCTCTGAAGCCGTTATACCCGTGGAACTTGAAGTTCCATCGCACCGAGTGACATACTATGATCCCAAGACGAACCAAAACCTCTTGCTGGAATCACTGGACTGCATCAACGAAAAGCGTGAAGAAGCTGAATTAAGGGCGGCGGCGCACAGACATCGAGTCAAGCGTTACTACGACGGCAGAGTCCGCCCAAGAATCTTTGATGTGGGTGATCTCGTTCTGAAACGAGTCTTCCCGGTACCATCACGCATGAATCCCAGCTGGGAAGGTCCATACGCCATTGAACGGAAGCTTGGAGAAGGAACATTCAAGCTAGCGACCGTTGATGGCGCGACACTCCCCCAAGCATGGAACAGTGAACATTTGCGGCACTATTACATTTAGCATGTTTTCCTTTCTTGTTGTAGGCACTGTTATTTCCTGCATGTTTCTATTCAATAATGACTTAGTTTCCTTGTGAAAGTTGTAATCAAGCAATTTAGTTGATTTTCGTTAATAAAGGCTTGAAGCCATATTTTCTATGAAGTTTCTATATCTCTTAATTGGATGATAAATTACATTATCATTCACGACATGCAGACTCGTACGAACGATTACAAATCTCCGAATCCCCAGAGTGCGGAGCGGAGTACTCTAAGTCCCCAGAGCGCGGACTAGAGTATAAACGATTTCAAATCTCCGAATCCCCAGAGTGCGGAGCGGAGTACTCTAAGTCCCCAGAGCGCGGACTAGAGTATAAACGATTTCAAATCTCCGAATCCCCAGAGTGCGGAGCGGAGTACTCTAAGTC
This sequence comes from Allium fistulosum, assembly GCA_030737815.1. Taxonomy (NCBI): domain Eukaryota; kingdom Viridiplantae; phylum Streptophyta; class Magnoliopsida; order Asparagales; family Amaryllidaceae; genus Allium; species Allium fistulosum. The sequence continues at coordinate 1,461,522,679 of CM060902.1, forward strand.
CCCAGAGCGCGGACTAGAGTATAAACGATTTCCAATCTCCGAATCCCCAGAGTGCGGAGCGGAGTACTCTAAGTCCCCAGAGCGCGGACTAGAGTATAAACGATTTCCAATCACCGAATCCCCAGTGCGGAGCGGAGTACTCTAAGTCCCCAGAGCGCGGACTAGAGTATAAACGATTTCAAATCTCCGAATCCCCAGAGTGCGGAACGGAGAACTCTAAGTCCCCAGAGCGCGGACTAGAGTATAAACGATTTCCAATCTCTGAATCCCCAGAGTGCGGAGCGGAGTACTCTAAGTCCCCAGAGTGTGGACTAGAGTATAACGATTTCAAATCTCCGAATCCCCAGAGTGCGGAACGGAGAACTCTAAGTCCCTAGAGCGCGGACTAGAGTATGAACAGTCTCAAGCCTCCAAGTCCCCGGAGCACAGTGTCAGCGAACCAAATAAAGACAAGAGAATCATTCAAACAAAAAGAAACTAAAATTTTATTCGATAAGTCCAAAATGGGGATACACGATCACCCCTACAAAATTCAGGCCTATACAAACTACGAGTTGCGGAAGATAAAAACAATTACGAAACCTAAGCAGGAAACTTGTTGAGCAAGTGCATCGATTATTTCTTCGACTTCTTTTTCTTGTCTTCCTTTGGTGTTTCCGAGGACTCCTCTCCCTCACGCTTTCTCTTGGACTTTTTGCTTGCTAGAGAAACGGAGTCAGGAGTAGAGGACGGAACATCTAGTGGTCTGGACCTGCCCGGGAGAATGATTTTCAAAGGTCTGTTACGCGGGTCAGTGAGTTCCAGTATTTCAGATTCGACTTTGACTTTGACCTTTTTCTTCTCCTCGTCGGCGAGACGGTCCTTCATGCTCATCTCTGAAGTATGCTCAGAGGCGCCAGTGATTTTAATTTCATCGCTTCCTTCGGCAGGAGACGAAGTATCAAGTTTGTCATCATCAAGCGCCCCGATCACTTGAGCGTCTAGACTGGGAGTTACTCCTGCGTGAGCAACGTTGCTTGTTTTCTCTGCTTCCTCCTTGGCGTCATCGCTCCTCGGAGTTGGCTCGGCGTCAGAACGACCTACATGAAAATATAAGAAATGGGCATTAGAACGAATAACCATTGCTGAAAAATGACGGGATCTCTTCAACTTCTAGAGAAAGAAGAATTTCCTACCAGGATCCGGTTGGCTATCGGTGGCGCGCGGGGTTTCACCCTCCAGGATAGGTGACAGCACATGAACGCCAAGCCCGGGATCTTCGGGATCATAACTGGCATGCTGCTCGAATGGATCAAGCGTCGACCGACCGGCCGATTGAGCAGCATAAGGAGCGGCGATGTGAGGAGTAGTAGTGTCGGCCTCTGACGGGCTGGCTTCGTCGTTCTTCTCTTTCGAAGGGGAAGAGCCTTTGCCATAAAGAGCCAATGCTGTGGATAAATCCGATGGCTCATTCCCCCTCAGGAACTCCTTCACCAATGCATCCTCGTCGACCTCTTCGGAGCCTGACTCGACTTTCCTGATCTTTATCAGAGTTTCCCATGCCTCAGCCAGGGATTCGAGGTAGCCGTCGCCCAAGAATGTTAAGTCACGGTGCATAAGGACGCGGGCTCCGTACTCGGCGATCAACGGGTCAAACATACTTTTGACCTCTTCCCTGCCGGCCTCTGCGGCCGCCTCAAGGCGAGAATCAAGCTCCTCCACAGCCATTCTTTTGCCCTCCTCACGGGCCTCATCCTTCATTTTCTCGACCCCGGCAAGTTCATCGTCGAGCTTTGTCTTCAGGAGTCGGGTAGCAACAATCTCATCACAATATCGCTGTGATTCTTCCTGAGCAGCTATTTTGTCTTCTTTCTCCTTGGAGAGTAGTTCTTTCAGCTCTTTGACTTGAGTAGCGAGCGCGTCCCTTTCTTTTTGGACAGAGTCTTTTTCTAGGGCAAGGGCGCCGCTGCGCTGGACTGCTTCGTCAAGCTCCTTTTTGTGAGCCACCTCTAAACGAGTAACTGCCTCAGCAGTATCTTTTGCACCTTGTTCAGCGGCTTCTAGCTTTGACTTATACGAAGTGAGTTCTTCGTCTTGGAGTTTGATGATTTTCTTATCGCTGTCAGCCTCCAGATTCAGACGGTCAATCTCGTGTTGACGCTCGACAGATACTTCTGAGATCTTCTCCACCAAGTGCACGAATGCGTCATGTTGAACATAGACGTCATTGTTGCAGGCAATGGCACTTTGCTTCACGTGCCCAGGAATGTGATGGATGGTTGGGAGGAATTTCAAGCCGTCAAAACAGATTTTCGGAAACTTGGCCTTAAGGTCGACCATCTTTTCCGCAACAGTTGGGTCCACGGTAGGAGTAGGAGGAGGAGGCCTTGAGAATTCCGTTCTTTTACGTTGCTCTCGAACTTGCCTCGTACTCGATGAACTGGAATGTTGTTCTCGAGCAGCATCAGACTGATAACCCTTCTGCAAAGATTTCTCTTTATCCGGCTCAGTTGGAGGAGGAAGATCGCGGGACTGGGAAGATTGAGAGTGTGCTTTCTTGCAGTGAGACGACTCGCGAGGACGATTGTCCCTATCTTCATAATCACCTCGGTCCCTGCGTCTGCCTGAACCGGAATCCCGTCCGGAGTGATGGAATATAGAAGACCCCTGAAGGCGATCAAGTCCGTGAGAACGGCCCATATCACCTGCAAAGAATGGAGATAACAACGAGTTAAGGAGAATTCACAAATTAAAAAGACTTGAAGTATATTATGGAATGCGCATGTGCGTGTGTGTCCTAGTGTTCCCCCCGACGGACCCGTTCGTTTATCTTTGCTAATCGGAGTATTGTCTCCTTGAGCCGGGAGTTGAACTCCTGCGTTGCCCCTCGCGGGCGAAGAGAATTTGAGGGTTTCAGGATCATCGAACCCGTAATTAAGCAAATCATCGGGAATTGACAGGTTTGACAGACCCTTCAAGGAACTTTCAAGATGCTGTGAAGAAGCCTCTTTCTCAGGCGGTATAAGCGTGACTTTTGAAGTACCACCAACTTTCTCCTTCTGAACTTTATACTTTAACTTCTTCTTTCCCTTCGAAGGGGAGGACGACGTCTCGATGTCGTGGACTTCAACTACTGGATTCTGAGCAGGACCCGCATTCTCACCCTGAGTTTCAGGAGCATCATCCTCTTTGCGCTCGCTTTCTTCGTGCGTATCGGGAGCGCGGCGCGACGAAGATCCGGCAAGTTTTTTCCCTTTACCGGACGGAGGTTTGGGAATGGTAACACCTTCCGGAAAGGCTGATCCGACGACCAGGAGCCAGCAAGCCGAACCTCGACAGCGATTCATTTGAAATGATAACTCGGATGTCTCGATCCTCGGCAGGAAGGGCCCTAATGGCTTCAACAGCCTCAGAATATCCTCGGCCTTCCGGACGTGGGTTGATACCTGAAAAGATGAAATGAAGAGTTAGGAAAGGCATGACTCCGGTTAAATACGAATAATAACTCGGCAGAGAGACTTACTGCCCTCAACCCATCTCCTAGCAAAACCAGACGGGCAGCGCATATAGAACCATTCCTGTTTGTACAGGGCGAATTTGCTACATGCTCTTGTCAGGATCTGGCATTTGTGGTATGGCTCGTGGAACATAAAAGAAGGACTGTCTTTCCGTCTCTTGAACATATAAATGTATCTGATATCACCAGGGGTTGGAAGTCTGGAGAAGACAGCCATGAAAAGTAAATAAGTCCCATATAGGAATGCATGGCCATTCGGGTGGAGCTGCAACGGAGCTATGTCTATATACTGCAGCACATCCCGGAGAAATAAATTGAATGGAGGCACGCTGCCCATCCAACACATGAACTTGTTGCAGGCGGTGTACCCGACTGGGGGCAAATGAGGGCGGTCGTGTCTCGAAGGAACTAACACTTTGGCAAAAGAAATCCCGTGAATGGAGCATATCCGTCGCAGAGCAGCTTCGTTGATCTTCGAGGCTTGAGAATCGATCGGATTGTCTAGTAAGATGGTTGACTCCAGAGCATCAGGCGCCAAGTTATGAGCGGGAGAGGTTGACGGGTTAGAAGTATCTGCGGCTCCCTGCCTCGATGACGGCCCAGGCCTGTCGGATATGGTAGCGGAGCTAGATTTTCTCGACATCCCAAATAAATAACTAAGTGCTTGAGAGAACTATACTTAAAAAACGTTGAACGTTAGAATTAGCAACACGAGTTTTCCCCCCACGTGGTGTGTAAACTAGTGCAGGCAATTGTGTACAAGCGATAAGAATCTAAAGGTTTTTAAAAAATATAATAATCAGCTTCGAATCATCGCCTTCGAAGACCGTCATCGCTGACCGTCTCAAAAAGCTTGCCTTGAGGCGATTACAGTTCCAGATTCAGAAAGCATATGTTCTATAAAGTGACCGGCCTAAGTTTAGTCTGACATTTATACTGTTCGGCATTTAAGTAATGATCGACAATTGTATTGTTCGTCCTAAGTATAGGTCAGCATGTATGTTTGCTCGGCATGTCGAGCGTTCGGCTAAAGGTCTCGTTCGGTTAGGACATTGTCCTGTTAAGAGTTCTGTTCGGCATTTAAGATTGTTCGTCCTAAGTATAGTGTTCGGCTGTGTTTTGCTTGGACTAAAGAGTGTTCGGCAATTGTATTGTTCGGCTGAATTCAATGATCGGCATGTCAATTGTTCGGCTTGGGTTATTGTTCGGCTAAGTTATTGCTCTACATTTTAGTAATTGTTCAGCATTGATACCGTTCGGCATTCAAGACTGTTCGGTTTGGGTTATCGTTCGGCTAAAAGTAGCGCTCCACCACGATTTCAACTCCACCCTACACCTTCTCCATCTGCGCCAAACGACAGGGACAGATCGCCCGGCGAAGACTACGCCGTTCAGCATCCCATCTTTCTTTTCCCTCCAGTCTCGTTCGGCACGAAGGAGCTAGCCCTAACTAGACAACTCCAAACATGCGAGCCATTTGTGCTCGACGCATATTATACGATCATAGAGATGTCACGTTTCCCACGAAAACAACCTAAGTCTTGTGTTGAAGTAATCTAATCACAGAAGGATAGATACCTAGTTCGAAAGTCGAAGTTGAGGAAGGATCAATTAGGTCTCAAATCTGGTAGGATGGCAAGAATTGCAAGTCTCTAAGGAATGACAGAAAAGAAGGCGTAAAAGGAAAAGAGACGGGAAGGACCTGGTTATATAGAGGGAGGTAGAAGTTGAAGAGGCTATACCCGGTAGAACCGGTCAACACCGAAGGGTTCGGCATCGTAGCAGAGTGACGTTCGGCACACGAGGTACGTTCGGCTTCGAGCGTATCGTTCGGCATCTAAATCTCGTTCGTCTTGCACCTCCTTCACTAACATTCTCGAGAAGGTACCTCCGAGGTAAATCGTACCAGATTCAAAGCGCATCACGTTCGGCCACGCGATACACTTTGGGGGGCAAGTGTTTCCTGGAGATTTGACCAGGCAACTGAGTGCTCGGCATTGGCCACTACTCGGCATGAAGGACTGTTCAGCATCCAGTGGGACCCGGCATCCATAGCGTTCGGCATCCGTAGTGCTCGGTGATCAGGAGACTCGACGCCATTTAGTGTTCGGCGACAACCAATGCTCGGCGCTAGCGTTCGGCATACAAAGGTGCTCGGCATCGAGACTGCTCGGCATCAGGTAGCACTCGGCATCAGAGAGTGTCCGGCATCCAGGAGTGTTCGGCGAAGCATTTAGCATCCAGGAGTGTTCGGCGAAGCATTTGGTGTCAAGTAGTGTTCGGCATCGACTAGCACTCGGCTACAGGAGTACTCGGCATCCCAAGGTACTCGGCGTCAAGTAGTGTTCGGCATCAACTGGCACTCGGCTACAAGAGCGTTCGACATCCCATGGCACTCGGCATCCAAAGGTACTCGGCGTAGTACTCGGCAACAGGAGTACTCGGCATCCCAAGGTACTCGGCGTCAGTAGAACTCGGCGATAGGATAACTCGGCAACAAGAGCGCTCGGCGTTCAGAAGGCATTCAGTATGCACAACTTCACAAGGACCGTTCGGCATGGAAAGCATCGTCCGGCATGGGAAGGGCTGCTCGGCATCAGAGCGTTCGGCATACCAGGATCGGCATGCAGCGACCACTGTACTGGGGCTAGAGTGTTCGGCCATCCAGCCCATTTGGGAAGTCCAGCCCATATTTGCCTATAAATAGAGGGGCAGGGTCACAGTGAAAGGGATCCTTTTTTGGAGAGAAAACACCGGGGAGACTCTGCCATTTTCAAGACTCATCTTCTCTACTTAACAACTTCATTCAAGCATTTGATTCATGAATTGTATTTGTAATCAACTATAAAGAAGATCAATAAAGTTCAACCTCAAAGTGGACGTAGGCAATTACGCTGAACCACTATAAATTTGGTGTGCTTACTTTCTGTATTTAGATTAGCACTGTCTTCTCTGTTTAATTTGATTTCATCACTTATATCTCTTCACAATCTTCTTCTACGAGGTTAGTGACCAATTTTGGTGCTAACAGCCTTCGAATACCATGATGCTTGCAAAACTCCAAGAATTCTCCGAAAACATACTCTCCGCCATTGCCAGACCTTAGAACCTTCAAAGACTTTCCACTTTCATTTTCAACAAGAGCTTTCCATGCTTTGAACTTTGCAAATGCCTCCGACTTGGCCTTCATTATATACACCCAAACTTTCCAAGAAAAGTCATCTATAAAGGAAATATAATAGCGAGCTCCACCTAAAGAAACTACAGGTGCCGGTCCCCAAACATCTGTGTGAACATACTCAAGAACCCTTCTCGAATCATGCTTTCCTTCACGGAATGAAACTTTTGTTTGCTTCCCCATGATGCATTCTTCTCAAAACTCCAATTTGTTGAAACTCTCTCCATCGATCATCTTACTCTTTCGAAGAATGTCCAAACTCCTCTCCAAGACATGACCTAACCTCAAATGCCATAACCTAGTCGCATCCAAGCCACGAGAACTGTCAACTCCTATACAAGTTTCGCCTTCCACAGTCACTCCTTGAAGCAAATAAATACCATGAGTCCTAGCACCCTTCATCACCACAAGCGCCCCGTTCGAAACCCACAAGCTATCACTCTCAATAGTGATTTTACAACCTAAATAATCCAGCTGCCCCAAAGAGATAAGCGACTTCCGAAGTCCCGGAACATAGCGTACATTAGTGAGAGTACGAACCACTCCGTCAAACATCCGAATTTGCACGGAACCAATGCCTTTCGACTTGCAAATAGCACCATTTCCCATAACAATTGAATTTCCTTCTGTAATACCCCAAAATTTTGTGAAAAATAATTTTGATAAAATGATTTAATTTTGAAACATTTAGATTTAAATATGGTGAAATTCTTGGGATTAAATAGTGTGCCAGGATATGCGTGCACGTGCACACTGGAAAGTGGCACAGGGGAAAATCCAAGAATTTGTGGAAAAAAAAAATAGAAAATTTTTATTTTAATAAGAAAGTAAAATTCTTATTTGAAACATTGGAATTTAACTTAGGCCTAACCAAGTTAAATATGGGAGACATGTTTATATACATTTTTCTGTGAAGCATAAGGAATTAAATAAAGTAATAAAGAGGCAGAAAGATTTTATGTGAGCAAAGAAGTTATTCTTACTTAGCATAGGGTTTTCTTTTACTAGATCGAACTCATTTAATTAGGATGTATGTGTATAATTTCTGAAAGGCAAGAGAAATCAAATAAAAATATATATACACCCATGTGAATGTATATTTCCTGTGAGCAGAAAGTGTTAAAAGAAACATCAAAATGACATGAAATGTAATACAAGTCAATATGCTTGTGTAGGTAAAAATAGAAAAGGAGATTTTCCAGAAAAGAATAAAAATATAAATAAAAACCGAATCACACATTTAGCATGACTTGGGTAAGTAATTAAAGATAGCCATTTTTCTGAAAAAAAGGAAAAAAAGAAAAAGAAAAGGGCACTAACTATAATAGACTAAAGTGGTCGGGGCATTAAGGAGGAAAATGTGAAAATGCAAAATACATGAAGATGGTTAGGATAGAAATGGAATTTTGTTGTAACAAAACCCTAAGAGAAAACACTGGTATAAATAGGCAGTTTTGGCCAGGAAAACATTTTACCCAGAGTTGCTCAAAAATAATAAGAAAGAAAGGAAAATATTGGAAGGAAGAAGAAGACACACACATAAGGATTTTCTGAAACAACAGAAGGAAGAACTTAGGTGAGTAACCTCACTGAGTTCATGGCATTAAGACCTGAGATGAGGCAGCCACTTTTTATATTGCCATTTACATATTGCTGGTTTTGATGTATATGATTTCATCAATGCTTTTTGGATGTTTTTTTTTTAAATCTGATATGATTTAATATGGATGTTTTTGGTGATCTTTGATTTGTTGAGGCATTTGCCTTTGGATGTGTATCATACTGTTTTATTTTTACTCAAAAATGTTAAAGTCCAGAATCTTAAAATTATATATAGAATACTCTCAACTGTTATAGATCTATGGCATGGAAACTTTACCAAAGAAAAATGTTGGGAGCTGCATTATACTTGGTATAAGTGCCGAGGCTTGAGAAGAAAGATGTTAAGGGTGCAATAGAAATTTTCTAAGTGCTGAGCCCTTAATCAAATAAAAAAAAAGAAGCTCACAAGCTAAAACTATGGTTGAACCAGATCATGAATCTGAATCAATCATAAAGGCTTGCAGATCAATATAACAAGAACATGCCATGCCTCTTTTACAGTTGAAAATATTCTTATATTTTACTAAGATCAAGACATATTATCCACATTTTTGGAAGTAACTGTCTACTAAATTTCTGAGTAAATTATGCTAGAAATTTATGGGTGTTACCATGTTTACAGTGACAAGTTCACTTAGCTATCTGATGATAATATTTAAATCAATGCACTAGTAAATAAACTAGGGAAGGGAAGGCCAAGAAGGCTGCTGGAATGCTTGTTATATTTGATGTATGCAAGTTGGCACATGGTTTGTTTAAGCCCTGAGATCTTTGTGCAATGATGTGAATTAGTTCATTGCAATGTGTCCCTGTGATTCCTTGATGGCAGATGAGGCAGGAATTTAAACTGAATTTACACAACCTGTACATGAAAAGATAGGAATATGAATATTTCTTAGTTTGGTTGGTATGGAACCATGATAGATCCAGTGAATGTCCATGTTGCAAATAGATGATTATGTTTGCTTGATTATGAATGTAGGTATAGGAATGATAGATGGAGTTATCATACCTGAGTCACTTTATTTACACAATGATATAATAAGTGATTGCAAAAATTCATTCAAATAACAAGTTATTACACTCCTAATTCTCTGTTGTTTAATATCATGAATATACTGATGTTGCTCATACCAGATCATGGATCTGACCCTTATTTGCTCATGGCATATGGGGGTGTCTCACTTTAAAATGAGGCAGCCACCAATGCTCTTTCAGGAAATGCAGGAGCTAAGTAGAAAGTGAAGTATGGAAAATGAAAAGGGATTGAATGAACCTGCTAGCTAATTTTAATAAGAGTCTAATTTGATTTTATCTGCATGTATTCATGAGACAGTTGTCTTTGAACTTGATGTTATGTAATGAACTTGCTATGTTTGATTGAACTGGTTGTTTATTTGTTGAATTAATTCTATGCATTAAGGTTTAAAAATTAAAAGAAATATCTGGGTTGAAAACCAGAAAAATATGCTTAGGTATTAGATATGAAAGCCTGGAAAGGAAAAAAATATATACATATATGTATGTGAGTAAACGTTTTGCATAATTTATATTATGTGCTGGTCAATTCTTGAGACATAGCAATGCACTAAGTTTTTAGAATAAAATCTGGATTTAACTAGAGGTAAACTTATAAAGATTTGAATCTTTTTACTGTGAAACTTTGTAAACCAGTTTTAATACCACTTTTTGAATTGTCTTGAGAAAAGTAAATATTTTGCAAGGCATAAGATATAATGCCATTGCCTTGAACAAGTGTCTGTTAGATACAAGACTTATGGGTCAACCAGCTTCAAATGAGTGAGGTTTTGGTCGACCATATTTGATGGTGTTCTGAATGTAAAATACCTTTCAAAAACTTTAGATTATTTAGAAACTATTTCACCACAAACAATTTTTAAAAGTATACCAGATATGCAATCTGGACAGGTCTGCACTATTAAAACCTGGCAATACACATTAATCTTTTGAATATTTTTAAGTTCAAATGCTTGTCACAGCAAATCTTATGCAAATACTCAACTTACAATGTGTTATACAGGCTAAGATTGAAATAAACAAGTCATATAGATTGAATTAAAAATAAGAAAGTTTCCAGAGAATAAATAAGTGGAAAATAATAAGAGAATATATCATTTTCAGGTCTTAGCCAAATATCAATATATTTGAACTATGAAAAAAAAATCCCAAATACTTTGACCGAATATGGACAGGAATTATTATCATATTATAAATATTCAAAAGAACAAGGTAATTAACTATATGCAGATTTCTTCAAATCCAAACTAATCCAAACCAAATAGCCTGCTCTTGTTTAACAAATGGAATTAAAAACATACTCTGATTTTAAACAAGAGGAACACATACATCTTCATATGTATGTGTATATCTTTAGAGATTAAACTGATATATTTATATTGGTGGAAAATATTGGATCCTGGATGAATTGTTTGAAAAGAAAATGACTCTGAGAATATTAAATTATAGGGATGTAAAAAAAAATTAACCAAAAGTTTGAGGGTCATCTCAGTTGGTATCAGAGCTAATGGTTGCATTGATTGTTGAATACTTAGAAATGTATTATATTTGTTTGCTTTGGATGAAAAAAAAAAATTGGAAATTAATAACCATAGAAAATACTTTTAGTACACTAATATTATTTGCCCATGATTTGGTTAGCAAACCATGGTAGGAAGGGGATCACATCATGCAGGGTCAAGTGCACCACAGATGCTTGATATGCAAGAATTTGTAAGAGTTTTAAGAGATGGAATTGGGCATAGGCCTGAGAACCCACTTGAGGAACTTTCAAAACTACTGAAGGCTTACACCAATTTGGGAGGCGCAAGTTTTGAAGGAACTGAGAATGTGATGGAAATTCAAGCATTGTTGAGAACACTGGATAGAATTTTCAATGACATGCAGCTTGATGATCGGAGGAGGAGGCAAGTAGCTTCAAGACAGCTGAAAGGTGTAGCATTAGGCTGGTGGGAGGTGATCATAGCTGGAAGAAATGAAAATGAAATCACTTGGAATCAGTTCAAGGAGATGTTGGAGGCAAGATTTGTACCAGCATCAGCCAAGACCACTTTGCTTGAAGAATTTATCAAACTTAGGCAGGGAACTTTGAATGTCACCGAGTATACTCAAAAGTTTGAAGGGCTATCTAAGTATGGAGCAATGCTAGTGGCAGATGAAGCATCCAAAAATGATAGGTATATAAAAGGTCTGAACCCAGGACTTAGCAGAGCCATGCTACCATATGCAGATAGAACTTTTGATCAAGTAATTGATCTGGCATTGAAATTGGAACAGCATGACAAGGAAAGGGAGAAGTATAGGAATTTTAAGAGCAACAACAACAAGAAGAATAAGGGAAGATATCACCCTTATGATAAAAAGAAGGAAGAGACAGACAACAAGAAGGACAAAGACACTAAAGCCAATGATGCAAAGAAGAAACTGGTTTGTCATCATTGTGGTAAAGAAGGACACATCAAACCAAGGTGCCCAGAATTAAAAGGAGGAGCTTTCAAGTGCTACCTATGTGGGAAGGAGGGGCATATGAAAAGGAATTGTCCTGAGTACAAGCAGCAAGGGAAAATAGCAAGTTTGGAAGGCAAAGGCAAATCCACAGTGGAGAGTGGAGCTGAGAATCATGGCCAAGTGGAAGGTACATTACTCATTTGTGCCATACCCGTAGCAGTAGTATATGATACTGGAGCAACTCACTCCTTGATTTCCTATGAATTAGTTAAAATGCTAAAATTAAATTGCATATTTGTTGAAACCCCACTGCTTATACAAAGTCCACTGGGGAGTTCTAGTGTTTTGAACATGAATTGTGTGGGTGTGGAGTTAAACATAGGTGGAAATATTTTTATTTCCAATTTATATGTTTTGAATTACCCAAATATAGGTGTTATATTGGGGGTAGACTGGTTAAGGCAATTTAAAGCCATAATTAATTTAGACTCATCCACCATATCATTGCAAAATTCAAGAGGCCAGAGGATCACAGTTTTATGTGAAGTAGCTAAGGAAGGGAAATTATATCATTTAGTTGACTCAGAAAAACATTTCAGTGAACTAACCATTGAAGAAATTCCCATAGTCAATGAATACTTGGATGTGTTTGGGGAAGTTAAGGGTGTTCCACACCATAGACCAGTTGAGTTTCTAATTAATCTCATTCCAGGAGCAAGTCCAATAATTAAGAAACCTTATAGAATGGGGCCAAGTGAACTGAAAGAATTGAAAAATCAGTTTGAAGAATTATAAGGCAAAGGATTTATAAGGCCAAGCAATTCATGCTGGGGTGCTCCAGTAGTGTTTGTAAGAAAACATGATGGTACTTTGAGAATGTGCATAGATTATAGAGAACTAAATAAAGTAACCATCAAAAACAAATACCCATTGCCTAGAATAGATGATCTCTTTGATCAACTCAGTGAAGCTAAAATATTTTCTAGACTAGACTTAGCATCAGGATTTCATCAAATGAAGGTTGAAGACTCAAGTGTTAAGTATACTGCATTTAACACAAGATATGGCTTGTATGAATTTATGGTTATGCCATTTTGCTTGACAAATGCTCCTTTATATTTTGTTGATTTAATGAATAGAATATTCAGAGATTATTTAGACAAGTTTGTACTGATTTTTATTGATGACATTTTGATTTATTCCAAAACAGTGGAAGAGCATTAAAATCATTTGCATTTAGTTTTGTCAAGATTAAGGGAGAGTGATTTAAAGGCAAAAATTTTAAAATGTGCATTCTGGAAAGAAGAAGTACATTTTCTTGGGTATGTTATCTCTGCCAATGGAATATCAGTAAACCCCAATAAGGTAGTAGCTATCCAAGCATGGAAAAGGCCTAGCACAATCAGTGAGATTAGATCATTTATAGGGATGGCAGGATATTATAGGAGATTTATAAAAGATTTTTCAAAAATATCATCACCACTTACCAATTTAACTAGATAGAACCAAGCCTTTGTATGGACAGAAAAATGTGAGCAAGCTTTTATCAAAATAAAAGAAGCTCTGATTAATGCACCAGTATTGAGGGTGCCAGAGGGAAATGAAAACTTAATTGTGTACACTGATGCAAGTGGCTCTGGGCTAGGGGCTGTGTTGATGCAGCAAGACCAGGTGGTAGCCTATGCATCTAGACAATTAAAGCCACATGAAACAAGATATGCAACCCATGATCTTGAACTAGCAGCAGTTGTGTATGCTTTGAAACTTTGGAGACATTATTTGTTAGGTGCAAAGTTTATTTTGTACACTGATCATAAGGCACTGAAATATTTATTTTCACAAAAAGATTTGAATATAAGGCAACATAGATGGGTGGAGTTCCTAACTGCCTATGATCTAGACATACTTTACACACCAGGCAAAGCAAATAAAGTTGCAGATGCCTTGAGTAGACAACATGCTATGGTAGCCATGTTGATGATGGAAGAGTTTAAGGATTTGTCTGTACTTACTGATTTGGAGATTGAAGCAAACAGTGAGGTACAGATGGTACCAATTGAAGAGGATGAAAGTAAAGGGAAATTGAGTATGATATCTCTGCAATCAAATTTACTTCTAAAAGTTGAGAAAATGCAGGAACAAGACTTAAACCTATTGGAGAAGAAAATGCTCTTATTAAAAGGGGAAGAAGTAATAAATTATCAAGTTGATAAAGATGGTTATTTAAGGAACAGGAATAGGATATGTGTTCCAGAAAACATAGAATTGAAGGAGGAAATACTAAATGAATACCATAGGAGTAAGTACTCCATACACCCAGGCAGCACCAAGATGTATCAAAATTTGAAAAGAAATTTTTGGTGGAAGGGAATGAAATCAGATGTGGCCAAGCATGTTGCAAAATGTATGACATGCCAACAAGTTAAAGCAGAAACACAAAGACCATCAGGGTTGTTGCAACCTCTAAGCATACCACAGTGGAAATGGGAGGATATATCTATGGATTTCATAAATGGCCTGCCTAGATCTAAAAGAGGAAACACAAGCATTTGGGTAATAGTGGATAGGCTAACTAAAGTAGCACATTTTATCCCAGTAAAATCAGAAAGAAATGCCCCAAAATTGGCTCAAATATTCATGAAAGAGGTGGTAAGATTACATGGCATACCCAAAACCATTGTGAGTGATAGGGATACCATCTTCACCTCAAGGTTTTGGAAAAGTTTTCAAGAGGCCATGGGGAGTGAATTGTGCTTAAGCACTGCATACCATCCACAATCAGATGGACAAACTGAGGTGGTGAACAAAGTTTTAGAGGACTTGTTGAGAGCATGTGCACTGGAATTTGGAGGCAACTGGGAAGACCATCTCCATTTAGCTGAGTTCACATATAATAACATTTATCAAAGCACCATAGGGATGGCACCATTTGAAGCCTTATATGGCAAGCCATGTTTATCACCTATATGATGGGTAGAGACTGGAGAAAAAGCTGTTCTAGGACCTGATTATGTAAAAGAAACTACAAAGAAAATTGGGTTAATAAGAAAAAGAATAGCTGCAGCTCAAGATAGACAAAAGAAATTTGCAGACAGGAAGAGAAAGCAAGTGGATTATGAAGTGGGTGACTTTGTTTTTATCAAAGTTTCACCTGTGAAAAAAGTCTTGAGATTTGGCAAGCAAGGTAAGCTCACACCAAGGTATGTTGGACCCTATAAAATTCTGGAAAGAATTGGTTCATTAGCATACAAACTGGAACTGTCAGAGGAGATGAAAGCAATGCATAATGTTTTTCATGTGTCACAACTTAGAAGATGGGTACATGATAGAGAAGAAATTCTGGAAAAACCTACCCAAATTCAAATAAATCCTAAGTTGGTTTATGAGAAAGAACCAGTGGGGATTTTAGCTAAAGAAGAAAAGAAATTAAGGAGTAAAACTTTGAAACTGGTAAAGATCCAGTGGAGTCTTGATCCTAATGATTGTACATGGGAGCTAGAAGACAAGATTAGGATAGATTATCCTAAACTTTTTGTAGATTAAAGGTAATATTAAATTTTTAGAAATCTAATGTGTATGGTTGCCATGATTGAATTTGCTTGCTTATACATATGTTTGATAGATTTTCAAAAAATAAGGTGATGCTTGTTATAAGTACTAGGAAAAATTGTGAGGAAACAATTCCTAAAAGGAGGGGTGAATGTAATACCCCAAAATTTTGTGAAAAATTATTTTGATAAAATGATTTAATTTTGAAACATTTAGATTTAAATATGGTGAAATTCTAGGGATTAAATAGTGTGCCAGGATATGTGTGCACGTGCACACTGGAAAATGGCACAGGGGAAAATCCAAGAATTTGTGGAAAAAAAATAGAAAATTTTTATTTTAATAAGAAAGTAAAATTCTTATTTTAAACATTGGAATTTAACTTAGGCCTAACCAAGTTAAATATGGGAGACATGTCTATATACATTTTTCTGTGAAGCATAAGGAATTAAATAAAGTAATAAAGAGGCAGAAGATTTTATGTGAGCAAAGAAGTTATTCTTACTTAGCATAGGGTTTTCTTTTACTAGATCGAACTCATTTAATTAGGATGTATGTGTATAATTTCTGAAAGGCAAGAGAAATCAAATAAAAATATATATACACCCATGTGCATGTATATTTCCTGTGAGCAGAAAGTGTTAAAAGAAACATCAAAATGACATGAAATGTAATACAAGTCAATAAGCTTGTGTAAGTAAAAATAGAAAAGGAGATTTTCCAGAAAAGAATAAATATATAAATAAAAACTGAATCACACATTTAGCATGACTTGGGTAAGTAATTAAAGATAGCCATTTTTCTGAAAAAGTAAAAGGAAAAAAAGAAAAAGAAAAGGGACACTAACTATAATAGACTAAAGTGGTCGGGGCATTAAGGAGGAAAATGTGAAAATGCAAAATACATGAAGATGGTTAGGATAGAAATGGAATTTTGTTGTAACAAAACCCTAAGAGAAAACACTGGTATAAATAGGCAGTTTTGGCCAGGAAAACATTTTACCCAGAGTTGCTCAAAAATAATAAGAAAGAAAGGAAAATATTGGAAGGAAGAAGAAGACACACACATAAGGATTTTCTGAAACAACAGAAGGAAGAACTTAGGTGAGTAACCTCACTGAGTTCATGGCATTAAGACCTGAGATGAGGCAGCCACTTTTTATATTGCCATTTACATATTGCTGGTTTTGATGTATATGATTTCATCAATGCTTTTTGGATGTTTTTTTTTAAATCTGATATGATTTAATATGGATGTTTTTGGTGATCTTTGATTTGTTGAGGCATTTGCCTTTGGATGTGTATCATACTGTTTTATTTTTACTCAAAAATGTTAAAGTCCAGAATCTTAAAATTATATATAGAATACTCTCAACTGTTATAGATCTATGGCATGGAAACTTTACCAAAGAAAAATGTTGGGAGCTGCATTATACTTGGTATAAGTGCTAAGGCTTGAGAAGAAAGATGTTAAGGGTGCAATAGAAATTTTCTAAGTGCTGAGCCCTTAATCAAATCAAAAAAAAGAAGCTCACAAGCTAAAACTATGATTGAACCAGATCATGAATCTGAATCAATCATAAAGGCTTGCAGATCAATATAACAAGAACATGCCATGCCTCTTTTACAGTTGAAAATATTCTTATATTTTACTGAGATCAAGACATAATATCCACATTTTTGGAAGTAACTGTCTACTAAATTTCTGAGTAAATTATGCTAGAAATTTATGGGTGTTACCATGTTTACAGTGACAAGTTCACTTAGCTATCTGATGATAATATTTAAATCAATGCACTAGTAAATAAACTAGGGAAGGGAAGGCCAAGAAGGCTGCTGGAATGCTTGTTATATTTGATGTATGCAAGTTGGCACATGGTTTGTTTAAGCCCTGAGATCTTTGTGCAATGATGTGAATTAGTTCATTGCAATGTGTCCCTGTGATTCCTTGATGGCAGATGAGGCAGGAATTTAAACTGAATTTACACAACCTGTACATGAAAAGATAGGAATATGAATATTTCTTAGTTTGGTTGGTATGGAACCATGATAGATCCAGTGAATGTCCATGTTGCAAATAGATGATTATGTTTGCTTGATTATGAATGTAGGTATAGGAATGATAGATGGAGTTATCATACCTGAGTCACTTTATTTACACAATGATATAATAAGTGATTGCAAAAATTCATTCAAATAACAAGTTATTACACTCCTAATTCTCTGTTGTTTAATATCATAAATATACCGATGTTGCTCATACCAGATCATGGATCTGACCCTTATTTGCTCATGGCATATGGGGATGTCTCACTTTAAAATGAGGCAGCCACCAATGCTCTTTCAGGAAATGCAGGAGCTAAGTAGAAAGTGAAGTATGGCAAATGAAAAGGGATTGAATGAACATGCTAGCTAATTTTAATAAGAGTCTAATTTGATTTTATCTGCATGTATTCATGAGACAGTTGTGTTTGAACTTGATGTTATGTAATGAACTTGCTATGTTTGATTGAACTGGTTGTTTATTTGTTGAATTATTGCTATGCATTAAGGTTTAAAAATTAAAAGAAATATCTGGGTTGAAAACCAGAAAAATATGCTTAGGTATTAGATATGAAAGCCTGGAAAGGAAAAAAAATACATATATGTATGTGTGTAAAAGTTTTGCATAATTTATATTATGTGCTGGTCAATTCTTGAGACATAGAAATGCACTAAGTTTTTAGAATAAAATCTGGATTTAACTAGAGGTAAACTTATAAAGATTTGAATCTTTTTACTGTGAAACTTTGTAAACCAGTTTTAATACCACTTTTTGAATTGTCTTGAGAAAAGTAAATATTTTGCAAGGCCTAAGATATAATGCCATTGCCTTGAACAAGTGTATGTTAGATACAAGACTTATGGGTCAACCAGCTTCAAATGAGTGAGGTTTTGGTCGACCATATTTAATGGTGTTTTGAATGTAAAATACCTTTCAAAAACTTTAGATTATTTAGAAACTGTTTCAACACAAACAATTTTTAAAAGCTATACCAGATATGCAATCTGGACAGGTCTGCACTATTAAAACCTGGCAATACACATTAATCTTTTGAATATTTTTAAGTTCAAATGCTTGTCACAGCAAATCTTATGCAAATACTCAACTTACAATGTGTTATACAGGCTAAGATTGAAATAAACAAGTCATATAGATTGAATTAAAAATAAGAAAGTTTCCAGAGAATAAATAAGTGGAAAATAATAAGAGAATATATCATTTTCAGGTCTTAGCCAAATATCAATATATTTGAACTATGAAAAAAAAATCCCAAATACTTTGACCGAATATGGACATGAATTATTATCATATTATAAATATTCAAAAGAACAAGGTAATTAACTATATGCAGATTTCTTCAAATCCAAACTAATCCAAACCAAACAGCCTGCTCTTGTTTAACAAATGGAATTAAAAACATACTCTGATTTTAAACAAGAGGAACACATACATCTTCATATGTATGTGTATATCTTTAGAGATTAAACTGATATATTTATATTGGTGGAAAATATTGGATCCTGGATGAATTGTTTGAAAAGAAAATGACTCTGAGAATATTAAATTATAGGGATGTAAAAAAAAATTAACCAAAAGTTTGAGGGTTATCTCACCTTCTTTGTCGATGTAAGAGGAAAAACAATTCCTATTTGGCGTCATATGATAAGACGCCCCCGAATCAAGTACCCAATCGTTACCCGAAACATCCGATGCTACCGCCGACAACACATCTACATCCCCCTCACCAACTCCACTCTCCATCGCTACAGATGAAGATGCTACTTCCTTCTTTGCCTTCTCCTTGTCCGGACACTCATTCTTCCAATGACCAGGCTTCTTGCAAATATAGCACTTGCCTTTTCTTTCCTTCGACTTTCCTCTCCAACCGGGGTTCCTTGATTTAGAACGCCCCCGGTTCTCCTTCTTCACATACCTCTCCTTCTCCATAAACAAACCATGACCACTACTAGCACCACTACCTCCATCACCTAACTCCTTCATTTGATCCCGCAACTTCTCACTAAGAAGACCCGTCTTGACATCATCAAGAGTCAATGTATCTCGGCTATAGATCAAACTATTTGAGAAACCTGTATAGCGATCTGGCAATGAACACAACAATATCATCTCCTTTTGCTCTTCCTCAATCTTCAAATCTACCGCCTTCATCTTCATTAGCAAATCATCAAATATATTCAAGTGCGCCTTAAGCGAAGTACCTTCCTTCATCTTATAGGTGAAGAACGTTCGCAATAAGATCAAACGATTTGTTAGTGACTTCTTCATATATAACTCCTCCAACTTGTCCCAAATACCCTTAGCGGTTGTCTCACCACTAATTTCAGAGATAACATTCTCTCCCATAGCAAGTTGAAGTGTAGTGAATGCCCACTCTTCCATCTCCTCTCTCTCAACATCCAAGATGTCCGCTGGCAACAAATGTGTGTCAAACACTACCCGATGTACCCGATTCCTCCTTAGAACCGCTTTCATCTTCCATTGCCATTTTTCAAAATCATTATCGCCATTCCACTTGTCTATTACCAATTGTGATCCTGAAGCTGCATACGATCCACGTACATAAAGCGCTACACCACTTGGATTACCCATTGAGGAACTACTTGAGGTATTATTTGTTTCTGGCATTTCTACAACCACCTACCAACACCAATGCTTTGATACCAAATGTTATGGCGGATTTCAATCGAGACCACTCAAATTTAAATCCCCAAATGCAGCGGAAAAGCTAGATCGTGATAAAAAGTGTAAAAACAACCAACCAATAACTCAAATCTAATCTCAACCAATCCAGAGACAATCACAATCCCAAATAAACAATTCAGAAATTAAAGCAATAACGAAAAATAAATCACACAGCGATTTATAGTGGTTCCACTAACGTCGTGTTAGTGTACATCCACTTTAAGAGAGAGCTTTATTAATATTGATGAGAAGAGTACAAGAGATTGATTACAATGATCAAATTCTTATTAGAAATTGATTTGTGGAGAAGAGAATTGATGAAAATTACGTTTTGATAAACCCTAATTAGTGGAGGCTAATCTCTTGCAGTTGCTTGCGTATTTCTCGCCCTCGGATATGATACCTGAAGCTAGCTTATATAGGAGAATAGAAACCCTAGACAATATTCCAAAATTGCCCCTGCGGATATCACAAATTTTCACCCAAGTCCGCGAAAAGAAAAACAGACGAAAGTCGTTCCAGACGTCTGACCAAATAATCAGACGTCTGTCTTAAGTCACTGGAGTGACTTTGCTTCAGCCCAGACGTCTGACCCATTTGGTCAGACGTCTGATGAAATGCTCTGGAAGCATTTCAGCCTCAAATCAGACGTCTGAAAAATGGGTCAGACGTCTGAAATGAGTCTCTGTCCCAACTCAGCCCACTTCGCCTTTTCTCTTATAACTTCCACCTCCGGACTCCGATTTGCGAACCGTTTCCTCCGTTACGAAGCTACTTCCGACCTCTACAAATCCGCATATAGTGTCGCCAAAATTTAACAAGGTATTCTCATTAATCATTTCTCAAATTCTCGAAGTATCATAGAGGAATAATGTATAATTATGCATGGTAAGGAAATTAAAGCTATCGTTGAACTCTAGAGGACAGTTTGTCTTCGGAATCAAAGCTAGATTAGCAACTTTAATTACTCCATTGATTTCTTATCCTTTTTGGTTTCCAAATAATGAACGGGAGAAGCAACCTATAATGTAATAGTATAATTTTTGTGCAATTTTTATTCTTCATTGTTATCATTTTTCTATGCTAGAGCACATATAATTAGCAATGTAGCTAAAATTCCTTATTGATAGAGGTTGTAAAATAATTTGGTACATTAAAATACAGAGATACTTAAAATGCATAGAAAAATGGCAAACACTATCTTTATATAGAAAATATCATTTTATGTTTCAGATCATTTGATATTTGAACTCTTGCATAGTAAAAGTAAATTAAACATTTATTTTTTGTGAACCCGGAAAGACCTATTATTATTCACCATGATTGTAACCCATGTATATTAAGCCTTACCTCCGTCCTTAGCTATAACTAACATTTTTGAGAAGAAACACCGCTAGAAACTTATAGTCATTTTGTTCAGCATTCTTGTTACTAAATATGAACTTAATCGTTATGGATAGGCTTTTCCATATTTTGGGCCATTAGTTTATGAGCAACATTACACTTACTAACTTTTAGTTAGTATAACACCTCTTGGAATAAGATGTAAATAAAGATCTAAAATGTATTCATGTGCCTTTTCTTCTAAAAGTTACCAACTAATTGTTAGAAAGTATAACTTTTTATAAAATATTACAATTATGTTTGTTTTGATATAAAATATACTAGAGCCATATCGGATATGTGTTATTCTCTAATCTAACTTAAATATTATACTCCAAAAATTGTTTCAAATATTTGGTCTCAAATGATATCGTCAACCAATGACGACAGTTTGGCTAAGTGTAGTTTCATGTGGCCACATGACCATGCTTGATTTCATTTTATTTTCCTATTAGCATTCATTTGCTAAGGTGACAATGTTTTTTTCTTATTTCTTAAGATAATTGGTATTTGATTGATTTTTAGGAATTGTTAATGGGCTGTTTTGAGTTGAGAATGTAGAGCTTGGTATTTATTCCGAGAGGATAAGCATGGTCATGTGGCCACTATGGATAGGAGGGTATAAGTGGAATTAGCTACTTTGCATGTGATTATAGATAGCAACTCCATGCTCTCATTTTCATTTTCTTTTCAAAAGTTTACCTTCTGTTCTCACAGCCATAACTCCCTCAAAATTATGCCAAATAAAGAAATTATTTATTTCAGATTCAAGAGAATTGAGTCGGCTACAATTTTCATTTACACCATTTCTCCAATTTCCGAGTGTTATTAGGCCAAAAATCCATTTCTTTGCAGAGCATTTTCGGACCCAGATTTTCAAGTCCGAAAATACCTCTTCTTCTTCTAGACATATCTCCCTCAAAATAAATCTAAATTAAGTAATTTTTTTTTTTAATCGTAGAGAAAATAATTTCAAAGAACTTTATCTTTGATGACTTCTCCCAATTTCTAGAGTAACATAGCAAAAAATTCATGAGAAGATGACCAAATTCTAGGTTGTTTGGTTAGCTTTTAGGTGAGTAAAGCTCGCCTTTTTAACTAAAGTTTTGGACTTTATTTCCTTCACATTATTGTAACTATTTAAGTTACTTGATTATGCATGTTTGTTCTATTGTTTGTTACTTGGTTGCTTGTTAAAAAGTCGACACCTTGAGTAGTTAGTAAGTAATCAAAAATAGTTTTGTAATTCGAAGTAAATTTGTATAAGTGATGCCTTCTTTATGTTCATAAATATTATTTGCTTTGTTTATATGCCATGTTTATGTTATGTGATGTGAGGCTTGGATGAAAATCATTATGACATGAAAGTAGTTCTCGAAGTGTCCGTGTAGCGACTATCGTTATATCA
Organism: Allium fistulosum; assembly: GCA_030737815.1. Taxonomy (NCBI): domain Eukaryota; kingdom Viridiplantae; phylum Streptophyta; class Magnoliopsida; order Asparagales; family Amaryllidaceae; genus Allium; species Allium fistulosum. Next base: position 1,461,545,527 of record CM060902.1, read on the forward strand.
GCACTTTCGGAAAACACTATCTTTTTGACATCTTTTGTTTTACTTTCGAGCTTGGGTTTTACTTTACAAAGTTAATTAAGTTTTTGAATAAGGATGGATTTAAAATAAATTTACTAATTTAATAATGATTTTAAATTTAATTAATTATTTTAATTAATGAGAATGAAGGATAATTAATTATCTTAATAATGATGTGTTTAAAATTAATTAATTACTTTGTTAATGATGTTTAAAATTAATTAACCATTTTATCTAATGATGATTAATAATTAATCTCTTAAATAACTATTGATTAAAGTTAATTAATTATTTTAATTAACGGTGTTTAAAAATTAATTAATCATTTTTAATTAATTACTTTTAAAGTTAATTAATTAGTTTAAATTTAATTAATCTTTTCCATTAATGATATTTTAAAGTAGTTAATCCTTTTTAGTAAATGATGTTTTAAAATTAATTAATCGACTTAATTAATGAGATTTAAAATTAATTAATTAATTTAATTAATGATGTTTTAAAATGATTAACCCTTTTTAATTATGGGTGTTTAAAGTTAATTAATCAAATTAATTAACGAAGTTCAAAGATAATTAATCATTCCTACTAATGTTAATTAAAGATAATTAACCTATTTAATAAGTATGTTTTAAGTGATTAAATCTTTTTGATAATGGTGTCTTAAAGTTAACGAACCATTTTTACAAAGTTGTTTAAAGTTAAAAACTTGTAATGAGAAGCCCAAGCATGAGTTTGGTTTTAAAAAGGTAAAAGTTTGATTCGGTTATGGAAAGAAATTTCCGTAAACGATATCACTTATATGGAAAGAATTTAGTCATACTCTTGGCACTAAACGTCGAGGTATGGAAACTTGTCACTATCTCGAAAGTTAAAATCGTTGTCAAGGCAATACCTAGAGGTAACACTACCTTCACTTGCCCCACTTCATTTTTAACCAAGAAATAATACAAGTTTGAAACCAATGAGTAGTGGTAGGAATATGAGGTTTACTGTCCATATACGATCATTTTTTATCTTTGATACTCGGTTTGTCGACTATCGATTACCGCAGCCTTCTTTGTAATTCGTCATTCTAAGACGATGTGTTACTCCCTTTAGCTTTGTTATCATTTTTCGAAAATGAATAAACCCAAAGAGCGAGTGGAAGCCAAGCTATGTGGGGTTGCTCCCATTAGGGTATCATCACATCTACTTTAGATTTGGTTCGAATATTTGTGCACCAAGGTGAGAATTACTCGGATTCTCGATATCTATTGTCGGGGTCCGGCTTGGACGTGTCCGAGAGCCATCGGAGTTCTCAAGTTTACATTCTAGAGGTATACTTTCGGTAAGGGAGGTGCACCCTCTTAGTCGTTGTTGGTAAATTTCCATTCCCTTGTTGATTCGAACCTTAGAATTTTTTTTACTTAATTGCATCACAAAGAGTATAGCACTCCTCGCAATATTAACTATTTGTATCTATTCTTTACATTTGGATGTTGTTCTTGTGAGAGGAACCCCGTTCCGCGTTTGGCAGCGTGGTCTCACACATTGTTGTTTAATTACACTTATTATTTAGAGTTTTACTCATACCATACATATAGTCTGACCCGAGTTGTTTGTTCTCTCTAAACTCTCGGGTACTCAATTATATTTGAGTAGTCCGAGAGTAGCAAGTCTTTTTGGGCTCTTTTGAAGACGACGTTCAAGCAGGAGGCCATTATCTATTTAGTCATATGTTTCCGCTGTTTGTTTAGTTCTTGTAAGTGTATTTTCTTTCAACATATGTAAAGGTGGGTTGTTATAACTGCCTAAGCTGATTGTAGTACTTTTGTGTAACTCTGATAACTCCAAGTTAAGGAGTATCCTTATGTACTATATTACTGTTATGTCAATTCAACAGTTTCGTTGTGAGATTTTCTGTTCTGTTCTTTATTTTACCCCATGACAATTTATCTTTTGGATGTTTGGGCAATGGCACACGAATACCGTGGATGTATTAAGTGTCGTTCCAAAGGGTCAGAAAGGTGGGTCATCACAGTTGGTATCAGAGCGAGGTTGAGCGAACACCTTAGCCTGATTGGGGTACAACACATTAAAAATAGGGTGAGAAGAGCCCTAGAATGAGTTAATCTTGAGAGAGCGTTTTTTATCACCCATCCTTATGATTTGTTTTAGATCCTTTGGTGTTGTTTTCGTTAAACCATTTTGGTCCTATCTTTGTATTCTAATAGTACCTGTCATTGTTCAGGTAATTGAAAATGAGTACAAGAGAAAGAAGAAGAAGAGGATCTGGAACCAGCACAGCTACAAATGGCAGAGCTGATAGAAATAGGCCAGTTGTAGAGCCGGTAGAAGAAATAGTAGTACAAGTTCAACCGCCTTAGAACTTTGCTACTCTGTGAAAAAATTATACTGCTTTGGGTGGTAAACAATGTTATCCCGCCTTTTTGTAAGACCACGACACCAAGAACTTGACTAGAAACCAAAGACAATCCATCCCGAAGATCGGTTATACACGGGTTCAATATGGATACTGGTGAATTTTATCCGAGTCCGAATCGAGCTACAATTGACAAGACACGACAAGCAAAGCTATAAGAGCCAACGTTCCAAATTTCAAGTCAATCGTAGTCCATATGCTCAAGATATGGATCGATCAGGGAGAAGGCATCAGTTCGTATCCATCAATGACTACTCTCCTTCGTATCCATCAAAGTCGAGCTAATTCGTAACCATGGGAAATTGTCACTTCGTATCCATCCGCCTCCAAGCATTGGTTCGTATCCATCAACCTCCAAGCTTTGGTTCGTATCCATCAACCACTTCTGTTCGCTTCGTATCGATCCACTGTGCTCATGCATTTCGTATCGATCAGCCAGCAGATCGATACGAAATTAGTGCTTTCCATCGATACGAAGTGGTCCACAGTTATCGATACAAATCCATCAAATACCATCGATACGAATGGGTCCTCTAAGTCATCGATACGAAGCGGAGCATCAATACGAAGAGCACTTCCTAAGAACGATACGAAGGAAGCATGGAAAGTGGAAGAAGCGGTCACTCGGCGCGAAAAGTGGATCGCTCCTGGATTGTAGCTCCGCGTCATCGATCCGAGTATGATCAATACGAATTACTATCGATCCGAGTATGATCGATACATACGAGATCAATATGAAGGCACCAGCTCACTACAAATCTAAACTTGCAACGATCATATCTCAAGATCTACAAGTCCAAATGCCACCAAATTTTCACAGGAGCTTGCATAACACCTCAAGAATGCTCATGATCGATCTCAGCCCAAAAGGAGGTGTTTTGGATCGATACGAATTGTGTACATATCGATCATCAATTGATTCCCAATGGTCAGGGATCGATCACGTGGGCCCACCCACGTGAGAGAAGAGGTCTCTCGGGATCTGAGCGAGATATTTGCAGCCTACACCTATAAATAGCAGTCCTAGGCCTTCAGAAAATGGACTTCTGACTATGGAATGCTGATACTCTGCCAAAATCTTCATTGTACCTCAAGTGCTCTGTTCTAAACAATTGTAATTAGTGAGAGTTATCAATAAACATCAAACTTTCTATAGTGAACGTAGGCTACAACGCCGAACCACTCTAAATCTATGTGTTTTTATACTTCTGTTTATTTGTTTTTGGTGTGTTTGTTAGATCTACCTCATTTTCCATTTATATTCTTCACTTTAATCTCTTCAAACACGCTCGAAGAGTGTTGTGCCCAATTATGGTACAAACACTTTGGTGCTTTCACTGAGAAAACCCAGCTCTTCTCCTGCTCTATGGATCTACTACCCTCGTTGGATTGCAAGAATCTAAGGAGAAGATCCAGATCTCAAATTCAGTAGTTCTTCCATCAAATTCATATTGCATCAAATCTAGGAGAGCTACATCATTCACCATGGCTACTACAAGGACTGCCTCGACCGCTGCAGATCAGGAAGGAAGAGATAGACAGAACCCTGCGCAGCTACCCGCCACAGACCAGAACTCAGCCAGACCTTCAGACCCACAAGGCCTTATCACCAGGAACGAGTTTCAGATGTTGTTGCAAGAACTGACCCAAAGCCGCCAGCAGCTTACCCAGCAGATCCGTGCTAACACGAAGTTAACCAACCGACTGAATCAGGAAAGACGAAGGAGATCCAGGAGGGATCAAGCTTCCTACTCATCCACTGAGAGCTCAGCCTCCTCTGATTACCATCACAGATCCACATGTCCACGACTGGATGGAAGCTACATGCAAGCTCCCGGGCATCAGTGTACTCTGAATCTTGGACAAGCAGGACCTGGTCCATCTGCTAGTCACCAGGCAGGACCCTCCTCCCAAGGAGGAACAATTCCTTATCACATTACTGATGGTCTTGCTGCCACCACCTCCATCGACTTGGAAGCTAACATTCGATGCCGAATAGATCTGAACCTTTGTCAATGCGACCGTACTCCAAGACCCTATATGCCCGAAAACCTGGAGCCAAGGAGGCGAGGTATGGACCGTCGACCGTGCCCAGGCCATCCTCGCACTATGGAACCCGACCACACCTTGGCCAAGCATGCTGTAACGCCCCACTCTAAGACCCACTGTAACAAAGAGTATTACGGGAGTAATACTGTCTGTTAAAGCGGAGAATAGAGTATATTGGAAGCGACCATTTGTAATCAAGCTATAACTATCAACTGAATACGCCGAAAGGATGGTATCTATATTTTTTTTCAAGTGGTTCGACATATTCAATAAATATTTATAACGAAATTACAATGGCTAAAGACCTATCAGAACAAGCATAGTAATAAATGATAAAACATCACAGAACAGAATCACATAAAAGATATAAAATCCCAGAACAATACATCATCAATACAGATCCAAATACTATAAGTGGGTACAAGCCACTGCCCACACATGTGAGTCAAAAATATGTACATATCAAAGTCTGAATAATAACAGAGTAGCGGAATAGTGGACAAATAAAAGCGCTATCTATCAGCATAGCAGATAATGTCCAAGCGGAAGCACAGAAGCTAAGTCCAGAGACCTAACCTGAAACAACTCGGTCTGACCCGAGCGAAAACACTCGGGTCAGGCTAGCTAAACAATCAGTAATAACTGAGATATATAATAATGAGGTACATAAATAAAACAGTACTTTTCCTAAGAGAAGAGTATTTTGAACCACATGAATATAATAACGGTCCCTAATCATCAATCAACAGTAAAAATCTCCAAAGAGAATATCAGCACCAAAGTGTTGAATAAATAAAATCGCCTCATATCATCGCGTAGCCAAAGCTATATAAAGTTGCCCATAGGCAATAATCCCAAGAGTGACCAGAGTCTGTAATCAATGCCCAAGCAAAGATCGATGCTCCAAAGAGCAATGGGGATATACTGAAAAGTCAATGAAATCAAACACTGAAAAGCAGTGTCCAGAGACACTGTGAATCCACAAGGTAATCGCACTTACATCATATGGTTCCATAGAACCAACACCGAATGGCGGTACTCGAATGGATATAAAAATCATCAGATAATACAAGTATAGCACGTGCACCGACCGGAGTCGTTATTGCCAAGTACTGTAGAGTTGTGATCGATCACTCGCACATATGCGGAACGCGCGAGATGGCGAGATCCTTCCTAGAAGGATAAAGGCCCAGAGGCACACGCCGAAAAAGTAACTGCTCCATAGAACAGGTGTCCAGAGACGGTTGCCCAGAGGCGTGGTGACCCAGAGGTCCAGTACTGGCTGCCCAGAGGCTAATGTGTCACAAACTTCTTGGAGAGGAACCCGTAAAGTGTTAACAATGAGTCACATACCCCACGTTCGCACTAAACGGTTTACAAACCAATAGCAAGCTCACATTCCAAACAATAAAAAGTCCATCTCGTATCATCGGTAAACTATACCCAAAGGTCAAAACGATCAATCGAATAGGTCGGGGATTAATCGGAAAGAAAATACACACGGTTCCATAGGCCGGAGATTTCCTAACCGTTTAAGCACCTTTCCACTTCGCTCGACGTGCTAAAAGTGAGTGTGAGATTTTTATTATAGAAAATAATGGTTCGAAACGGATTTATAATTGATTTTGAGAACACTTTAAAACGGCTTTTGAAAACTCTCCTATTATGGAGTAAATAGTTTACTAATTAAAAATAATATTATATAATAATTTCGAAAGCCATTTCGGAGTGAAAAATCCTTTTAAAACCTTTTTATAAGGTCCATGTATGAAATCCAGACAAAAATCTCAAAGAAATCGATAAAACCAGAAAATCACTGAAAATATTCCAAGTGTTGGAAAATAGTCCAAAACTGATGCAAACCCAAGTTCGGAAAATTATTCGGACCAGCAAACTGAATCCGAATGGCATGAAAATTTTTAGGAACGTAGTCCGACAATCCTACTTCAGAACGCAAAAAGAATTACTTGATTCCGACTTGAAACGAAGAAATGGCGTCGTCTCAAAGTCGGACAAAAATCACAAAACTCTAGTGTGTCAAAACAGTGCAAAGGTCCCACTTCGACGACATGGTCGAAGGGTCACATGAACTCAGATCTTGATAAAAATTTGCAGGAGCGTAGAAAAGTACTCCTACTTTGATATGCAACAAAAATCGTTCGGTTCCGACTTAAAACGAAGAAATGACAATATTTCAAAGTTGGTCTGACGATAACTGAAAAATGATCACTATTGTAAAACAATTTCTAGGTGCTACTTCGCCAATAGAAACAAAGTATCTAATGCACCCAGATCTAAACCAAACTTTGCATGGTTGAAGATCTCGACCTCATATTTTTAACGAGACCAAAAACAATGAAATCCGACAAAGGACGAGCCCGGTATGACGTCGCAAAGTCGGGGTTCTGCGCTGAAAACAACGGGAGCAAAGAGACTAAGGCCTGTAGCTATGCACTAACAGACCAGAGATGAAAAACCACAATTTTGGCATAGAAAACTTCCAATTCTGCCAAGATGAATAAAATAAAAGTTGTAGCTTAGGTAGTGTTTGGTTTGTTATTTTCAGTTTTGCGTTTTCGTCCATACAAAAATACACGACAAATGTATATTGCCGAAAACGAGCAATTTAGAAAACAAAGTTAACATAGAAAATAGAAAACAACTTTTTTTTTATTTTCCATGTTTTGAGAAATAACACAAGCACATGAAACAATCAATTCTTCCATCGTCCATATATCCCCTTCGTCCTCCCATCCGTTTTTCTTTCATCCCCTCCATCATCCCTCTATTCTTCTCATATTTGACATACATGTTGAAAACCGAAAACACAAAATTTATTTTTGAACCAAACACTACCTTAGTTTCTAAGCTTTTCGGAATGACCAAGATCGTCAAATTCCGATCGGGGATGAAAATTCTATGACTAAAACAATTCTCAGATCTAAATTCTATATCACTGTCGTTGTGCTCTCGGGGCAGTGGTAAGAATGCACAGTTTTGATGAAATTATCTTCGAAATTTCATGAAACTCAAAACATAAAACTTTTAGCCCTAAATCTAAGCTTTCCATAACATCCAAAATTATTAGATTTGGATAAGAAACGAGTAACTTATGGTCAAATCAATTTCAGGTTTTTATTTTCTCAACCCTGTAGTTTGTTGTCAGGTCAGCGACAAACAAACGTGATTTCGACCATTCAAACCTCAAAACTAGGCAAAGCACAAAACATAAAAGTTATAGGCTATAGAATAAGCTTTCCAGAACATCAAGAAAATCTTATTTCCGATTTAAGATGAATGAGATATGCCTAATTTACTAACAGTAATAAACTAATTATAATTTCAGCTAGCATATATTACAAGCACCTTATGTGCACACCACAAAATGAAAGCAAAGATGATCAGCTGTGATTCACATGTTACATAATAAAACATGTGTTACTAACTGATTACCGAAATCAAAAGATGATTAAACACATATTAGAAGAGGTTTTTAGCAATATACCTCTCTAGAAAGCAACAAAGACCACTATAGTATCAACCCAAGTTAGCAAAAGATGATTAGGAGGCTATAAGATCAAAAAAAACACATAAAACATGTGTTACCAAATAAATTTCAGAAATTAGAAAGATATAAAAACTGATTTGAGGTGGGTATTTGCATTACCTTTGCATAGAATGACTTGCATAATCTAAAACTAGAAGGAGATGAAGATAGAGGCCATTTTTGTTAAGAAGCTTTAGGAAATGATTAGGGTTTTGATTAGGGATGAAGGAATGAGGTTAGGAGAGTTTGAGATAATTTATAGAGGAGGTTTAGGGTGGGTTATTGGGCTAGGTTTAGTAACCCAATAAAAAGAGAGTTATTTACATATTTCCAAAATTTAGTCTAAGTGTTCATATATGTTTATAAAACTCATTTTTCTTATCCAAACCCGTTTAAAAATCTCTCCTAAAATATTTAACTTTCCAAAAATAACATTTTATCCTCATTTTAAATCCCATATTTCCCATTTAATTAAAATAGCCTTTTTCAAATAAATTTTTGTTATTCCAAATCCTTTTATGCTTCATTAAAATAAATAAAAATCCTAACTTTTATTTATTAATTGGTAATGCAAATCCCAGGTTGTTACAGACTCCCCCCCTTAAGAAAATTACGTCCCCGCAATTCCTTAAGATAGATGTCGTCTATAACGTCACATCCCCAAAAGAAGTGATAGAGATAAAATAGAGAATTCTCACCCACAGAAGAAGATGGGAGAAAGCCAGGATAAGAGCGTTCGATAGATTCTCTAGTCTCCCAAGTGCAGTCCTTAGGATTCGGTGATCATTGAATCTTCACGAGTGGAACCTCTTTGTTGCGAAGGCGTCTAACCTCCGAATCAAGCACACGAAGAGGTTGCTGCTCCAAAGATAAATCAGGTAAGATCTCTAAATCAGGCATAGCATGCGGCTCAATGATAGAATCAGGGTCGCGGACACACATGCGAAGCTGGGAAACATGGAACACGTCGTGCATTCCAGAGAAGTGAGCAGGTAGAGCCACACGATAAGCCACGGGGCCAATGCGTTCCGTATTAGGAAATGGTCCAACATAGCAAGGAGCCAACTTCCCTGTAGAGCTGAAACGCACAACCCCTTTCATAGGAGATATCCGAATAAAGACATGATCACCAATGGAGAACTCAAGAGGCTTCCTACGGTTGTCCGTGTAGGATTTCTGATGGTTCTGCGCCTCTTTCATTCTCTGACGAATAAGAATAATCTTCTCAGAAGATTCCCGAACTGAATCTGGACCAAGAAGGAGCTTCTCGCCAGATTCTAACCAACATGAAGGAGAATGACATGGCCTTCCGTAAAGAGCCTCGAAAGGAGCCATGCCAATACTAGACTGAAAGCTGTTGTTGTAGGAGAACTCTACAAGCGGTAAGTGATCCTCCCAACTACCTCCGAAATCCAGAATACAACAGCGCAAAAGATCCTCTAAAACATGATTCACCCTCTCCGTCTGACCGTCGGTCTGAGGATGATAAGCAGTCGAGGAATTCAGCTTTGAGCCCAAAGCTGACTGTAGGCATTTCCAGAAGTGACTAGTAAAGATAGTGTCTCGATCACAGACGATAGAGCTAGGAATACCATGAAGTCGAACGACTTCCTTCACATATAGCTTGGCAAGCTGAGGAGCAGTCCGAGTGGACTTAATAGGAATGAAATGAGCTGATTTGGTCAAGCGATCGACGATGACCCAAATAGAAGTATGGCCTGACCTCGATCGAGGCAGACCGTCAATAAAATCCATGGATATCTGATCCCATTTCCACAATGGAATCTCTAGCGGCTGAAGAAGACCAGATGGACGCTGATGCTCAGCTTTGATCTGTTGACAAGTCATGCAACGGCTTACATAACTTGCAACATCACTCTTCAGCCCTCCCAATAAAATAGGCGACACATGTCGGCATACATCTTACTCGACCCGGGATGTACAGTGTACTTAGTGCGATGACACTCGTCTAGAATGTCACGCCTAAGTGATAAATCAGATGGTACCAAAATACGGTTCTTCCTGCGAAGACACCGATGAGAATCAATAGAATAATCCGACAATGTCTCATCACTGGATCCCGACTCAAGGAGATGAATATATCGCAACAAGTCTGGATCCTGCCGCTGAGCATCGGCAATGCGATCCAATAGAATAGGTCGAGCTTCCAAGCTGAATAACAATATCTGAGGATCAGAAGACGGAGCTCGATTTCGAATATCACACATAGAAAGAGTCTCAAGAATATCCCACTCGGCTATCATCATAGAAACTACTGCTGAGTGTTTGCGACTGAGTGCATCAGCCACACGATTACCCTTGCCAGGGGTATACTGAATGTCTAAGTCATATGAGGCGAGAAACTCAAGCCATCGCTGCTGCCTCATATTGAGATCCTTCTGACTGAATAAATACTTCAGCGACTTATGATCGGTGTAAAAAGTGAAGCGTTCGCCTAATAGAAAGTGACGCCACGTCTTCAAAGCAAAGACGATAGCTGCCAACTCAAGATCATGAGTCGAATAGCGAACCTCATTCGGACGTAGCTGCCTAGAAGCATAAGCAACTACTTGATCCTTCTGCATAAGCACAGCACCGAGGCCGCTACCACAAGCGTCGGTGTAAACAACAAGATCCTGGTTACTCTCAGGAACCACAAGGATAGGAGCATGAGTGAGAAGTTCCTTCAATCACTGGAAAGAAACTTCACACTTATCAGACCAAATAAAGCGAACCCCCTTACGAGTCAGAGTCGTGAGGGGAAGTGCAACACGAGAGAAATCCTTGATAAATCGACGGTAATAACCCGCCAGACCAAGGAAGCTGCGAATATCATGAACGTTCTCAGGCTGCTTCCAATTTTGAATAGCTTCAATCTTGACAGGATCAACAGAAATACCCTCAGAAGAAACAATATGACCCAAGAACTTGACCTTGCTCTCCCAGAAATGGCACTTGGAGAGCTTGGCCCTAAGCTGATGCTGACGAAGAGTATTCAAGACGATCCGTAGATGACGAGCATGTTCTGCCTCGGATCTAGAATAAACAAGAATATCGTCGATGAAAACCAGAACGAATCTATCGATGTATTCCCGGAATACTCGATTCATGAGACCGACGAAGAAAGCCGGAGCATTCGTCAAGCCGAACGGCATGACCAACCACTCAAAAGAACCATAACGAGTGCAAAATGATGTAAGAGGAATGCTGTCTTCTACGACTCGTAGTTGATGGAATCTGGTGGCAAGGTCAAGCTGAGAGAAGACCTTCGCACCGCTCAATTGGTCAAACATGTCGTCTATCCATGGCAATGGATAACGATTTCTGATGGTCAACTCATTAAGCTTGCGATAGTCAATGCAAAGCCTAAGAGAGCCATCGGGCTTCTTAACGAAGACCACAGCAGCACCCCATGGCGAAGAACTGGACTGAATGAACTGCTTCACCTCAAGCTCTACTAACTGCTTCCTGAGTTCCTCATTCTCTTTAATAGACATCCTCGTGGGAGGACGCCAACTGGGTGGGAGCCTGAAATGAGATCGATGCGGAACTCAATGGCCCGCTTTGGCGGCAGGCCTAATACTGGCTCGAATATATCGGGGAAATCCCGAACAACAGGAATACGAGATATGTCCACCTCATCATCTCGTGAATCTAGAGAAAATAAAGTAACATCAAAAAGCCCAACATCTTGAAGAACAATAGCCAATGGAGAGGACGAGTCAGGGTGATGAATGAATAATATCCGCTCCGAACAAATAATTTTGGCGTAGTGATGAACGAGCCAATCCATGCCAAGAATCATATCAAATCCCAAATACTCCATGACGTGGAGATTTGCACGGAAAGAAAATCCACAAAGATCAATATCTATATTCTCACAGAGCAAGCTAAGGGTCGTGGATCCACCAATGGGATTCACAATCCTTAGTGAAGAAACCATACAAGTAACATCCAAGGATAAAGCATTTACTAGCTCCTTTGATACGAATGAGTGAGAGGAACCCGTATCAAAAAGAACTCTAATAGATCTACCATGAAATAAAATAGAACCTTCGAGAACGGAAGGATGCATACCTCGAGGCTGAGCTGAAGATTTAGGAGCCTTGGCAGCATTAAGCTTGCCAGATCTAGGAGGTGCAGTAGGACAAGTGGAATAATGATGACCCTCCTTCTTACAATAGCGGCAGAAAAGAGGCTTGGGACACTCTTTAAACATATGATCGGTAGATTTAGTTAAGCACGATTCAAAGATAGATAATTCATTAAGGAATATTACGGAATATAATAGATTCCTACACATATTCCTAACTTATTTATCTAAAGGTGGATATGTTCAATTTGGATCGTATTATAACGTATTGTACTACGTGTCTCTGTTCTGTGTTTATTATGCTTATTCCTGAAACCAGGCTCTGATACCAAACTGTAACGCCCCACTCTGAGACCCACTGTAACAAAGAGTATTACGGGAGTAATACTGTCTGTTAAAGCGGAGAATAGAGTATAGTGGAAGCGACCATTTGTAATCAAGCTATAACTATCTACTGAATATGCCGAAAGGATGGTATCTATATTTTTTTTTCAAGTGGTTCGACATATTCAATAAATATTTATAACGAAATTACAATGGCTAAAGACCTATCAGAACAAGCATAGTAATAAATGATAAAACATCACAGAACAGAATCACATAAAAGATATAAAATCCCAGAACAATACATCGTTAATACAGATCCAAATACTATAAGTGGGTACAAGCCACTGCCCACACATGTGAGTCAAAAATATGTACATATCAAAGTCTGAATAATAACAGAGTAGCGGAATAGTGGACAAATAAAAGCGCTATCTATCAGCATAGCAGATAATGTCCAAGCGGAAGCACAGAAGCTAAGTCCAGAGACCTAACCTGAAACAACTCGGTCTGACCCGAGCGAAAACACTCGGGTCAGGCTAGCTAAACAATCAGTAATAACTGAGATATATAATAGTGAGGTACATAAATAAAATAGTACTTTTCCTAAGAGAAGAGTATTTTGGACCACATGAATATAATGACGGTCCCTAATCATCAATCAACAGTAAAAATCTCCAAAGAGAATATCAGCACCAAAGTGTTGAATGAATAAAATCGCCTCATATCATCGCGTAGCCAAAGCTATATAAAGTTGCCCATAGGCAATAATCCCAAGAGTGACCAGAGTCTGTAATCAATGCCCAAGCAAAGATCGATGCTCCAAAGAGCAATGGGGATATACTGAAAAGTCAATGAAATCAAACACTGAAAAGCAGTGTCCAGAGACATTGTGAATCCACAAGGTAATCGCACTTACATCGTATGGTTCCATAGAACCAACACCGAATGGCGGTACTCGAATGGATATAAAAATCATCAGATAATACAAGTATAGCACGTGCACCGACCGGAGTCGTTATTGCCAAGTACTATAGAGTTGTGATCGATCACTCGCACATATGCGGAACGCGCGAGACGGCGAGATCCTTCCCAGAAGGATAAAGGCCCAGAGGCACATGCTGAAAAAGTAACTGCTCCATAGAACAGGTGTCCAGAGACGGTTGCCCAGAGGCGTGGTGACCCAGAGGTCCAGTACTGGCTGCCCAGAGGCTAATGTGTCACAAACTTCTTGGAGAGGAACCCGTAAAGTGTTAACAATGAGTCCCATACCCCATGTTCGCACTAAACGGTTTACTAACCAATAGCAAGCTCACATTCCAAACAATAAAAATTCCACCTCGTATCATCGGTAAACTAGACCCAAAGGTCAAAACGATCAATCGAATAGGTCGGGGATTAACCGGAAAGAAAATACACACGGTTCCATAGGCCGGAGATTTCCTAACCGTTTAAGCACCTTTCCACTTCGCTCGACGTGCTAAAAGTGAGTGTGAGATTTTTATTATAGAAAATAATGGTTCGAAACGGATTTATAATTGATTTAGAGAACACTTTAAAACGGCTTTTGAAAACTCTCCTATTATGGAGTAAATAGTTTACTAATTAAAAATAATATTATATAATAATTTCAAAAGCCATTTCGGAGTGAAAATTCCTTTTAAAACCTTTTTATAAGGTCTGTGTATGAAATCCAGAGACAAATCTCAAAGAAATCGATAAAACCAGAAAATCACTGAAAATATTCCAAGTGTTGGAAAATAGTCCAAAACTGACGCGAACCCAAGTTCGGAAAATTATTCGGACTAGCAAACTGAATCCGAATGGCATGGAAAACTTTAGGAACGTAGTCCGACATTCCTACTTCAGAACGCAAAAATAATTACTCGATTCCGACTTGAAACGAAGAAACGGCGTCGTCTCAAAGTCGGACAAAAATCACAAAACTCTACTGTGTCAAAACAGTGCAAAGGTCCCACTTCGACGACATGGTCGAAGGGTCACATGAACTCAGATCTTGATAAAAATTTGCAGGAGCGTAGAAAAGTACTCCTACTTTGATATGCAACAATCGTTCGGTTCCGACTTAAAACGAAGAAATGACAATATTTCAAAGTTGGTCCGACAATAACTGAAAATGATCACTATTGTAAAACAATTTCTAGGTGCTACTTCGCCAATAGAAACAAAGTATCTAATGCACCCAGATCTAAACCAAACTTTGCATGGTTGAAGATCTCGACCTCCTATTTTTAACGAGACCAAAAACAATGAAATTCGACAAAGGACGAACCCGGTATGGCGTCGCAATGTCGGGGTTCTGCGCTGAAAACAACAGGAGCAAAGAGACTAAGGCCTGTAGCTATGCACTAACAGACCAGAGATGAAAAACCACAATTTTGGCATAGAAAACTTCCAATTCTGACAGGATGAATAAAATAAAAGTTGTAGCTTAGTTTCTAAGCTTTCCGGAATGACCAAGATCGTCATATTCCGATCGGGGATGAAAATTCTATGACTAAAACAATTCTCAGATCTAAATTCTATATCACTGTCGTTGTGCTCTCGGGGCAGTGGTAAGAATGCTCAGTTTTGATGAAATTATCTTCGAAATTTCATGAAACTCAAAACATAAAACTTTTAGCCCTAAATCTAAGCTTTCCAGAACATCCAAAATTATTAGATTTGAATAAGAAAGGAGTAACTTATGGTCAAATCAATTTCAGGTTTATATTTTCTCAACCCTGTAGTTTGTTGTCAGGTCAGCGACAAACAAACGTGATTTCGACCATTCAAACCTCAAAACTAGGCAAAGCACAAAACATAAAAGTTATAGGCTATAGAATAAGCTTTCCAGAACATCAAGAAAATCTTATTTCTGATTTAAGATGAATGAGATATGCCTAATTTACTAACAGCAATAAACTAATTATAATTTCAGCTAGCATATATTATAAGCACCTTATGTGCACACCCCAAAATGAAAGCAAAGATGATCAAAGAGCTATGATTCACATGTTACATAATAAAACATGTGTTACTAACTGATTACCGAAATCAAAAGATGATTAAACACATATTAGAAGAGGGTTTTAGCAATATACCTCTCTAGAAAGCAACAAAGACCACTATAGTATCAACCCAAGTTAGCAAAAGATGATTAGGAGGCTATAAGATCAAAAAAAACACATAAAACATGTGTTACCAAATAAATTTCAGAAATTAGAAAGATATAAAAACTGATTTGAGGTGGGTATTTGCATTACCTTTGCATAGAATGACTTGCATAATCTAAAACTAGAAGGAGATGAAGATAGAGGCCATTTTTGTTAAGAAGCTTTAGGAAATGATTAGGGTTTTGATTAGGGATGAAGGAATGAGGTTAGGAGAGTTTGAGATAATTTATAGAGGAGGTTTAGGGTGGGTTATTGGGCTAGGTTTTGTAACCCAATAAGAAGAGAGTTATTTACATATTTCCAAAATTTAGTCTAAGTGTTCATATATGTTTATAAAACTCATTTTTCTTATCCAAACCCGTTTAAAAATCTCTCCTAAAATATTTAACTTTCCAAAAATAACATTTTATCCTCATTTTAAATCCCATATTTCCCATTTAATTAAAATAGCCTTTTTTAAATAAATTTTTGTTATTCCAAATCCTTTTATGCTTCATTAAAATAAATAAAAATCCTAACTTTTATTTATTAATTGGTAATGCAAATCCCGGGTTGTTACACATGCTCAGAGTGTCCAGATGCCAAACATCCCGACCATGATTCATCAAATGATTCGTGAAAGTCAGGGCCTCTCCAATGACGACTGGGGAATCTCCTGGAGTCATACACCCTTCACTAATGACATTCTTTATGCTGAACCGCCTCGCCGATTCAGAATGCCAACTTTACCAGTATATGAAGGGAGTTCAGACCCTAACTAGCACATTTTGAAGTATGAATGGCTTATGAATGTCGCACGAGCTGACGATGCGGTCAAATTCAAAAGTTTTCCTATCTCCCTCGGGGGGATCGCAACCATGTCGTTTACTCGCCTACCACCCCGATCCGTTTCATGCTTTGATCAGTTAGCTACGAAATTCGTCAAACAGTTTCGTATGAACGTCACAAGACCTAGGGATGTTAACACCTTATCCAGCGCCACTCAGGCTCCGGGAGAGATGCTTAGACGTTATTTGGAAAGAGTCCATGCCGCTTGTACGAAGATTAGTAACCCTAATGATAATTCCATATTGATGGCGCTGACTAAAGGGATCGATCCTGATTCCGAATTTGGCAATTGGTTGGCTAGAAAACCCCCTGCGTCGCTTGTCCATTTATACTCTAAAGCGGCCAAATTCTTAAGGAGAGAAGATGCTAAACAATCCAGGAAAAAGGATGACGTGGGGCCCAATGTGGAAGGCATTCAAAGTAAGATCGCTGTGAAGTAAACCGGTGAGAGTTCCGGTAAAGTGCAGTTAAATATACATAATAAGCAGAATCAGCAGAAAGGCGATGGAAATCAGGGTAATAAGCAGGATCAGAATCACGGACCGCGATGTAGAGCTCCCATGTTTGACACCTATACTCCTTTAAATACATCCTTAGAGAATGTGTACTTGTAGACCTGTAATACTGGCCAATATAAGAAGCCTGCTCCGAAGCAGTCGTCCGCAAAGTAGATTCAATCTGAAAAGTTTTGTAGATTCCATGATTGCTATGGTCACAATACCAATGAATGTCGCCATTTACAGGACATTATTGAGAAGCTAATCCATGAGAGGAAGTTGGAACAATTCGTCCGGAAGCCGTAGGCTGGAAGTGCGGGCCCATCGAATCAGAACCAAGTACAGAATCAGGCTAGACTAGAGGAACCCGCGCGTACTGGCAAAAGGTTGGTTATTAACATAGTAGGTGGTGGTCCTCATCCAGCGGATCAGAGCTGGAGGAAAATGGAGTCGTATGCCAGTTCGATTAGGCATGCGGACTTCGAGTGTTGCAGTAATCTTGATAATGGGGCTTCGGCTAAACAACAAAAAACGATGACAGACGACATCGTTTTCCAAGACATAGATGCCGATAGAGTCGAAGCCCCCACCATTGATCCACTACTCATATCAGCTCATATAGGTCCTGCTTGGATGAAGAGGATCTTAGTGGACAGTGGAAGCTCCGTGAATATTCTTTTCAAGCGAGCATATGATCAAATTAAAATGGAAGCAAAGACTTAAAGTCGTGTCAGTCTCGTATACATGGCTTCAATGGAAGTGCAACTATACCCACCGGGATGGTGGAATTACAAGTGGAGTTGGGAATTGGGGAGCGTCGGAGAGTCCGGATGTTACAGTTCATTGTGTTGGATATCAATTCGCCGTATAACGCTTTCTTGGGCCGACCGGCCCTAGCTGAATTTAGGGCAGCTATTGCCTCTTGGTGTTTAACTTTGAAATTCCCCACTGACAATGGGGTTGGAATTGTTCAGGGAGATCAGGCGGCTGGAAGCTCTTGTTATGTTGTTGAGCTGCGGGAGGCACAGCGGAGAGAGAAGGGCAAGGACGTAGTGGAATCTCTCTGCGTTTGTTTTACCGACAATTGATAGCTAACGCCTGGGCCTAGGCCCAGGCACCACAACCAGTTTCTAAAGGATCTAGATCAACGAGATGACGATTGTGAAGAGGAAGTCAAGGACAGTCAGGCTTCCCCAGCAGAGCTGACAATCGATGTTTCGATCGATGATGACGACGACTCTAGAATGATAAAGATCGGGTCTCAGCTAAGCCAACAGATGAAAAAGGAATTGGTTGAAATTCTCCGAGCAAACCTCGACGTGTTCACCTGGACACACTCAGACATGTGTGGGATCTCGCCGGACATAGCGAGCCATACATTAAATATTGACCCACGGCATGTCCCGGTCAAGTAGAAAAGGCGCGGTATCGATCCACAGAGATCTGATGCCCTAAAAGAAGAGATGGATAAACTCAAGATGAACGAGTTTATCCGAGATGCATTATTTCCAGAATGGGTATCCAACCCAGTGCTTGTCAGGAAACCAAACGGGAAATGGAGAACTTGTGTGGATTACTCAGACCTAAATAAAGCATGCCCTATAGATAGCTTTCCACTTCCCAGAATTGATCAGCTTGTTGATTCAACGGTCGGACACAAGCTCTTGTCTTTTATGGATGCGTACTCTAGCTACAATCAGATACCGATGCACCTACCTGACCAGGAGCACACCAGCTTTATCACCGATCTCGGATTGTATTGTTAAAAAGTCATGCTGTTTGGGCTTAAGAACGCTGGGGCGATCTATCAAAGACTTGTCAATCGAATGTTTGCTAGCTAGATTGGGAAGACTATGGAAGTGTACGTGAATGATATGCTTGTAAAGTCGCGACTCTCTATAAACCATGTCAAATACCTGTAAACAATGTTCAACATCCTCTGGGAGTACTGAATAAAGCTCAACCCGTTGAAGTGTCACTTCGGAGTCGCATCCGGAAAGTTCCTTAGATTCATTGTCAATGCGCGAGGAATTGAAGCCAATCCCGAGAAGATCCGGGCGATCCGGAATCTTGAAACTCCCAGAACTATAAAGCAAGTGCAAAGCCTTAAAGGGAAGATAACAGCATTGAGCAGGTTCATCTCCAAATCCACCGATAAATGTAATCCCTTCTTCGATCTGATCAGGAAAGGAAAGAAGAACTTTGAATGGACTGAGAAGTGTGAGGGCGCATTCTGAGCACTGGTTCAACACCTATCTACCCCACCTATTCTGTCAAAGCTGATTGATCATGAGAGACTATACATCTATCTGGTAGCGTTAGAGAATGTAATCAGTGCTGCATTAATTCGAGAGGAGGATCGGATACAACGGCAAGTTTATTACATTAGCAAACGATTGACCGGAGCAGAGAGAAACTAACCAAAGTTGGAAAAGCTGGCCTACTGTCTCGTCATTGCCTCGAGAAAGCTATGTCCCTACTTTCAGGCTCATCCTATCATAGTCTACATCGACCAGCCGTTACAACAGGTCCTTATGTGGCCTGAGACGTCTGGTAGGTTGCTAAAGTGGAACATCGAGTTGAGTCAGTTTGATATTGCTTACACACCAAGGCGGGCTATTTAAGGACAAGTTCTAGCGGATTTCATTGCTGAATTCACTGTACCGGAGGACTTGCCTGAAACCACTGGATCTCCCAAATACATATAGAAGCTATACACTGATGGTGCATCGAACGACCGTTTCTTAGGCGCTGGAGTTGTACTTGAAACCCCAGAAGATTGATCCGTATGTTATGCTTCGAATTTTGATTTCCGTGCAACCAATAACAAGGTCGAATATGAAGCTCTACTTGTCGGACTCAAACTCGCCAGAGACTTGAGAATTATTGTTGTGGAGATCTACTATGATTCACAGTTGGTCGTATGCCAAGTTCGGGGAGAATACCAAGCTGGAGACTGGAGGTTGGTTGCTTATCTTGCTCGGGTCCAGGAAGTGTTGAATCGGTTCGATTATTGTGCCATCTATTGCATACACCAAGGGCATAACCAGAAGGGCGATTCTCTGGCAAAACTGACCAGCACCGATGAAGCACAGCAAATAGGACTCGTCCCCATTGAGACACTTACCTCTCCGAGTATCGTTCAGGTGGAGCCAGACTTGGTTCATAAAGCCACGCCCGAGAAGGAGTCATGGATGACCTCTTTTAGAAATTATCTTGAGCATGGAGCTTTGCCCGAGCGCAGAAGTGAGAAAAGGCAAGTTCTTCGGAAAACTTCACGATTCATTAGCAAGAATGGAGTCATGTATAGAAGAGGATACTATATTCCTTTACTCCGGTGTATCACCCACGACGAAATCAAATGAGTATTACATGATGTGCACGAGGGGGAATGTGGCGATCACATTGGGGTGCAAGCCCTTGCTAAGAAGATACTCCGATATGGGTATTATTGGCCGACTGTGAATCAGGACGCATTACACTATGCCAAGAAGTGTGACAGATGTCAGAAACATGCTCGGATTCCTAGAGCCCCACCTACCGAAATCACTCAAATGGTCGGTCCATGGCCATTCTCTATATGGGGCATCGATATAATTGGACCTTTACTTCTGGCTAAAGGTGGTGCAAAGTACGCCATCGTTGCAGTTGACTACTTTACCAAATGGGCGGAAGCTGAGTCCCTTGCTACTATCACGATGAAGAAAGTAATCAATTTTGTTTTTTGCAACATCATCCGCCGTTTTGGCCTCCCACATACCATTATCACTGACAACGGAGCCTAATTCGACAGTGTCGAGTTCAAGAACTTCTGTCAACGTTTCCATATCCGGAAGAAGTTCTCAGCAGTTGCTCACCCTCAAGCTAATGGATTGGTCGAAGCTGTTAATAAAGTTATCAAATCCATTCTTAAGAAACGACTGGAGAAGGCCGGGGGAAATGGGTCGATGAGCTTCCCATGGCCCTATGGGCATACCGAACTACCCACATATCTCCAACCGATCACACTCCATTTTCACTTTCTTACGGCTTGAAAGCCGTCGTTCCGATCGAATTAGAAGTACCTTCTCATCGTGTGACTTACTATGATCCGAAGACAAATGCTATATTGCTTGCCGAATCTCTGGACTTATTTGATGAGAAGCGTGAAGAGGTTGATTTGAGGGCAGCCGCGCACCGGAGTCGAGTCGCCCGATTATACAATGCCAAGGTCCGACCCCGAACCTTTGAACTTGGCGATCTCGTGCTCAAGAGAATTTATCTGGTCCCTTCGCATATGAAGCCAACATGGGAAGGACCGTATGTTATCGAACGGAGACTTGGAGACGGCATATTCAAATTATTGACTGTTGATGGTCTTACTTTGCCGAGAGCTTGGAACAGCGAGAGTCTCCATCACTACTACACATAACATGCTTTGTTTATTCATTTAGTCTGCTCTCCAATTGCAATTTGTTTATGCATTTCGAAATTTGAACTTGTAATAAGGCAACTGACTTTGCCGTACTTTCTTATTTTAGCAATAAAATGCAATCTTTTCGAGCCAGAGTAGTGATTCTTGAAATGCGTCATGCGACCATCACAATGCACGGAGAGCTAAGTTCCATCCCATGGTGGGACTTATTCAAATATGGAGTGGCCATGATACGACCGGTCACTCGCTAAGTGAAACCTGAGCTCGGGGGCAAGCCATCACACTGAAGCCAAAAAGGATTGATACATGACAATCCTCTGACTAACTCCGGTTTCCAAAGTGCAAGCCAGAGTATAAACTTAATATCCAAAACATGGGTTCGAGGAGGGTGGATCCGTCCACCCACGACTTCGCCCATGTGCAATCTAAACTCGAGGAGGATGGATCCGTCCGTCTAACGACCTCGCCTTTCATACTCACAAGCTCGAGGAGGATGGATCCGTCCATCTACGACTTCGCTTGTTTATTCAGGGTGGATGTGACTCGACCATCCATGATCCTGATCAGTTTATCGTTCCCAGAATGAGAACGAGATCTCAAAACTCAAAACAGATGTGATTGACCGTCTGTTAACTAACACCAAACTGCCGGAGCACGAACTAGAGTATAAACGTTAATTAGGTGTGATTGACCACCCACGAATAACTCTAAGTCCACAGAGCATGGACTGGAGTATAAACACAAATTGGGTGTGACTGACCGCCCACAAATCAACCTAAGTCCCCGAAGTGTGGATGCAATTTCAATTATTAAAACGGGTTTGACTAACCACCCGAGCAACAACTTAAGTCCCCAGAGTGTGGACATAACTTTAAACATTAAGCAGGCGCGACCGACCGCCAGCATGTGAGTTCAATCCCCAGAGTGTGGATGCGATTGTCAATGCATGAGCGAGTGTGATCCGACCACTCGAACTCATCTCACAACAACTTAGTTCCGACTAAGTCAAATTAAAAGTGTTGAAAGTGAAAATAAATTATCGTCCAACCACTTCAACTCGTACCCAGGACTAGGGGCATAACTCGAGCACCAGCTACCGATTGAGATTGTACAACATTAGGACTCGACTTAACGTTTGGTTACGACTCGGAGCCATGACTCTAAGACTTAACAGCCGAACACGAGTCCTACCAAAGATTAAAGCTTCACAAGTGTACTAAATAAAAATCCAATTGCTGAAACACTTAGGCAAATAAAATCAGAGTTATGCCAAAAAAAGGCGAAAGGAGATTTATTTCATCTATCCTTTGGAAACAAAGTAGGTACAAAAAAAAACTTATTCCAAAAATTCCTACTAGCAGGGGCCGAACTCGCATCTATACACGGCCCACTGAAAGCAAAAAAGGAATTCCTACTTATATACCAAAAAGGGACACAAAGAGACATGCATATTCCCTATGTTTCTTCTTCTTCCCCTTCGGTGTCGATCCACTAGAGCTACCGCTGTGGTGCCATTTCGAACTCTTGCATTTACCCAGCTTATCCCCGGCCATGGGAAGAATTGTAATCTCCTCCTCCGAACTCATGAAAATTGGAACGCTTTTGGAATGCGTGGTCGGAGGGAAAAGGGCACTTTCTATATGAGGAGACATGGGGGTACCCCAGTGATGATGATTGTACCACCCGGAGAGACCATGCGTAAAGGGGATGGGCCAGAACCTGCCATTCCACATCCAATATCGCTACCCAGCGTGGAACTTGCCATCTCGGCACTGATCTCCACCATTATCGCCCCATCATGAGCTGCTTGAGTGTCCAGCGGGATGTTGGCGATTGGGGCCGAGGAGCTGGCTGTGAACACGCCTTCGCCCGTGACAAAAGGCAAATCTGTAAGTGGATCACTCTGATGACCGAGGAGTTCTTCCATCATATGTTTGTTGAAGATAAAAGCGCTCACATGAACTTCCTTAGTCAATGCGGTAGCTGTAGTAGTCATCGCCTTGTCACGATAGCCTCCTGCTCTTGATGCTGCTCTTGGGTTGCAGGGGGTACGGCCGATGCAGCTCATACAACTGAACGGAGATAAGAGAAAATATTAGTAACTTCTTATGATAATGCTCCAGACTTTGAATAAATTCGAGAAGTGTTCAGAATACCTTCCTCAAGTTGGCTCGTGGGTGGAGCCAGGACTCCTTCGGAAATGTGCTCGCGAGCCGGAGACAGTTGTGGCTGATCGGGATCGTAAGCAGGCACAGGTTAAGGATCGACTGCAGGGGTAGATTTAGGCTGGGTTGGCATAGGGATTTTAGAACTTGTGACATGATGCTCAACACCAGAACCCTCTTCGACCTCCGAATGTTGAGTGACGAGTTTCTCTCTTTCGAATGTGACAATGACCTCATGGAGAATCCTCCTCTCATCTTCAGTCAATACCCAGTTCTCCAGTTCAAACTCATCAATGGATGTAGTGTGGTGTTTAGCCTTCTCATCATCCACCAAGCAGCACCAGGCATTATGCAAATGGGTCGGATAATCGTTGAGCCAGCTCAGACCATGGTATTTCAGGACATTGGCGTTATAAGTGATCAGAAGGTCTTCCATATCGCCTTCTAGCCTGGCCCCCGCCGCTCCGACTTCAGCTTCAATTCTAGCCTCAGCTTCCTGAACCTTTAGAACTACCGCATCCCGCTCTCCCTTAAGTTCGACAGTCTGATCGCATACCTCTTGAGCAACCTTATTAACATCGTCCCTTTCTTTGATGACCTCGGTGTACTTAGCCTTAAGCTCATTAAGCTGTTTGAGTGCATTGTCTCTTTCAACTGTGACGATGGCATTTCTGTGGCCCATATCGTCGACTAGTTTCAAGTGCTCTTGGCTCATTTGCTCCATTTTCTTGTTGGCCTCATCGAACTTTTTTCAAGGCCTCTATCTCTGAGTTCCTAAGGGTGTCGTTTTCACCCGTGAGCACTTGAGCTATGCGGTCTTTTTGAGCGATGTCTTTTTTCAGCTGTTCATTTGCCTTTGCCCGATCGAATGCCACAGCCGAGGCTTTCTCTGCAGTTTTCTTCCATTCCCGATATTGGCTGTAGGCATGGTAAACATAGTCATGCATAGTTTTCTCTACCTCTTCTGGGATCAACTGCAAATTTGGAGGGAAGTGAAAGCCATCAAAGCAAATGTTAGGGAATTCCTTCTACAGTTGAGAAATTTGGGCGGCTCCTTCCCCCGTGAGCCCTATGGCCATTGGCGTAGTAACAATGGGAGCATCCGCCACAGTTCTGTGGCGCTGCTCTCTAGGCCTTGAAGTTTGTGGAGGCACTGGATGGCGTGGAGTTTCGGCAGTGTGCGTTCCAGAACCGGAGGGTGGCAAGTGAACTCAGGGTGGAGGAGAGCACGATCGGGAGCGGCGCCTATCTCGCCACTCTCTCTCTCTCTCTGTCTCTCTCCCTGTCTTTCTCCCTATCATAATCATCCCTATCCTGACTAGAGTAGTGGCGATCATAATCAGACTCGTGCCTGCAGAACTCTCGGTATGAATTGGGAGATTGGCGTGCGGCACGAAGGCTACTGACCATGGATCCTTTCTTCGACATTGTATCTGTAAAGTGAAAGAAGAAATAGAGTTAGTTATCTCCGCAGATTGAAAAGCTCGTGAATATTAGGTGTGTGGTGCCGTGAAGTGTGTGCATGCATGTGTAAACCCCCCTAACCAACCGGATGTAGCAGCCATACTCGGAGGGGTTGGCTCTCCTAAATCTAAGGCACCTTGAAGCCCCTCTAATCCGGTATCTTCATAAAGAGACACATCATCTGGAATGGGAATATCTGCAAGTCCTTCGAAAGGACTCTCCATTTGTGAAGAGGGGGCCTCTGAAATTACAACATTCGCTGCTGGCAGAGACATTACAATAGATTTGCGTCTCGGAACTTTGTGGGCTGCGACCTTGCCCTTTCTTATCCTCTCTAAGTGTCGATGAATTTGTGAAGGCCCGGGTGTAGGCTCGTCTCCAGCGGGCGTATTTTCATCGTCACCTTGTTCGACGATCATGATTCCATGAACTCTCCTTCTGACTTGCCTCGCCGGAGCCATTCTGAGAAATCCTTCAAGACCGATGCTTTGATCTCTATCGATTAGCCCAACGGCCCTCAGATTTTCATCAGTGAGGACCTCATCGATCTCTCCATGCTCGGCAAGCACCTCTTGAAGGGCCCTAACAATCTCCTTAAATTAAGCCCCTTCGGGCCACGAAATTGAAGCTGTGAAAGAATAGAAGTGTTAAATTCTAAAATCATGTACTATTATCCAGTTAATCGGCATAGAAGTTAAAGCACTTACGTATGGCTGGCCACCATCTGGCAAAACCCGGTGGGCACCGAACGTAGAACCATTCAATCTTGAAATAACTCGGCTTGGTCCATGCTCCGATCACCACTTG
The DNA here is from genome assembly GCA_030737815.1 of Allium fistulosum. Taxonomy (NCBI): domain Eukaryota; kingdom Viridiplantae; phylum Streptophyta; class Magnoliopsida; order Asparagales; family Amaryllidaceae; genus Allium; species Allium fistulosum. Next base: position 1,461,571,331 of record CM060902.1, read on the forward strand.
ATAGTTCCTGACTGCCTCTAAGAAAGTGAAGGATGGGTTATCTCCTTGGCTCTTTATATTGAACAAGTATCTAACTTCCTCTGGAGTTGGGGGTCGGAGGAGGTGCTCTATGAAAACGAAGAATAAGCTATTCGGCAAGGCAAACCTTTTCGAGTGCATCTGTGATGGGGCAATCTTTAAATAGGATAGCACTTCCCAAATGTATTGGTTAAATGGAGGGGGTGTCCCAACTACACATGAAAATCTGTTACACACCGTATACCCTTCCGGGGGAGTATGGGCTCTATCTTCTGCTCCCGACAATAGAAAGTCATCCCTCGACAATCCATGCCTTGTACAAATTATGCCCAGCATGTCTTCAGAGATGTTGGACGGAACCGAATCTTGCGGTTGCGATAAAGACTACTCATGGTAGCTCATCTGGAGCAGGACTAATAACTTCGGCTGCGATAGCCGGCATCTCGATTATAAGAAGAGGTGGACTCTGAGTTTCATGCGGTTGCGAACTTCCGGATTCCATGGCTAATCAACTCAGCAAAAATTAGCGTTAGATGACAATAAACATGTGTTTCCCCCAGTGTGAAGTGTGTGAATGTGTTGTGCAGTGTAGTGCTGTATATGACTTAAAAGACACTACTATATTAGAAGGATGTTTGAACAACAAAGACTCTGAAATTCAACCGGAGTGACCGTCATCGCTGACTGTCACAACCGTGCCATCCAGACTTCGGAGATCAATCCAAGTTAAAGTTCATCAAATTTGTCAAGTTACAGTTCCATCGACGAGCTTCAAAGGGCAGTCAAATATGCAGTGAAATGGTTAAGTCCAATTATGCAAGGCAGATGCTCGTCGGAGTTAAATGTTCAAGTGTGCAAAAATTTCATATCCATCAAAGTTTGGACTCGGATCGACCACCAGGAGTACAATTCGTATCGGTCATGGAAACAGCAATTCGTATCGATCATGGTACACCACTTCGTATCGATCACCCGAAAGTCATTTCATATCGATGCAATATTCCGTACTTCGTATCGATCAGCAGCGACATTTTCGTATTGATCGCTCTGGATCGATACGAGTATCAATCGTCAATCGATCAATACAAATGTCCACTTTCCATCGATATGAGACAACTCCATCAATCGATACAAAGTCGCGTTATATCTAGATCGATACGAACTCGTCCTTCATCCATCATTGATACGAAAGCTCCTACACTTCTTCTTCTCCAATCAGCCCGAGCTCCATCTCCTCCTTCCTCGACCTTGCTCTAACCCATCTCCGGCCTCCTTACTACCAGAATCGGCCGCGATTATGGGTAGAATGGCAAAAGAATTCGAGTCTCGTCATTTTAAGTTGATTTTGGCCGATCAATTACCTAATTTGAGTGTTTAGTTCGGGGGATTAAAACTTGGGTCGATTTGAAGGCAAATGCAATTTTCTTGCTTTTGAACTTTGATCGATACGAAAGGCTGGAGGTAAAATGAAAATAGATGAAATTTTTCTAAGTACAAAAAGAATTTATATGGGTGGAAAACTAGAAGGAAATGATTTGTCTCCCAGTTATGTTGACCGGTAGGAACGGTCTCCCCTCCAACTGATACGAAGTGACCTATTCGTATCCAATTACCATCGATCCAGACCACAGCTGTTTGTATCCATCAGCTCTCATCGATACGAACGCGGCAACACGGACTTGTTTGGACCATTCGACCCATCAGCCATCCATCGATGCGAAATGGCAACCTCGTATCCATTGCTTTGAATTCCATAGAAACTCGTATCCATCGATACGAAAAATTCTAAAGGACCGACTGATTCGTATCGATTACCATTGATATGAATAAGGTTTTTTTACTTCTCACATCGATCCAGGAGAGGATTGATACGAAGGGACACTCTAAAATGACCATCAAGCGTTGTTACAACTCGAATTTCATGTCAGTCCAAGAGAGGATCGACACGAAACTCGATAAAAAAAACTTGACAACGAATCGTGAATGTGCAGACGTTAACGAGAGTCGGGTTAACATACGTTCATGTATGATGAACTAACATTCAATTTTCAAAATTCACAGGAATTGAATGCTCACCTGGTGCCAATTACAATAGTGAACAACAAATTGCTATCACTCGACACTCAGTTACAACAATACACTGCATAAACATTGGCAGCTAACAATTTAGCATTTATATTACTGGAAATCAATCAAAGGTTACATCTTTTCACAAAAAGACAACAACTATTCAACGAATTAGATAGAACTTTTCGGACTGAAGATTGCAGTTTTTCAAAGTACGTCATGTTCACACAAGATGTACTTTTGAGGGCAAATGTTATGCCGCCTTTTGGCAAGGCCGTGACACCAAGAACTTGAATAGAAACCAAGGACAATCCATCCCAAGATCGGTTATACACAGGTTCAATATGGATACTGGTGAATTTTGTTCGAGTCCGGATCGAGCTACAATTGACAAGACACGACAAGCAAAGCGATAAGAGCTAACATTCCAAATTTCAAGTCAATCGGAGTCCGTATGCTCAAGATATGAATCGATCAAAATCAAGGGAGAAGGCATCGGTTCGTATCCATCAATGACTACTCTTCTTCGTATCCATCAAAGTCGAGCTAATTCGTAACCATAGGAAATTGTCACTTCGTATTCATCTACCTCCAAGCATTGGTTCGTATCCATCAACCTCCATGCTTTGGTTCGTTTCCATCAACCACTTTTGTTCGCTTCGTATCGATCCACTTTGCTCATGCATTTCGTATCGATCAGCCAGCAGATTGATATGAAATTAGTGCTTTCTATCGATACGAAGTGGTCCACGGTTATCGATACAAATCCATCAAATACCATCGATACGAATGGGTCCTCTAAGTCATCGATACGAAGCGGAGCATGGAGCATCGATACGAAGAGCACCTCCTGAGAACGATACGAAGGAAGCATGGAAAAGTGGAAGAAGCGATCACTCGGCATGAAAAGTGGACCGCTTCTAGATTGTAGCTCCACATCATCGATCCGAGTATGATCAATATGAATTACGAGTATGATTGATACGTACGAGATCGATACAAAGGCGCCAGCCCACTACAAATCCAAACTTGCATCGATCATATCTCAAAATCTACAAGTCTGAATGCCACCAAATTTTCACAGGAGCTTGCGTACCACCTCAAGAATGCTCATGATCGATCTCAGCCCAAAAGGAGGTGTTTTGGATCACTATGAATTGTGCACGTATCGATCATGGATTGATTCCAAATGGTCAGGGATCGATCATGTGGGCCCACCCACGTGAGAGAAGAGTTCTCCCTGGATCTGAGCGAGATATTTGCAGCCTACACCTATAAATAGCAGTCCTAGGCCTTCAGAAAATGGACTTCCGATTCTGGAATGCTGATACTCTGCCAAAATCTTCATTGTACCTCAAGTGCTCTGTTGTAAACAATTGTAATCAGCGAGAGTTATCAATAAACAACAAACTTTCTATAGTGGACGTAGGCTACAATGCCGAACCACTATAAATATATGTGTTTTCATACTTCTGTTTGTTTGTTTTGGTGTGTTTGTTAGATCTACCTCATTTTCCATTTATATTCTTCACTTTAATCTCTTCAAACATGCCCGAAGAGTGTTGTGCCCAATTTTGGTATAAACAAATAATTCTTTGGAACTGATGATATTCTTGGAGTTCAGAAATGGCTCCGCTCTTGTAAAAGGATATTCGGGGATCTTTAGTTAGAGGATGCAAGGAAGCGATTATTGGCATCGCGACAACTCCAAAAGTCGGCAATGGATTGGTGGGATTCAGTGACGGTTAATACTCTAGAGGAAGATTTTACTTCGGAAAAATTGAAGGAAGTCTTCGAAGCTCAGTTTATTCCGAAGGCGGGGAGGACTCAATTGTTTACGAGTTTCATGGATTTAAAGCAGGGAGAAATGATAGTGGCGCAGTATGAACATCGATTCAATGCATTGTCTCGCTTTGGACCGGGATTGATAGACACACCACTTAAAAAGAATGAGATGTTCATGGAATGACTGAGGCTAGAATTCCATCGTGAGATGAGCAATCATGTTAATGGTACCTTTACCAATTTGATCAACATAGCCTTAAGGTTTGAAGCTTTGGATATTAAGCAAGGAGTTCAAAAAGGTGTAGTGCCAACCTTTATCAGTTATCCCTGTTGTAATAAGCCAAATTTTAAATGCAAAGGAAAGAATCAGTGGTCGGGAAAGAAACCCAAAGGTGGAACTCCAAATCAAAAGAAGCAGCCCAACTTGGCCAACGTTCTTTGTTTCAAGTGCAACAAGATGGGCCACTTTGCAAATCAGTGTCCAAGTGTCTTCTGTTACAACTGCGGCCAACTGGGACACGTGAAGAATGAGTGTCGTTTCCTAAAGAAGAGGGCGCAAGGACAAGCTTTTTCTAATAAGGAAATACCATCTACTTCTACGGATCAAAAGGGAAAGTAGGTGTTGCAAGGTACATTATCCATTTATGATATTCCTATCAGAGTATTATTCCACACGGGTGCTTCCCATAGTTTTATTTCAGTTGATCTTGTTGATAAACTTAACCTTAAACCCATCTTTCTAAATAATCCTCTTTGTGTGTCGAATCCAATTGGGGGTCCTACAGACTTTAACACTATGTGTTTGAATGTGCCTATTTCTTATCGAGATCGGCACTTCTTTTCCAACTTGTTCGTCCTCGGGTTCATGGGTTTTGGGGTATTGTTGGGTATGGATTGATTATGTAAGTTTGAAGCGATCTTAGATTGTGTTAATAGAGTGGTTGTAGTAAAGGATGCAGTAGGTAGAAGCATTGAAGTGGCTAAAGAGGAGGTAAAAGATATACCGATTGTTTGGGACTTTTAGGATATTTCGATGAAGTGCAAGGTTTACCTCCTTATCGTGAAGTGGAGTTCCGTATTGACTTGATTTCAAAAACGACACCGATCGTACAACCTCCTCAAAGGTTGGCCCCAAAAGAAAGAAGGGAATTAGAGAAGCAGACGTTTGATTTATTGCAGAAAGGTTTGATCCGGCGTAGCATATCAAGTTGGGGATCGCCGATAGTTTTCATTACAAAGGCGGATGGTTCTCTTAGGTTATGTGTAGACTACCGGGAGTTGAATAAGAGGATTATCAAAAATAAGTATCCTTTACCTAGGATCGACAGCATGTTTGATCAACTCCACGGAGCTCAGGTATTTTCTCAACTGGATCTTGCCACTGGTTTTCACCAATTAAGGGTAGCTGAGGAGAGTGTACCCTTAACAGCTTTTGTACTCCTGATAGTTTTTATGAGTGGTTAGTCATGCTGTTCGGACTGACTAACACACCCACTTATTCTATGGACTTAATGAATCGAGTGTTTCGAGATTTTCTTAATAAGTTTGTTCTAATCTTTATTGATGATATTCTTGTTTATTCTAAGACGGAGGAAGAGCACAAGTATTACCTTTGAGTCGTTTTAAATAATTTAAGAAGTCATGCATTGAAAGCAAAGTTCTCTAAGTTGTCATTTTTGGAAATCTGAAGTTAGGTTTCTGGGGCACGTAGTTTCGAGAGAAGGCATGTCAGTGGATCCAGCTAAAGTAGTTGTGGTACAAGACTGCAAGAAGCCCGAAAATGCGACAAAGGTCAGAAGTTTCTTGGGATTGGCTGGTTTTCATAGAAGATTTATCAAAGATTTCTCGAAGATTGCTTCTCATCCGATAAAGTTGACGAAGAAAGATGCTAAATTTGTATGGACACCTAAGTGTGATCAAGCATTCAATGAACTGAAGGAGAAATTAACCAGTGCTCCTGTTTTGACTATTCCAAATGGGAACGAAGGGTTAACCATATACACGGATGCTTGGGGAACCGGATTGGGAGCAGTTATGATGCAACATGGAAAAGTTATTGCATATCCAAGTCGATAGCTGAAACCACATGAGAAGAATTATGCTACGCACGATTTGGTCCTCTTGGCAGTTGTCTTCGCATTAAAGATGTGGAGGCATTATCTTTTAGGTGAAAAGTAGTTATATACAGATCACAAATCTTTAAAGTATCTCTTTACTCAGAAGGACTTGAACTTAAGGCAACAATATTGGCTGGAGTTTCTAGTGGTTTATAATCTTGAGATTTTGTATGCACCAGGAAAAGCTAATGTTGTAGCTGATGCGCTGAGCAGGAATTATGCAGTTTTAGCTAATATGGAAGTTTGTCTGACTCTTATCCAATGCATTGAAAAAAATCGGCAGAGGGACGTTCGTCTTTCTCAGATAGCTAGAGCTGTTAGTGAAAATGTTTCGCCAGAGAAGTGGCCAGGATTCATGGTAGATGACCGTGGTATTCTAAGGATGAATGGTCAGTTGTGTGTTTCGGATGTGGATGGGAATAGATAGGAAGTTCTGGCAGAGTCTCATCATTCTAAACTAATGATACATCCAGGGGTCGCTAAGGTGTATCAGGACATGAAGCATATTTTCTGGTGAGAAGGGATGAAAAGAGATGTTGCTATATTTGTAAGTAGATGTGCTAACTGCCAGCAGGTAAAGGGAACTCACCAGAAAATAGCCGGATTACTTCAGCCACTTGAGGTTCCGAAGTGGAAGTGGGAGCAAATTTCTATGGATTTCATCGATGGATTACCTAGATTGAGGAAAGGTAATAAAGGAATTTGGGTTATTGTTGATAGGTTAACCAAGAGCGCTCACATCTTACCAGTCAAGGCAACAAGGACGGCTGCTAGTTTGGCTCAGTTATATGTTAAAGAGATTGTTAAGCTTCATGGCATTCCATGTGGTATTGTAAGTGATTAGGATCCGATCTTCACAAGTCGATTCTGGAAAGGTCTACATGATGTACTTGGGATAGAGCTGAGTTTTAGCACAGCTTATAACCCTCAAATAGATGGGCAGACCGAAAGGGTAAATCGTGTTCTGGAAGATTTACTTTGAGCTTTTATGCTAGACTTTGGAGGTTCATGGGAGGACCACTTGCCATTGGTTGACTTTTCTTATAACAACGGTTTTCAAGCAAGTATTGGGATGGTGCCTTTTGAGGCATTATATGGAAGGCCTTGTAGGTCTCCATCTTGTTGGGCAGAACCAGAAGACCGCTTAGTACTTGGAACATATATAATTCGTGATGCCACGAATAAGGTAGATTGGATTAGGAAGCACTTAAAGACAGCTCAGAGTCCGTAGAAAAACTATGCAGATGTGAGACATCGAGATTTGGAGTTCGCAGTTGGGGACTATGTATTCATCAAAGTTTCTCCAATAAGAGGGGTGATTCGGTTCAGAAAAGGAGGAAAGCTAGCTCCTCGTTTTATTGGACCTTTTAAGATACTCAAGATGATAGGAACTCTTGCATATAAAGTGGAGTTACCAACTAGATGGTCAGGCGTACATGATGTCTTTCACGTATCCCATCTACATAAGTATGTACATGATCCTACTTTGATTATTCTGCCTTCTTAGCAGGAGGATGTGGAAGTTGATCCTAACATGACCATTGTAAGGTGGCCTCTTAGAATTGTCGATCGAGATAAGAAATGATTAAGGACTAAGGTTGTGGACTTGGCCAAAGTATAGTGGAGTGCAGATCCCAGAGATTGCACTTGGGAGACTACAGATAGTATGAGGGAAGCATACCCTGAGTTGATGTTAGGATGGTGTTGTTTGTTTATATGGATTATGTATGCACTGTTTGAGATATAATTATTTAGTGTGTATTTGTTGTATGGGTTCGAAGAAAAATAAAAAATATGACTGGAAATCGTTTTCCGAATTTTCGACTTCACATCTTCTAAAAGTTGTTCGAAACGTTGTGAACATTTTAGTATACATAAAAAAACATTTATAAAACAAATAAGGATTTATAAATTATAATAAATATTTATTTATAATTTGAGAAAAAAAGGTGATGTGACAATTTCCTAAGTTTAAAATTAAAACAAAAGGCAAATGTCACATCAATGAAACATGTTTAAACATGATTTGATATTTTTGAAACTTGAGTTTTAAATGCATGTTAGTAAGGGGGAGACAAGCATTGTTATGTGGCAACCATGGATAGGGAGGTATAAGTGGAATTAGCCACTTTGCATGTGATTATAAATAGCAACTACATGCTCTCATTTTCATTTTCTTTCCAAAATTTTACCTTCTGTTCTCATGGCCATAACTCTCTCAAAATTACGCCAAATAAAGAAATTAATTTTTCAAATTCAAGAGAATTGAGTCGGCTACAATTTTCATTTACACCATTTCTTCAATTTTCGAGTGTTATTAGGCCAAAAATCCATTTCTTTGCAAAGCATTTTCGGACACAGATTTTCAAGTCAGAAAATACCTCTTCTTCTTTTAGCTATATCTCCCTCAAAAATAAATCCAAATTAAGTAATTCTTTTTTTAAAATGTAGAGAAAATAATTTCAAAGAAATTTATCTTTGATGACTTCTCCAAATTCCTAGAGTAACATAGCAAAAAATTCATGAGAAGATGACTAAATTCTAGGTTGTTTGGTTAGCTTTTAGGTGAGTAAAACTCGCCTTTTTAACTAAAGTTTTTGACTTTATTTCCCTCACATTATTGTAACTATTTAAGTCACTTGATTATGCATGTTTGTTGTAATGTTTGTTACTTGGTTGCTTGTTAAAAAGTCGACACTTTGAGTAGTTAGTAAGTAATCAAAATTAGTTTTGTAGTTCGAAGTAAATTTGTATAAGTGATGCCTTCTTTATGTTCATAAATATTATTTACTTTGTTTATATGCCATGTATATGTTATGTGATGTGAGGCTTGGATGAAAATCATTATGACATGAAAGTAGTTCACGAAGTGTCCGTGTAGCGGCTATCGCTATATCGGCACTTTCAGAAAACACTATCTCTTCGACATCTTTTGTTTTACTTTCGAGCTTGGGTTTTACTTTATAAAGTTAATTAATTTTTGAATAAGGATGGATTTAAAATTAATTTACTAATTTAATAATTATTTTAAATTTAATTAATTACTTTAATTAATGAAGATTAAGGATAATTAATTATCTTAAAAATGATGTGTTTAAATTAATTAATTACTTTGTTGATGATGTTTAAAATTAATTAACCATTCTATCTAATGATGATTAATAATTAATCTCTTAAATAACTATTGATTAAAGTTAATTAATTATTTTAATTAATGATGTTTAAAAATTAATTAATTACTTTTAAAGTTAATTAATTAGTTTAAATTTAACTAATCTTTTCCATTAATGATATTTTAATTTAGTTAATCCTTTTTGGTAAATGATTTTTTAAAATTAATTAATCGACTTAATTGATGAGATTTAAAATTAATTAATTAATTTAACTAATGATGTTTTAAAATGATTAACCCTTTTTAATTATGGGTAACTAAAGTTAATTAATCAAATTAATTAACGAAGTTTAAAGATAATTAATCAAATTAATTAACGAAGTTCAAAGATAATTAATCATTCCTATTAATGTTAATTAAAGATAATTAACCTATTTAATAAGGATGTTTTAAGTGATTAAATCTTTTTTATAATGGTTTTTAAAGTTAATGAACCATTTTTACAAAGTTGTTTAAAGTTAAAAACTTGTAATGAGAAGCCCAAGCACAAGTTTGAATTTAAAACGGTAAAAGTTTGATTCGGTTATGGAAAGAAATTTCCGTTAACGATATCACTTATATGGAAAGAATTTAGTACTCTTCGCACTAAACGTCGAGGTGTGGAAACTTGTCACAATCTCGAAAGTTAAAATTGTCGTCAAGGCAATGCCTAGAGGTAAACTACCTTCAGCCTACTTCGTTTTTAACCAAGAAATAGTACAAGTTTGAAATCGACGAGTAGTGGTAGGAATATGAGGTTTACTGTCCATTTACATTCATTTTTTTATCTTCGTTGCTCGGTTTGTCGACTATCGATTACCTCAGCCTTCTTTGTATTTCGTTATTCTAAGACGATGTGTTGCTCCCTTGAGCTTTGTTATCCTTTTTCAGAAATGACTAAACCCAAAGAGCGAGTGGAAGCCAAGCTATGTGGGGTTGCTCCCATTAGGGTATCATCACTTCTACTCTAGATTTGGTTCGGATATTTGTGCACCAAGGTGTGAATTACTCGGATTCTCGATAACCATTGGCGGGGTCCAGCTTGGACGTGTCTGAGAGCCATTAGAGTTCTCAAGTATATATTCTAGGAGTATACTTTCGGTAAAGGGGTGCACCCTCCTAGTCATTTTTGGTAAATTTCCTTTCCCTTGTTGATTTGAACCTTCAAATTTGTTTTACTTAATTGCATCGGGAAGAGTATAGCACTCTTCGCGATGTTAATTATTTGTATCCATTCTTTACATTTGGATGTTGTTCTTGTGAGAGGAAACCCGTTCTGCGTTTGGTGGCGTGGTCCCACACGTTGTTCTTTAATTACACTTATTATTTAGAGTTTTACTAATACCAGACATATAGTCTGACCCGAGTTGTTTGTTCTCACTAAACTCTCGGTACTCAATTATATTTGAGTAGTCCGAGAGTAGCAGGTCTTTTTTAGGCTCTTTTGAAGACGGCGTTCAAGCAGGATGCCTTTATCTATTTAGTCGTATGTTTCTACTATTTGTTTAGTTCTTGTAAGTGTATTTTGTCTCATCATATATAAAGGCAGGTTGTTATAACTGCCTAAGTTGATTGTAGTACTTTTGTGTAACTCTATAACTCCAAGTTAGGGAGTAGTCTTATGTACTATATTACTAATATATTCTATTCAACAGTTCCATTGTGAGATTTTCTGTTATATTCTTTATTTTACCCCACGACAATTCATCTTTCGGATGCTTGGGCAACGGCACACGAATACCGTGGATGTATTAAGTGTCGTTCCTAGGGGTCAGAAAGGTGGGTCATCACAAGTTGTTATTAGATGATGGTATATTTTATTAGTTGATTTGGAGATAAAATTAAAACCCTAATTTAGAAAAGTAGTTGATTATTGATTTAAAATTGATGATTATTGTGTATTAGTTGATTATAATAGTGTGTTAGTTGATTTGGAGATGTTAGTAAGTGGTTTGATTGTTTAATTTGTAATTAAAAGTAAGGGTTAATTTAAAATTTGAAAATTAGTATTCATTGATTAATAAGCGTATTGATAAGTTTATGCAAATGTTTGTTATAGTGGAAAATAATGTTTGTTATAATTTGGAGATGTTACAGTTTACGTGAAAATTAGTGTACAATTAATTAGTGTATAAAATTAATTTATTTTACTTTGTTACTATTAGTGCTAACTTCTAATTTTAGCTTACAAAATGTGTAAATTAAAATGTTATTAGGTAAAAGAATTTGAAAATATGTTATAAAGCATATAATTTAGGTAACAAAACGTTAAGAAAAATTATACTTAAATCGAATTTGTAAAAAGTCTAAGAAATGAAGATAACAACAGCGAATATTGTACTAAAATCGATTTTGTAAAAAGTTAAGTAATGAATATAACAACAACAAATATTCTATTGAAATCGAATTTGTAAAAAAATTAAGAAATAAATATGAAAACAACAAATATTGTACTCAATTTGATTTTCTAAAAACTTAAGAAATGAATATGACAAGAACAAATACTTTACTCAAATCGATTTCCTTTAAACTTAAGAAACGAACAAAACAAGAAGAAATATGCTGCTGAAATCGATTTTCAAATAAGTTAAAAAATGAATATAACAACAACAAATAATGTACTCAAATTGAATTTCTAAAAAGCTGTGAAATTTATATACAAGAACAAATATTGTACTAAAATCGATTATCTAAAAAAATTTGAAAGGAATATAATATTGATTTTTAAAATAAGCGTTAAGTATTATTATAACAAATACAACAACCACAAATTAAAGCCTTTAGTCGCAAAAGGTTTTAATTTATTTTAGAAAATACAACAACAAAAATACTCCCCTTGGATGCAAAGTTATGTGTAGAAGAGAAGTGAAGTGAAGTGCTGTCGAAATTAGACAGAAGTGTGGTGTGTGAAGCCTTTAGTCCTAAAAGGTTTTACTTTATTTTAGAAAATAAAACAACAACAATAAATCACTTGGACGAGAAGTTGTGCATAAAATAGAAGTGAAGTGAAGTGCTGTCGAAATTACTAACCTATTTTTTAAAATTAGGAACAATGTTCGATTATTTTATCGACCGTACATGGATGTATGAAGTCAGAACTGGAATGAAAGGTTCGGTGAAAGAACATTTCTACAATGATGTACACGAATTTATTAGATTCGGAATATCTAATAATCGAAATAACGAAGAACTTCGTTGCCCTTGTAGTAAGTGTCAACATTTGAGGCATTGGAAACCAGATACAGTTAAAGTACATTTGTATAAATCTGGATTTGTGCCAAATTATTATTTATGGGATCGTCATGGAGAACTTGTTGCATCTACAGCGGATCCTGTTGCATCAGAGATTGATGTTGTTATGGTGAATCCAATAGAAGGTGTGGTGGAAGATGCATCACGATCAATGTTCCCTACCATTCAAGTTGGTAGTGAAGACATCAATGTCGAAGAAGAACCGAAAGTGGGAGCAATTTTTTTTATGATTTATTGGATGCCTCTAAGAGACCACTGTGGGATGGTTGTAAAAGTGGAACCGAATTATCAATAACCGCTGAATACATCACTATGAAATCAAAATTCAACTTTACAGGAACTGGATTTACAGCAGTTGTACAAGCTGCAAAACGGCATGTGTCACCCAATAATCTGATGTGCGACAGTCGTTTTAAAGTGAAAACACTTATGTCGGCTTTCGGTCTGCCTTACCAAAAGGTAGATACATGTATAAAAGGTTGCATGTTGTATTGGAAAGATGACATTAATCTTAGGAACTGCTAATGAGGAAAGATATAAACCAAGAAAAAAAGAAAGGAAAGGAAGTTCCATACAAGAGAATGCATTATTTACCAATTACCCTTAGACTTCAAAGGTTATATGCGTCTTCGGCCATAGCATGTCATATGCGATGGCACAGCGTGAGAAGACAGGCAGAGGGAACTTTAACACATCCATCTGATGGAGAAGCATGGAAACATTTCGATAAGACGTATCCCCCATTTGCTGCAGAGAGCCATAACGTCGAACTTGGTTTATGTACGGATGAGTTTTCACCATGCTCCCAGTTTGGTAGCAAATATTCATCTTGGCCTGTTATCGTTACTCCTTATAATTTACCTCCGTGGATGTGTATGAAAACTCCATACATGTTTCTCACTATTTTTGTCTCTGGCTCTGATGATCCGACACAAGGAATCGATGTTTATCTACAACCATTAATGAAGAGCTGAAAACATTATGGCTTGAAGGTGTTGAAACATACGACATTAAAAAAAAGGAATTTTCGTATGTTTGCTTCATTGTTATACACTATTAGTGATTTTCCTGCATATGGGATGCTTTCAGGTTGGAGTACGGCTAGTCGTCTAGCCTGTCCTTATTGCATGGAAGAAACAAGATCATTTTCTTTATGGTATGGAAGGAAAATTTCTTGGTTTGATTGTCATTGGTGTTTTCTCCATCCCAATCATACTTTTAGAAGAGAGAAAAAAACTTCAAAGCTAACAGAGGAGAGAATATGCTACCACCAAAGATTTGGTTAAGCGAAGAAATATATGAAATTGTAAAGGACTACCCGAAGATACATGAAACTGGAATACAGACTGAAATTCCAGGTAAATCGGACATTCATAATTAGTGCAAACAAAGTATATTTTGGGAGTTACCTTATTGGAAAGATCTCCTACTTCGACATAATATTGACGTGATGCACAACGAAAAAAACGTGTTTGATAACGTGTTTAATACAATTATGAGTGTCAAAGGGAAAACTAAGGACGATCTGAATTCAAGACTCGATATAGCACACTTTGTAAATGTCCTGAACTTAATATAAAGCCCAATGACAATAAAAAAACCCAAAGCATGCTATGAGCTATTCAACAAGCAAATAAAACTCGTGCTAAAGTGGGTGGAAGGACTTAAATTCCCTGATGGGATGTTTTCTAATCTGCGTAGATGTGTTGACTTTAAAAACAGTAAATTGAGTGCGATGAAAATTCACGACTGTCATATCATGATGGAATATTTATTGCCAGTGGTTTTCAAAGAACTGTTGCCCATAAAAGTGTGGAGTGTTATAATAGAATTAAGTCTGTTTTACAAACAGCTTTGTTTGACAACGTTAAAAATCGACCGTATATGTAAACTTGAAGTAGAAATCCCAATACTGCTATGCAAACTGGAGAAAAAGTTTCCGCTAGGTTTTGTTAATGTAATGGAGCATTTACCTATTCATCTTCCATCTGAAGCTCTTCTTCGAGGTCTTGTGCAATATGGATGGATGTATCCAATTGAGAGGTAATAGTAAATATCCGTAAAATTGTTGTTAGTTTAAAATTTAGATTTACGTAAGTGCATTTAAATTGAATTAATTTTGTAATAGGTACCTGAATCATCTGAAGAAAAAAGTTAGACAGTAAGCACGAGTTGAAGGTTCAATTTGTAAATCATATCTTGAAGAAGAAGCTTCATTCTTTTTCTCTCATTACTTCAATGACCATGTGAACATGTCATTTGTAAGTGGTCTTCGTGATGATGTAGCCGTTGAAGAAGATTATTCATAGACAATGTTGTCTATTTTTAGACAACATGGCTGACCTGCTGGAAAATGTGTGGAAATATGGTTAGACGATAGAGATCAACATGTAGCACACACATATGTTCTTCTTAATTGTGCTTAAGTTACACCATTTGTTAGGTAATAATAATTCATATTTATTTTAATGATACTTACATTTTAATCGTAATATAACATATAGTACATATATATTCGCAGTATTTATGAATCACAGCATCCTTCTAGCGATCTCAGTAAGGAATTTTCTAAATGGTTTTCGAACTACGTTTATGATCCAAGAAACAACGTCGTTGATGAAGGATTACAACATCTTACGCTTGGACCAAAAAGAAATGTCAAGGCTTATCCAATATTCTTCGTCAATGGATTTAAATTCAACACCAAGGATTATGGTGTTGAAAAATTAACATATAATGGTGGTGTATTTGTCAAAGGAAGTGACGATCTAGATGAGCATATAAAATATTTTTACGGCGTCTTAACACAGGTTTTGGAATAGACATATTATGTACAACCTGCAGAAAAAGTTTTTTTATTCAAGTGCAATTGGTTCAGTAATATTCCTAGTTCTGGAATCAACGTGCACAAAGATTATAAACTTATAGAAATAAAGCACACCTCACATTACTATAAGTATGATCCTTTCGTATTGGCCAAGAAAGCATCACAAGTTTATTTTGCTCCGTATCCATTCTTAAAAAGAGTTAAAGCATATTGGTCTGCTGATTTTAAAACAGAGGCAAGATTTACGTTTGATGGGATTAATATTCCTGAAGAAGCAGCGTATCAAATGGATCTTGAACCAAATGTTGAAATAATAATAGCTGATGATATTGATTTGGGTTTGTTAAATGATGAATCAAATGTTTTAATAGAAGCATTTGAGAGTACATAAGAGAACGATATAGAGTACGAGACCAAGACTGAATCAGAAGACGACGAAGACTGAAAATTTTGAATTTTTGTATCAGTTGTTGGATAATGTATATTTTGAGTTTCAGCTGTTATCAATAATGATGATTATGTTGTGAGTTATGTCTTATTGTTTTTTTTAATTATGTATATATACTCGAGAGATCTTGTCCCATTTATGACGTTTTAGTGCAATTTTTATGTGATGATGATTATTCAAACATGTTTTGTAATAATAAAATGATATTTTTTTATTATATGAAATGATATGTTTGTAACAGATATGCATAGGAGACATTCTAGTAGATCTCATATATGAGCTGACTTTGGAGGAGGAGGATCGTATCTGGGATGCGCTCATTAACCCGCCTACTCGGAATAGGCGACATGGTTATGGAAATCAGGAGGTAAATGACTTCATTAACTAATATATGATTATATTTAATTCTAAAGCAAATTATATTCCAATCAAATAATTTGCAGGCAGCGATGACCTAGAGGGCGTATAAGAGATCCCAGGCCGAGGAGGAGATAGCTCAGCTCCGTCAGTAGATGGCAGAATTCAATGACTGGTGGAAGGGCGGAGGACTGGCGCGGCTGCTTGATGAGCGGATTGCGGCCTTTTTTGCAGAGCATGGGAGGATGCCTGGTGAGAATGGGTTGGGAGATGATGATGATGATGAGTAGGTACGGATTTTTTTGGCTTGTAATTATTGACTTGTGTTGATGGAGTTGGTACTTTATTGATGGTTGTGTATAGTGATGATTGTGGATTTGATGAACATTAGTATTTGTGTAGATATAGTTGTGTTGGTTGATGGAATATTGGTTTCAATTGATGAAAGTTTATGTAAATATTGATAATTACATTATGTTTTTAATTATTTGTGATATGTATGAGATTATACGTTGCATATGATGTTAATGGTTGTGATATTGAGTTTATAAGTGTTGGGAATGAAGCGAGATTGATATATGATGTGTATTGTGTAGTTTGGAAGGCTTAAAGCACAGTGGGAAAAACTGGGCATTCCAGATTAGCGACGGCTGGCGACGGTCTGGTGGTCATAGGTTTGAGGCGTATGGCGACGGCTAGCGACGACCATTTTGTCCCAGCATTGTGACGGCTAGCGATGGCTAATTTTCTTAGAAAACCGTCACTAGCCGTCGCTAAATAGGCGACGACGCCGTCGCTATTTTACTAGCGTCGTCTTGTTTTTCTTTGGGTTTTAGCGACGGCTGGCGTCGGCCGCCGATGGCTTATAGTCGTCGCTAAAGGCAGCCGTTCCTGTAGCGAACAACAAATGGATTGCTGGTAAATTTTATTGTACAACTTTTGTCGGTAGAAGACCATGTCTGAGCAGCGAAAGCAAAATTTGCTACCCAAAACTATTGGGCACCAATATTATAATTTAGTATTACTACTACTACTACTATAAACTTAGTTAATTTTTATAAAACTTAGTTAAATTATTATTATTATTGTTTATAAAACTTAGTTAAATTATTATTGTTACTATAAATTAAGTTAATTTTTATAAAACTTAGTTAGCTTGGTTAATATATTATAAATTATTATTATTATTACAAACTTAGTTAATCATCACCATTATTATTATAAACTTGTGAATTTTTATAAAACTTATTTAACTTAGTTAAATTTTTATAATACTTAGTTAATTTTTATGAACTTATTTAATTTTTATAAATCTTGGTTAATTTTTATAAAATTTAGTTAACTTAGTTATATTATTATTATTATTATAGATTTTGTAACGACCCAGAATTTTGTCATTTGATTTTGAATATTTAATTAATTTTAAATATTGTAATAGTCGAGTTTTTATAATTTAAAAACTTGAATTCGAATATAGGGATTATTAAATCTTTGAATTTATGGATTAATATTTGGACAGTGATTCAAATATGGGGATTTTTAAATTTAATATTAATCTAATGGATTTTAATGGTCTTATTTAACTCCTTTTAAAGTACAAATCATAATGGTGAATTCATTTTGTAAATTTATTTTCGATAATAAATAATTCGGATAATTAATTAGAACACTTATTTTTATTATAACGACTCGATTTTTATTAACATATTTTTAATTTAGTTTCTTTGATTTTTCGATAATTTTTATTTTGGAAATTATTTAAAGTATCATTTGACGATTTTTTGACAAACAACGGTGTATTTGTGATTTTACAGAATACGTTAACCGATGTAGATTATTATTGTTTTGACGTCGCGACGTTGTTTAAAGCGCGACTGTATTTTTGTTTTGTTGTTCACAGTTCATACGCGAACAGAAATCTGTGTGGCGAGACGGCGAGATTTGAGATTTAAAACTTAAACAAAGACTTAACTAAATCAAAAACACGTTTTCCTCTTCCTTTTAGTTTGTTGTTCCATCAAATTATACCAATCAAAGAAATGAAAAAAAAATGTTTTAAAAACTTCAAAAATTCATATCTCAAAATCTATTTAGTGGAAAATTGTAAACAAGTTTCTTTGGAATTGTTCTGAGGATATCTTCAAGATTATATGGGGTTTGAGGTGTGCTATAGATTAGTTTGACAGTTTATGAGTGGGTTAATGAAACTAGGGTTTTAGATTTGGCGGGATATGAGTGAAGATGGAGGGAATTGAAGGTGACGTGGGGTTTGTGGCGTGGAGGAGCATGTTTCGGTGGAGATTGGTGGGGTCCAGCCATGATCTGGGGGGTCCGACGTGCTACAGGCGAAGGGAAATGATAGCACGTCGCTTTTGATTTAGTCGTGTCGTGCTCCTCATCGTGGGGTGCTTTGAGAAGAGATCGAGGAGGTGAGTTCATCGGAAGTGGTTGGGTGTTGTTTCGTCGACTAAGGTGGAGAAATCATGAAGAGATGGTTAGTGTGCACATTTTAGTGTGTATCTCTTGTGCAGGCGGGTAATTAAGGAGATAGGGGAAAAGAATTAAGCTAGGGTAATTATAATTAATGATTCTAATTAGTTTAAGAATGAATTATTTAATTTCAAAATCGTGTTTAATGAATAACTTTCTCATACGAGGTCCAATCGAGATGGAACTTTTTTCTTTTTGCGCTTATAATGGAGAAGGCTTCGGGAAGGAATTGGTTTGGTTGAATTTGAAGTAAGTTGAAATTTGAGCTAAAATTGGACGTCGTTCGATTTTAGTTCAGACCGGAACTTTTCGGCGTCAACTGGAATTTTGGTAAGTATAACTCACCTCTTTGGATAAATGAGTATGTTATATAGTAGATAAATTTTACTGTTTGTATTTGGTTGAAATTATTGGTTTGGTTAAAATACTGCTTTTGAAAAGCGATTGACATTTAAAACTGAAATACAGAAAATTGTTGAGAAATCTGAATATCTCGATATTGTTACTTTTAAATTTCCAGTTATATTCATGTTGTTGTATTTTAGTTATATACTTGTTGTATAGTTTGTTAAATGTTGAAATCTGATTGTCGGCCATTTTGGATGTGACACCGACATATGTGAAAATTGAACCTTTTTAGTAGAAAATGTAGCTGTAGCGCTGGTTAAGTTCTATAGTAACTATTTGGCCTCGATATAGTATTTTTTTGAAATACTATAATTTATTGATTTGGTTTGAAAATGTTTTGATTTGGGAAAATGATTTTAAATCTGTCTGTTTTGGAATTTCTATGATATTTTAATTTAAAAGAGTTTTTAAACTTTTCTATTTTATTTCAACTTCTTTTATTTTTCTTTTCTAATATATATACAAGTAAATGTTTTAATAATTATTTTTGGAAGCATTTGTTTTAATAGATAATTATAATAATAATAGTTGTATTCAAAAGTATATAAAAAAGGGTTACCTTTTATTTAAAAGTGATTTTTATTTTTAAAGAAGATAAAATTTATTTTAAAAATAAATATTAGTAAGACATTTTATATAAAATGTTGTAAATAAAAGAATGGATTTATAAATGGTATCTTATAAATTTAAGAAGAGTCTTAGAAGTGAAATTTTATAAAATGGAAGATATTTCTATTTGATAAATTTAAGAAATAAATCACATTTGTGGATTTATAATAAGATGTGGAATGCTCGATTTAGAGAAAGTAGTTGGATCTATTTTGGAAACTGGAAGTGTGATAAATTTGGAGATGTATAAGTGGTGTTTTACAAATTGAAATGAATTTATTAAAGGAGATCAATATCATTTTGATAAATTGGAGCAATAAATTTCATTTGGAAATTGATTAAAATATATGGAAAAATCGTGTTATGGAAAACATATGAGTTTTATAATGATATTTGGAATTTGTTTGTATTTAGAGTCTGGTGTTATATTTGAAGTTGATTTAAAAAGGGAGTTTTGGTAATTTTATTTAGAATAATTATAAAAGGAATTTTTATAAATGAATTTGGAGTTTAATAAAGAGATGCAAATAAGTTAAGGATTTATAAAATAAGTTATAAATGGTATTTTATAAAAAGAAGCTTTTATAAAAGATTTTATAAATAATATAAAAGGTGTTTATAAAGGAGACATTAAGTAAAGTTTAGGAACTTATACAACGATGTTGTAATTATGTTATATAATTTATAGAGGAATTTATAAATAATATTTATGAAAGAAATTTTATAAATGAATTTAGAGCTTATACTTATAAAGGAATATCCATAAAAGAGTTATTTTATAAATGAGATTTGATTTCCCAAAATGACCTTAATTATGGTGGTATGGAATATTCTTTTCCTTGCTTAACACCGATGGAATAGTGTTTGAGTTATTATTTTCTTTGTTTAAAATGACACTGTTTTAACCCAAATTTAAGTGTGGTTCGAAATAAAATCCTTCTTAAGAAATGTAAATATACTTATATTGTTAAAATAAGTATATGGAAAAATTTTCCTAAGTTTTTAAAATGAAATGGTTTGTGAATATACTTATACAGTTGAGATAAGTATATGAATATTTTTCAAAGTATGAAAAAGTGTAGAGAAGGGTTTGTGAAATATATCTTTGTAAAATTATTTTGATACAAGTATTTGCAAAGTGGTTTTAATTAACGAAATGGTAAATTAAAGAGGCTAATAGATGCTTTGTGCTTAACCAGTACTATCTTCCTTATGGAATTAAAATCTGGATGTATTGTTTGTTTGTTTGATAGTTAAATAACCTACTATCAAATGTTGGACTATTTTAAACTATCTTTGTCGGCTTTGAGAGACCGGGATAAGATATATTATCCGAAAACCACTTTGAACCAGCATAAGCACTTCGAATTGGAATATCTTGAAGAAAATCGAAGACGGAGCTCTTTGAAGTGCAAGGGCTACTTGCTATTAATCTTGAGGATGATTCCAAAATGGATGTAGTAGAAGTAATGCCTTCGGTTTGTTCTTATCCGAAACAACATGTATGTATGAATGCAGGCTTTGCATTGTTTCCTGGAGGGCAGTGTTAGCATTCAAAGTGAGATTGCTGTCTAAAAAATAAAACGTAGCCTCAAGCCTCATCAACCGGAAATGACCAAAATAGGGGATATGTTCTAGGCTATGTGGGTCGCACCTATTAGTGTACTGTCATCACCCTTTCTATATATATATTTATGGATTTGGTTGTGCATGAGAGCTCTCGGGAAAAGGTTGTAAAGCAACAGGGGTGATGAAATATTCTGAACTATCCAGTAAGGGGTAGGGCCGGTCCTGATTCATAAGAGGTCCATGTGAGGTCCTTGGTACATTTTTCTAGATGTATACTATGACAGGCGGTACCCGGCGCCTTGACATTGTATGGAAATCCATTCTCCAATAAATGCCTTACGGACTTAGTTGTATACCTATTATGCTGGAATTTAATTAATATAACAATTAGAGCTATGATTTAGTATTTACTTTAAACCCCTAGACACTATGGTAATATCGTAAGAATTCATATGAAATTTTTGGTTACCATAAGGTAAAGACCCATCCGTGTTTATATGCTACGTGGTCTTACGAGATACCTTTATTTTCAAAGGTTTTTACAACATTAAAATTCAATTGAGGTGTGTTTCTCATGCTGGTTTACCAAATTTATCCGGATGTTATTTTACTTATAATGCTCGGGTCAAACTGAGTATATTTTCATATCTAGTTTGGATGCCTTGGAGCTTCAGGAGACGAGCTGGACATCTAAGACATCTCTCGTATATTCCTTATTTCCGCTGCATGTGTTCTCTATTTATCAGCATTTGTAAGGATAGGTTGTTATATCTGTTCAGGCTGATGATTAGCGACTAAGTGTATTCTGATTTTGATGTATGTATATTACAGTTTCTTTTGTACAGATCTATTGTATATTATATATTACCCAACACGATGTGAGATTCTATTATGTTTTTCTTTCTTTTTCCTCAACAATCTGTCTTTCCGGCACTTGCGTGCTCGGCAAGTGAATACCATGGATGTATTAGTGTTGACTTTTTGAGGGTCAAAAAGGCGAGTCATTACAACGTGGTATCAGAGCTTAGTTTGGATGGACACTTAGGCTTTGGTGGGGTCAACTCATTTGAGACAAGGTAAGTGAGACCGTAGGTGAGTTTGAGTATATTATATATATGAGAACGTAATTATTAGTGGTATAAAAATGTATTATATTGTGTTGATTTATCGGTTGAGTGGTTTATGAATTCTAGTCGATATAGAATGAACAACTATATCAATTGGGGTTTCTAAATCCTTGAACAAGGCAAGCAGACATAGTATTGTTTTGAAATTTGGTAATTGAAATAATTTTACCTAGATTTTCTTTTATATATATAACAAAATAAATTTTCAAAAATTAATATAGTTATTTTGATGTGCTGGTTGTTAGAGAATGATAATATTCGATTATTATCATTTATTGTTGATTAGTTGGGCTCAAATAGTTTATGAGCATTTATTATTTGATTAAATTAAATACGAACACTTCTTGAATTAAGTTTCACGATTTGACTATAAGGCGTTCGGTGATAAAGTGGGATTAAATTTTAATTTTAATAAAGTTGTTTATTATAATATAAACAAAGAAAAACAATTGTGAAATGATTTTTGTATAAGAAGTGAAATTATATAAGTATAATTTATAAGTATGGTTTATAAGTAAAATGGGTTTAAATTGAGAATTTAAAAATTAAATCTTGGTATTTTTGGAAATTGTTTTTCAATGTTTTGGAAGTAATAATAATAGTATTATTTTGAAAGTATTTTTGATTAGAAATATTAAAAATGAAATTCTAAAGGAAATAAAAAGCACTGAACTCACTTCACTCGTTGGAAAATAACTCTGGTGGTAACTACAGCATCATCGACGTTCATTTTCGAGTTTCTAACTGAGAGCTTGCTACCATAGTAATTGATTATTGAGTTGATTGGGTAAAACAAAGTTAGTTTAAAAAATTCCAAAAGTATGCTTTGATATACAAAGGAGATATGTATATTATTATTATTACAAATTAATTTAAAATAAATTAGGTGTGCTTTAGTTCTTAAATTTTCAATAAAGTGTTATTATAGGCTCATGTATCTTATCCATTTGGATAGTTTGGTGTGTGCATCTCGTTTTGAGATGTTGTTTGGAAATTTTCATTTGTTGAAATAAAATGGAATTTTCGACGATTTTGGACAGTCGAAAACTTCCAAGATAATTAAGAAATTGAACCTAAGTGTTTTGTGAGATTAAGCAAACAAATTTTATAACTTATAAACTTAGAGAAATTAGTATGTTAAACAAGTTTTAATTTGTTAAACATTCTAGTTAAGTAAACAAATCTAAAATTTGTATATATATACTCTTAGATTGTAGCAGAGTGTTATACAAATATGGACTTAAGTTTAAAGTGGATAATAAACATAAGTGTGCTTTACAAAATGTTTATAATAAACTTAAGTATGGAAGGGCTTTAAGGATGAAGTTGTGGCTTTTTGGAATATGTATAAACTGAAGTTTTAAAATTGTGTATATATTCTTAAGTTGTCATTGAGTAGTATATAAATATGACCTTGAGTTATAAAATGTTTATAAATTTAAGAAATAATTTTATGAAATGGTTCATAAATGAATTTTAGTATTAAAGGAAATACCGTTGGAAAAATAATTTTGATTTAAATTTAATGTGAATAAAAAGAATTTGGTATGGTTAAGAGAAACCAAGGGAATAAGTATGTAAGTTGTACGCAGATCATTTTATTCGCATAACTATTTGATTCAGATTCGAGCACACGATTTCGAGGTGATTTACACCAATTCAAGTTAGGATTTTTCACTCGATCCTTGATGGCGAACACATGATACAGATTTTTTATTTGATTCCGAAGTTTTCTCTCATGCTATAAGGCTAGGTAAAGAGAATGGAAGTTTCTAATCAATGAACCGGATTGGAGTTTGTACTAGAGCGGTCGAGTGAGCGATACTAGTTCGGAAGTGAAATCGGTTGATCGAGTGAGCGATCAGATTTGATGTTGTGTAAGAATGACATATGTACATCATACGAGCTTTATTATAATTATATATTTGACATTGGAAAATACAAAATTATATGGCTATGAGTTATATGGTTGGATATTATTTATAAGTAAGCTATAGGTTCATGAAAGCAAAAGCTAGTTGATGCTTTTTTTTTCATGAGTAGAGTTTTGTTGCTCGACTAATAGGTACATGTTTATATTTTGGTTTTGGTTGATGGTTTTATGCCCCAGATATGGGAGAGCACTTTTGGGCTTTTGTTTTCTTTTGTTGTTTTGGGCCCGTTGGACGATTTATAGTTATTCCGGTCGAGCCGCGCAAAGGAGACGCTGCTGAAATTTTCCGCAACTTTAAGAGACCTAGAGAATTTAATCCATTTCAACTAATTGATTTTGAAAAATTAATAGTTTGGAGGCATTTTTCTTACCTTTGGTACTTTCGGGGTTGAAATTCTTTTAAGGGAGAGAATGTAACGACCCAAAATTTTGTCGTTTGATTTTGAAATATTTAATTAATTTTAAATATTGTAATAATTGGGTTTTTATAATTTAAAATTTTGAATTCGAATATAGGGATTATTAAATCTTTGAATTTATGGATTAATATTTGGATAGTGATTCAAATATCGGGATTTTTAAGTTTAATATTAATTTAATGGATTTTAATGGTCTTATTTAACTCCTTTTAAAGTATAAATAATAATGGTGAATTCATCTTGTAAATTTATTTTCAGTAATAAATAGTATGGAAAATTAATCAAAAAATTTATTTTATTATAATGACTCAATTTTATTGACGTATTTTTAATTTAGTTTCTTTGATTTTTCCATAAATTTTATTTTGGACATTATTTAAAATATCGTTTGACAATTTTTCGGCAAACGACGGTGTTTTTTTTATTTTAGAGAATATGTTAACCAATGTAGATTATTATTGTTTTGACATCGCGGCGCTGTTTAAAGCGCTACCGTCATTTGATGTTTGTAGTTCATATGTGAACAATAAACTTCAAAAAATCATATCTCAAAATATATTCAATGGAAAATTCTAAAACAAGTTTCCTTGGACTTGTTTTGAGGAGACCTTTAAGATGATATGGGGTTGGGGTATGTTGTGGAGTAGTTCGATAGTTTATGGGTGGGCTAATGAAACTAGGGTTTTAGATTTGGTGGGATATAAGCGGAGATGGAGGGAATGGAAGGTGGCATGGGGTTTGTGGCGTGGAGGTGGCACGTTTGGGTGGAGAATGGGGGGTCCAGCTGTGATCTGGGAGGGTTCGACGTGTTATAGGCCAAGGGGAAAGGTAGCAGGTCGCTTTTGATTTAGGGGTGTCATGCTCCTCATCATATTGTGCTTTGAGAAGAGATCGAGGAGGTGAGTTTGTTGGACGCGGCAGGGCGTTGTTTCATCGACCAAAGGTGGAGAAATCAAGGAGAGATGGTCAGCATGAACGTTTCAGCATGTATCTCATGTGTAAGAGGGTAATTATATAGATTGCGGAAAATAATTAAGCTAGGGTAATTATAATTAATGATTGTAATTAGTTTAATAATGAATTATTTAATTTCAAAATCGTATTTAATGAATAACTTGTTCATACAAGGTCCAATCGAGATGAAACTTTTTGTGTTGCACTCATAATGGCGAAGGCTTCGCGATGAAATTGGTTTTGTTGAGTTTGGAGCATGTTGAAATTTGGGCTAAAATCAAACGTCGTTCGATTTTAGTTCAAACCGGAATGTTTCGGCGTCTACTGGAATTTCGGTGAGTATAATTCACCACTTTGGATAAATCAGTATGTTATATAGTAGATAAATTTTATTATTTGTGTTTAGCTGAAATTATTGGTTGTTTGGTTAAAATATTCGCTTTTGAAAAACGATTGACATTTAAAATTGAAATACAGGAAAAATTATTGAAAAATCCGGATTTCTCGATATTATTACTTTTAAATTTCTAGTTATGTTCATGTTGTTTTATTTTGGTTATATAACTGTTGTATAGTTTGATAAATGCTGAAATCTGATTGTTAGTCATTTTGGATGTGACAGCGACACATGTGAAAATTGAATATTTTTAGTAGAAAAGTTAGTTATAGCAGTTGTTAAGTGCTATAGTAACTATTTGGCATCGATATAGTATTTTTTTGAAATACTATAAATTGTTGATTTGGTTTGGAAATGATTTTTAATTTGGGAGAATGATTTTAAATCTAACTGTTTTCAAATTTCTTTGATATATTAATTTAAACAGAGTTTTTAAACTTTTCTATGTTATTTCAACTTCTTTTTATTTTTATTTTCTGATATATATATTGAATTAAATGTTTTAATAATTATTTTTGGAAGTGTTTGTTTTAATTGAAAATTATAATAATAATAATAATAATAGTTGTATTCAAAAGTAAAGAAAAAGGGGTTATCTTTTATTTTAAAGTGATTTTTTTATAGAAGATGAAAATATTTTGAAAATAAATATTTGTGAGCATTTTATATAAAATGTTGTTAATAAAAGAATAGATTTATAAATGGTATTTTATAAATTTAAAGAGAGTCCTATAAGTGATATTTTATAAAAAGGAAGATATTCTCATTTGATAAATTTGAGAAATAAATCGCATTTGTGGATTTATAATAATATGTGGAATGCTCGTTTTAGAGAAAGTAATTGGAACTATTTTGGAAACTGAAAGTGTGATAAATTTGGAGATGTATAAGAGGTGTTGTATAAATTGAAATGAATTTATTAAAGGAAATCAATATCATTTGGATAAATTGGAGCAATAGATTCCATTTGGAAATTTATTGAAAAATATGAAAAGATCGTGTTATGGGAAGCATATGAGTTTTATAATGATATTTGGAATTTGTTGGTATTTGGAGTTTGGTGTTATGTTTGAAGTTGATTTAAAAAGGGAGTTTTGTAAATTTTATTTAGAAAATTTATAAAAGGAATTTTATAAATGAATTTAGAGTTTTATAAAGAGTTGCAAATAAGTTGGGGATTTATAAAATAAGTTATAAATGGTACTTTATAAAAAGAAGTCTTTATAAAAGATTTATAAATAATATAAAAGGTGTAGAGGCATTAAGTAAAGTTTATGAATTTATAAAAGGGGAAATTAATTTAAAGGACAAAAATTTGTATATTTTTAGCCTCAAGGACACGACCTCAATATTTTAACCACAAGGACAGACATTCTCCTAAAAATTATTCATAAGGACAAACATTCTTTCAAACTTATTCATAAGGACAAACATTCTTCCAAAACTGCTACCTAACTAAAAACTGATACCTAAAAACTGCTACCGATAACTACAAACTGATACCTAAAAACTGTAAAACTTATACCTAAATAAAGTTGTCCTTCAGGCTAAAATACTAATGGTCTGTCCTTGAGGCTAAAATGCTGAGAAATTTTGTCCTTGACAATAATTTCCTGTTTATAAAAGGAGGCTGTAATTATGTTTTATATATATGTATAAAGGAATTTACAAATAATATTTATGAAAGAAATTTTTGTAAATGAATTTAGAGCTTATACTTATAAAGAGATATTTATAAAAAGAGATTTGA
The DNA here is from genome assembly GCA_030737815.1 of Allium fistulosum. Taxonomy (NCBI): domain Eukaryota; kingdom Viridiplantae; phylum Streptophyta; class Magnoliopsida; order Asparagales; family Amaryllidaceae; genus Allium; species Allium fistulosum. The sequence goes on from CM060902.1 coordinate 1,461,599,009, forward strand.
TTTTCCAAAATGACCTTCTTAATTATGGTGGTACGGAATATTCATTTCCATACTTAACACCGAAGGAATAGTGTTTGGGTTATTATTTTCTCTGTTTAAATGACACTGTTATAACCCAAATTTAAGTGTCGTTCGAAATAAAATCCTTCTTAAGAATTATAAATATACTTATACTGTTAAAATAAGTATATGGGAAAGTTTTCCTAAGTTTTTAAAATGATATGGTTTGTGAATATACTTATGCAGTTGAGATAAGTATATGAATATTTTCAAAGTATTGAAAAGTGTAGAGAAGGTTTTGTGAATTATATCTTTGTAAAAGTATTTTTGATACAAGTATTTATAAAGTGGTTTTAATTGATAAAATGGTTAATTAAAGAGGCTAATAGGTGTTTTGTGCTTAATTAGTGTTATCTTCCTTATGGAATTAAAATATATGGTTGTATTGTTTGTTTGTTTGATAGTTAAATAACCAACTATCAAATGTTGGCCTGTTTTGAACTATCGTTGTTGGTTCAGAGATACCGAGACAGATATATTATCCAAAATCACTTCAAACTGGCATAAGCACTTCGAATTGGAATATCTTAAAGAAAATCGAAGACGGAGCTCTTTAAAGTGCAAGGGCTACTTACTACTAATCTTGAGGATGACTCCAAAAAGAGTGTAGTAGAAGTAGTACCTTTGGTTTGTTCTTATCCTGAACAACTTGTTTGGATGAATGATGGCATTACATTATTACTTGGAGGGCAGTGTTACCATCCCAAGTGGGATTGCTATCTAAAAGGTAAAACGTATTCTCAAGCTTCATCAATCGGGAATGAATAAAACTTAGGATATGCTTCAAGGCTATGTGGGTCGTACCCATTAGGGTATTGTCATCGTCATTTCTAGATATATACATTTATGGATTAGGCGTGCAGGAGAGCTCTCGAAAAAAGATTGCAAAGCAACCAGGGTGATAAAATATTCGAAACTATCCAATAAGGGGTAGGGCCGCTCCTGATTCGTAGGGCATCCATGTGAGGCACTATGTGCATTTTTCTAGAGGTGTACTATGGCAGACGGTACCTCCGGTGCCTTAGCATTGTATGGAAATCTGTTCTCCAATAAGTGTCTACGGACTTAGTTGTATACTTATTATGCTGGAATTTAATTGTAACAGTTTCGGCTATGATTCAATATTTACTTTAAACCCTATACACTATGATAATATCAGAAGATTTCCTATGAAATGTTTTGTTTATCGTAAGGTAAAGACCATTCCATGTTTATGTGCGGCGTGGTCTTACGAGATACCTTTATTTTTAAAAGATTTTTATAATATTAAAATTCAATTGAGGTGTGTTTCTCAAGCTGGTTTACTAGATTGATCTGGACGTTATTTTCTTATAATGCTCGGGTCAGACCGAGTATATTTTCATATCTAGTTTGGATGCCTTGGAGCTTCAGGAGATGATTTGGATGTCCAAGACGTATATCTCATATATTCCTTATTTCCGCTGCATGTGTTGCTTTATTTGTTAGCATTTGTGAGGACAGGTTGTTATAACTGTTTAGACTGATGATTAGTGATTAAGTGTACAATTTTGATGTATGTATATTACAGTTTTCTTTTATAAAGATCTGTTGTATATTACATATTAGTCAGAACGATGTGAGATTATGTTCTGTTTTTTTCTTTCTTTTTCTTCAACAATCTGTCTTTCCAACATTTAGATGCTCGGCACGTGAATATCGTGGATGTATTAGTGTAGACTTTTTGAGGGTCAAAAAGGCGGGTCGTTACAGATTTAGTTCTATATTATATTTTTATGATACTTAGTTAATTTTTATAAACTTAGTTAATTTTTATCTCGTTTAACTTTTTTAACTATAATAATAATAATAATAATAAACTTGTTAATTTTTATAAAACTTAGTTAACTTAGTTAAATTGTTGTAATACTTATTTAATTTTTATTAATCTTAGTTAATTTTTATAAAATTTATTCTTTATAAACTTATTTAATTTTTATAAATCTTATTCAATTTTTAAAAATTTAGTTAACTTGGTTAAATTATTATTATTATTATTACGAGTATATATGCACGCCTAGGTGGGCCTGCATTTACAACGTTAACACCTTTAATATCCCTTAGTGCTTATCAGGGGATTTAAACAGTATTAGAAAAGTAACGAAAAACTAAAGGGTAATACTTTGCATCCTTCAAATGTTCTAGAACCGAATAAAATCAATTTTAATTCTAGTCTCGTTGAATTCAATATCCGTGGTTTTAAACATTCATGGAGGTTAGGCCTAGTCGAAAACATAGCCACTAAAATTAAAATAGTTTTTACAACAATGTCGTGGTTACAAAATTTCTTTCCAGCTTAAGCAATATATCTCCTCTTCGAAACTAATGATCACAACCCCATCAATTTATTTATGGCTAATTCAACTAATAAAACATCCCAAACCATTTAAATATAAAAACCATTGGATTTTAACATTGAACACAAAGACATTATTGAGCTCATCCCACTAAAACTAAAGTGTTATGGCATGCGCTTTAAGCGTGAATTATTTTCTTTATTAGTTGTATATGTTTAAATTAGTAAAAAAAATGATTCTTTATTTTCCAATGATATTAAAATTTGAATATTTGTAAAGAAGTATTTTGAATTTGTAAAGGAAGTTTAATTTTAGATCTCATTTTAGAAGCGTTTTGAATTTGTAAAGCATGTTTAATTATTAGATCATACTTTTAGGGGCATTTGAATTTGATGTTTGGAAGTTCTTATGATTGTTACTAAATTACTTTTTTCCTTGAAGCAAATATTGGCTTCTTATGGATATGATATTGGAAATGCAGTTCCATTTGGTCATTGGGATGGCTTTCTTGCTTCGAAGATGACTATCTTGATATTTATGTTTCAATCTATGCATAGTTTAATTCCACTGTCTGGATTTCGTGAATCACATTTCATGAATGTTTCTGCTATTTCTTTTATCGACTGCAAATATTTTATGGAATAAAATCATGATAATTTTGTGGCTTTATTATAGTAATTGAGTTTGTATGTGCAGTTGTAATTTGATTATGCATTTATAGGGTGTAAACAACATTGTCATTTTAAAATATTTTAATATAAAAATATTATAATTTATGTGGATTGGCTCATGTAGTCTCATTATTGCACATGAAATCGCTTGCAGATGCATATAATAACAGAAGTAAATGTGTGGGTTTGTATATAAGATCAGAAGCTGTTAGGTGTATCGGCCAAATACGTTGGTTAGAGAAGCTGATAGTGTTTATTACCGGACATTTGGAAGTACTGATTTTCTTTATACATAAACTGTTATCATCGAAAGTTAGATTATTTGTCTTGCTGGATGATCTATGATATATCACTCATATTTGTAGGTGTAACTATTGGAACAATTTCAGAGCTACATCATAGGTAGATACGTCTTGGCCAAAGATTAAGTTGAAACATACCCAACGGTATCAGTTAACTTGGTAAAACCCACAGTCGATTGTGACATTGATTAGAGAAACAAAGTTGATTTAAATTAACGAAGTTCAAATAGGGAAAAAGCATATTGTAGATCACTGAATTGAATTATAAAAGGTACTTGTAAATGACAGAATTGTTGTAGATATTCGTGGGCAAAATAAAATCTAGTAAAGCAAGAAAATGAACGTATGTTTTATTAACGTGGAGTAGAATCAGTTGTGAGAACGCTCCGCAAGAAACCGCTCAACAGCTCTATCACATGGTTGAATCTGTAGGAGAAAAAAGTTATTGAAAGTGTAATATATATGTAATTGTTGGACACGAAAAGGTACAAATCATACGGAAAAAATCCATACATTTTCAGTCTAATAAGTCAGTTGGGTTTTAGTCTTTAGGTTTTTATATAGATAAAAAAGGAAATTGCTTTATCGTCTGCAGTTTTTTATATGGTAAACTAGAAATAAAGTGACTGGCTATTTCTTTATGAAGAAAGTGTAGGAAAAGATGCAAAAAGCTAGTAGTATATGGCCTGTCATTTACAGTAGCATCAGTAGTGTACTATAGTTGAAGAAATTAGTAGACGTTGTTTTCCACTTTTAGGTAATAGGTAAAATATTCGAACTGTACATAGTCATGGTTAACAGTGATTCAAAGATCATTATAATCAATTCAACTGGGACATTTTTTTGTTTGGTGATCCGAAATACCAACTAATACAAAAATAAAGGGAACAGATAACAGCTGTGGCTATGATGTTCATTTAAGTAAGCAATTAAAAAAAACAGCACATAGTTTGCACACAAACATATGTATATGGATAACAAAGTTAATCGGATATATACGGATAACAGTAAAAAGAATAAAAGTACATCTTATATGGTGATATCTACACTCTTTCCTTAAACTGCAAACACTGGACTTCACCATTGGGGAGAACGTGGTAACATTGATACTTGATCCTGTACTTGTACCTCAGTCTAGTTCCCAAATCCAAGCACTGTTCTTTTTTGGCTAGTTTCAGCAAGTTTGGTCATAATTCTCTCATTATTATTGCGCCTCCTATTAGCAAGATAAAATAGAAATGTAAGGAAATAAAATAAAATTATATTTATCTATCATCAAAACTAAATTACATTCAAAGCAAATTTTAGTACATAAATCATTTGTAAGCAACATTAAAAATTAAAACATGGTAATCAGCATAACCTATATATTGCATTACAGTTCAACTTCCACAGCAACAGGTCATTCTATTTTGGGTAATCTTCATAAGGACTTGAATAATCTTTTGTTGGATTGATCCATTGTCCAAAATATTTGTAGAAATATAATATGAATATTGCAAGGCGCTGCAAGAGAAACAATCATTGGAGACATCGGAAACCTAATAATGCATTGCAACTATTGGAAGTAAATGCAAAACTAACATGAATATATCCTAAACTATGTGCAATTTAACATTGGCAAGCCTATTACCACCCCCATGCTTTTCTGAGTTTTCTCTACCCATCCCACCATTTTCTACAAAATTAGTAAACTCCTACAGTTGCTGTGAATGCCCATGTTCATGATAATTATACCCTCCACTGTTCCTCTCCTTGAGATAGAGAACTTACTTATACTCTCTCTCCTTTTTACTTTCTTTCTTCCCCTCTCCTCTCTTTAGTTTCTTTTTCATTCCTTTACTGTTTTATAATTTCACTATTTTTTTAATTTCAATACCAATTTATTTCATTTAGTTAGCTCGTAATTTCGTTGGATTTGAGTTTCATTTAATTAAATTAACTCAAGCTAAGAATTATGCTCAGGTTTATAATAACAAATCAATTTATTCTCATGAACATAGAAGTTAACTCGGTATATAATAAAAATAAAGATAAAGCTATGAATAACAATGATCAAAATTTATTCTCATGAACGTGAGAAAAAATAACTCTTTGACGCAATAAAATTAATCAAATACAAATCATTGGATTAATTATGATAATTATTCAGCATGATAACCATTTAACGGACTGATGTTGAATCAGCAAATCCCTTTGGAAATAATAAGGAAACAGTAATGTACAGATCATCCAAATTATTAACTTACCTGAGGTTGAAAGTTGCAAAATATAATAAGCATAGATTTTCTAACCCATTCAATGCTCATGGAGAAGATCAAAGAGAAGTTTCAGTGGAGCTTAGGTCGGAACTTTTCAGGTACTGCCCAGGATCCTGATGGTGCACCATATGAAGGACCCTTCTCAGAAATCCCCTAATAATGGTGCAGAAACTAATAATTGTCTACTGAAGGTATGATTTCATTTTAGAAAATGACTTTAAAACAAAAAGGCAACCCACCGAATACGTCCCATATCCATCTCTGTATGAAGGGAATGATGCATCTGGGCCTGCCATTTTCATCCCATAAGCCAAACACCTTCAACATTATAGAGGCAGCAAATGATTAAAAAATAGGAATAAATCCATTGTTTCATTAATTATCATTATCATTAAACACTATATAATAAGTTTAACTATAATGATAATTAAAGAACTGTATTAAAAAAACAACGAAAATAGTCTAGTTAACTTTCATATGAAATCAGATTCTCCTGCAACCTAATATTCATAGCATAGGGGTAAATTTACCACATATAAAATACTATATAAAATAGATGTACATTAAAATCAGTTTTGTGATATCCTTGAATTAAGTAGGAAGAGGCCAAACTCCAAGATAAAACAATGAGTATATATGCACGCCTAACTGGGCATGTATCTAATCACAATGTTCATGCATTAATTAAACAATGTGAATCAGTAGCATGTTTCAAAGCATGTATATTTTTTGTTTTTAGATATAGTATACACTTGTTTGATTCTTGTTATAGTGCCCATGAATTTCTAAATGATATTCACTATATGAATGGAACCGTAAATGAGAAGAATTGTTGTTTATAAAGTGGTTTTATCATTTTAAGGAATTTTTTATTCAAGCTATCATTGGGCACCCTTAAACATATATGAAATGCATCAGCTGCAGCTCTAGGTGTACAAAAATATGCAGTCAGGCGGTTATTTTCTGTATATTTTCTAAAGGTGAAGAAATCATAATGTTTTGGTTTGTGGGTAGGCATTGCAATAAAAACATCATAATTTCTTGCACCTTTTCATCCATGCAGTAGTAGACCTTTTCCAATCCATGTCAAGCCAACAATTGCTTGAGCCTTTTATTTAAAGCTAAAGTTTGCATTTTAATGAAAGTATAGCAAACAATTCTTTTACCATCACTTGTCACTTTTCAGTAATTTAGTGTGTAGTTAAACTCAAAATGTTGTAATAATTAATATTTCACTTACTTTCTTAATTATATTCTTTTCAATGTATGACATAACAACTGATCCTCATAGAAATTCATTTGAAATAAAACATAAGATTGAGTAAAATTAAATATGAAACTGATACTAAATTGGAAAAAAAATCTTCTAGCCAGTAAATATGAAAGATGTAAGAATTAAATTAGTATAATAAATCGTTAGGGCTTACTGTAGTTACAAAATGGTGCAAAAGTATTCAGAAATTACACTTGATAAGCTTTTATAGCATTGGTGATGATGGATTTTCATCCATAGCAAAAAGCTATTCAACAGTTTCAGATTTAATGATCGATTCATACCTGCTGATTGGTAATGAATCTCTTGAATCTGTTGTAGGCAAGTGTTTAAATGTTAGTTCTTTGACAATAGTTAAATATCATATTGTTAAAAATTCTGGAACTTCAACAGTTCTATCCAAACTGCCAAAATTAGGTAGACTTTAAACATGTTATGATGAAGATAGACGATGAAGTTCTTGAAGCATAAACAGTGCTCAAGCTGAGCATATGATGCATCTAGAGAAAAAAATTTGGTGCAACTGAAATCAACAACTCGAAAATAGCTTCTGTTACTTTCATTAAAATAGTTTATTGTCATTAAAACAGTTTCATTAGAATGTTTGTTGACAACGCATCAATTGAAATAGTTTCATTCAATTGGTCATTAAAACAGTATATTAGCATACGTTTTTGACACGTACCAAAAAAAAGATTGCAACCTGATGTAAATAATGTAAGGTTGGAATGAATCATCACATATTCACATTTATTATGCTAGTTGAATGCCTAAGTACTGATGAACTATACTACTCCAATGTTATGTAGAATCCACCGCATATTTATAGCTTAAACATCATATTAGCATAAATGCACATTTCACATCTTACCTCTTTATCGTGGCACCACAGCCACATGGTTAATGGTATTATTGCCCTCCAATAAAAAGGACAATACAATCAAGACCAAGCATCATTCAATGCACTACTCAGTGGAATTGATAAAAAGATGGCATCCTCGACTTAAAATGATATAAAGATGGTTGTCCTCAACCTGCAAATATGAAAAAGATATAAAGTTGATTGTCCTTAGTTGCAAAACCCAAAAAAAGTATAAAAGATGTGGTTGTCCTCTTCTGCATTATATCTCATCTCATGCACATGTCACACTTCAAGTAACTTTAAACAAATAATAAATTAAATCACACCAAAGAAACATTAGTTAATGCTATTATATATTACTCTTAGTCGTTTCTGTAGCTAAAATTTTGGTATGGGGAAAAGCAGAGAATTCATTTTCTTGGAACTTCTCATAATATGTAATTACTTAAAGTCAACATATCATTGTAAGAACATTCACATAAAAGATTCTAGGCATTTAAACTAATATAACCCATTTGAGTAACTGTAGACATCAGGGACATTAACTTCCTACCGTGTTTTAGAAAGAAAGAGGTTTTTAAAATTCTAATTTGCACTTTATGCTATTAAAAGGAATACACTCGATGTAAATCGCATTAGTTATTTCTCAGATAAACAAAAATAGTAATTAATTTATAATCCGTGATCATATATAAATGTATCTAGATTAAGTAGCAAAACTACTGGTACATTGGATACATGCATAAACTTTAGCTTCATTAGTGTTAAGTGATTGGTAACAATAACTTTAAGTAATATGTGTAAAATGATCTATCAAAATAAACACATGGAACAATGTATATTAATCCATCTTGAGTGCTAATTTTTATGTTTTAATCTTAAAAACTTCTATACCAAAACGAATAAACTGCATACACTATGATTCAAGCATGAGTTATATCGGTGATGAAAAGAACTGTGTAAGAATATAGAAAAGCAAATATGTTCTTAAGCATTACAAATGCCAATGATTTGAAAATCTTATTGCCATACATCAGTATTGCAGAGGTTGAATTTAGTTGAAATGATCTTTATAATAGAAACCTACTTCAAATTTGCAAGGTTATCATATTTGAAACAACAACACTATTCTAGTTAGAAGGAAACAAAAAAGTTCTAAAAATATCAGTCAAGCTTGCGTAGAGGTCATGTATCAATAAAAAAACAAATTATATATTGATGTTGTCGACATGAAGTCTGATGTGTTTACTGAAGTCTATAGAAGATGTAAGCTAAAACTTATCTAAACAGTATGTGCTAATATCCACTGAATGTTATAATTAAACCAAAGCAAGTAATTATCAGTCAAGATAATAGCAGGGTTGCAAGATAGTAGTCCATGTATCAGTAAAATGTAATTTCAAAATTACAGAATTATCAGAATTCCTATCAATAACCAATGATAATAATTCAAAATTTCAAAAGTGCTATGATAAAAAAGTTATTAATAATTTAGTTGGTAGAGTTACTGTATTAAAATCCGAACAGGAGAACCGACGAAGACTAAATTTCTTGCATGTAGTACAAATGTTACTGAAATCAAATTCCAAAGGCAGTTGGAATAAAATTTCAGAATCTAAATACTGCTGAGTATAGGACGATGAACTAACCTTAATCACAATGATCTCAACAATTTATTTTTGAAGCAAGTCTATTTGTGGGTCCGAACTGACGCTGGAGAAGAAGACGATGGATGTGGAATCGCTATGGACTAACCATCGGTAGGTCGTGGGAGAAGACGTTGGGGAAGTTGATGGATGTTGAATCGGGTTGGATGTGGAATCAGATCTATGTCCTAAAGCGAGGGAGATATGAGCTTTAGAGAGACATTAGGGTTGCAGCATTTTAGGTTTCTTAGTTTTAGGGGAGAAGAATGCGAAAAGAACAGGATGCGGGATGAAAATGAGTGAAACGAAGAGGAGTGGAAGGGTAATTTGGGTATTAAAAAAGACACGGTTGAATCCAGTTCATGTAATTCTCATTATTAGTAGTAAAAATAAAGATTATTAGTAGTAAAGATAGATATAGTTATACTTTATATTTTTATAATGCTTAGTTAATTTTTGTAGACTTATTTAATCTTTGGTGATACAATCAACTATTATTTCAATTCATGTAATTAAACTGTAGAATGTACTAGAATCTGCTACTTATGTATGGCATAAGCCCAAATCATTCTTATAGTTTTTTTTTAAGATGCAGGGAACTTACAGGTACAGTGGGTTATAAATGAGACGAAAACACATACTAAAAACGGGTTAATACAATTGTGATCCCTGAACATGAACATTAGTTCGTAAAATGTAATCAAATAGATAGCAACTTACGGGTTGATATTAAATTACATATAAATTAAATTAAATAGCTTTGAATTAAGCATATTTTTAAATTCAACAGCTGCGGAGAGAAAGCAAGACTGAGCTAAACGTTAATGAAAAATCAAAAATGCTAGCTGAACTTAGAGATAGTTTGTGAATAATGGATTTTGTGCTGAACATTGCTCGGAACTCAAAAGGTAGTCGCACCAGGAGTTGCAACAGTTCATGAGCAGCTGAATACCTGGGAGGTGTTATCATAATCTGAAATCAAGCTTGTTGTGAGAAGTTGAGTGCAAGATTGAAAATTTATTGAGTGTAGCATACTTGTAAGCTGAATTGTCTTAGTTCTGATTGGCAGACGTAAACCAGAATAGAAATTTGTTAAAATTATTGCATCAGTATTGAGCAGCGTAAAGGGGAAGCTAGACTGGAGTTGGCATAGGCTGATGAACAAAAAATTGGATAGAAATATTGTTGCTATTTTGCCAAAGGCTCTAATTAGACAGGGAGTAGACAAATTTTTTATCAAAAGGCTGGTAGCATTTAGATCACTAGCTGTAGGATACTCTAAGTTGAACTGCAATATTAGTTGCAATAGTAGGGAGAGTCATTGGCGATTGCTTAATTTAGAACAAAACAAACACTCAGGGCATGTCTAGACAGATTGATCGAAGTTGCATTACATGAGTGAACAATGGTTGTGGACACATCACGCTGTAACGATGCTTCCAATTTATATTATATGATTGAGATAATGAGTACTTAGACTCTGAAAGAAGCAGAACTAAAACCGAAAAGGTGTAAGAAACAGGTCGAGGCGGACTAGAATGACTTGTCTGAAGAGCATATAGACTGAAGTGAAGCTGAAGTCATTAATAGAAACAACAAAAACACCAAATGCGCAAGTCGAAAATACTGAATTTGATTCAAACTAGTCACACCAAATGTACCAGCAAAAATAATGAACTAGATTCAATCTAGAAACAACGGAATGGGAAATTATAACAAAAGGCCTACTGGAACTAAAAGCCTGAGCACTTTAGTCAAATTTAGTTGGCAAATATATCCAAAATCATACCATCGTCGCTCTCCATATCGATTTCTTTCTTAAATTGAACAGCAATTAACAAGTTAAACACAATAACATCACCAAAGAATCAAATTCACATTCAGATTACTGATTCTAGTGACATTTAATCATTTCCTCAGAGGATGATGAAATTCATTGCAAAACTTAATACGGTTAGACAGACAAAGGGGAAGTAATATAAATTAACAATATCATTATCTGGAACAAATTTTCAAACAAAGCCCCTTAAAAATACTAATTGCAACAATAGGCTGTGCTGAAAACTTATTGTAGAAACAAGTCTGGGTTTGAATATAGCTTTTGTTTTGTGATAATCTATGTGGTTCTCTAACATGGTATCAGAGCGGGTTTAATTGTGTCACACGTCACTCTCAATGAATGTCCACGTGTTTGACTGATGATACGCCACACGTGCGGGGGCGTGTTGAGATTAGTCCCACATCGGACAATTTACAATATAAATCATGCATAAATACTAAGAGACATCCCTTCACATTACCAATTGGTTTTGTGATAATCTATGTGGTTCTCTAACATGAGTGCAAATATGGATTGCGCAAGCTATATATATTTTTTCTTAACAAAAGACTTGGGCATTCCGTATTTGATCAAGCTTTATGCAGATAGCTTGCGCAATCCATATTTGCGCAAGTTTTTTATATATTGTTTGCGCAAATATAGAATGCGCAAGCATTATTTCGGATATCAAAATTCCAGCAAACACAGAAATGTTTTTCATTTTACAAAACTGACTCCTTCTCAAAATTCTCTCAAAATTCATCCCAACCCACTATTTTTCCAAACCAAACTTTTCAATTACCTTATTCTCAAATAAACCTTGAAGCAACTAATTGATTTAGCTATAATTGGAAGGAAGTTCTTCATCCACGGTGATTAGAAGTAAAAAAAATTTGGTTGAAATGATGTTAAATTAACAAGTGATTGTTGTTGGTAATGTACTAAGCATTGTTGTTGCTCTCGATGACAATTAACATTTATGGTTGTTGTCATAGTTGAAAATGTAAATAGCAATAAATCATTCCTAAATCCTAGATGGAAAATCAATTTTTGAATGATTAGTTGGTTGATGTATATATTGTAGAATTGCCTCCCGGATCCGAAGATAGAAGTGTTATTTATCTTCAAGAGTAGCATAGAAGCCAAAATGATGCGCTTATGGAGTAATTATTTTAAACACATTGAATTATTGTTAATCTAAAATGCAAATATGAATTTCTAATTGCAATTCTTTGTTATAAATCAGGATGTAGAAACAGTTAAACTTTGCGACCATTCAAGCAAGCTAAAAGAAAATGATTTTAAAGATCCTAGGTGAACAAAACCTAAAAATTGCCGGGTTTTGGAAAGCGATGCAAGTTGACTACATTTGACTAGATCACCATATTATTACGGCATTGTGTGATAGATGAGACCGGAGACAAATACTTTTCATTTAAGAGTAGGTGAAATGACGGTAACTCTAGCCGATGTTTACTTTCTATTTGGTCTAGGCACAGACGGTTTCTCGGTATGTTCACAAAATTTTGATATTGATTATATGAAATTATGTCATGATTTGTTTGGTATTTTTCCACCAAAAGAGGCTATAAAGTCTAAAAGTGGGCTAGCAATGACATGGTTTAAAAGTGAATTTTTTGAACCACTAGCTGAAGGTGCGACGGATTTAGATATACTTCGTCGTAGTCGTGCTGTCATCTTGTGCTTTTTAAGTTGTCGTTTTTTTCCAGATCATTCGAAAGGTAGATTGAATTTGAAATTTTTATCATTTCTGAAAAATTTGTCAAATTGCGGTTATCATTCATGGGGCAGTGCTGTACTTTGTTATTTGTAAAGTGAGTTGACAAACGTTGCTTTACAAAAAAAGAAAAGTTTTAGGGGGTTCTGCAACATTATTGCAAATATGATCTTGGTCTCATATTGCTATTGGACGCCATCTGTAAGAATTCCTACTGATTTAGATCTTTATATTCCATTCGGGTGTAGGTGGAATTGTGCTAGGAGATGGCGTGAAACTTCAAAAAATGTACAATTTTACCGAAATGAACTGGATTTGTTAGCGGATGACGCAATTACCTGGGAACCATATTCTTTGTTGATGAAATTTAAGCATCCTGACACTGAGTATATGTATGCTGGTTGGATCGCTAAAAGCAAACTGATTCTTTTTTTCGACTTTGAATTATACGCTCCTGACCGAGTAATGAGACAGTTTGGCTTTGACTATCAACACATTCCCGATCCCGTGGTTCCATTTGACCCAGAACCCACTAGTTGGATGAACTTTATGCCGGAAAGCATAGATTTATGGAATTCAAGAATTGATTGCTTACATTCCCCGAGCTCCACTAGAGCGTGCTATGGTTAGTATTTTAATTTATAAATTTTGATTATTCATTTTTTCGATCATATTCGCTTGTTACATTGTTTTGTATTTCGCGTAGGTAAGCGGGATATATAGCGCTTTGGATGTGGTCGACGAAATTGAAGATAGTCGTATGGAGCTGGAGAAGGTGAAAAGTAAATGTATTGACCTACGACGTATACACGATACGATTCTAGAAAGAAACAAGTTAAGAATGTCGGCAAAACCTTTGCGTATTGCAGAAGAACGACCACGTACTTGGGAGGAGACGCGTACAAGTGGAGGAAGCGGAGGGAGGACAAACGGCATAGGGGAGCCACATACAGAAGTGGACGGAACACAAGACGTCAGCGGAGAAATTCAACCTCAATGTCCCATTTGGAATGAAGGAGACAACAATTTGGGTATCTTAGTCAATCCACTAAAGAGCAAAAGGAAGAGTGGCCGCAGTGGGAGAGACAACAAGAAGAATTAATTTTCGGTCCTACCCAAGAACAAGAAATACATGTTCCAACATTTGACGAAGGCCAAAGTTCAGCTCCAATCACGTATAAAAGAAAGAAGAAGAAGAAAAGAGACACACCTCTTGAGATTAGAAAGCTTTACGATTGAGTTGTTTTGTTGTTTGGATGATATATCTTGTTGATGTTTCATTAATTGGAAATGTAGTTGATGTTTATGTAGTTTATGGATGATATATTTTGTTCAACTTAATGTCGGCGTTGGTATGTGCGTTAGTTTGTTGGAACATCGTCTTGATATGTAATGTTGATGGTTTGTACTGATGATAGTCAATTGTAGTATGACAGATTGTTGGTTGTGTTGGCTTATAAATGAATATGCAATGTTGATGATATGTACTGTTGATGGGCTATGTAGGGGTGGAAGGTGCAACAGCTCCATGTCTTTTACAACAGCATAATATTACTTGCGCAATTTCGAAATGCGCAAGCTATATTTGCGTATATAGTTTGTGCATTTCAAAAATGCGCAAGCTATATCTGCATATATAGCTTGCACATTTCGAAATTGTGCAAATTATATTTAGTAATATAGCTCACGCATTTCAAAAATACGCAAGCTATATTTAGCTGTTGTAAAAGACAGTGAGCATTTCAACGAGGATAAACATGAAACAAACATACACAATAAGAAACAAACATACGCAATAAGAAGTTAACACAATTCTTATATTGAAAAGAAATAAAAATATGCAATAAGAAATAAATACAGCAACTCATACATAGGAAATAATTCAACGAGGACATGTTTTTTTCTTGTAGCCAAAAGCACCACATTTACTATATCTATTATGGCCGGATGAAGATGGTGGATCCATGAAACCTTTGATTCGAGTAGACAGCGAACGTCCTGAATTTCTTCGCACTGGTGGCGGTTATATAGTAGGACCTTCGTAGACATCCCAATGTCGACTATCAGGTACAGGGTGGAATAAAGGAGCATAAGCAGCGGTATACTTAGCTGTCGTGTACCACGTTGAGATTAAGTCAAAATATTTGCACCACTCGAACCACGTAAACATGCTGCTAATATATGGGAGCACAAAAAATGATCTAAAGTTGGCTTGTTGCACGAACATTTGGTGGCATTATCATCGATATTCACCGTATAATCAAACATATGAACATCTTTCACCTGCCATTCTATGAAGCTATATCTCTCTATAGACATGACCCTTGATTCTTTCATTCTTCTCCTCACTAATGCTTCCCACTTCAGTGTGAGCTGTGACATCCACTCTTCACCTTGAGTTTGACGTTCGAAAAAGTAATGGTTCAATCGATGAAACGTACATGCAACCAAGGATTTAACATGTAAATTCTTATTTCCTTTCAGCACACCGTTAAAGCTTTCAAAAACATTAGTTGTCATCATATTGAATCTTACGCCGCTGTCATGACAAAGAGTCCGGCTTGATTGCTAATTTTTCAAACTTCTTTCATTATATGCATCGGCTTCTCGATTTACAGCTTCAACTGTCTTCGAAGTTCATTATATTTTACAACCTCCGATGCCGTGGCACATGCATGTAACAAATTTTGTAGCTCATCATTATCAAACCCTGCTTTCTTGAAATTTGCTTTAATATGACGAATACAAAAGCGATGATGATGTTCAATTGGCCAAGCTTCTCTAAGCGCACATGGAATTCCTTTCATACGATCTGAGATAAAGGTAATATATCCGGTACGTACCATATGCAACGAATAAACCAACTTCATGTTTGCTACGACTCTGTTTGTACAATAGCAAAGGCTAATGGAAAAGGACCTTGGTTTGCGTCTACACCAGTAGCTACTAGTAATGTACCAGATACTTTCCGTATAAATGAGTGGCATCAATAGACAGTATATGTCGACAGTGGTTGAAACCATTAATAGAAGGTCCAAAATCCCAAAAAGTACCATAAAAAACACCATGACTATGAATAACATCATATATTGCTCCGAGGTTGGTACGTTGCATGGCTCGAAGATATTTTGGCAATTCTATGTATGACGATTCCCAATATCCATAAATTATTGCAACTGCTTTCTGTAGTCTGTGCCACACTCGAGAATAACTCACTTTAATATAAAACATATTTGACATTGTCTCTTGAATTGTTGTTGCAATCATATTTGTTCCAGCTTTAATCAATGGAAGTATTTTGCTGCATATAAACTTTGATGTTGTCTGTCGATGGTTTGAGTTGACGGTTGCATTTAAACAAGTGTGATCACCGCCATATGTTTTTATTTTCCACCAATTTTGAGATTTTCTCACCGATAGGCTAGCATGCACTCGCCAAGGACATGTTTTATCCACATTACAACGAACCGTGTATTGATTTGCATGCAATTTCAGAACTTGAACAGAAATTGAACATTTAATCGCCCATTCACATAATTGTTCAACAGGTTTCTGCTTACTTTCAAAAACCCAACTCGTGGTCCTTTTTCAGCACATTCTCTTCCAAACACTTGCATGTCTAATTGACAATTTTCCATAATCGATTTCACCATCATTGTTGCAGTGCATAAATCATCGGCTAGGGACTCTTCATATGTGATTTGTTAATCTTCGACATTTTCATCATCAGCCTGCTCAATGTCTACATATATGATTTCATCATTGTTAGCTTCCATTTGATTGATCCAAGTTCTATCTACACCATCTGCACAAGCTACTTGCATGCTATCCAATTGCACTCCACTCTCGTTTGCAATATTAACATGATCATCATCGTTGTCGTCATCACAACCAATTAATGCTTCTTCCCCAGCATTTATTTTGACACTACGAATACAAAAAATAACGGTAAGAGTAAATTCCGTGAACGTAAGTCAAAAGACAGAGTATAATATTACTCACTTTCCCAATGCTTGCAATTGATTTGGATGTATTGAGTTATGCGTCATATTTTGTTCTTAACTTGAAGATACTCCAACCATTCTGTTGTACCTATGCAATAAATTTGTAAACTCCCCGCCTTGATGACTTGTCAGATAAGAAGGATACGCTGACCATTGTGTTTCTTGTAACTGTGTGGTGCGTACATGCTCATCCACAGAAATTATGGACGGATGTGTTTCTACCACATTAACATGTTCTACCTTCGCAACATATATTTCTATCACTCTCATTCCAACCGAAAACGTAGAGTTAAAATCATCGTCATCTTTCAAATCAATAGCGGATGAACCATCATCTCTAACGCATTTCACCGCTAATTTTAAATCATACCGTACAGGATTGACTTTTTTCACTTCAAATGCCTGTTGTTTAAGCTCTACAAAACTACAATGATTTTATTATTTTTGATCATTTTCGCTTTCCACCAATATATCTAGGTTACCCACATCATCAACCAACAATTCACCATCATAGTAAAATATAGTTGGAACAGTTGACATTATTTACAAAATCAATTGCAAGACTACATTCAAAATCTTGATTTTGTGACAAAATGCTGAACAAAAATTTGTTGAATTAATACCTTATTTTCCCAAGAAGACTTTGTTTCTGTAGGCAATCTTCAACCAAAAGCAATCAAATCAATCTTCAAGCAAAAGAAAGCAAGCAAATCAATATAATAACATAACCAATATATTTCACCAAAAGAATCAAGATTATGGTTCTATATTACATTTAAACCCAAAATCACTTCATTGTTCATCCAACTGATTAACTAGCACAAAATACGGGTCAAAACAAAAACAAACAATTCGGAAATTCATATTCGAAATACTACAGTTCAAAATCAGAAATTGACAACGTTCTCTTAGGCCCAAACGACTACCAAAATCTTAGCCTCCCACTGGTTTCCCTTAGTTATTCATTCACCTTTTTGAGACACTTGATCTCGGCTTGCAATTCATAGGCATAATCGAGTCCCCTTTTGCACACTGGTTGACCAATCCATTTAATATACTTACAACAATCAACTTCATGAGGATTCGGTCTATGTTCATTGTATGAACTACAACTGAAAAATCATCACCCGACATTCTTTTGCTTTCCGCGGACAACCACTACACACATATCTCCACAATAACAATTTGGATATGTTCGTTACCCTCGCGGCATGGATGGACCAACAGGATGTAGAGGCATCAGCATATTTCCGTCAACGCGAATTTGATGACCGGGTCTTTTGCTAGAAACAACTTCGTGTAAATGAGCGTGTAAGGTTGACGATATCCAGAATGGAATTTATGCGGTATTGTTTCTAACTCCGGAACATGATAAACATCAACGTCAATATGACTTGAGCTCGCAACATCGATTTGCGCTTCAAGTACATCACAATGTTTCATCAACGTTTCATTGTCAATCTTCCAAACAATCATGTCTGTAGGATCGATTTCACCCTAGAGGGGGGTGAATAGGGTGATACTATTACTTATAAAAATTTAATATGAAGTATATAAAATAATCGCAGCACTGATAATAGCAGAATAATAGCAACACAGATAATAGCAGAATATATAAAGCAGAAGTAGAACAACACAGAATTTACCTAGCTTCGGCAAAACCCTGCCTACGTGCTGGACCCAAGGTTTCTACTAGAAATTAAGTAGTCAGACGCTTACACACGTAAACTCGTGACACCCGCTATCGACTAACCAAACTCTACACTCAAAACCCTGTCACAACTCAGCCACTGAGTTGCGAATTCTCGAACTACACCATCGTAGTTCGTCCCCTAGTCACACGACTAGAATTTACAAAAGTTAAAAGAGAAAATACAAATTTAAAAACAATTTAAAAATCAAAACCCTAATTTTAAAAATAAAAGGCCTTAATAATTAAAATTCCAAAGAAAATAAAGAAGGCTGGCCCAAATATATTGAAGAATGGTCTCCTTTATCCTTTTATCTATGTCGGACCGTTCCTTTGTTCCTTTGTGAAATAGTCTACCTTTTTCTTTTGCTCGAAAACTTTTGTTCCTCTTCAATAAATTAGGGCTTTGTGATATTTGAAGGTGCCGACTCTAGTTGCTCGATCGAATATATGATTCAGCGTCCCTTGCTCTATCGATCGATAGTTTCTCTGATTAGCACAGGGCTCCTTCAAATTTGTCGAGTTCGGTATGAATTTGGTATGTGATTTTTTGTATTATTTCGTTGATATGCTTGAACTAGATTGATTAATTTAGGCTAATGATGATTGGGTTATATAGGATTTGAATTCCTATAATTTTGTTCAATTATTTGTTTGAATTCGTCTGTTACTTTTTGGCTCGGCCGTTTGATTTTTCTTGGATGTTGATAATTTCTTGACTTATTCAATTCGTATAATTCATTGCTTGACTCTCACGGCTTTGAATCGCTTTGACGATTTTTTCCTTGCTCACCACGGTTTCAATTCTACTGGCATTTTGACTTGTTCGAATTATTCGTCTGTAAGTTGAATTCGGCCATTTCTGAATTTTGATAATCTAGACTTCGGCAACATTGATTTGAATTATTTCTCTTTAGTATTTTCAACCTGATGGTTTTGTACATGTTTACTGCATCCCTGTACTTCATGTTGTCCGGTCTTGTTTCACTTCACTGTTCACATTTTGTTGCACGGCTTTACTACAACCATATTGTCACTTCTGTCCTTTGTAGCATGTATTCTGTATTGTTAGTTGTTGCAATCCGATTGTTCAAGTGTACTTGCACTTGTATACTATTGAGTTTGTGTGGCCTTTTTGGTTGGACCTATACGTCTGGTGATAGCTCTTACCATGTCTTTCATGTGTGTTTATCTGAAAGTCTGGCATACTCAATGTTGTTGTGTTGCTTGACTTGCATATTGAACTATGTTGAGTAATGGCTTATTCTCGAGTCATGTATCATTTGTACTTAGTTCTGTCTTTGTACATTTGTCTGCACTTTTATTCGTATGCTTGAAGTCTTGATTGATTGAGTTGAACCTGCATGCTTGATGTGTTATTCATGTAGTCTGCTTGATTGCTTGCATATGGTTGTGGTGTTGTCCACCATATATGTGTACACTTGAGTTTGTATGACATTTGACCTTTGACTGTTGAGGCTGCTGCACTGAAATGCTTTTGAAGCTTCTTTCCATAAGTCTTCATTTGTTTGCTTTTGAACTTGAACTGTCTTTTTGAGTTCATCATGTAGTTTAATATTGCATTTCTTTGAACTTTGCACTGCCCTGGTTTGAGTCACTTGTATCAGTCCATTGTCGTGTTTCTTTGAGCTAGTTTTCATTTTGATGATGAGTTGCTTATGAGTTGGTTCATGAAATCTTCACGTTAGTCTGGTGGCTATTTTGTTCGAGACTGTGTTCTTGTTTGGTTGTATTTGAATTCTTGTGCTCGACGGTTTTGTGATGTTTTGCAGTGCTGTGATAACCCTGATTTTTATGAGTAATTTCATGATTTAATTTAGTTTGAATTTGTTAGAAATTGCATTGGAAAATTGGTATAGGAAATTGGTTTGCAGGTACAAAGTATAAAACATGTACATGTGCACAAGACAGTGTACACATGCACACAGATTTCTGTGTAACAAAATTTGACAGAAATAAATAGATAAAAAAATAAAATAACTAATTTAGAAATACATATGCATAAAGATAGAATTATGTCTTTAAATAAAATAGAGTACAAAGAAAATAGGAAAAGCTAGGCTGAAATGAACAAAAAAA
Organism: Allium fistulosum; assembly: GCA_030737815.1. Taxonomy (NCBI): domain Eukaryota; kingdom Viridiplantae; phylum Streptophyta; class Magnoliopsida; order Asparagales; family Amaryllidaceae; genus Allium; species Allium fistulosum. Next base: position 1,461,619,750 of record CM060902.1, read on the forward strand.
AAAGAGACTTAGGCCAGGGTAGGCATACATGTATTATACATGTGCACAAAATAATACTGGCAGAAATAAAAAGAAAAATTAACATTTGCATGAAAATGGTATGAGCTCTTGGACAAGTACTTTATCCATTTTTAGCAATTCCTTTTTACTTTAAAAACAGAAAACAGAAATCATGCAAATGACATGACCGGGGCAATGAGGTATATTTTCTGGAAAATATACCATGACTATTTACCCATTTTCTCTAAAATGTTTGAATAAGAGGCAGATCACAGTTGGTAGGGTAAAATTGGCATTTGGTAATTTCCTAAAACCCTAGTAGCAGCCAGAGTTCATATAAGAAGACCTGGTGTGGTAAGGTTTTATGTTTGCTCTACCTCTTAAAAAGAAAATATACAAAGTAAACCAGAGAAAATAGGAGAAGGCAGAAGATTAAAAAGGGGTTTATAAGGCATAGGAAGAGGAAGGATTAAGGTGAGTAATCTCACTGAAAACTTTGGCATTAAGACCTGAATATTGAGGCAGCCAGTTTGAACTAATTTTCTTTTACAAGTTATGTTTTATGATTGGATGACTTTGGCTTGTGAATGATTTGTTTAAGGGTAAAATCTCTATCCGATTTACCCAGGAAAAATAAGAGTCAAGTATTTATGAACTAAAATGTTTGTATGAGATATGGGTTAACTTTGAGATTGGGTGTTTTCTTTGATAAGTTTTCTTTTTAAGTTGTTTGTAAAATCCCCGGATTCAAGTAGTGGGTATATGGTCTAAAGGCAGAAAGAAATATGGGCTGTGACATTGTGTTGTTGCTTATGCCTCATATTAATCAAAACAAAGGAAAATGTAGAAGCGCAATGTTGTACATGTGCTGAGCTTCTATGTTTCATGAAATACCCAAATCAAATATACTTGTGGTTTAGCCAGATCATGAATCTGATTGAACCAGAGGTAGGGAAGAATATATATATCTGGAAAATTACTCAGGACCATATGCTTACATCTTGATCCAGTGAAACCCATAGGCAAAATAATGTGCTAAGAAGTCACCTCACTCTTTTTATGATAAAATGGTTGCTTCTGAGAATTTAACTTACCAAACTCTGGATGAATATATGTTGCTTGTATCATTTATGTTTCTCTGATTAAGAAGTGAGATGCAGAAGGGATTAGCATTGCCATGAAAAATACTAAAACACTTAGTAATTTAACTAAGGACTTGGGATCTTAGGGCTACCAAAGTATAGCTTGGCAATGGGAATATTGCAAGTTCACACATGGTATATTTATACCCAGGGGCCTGAGTGTGCTGGGTTAACAGAGAAAGGTCCCAGGCAGTGTGTGTTTAAAAAGAAGAAAGTAGCTAAAGACCCTGATAAATTTGATAATGAATTCTAGGAATAGATTCAGTAGAGGTCTGGGCAAAATCCCTGATGGCCAGTAAAGTTGAAAAGGAGATGATAACTGGATTGAAGTTGGTATTTGGTTGTTCTGATGCTTTATTGGTGAATCTTGTGGTTGTTTTCTATGAACTAAAACATTGTGATCATACATAATCTGTTTGGCACTAATATGAATGCACATGCTTCACAAAAACATGCACACAGAAGATATTGAGTTTCTTGTTCTTGCAAAATATAGGAATATAAATGGAATTGAAATAAATCATGTTTTCAGTTAGATTATTCACACCAGACAAATAGTCTGACCCTTTTGTGTTCATGCACCATTGGGTGTCTCATATTTATATGGGGCAGTTCATGGTGATTTTGCAGGGAAATAGAGATTGCTTTGATCAGGCTTTGGATGTTAAACTGCTTAAGATTTGGATGCTATGTTTTTAAAAAAAAGACTTTGCTGAAGCTAAATTAGATATTCATGTTGAACTATGTTAAGATATTTGTTTAAGTTGCCTAGAAGAACCAATGTTTTATTATTCACTGTTTTGTAAGTGTGGAACTTACATGTAATAGCTAAACTATGTACTTTGTTTTGATGCTTTGTTAAGAAATTGAATTTCAAGATTCAAGAACAGTTAGGCTAAAATGATAGAAAATCTAAGATTGAAAGAATTTGTGGTTTATATATATATCAAAAGATCTGGCATGAGAGAATCCTTGTTCAAGTCAAAAATAAAAATCTGATAAAAGGGTTTGAGTTGCTTTGAAAAGAAAATGATATAGCAGATACTTTGTATCAGAGTAATGCAAAACAGAATAAGGCTAACATAGCCATTTTCTTGAGCCTGGGTTGAGACAGCACTCAAGTGTTTTTAATCAAGTTTTAGATCTGTTTCATAGCCAAGTGTAGAGTAGGTTCAGACAGTTTTGCTCTCAAAAAAAAAATGGAAAAAAAAAACAAAAATTGGGTTGAACCGACCAGCATAGCACTCGAACTTGTGACCTCTCATGTATAAGTTAGGCGCGTTTCCATTACGCCTAGATGTTGCTTGTGTTCACTTAGGATCCACTTTATTATAGCCTGAGTTTGAACACACCTGCACAGAAACATGCACACACACATGCACAAGTAAAAGTAAAGTTGCCCAGTAAGAATATCAGAAGAATTTATAGCTTTGAGGTATAAAATCAATAGTAATGCATTAATCTAAAAATTGGGAAAACCTAGTTTCGAAAAAGAAACACTATTGCTATGTGGAGAGTATTTCTTTAAGCAATACTCAATAGGTTTCTACCTTCAAAATTCTTATACTCTGATTTAGGTAGAAGATGACTTATATATCTTTATATATATAAGTTTAAGATAAAATGATTAAACCAATATTTATTGGCAGAAAGGTCCTGGATAGAAGAAAAATTGAATTAAATATTTTTCTTGATTAAATGGCCACTGAATGTTTTAAAAAAAAAAATTTCTAGTGGGTCATTTCATTTGGTATCAGAGCTATGTTGTTAAATAACATAGCAAAATTTTTGTATGAATTTGTTTGCATTGGATGTATAGAAGTATTTACTGCTTTGGATGTTTTGTTTTTATATATATTTACACTATTGATATCTGTCATGACAGAATAAGTGATAAATTAAAATGAATTAATCTATATAGCATTAGGCAAAACAGACTAACCTAAGTGTTATATCCATAGAGCTATGGTAGGACCCAGACATCAAAATGTAGGAACAAGTGAACCACCCATGGTGAATGTGCAAGAATTCATGAGGGCCATAAGAGATGGAGTAGGCAACAGGCAGGAAAATCCACATGAGGAACTTTCCAAACTACTCAAGACTTTTACTAATCTTGGAGGCAAAACCTTTGATGGCACAGAAGGAGTTATGGGGGTTCAAAATTGGCTTAGAATTCTGGAAAGAATCTTTGCAGACATGCAAGTTGAAGACCAAAGGAAGAGGCAAATTGCATCCAGGCAATTGAGAGGAGCAGCTTTGGATTGGTGGGAAGTTATCATAGCTGGAAGACCTGAAGGAGAAGTGACATGGGATCAGTTTAAAGCAATGTTGGAAGGCAGATTTATCCCTGCATCAGCTAAGGAATCTTTACTGGAGGAATTCATCAAATTGAGGCAAGGGACTATGAGTGTCACTGAGTACACTCAGAAGTTTGAATCATTGGCAAAGTATGGTGCAGTGCTCATTACTACTGAGGAAGCTAAGAATGGCAGATATATCCAAGGGTTGAACTCTAGCCTTAGTAGAGCTATGCTACCATATAAGGATAAAACTTTTGATCAAGTTTTGGATTTGACCCTGAGCATTGAACAACATGATAAAGCTAGAGAGAATTTCAGGGCATTCAAAAATAATCAGAACAAGAAGGGAAAGGGTAAATTTCACCCTTATGATAAAAAGAAAACAGACATAACCTCCACCAAGAAACCAGAAGAAGCTAGAACTGCTGAAGTTAAGAAGAGGATCACTTGTTACAACTGTGGACAAGAAGGGCACATGAAAAACAGGTGCACCAATCCTAGACCAGCATCCTTCAATTGTCACCATTGTGGGAAGGAAGGTCACATAAAAAGGAACTTCCCAGATTTTAAGCAAGGAAAATTAGGGGCTTTGGAAGGGAAAGGCAAGGCAGCTGAGGGATCAAATGTTGAAAGGCATGGTCAAGTTGAAGGTACTTTGCTTATCCATTCAATACCTTTAACAGTAGTATATGATACTGGGGCTACACACTCATTGATCTCTCATGATATTGCACAACAATTAAAATTGAATTGTATGATTGTTGATAAACCACTGCTAATTAGAAGCCCTATAGGTAGTTCATGTGTTATGGGTATGATGTGCATGCAACCGGGATTAAATATAGGAGGACATGTGTTTGAGTCAAACCTATATGTGTTGCAATATCCAGACATAGGAATTATTTTAGGAGTTGATTGGTTGAGTAGATATAAAGCTATCATAAATATGGAGACATCCACCATATCATTGAGGGTTTCTGATGGACAAAGAATAACTGTTCTTTGTGAGGCAAACAAAAACAGAAGTATAGCCAACCTTTCTGCATTGTCAAATGAAAAACCCATGCCTGCATTAGAAGAGATCCCCATAGTTAATCAATATGATGATGTGTTTGGGGAAGTAAGAGGAGTTCCTAATCATAGGCCAGTTGAATTTTCAATTAGAATAATTCCAGGAGCTAGCCCAGTGGTTAAAAGACCAACCAGAATGGGGCCTAAGGAATTGATGGAGTTGAAAAAGCAATTAGTTGAACTAGAAGAAAAAGGTTTTATTAGACCCAGTAGCTCATCATGGGGAGCACCAGTAGTCTTTGTTAAGAAGCATGATGGATCTCTGAGATTATGTATTGATTATAGGGAATTAAATAAGGTCACAATTAAAAATAAATACCCCTTACCAAGAATTGATGATCTCTTTGATCAATTGAGTGGTGCAAAAATATTTTCTAGACTTGATTTAGCCTCAGGCTTTCATCAGATGAAAGTAGAAGAGGAAAGCATCAAGTATACAGCCTTTAACACCAGATATGGACTTTATGAATTTTTGGTGATGCCATTTGGCTTAACAAATGCTCCTTCCTATTTTGTTGATTTAATGAATAGGATTTTTAGAGAATACCTGGATAAGTTTGTATTAATATTTATTGATGATATACTAATTTATTCCAAGTCAGTTAGAGAGCATGAGAACCATTTGCATATAGTATTTGAGAAATTAAGACAGGAAGACTTGAAAGCAAAGTTTTCAAAATGCACTTTTTGGCAGAATGAAGTGAACTTTCTAGGCCATATTATATCAGAAAAAGGAATAGCTGTGGACTCCAATAAAGTCATTGCAGTGCAAGCTTGGAAAAGGCCTACTAATGTCACTGAAGTCAGATCATTCATGGGAATGGCTGGTTACTATAGAAGATTCATAAAAGATTTTGCAAAAATCTCAATTCCATTAACCAGATTGACTAGGAAGAATCAAGTGTTCAATTGGACTGAGGAATGTGAAAATGCCTTTGGGAAATTAAAAGAGGCACTGGTACAAGCTCCAATTCTTAAAGTACCTGAGGGAAATGAAAACTTGGTGGTATATACTGATGCAAGTGGAAAAGGGCTTGGAGCAGTATTGATGCAACAACATCAGGTAATAGCTTATGCTTCTAGGCAGTTGAAATCAAGTGAAGTAAGGTATGCCACTCATGACCTTGAATTGGCTGCTATAGTGTATGCCCTTAAACTATGGAGACACTATTTGTTGGGAGCAAAATTTGAAGTATATACAGACCATAAATCCCTCAAATATTTGTTTTCACAAAAAGAATTAAACATGAGGCAGCAAAGATGGATTGAACTCTTAGCCTCATATGATTTTGAAATATTATACACACCAGGTAAGGCTAATAAGGTAGCAGATGCCCTAAGCAGACAACATGCTAAAGTGGCTAGATTAATGATAGAAGAGTTTAACACTTTATCATTATTAATTGATTCAGAGATAAAAAGTGATAACCTAGAAAACATGAGCTTATGCAGTGGGAAGGTAGAGATGGGAAAATTAAGTTTTATTACTCTGGGATCAGAATTGAAAAATAAAGTTGCAATGCTACAAAACCAAGATCCATTTTTATTTGGAAAGAAGACACAAATATTAAATGGTGAAACAGTGGAAGGTTTTCAGTTGGATGATCAGGGCCATCTGAGGAAAGGAGAAAGGATATGTGTTCCAGCAATGGATGAATTGAAGCAAGAAATTTTGGATGCTTACCACAAAAGTAAATATACTGTACACCCAGGAAGCACAAGAATGTATCACAACCTCAAGAGAGATTATTGGTGGAGTGGTATGAAGAGTGCAGTGGCAACCTATGTATCAAAATGTATGGTTTGCCAGCAGGTGAAGGTTGAATATCAAAAACCCTCAGGAATGCTTCAACCTTTACAAATACCACAGTGGAAATGGGAAGACATATCAATGGATTTTATTGATGGTTTGCCTAGAACTAGGAGGGGAAATGATAGTATTTGGGTAGTGGTTGATAGGTTAACTAAGTCAGCCCACTTTATACCAGTGAAATCAGAAAGAAATGCTAATACCCTAGCCCAGTTATTTGTTAAGGAAGTAGTCAGACTGCATGGTATACCAAAGACTATAGTGAGTGATAGAGATACCATCTTCACTTCAAAGTTTTGGCAGAGTTTTCACAAGGCAATGGGGACTGATTTATGCTTGAGTACAGCATACCATCCTCAATCTGATGGCCAAACAGAAATTGTGAACAAATTGCTTGAAGACATGTTGAGAGCATGTGTATTGGATTGGGGAGGAAGCTGGGAAGATTACATATATCTAGCTGAGTTTGCATACAATAACACCCATCACAGTAGTATAGGCATGGCCCCCTTTGAAGCTCTCTATGGAAGGCCATGTTTATCACCTTCAAGTTGGCATGAGTCTGGAGAAAAAGTGGTCTTAGGACCAGAAAATGTGAAGGAGACTTCTGAAAAGGTAGCCTTGATCAGAAAAAGGATTGCCTCTGCCCAAGATAGGCAAAAGAAATATGCAGATCAAAGGAGGAAAGCAGTACAATATGATGTTGGGGATTATGTGTTCATCAAGATATCACCCATGAAAAAGGTTCTAAGGTTTGGGAAACAAGGAAAGTTGATTCCTAGATATATAGGACCATATAAAATTCTAGAAAGAATAGGGACAGTAGCCTATAAATTAGAATTGCCAGAAGAAATGAGAGCAATGCATGATGTCTTTCATGTGTCTCAACTAAGGAGATGGGTTCATGATAAGGAAGCAATATTAGAATCCTCTAAAGATGTGCAGATTGATCCTAGAATGATCTATGAAAAGGAACCAGTGGGCATAGTTTCTAGAGAAACTAAGAAATTGAGAAACAAAGAAATTAAACTAGTAAAAGTACAATGGAGTCTAGACCCAAATGATTGCACATGGGAAGTGGAGGATAAGATCAGAAATGATTATCCTCAGCTGTTTGATTGAAGAAAAGGTAAATCTATATATATATACATACTAATGAATGTGTTGGTTGAATATGCATTGTGATTTTTTTTCTTGTGTTGATATGCACAGTACTTGATAGATGATTGGTTTGAAAATGGTTTTGAAGTCAAAAAAATTCATTTTTTTTTTCTGAAGAAATGATACTTAAGTTAAGTATAAAAGAATTGTGGGACACAATTCCTAAAAGGAGGGGTATATGTGATAACCCTGATTTTTGTGAGTAATTTCATGATTTAATTTAGTTTGAATTTGTTAGAAATTGCATTGGAAAATTGGTATAGGAAATTGGTTTGCAGGTACAAAGTATAAAACATGTACATGTGCACAGGACAGTGTACACATGCACACAGATTTCTGTGTAACAAAATTTGACAGAAATAAATAGATAAAAAAATAAAATAACTAATTTAGAAATACATATGCATAAAGATAGAATTATGTCTTTAAATAAAATAGAGTACAAAGAAAATAGGAAAAGCTAGGCTGAAATGAACAAAAAAAAAAGAGACTTAGGCCAGGGTAGGCATACATGTATTATACATGTGCACAAAATAATACTGGCAGAAATAAAAAGAAAAATTAACATTTGCATGAAAATGGTATGAGCTCTTGGACAAGTACTTTATCCATTTTTAGCAATTCCTTTTTACTTTAAAAACAGAAAACAGAAATCATGCAAATGACATGACCGGGGCAATGAGGTATATTTTCTGGAAAATATACCATGACTATTTACCCATTTTCTCTAAAATGTTTGAATAAGAGGCAGATCACAGTTGGTAGGGTAAAATTGGCATTTGGTAATTTCCTAAAACCCTAGTAGCAGCCAGAGTTCATATAAGAAGACCTGGTGTGGTAAGGTTTTATGTTTGCTCTACCTCTTAAAAAGAAAATATACAAAGTAAACCAGAGAAAATAGGAGAAGGCAGAAGATTAAAAAGGGGTTTATAAGGCATAGGAAGAGGAAGGATTAAGGTGAGTAATCTCACTGAAAACTTTGGCATTAAGACCTGAATATTGAGGCAGCCAGTTTGAACTAATTTTCTTTTACAAGTTATGTTTTATGATTGGATGACTTTGGCTTGTGAATGATTTGTTTAAGGGTAAAATCTCTATCCGATTTACCCAGGAAAAATAAGAGTCAAGTATTTATGAACTAAAATGTTTGTATGAGATATGGGTTAACTTTGAGATTGGGTGTTTTCTTTGATAAGTTTTCTTTTTAAGTTGTTTGTAAAATCCCCGGATTCAAGTAGTGGGTATATGGTCTAAAGGCAGAAAGAAATATGGGCTGTGACATTGTGTTGTTGCTTATGCCTCATATTAATCAAAACAAAGGAAAATGTAGAAGCGCAATGTTGTACATGTGCTGAGCTTCTATGTTTCATGAAATACCCAAATCAAATATACTTGTGGTTTAGCCAGATCATGAATCTGATTGAACCAGAGGTAGGGAAGAATATATATATCTGGAAAATTACTCAGGACCATATGCTTACATCTTGATCCAGTGAAACCCATAGGCAAAATAATGTGCTAAGAAGTCACCTCACTCTTTTTATGATAAAATGGTTGCTTCTGAGAATTTAACTTACCAAACTCTGGATGAATATATGTTGCTTGTATCATTTATGTTTCTCTGATTAAGAAGTGAGATGCAGAAGGGATTAGCATTGCCATGAAAAATACTAAAACACTTAGTAATTTAACTAAGGACTTGGGATCTTAGGGCTACCAAAGTATAGCTTGGCAATGGGAATATTGCAAGTTCACACATGGTATATTTATACCCAGGGGCCTGAGTGTGCTGGGTTAACAGAGAAAGGTCCCAGGCAGTGTGTGTTTAAAAAGAAGAAAGTAGCTAAAGACCCTGGTAAATTTGATAATGAATTCTAGGAATAGATTCAGTAGAGGTCTGGGCAAAATCCCTGATGGCCAGTAAAGTTGAAAAGGAGATGATAACTGGATTGAAGTTGGTATTTGGTTGTTCTGATGCTTTATTGGTGAATCTTGTGGTTGTTTTCTATGAACTAAAACATTGTGATCATACATAATCTGTTTGGCACTAATATGAATGCACATGCTTCACAAAAACATGCACACAGAAGATATTGAGTTTCTTGTTCTTGCAAAATATAGGAATATAAATGGAATTGAAATAAATCATGTTTTCAGTTAGATTATTCACACCAGACAAATAGTCTGACCCTTTTGTGTTCATGCACCATTGGGTGTCTCATATTTATATGGGGCAGTTCATGGTGATTTTGCAGGGAAATAGAGATTGCTTTGATCAGGCTTTGGATGTTAAACTACTTAAGATTTGGATGCTATGTTTTTAAAAAAAAGACTTTGCTGAAGCTAAATTAGATATTCATGTTGAACTATGTTAAGATATTTGTTTAAGTTGCCTAGAAGAACCAATGTTTTATTATTCACTGTTTTGTAAGTGTGGAACTTACATGTAATAGCTAAACTATGTACTTTGTTTTGATGCTTTGTTAAGAAATTGAATTTCAAGATTCAAGAACAGTTAGGCTAAAATGATAGAAAATCTGAGATTGAAAGAATTTGTGGTTTATATATATATCAAAAGATCTGGCATGAGAGAATCCTTGTTCAAGTCAAAAATAAAAATCTGATAAAAGGGTTTGAGTTGCTTTGAAAAGAAAATGATATAGCAGATACTTTGTATCAGAGTAATGCAAAACAGAATAAGGCTAACATAGCCATTTTCTTGAGCCTGGGTTGAGACAGCACTCAAGTGTTTTTAATCAAGTTTTAGATCTGTTTCATAGCCAAGTGTAGAGTAGGTTCAGACAGTTTTGCTCTCAAAAAAAAAAAAGGGAAAAAAAACAAAAATTGGGTTGAACCGACCAGCATAGCACTCGAACTTGTGACCTCTCATGTATAAGTTAGGCGCGTTTCCATTACGCCTAGATGTTGCTTGTGTTCACTTAGGATCCACTTTATTATAGCCTGAGTTTGAACACACCTGCACAGAAACATGCACACACACATGCACAAGTAAAAGTAAAGTTGCCCAGTAAGAATATCAGAAGAATTTATAGCTTTGAGGTATAAAATCAATAGTAATGCATTAATCTAAAAATTGGGAAAACCTAGTTTCGAAAAAGAAACACTATTGCTATGTGGAGAGTATTTCTTTAAGCAATACTCAATAGGTTTCTACCTTCAAAATTCTTATACTCTGATTTAGGTAGAAGATGACTTATATATCTTTATATATATAAGTTTAAGATAAAATGATTAAACCAATATTTATTGGCAGAAAGGTCCTGGATAGAAGAAAAATTGAATTAAATATTTTTCTTGATTAAATGGCCACTGAATGTTTTAAAAAAAAAAAATTCTAGTGGGTCATTTCAAGTGCACCTGAGTTGAATCCAGCTTATAGCTCGGGTTTGACCTTGTGCTCACGTTGTGAATTTATTCTTATTTCACTTGAGTTGAACCCGGCTTTTGATTGGGTTTGACCTTGTGCTCACCTGTCCCTGTAATTTTATCAAGTGTATATCGGTGTGCACGGCCTTGTGGCATGTACAGTGATACACTGTGCATGTCACAAGCTGTTCGTGTATGATAAATTCAAAATTAAATGTTGACAACAACCCAAATAATTGAGGCAAATAACATTTTCAAAATACATTTTATTTTATACTACAAAAATATTTTCTTTTCAGTTTTACCGCGTCACTGTTTATTTTGCAGATTTCTCATATGCTGGATTCAAATTGGAATGCAGTTGAAGAACAAATATGAGTGAATGAGTGAAATGTAGTGCAAATGTAAATTGAAAATTGTGAAGTAATCAAATTTGTATTGTAATTGAAATTGTGTATATATAGTGAGAGCTCAAATTTGTACTATTCAAAATTGTAATAAATATTTGTTTGAATAAAATATCTGTTTGAATTTAAATTCTATGTTATTTATTTTATTCAGCAAATATTTATTAATTATGTGAAAAATAAAATAGTACTTTAACAAATACATTTAAATAAATAAATATATTTATGTTTATTATCATCAAACAAAAATCATGTACTAGCATATTTAACAATCTCCCCCTTTTGATGATAACAAACATGTATTTAAGATTTTGAATTTAGTAAATGTACTTGATCATTCAATTTGCTCCCCCTATTTGAATGCTCCCTCTCTACAACAAAGCCTCTCCTTCATATATGCATGAAAATAAATAAAAATATGTAAATGAACCTAGATGCAAATAGAAAAATACAAAATAAAATATTTGACCTTTATTTGCCAAAATCTTAACTTTTCTCTCCCCCTTTTGTTATCAGCAAAAGAGTAATAGCATTAGAAAAATAGAGATAAAGTGATAGACATTAATACAAAAATAATACCCAATCGAGTATAAACATTAAATTTCAATAAAAAATCAAACAAAAATCATAATTGCTTTGTTTGACGCATATTCCACTTTAGAATGATAAGGATGATGTCATTATATAAAACCATATAGTTGTGTCTATTTGTGGTATATTTATATCGGGAATTTGAATATCTACTAACCATGTATAACCGTTAGGACTTTTAAATAAGATTAGTAGTATTCCCAATTTTTATAAAAAATGAATTTCAAGCATCTTCTAACCACGCATAACTATGAGGACTTTTAAATGGGATTAGAATCAACTTGTCTATTAAATTAATCAATTTTGATATGCGTTCCATACATGCATAACCGTGAGGACTTTTAAATGAGCATGGAAGCACATAATCAAAAATTCTAAGTAATTCACCCATGCATAACCGTGAGGACTTTTAAATGAGAGTGAATACTTTGGATGTTTTTATTTGCAAAAGAATAAAATAAATTGAAAAACGAATGATTTCCCATTTAAAATAACACATATTGACATACTATATTGGATTTTGATGAGTGATGGTCGTTAGAAATATGATAGCAATAGAGATGGTCATGGAATTTTTTACCCATCAAAAGTTATTATAACTCTTGTTTAAATTTCTAAAGAAATTTACTATACATACTGTCTCAAGTTATAATATATGATCAGTATCAACACTCATCACTTTTTCAATCACTATTTATCTTTTCGATAATTAGTAGGGAGTCAGATTAGTTAATGTAGTCATTTAAAATCAAATCCAAAGATAATTATAAAATCAAATTTTCTAAAATGACTAATCTGAAACTAGGTCAACAGAAAAACAATTTTCTAGAAGGGGTTTTATAAGAAAAATGTATGTTATTTGAAAATTATTTGAAATGAAAAATATGCAGATATTTTCTTTGAAAATGTGATGCAGCTAATGAATGTCTCAGTATAAATCATGTTCCACTAATAATTTTCTATCAACTAAATTTCTAGTGTAATCTGCATCCGAATTTTCCTTTGACTCAAGATTGTCATTAGTTTGATGTCATAGAACAGACCGTATAGTGCGCAACAAAATATCTTAAAATCATTTTTAACAGCTTTTGAATGAATTTCTTTTGAATTTGAATTGAAACCGTGCAAATAAACAGACAGTGAACATAATGTTAAATCTAGAAGCAATAAATATATCCACTTGTATCATGGGTAATCAGCAATCAATAAAATACCATCATTGGTTCAAACAAATCTATATGAACTAGTCCAGAGATTCTAGATGTACTTATAGTGTTCTCGACATAAAAATATAATTGGCCAACAATTTTGAAAAAGTCAGAATCAAAATCATCATTTATTTCTTCAACACAACATTGGCTGAATTAAATCAAGTTATGGTGCAGATTTTCACATATATCGTTCAAGATAACTTTACCTATTTTACCTTTGTCGATAATTTTTCGTTGTTGCCCATTGTGATTCTGTCACCTTTGTACTAGGCTAAGGAACTTTGATTTGTTGCCCGTTGTGTGCCTGGAACATCCAGAATCCAGATACACTGTTATTGTTCCTTAGCCTGCCACCACACCTACACAATAAAAGATTTTTGTGACCTATTTGTTTTTATAGGTCCATGGTTGTTAGTGGCAACAGATTTTGAAAAGTAAGTTTGTGGAGATCCAAAGCTATTTATATATGTTCCTTTCGGCACCCAGATTTGTTTGACTTTGAGGGATTTTATATTCGTGCCTTTTGGAACCCAAATTTGAATGGTTTTCACGTGTTTGGGTCTATACCGGCAAATATTCTGATTGTGTCCAGTTTTTCCACATATCGTGCACTTTGATTTGACTTGATTAATTTCATTTCTAACAAGTTCAGTTTGATTATATCCAAGTCCTTGTCTATTTGTATTAACAGTTTGTTTCCCTAATAGCATATTTAACGATCTTTCACTCTTTGAAAATTTTCCTAAAGTCGTAAACTGTTGTTGGACTTGTGTTTTGAGAGATTCATTTTCATCCAATAATTGTGTGAACTTTTTAATAGAATTTTCTCTCCTCGTATTTTCACTTTCTTTCAAAATCAAAATTTCATTTTCAAGCGATTTAATTTTAATTTTTAATTTTTTAATTTCTTCTTCGAATGTTGGACACTTATCACACTTAGGGCTCTTGTTTTGATAGTTTTTAACTAATTGATCAAGCTGTTTATTTAAATCTATCAAAGTATCTCTTTGTGATTCAATTTTAGTGTATTTCTCCCTAAGTCGTTCAAAACAGCCATTTACTTCATGGAAATATATAAGTAATTCTGAGTGAGTGAGTTTTGATACCTCGCTTAGCTCATCATCATCGCTATCAGTTATATCACCTCGAAGGCACAGATCTGCTTTTTCACTCTCACTGCTAGTGCTTTTATAACCATCATCACTTTTATTCCACGTGGCTGCAAACCTTCTTCTTTTCGAATTCTATTCTTGGCCGAGTCGATTTTGAGGACAATTGGGCTTGATGTGGCCAGATTTATTGCACTTGTGACAGACGATTTCCTGCTCTTCTGGGTTGTCTGGTGCTTTGACTATTCTGCTTTTCAATTTTTGATTTAGAACTGGATTTCTGTATCTGCGATTCCACCTTTTGAATTTCTTTATTAGCAGTGCCAATTCAGCTGCTCCATCATCATCATCATCGCTTTCCGTTGTTCCTTTGAGAGCTACCGATTTCTTTCGAGTATCACCTCCTTCACGCTTTTCCTTGAATTTCATTTCTAGCTCATAAGTGGTGAGATTTCCAATGAGCTCTTCAAATTTGATTTGTTTCAGATATTTTGATTCTTGAATAGCAGTAACTTTGGCTTCAAAATTTCGTGGAAGGACTCCGAGGATTTTCGGACTATTTCCAACTTTGTGTATGATTTTCTGAGAGCTTTTGATTTGTATACAATATTGGAAAGTCGTCCATACATCTCTTTGACATTTTCATCCTTTGCCATTGTGAAGTTCTTGTATTCGCTATTAAGCATGGCAAGGCGGGATTCATTGACTTGAGATGTTCCTTCATGAGTCACTTCAAGTGTGTGCCAGATCTCCTGCGCAGTTAGACAATGTGAGACACGATTAAATTCAATTTGATCCAATGAACATATAATAGAATTCATAGCTCTAGCATTAGCATTCTGCAGTTTAGTTTCTAGATATGTCCATTGATCCATCGGTTTTCCAATTTCTTGATTATTTACAACTATAGTTGGTGTCCTATATTCTATCTCAACTATATTCCAAGCATCAATGGTTTTCAGAAAAATTTTCATTCTATTTTTCCAGTAAGCATATTCACCATTGAACGTTGGTGGTCTAACTATGCGCTGACTCTCAGCAAAAGCATTATTAAAAGAAGCCATTTTAAAAATTCAAATTTTTAAAACAAAAATTGGTTTTTGAAAAATCAAAATTTTAAAACAAAAATTAACTTTTGTTTCTAGCTTTGATACCACTTGTAGGATCGATTTCACCCTAGAGGGGTGAACAGGGTGATACTATTAATTATAAAAATTTAATGCGGAAGTATATAAAATAATCGCAGCACTGATAATAGTAGAATAATAGTAACACAAATAATAGCAGAATATATAGAGCAGAAGTAGAACAATAGAGAATTTACTCAGCTTCGGCAAAACCCTGCCTACGTGTTGCCCCCAAGGTTTCTACTAGAAATTAAGTAGTCAGACACTTACACACGTAAACTCACGACACCCGCTATCGACTAACCTAACTCTACGCTCAAAACCCTGCCACAACTCAGCCACTGAATTGCGAATTCTTGAACTACACCACCGTAGTTCGTTCCCTAGTCACACGACTAGAATTTATAAAAGTTAAAAGAGAAAATACAAATTTAAAAACAATTTAAAAATCAAAACCCTAATTTTAAAAATAAAAGGCCTTAATAATTAAAATTCCAAAGCAAATAAAGAAGGCCGGCCCAAATATATTGAAGAATGATCTCCTTTATCCTTTTATCTATGTCGGCCCGTTCCTTCGTTCCTTTGTGAAATAGTCTGCATTTTTCTTTTGCTTGAAAACTTTCGTTCCTCTTCAATAAATTAGGGCTTTGTGATATTCGAAGGTGCCGACTCCAGTTGCTCGATCGAATATATGATTCAGCGTCCCTTGCTCTGTCGATCGATAGTTTCTCTAATTAGCACACGGCTCCTTCAAATTTGTCGAGTTCGGTATGAATTTGGTATGTGATTTTTTGTATTATTTCGTTGATATGCTTGAACTCGATTGATTAATTTAGGCCGATGATGATTGGGTTATATAGGATTTGAATTCCTATAATTTCGTTCAATTATTTGTTTGAATTCGTTTGTTACTTTTTGGCTCGGCCGTTTGATTTTGCTTGGATGTTGATGATTTCTTTGACTTGTTCAATTCGTATAATTCGTTGCTTGATTCTCACGGCTTTGAATCACTTTGACGATGTTTTCCTTGCTCACCACGGTTTCAATTCTACTGGCATTTTGACTTGTTTGAATTATTCGTCTATAAGTTGAATTCGGCCATTTCTGAATTTTTGATAATCTGGACTTCGAAAACTTTGATTTGAATTTATTTCTCTTTAGTATTTTCAACCTGATGCTTGTGTACATGTTTACTGCATCCCTGTACTTCATGTTGTCTGGTCTTGTTTCACTTCACTGTTCACATTTTGTTGCACGGCTTTACTACAACCATATTGTCACTTCTGTCCTTTGTAGCATGTATTATGTACTGTTAGTTGTTGCAGTCCGATTGTTCAAGTGTACTTGCACTTGTATACTATTGAGTTTGTGTGGCCTTTTTGGTTGGACCTATACGTCTGGTGATAGCTCTTACCATGTCTTTCATGTGTGTTTATCTGAAAGTCTGGCATACTCAATGTTGTTGTGTTGCTTGACTTGCATATTGAACTATGTTGAGTAATGGCTTGTTCTCGAGTCATGTATCATGTGTACTTAGTTATGTCTTTGTACATTTGTCTGCACTTTTATTCGTATGCTTGAAGTCTTGATTGATTGAGTTGAACCTGCATGCTTGATGTGTTATTCATGTAGTCTGCTTGATTGCTTGCATATGGTTGTGGTGTTGTCCACCATATATGTGTACACTTGAGTTTGTATGACATTTGACCTTTGACTGTTGAGGCTGCTGCACTGAAATGCTTTTGAAGCTTTGTACTGCCCATAAGTCTTCATTTGTTTGCTTTTGAACTTGACTATCTTATTGAGTTCATCCTGTAGTTTAATATTGCATTTCTTTGAACTTTGCACTGCCTTGGTTGAGTCACTTGTATCAGTCCATTGCCGTTTTGCTTTGAGTTAGTTTGCATTTTGATGATAAGTTGCTTATGAGCTGGTTCATGAAATCTTCATGTTAGTCTGGTGGCTGTTTTGGTCGAGACTGTGTTCTTGTTTGGTTGTATTTGAATTCTTGTGCTCGATGGTTTTATGATGTTTTGTAGTGCACCTGAGTTGAATCCAGCTAATAGCTCGGGTTTGACCTTGCGCTCATGTCGTGACTTTATTCTTATTTCCCTTGAGTTGAACCCGGCTTTTGATTGGGTTTGACCTTGTGCTCACCTATCCTTGTAATTTTATCAAGTGTATATCGGTGTGCACGGCCTTGTGGCATGTCCAATGATACACTGTGCATGTCACAAGCTGTTCGTGTATGATGAATTCAAAATTAAATGATGACGAACAACCCAAATAACTGAGGCAAATAACATTTTCAAAATTCATTTTATTTTATACTGCAAAAATATTTTCTTTTCAATTTTAGTGTGTTACAGTTTATTTTGCAGTTTGCTCAGATGTTGGATTCAAATTGGAATGCAGCTAAAGAACAAATATGAGTGAATGAGTGAAATGTAGTGAGTGCAAATGTAAATTAAAAATTGTGAAGTAATCAAATTTGTATTGTAATTGAAATTGTGTATATATAGTGGTAGCTCAAATTTGTACTATTCAAAATTGTGATAAATATTTGTTTGAATAAAATATCTGTTTGAATTTAAATTCTGTGTTATTTATTTTATTCAGCAAATATTTATTAATTATGTGAAAAATAAAATAGTACTTTAACAAATACATTTAAATGAATATATATGTTTATTATCATCAAACAAAAATCATATACTAGCATATTTAACAATGTCTACCGTCAAAATAAACAATAAAACATTAACATATCAATTAGGGTTTCCAATTTACAACTAGGTTTTCCAATTTCATTAAGCATTACCTAATATTTCAATAGTAACAACACCATTACCTAGTACTTATCAACACTTACAACAATAACTATTAATTTTCAACAACAACAAAAATTATAAATTTGAACAACATTTTGAACAACATAAATTATTACTTTTTTTGTAAAGATGAAGAAGAGTCTTCCATATAGAATGTAGCAACTATTTGATTGAAATGATAATTAAGAAGTTTGATTTGGTAAAATAGTGGGTTGGGGATGGATTTTGAGAAGAAGGAGTAGGTTTTGTAAAATGAAGGACAGATATGTGCTTGCTGGAATTTTGATGTCCGAAATAATGCTTGCGCATTCCATATTTGCGCAAGCAATATATAAAAAGCTTGCGCAAACTTGCTTACTCAAATATGGATTGCGCAAGCTATATACATAAAGCTTGCATAAATACGGAATGCGTGAGCCTTCTGTTGAAAACCAAGTCTATTTCTACTCTAAGTTTCTAGTAGAGCCTATTATTGCAATTAGTTTCTTTGAGGGGCTTTGTTTGAAAGTTTGTCTTATTATTTGAAAATTAAGTTTAGGAAAACATACAAAAAATAAGCCTTTGCTGGGTAACCAGATGTTACAAAAGTGCAAATATTAAAATTTCTTAACTGGCCAGCAACGAGGCATGGCTTTTAATGGCAAGTTAAAACGCCATTAAAATGCATTTCACTATAGCTTTGTATGTTTTTAAACATTAAGTTAAGGTGAGATGGAAAAAACCATTGAATCATTTCATAGCGCTTAGACAATGCTTAGTTTTTTGAAGCATAAAGGGTTTTCAAGACAGTGGCTAAAAAAAGGCACATGAAAGATACATCTAAGAAGCTTATGTTGAACAAAGGATTATATTCCATATCAAATGGACACCAACCCCGGACAGGACCCGATGGTGATAACTATACAAATATCCAATTGCTCTATGAAGAAGATTTTTACTGATTTAGGAAGTTCTATGAATGTCATATTCAAATCTATGTACGACAAGATAAGGCTTCGAGCTGAAGTCCTAGAGCCTAGCTCGGAGCCAATATATGGCTTCAACAATACAGCAACAATTCCAATAGGTATGGCCCGACTCTTTCATAACAGGAACGATTACATTACATAAATCCTTTTATGTAAGTTTTCTGATTATAGACCAACATCCATACAATGCTTTCTTTGGAAGACCTGTGCTGATCGATCTTTGAGCAGTTATTTCCCAGAAAGACCTACTTATGAAATTTCATATTATAGCATGAGTGGGTAATGCAAGAGTGGAACAATTATTGGCTAGAGAATTGTACAATGTAACTTTGAATCCTAGCAATAAAATTGTTTGAAGTTATACCATTGTCTCTTCTAATTCTTGTAATAGTGAAAATGTAATAATAAGCCAGTTTAAAGAACTGCATCGGAGCCGGTTCCAAGGAAGATACTAAAATAGGTCAATGTACGAGCATAGTTTCTACGAGGAAGGCGAAAAAAGACTACATGCACATGATAAGAATGGATGAATACAACTCAACATTTGCGAAGTACTTGTCTGATACCTCTCAGGATTAGGAAAGCATCGCTTCATCAAAGCTACATGAAATATACGATGAAGTGGATCCACGACTAGGAATGAAGGAAAAATACCCGAAACCAATGGATGATCTGGAAGATTTTCAAATGGACCTCTCAAATCCTACCGAAATAGTAAAGATTGAAAAAAAATCCATGTGGTGAACTATGTGCAGAATTAATTGATATTTTGAAGAGATCGCCTGGTATTTTTGCTTGGCCTAAGTTGGATATGGTAGGGATCGATCCACCCATAATCTATCACACTTTCAACATAGATTAAGATGCACATCCCGTGAGACAATAAAAACACCCTAGATCAGGAAAGATGCAATGCTCTTTGTAAAGAAGTTAAAATTTTGAAGGAAAACGACTTCGTTTAAGAAGTATATTGTACAAAGTGGGTAGCAAATCCAGTCCTGGTAAAGTAATCAAAAGGGAAGTGGAAAACCTGCATAGACTTCACAAATCTCAACAAAGCTTGCCCCAAGGACAATTTTCCATTCCTAGAATTGATCTGGTCGATGCAACTAGTGGACACGAAATGTTGACATTCATGGACGCTTATTCAAGTTACAACCAAATACCTATATTTGAGCCAAATCAGGACCATACGAGTTTCATCGCCAACAAAGGATTATACTACTATAAGGTGACGCCTTTTTTGTATTAAAGAATCAGGGGCAACGTACCAAAGGCTAATTAATATGATGTTCGAAGACCAATAAGGAAGAATGTTGAAGTCAATATCGATGATAAGCTAGTAAAGTCCAAAGCATCTTCTGACTATGTGAAACATTTGGAAGAGACTTTCACAGCACTAAGGAAATATGGATTGAAATTGAACCCTCTGAAGTGTACCTTTGACATGTAGTCAGACAAATTCCTAAGATATTGTGAGTGCATGTAACGACCCACCTTTTTGGACAGTTTTAAATCAACAATAAACCACACATGTCAACTCAAGCCATTCAAAAGGGAGGATTGTTAATGGGGTAAATAAGAAAATAAGAGAAAAGGAAGAAGAAAACAAACACAGAATCTCGCAGCGGAACGATAAAATATAATAATCAAATAAACAGTTCATGAAGCTGTTTATACAATACATTTGATTATATTCAATACAACATTTATCAGAGTTATATATACACGTAAGAGATACATAAGTAATGCAGCAGACAACATGATGCGGGAATAATAATAGTAATAATATACCAAATCTTAGTCTTCGTCCTCCAGAATAAGTCTTCAATAAGCTGAAAAACTCAGGAATGACCCGAGCGTAATGAAAAGACAAAACCTCGAGTCGGGACTAATATATCCTTATGTAAGTCAAATCGATATCGTATATAACATGAGTGTAATGGCGTCAGAGATGTTTACGGGATTTCACATCTCCTATCCAGTGCATGACGTGCGTGCAATAACTCAAGAGATGTTACAGGATTTTCATCATTTAAGGATCTGTCAAAATATTTATATGTAGTAGAATATGCTACATATATAATGTCTAATCAATAAAATAAATATTTTTCTTAGTGTTAAGGCTTTACATTAATCCCCCTTAATGCGTTTTTAAGCATTGGCGTATAGTTTGCATTTGACACCACCAGTAGAACGTCGGTGGTCAGGGATGCACCGTGATACGACAACACTAAACCAAAATCGTATGGGTCTCGTTTAGGGATAAAAGTATGACAAGGCACATGAGGCAATGCCCAATGTAGGAAACTACCAGTTCGGGTCGTAGGGCTGGTGGTAACATATCATAGCCATGACCGCCCACCGCGTCCATCAATCCCATATCGAGTCAAAGGGAGGCTATCCCAATCAAGGTGCACCAATCGAAACCAACAACAAGAGTAATGGTATGGACCGAGTCCAAGAAAATAGAAGAATGGATGTCCGCTCTGGGTAATTAGCCCACTTGGCCCTGTCAAGCCGTCCTGTTTTAGTCATTTCAAATTGGCACAAGTGCCGGGATCTATCCATCATCGTTCTCTTTTTTCAAATCCAACAATCGTCGTCAAATCCGACCACTTCGTTCTGGAGTCTCCTCCACGTACACAGTTGTTAAAGTGGTTCCGGTATCGACAGAGAGTATGCCAATATCCGGCCCCAGTCTCTTTAACAACCAAACGTCTTTTTATACACCGGTTGGTAATTTTATATTTCGAAGATAGTTCGTATTTGATATCAATATATCATATTCGCTTCAAAATCAAATTCATTTTGAAATCATCATATTTACTCAAAATATACCATTTCAATTCAAAATCATGTAAGTCTTAATATCTCGATTTCAGTTCCAAAATTGTTTTGAATTTCAGTTTGGATTATAACTTCAATTTAACTCAATTCGTATTTAAATCTATGATTTAAAAATAAATATTCCACTCTTGACCAGTTTGAATTTTTGAAAAGTAATTTAAATAGTTTTGAAATAGTTTAGATAATAAAAAAATAGTTAAATAGTTTAAATGGTTATAATGGTTAAAATAGTTTAAATGGTTAAAATAGTTTAATAGAAAATAGTTTGAGTATTAAAATGGTTTATACAGTAAAATAATTTGGAAAACCAATATAATTTGAATATTTAAAGAATATAAATTTAAATAGTTTATACTAAATAATTCATTAGAAAAATAGTTTCAAAGTCAAACTGATCCAATTTCCAAATTTTCCAATTCAAATCAATCTAATTTCCATTTCCATTTATTTTGATTCAATTCCAATCGAGTTAACTTCGATCCCAAATTCAATTCTAATCAATTTCGATTTCGATTTCAAATTAATTCAATTTTGACCTCCATTCCAAATAAATCAGAATTTGAATTAATTTCAATTCATTTCTCAATTTTAAACCATTTCTATTTATATAAATTCGAGTTCGATTTTCAAAAATATCGATTAAAACACTTAAATCAAATTAACCTTCAATATTC
This sequence comes from Allium fistulosum, assembly GCA_030737815.1. NCBI lineage: Eukaryota > Viridiplantae > Streptophyta > Magnoliopsida > Asparagales > Amaryllidaceae > Allium > Allium fistulosum. The sequence continues at coordinate 1,461,642,392 of CM060902.1, forward strand.
AATTTAAAATCTTCAAATAAAATTCAATTCTGAGCTCAATTTCGAAATATCGTTTTAAACACTTTTATTTGGCAATAATCCAAAGTCCGAATAAGAATCCAATCTTTTAAAAACAAATCAATTTATGAAATTCAATCATATTCTGATTTTAACTTCAAAATCTCAACTTCAATTATTTAACAATTTCTTTTAACCAAAATTTATTTCAACACTTCCAACTCGAATTCGGGATTTATTCAAATTTCATAAATTCGATTTTCATTCCTTTAAATTCAAAACCGTTAAATAATTTCAAACCAAAAATTTTAAAATTATTTAATTTAACCAATCCGGTGGCCGTATTTAATTTTCTACCCTATGGCCAAATGATCAGTTATTTCAATTTAATTTCAGGGATGGATATATATCTTTTTAATCCAAATCACAATGCATAGGTGTATATCATTTCAACATATTTCTTAATTTATTCGAAATAATTCAATTTACAATTTTATTCACTGTATATAATATACAGGGTGATAACATGATATATATATAAACAAATAAACATCCAAACATCAAAATATCAACCAATTTACATCCATCACAATCAATCATACAAACAGACAATATAATTCACAATAGTTTCATATTTATTAATATTGGATAATTAACTGGCAATTCAATTTCAATTTCGAATTTAACTATCAATTTTAGTTTATAATGGTTAATTCAAATGACAATCAAATTTATCAAACAACGACCAATAAATCCATATCACTTCATAAATTCAAATTTAACTAGCATAAAGATATTCTAGTATGTTGTGAGCATTATAAAACACTCACCTTGAGTTTCCGTTGTCGTCGAGACATTCCGATTTGGAACTAAAACCGGACGACGCCCGATTTTAGCCCAAATTTCGATTGTCTCCAAATCCGTCCAAACTATTTTCATTGCAAAGCCCTCGTTATCACGATCACAACGCAAAAAGTCTCGTTCCAATCGGACCTCGTATGCAGAAGTTATACATTTTATAAGTTCGTCGATATTTAAATTTATAAAACAATTTAACTATTTAAAACAACCCATACCAAAACATTCGAAGCCCGGCCCACTATAAGCTTCTTCCCCAAATCTTCCTGTAGCCAAGCATGTACACGAAAGACACGGAGCAACCTCAAACAGAACCGTGCACGTTTCGATGGTGACACGGAGCTCCGATGCATGAAATCAAGATCCGACGACGCCGGTGAACTCTCCTCCTCGATCTCCACCTCCTGGAACCCCTACCTTGAAACTCACACCCCCTTATCAAAATGCGACAAAGCCTCCACACAAAAGCCCAAGTGACGCGCGACCTCTCTAGCAACCATACATCACAAAAATTCTACCCTAGGTGCTATTCGACGAGGAGAATCCAAATACGAGCTTCATTCTGCGAATCGATCGCTAAATCACTTGATTTACCTAACCCTAGTCCATTGTTGCTCATGTCCATCATCATGAACCACGGCCGCACCTTACAACAACCATATCAGATTGAAGAGAAGGTTGAAAAATTATTTTTAAAAGAAGTTTCATCATTTTTAGTTGAGTATATGAGGAGAAAAAGATTTTTGAAGTTCAAAGCCACCATTTTTTTTCTTTCTTCATACTGTAACCTTGCGTGCATATAAAAAGAGGGGCAAGATGTGATTTTGAAAAGGAGGTAGCGTGTAGGGTTAAGGTTACAGTGACATGAAGGAAAAGAAAGGGAAATGATGTGTTGACTAGTCAAAATATAAATATAAATTCCCAAAATATCTCGATTACGTAACTCAAAATCTCGAACCCCAATCGAGGAGTGCCACTAGGCGTTAATAATGTTATACCCCTATTCCAAATGCAATGTAAAAGGTTCCGGGTCCTAATTCGATCGTATGGAGAAGATAGCTTTTTGGACCCAGTTATTATATTGAATTTTCGATATAAATTTCAACGTGTTTATATCTCGTACGACCAAACATTACGAAATTTGAAATCCGATAATAACACACTATTACGGATCCAATGGAACTGGTTTCATTGAAATTCGTGACTGTACCCCGGATCGCTATTTTTAACGTCTCGATTATAAAGTTTTCAATGTTCACTTTTAAATCCAATTTTAAATGTTAAAAATCTTCATTGCTGTTTAAATAAAATTTTGATCAACTCCGGTATCATTTTCAATCATATTAATTCAGAATTCAATTATTCAAATAATTTCCAATATTGAATTTAAATAATCTAATTATCCTATAAATCAATATTAACTTCAAAATAAATTTTAGTTATCAACATCATTTTATTTCTACCTAAATAATTCGCAATTATTATTCAACTTTAGTTATTGATTATAAACCCAGTTAATATATATAATTTCATTTCAATCTCGTTATCGCCAAAACTACAAAATAAGTTTATTTCAAAATCTTGTTCAAGTTCATATTCAATAACCATACTAATAAATCATTAAGATTTTAATTTTTTTTTAACCATTCTTATCCAATAATTACATTAAATTTAATAATTCAAAATAGCTAAAAATACGGGTGTTACAGTGCAAGAGGAATATAGACTAATCCAAAAAAGATCGACACCATCAAGAAAGGAAAAATCTTAGAAAAGCCTAAAGATGTCATGAGTTTGAATAGGAATGTAGCGACCTTGAATAAATTCATTTCTAAACCACTGATAAATGTATTCCATTTTTCGAACAAATCAAGAAAAGCAGAAGTTTTGAATGGATAGAGGAATGCAAAAATGACATTCAAAGTATTAAAGAATCACTTAACCAATACACCTATACTCTCAAAGCCAGTCCGAGGTGAGGATTTATTCGTATACTTGGCTATAACTAATCAGGATATGAGCGCAACAATAGTATGAGAGGAGTGGAGTTGCAAAGACTAATATATATCACTAGCAAACGTTTGTCTAGAGTCGAACTAAAGTATTCTTTAATAGAGAAGCTAGCTTATAACTTATTACTCATGGCCAGGAAACTACAACCATACTTCCAAGTGCACCCCTTCAAAGTACTGATAGACAGGCCACTGAAACAAATACTACATAAGCTAGAAACATCCGGTCGCTTATTAAAGTGGATTATGAAGCTAAATTCAGTATGACATCTACTACTACCTACGCAATGCGATTAAAGGTCAAGCCCTAGCCGATTTCATAGTAGAATGTACAACACCAACGGTATAGGAAGATGAAGAAACAAAGGAGTCCTATAGTTGTGGCAACTCTATGCTAATGGTGCATCAAATGAACAGGGGTAGGTAGATAGTAACTATACAGAGCAGTCCAACTTAAATTCAAAGTAGCAATTAATGTCGTAGAATACAAAGCGCCTATTGTTGGGCTCAAGATGGCATAGGTAATGAAAGTTACCCATATTAAAGTTCATAATGATTCACAACTTTTTATAAACCAAGTGCATGGCAATTATCAAACTAAAGAACCAACTCGGGATATGTATGCAGAACTATCAAAAAAACTACTAGCTTAGTTAAAGCAGTTTGACATAGAGCATATTCCTAGGAAGGAAAATTCATCAACAAACCCTTCAGCCAAACTAGCAAATACCAAAGTTGCATAATAAATGAAGGAAGATCCTATAGGATAGTTAGCCGAACCCAGCATTTCAAAAACAAATCAAGTCTTAGTGCTAATAAAAGCTCAGTGAGTAAGGAGCCAAATGTGGTAGGTGAAGACGAGCCAGATGTAATTCATAATAATCAAACCTTGCTGGCAATGCAACAAGAATAATCCCGGTTGACCCCCATTAAGTGTTTCTTATTGGATGGACCTTACTAGTGGGCAAGAATGCAGCTAGAATGATTTTATGCTAAGTCCCCCCACCACTTTATGTTTTTTGATAGGGTACTTTATAAGAGAGGATACTCGACCCCTACTTAATATGCGTCACCAAAGTGGAAGTGACTAGAGTCATGAGAGATGTTCATGAAGGGTATTGCGAGGACCACTCAAGAGGAACGGAGTTAGCTAAGAAAATATTAAGACAAAGTTACTTTTGGCTAACTGTGTTAAGTAATGCGTAGGAATTCGTTCGTAGATGCAACAGATGTCAAATGTTTGCCAGTATCCCAAGATTATCATCACATGAGCTTACTCACATGACTGGCCAACGACCTTTGACATTCGAGGAATTGATCTAATAGGCCCACTTCTAATGTATAAAGCAGAAGCAAGATATGTAGTCGTAGGGGTAGATTATTTTATCAAATGAGTAGAAGCTAAACCTTGGGGCGAGCATTTATTAGTTAAAACCGAATAAACCAACCAAACCAATTAAGTTTGGTTTGTTTGATTCGGTTTTGTTAGTTGGTTAGTTGGTTTTTGTTTTTTTATATTTCTTTGGTTTATTGGTTGGATTTGGTTTTCAATATTTGAAAACCGAATCAACTAATTAAGCTAAATTTAAAAATTAAGTTACTTTAAAATAGTAAGATTATTATTGACTACACTATTATTTATAATATTTTCATAACAATATTATTTCTTTCAATTCATACTAATATTTTCAGAAGAGGAGTTAATTTTCAAAATGTCTACATCATATTGACTCAAATAATTGCATTAACCTTATATTATATCAACAATCAGAAGATCTAATTCATTTTAACATAAACCAAAAAACCAACCAAACCAAACAAAATATCATGGGTTTGGTTGGTTTTGGTTTTAAAACTATCGGTTTGATTTGGTTTGGTTTATGTTTCTTGAATGGTTATTTTGGTTTCAACATTTTTGACCGGTTTCAGACCGAACCAACCATTTTCTCACCCTTGGCTAAACCGCTTGCAACTATAACTTCAAAGAAAATAGTTATTTTTGTGGTTAGAAACATCATCACTAGATTTGGGATTTTACAAAAAATAATTTTCAACAATGGTGCACAGATTGAAAGTAAGGATTTTTTTCGAGCTTTGTGAGAAAAATAGCATAGTCAAAAGTTTCTTTTCAGCATCTTAGTTACAGGTGAATGAGTAGATCAAGGCGGAAAGTAAAATAATAAAAAAGTTGATCAAGAAAAGGCTCATCAAGGCTAAAGACAAATAGGCAGAGGAGCTACCCCTAGTCATATGGGCATAAAAAATGTCAACTAGGTCACCTGTCGGATATACCCTATTCTTCCTAACATATGGTTATAAACCTATGCTCCCGGTTGAAATAGAATTTCCATCGAACTTGCATTTATCATATGTAGCTGAGCAGAATTCACACCTTAAGGAAACTGCACTAGATTTCATACATAAAATGAGAGATGAAGCAGCGGTAAGGTTCGTAATTTATAGATAGAGAATGGAAAAAGGTTATAATTAAAGACTCAAAGAAAGGAAGTTTCACAAATGGGACCTTGTTAAATAAGGTGATGACTAACACAAAAAACCCAAGTAATGGTGCACTTGGACCAAATTAGGAAGGACCATTAGTAGTTGCTGAAACACTTTCAAACCGTGCATACCTTCTCTCTAGGCTAGATAGGAATCTTGTCCCAAGAACGTGAAATTCGAAACACCTCCGACCGTACTTTGTTTAATACCTCTTTTGTAATGAAATGTAATATGTAAAGTTGTAATTATGAAATATCAATAAGATTATATACTGGATGTAGAGATATTAGACGGTCTAAACCAATATAAAAATCTATATATAAAAATCTATATATCAAGTTTACTTACTTACAAACCAAACTTGAGTTATAATTACATAACTCGGCGTTTTGGCCAATACTGCACTGGATATAGGGTATTGGATTGCCTAAACCAGTATAAAAAATATTATGCATGAATAAAGAAGAGGTTGCAAATACACAACCTGATTTTTAGTCAAAAAACATAATAATCTACACCACAAACAGAGCATATCATGCCAAGTGTATGTAAAAGCACAAACGCAAACACAAAATTCAAAAATGAAGAAGCTAATATAGAAAAAGGCCACACTCAAAATTAAGAGACCCAAAAAGGTCCAGAAATAGCAACTCATGCAGTACAAGTAAAGAAACGGCTTGAACATCTATATAAAATTCAAGAGGTAAACTTATAATTGTTTAGTCCTTATTGAATCTTTTCATAAGTCATGATTAAATATTACATATAAAAAAGAAAAAATGACATGAACAATATAGATATTTTTTTATTAAACCAATGAACTACTGAGGTACACTCTAGTCAAATATCGAGTCTTATGCTGATAATCTCAATTTTAGTGGGAGGCCTTGGATTGTATTTAGCACCGGCTCAAGGATTACCTATATGTTGCCTTTTAAAAACATAATTATCGTGGTCATATAAATAACTTGGATCAAATTTTAGTGGGGAATGATTAAAAATGTTGGTCGCACGTTGCAGGGCTATATCAGCCATAACATGCTTAATCCTCTCCTAGTGAATTTCCTCAGCTAAGATGGGTTGTGTGGGATCAAAAACCAAAGGCAAATAGGAACGTGACATGAAGTAGCCAAAAGCTAGGGATTGTACAGAGGGAATGGACCAATAGACTTGGTCTTCAAGTTCATTTATACGCTTAATAACAACGCGCCGCACGCGATCCTGGTCATTCAATACTTTCGCTTTTGTTCCCTTAGTCTTCTTTGAGAATGCACCAAATAACTTATATGTAGTTGAGCATCCTTCCACTTTCTTTTCTTTCTTGGAACCTTCCAATCTCTTTTTATAAATATCCTTTAATTCATCAACCTTGGACTGCAAGTAGGTTGTCACCATCCTTTTTCATTCAGAGGCCACTTCGCTATCCAACTGAGAGGGGGTGCGGGACCTGCACTAGGTGTGGACATCTTAGGAGAAGCAAAATCAACGAAGGCATTCTCTTCCTTGTCTAGTTTCTTGGTAACTTGTTAGGACATCACCTCAATAGTTTTCTCAAGTTTTTTTTATTTTGACTTCATAAGTAGCAGCATACAACCCCTCAGCCTCCTTCATCCGGTTTCTCTAAATCAATCACCTTCTCTTTCAGGATTTCAATTCAGTTTCAAACCCTTTTATCTTTTTATTTGCAATGGCCAAGTCAGTTCGCTGCTTGTTTACGCAATTATGTTGATGAAGTAAAGCTTCTTTCGTCTCTTTAAGCTCATGCATTAAAATTTTGACATCAACTTGTAGCCTTTCTCTTTCAAAACCAAACCTTACAGGATCATCGTCTATAATCTCTAACTCGTCACCAGCTTTTACGCATGCCTTTAAAACATTAATTAGAGTTGGTTCATTTGTCGACAGAATTCCCAGCTGTGCATCACATAAGAGGTTAAATAGTTAAATAAAGAGAATGTAATTAAAATGGTCACTAAGGTAAAAGAGAGAATGCATGGATTAACAGAGACAATTTTATTGAATTATGAAATGGTATACAAAATACATCATGCATGCCAATACAACTACCCTTGACCAAGTCTTATCTTTGAACCATTCACCCTAAGGGTGATCTAAAGGAAGCGGCTCATGTCTAAGAGTGGTACCCAATCGGCGCAGCATAAAATCACTCAACGCTTCTTTTTCTTTAACGACTTGTGCGATCTTGACCAAACACCCCCCGAGTCTCCTCTTTTAACCATGCAGATATCTCATCCAGCTCTTTCTTTCATTTTCAAATCATAGCGGTATTTATAGTAAGCCTTTCTGTAATACAAGCCTCCAAATGACTAATGGTTTTCTTCATATATCAATAAAAATAGTTTCCTTACGCGATGATGAAGGGTAATGCTTGTTAAGATTTACATTTCTTTCCTAAAATAAGAAAAGAATAATAATATATGTGCTAAAAGTATATATGTAAGCATCACAAGGCACAGTTGACAAAGAGCATAAACAATAAAATGTAATAATGAAAGACTAAGAACAATTTCGTACACAATGTAAATGCGGTTACAAGTTTCGGGACCTCCCTATCCAAGGTAACAAGTAAGAATATCAGAGTAACCTAAATCTAATACGTACTTATGTTAGAACCCTAAAAAAAATAAGTCGAGTATTTACTTTATCGAGAGTCAAGTCATTCGTAGTAATACGAGGATCAGGGGCATAATTAATATTGAGTCCAAAAGTGATGACATATCCCAAAGAAAGCATCATGTGCGGCATCTTGTGTATAAACAAAGGAAGAGAAATGTTATGCTTGACGATCTTTGGCCTATTTAGCCTTAGAGTAGTCTTGACAATTTTTTAATAAGGTTAGCATCATTTAAAAAAACCTGGACTCACCTCTACATCCACATCATCCATGCGTTCAGATGTAAGGAAATTTGACCGTTTTGTAAGAAAATTAATACGAAAACATTAATGGTTTTCCTTCCTTATTTTGTAAGGAAATTTGACTGTTTCCTTCCTCAAACGTTTCCTTCATCATTTTTGGGTCAATAGAATCTAAAGGGTTTTCCTATTAATATGCTAATCAATAAAACGGTTATAATCTAGAGCGTTAATTTCCATCATCTTGATCTTGATGGACGATCAACACTAAGTCTACGAATTTGGAAATTTGGTCCTCTCTCTACCTATAAATATTAACCTTTGCCCATCACAAAGGATATAGAAAAACACATAAAGAAAGATATAGGAAAAGAGAGAGAAACCATTTCCTTTCTCCATTGAAATAACTTTCGACAACAACCATTGTTGATTCATATACAAGATGTCTGGAGGTATGTTTTATTGATTCATTATATATGTGATAATCATGTAATTCTAAAGCTTAGGATTTATGTTATTTGCAAGATAAAGATTACATGTGGTATCGGAGCAAGGTTTTAGAATTCATGATTATCCATCAATATATATAAAATGAAACTAGCATAGATCTATGATATGATGTTTGTAATTTTACTATAATAACGATGATGATTATTAGTGTTAATGTGATTCAAGTTTAATATTCATTTTATTAGGTTGATATAGTAATCATGATCATCAATATTATTCTATTTACTATATGCTTAGATCTGGATCTGGAAAGTTTATATTTCCGCAAAAGTTAATTTTTCTACCTTAATGTTTGACCTACTGTATAATATGGAACAACTTATTGTATGCGAATACTTTTCAGAAAGTATACATATTGAATATAATTGTTTCCTAGTTTGACATTAAATTCATGATCTGGAACTTGCAAAATAATTGTTTATATGTTAAATTCATGTATGAAATTTACTTGGAGTTACTAGACATTTATTATCCTTGCCGTGGATTACTTGAAAGAATGGAAAATGTTTATGCGGGAAAAAAAACTTCCGCGCTTAATTTCCTTGTTTCCTCTGGTCTGATGCATGCAGTCCCGTCCACAGGCGGCTGCTGCTTGCACAATAACGCATGAAACATTAACGTTTATCATTCTTCCATGAGTATGGTTCTACTACCTACCCACAGAAGGCGCTAAACCTAACCTCTTATTATGACATGTGTTTTATTCTAATAAAGAAGCCTACATTTCTATTATATCTGCAGTTGCAATACCCTCAAACCTTAATTCGCACGCTACGTCTATCATCAGACTAAATGGAACCAACTACTCAGAATGGAGAGAGCAAGTTGAGTTTTCTTTGGGCGTACTTGAACTGGACATGGCTCTCCTTAAGGAAAAGCCAGCCCCACTTACTGACACAAGTACGCCTGAGGAAAACAAACTCCATGATGATTGGGAACGATCTAATAGGCTCAGCATGATGTTTATGCGAATGGTGATTGATACCAACATCAAAACCTCCCTACCCAAAACTGAAAGCGCAAAAGAATATTTGCAATCCATTGAAAATCGGTTCAAGACTGCAGACAAATCCCTTGCTGGGAAACTTATGGCAGACCTTGCAACCATGAAGTTTGATGGTTCTCGCTCAATGAGCGCTCATGTCATTGAAATTATTAACCTTGCTGCCAAACTTAAGAACTTGGGATTGGTTATGGACGATGCTTTTCTCGTCCAATTCATTCTCACTAGCTTACCTCCTCAGTATGAACCATTCAAAATTCATTACAACACCATTACGGAAAAGTGGAGTCTAAATGAATTGACTAACAAACTGGTTCAAGAGGAGTCTAGGCAGGGCTCGCAAGTCATTAAAGTTGCTTATTTCACTCAAGGGTTTGGAAAACAAGCTGGCAAAAGGAACAACTCACAGCATAAAAGAGCACCACCCAAATCTGATGATGCCACTCAACCATCCAAAAAGAAAAAGAAGGATGATGTCTGCAAATTCTGCAAGAAACCTGGACACTTCCAGGCAGATTGCATTAAGCGCAAAGCATGGTTCGAAAAGAAAAGTAACCCAATGGGTTTAGTAAGTCATTTCGAATCAAATCTTACTAATGTACCTTCTTCTACTTGGTGGATTGATACTGCTGCTAATGTTCATGTTTCGAATTCTATGCAGAGATTCATTACGATCCAAACCACAAACCCAAGTGAGAATTTCATTTTCATGGGGAATAAAGATAAAGCTCCAGTTGAAGCTATTGGAACTTTTCGTCTCATTTTAGATAGCGGTTATCAGTTAGATTTATGTCAGACTCTTTATGTTCCGTCTATTTCCCGTAATTTGATTTCTGTAAGTGTACTTGATAAATTTGGATATTCTTTTGAAGTTGGAAATGGAAATTTTAGTTTATTTAAAAATTCTTGTCTTATTGGTTCTGGAATATTAATTGATGGACTTTATAAACTTCATCTTAAAAAAATGCTGAAATCCAACTCACCTTGCATGGAAAAGAAACTAAAGGAAAGTCATCCAAGAATGATTCTTACTTCTTGTGGCATAAAAAACTGGGTCATATATCCAGTGAAAGAATCAAGAGGTTAGTGAAAAATGGTGTCCTACCGGACCTAGACTTCACTAACATTACAGCATGTGTTGATTGTATTAAAGGAAAAACAACAAAAAACACAAAGAAAGGAGCCACAAGAAGTACACAACTTCTTGAAATAATACATACAGATATTTGTGGACCTTTTGATGTTCCAACTTTTGGAGGAGAGAAATATTTCATCACTTTTATCGATGATTTTTCACGTTATTGCTATCTTTATCTGTTGCATGAAAAATCTCAGTCAGTGGATGCTGTACAAGTGTTCATTACTGAAGTCGAAAGGCAATTAGAAAGAAAAGTGAAAATCTTTAGGTCAGATAGAGGTGGTGAATTCTATGGAAGGTATGATGAAACGGGACAACATCCTGGACCTTTTGCTAGACTTCTTCAAAAACTTGGAATTGTTGCACAATACACAACGCCTGGATCTCCATGGAAGAATGGTGTAGCTGAAAGGCGAAATCGTACATACATGGAAATGGTTAGATCCATGATGAGTCATGCAAATTTACTTATATCATTATGGATGGATGCATTACGAACAGCTGTCTACATCTTAAATAGAGTTCCAAGTAAGGTCGTTCCAAAGACTCCTTTTGAACTTTGGAAAGGATGGAAACCTAGTTTAAGACATCTCAAAATTTGGGGTTTCCTAGCTGAAGCTAGACTGTACAATCCAAATGAAAAGAAATTGGATTTTAAGACAGTTAGTGGTTACTTTATAGATTACCCAGAAAAATCTAAAGGATATAGACTTTATTGTCCTAACCATAGTACAAGAATTGTTGAAACCGGCAATGCCAAATTCTATGAAAATGGTGAAATCAGTGGGAGTACAAAACAACAAGAAGTGGTCATTCATGAAATAAGGGTACCCATTATCTTACCCTCTATTTCGAAAGATATTGGGAATCATCCCATTGTTGAACTTGTTCACAATAAGGGAAACCCAATAAATGATCAACAACTCCATAATGAAATTATCACCAATCATAATGTTGATGAAGTACCACAGGAACTAGTATTAAGAAGATCTCAAAGACAAAGAAGATCAGCTATTCCTAATGATTATATGTTTTATCTAGTAGAATCCGAAGGAACTACGGACCCAATTTCTTATTCACAAGCCATTAAGGATGTTAGCTCTCTTAAATGGATTGATGCAATGAAAGATGAACTGAAATCTATGGATAATAAGCAAGTTTGGGAAATCGTTCAATTGCCGCAAGGACATAAAGCAGTCGGTTGTAAGTGGGTCTTCAAGACCAAACGTGACTGCAATGGTAAAATTGAACGATATAAAGCCAGACTTGTTTTCAAAGGTTTTAATCAGAAAGAAGACATTGACTATAATGAAACTTTTTCTCCTGTTTCCAAGAAAGATTCTCTTAGAATTATCATGGCATTAGTAGCTCATTATGATCTCGAGTTACATCAAATGGATGTGAAAACAGCCTTTCTGAATGGAGACTTGGAAGAAGAAGTCTACATGCGTCAACCTGAAGGCTTCATAATTGAAGGACAGGAAGACATGGTCTGCAAACTTAAGAAATCAATATATGGACTGAAACAAGCTTCTAGACAATGGTATCTAAAGTTTCATGAAATCATTACCACTTTCGATTTCACAGAAAACATAGTTGACCCTTGTATATACCTCAAGTTCAGTGGGAGCAAGTTTATATTTTTGATTCTATATGTTGATGACATATTATTAGCTAGCAACGACCTTGGTTTATTACGTGAAACTAAGGATTATCTCTCAATGAATTTTGAAATGAAAGATATGGGTGAGGCTTCCTATGTGATAGGAATAGAAATATTCTGTGATAGATCACAAGGAATTCTAGGATTGTCTCAAAAAACATATATTGACAAAATTCTTGAGAGATTTAGCATGACGAATTGTTCCTCTAGTCCTGTCCCACTGCAGAAAGGAGACAAACTTGTTCTTGAGAAGTGCCCAAAGACTCCTATGGAACGAGAAGAAATGACCAAATATCCTTATGCATCTCTTGTAGGGAGTTTGATGTATTCACAGGTCTGTACAAGACCTGATATCAGTCATGCAGTTGGTATGCTGGGTAGATTTCAAAGTAACCCAGGAATCGCTCATTGGAAAGCTACAAAGAAGGTACTGAGATCCCTAAAGGGAACAAAGAATTACATGCTCACCTATAGAAAATCAAGTTACCTACAGGTAACTGGTTATTCTGATTCAGACCTTGATGGATGTCCTGACACTAGGATCTGCACTCTTGGCTATGTGTACCTCTTATGTGGAGGTGCAATATCATGGAAAAGCCAGAAATCTGAGATGCTTTTCGGATCCACCATGATGGCTGAATACGTAACATGTTATGAGGCTTCAATTCAGGGAACATGGCTGCGTAATTTTGTCTCACAATTTGACACTTTAAGTTTTATCTCTAAGCCACTAACTGTCTACTGCGACAATGAAGCTGCAACCTTTTTCTCCAAGCATGATAGGATAACCAAAGGTTCCAAACACATGGACCTGAAATACCTACTACTGAAGCAAGATGTTAAACTAAAGAAAATTGTTGTTGAATCGATAAGTACAGACTTACAAGTGGTAGACATATTCACGAAAGGACTACCTCCAAAGACTTTTCAGAGACATACTGATAGCATGGGTCTTGCAGATAGTTCCTAATTATCTCCTTATTATGCCATTTATTTTGTACTTAGCCAGACATAACAATTATTGAGCTCTTAATAATTTGGACATCTTTTATTTCTGTTTTATAATGTGTACACATTTATATTTAGATAAATGATAACAGAAATAGTCTTTTGCTTCAAGACATTATGTGACCATTAAGTTATGCTCATCTATGGTCTAGTTATGAAAGTTGTCAATGTCATAGTACATGGAAGTAAGCATGTTGCAAAATAACATGTACACGTCATGATTTTATTGACCACTGGATTAGCCAAGACACTTATGATAACTGATTAAAGAAAATTTTAGCATATCATGCACGCCTTATGACCTTAATACGAAAACATTAATGGATTTTATTATTGACCAAGTGGGAGACTGTAAGGAAATTTGACCGTTTTGTAAGGAAATTAATACGAAAACATTAATGGTTTTCCTTCCTTATTTTGTAAGGAAATTTGACCGTTTCCTTCCTCAAACGGTTCCTTCCTCATTTTGTGGTCAATAGAATCTAAAGGGTTTTCCTATTAATATGCTAATCAATAAAACGGTTATAATCTAGAGCGTTAATTTCCCTCATCTTGATCTTGATAGACGATCAAGACTAAGTCTACAAATCTGGAAATTTGGTCCTCTCTCTACCTATAAATATTAACCTTTGCCTATCACAAAGGATATAGAAAAACACATAAAGAAAGATATAGGAAAAGAGAGAGAAACCATTTCCTTTCTCCATTGAAATAACTTTCGACAACAACCATTGCTGATTCATATACAAGATGTCTGAAGGTATGTTTTATTGATTCATTACATATGTGATAATTATGTAATTCTAAACCTTAGGGTTTATGTTATTTGCAAGATAAAGATTACATCAGAAAAAACTGTCTTTTTACCTATGCATAAATCGAGTCAAATGAAAAAAATTATAAGTAGTCTTTTCAGCCATCTTCATGGTGCCAGAAATTTTTTCCTTTAATTCCGATATCTTTCAACCGATCTCTTCTTCCGCTTTCTTAAGTTTCACTACAACCTCCTCATCTTTCTTTTATGTGTTGCAGCCTTGCTAGCTTGTTGTTTAAAGTTGGCCTCACTTTTTGGCATGTGTCAAGATCTAGCAAGGCCTTGCCAAACTTAACTTTCATGTCAAAAACTTCATTTTCAAGCGCCTTTACCTCAGTTTTGGAGCCGGCAGCATGCTTGTTAAGTTTCAAGGACTTAGCAAGCTCCTAGAACGAGAAGGATAAACAAAGTATGAATACCACATATACATGCGTGAGCACGCACGTACACATATATATAACAAACTAACTGTGAATAAAAACGAGCAGATACTAACTTGGTAACCAAATCAGTGCAAGATCATGAAGTCCTCCTCAATGGACAGGCTGGAAGAAGGAAGAGAAGCAGGAGGTAGAGCGGAAAAATCATCTATGAGGAGACGCCCCATTTTCTCTACCAACTCAGCAATGCCACCCTTCTTCGGTAAAAGCAGGAAGCAAGAAGGTGAGCAAATGAAATAGGCTGCACTTGAACATGCACAGAAGGAAAGTAGCCACATGGCAAGCAGGGTCGTCACGCCTCCCTTTTTTAGATTCTCTGAAGCGGCCAGGTTATCTCTAGACCTCTTTCTGTCTGAAATTTTCTTACTAGTATTTTTTTCGATAAAAGCCTTAAGCAGATCCAATTTCGTGCCTGCGTAATAAAAAAAACCAAACAAACATCAAAGAAATCAATTAAACGAATAATGATTGAAATGTTAGCCTAAAAAAGACCAAGAATTATGCATAACAAAGAAACTTAGCCTGCTACAAATGTACCCTTTAGAGCGGTAGGATCAAAAACATAAACGAAAATGGAGTGAGAAAAGCGATGACATGTGCGTAAGAAGCCATATTTTTGCAAGAAAGATTAATCAAAATGATGGGATCCCTTTCGAACATCTTCGCTAAACACCAGAGCAGTCTTTCTTCGAGCAATGAATAACCTTCTATCAATTTTTGAAAAATTGGAACAACTAGCTAGAGGAGAAGGAAAATTGTAACGACCCTAGATTTTTATTTAATTTAAATTAATAATTTGTTGAATTTTTGAATAAAAATTGTTTAATTAATGGATAAATTTAAGAGAGTTTCCCCAATTCAAATAGAAAATATAGGTATATATGTTGTTTTAAATTTAAATTGTAAATAAATGGTTTAAAAATATAAAAGTAACCCGTTAGCTAAATTTCTAACAACAAATTAAAATAGAAATTATTTATATTACAAAACAATAAGATTTAAAGGGAATAAAATACATTTAAAATATGAATAAATGTAGACAAAATACAAAGTGATATAACTAAGCTTGTAAAACAAATTAAGGCAAGTAAAAGAAGACAAAATATAAAACAAAAGGAAGAAACAACACTTAAATATAAACAAAACTAGCAGCCACCATTGTAAAACAAATATAACTACATATATACATACAAATCTTTTTAGTCACCAAAAACAAAACAAGTCAAAGTAAATAAATATCTATATAAGCACACAAAATCATCTTCTCAGCCGAAAACAAAAGGGAAGCATCTAGGCTGTAAACAAAAGCAAAGCATTTAATGCAACATGCCTCTAGCCCATGCCTATATTGTATAAACAAAACAAATACAATCCCCTTGTACAAAGCTATATCATCATGCATAATACATACAGCCGAAAACAAGTTGTACATGAGGCATTAAATGCCATTACTCTTCATCATGTACAAGGTGTACATCAGCCACCACAAAAATCTGCATAGCCCCCAAACGAAAATATCACTGCTAAAAACTTGTACAATATTTTATCACCAAGTACAAACAAAATATTACCCTGTAATCTTCTTTATACCTCAACCTTCCTCATTTAGTTTCGTCCAGTTAAAAACTGAAAGGAAGAAAAAAATGAATGAAGTAAATACCATTCCAAATTAAAGCAAAGATTCAATTAAAACAAAAATTCAAATCAATACAATTTCATGGAAGCCAAAGATCAAGTGAAAAGATTTCAACTTGCCAGTTTCAAACTTTGGTTCAACATAAAGGGCAGCTCTGTTCTTCTTTTTGAAACCAAGGTGAGCAACTCACTTACCTTTGCTTTGATATTGTAATCGTTGGTTGAAGAGGTTATGAAATGTATCTAGTTGCTGAGAATACTCGCATATGGTATGCGTATATATATATATATATATGTATGTATATACATATATATGAATCAAATGATGGGTATACAGGGAGATGAGTTTGTTTTAAATTCACGGGCTTGAGACTTTGAAGAAATTTTTTTATCTTACAATCTGGATAAATTCAAGTTATGATTATTTAAGAGGAGATGATTTAAACAGTATAATGTAAATGCTAAAAATAAATTCAAGCCTTTATATTGAATAATCAACTCGAGATTAAAGAAATCAGTAAAAGAACCAAATATAGGTAAAAATCTGATGATCGAAATTTTGAATTTGGGTTTTACCATCAGATTTGTTATGAGAAATCATGAATTTTAATAGCAAATTCTAAATTTTTATGCTTGGAACTGTTGAGATTTCTCAAGTTAAACGGAAAGTTCATTTTCGTCAATTCCGATCGAAACGAGGGGATGTTGTCTTCGTGCTTCAGGCTGGAGGAGGGTAGTTGATGGCAGACTACTGGAAAAATAATCAACAAATTTATAATTCACCAAATTGATCGTACGAGATGAAAATAGGGTTTAATAACCCATTTTGGTCGCAGTTACAAATCGATCGAAGTTGATGTCGAGAGGGAGCTGGAGGCGATCGGACCTAGGGGAGGTTGTTCGTGGGTCATCGGCGGCGATGTGGTAGGAATTGCACGACCTCCGGTGATCTAGATTGTCGTCGACGAGTTCTTTTTTTTTTTCTGGCGTTCAGTTGTTCCAGGTTCAATTGAGGACCTCGATCGTGATCGGAAGCTCGAAATGATACGGTGGTGATTGGATTGGGTTACCCCATCAAAGCGTGATGTGCCGGAGAGTTTGACCGAGATCGGAGGGCCTCCGATGAAGCGTGCACGTGCACGGGGGATGGTCGCGTGTCAGGGGATGCTCGCATTTAAATGAAGTTTGTTTGCAACAGTTTATAACTTAGAAAAAAAAGGAGGGAGAAGAAGAAGTTGCGTGCAGGGAGACTCGGGGAAATCGCATGAAGTACTCGAAGTGTTTCTCGAGTTAAGCAGGGGAAGTCTCGGGTTCGTCTTCGTGTAGTTCCTGAGTAAAACAAGGAAAAATGCAGATTTTTAAAAGCTTTTATAAAACAAGTTTTTAAAATTTAAATTGAATCAGAATCTTAAACGATTATGTAAAATAAATGTTTCTTTAATATTTGATTAAGAAGCTTTGTATATTGTTTAAACTTAAAATTGATAAGTTAAATTGTAAGTTACCTCTAAATCCTAAGTTACAAATGATAGAAATGAAACTAAAATTTAATTTAAGAGTGGAATGTTATTAAAAGTAAGTCATTAATAAGATAAAGATTTATCTTAAAAGTTAATTAAGATTTTGATAATTTATGACAAATAAATTAATAAGGTAATTAAAGAGTGATCTATTTAATTTATAAATAAATAATTTAGATTTATTTATAAAATTAGGAATGATTAATAATGAATTAATCCAAGAAAATTTCTTAAGAAAGCAATTAAGGAAATATAAGTAGTTAATAAGGATGATTAACTAGGGATTATTAAGAAATTAAAATAATGTGATAAACTTTGATAATTAAATTTATTTGTTTAAGATAATCAATTGTAATTGTTAATTACTTAATGAAAATAAATTAAGAGGTTAATTAAAATTATGTAATTGGTTTAAAGGTTAACTTGATTAATATGATTAATTAAGAAAAAAAACAATTTAATTAATTAAAGTGTTTGATAAATTTATTTATATCAAATGATTTGTAATTAATAAATCAGGATTTGATAAATAATTCATAAGTAGTTAATGTACTAGGAAATAAATTGAATTAATCAGGATTAAACGATTAATTGATTCTGCTTATAAATAACTATTGAATACTTGACTTTACTTATGAATGATTATATTATATGAAATGCCTTCAATTGATTGTCCTATCTGATTTGTGATGCTTTGTGATACATCTTGATTTATGTTGTGATCTGAAATTTCTATTTCTGTGATATATTACTTTGTGAATATGAAATCCTTGGCCCGTAAAACGGCACTTGAATTTCGATGCGACAGGGAGTCGGATTCCAGTTGGTTATCCGAAACCCACATCGAATTGTAACTGTGAATCTTTGTGACTGATAAATTTATTTTATCTATGAATCTGTGAATGAAGATAAGCGTTATCGATTATACCGCTTATCGATATATCTGTGATGATTGATGTTGCACTATTGTGTGTTAAACCCCTGGACTACACTGTTACACACACAAATATGGATTTCACGTGGAAATCGGTTAAGTCACAGATAATTCAAATTGATATTTTTGAAATTTAAACTTTTAATTTCAATTGATTTTGAAATTAGAAATTTGGGGTATAAATGTGAAAAGCTTTTGAAATGAGTTTTCAAAGATAAAAGTTATTTTGAATAACTTAATCGAGTTTTGAAAATCTAAATAATTGATTTAAACTAAAATTCAAGATTTGAAATTGAATTCTATGATTTGAAACTAGGGATTAAAGATGTTATACCCATTATAGAAGGGTTAAACTATTTTAAAAGAATTGATTTGGAATGTGAATATAATTCAAGGGCTTTAACTCGTTCAAATAAAATTGGATTTTTCTGAAACGAAAACTATTTGTTTTCAAATAATAACAGCTTTCATATGAGAAGTGAACTTCCAATTTGTGTTGAAAGGTTTCAAATTTAGAATGAATTGAAATGTTTTGAAAGCTATAAGTTAAATCTTTGTTTTAAAGATTTAACGACTTAATCCAATTGAAACGGAAATTGTTTTGAAATCTATGAATGTATATTTGTGAATGGGGTTAACTTTGTGAAATAAATCTTTTTGTTTAAATATTTGAAAATGGTCATTTGTTTAACCATTCGAATGAAAAGTTGAGCTTTAAGCTGTGATTTAACTGAGACCCCGGTATCCATCTGATTTTTAATTGCGCTCATTATTCGGGTTAGCCGGGAAAAGACATTTGTGTCATATAACCCATTCTGAATAATGATACGTCGTATATGGATAGCATTTGAAGACCGGTGTTGAAGACCGGATATTTACGAAAACGAAAGGACAACTCGTCGAATGTCTCTGCATCGACTGGCCCCGATATAGAGATTTTATCACCCTTTGTGATGGGAAGTCCGGACGGGATTGTGAATACCCGGAATTGCAAGGGCTTCATAAGAAGCGCCTTCGGTTCTGTTCGAACCCGGAACAGACTTGTATGGATACATGTCTGACATTACACTTTGAGATATAAAGTCGATTTCTTTCAAATACATTTCTGTTGGTGGCGGAGAATTTATTCTCTTAGCTTAACACCCTTCTCTGAGACGTACGAGCTCAGAGGTTATGTAGTTGAAGTTATCAGCGATATATCCCAATTTGGTAATGTGGCATGCTGAGTGTTGCTGTGTGATGATCGGTGTTTGATCATTTGTGATATGATCATTTGTTTGATCTTATATCTTTGTGATCATAGGTTGATCATTTGTTTGACCCGAAGCATGGCTTTGTGAACAAAGCGTAGCTTTGTGGACGAGACTTCGTCGAGCCTCACACCCCGGAAATGGTCAAAACAGGAAAGATGCAGCAAGGTTCTAGGGAGTAGCGCCCCTTAGTGTATGTCATTTCTTTCTGGATAGAGGTGGTATCATGGTATGGAGCCCAGATACTTAACCTATGTGGTTACTGCATTATTATTCTGATGTGGTTGTTGGAATCGAGGATCCTCGGGAAGATCGGTTACGATCGAGGGATGGCATACGCGTGTCAGTAGTTACCTATTTTTGCAGAGGTAACCCGGCCTTGTGTTGGCAGAGATCCGGTTAGGTTCTCGGGACGTCATTCCAGAGGCGTTTCCATGTGGCAATGGGAAGTTCCTTGGCCTGACCATTTGTTGGAAATCCAAACTCCAATACGAACTTGTACGGTATTAGTTGTAGAACCTGCCATTTACTTATGGTGGTCACCACTGTTTAGATGGTAGCTATAGTAGGCATAGTTCGGAATGTCTATGCTGGCTAAGATTTATATTCTACTTTCGAAATGTTTTCTACACTATGCACTAATAATAATATCCAAAGTGATTTGATTTTTGCGTAGTAAGCATCTTTGACTATCATAAGAAGAAATCTCCTCCAATTCTGCGTTTGCATTGTGTGTGTGGTGGGAGGTCTTATGGTAGTTTCATTTTCAAAAAGCATTGCGAATTGACTTTAAAATTCTCTGCTATTTGTTTTAAAGATAAACTGTTTTTGTTGCTCACACCAGTCCCATGACTGATCCGGAGTTTATTGTTCCTTTCCTAAACTCTGGATGCTCATAATTTTCCACACGAGCAGTCTAGAGTTGGGTTTCTTTTCAGATATTCAGGTTTAGTAGATTATCTAGAGCTAGTTCATTCATCGGAGTTGCTTATCTTGGAGTTGTGGATTCATTCTTGTCTGAAGATCATTTTGGAGTTATCATTTCTATTGATATTGTTCCGCTGCTGTTGTTATCTTTTCTTTTCCGCTGCTATTTGTTGTATCATATCTCTGATGTATATAGATATTCATTGTATCATCATTGTATCTGGATATTGTATCAGATGTTGTATATTTATATTCTTTTTCTTTTATTCCGTTGTGTTATTTACTTAATGTTGTTATAAGCTCCGGCGACTCGGATTTGAACGATCGAATCTGCGGCATTCGAGTACGATGTAAAGTATGGATGTCGATTTTCGAGCGGGCAAAATCCGATACGTTACAAAAATATAAGTAAAAAATTCTCTCTCCTTTAAACAAAAAAGAAATAAATGAAATAAAATGAACGAAAAGAAAAAAAGACAAAGGCAATACCAGATTTTGAAAAGTAGGAATAAGATCATCTAGGTTAGGAATATAGAAAAACTGATCAGCCCACTTTTGAGTCTTACTATGTGAAATAGAAAAGTGGTATTTTGTAGCTTGAATAAAATGAAACCCATCACCACCTAAGGAATTACTCTTACGAATGGAATAAAGAAAAACCAATTCGTGGTAGGAAAGAGGAGAATTAAGATACTCAGCATAAAGTATGTATGTACTGATCAGAAGGAAATAAGAGGTTGGGGAAGTTGAATTGGAGAAACACCAATGATGCCCAGCCATTCCTTGATGAAGGGATGAAGGGGCGAATACAAACTGCATCTAAAAGGGGTTGGGATCCTAAAGTCGCGATCGGTAATCCAACACTGGGCTAGGATGATTCAACTTGACTATTGCTACAAATAGCTAATATGAATTCGTAGAAAAATGAAGGTTCTTAGTCAGAGGAGCAAGGAAGATTGTCGGTATGTATAGTCAACTAAAAAGAACGTATGTGTGCCACAACTAATTAGGACCGAAATGAATAAGCGCAGTAAAAAATTATTAAATTAGTAGAGTAGTAAAACAAGAGAAATCACCGCAAACATTTGATCGAACGACTTGAGAGTGTATGCATGCACATATAAAAATATATATAAAAAAAATTCCGTATGCAAATACATACAAAAAAAAGAATCTCTTTACAGGAAATGGTAAAATCTCCAAGGAAAGATAGGATTAACAGCGTGAGAAAAGCAGTAAATGACCTTGAAGGGGACGATATAATTTGAAAAGGAGATTCAAGATATGGCGAAAGAGAGTCAAAAAGAAAGGTCAAAAATATATAGCTTACTGGAAACAATCACAATCGCTAAATTCAAATGACATAACAAATCATAGGCTACTAGATGTTAATAATTACAAACAAAGGTATGGAAAAACCGAGGGAGATTTCGTAAATCATGAAACGACTTATCTGACAATAATACATCCCATCATACCACGTGTGAGGAACATTAAATGCAAAAGATGGTTGATAGGATTGTTTAGAAAAAATGGATATGAAATTTGCAAGTATACCCTAATATACTTCAATGCGGACTTGAGGGACAAGTGTTACACTCATTTTTGGCTTTTATAATATTTTTGAGCACATGGTCAAATGAACGATGTTGGCAGGAGATCCAGAATCAAAAAAGAATCAAGTAGGTCACTCTCACATTAAAAAGAAACTGTGTAAGTTCTGAGATCAATAACTCAATACTCAAGGAAAGCATTCACACGAGATCACACAAGTTGCAGACTCATACGAAAACACGAGGTGAGAGTTAAGAAAAGGTCAGGACACACCAGCAAAATAAACCACGTCAACAATAGATTGGTTCAACATGGACATGCAAGGGTTAACTTCAAAATTGAACTGCACAATCGATCAAAATTCTAGAGACGTCCCCAATTAATGCAAACAGCGGTTCATCAATTAAAGTAAACTACCTATCACATCAAAAGCAAACCGTGTCATCACCTCAAAAGCAAACTGGGTCGACTCGTTGAAGGCAAACCGCCTCTAGCTCTAGAAGACAAATTGCTCCATTGTCATTGGCCAAAATTGTGCTAGTGCGATAGCATCCAGCTTTAACTATGATGTCATGCACGAACCACGCAGAAGCAACCAAACAAGCATAGGCAGAACAATCCACAAGTCTGTCTCGACTCATAAATCTAGCCTTAGAACTCCACATACAGTTAAGAAATGAGTTATCACTGAAGTATTCGTTGTGTATTAGGAAGCGGTGTATGCTATGTATTAGAAAGCGGGTCTGGGCTTTTAGATTTGAAGCCCACTAGTATAATGTTGTATATAAAAGATACTACAGACGCATGTATCATTATTCAAGTCATTTTGATCAATACAAAACATCATTTTACTTTCACTCTCTCTGGTTTTAACATCAATTCAAATCTGAGATCAATTATACACCACAATCATCATCAAATTCTAACTTGGTATCAGAGCCTCATCAAGCCTTGCGGTAACAATCTCAAAAGCAATTGATCCTCAAAGCTTCATCAGAATGAATATCATCATTTGAAAGTTTTTAACCCATCAGGTGAAATCTCATCATTTGGGTTAGTTATTGAATTTTCTCATTTGTGAAAAACAGGTACCATACCAAGAAATCAGTCAGATTTCTGATTGCAACAAGTTTTTTCATCAAGAATCAAGCAAATTCATATCAAAAAGGTTCAGAAAATCAGAAAAACCAATTCAAGAAAGCAGTCAAAGACAAAAGAAAGTAATTGTCTTGCCAAGACTCATCAGAGCAGATTCATCATTTGAATCTTGGCTGCAACTAACCTGTTTTTGCCACAAATAGAGTGATCTTGAATTAGTAAATCTTATGAACCATCAGATTCTAGCATTCTTTTCATAAGTCTGTAATTATGGCTGAAGAAGATACTGCTTCAGCAACATCAGATAATGCTAACAACCCACAATAACAAACTCTCACTGATGCAACAGAGAGACTAATCAAAACTGTTATCAGCCCTCAAAGCCAGTTAATCACTGTACATCTTGAGGAAGACAACTATCTTTTATGGAAGTTACAAGTAGAAACAGCAATGCAAGGATATGGGCTAGAAGGCTTCATTCTTGGTTCAATTCCAATTCCTCCAAGATTCATTCTGATTCACAAAACAAAATGATCGGCAATGAAGAATATACAAAGTTCTACAGGCAAGATAGACTAATAAGTTCTTGGCTTCTATCATCAATTGATTCAAAATTACTATCACAAGTTATAGGTTGCAAGTCAGTAAATGATATATGGATTACTGTCGAAAGAATATTCAACACTCAGTCTGCTGCTAAGATTATGCAATATAAAAGACAACTGCAAAACATTACTAAAGGAAATGGATCAATGAGGGATTATCTATCACAAGTTAATAACATTTGTAATATGTTGGAAGCAGCAGGACATAAAGTATTTGAAACAGAACAAGTACTGAGCATCTTGAATGGACTCAGTGAAGAATATGAAGCAGTTGTTGCAGTTGTGTCATCACAACCAAATTTGCCACCTGTACAGTATGTTCATACCACACTTCTTGCACATGAGGCAAGAATAGATCATAAGAAACCTCAAGATATAGATCTGTCAATCAATTATACTTTCAACTCAAAGAACAAAGGACAAAATCAAAACAAGCAAGGTCAAACATATCAAAGAGGAGGCAGTTCAAACAGATCTAGAGGCAGAGGCAGATGGAATAACAACAATAACAGACCTAAGTGTCAAATTTGCGAGAAAATTGGTCACACTGGTATGAAGTGTTATTTCAGATTCAATGTTAATTATGCACCAAACCAGAACCAAAACAATCAAGGAAATGGAAAAGACAGTGCTAATATGGCTCAAATGCAGTCAGATACTAACGGTAGTGGTGAAGTTAATCAAAGCACAATCACCACATCAGAACACATACATGATGAAAGCTGGTACCCAGACTCAGGAGCAACCAATCACATAACAAATAATCTTGACAATTTGAATCTTGGCAATAAGGAATATAGAGGTAAAGGGGATGGTGAGTTAGTTAATATTACTCACACTGGCAAAACCAGTATTAATGGAAAAAGGCAATTGTATTTGAATAACTTATTGAGAGTACCAAAAATAAAGAAAAATCTCATGAGTGTGTCACAGTTTGCAAGAGATAATAATGTGTACTTTGAATTTTATCCTGATTACTGCTTAGTTAAAGACATACTGACTAATGAAAATCTTTTGTAGGGTGAAGTAGTCAGGGGTTTATATAGATTCAATCTTAAAAACAGTAGCAAATTTGAGGGAAATCAGAAGTGTTGTAATATAGGCGAAATTAGTCAGTCAGAAGAAAACAGAAGTGTGTTTGATTTGTGGCACTATAAACTTGGCCATCCAAACACAAATGTTGTAAAACAAGTACTTGAGAAAAATAAAATTGTATTTGATGATATTTCTTTACCATATGTAAGTACATATTGTCAAATGGGTAAAAGTCACAAATTACCCTTTAATGATTCTTTAACCAAGTATTCAAAACCTTTAGAATTGGTTGCAACTGATTTATAGGGACCTGCCCCAATTTACTCAGACTATGGCTATAGGTATTACATATCTTTCATTGATGCGTATTCTAGATATACATGGATATACTTTCTGAAAGCTAAATCTGAAACTTATAATGCAATGGCACACTTTATATTATTAGCTGAAAAGAAAACTGGCAACCAAGTTAAAATCATTCAGTCAGATGTTGGCACTGAGTACAAAACTCTCAGCAATTACTTTGCTAAGAAGGGAATTGTACACATAATTACGTGTCCCTACACATCTGAACAAAATGGTCTGATAGAGAGGAAGCACAGACACATTGTTGAGACTGGGCTAACACTACTTGCTCAAGCATTATTACCACTAAAATTCTGGTCTGATGCCTTTAGTACTGTTGTTTACTTAATTAATAGACTCCCCACAAAAGTTCATAAAGGAATCAGTCCAGTAGAGAAACTACTGGGAGTTAAACCAGACTATCAAAGTCTAAAAATGCTTGGATGTCTGTGCTTTCCCTACATAAGACCATATAATAACAATAAGTTGTGTTTCAGGGCAAAACCATGTACTTTTATAGGATATGGATCAAATCAAAATGGATACAAATGTCTTGATGATAGTGGAAAAATTATAATTAGTAGACATGTTGTGTTCAATGAACATATAATCCAAAAGGTTCTATACCTAGTATACCTATTTGCAGTGATGACCTTTATCCTAAGGTGATTGAAAGGACTGCTGAGGCCCATGATCCACAACTCACAGTGTCTGATCAACCAGGTCATGAATCACTGAACTCACCCAGCTATCATAGTCAAACTCCTGCACATTCAAAGCATTCAATACAGTCAGCTAATGAAAGAGAGTCAGCAAACTCACAAGTACAATCAGAAAATAACAATGGTCAGACAAGCACAGAAATATCATCACATGCTAGAATAGGTCATCCAATGACTACAAGATCAAAAAGTGCAATCTTTAAACCAAAACTATATGCAGCTGCATCAAATTTAGAGGAACCAAAAACCTTTGAGCAAGCTGCAAGGGACAAACATTGGAAGGCAGCAATGGATGAAGAATACAATGCTTTAATAAAGAACAATACAGGGGACCTTGTATACCCACCAGATAATAAGAATATCATAGGGTGCAGGTGGACATACAGACTAAAAAAGAATCCTGATGGAACAGTGTCTAGATACAAAGTAAGACTGGTAGCAAAAGGCTACACACAGCAATATGAGTTTGATTTCAATGAAACTTTTTCTCCTGTAGTTAAACCAACTACTATAATTATTATTTTAAGTATTGCTCTACATAATCAGTGGAATATTAGACAATATGATGTCAACAATGCCTTCTTGAATGGGACATTACAAGAAGAAATATACATGGAGCAGCCACAAGGGTACAGGCAGAATTCAAGTCATGTGTGCAAACTAAAAAAGGCTATATATGGCCTTAAACAAGCTCCAAGAGTCTAGTTTGATAAACTGAAGGCCACACTGATTCAACTTGGCTGTCAGTCTACAAAATCAGACAACTCACTATTCATTAAAATTAACAATAAAACTAGTGTCTATATTCTAATATATGTTGATGATCTTGTCATTATAGGAAATGATGAGGATGAAATCAAAAGTCTTGCTCAATATCTAGACAAGGAATTCTCTATCAAAGATTTGGGTTCATTGAATTATTTTCTAGGCATAGAAGTCAAAAGAAAATCAAAGTCAGAAATTATTCTCGGTCGGAGAAAATACATGTTGGAACTACTGGCCAAAACTAAAATGGACAGTGCCAAGCCTCAGCATACCCCTATGATAAGCCATCAATACTTATCTAAAAACAGGGGAGTATACATAACAAACACTAAACAATACAAAAGTGTTGTTGGTGCTTTACAATATTTAACAATCACAAGGCCAGATATCTCTTTTAGCGTTAACAAAGTTTCACTACGCCATAGATTGCATACTGCAACACCCAAGAAGTGATGCAGGAAGTGCCAAAAAATGTTGCTGTAGGCTAAAAAAGGGCAAAGGCAACACTTTCTCGGTGTTGCATTTTGCCGCGTTGCCGCAGACCTCAAAGGCAACATTTTGACTATCTAAGGCAACATAAGAAATATTGTTGCAATAGAACCCTATTTGGGTCTATAGCAACATCCATAGGTGTCTGTAGCAACATTCCAAAATGTTGCT
Source organism: Allium fistulosum (assembly GCA_030737815.1). Taxonomy (NCBI): domain Eukaryota; kingdom Viridiplantae; phylum Streptophyta; class Magnoliopsida; order Asparagales; family Amaryllidaceae; genus Allium; species Allium fistulosum. Next base: position 1,461,670,261 of record CM060902.1, read on the forward strand.
ATAGATATTAACTTTCTGAATTTGTGGGACCCACAATGTAGAGCATATTTGATTTTTAATAGAAATAAATATTTATTTAATAAAATGCTATTGCACAGAATTTGATATTCAAACAGTAATTTATTTAAATGAATATTTTATTTCAACATTTGAAATAGTACAAATTCCTGACTCCACTATTTTACAATTCAATGATATATAACACTGATATTCACATATACAGATATTCCTCACTACATCACTCAGGTCACTCATTACATATGCAGTTTCAATTTATACAGACATCGACACTGACAAATATATGACGAGCCGAGTGCCGAGCCGAAGGCGAGTCGAGAAGCGGGTCCGGGCGCAGCGCCGGCGGGGGTCCGGGGCACCGCAGTCCCGGCGGGGATCGACCTACCCGGTTAGGTCGAACAAGTGGGCACCGCCCGATTCATCCGATTTCGGAAGATCGAGCCTTCATTGAAACCTGTCTTCAAGCTCATGCACATTTGATTTGACTCTGTCTTCAAGCTTGTATCCAGTTGTCCAGTGTTCAATACTTGTCACATATAATTCAAAAGCAGTTCACAGATATTAGCACAATTCAAAAGCAGTTCACACATATTCTTATCATAATTTGATTCCAACTTAAAACATCTCCAAGGCCATGCTATTCTTATCAAGCAACAGTCAACAGTGAAGAACATAAAGTTCAAGAACCAAACAGTGAAGAAACGTAAGTTAAAAATGCAGAGGTGAGTAAAATTTACTCACATAATAATGTGATGAAGATGCAGTCGATCGCGGCCCCTTCTATATCGCGACCATTGCCTTGCGAATGTTGCCCACCGTCGACGCGACTACCCCCAACGACAACCATGACTCCTCAAGCTTGCCCCTTTCTATCATTCCCAGCAAGAAGATTGGGAGCATCAATTTCAATTTTAGCAGCATAGCGATATTTGGATATACCTCTTATTACTTTAATGGCTATAACACGTTGTTCATTTCCAGAATCAAAAGAGGGGACCCAAGCATTAAACATGCAATTGGTTCGCCTCAACATTATTATGCATGCGCCCAGCAATATCTGGATAGGCAAAATGTGAGCGTCAATTACACAAGCACCTTGCGTGCACTCAACTGATAAACAATCCTCAACCACCAATGCTCCAACAAGATTAGGAACAACGTGAACAGCCACATTGCCAAAATCAGCGTCAACACACGCATTATCAGTACCATGAACAGAAGCCAAATTTCCAATTTCAATACTAGCATTATCAACATGCCACTGCCCACCTTAACGACAAGATGCTAGCATAGGAGGAATATAAGAACCAAGGCCAAGAGCATCTGCAGGCAGGCCAAATAAGGAACAGTGTCTTCGAATCATTGCAAGGAGGATTCCAGGGCATGGAATGGATTCGACAGAAGGACAGACGATACCTGAGGCGGCAGGCGAGCAGGAGAAGCTCGTAACGGAGGAAAGTCAACTATAGAAACATCAAATGGCGGTAGTGACGAACTGGAGTGAAGAATTGGAAGAATAAGGCCTACCAGATCTCGTCGACGAAGGCGGAAGTAGAAGAGGGCGTAACCGAATAACCATGGCTTCACGATCCCAAAATTCCAATACTCGACCAACGTACCTTCACCGATCTTGCCTTTTGAATCTGCATTTTTAATTTGATTTTGCGTTTCATCGGAGAGAAAAAGTGGAGAATCGATAATTTACCCAGAAAACTGAAAGGGGGATCGGCGGGAAAACGAAAATTTGGGACAAATTGCAGTGGTGATCCGTTTTAACAATCGGATTAAATGTGGATCGTTGGATCGTATTCACGCGGATTGCTAATTTTATTAATTTTTTAATTTGAATATATCTATAGCTACTGCAACATCTTGTTGATACCTATGCTAACACCTTGAAGCGAGTGTTGCAATAGACAAAAATCAGCATACCTATCGTTACATTATAGCTAGCAACACCTTGTAATTTCGTTGCAGTAGGCCATCTATGGCGTAGTGTTTGTCAATTCATGCAGGAACCAATGGATGATCACTGGAAAACGGTAAAAAGAATTTTGAGATACATAAAGGGAACAACAAATTATGGACTGTTAATGAAGAAGAGCGATCATCTGAATATAACTGGATACACTGATGCAGATTAGGGAACAGACCCAGATGATCGAAGATCAACTACAGGGTACTGTATATACATAGGAGACAATCTAGTGTCATGGTGTTCAAAGAAACAATCTGTCATCTCCAGATCCAGCACAGAGGCTGAATACAGGAGCGTCGCAAGTGCAACTGCAGAGATTATGTGGATACAGTCTTTACTACATGAATTAAACATCAAATTACAAGCCAAACCAACGTTATGGTGTGACAACCAAAGCACGGTGTATATGTCAGCTAACCCAATACTTCATTCGAGAACAAAACATATCGAGACTATTTCGTCAGAGAACAAATACAAAAGGAAAATTTACATGTAAATCACTTATCGTCAGCTTACCAGAGAGCCGACACACTTACCAAAGCATTATCAAAGCAAAACTTCACCAGATTCAGAAGTGAATTAAAAGTGGTTGCAATTCTCACCAATTCAAGTGAACCAGAAGAAGTTCTAGAGCCTCGATGGAGAAAAGTCAAAAACTTTGACACAAAGAACAACAGATCTAACAACAAAATTGACATCGAAGCAGACAGTAGTGCAGAAAGAGCTTCACATGTCAAAGAGATCGCTCATAAGCCTAGTATGACAAAGAACTTACTCAGATCTGAGTAAGTTTGCTCTAAATCTGAGTAAAATACACCAGATTTTTTTAGGCGGCGAAAGAATAGGGAGTCGCAATGGAAACCCTAATGTTGGTTTGAGGGAAAGAGTTAAAAAATGAGTTATCACTGAAGTATTCGTTGTGTATTTGAAGCGGTGTATGTTATGTATTAGAAAGCGGGTCTGGGCCTTTAGATCTGAAGCCCACTAGTATAATGTTGTGTATAAAAGATACTACAGACGCATGTATCATTATTCAAGTCATTTTGATCAATACAAAACATCATTTTACTTTCACTCTCTCTTGTCTTAACATCAATTCAAATCTGAGATCAATTATACACCACAATCATCATCAAATTCTAACTCATACCAAAACTCAAAATTTTTGTCTAATATCAAATTCAAAATTCTCGTCCACAACCATATTTTTCTGCCTAAAGTAATTCCAGATGCTTGTATCCACGTAAGCAATCCGTACATATATTGTCAGGCTAACAGATGGATAACACGTGAAAAGATCTAACGATGGAGAAGGATCGCAAGGCCATGACATTAATAATCTGCGTGATGCCATGATAGTATAAATAAAAGGACATTATAGCAGAAAAAGGGACTTGGTTTAGTTTTCATGAATTAGATACAAAAAAATATTTGTACTCACTTTGCCGTTAAAAGCTTATATGGAGAAGAATATAAGATAATCATTGATCTATGGACGTGGGATCCTTAGCATCTGAATCATGCATTTATTTCCTCGTTTTCAGTACTTCATTTCATTTTGATTGAATTGATAGTTAAGTTATTTTAACAAACAATTAAAGTGCATGTACGTAATTGTGTAAGCTTAAGCAATATAATTATTAACTTCAAGGAAAATTTAATATCAATTAGGTTTGTTGATTCCTAATTGCAGAAATATACAATATCGTAATTACTTTATAATTAAGTAATTAAGTTGGTTTTGTGAGATGAAAAATCTCATTAACAGCAGTACATTGTTGATCAAAACTTCGTAAAATGGAGTTGCATTTAGCATTACTCTTAAATAATTTTTGTTCTTTTAGTTGGATCTCTAGCTTTTTTTAGGTGCTAGGCATGAATGGGTCATCGTCGTTCTAATCACCGGTAGAGATTTGAAGTACATCATCGCTAAGATCGTTTGCTGAAGATCCTATAACTGTAATCGTCGTTAAAGAATGAAAGGTGGAGTTAGAATGAAGAGTTTGGTATAAAAATGTAGTCATATAGGTTTTGAAAAAGAAATATGAACTTAAAGAAAATAGTGATAAAAGAATACAAATTTAAATTAGTTTTCTAAATGACATAACAGAGTGACCCAAGTGTTTTTATACACTATCAATTACAAAGAAATGGGGCTTGGTCCTGAAATGACAACAGTTCATTCATATTTCAAGCCAAGTGTCATTTTATCCCTTTGTTTCCTTACAAATGTAATTTTAATTGGAAATGTGAAACATTTAACAAACAATGTGTCGTCAGGTAAAAAAATGACTGATAATGGTTATAAGTGGTATTAGTAAGTAAAAGAACGATGTATATACAATGCTCAATAGAGAAAAAATAAAATAAAATTTGATTGTTGTTTAACATTTTTGGAAATACAAACCAGTACAAGAAAGTCCTAAGTTTAGATATACCAACCGAATATGCATAAAGTTTCTTGTTATTAAAGAAATTATACGATTTTGGTCCAACAAGGGACAGTCAGTCTATACTGATTCCAACTCATGTACACACAGAATTGCCAACTTGCCAAAAGTGAGCAAAGCTGAGTTGGATAATACACACTATTTGACACTTTCTTATAAAAAAGTTATTGATAAATTAATTGAATGGTTAATTAATCTGTCTTTATTATAAATTGTGAGCTGTTAACAGAGATAAGTTGGCGGTTTTTCAACAAACCTCTCTTCTTCTCTCTCTCTCTTTCTACAAATTACAGGGTGTTCTTCTTTATCTGTCCCAAAAATAAACATTTAAACATTTTTTGGGAAGAGAGCAATAAAATCTCTGTTTAATCATTCTTCCCTCTTACATATTTGATAAATTCACGTCTCTTTGAAGAAGAAAAGGACAAAGAGGATAATATATTTTCGGTAGAAATGAGTCTCTTTGGCCTTGGCAACAGGTTTTAATTATTTCAATTTCGTTGGTTTCCTTTTAACTTGATATGGGGGATTAGCTTAGTTTTCGTTTTCATTACGTCTTTATGAATTCAAAATATATATTTTTGGTTTGGTTGTTTTCTCGATGCACACATGATTGCTGAAATTAAACTTGAGATTAATTCATTTGATTTATTATGTAATCTATGTTTATATATTTTAACGATCTATGCAGAAATCAGAAGACTTTCAGGCCGAAGAAAAATGCACCTTCTGGAAATAAGGTTAGATGTTGCTTGTAGTGTTACTATATATATACTAAATTGTTTTTGTAAATCATATTATTTGAATTTGTTCCTTTGTTAAAACATAGACTTTGAGATATCTTGTATTTTACTAATCTATTAACCATAAATTGTATGAATATTATATACTAGAGAACAAAGTTTTAGAAAGAAAAAGTTTACTGAAGGATCACTTTTATGGATTTACACAGTAGGTTTACAAATTTGAACCATCTTTTAAAAGATATATCATATCTTTTTCAAAAAAAAAAAAAGATATATCATATATGTAATCTTTGTCTTTCTGATCGACTTATATATTAAAAGAAGTTCTATAAACCAAGAAATTCCCACAAAAGAGAGTAAAAAAAAAATTCGAGTTTGTTAACAAGTTTTATAAGCCATACTTGCTTCTTTCATGTCTAGGAAATAATCTTCTTGATTTCGTAAATATTTTTCTTCAGCTTGCATGCAGTTTCAGCAAGAATAAACAAGGTAGAATACAAAGAGAAAATAGGTTTCCATTAAGCACAGTAGCATATTGGTAAACACTATGTACATGACTATGTTACGAATATTTATCTTAGATCTATGTTTTAACCTAAACTAAGATTTAGTTTAAAAGAGAAATTCTGCAATAAAGAGAAAAAACTATGAGGAAGAGTTTCAGCTATTTAATAGCAAGGATACAAAGATACAAAGATGTGAAAAATGTTGATTGAGTGCATTTTTGCATGTTTATTTTAAATGTATGGCTAACCTCATCCCATTTATGACTTAATCTTATCTTAAACAAGAATGCATTTTTAATATGAAGGTTGCTAGTTTGCAAGCAATTTGCAATGTTAGTTACACATATACACACATTAAGTAATTAGTCACAATGTCAGAAGTTAAAGTAGTGCAAGAGTAATAAGCAATACAAGTGTTAAAAATGAAAACAGGGAGCACAGCTAAAGAAACACATTGATGCTACATTAGGCAGTGGCAATTTAAGAGAAGCTGTTCGTTTACCTCCTGGCGAAGATATCAATGAATGGCTCGCCGTTAACAGTAAATTGCTTCAATCCTCTATCCATTTTGCCTATATCCTTTTCTACCATGTATGTGTATATATTGATACTATATTCTATGCTCATTTGATTCTTTAGCTGTGGACTTCTTTAACCAAGTGAATCTCTTATATGGGACACTAGCTGAGTTTTGCACTGCAACCACCTGCCATACAATGTCTGCTGGACCAAAGTATGTTTTGCATATTTAAGTTTAAATTATCGATTAGTTACTAAATATTCCAGAACTATGCTAAGCTCACACTTAAAGGACGTTTGGCAATATATTATAAGTTGCAAAGTTAAGGTCTACTAGGTCAAGTGGTCACTACAAGGGGAAACACGTTTTCCGACGGCCAAAAGCTGTCGGCGGTCGTCGGAACCCGTCGGCCGCCGTCGGAAATTGCCGTCGGAAATGGCGTTGTCGGGAAGCAGTATTTCCGACGGCTTCCGACGGACGCTGCCGTATACATTACCGACGGATCCAGACGGTTTCCGACGGATTCCGACGGATACCGACGGGTGTCGGAATCCGTCGGAAATCGTCTGAAACGGACCGTCGTTATCCGTCGAAAACCGACGGGAATTTTAACCAATAAGCTATCGGTAGCCGTCGGAAGCGGTCGGAAATCTGCTGTTTTTTTTTTACATTCGCTTCACATTTAGCCTTCCAACCACATTTCTCTTCCAAACATTAGAATATTAATACTGCACAATCCAATATACAATAGTCCAATCAAATATTCAAACCCAAACCACAAAATATTTAATAAACACACAAATAAATAAAATTACATCAAAATATAAATAACCATTCCAACATTAACATAATCCTAACAATAACTGTTCTACCATGTTGTTAATACACAAATTCATCAATATTCTCATACACGTTCTCATACTACCATAGAACCAAATGTGTCAAACATAATTATACATAAATCAACAATTACCTACGCCGTCTATCAAATCATTCTAAGTTAAAACAAAACATACCTGAACGAACAAGAAAGCAAATAATGAATCAATCTCCTGCAGATCCAGAGCCAGCCGAGGAAGGAAAGTGACCACCACCCTGCTGCTGCTGCTGCATGTACTCTAACAACTGTGCGGTGTGCATGGCCTGTTGGCGGTTCTGCTCCTCCAACTGGACAACTCTAGTACGCAATTCTTCTATATCTGCAAGATCGCTCTGATGTCTACTCCGCCGTCCCCTACTCTGACTGCTGGACTGCAATAATTGAAAAATAAATAAAATCCAAGTTTATTGTTTTGAAAAAGTGAAAATATCATATTTTAAGAAAAAGTAAATTATTTACCGCTAAATTGCCAAATCCGTATCGTCGACCATGCTTTGCTGGATCCATAATGGACTCAAAAATAACGTCTTCCTCATTGGTCGTCAGCTGATCTCGACCCGTGTCAGCAAGGAGTTTCTACCGCTGCTCCATAAACTTCTCCTGCATTAACAAATTAATAATATCATATCTTATGTCATCATAGTTTAACAATTAAAACAATTACTAATACTGAATAAAATAAAATATGCTTACATGGCTTTTGCTGGATTTATCGTCCTGCCATGTGTACGAAACAGTCCCGTCTGGATTAATATGCTCGACAGCATGCGTACGGGTGAACACGTCCATATAGCTGACAGGACCATGTGACTCGACTTCCTAAAGTTGATTGTTACATACAATTATTATACATTTAAAATCATATAGTATAAACTATTTACATTTATTATTCAGTAAATTTACCAACTCCTGCCGATACTGCTGAAACGACTTCGATCCTCCGCGATGAGTGACGAGATTCTTATTTCTATTTGCAGAGTTTCTATCCGACTCTGCTTGTACATTCAAAATTTTATACGTTAATTTTCGATCACGTCAAATTAATAATTCAAAAAAAATTAGTATACTTGCCTTCGCCTCGTCCGTCTCCCAGTATCTCAACCAAGCTTGCCACACGCTCTCTCCCATCCACCGTGGTTTCTTATCAGATTTCTTAATCTCAGATATCGTATCCCTGTAGTTCTTGCGCATCTTCTTCATCCAGTATGCTCGTGCCAGCATCATATCATCTGTCTGGATGTCTATCTCAGCCTGTGTTAAAAAAAAGATTACACTTTAAACGATATAAACAGTAAAAAAACGAAAAAAACGAATTAAAAATGAAAACAGAAAAATATACATACTAGGACATCCTGCCATATGCACTCTATGATGTGAGGAGGGATGTTATCCCACTTCGGCCAGCAGGCACTCATCCTACTGCGATAAGAAGCTCTAGAGACGTCCAACACAACCTTAGAAGGAAGTAGATCGAACCCCCTGTTTTTAAGTACGATATAGATAAGTATGTACGTATATCATAGAAAAAATAAGATGCTGAATAAAATTTAATTCTTACCCATCTACTCTAGGGACTAACGATACAACTGCACGCTGTGGCTCTTGCGATGGGCCAATGCCATCGCCTCCTGACGATCGGGAAGAGCTCCTACCTCTACATGACATATTGATAAACCTGTGACATATACACATCATTATATAAGAGAATAAAAACATGATAATTAATATATTTCATATGAAAATGACATCAACGGTATAAATTGCTTAATTAATAACTGAAATGGAAATAGAAATGGAAGTGTGTTATACCTGATTCATAATGGGTGTACTATTCCAACGATAAGCAGAGTTCATTGCATTTTCAATAAAAATTGCTAAATAAATGACAAATGGAAATAACATAAAACATGCAAAAAATAGTAAACGGATTTGGTTTCATATAGTTACATCAATTTCATAATACATCAAGAATTCAACATAGTTACATCAATTGCAAAAAACAGAATCAGATTTATATCAGTCATCATCGTCTTCTGATTCAGATTCGGTCTCGTTTTCGACGATATTTTCTTCCGCACTGTTAAACGCTTCTACCAAAACATTTGTTTCATCGATCAAAGGACCAAAATCTGTATGATCGTCTGTAATTATTATTTCGTTATTTTGCTCAAGATCTGCCTGATAAGCTTGTTCATTCGGAATATTCTTCCCATCAAATGTGAATCTGGCCTTTGTTTTAAAAACTGCAGACCAATCTGCTTTATCTCTTTTTAGAGACGGATAAGGAGCATAATAAACTTGCAATGCTTGTTTGGCTAGTACAAAAGGATCATACTTGTGATAGTGCGATGTATGCTTTATTTCGATAAGATTATAATCCTTGTGCACATTAATTCCAGAACCTGGAACATTGCTAAACCAATTGCATTTAAATAGAAACACCTCCTCCGCGGGTCGTGAGAAATATGTTAGTTGCAAAATTTGTGTCAGAACGTCATAAAAATCATTTAAATGATTTTCTGGATCGTCGCTACCTTTAACAAGTACACCAGTATTATTTGTTAATTTTTCTGCACCGTATTCTTTGGTGTTAAATTTATATCCATTGACGAAATATATTGGATATGTCTTGACCACTCTTTTTGGTCCCATCGCTAGATGTTTCAACCCTTCGTCAACAACACAATTTCTCGGCTCATAAACGTAATTTGAAAATCAACCGAAAAATTCTTTACTAAGATCTCCGTTCGGATGTTCGCGTTCATAAACACTGTTTATATAAACAAATTATTACATTAGGTTATACACGCGCATGCATTATAGAAAAGAATAAAACACAAATTATGTTCACGTTCATAAACACTGTTTATTCGTCTTCCCTTTCACATTCAAAATTGTGTTAAAAACATTATCAAATACATTTTTCTCATTGTGCATCACATCTATGTTATGGCGAAGCAGAAGATGTTTCCAATACGGCAACTCCCAAAAAATAGTTTGTTTGCACCAGTTATGAACAACTGATTTGCCTTGAATTTCTGTTTGCTCGCCCGTTTCATATATCTTTGGATAGTCCTTAACAAGTTCATATATGTCTTCGCTTAACCATATCGTCGGCGGTTGTCTGGTTTCTACTCTATTAGCTAAAAAGTTTTTCTTGTCTCCTCTGAAGGGATGATTTACATGGAGAAAATATCGATGACAGTCAAACCATGAAATTTTCTTACCATGAGGTAAAGAAAACGCTCGTGTTTCATCCATGCAATATGGACATGCTAGACGACCGGTAGTACTCCATCCCGAAAGCATTGCATAGGCAGGAAAATCACTTATAGTCCACAACAAAGAAACAAACATACGAAAAATTTTCTTCTTGGACACATCGTATGTTTCTACTCCTTCGTTCCACGGTATTTTTAACTCCTCAATCAACGGTTGTAAATATACATCTATTCCTTGTGTCGGATCGTCGGGGCCAGGAACGACAACAGTAAGAAACATATATTGCGTTTTCATACACATCCATGGAGGTAAATTATACGGTGTGACGATAATGGGCCAGGATGAATATTTAGAACCAAATTGAGAAAATGGAGAAAAACCGTCCGTACATAATCCTAATCTAACATTTCGACTCTCCGCTGCAAAATTTGGATACGTTTTATCGAAATGCTTCCATGCTTCTCCATCGGCCGGATGTGTCAACGTACCTTCTTCCTCTGTTCTCACACTATGTCACCTCATATTAGACGCAGTTACAGAAGATGCATATAATCTTTGAAGTCTTGGAGTTATGGGTAAGTAGTGCATACGCTTGTATGGAACTTCCTTCCCCTTCTTTTTTCTTGGTTTGTATCTCTCCTGGTTACAAACTTTATAATTTCTAAGGTTTGCGTCTTCTTTCCAAAACAACATGCATCCTTTTAAACATGTATCTATTTTCTGATACGGTAAACCAAAAGCCGACATAAGTTTTTTAACTTCGTAGTGATTTTCACACATTTGATTATCGAGCGGCATATGTCTTTTTGCAGCTTGTACAACAGCCGTAAACCCAGCTTCAGTGATGTTGTATTTTGACTTCATCGCAATGTATTCTGCGATTACTGATAGCTGAGTGCCGCTTTTACAACCATCCCAAATAGGTTTCTTAGCTGCATCTAGTAAATCATAAAATTTTTTAGCTTCAATATTTGGTTCTTCAACATTTCCATCATCGTCGTCAACTTCAACCATAGGAAACATTGATCGTGCTGCATCTTCGACCATATTTTCTATACGGGTCGTTGAAACTATTTCGTCAACGACACTTTCAGACTCTACAGAAGTATTTGCTACAACTTCTCCATGCCGATCCCAAACATAATATTCGGGTGCGAAACCGTGTTTGCACAAATGAACTTTCACAACATCTGGTAACAAATACTTCAAATGTCTACACCTACTACACGGACAACGAATTTCTGGATCGTTTCCGTTATTACTTAAAGCGAATTCAACAAACACGTTTATACCATTATAAAAATCTTCTTTTATTGAGCCCCTCAGTCCTTTTCTTTGGTACATCCATCTCCTCCGATCAACAAAATAATCAATCATTTTTCCTATTTGACAAAATGAGAAGTTCAAAATTTAATATTTATTTTGAAGAATACAAATTCGAAAAAGATTATTTTCATGGTCGTATAATATTTTGAATTTAAAGAACAGCGTCACAAATTTAAAAATATTTTCAAATAGGTCACATTTTATTTTTTAACGTAACGATTTAAAAATATATATAATTTTTTTTCTTCATTGGTCAGGCATCCTACTTCCCATTACAAGCATCCTACTTCCCATTACAAACACAGTAAGCATTTACATTTCGTATATTACTTCGTCTCAAACGATTCAACAAAATTTCGGCAGCATTTCCCTTTTGTTTCCTGCATTGTACACAAATGCGTGTACGCAGGAAACAAAAAAGAAAAGTTAGGCCGAAATTTTATGAACCGTTTGAGACGAAGTAGTATACAAAATATAAATGCTTACTGTGTTCATAACTTGTCCAATACAGGGACAAATCCGACAAACATTGTACCAGATGAATATAAATGGTCGTTTTTCAAAAAGAACGACTATTTATACAACGATCATGTACAACACTCGTCAGACGGGGCCAAAAACTCTCTAAGGGACATTTGTCAGTTACATGCGCGCATTTTACAAAAAAATATAGTTTTACTCAATGTTCACATTTACAAAAATATATATTAATTTAACACATTTATTCAACGTATTACATCAACTTAAGGTTGTTTTAACATTTTTGTTATTTTTCAATACACACAATATAATTTAAGAATAATGCATTTTTTTTGTTTCATAAGTAAATACGCGCATAATATAATACTCCTAGTTCATTCAATCAATTTATCTTATTCCAAATAACGTATACAATCGTCGAGTCAAGACATACACAACAATTTACATATACATGAACAACGACAAATTATACGTATTTTTTACAATTTCACGATAAAAGATGAAATCGGTATACCATATGATGCTATAAACTGTTATTACGCTATTGGAAACAATTGCAATCACTAATTCGTCCTAATTTATCAATTTATGCAAATCTAGAATTAGGATAAAAACTGAATTTTTCACAAAAATAAAAGATTATACCTGAGATTAAAAGTAACGGAGGTTGATTAGGGAGCCTTGAAAGATCCGAAAGCTAAAAATTAGAGATTGGAAGTTTGGAGGTTGAATTTGGGAGTTTTTTGGGGGGATTTTCGTATGAAGAGGAGGAGGAAGATGGCTCTCGGCTGGAGGTATAATCGCAAATTTCCGACGGCTTCCGACGGCCGCCGACGGTCCGTCGGAAACCGTCGGAAATTTGCCGTCGGAAGCCGTCGCCCCATGCTGCCGGTTTTAAGCCTTTTTCTGGTAGTGGGTAAAATCTCTAGTTTATGTTCCAATAATCTTGCGTTCGAACCTCCAGTCATCAATCGTTGGCAGTGCATTCCCTTTATCCATGATGTAACTCGCTAAGTCCCAGTGGAGGCCATCGACCCCACTGGAATTTGTTTTAAACAAAAATTACTAAAAAGGATACTTACCTACTCTGGTTGCCTTCTTGTTTCATACATACCCATATCATTCTTCTCTTTGTACTTGTAATATGAAAACCCTAAACCGATATCACTCTTTCTCTAAACGTTCTACAGCGAAAATCAATTTTTCAAGTGAGCTGTTATCGGTATAAATTGCTTTTGTACTCTCATCTTATTGCAATTCTCTAACATTCAGTTATGGTAAGTTTTTATTTTTATTTATATGTTTAATTGATTTTTAACATAGACGATAAATCTATTTATTATGTTTCTAAATTTATCACATATCATTGAAACTATCTAAATCATTCAACATTCCCTAAATATGAAGTTTCAAATGGTTTGCTTGTGAATAAATCATTTTTAGGCGTGTATTTTGAGAAACATATATATGATACGTTGGGACATTTTGGAAAATTATGTTATGCGTTGATATTTTACGTGGTTTATATCAAATGCTAACATACATGTTTTTGAGCTATAAATTCGTTGAGTATTAAAATAATATATGATGTACTTGAAGCTTTTTTTTTTTTTTTTGATAAAGAACAAAGCACCCCCATGGTGTAAAACCTTTGCATACTGCCCTGCCCTTAATGGTAAATTACCAACGGCAAAACGATTATAAATGGCAAAAATAGCTTACACTTTACTTTTGTAAGTTTAAGCGTTTGGTAACTTAAGATTGACAGGTAACAAATACTTGCTTATAATTTGAATCATACATCACAACTAAATTTTGTCACAGTTTCGACTCATTTATCTAAACATTTTTACAATTTACTTCAAAATACTTAAAAGTTATTATTTAAAACTGCTTTTAAGTCGACTGAAGATAAGTTACTGTTATTAATCACTATAGAGTATATCATTTTTCAATGGGTAAAGAGGAACATAAGATATTAGACGATTTCTGACTGTTTATAATATTTTTAAAAAAGGTTCGAGTATAGATGGGCTGATGGAGTCCAGATCAAGAAGCCAATAGAGGTGTCTGCGCCAAAATACGTTGAATATTTGATGGATTGGATTGAAATGCAACTCGATGATGAAACCATATTCCCTCAAAAGCTTGGTACATTTTTACTTATTTATTTAATTTCATTATTTTTCACAAATATTTTTTTCTAGGTTATATTTTGTTCATGTTTGTTCTGATAGTAGAATATTGATGACTTACAGGTGCACCATTTCCAGAAAACTTTCGCGAAGTTGTTAAAACGATATTTAAACGTTTGTTCCGAGTTTACGCTCATATTTACCACTCGCATTTTCAGAAGATTGTCAGTTTGAAGGAAGAAGCTCACCTTAATACCTGTTTTAAGCACTTTACTTTGTTTACATGGGTGAGTTTTTCTATATTCTTCTTTTTCTCTTCTAGGATTTGAACACTGATGTAAATTATTTATTTTGCAGGAATTCAAGTTGATTGAGAAGGGAGAACTTGCACCATTGAATGATCTTATTGAGTCCATCATTCTTGCTTATTGATGATGTAATTTAACTGGAAAGAGGAAGCAATTGATATCGACTGAATTTTTTTTATTTTCTTTCCAATTAGATTACATATTTTCTATTTTAGTTCCATGATTTGTGATAGCTTAGAAATACTATTCATTGTGCTTGTGAATCAAACATTATTGTTCAAAATATATTTCTTGGTTATTGCTTGAGGTAATTTCGCTCAAATATCAAGCATTATTGTTTAGAACATGAAGCAGGCTTTTTTTTTTCTCCATTATGTATGAAGTTGGCACAGAAAAGTCAACACAAATATGCATACAAAAAATATCAATATGTGCATATATATATAATACAAGAAATTTCCTCCATTATCAGAATATTGTTGTTCACTCCTCTCTTTTTTTTTTCTTTTTTTTTTTTTGAAAATTGATAAAAGAGCCCACCCCAAAGTGTACAGAGTATATCGGGTAATAAGGACCAAACCCGAAGACAATACATAACATCTAACCCTGATATCTCGATGCCAAATGCGCCTCCATCAATGACAGAAATGACGAACTGCCGACACCTCCATCTAACAACGAAGAAACTGAAAAGTTCGAAAATGGAAAAAATATGCAGATCTCAAAACTCCAAGTCTCAAGGAGGTCTCAGATCCTTCTTATCCATGCGACGCATATCCAAGGGCTTGAGTTCCATGCCTATGAGTCTCAAAAGAGTAGGATTTGCGTCTGCATCTTCAAAGTTGCTATCTTTATTGTTTGATATACAAAGATGACTGAGCTTATCTTGCTCCCTCATCCTAAACTCGCTATTTTTCGTCAGATCGATGTTGTCATCCACTGGGTTGCTGCGAATAGTTAATTGTGCTTTCGGCCCTTTTCTCGATACATTGCTATTCTTCAGATCCTCTACAGAATAGTGATGGATAGTTGATTTGTCGTCTTTTTGTGAAAGGGTTGCAGATGATTTACTGCTTTCTCCTTTACTCGAGCAAGATAAGTGATAGACCTTATTATTTAACAAGCTCTTGTAGAAAAAGCCTTCCTTTTTGCCATCTTTTAACTTTTGTTTGCTTGTAATCCTCAATAGACAGCAACATTAACTCCTTGGAAACACTGCTGGTTGTGCGGTAGTTCTTCAGACCTGCATCAGGTAATAATCGACTATTATTGTTCACAATATGGATTAGGTTAGAATTATAATTAACATTTTCATGTCTACTTCCCTTGCAGGTGATAGCCTTTGCAGCTTTAGAATGGCCGCCTCCAGGAAGATAGTCCAGGGGGATGTTGTTTTGTCTAAGCGAGATATTAACCTTGTCAGTTGCATGTTAATGACATTGGCAACCTTTATGACTTCTACAAGGGCTATGCGTAGCGTATTTCCCTCTAAGTAAGAAGTCTTCAACTCTATTCTCATAGTCTTCGATGTTATTTGCAGTAAATAAATCAGCATCTTTATGAGCATTCTGTTTGTTAGCTTTTTATTGAGAATCTGAAAGTCAGAAAATATACTGTTTCAAATTTGAATGCTGCCAATCTCTTTTTTGTGGTGAAGTCTTTGGTTTTTTTCTTTCCAAATATGATAAATGACAATAGTTAGCATAATTGAAGCTCTTTTAAACTCTGTTGACTTGGGTTTGAAGCAGTGTTGAATGTATTGATTGAAGCTTTCACTTATGCTTTGTATTGATTGATGTTGATTAAAACCCAGAGCATTTTTTGCAATAAACCAAATATGTTTTGAAAAAGCACAATCAAAGAAGAGATGATCTGCATTTTCCACTCCATTTTTGCATAAAAGACAGTTTTTATCAGCATTCTTATTCCATTTTGCACATCTTTCTAATGTGGGAAGTCTATTAAGTATGGCAAAATAGGAACAATGAGACATTTTTAAGCAGTTTGATTTGCACCAAATAACTTTACTCCAATAAACTTCAGTTTCTTCACTTTTCATAAAATTCCACATTTTTTTTAAAGGAGAAAGCATCTTTTGTACAAAGCTTCCAAATCCAAGTGTCTCTTTGAAGATTACTATCAATTGTAACTTTTCCAATAGCAGTTCTGAATATAGTAGCAGTTTGATGTGTGTTTACATTCCAGTTCTGATTATAAATAATGCTCTGCACTTTATCATTAGCACCACCAAGTAGAAACAAGTTATTCCAACCAAACAGATCAATAAGAGATTTTCCAAATATCCAAGGGTCAAACCATAAGCTAGTAGAACTGCCATCTTTAAACTTTCTTTCTATAAGCTTTTTGCCATTCTCCCTCTTTTATCATATGTATGCATGATTGTATTGAAATCTCCCATTATGATCCAAGGATGAGACATTTTTCTATTCAAATTCTCAATATGATTCCATAATTAAAATCTATCATTTTCAAAGTTTGATGCATATATAAATGTAACATCTAAAACAAGACCACCTTTGTTAGAAAATAAGCAGTGAATATATTGAAGGTTGAATATATGACTACCTAAACTCCAAATATTATGATCCCATAAAACTAGAATTCTACCATTACCACCCTTTTGATTATTATTAATACTGCTCCAATTAGGGAGATGCCTGATATGGTAATCTGTAATTTTATCATTGTCTAATTTATGTTCTAATAGACCTATTATACTAGGTTTTTCAGACATAATTAAATTAGAAACATCCAATTTTCTAATTGAAGAATTGAGACCTCTAACATTCCATGAGATTATAGACATTAATAAAAATATGAAGTAAAAATAATAAGGATACTCAAAGGATATGTGGTTAGTCACAATGAATCACTGTAACTATCTTCATCCTCTTGCACTTCAAGTTTCTTTTCTTTTTTTTGCATGCTGAGTCATTTTTTACTTTTAGAAGCTTTTCCCATTTATCATTTTTGGAGATGTATTTTTCTCTGAATTCTTTGTCTTTAGCATCTTCTACTTGCTCTGAAGAAGGAATGTCACTTAGGCTTTTAATTATGGTTCTAGCTTTCTTTCTCTTTTTCTTTTTGTCTACAGGTGATAAAGATGTGACAGCATTTACAGCTGCCTGGATAGCTTTCCTAGATAGGGTTTTTTTCTTTAATGGGGTGAATGAATCTGAAAGGAAAGATAAGGCAGTGTTCTTTGGAGGTTCAGTCAAATCTGAAAGAGATATTTTGGAAGAGATTTTCTCAACATTCATTGTGTCTTCTTCCTCATTTGCCTGAACAGAGGCCCTAAAACTTGCAGTTTCTTCCACTGAAGCATTTAGAAGAACTATCTTATCTACATTGGCTCTCTGAGGGGGGTAACTGTTTTTGCATTTCATATTTTCTTAGTTGTCTGCATAAGCATTATTGCTAGCATTCATAATCACATCTTGTGTTTCCAAATCATTAAAAGAACTTGATTTTAGAGTATTGTCAAATTGGGGCACCACTTCTTTTGTAATTCCATCACAAGTATTCTGCATATTTATATTCATTTCTGCATAACTGTTTTCCTCTGCATTGATCTCAACTGCAGTATCATTCTCTCGGCATTTTTCTTTCCAGACTTTTTTAACAATGCAATTTTCATTTGAATGTCCAAAGCATTTACAAGATTTACATCTTGAAGGGATCCACTCGTATTCACTTTTTTGCACTATACTGTCACCATCATGCATTGTGATGTTAGCTTCATTCGGTAACTCTGCATCAGCTTTTATTTCAACAAGAATTCTTGCATAACTCAATCTTGTTTCCTTAGCAGTTGGTTCATCTAACTTTAATGGTATACCCACCACACTTGCAATAGCACTAAAAGCATCTTTATCCCACAATCTTAGGCTTAATTCAGGTAGCCTAATCCAAACTGGCATAGTAGATAAAAGATCCCTATCAAAACTAAATTTCTTTAACCATTTTTTTAGGATAATCAACTTGCCATTTATAAAATATGGCCATCCACTTAGAATTTTTTCACAATCTTCAAGTTTGGAAAACCTTATAATAAAGAAACCATTATCTCTAGTTTAAATTTCAAAACTTCCTGTAGGGTTCCAGCTTCGGGTAATATATGACTTGAAATGATGATAAGGAGGACGAGGACCATATACATAAACAATAACAGAAGATCTCCACTTATTCTCTGTGCGTTTATCATTATCTTCTTTCACAGTAATAAATTTTCTATTGTTAATATTGATAGGAGCAACATAATTCAAGTCAAATTCAGAATCTAACCCTCCTTTCTTGAGAAGATCAGCCCATGAAGAGGCTTTCTGCATCTTCTGAGCAATGTCTACATTGGCTGAAGCATTTGGGATTAGATTTCTTAGATCCAGTATATGCATGTGCACATTTCTTGATTGTGTATTGTATTTTCTTGAATCTGATTTCCCTGAATTGAAAGGATTTTGAACATTATCTTATTTTCTTAGAATGCTTCTCTAAAAATCAGATACAGAATTCTTTCTGCTCGCCTTTCTATTGTAGACTACTTTTTGAAATCCATCATCGTCCACTATTGCATTGCTCGAAATGGAAGGGTTATCTTTGAACTTGATTTGCTGTGGAAGAGGAAGAGTGATAGGCAATGGAGGAGGAAAAGATGGAGATGAAGAAGAATCTCCATTCTGATCAAGACTATCAAATATAACCTGATCCACTCTGAATGAGAGTCCAGAGGCAATGTCCACGTCAACAGTCGATCTGACCGGTCAAGTCGCAAGAGCCTAGGAGGCAATGCCCCATGGCTGGGTGCAAAGCAGCACATAGTCAGAAAAAAGTATATCTCATTTGTTTTTTAATTTAAACAATGATTATGATAGTTGAGATCAAATGAGTTGTATTGCATGACTTTAAATTTTGTGATGAACAAAAATATTTAACATACATTAAGCCAAATGTTAATTGTCATTAATTACTGCCAACGTCTGACAGTTCGAATGCCAACAGATCAATTTTTTGATTCATTTCGACAAACTATTTATGTAGGCCCTACCTTGATGCATCAAACGCGCCAAAGCGCAAGTCATAATACTATAAATTAGTACTATTACTATTACAACTTCCCCAATTTAAACCAAAACAGGTACATAAGCAACAAACACAAACCAGAAAGTATAATATTATTATTGCCGACAAAAACAAAAAATTGCATGAAAAGGACTATATGAGCTCTAAATAATTCACATCCTTTTGAGTTAGAGAAAAGTGTCAAATTGTACATTCATCTCTTGTTACTATTCAAAGAATTGCTTCCAGTTGTTTCAAATCAGAGTCTGACTTCTCAGACCGACTTCCTTCTTCATAGCTTGGATTTCTATATGCATTGGCAATTGCCTTTCCTTTATCCAAAACTGGTGTTGGCACGGTTTGCAAGAGGCTGTGAACGTAAAACTTGTTAAAAATGCATATCAATGCAATACCATCAATGCGCTTTCACTTTATACATATAGAGAGAGAGACACACACACTCAATTAGAGTTATGGTGTTATTATAGTCTATATTTAATTTGCAATGTTAGTTAACAGTATTACACTGCACTGATAAGATATACAAAATTCGCGATCATTAAATATAAAGATTATAAAAAAAAATCATTTCACCCTCAAAAATTTCTTCATCTTCATAAACTTGAAAACTCAAATTTACTTTAAAATTTGCTCAAATCCTTCCTATAAAATTATCGCCAAAGAAATAAAGAACCGCCATAAGAAAGACTAGAGAAAATCAAGGCAGTAATTCATTTTATTCAACTCCGACGATGACTATTTCACGAGGAAAATGTTTAGCTTTACGGATCCTAAAAACGTTTTCAGATCTCTTTTTGTTGTTTTGGTATTTTCTAACAAGTGTTGCTTTAGTTTATATACTTTGTGATTTATTTTTTCCTTCAAATTTGAGAGAATATTATCAACCACTATATCCATAAAAATCTTTTATCAAATTATTCAATTTTTAAGTGCATACGGGCATTTTGAATATTTCTTATTTGAGTGATTACTGCAAGAGCCTATTCATTTTCACTTATCGTAAAAGCTTTAAGCATTGATATTGGTGTAGGAAGCCCATAATCGCATCTCATAACAAATGGAAGGCTGGAAAATTTTAACTATTAAACATAACTATATTATCTTAAGCATGCATATGAACTCATCCAAATAGGTTATTGTGAAACGCCCAACGATGATAGTGATGACATTTTACCGAAACAACAATGAATAATACCTATCAATTGCACTTAAAGCTACAACAATCTTGCTCTTCATCAATTCAACTGACGCTCTTGGGTCATTCCTTGTTGCATTTAACAACAAGGAGTCAAGATCTTCCAGCGCTCTACAAAAGTGTTTATTGTAAAACTTTAACAATGATACAAAATATCATAGGACTATCTATTGTAGATAGTGAATTGAGATACCTAATAGACAGCTTTTACATCTAAACATACATTTATAAATAGTTATAGCTCTTTATATGATCTACCATGACTTTATTACGAAAAAGAACACATCTTTTTACCATAAAGACATATTTTTATAAACTATTATTTCTTTTACGAATAAAAACATCTATATTCATAATTAAACATGAATAAGTGCATCTTTTCATGAAGCGCCTTTCGAAAAGTGTCCTTTTGCAAAATGTCCTTCTGTGAAGTGTCTTTTTTGAATGAATTCTCAAGTGTTTTTTTCATGGTGTCCCCTTCCATAAATTATCCTCTGGATGAATTCCAAAGTGACTTTTCCTGACGTGTCTTTACAGTGAAAAGGTTTATATTTACAACATAAACTACTGAGTTACGATTTTATATCTAAATTGTAATAACTAATAAGCATACCTTAAGCACCGATCAACAGCATCAGTAGCTACTTTCCCATTACCATCATCAGTAGCATACTGTGCCACCTATAATTCCGAAGATAATTTCAATGCCAGATGGAACAAATGTCATAATGACTGCCACAACAGATGAGCATGAGTGAGGATAGGAACTTAGTTTTGTTTTATGGTTCAACCAATTAACTTCGACATTAGCATAATTATATATAAATGCATACTGTATATGAATTAAGTTGTATCCTCATCAGGATTCATAGGTTGTCCTTATGATTTTTAACATCAAACAGTCGCAGAAATTTTGATTGCTAGAAGTTGAACATATATTCAACTGGTAAAGATAGTAACAGTTGAGGTAAATACTGAATTTCAGTCGGTTTTTTCCTCTTCTAGCAAATTGGTTATCCACTGAAACAAGTATGCACTCAAGTGCATATATTGGTGTTTATTGTGCACGAGAAAGTAACCTGATCCTTTGTTGTCAAATATTAAATAACATGACACAAGAGATGCATGCTTCAGATGGCCTGGTGGTTCAGTACAAAATATTTCATTTTCATCATACATGCCAAAAAACAAGGATATTGTGTCAAGGCGATCAACATATCTAAAGAAACTGGAGTTTGAAATTTCTTAGTATCAGGAATTTTTTTGGTGGAAATAATTTCTCTTCTAACCATTAGTAGAACATAATTCAGATTACAAGCAACTATTTAAGTCTATCAACAATGTCCATTTGTGTACTCTCGACTCAACAAAATGTAGAGAGAGAAAAAAAAGCAAGATAGCAGCTCTAATTTGGTAAGACATAAATAAATATATAGGGAGTCGAAAAGAACAAGAAAACCTACAGCTCTAATATTCACTCGCAGAGATGCAGCCGGTCCAGAACGCAATAGAGATCTGCTAACATCATATCTTGGCTTCTCAACATCTAAAGTTTTTCCTGTGTACATTAAAACAATAAAATCTGTTGACAATATGAAAAAATATTTTGGACTATGATAAATATAAGTAATGATATGTAGAGACAATAAATAATCAAATGCAAGTTACAAAAATACATTGTATGCAACTAACATTTTAGAAGACATATGCACACAAAAAAAGAGAGTGATAAATACGCTTCCAATTACAAATCCCACTCCCTTTCCATCTTCTCAAAGATTTTTTTAGTGCATAAGGGAGTGAGATTACTGAGATGAAGAAGAAATGAGAGTTTATTTGGAATATCTCCAACAGCTGATAATTACAAATTTGTAATGTAACACATACGCACGCACGCAAGCAAGTTTGGCGCTTGTTGGATGGACGTCTAAATAAAAATTGAGGTTGGTGCCTATTCAATAGGCACTAAGCGCCTAGATACTGAGAATTTGCTGTCGAACATTTGTCTAAACAAAAATTGAGACGAGCACATGTTCAAGTGGCGCCCTGTGAGGTTACAAATTTGTAATCTCTTGGCCCCAATTTTATATTACCATTCCCCGAAATCGGCTGTTGGATGCAATATTGGGTTTATATAATATAATATGTATACTCACCGTTGGCGATGCTTTTATCACTCCCTTAAGTAGCCTTAGGTGCTCTGAGGGCTATGTAGAAATTTTTTATTATTATATATATATAGTAAATAGTAAATGTCATAATAAACGTTTAACTAAAAAAACCTCTAAGAGCATCTGCTATGAAGATGTTAATATTACTGTTCCCGTCAGAAGATTAGTAGGAGTTTGATACATGTACATACTAGATATACTACTGTACTAGTTATTTCACTTCATTGTTCTTAGAAGCTAATTTCTGTATTAACTATGTACAGTAGTAGTTTAGCCAGCACTAGAGCATGTCTTGGAGGAATACAAACAGAATAAAGTTTTAAGGTAGAAATGAGCTGTTTATTTTTTCAAATCCAATTTAATATGGCGGTTAATAACTAACAAAAATTACATGGGCATTCGTAAAGTAACCTTTACGCTGTTGGTTACATGACAATATTTAGCTAGCTTAATTTAACCATCCATTTGTGGATGTTCTAATGCTAGTAACACAGTGGGGAAATTAGAAAGAATGACAAACTTTGAAAAAAAGTTAACTTGAAGAACATCAATTTTTATTTTTGAACTAAAGAACGGAATGTTAATTATAACTAGCGTTATATTCAATTTTTACACTACATACAATGCAAATTATAACTAGCGTTACTCAATTTTACGCTGTACAAAATACTAGCATTGTCCTTCAACCCAAAGAAAAATCATGTTGTCTTCGACCTCATTTTTTTTTCAAAGTTTGTCGTTATGTCTATTTTCCTAATACAAATTTGTACCATTACTGTCTACGATTTTGGTGCCAGCTATGAGTATAGCTGCACTTGGTGCATCTAATAACGAATTTCAACAAAAATTACAAGACTATCAGGTCCAATCCGTATGTCTACCGACCCAAATCCTTAAATTGTTCCTCAGATAGCAGAACGGCAGGCACATACGCTTCTAGGGGTTCCAGCTTTTTCCTGATCGGTGCAGTAAATTCATTGCTTAATGGATATTACAAATTGTAATGAGAAAGAAACTGATACTTAACTATAAATTCTTTTACCTCTTCACATACTTATCGAAGGGACTAGCATTAGCACCTGCAGCCAATAGAAAATTATGCAATTCGAACGGATATTGGAGAAAGAAACAGAGAAAAACGTATGTATCGAAGAAATATACGATCTTGCAGAGCAGAAGAGGAGTGGAGGAGGATGAAGCCGATGGATAGAGATCGACGGCAAACATCGGCGGCGTTAGTCCGGTGATGAGGTGGCAAAAGGGAGCTTATTATTTTGGAGTGGCAATGGAGCGCTTGGATTTGAGAGCGGTTGTGGATGGTGGGTGGAAAAGGGTTTCTTGCTTTGAAAGAGAGAGGGGTGATCGTGTTTGAAGCCATAACGGGAAGAGAAATTTTAGTCTGGGCTTATCTGCAGAATATTTTGTGGTTGAATGCATGAACACCCAAAAATTTCATTCCAGCCTTGCAACTAGCTTTGTATTAATGGTAATCAGACCTGAATGGAGGAGGATTTGCCAACAATTAAACGTCCATTTAATGAACGATATAAACTAAATGCACATTTTATGGATGTCCGTGCTTTAAATGCTCATTAAACAGACGTCTAACACTCAGCTTAGACGTAGACATTTAACAATGCACGCTTTACAAAAGACAGTTCCAGCAGTCACCCGCCATTCCCCACTACCTTTTTACTCTCTCCTTTTTAATCTTTGTTTTTAACAGAAAATACGAAAAAATGTCTTCGTGTCTACCAAAATCGCTAGAAGAAGCGTAAGCACACACACATGAAGAAATGGTTCTGTACATGTTCCTCCAGCTCCAAGACTGACATTTTACGATCCGCGGATACTTCATGAACTTCCAGATAGTTATCGGCATAGGTCCGAAACCGCATTGTCTACGATGCAGGTATATTTCTTTAGTAATTTCAGTATAATAATTTTGTATATATGTATCACAAATCATATTAAAACTATTACATATACCAGTACCTATGCACGTGCGTTGAACGTGCGTAGAGAAATTTGGCATATATATTACATTTTAGTTTATATAGTTTACTCAAATTTTAAAATAAATCTTATTTGAGAATTTTTTAATATGCACATTGCTAATTAATATAGGCAACGTGGATTTAAAAAACAATCTAAGAAAGGTACAATTTTCTTTATGATCCATGATAACATTACAATACATCTCTTTATCAAACAAATAAAATATTTGAATAATATTTCTTCACTAAGTGTAAATTTTCTTGTCATTTTCAACTCATTACTCATTTTCTGGTCCTATTAAGCTTGACCGCCCCATCGATAGTCAATGGAACAGATTTTTCCTAATGTTAACAAAATTTGATCTAATATAAAAGAACAACCGCTGAAAAATGGTACCATAAACTTGTAGAATATATTTATCAAACCACAAAATGGAGAAAATCTTGGACTTCCTTTGAACTGACAATCTAGCTACCTAAATCTTTAAAAGAGGTAGACTGAACAAAGGAAAAGTTACTTTATCATTAAACGGAGCATAGAAAAAACATCATCGATACAAAAATCCGCTATCAAATACAAAACAAAAAGATCTTCAAATCAACATGTGTAAATTTATAAGCAACTTACTAAATAAACATATGCGAGTTTAAGACATTAGGCAGATTATGATTCATGTTTGCAAGGAAGTCATGCATGGGCAGGATAAGTACATTCCTTGTGCACGTAAAATGGTTGATGCTTTTCAGTTATATAAATTGGATGCCACCTAGTTCTGAACGATTTATTAAATCGCTCCATCCAAAGAAGTGAACACCTTTACCTGTCAGATAATTTGTAACAACCCGCATATTTGTCGATTTATATTTAAATATTTTATCGTTAGTCGGATTTTGGTCCGAAAAGCTACTTTTTGTATACGGTCAAATTAGGACTCGAGAGCACCTCCATTGAGTTAAAAATAACGTTTGCGATCTTTTTGAGTGTAAACTTCGATATATTTGGAGATAGTGAAATTTTCATCACTTTTTGCTTTGGGCTTTGGTTTGGGCTAAACCACTTACTAACTCAGCCCAACCTCCTCTCCTCTTCACTAATTCCTTCTTCATTTTCCTAACACTTAAAGCTTCTTCAAAAATGGTGGAGGGAATGGCAAATTAAAACTCCAAAGTCTTAATCTTCATTGCTAATCCAACATCTACTCCAAATTCAAGTGAAGATATTGATTCAAGCTTGGGACTGTTCTTACTTTGCTTTCAAGCTTCATCTTCATTGATTTTTGGTGCAAAGGTGACATTTTTATCTCACATTCTTGTCTATAACTATCTTGGATTGTTGGGAATGGCTACCCATCACTTTAGCATGTATGTTTGCATTTGGTTTGGATTGAATTGGTGAAAAACCCAATTTTTCACCGTGTTTGGCAAAGTCTGGGCCTTAGGTCACACTGTCTCAAAGAAGAAAGCCTGCATATTTTCGTTCTGGGCTTAGGTCGTTCGCATGTGGTAGGTCGTTCGGCAGATAGCTCGCTCCATCGCTAGGTCGTAGGTCGCAGGGCAGTAGGTCGTTAGACCTGTTTTACTTTAGGTCGCTGACTAGTGAAGCATCTCGAGACCAGTTAGGTCGTTACGCCCAAGGTCGCGCCATCTCCTCACTCGCTTACCTTTAGGTCATTTGCACCATTAGGTCGTAGGTCGTATGACCTCGATTCTGTTAGGTCGCATGACCCCAATACCATTAGGTCGTTAGACCTCACATCTTTTAGGTCGCTCGACCTTACCTATTTATTAGGCCGCAACTCCTAGGTCGCTCGGTTCTACGCCTTTAGGTCGCTCGACTCTGCTGCCATGCTAGGTCGCAACCACTAGGTCGCTCGGCTTCCACCTTAGGTCGTTCGCCACTTGAGTCGAATCACCTTAAGTCGCTCGGCCTCATCACTAGGTCGCACGGCATGTGCAACCTTGTTAGGTCGCTCACCACTTTAGGTCGCTACGTTTCGGCCTGCTTTAACTCCTTAGGTCGTTCCAAAGCTTTACTCGACCGTGTTAGGTCGTTTAACCCCTTAGGCCGCACTGTTTGTCGCGTGCTAACTTCTTAGGTCGCGCCGTGTTAGGTCGCGCCAATTTCTTATGTTAAATTATGCTATGCTGCAGGAGTATTTCTACTTTGATGGTTTTGGAATTGATTTCTTTGGACTTCACTCACGTCTTCGAATGTGAATTTTTGTGATTCGATTTGTTTCAACAATCGTTTTGTGGTTTATCACTTTAAAAATATGAAGGTTTCAATACTAGTAGTAAATATCAAAACTCTTTCATCAAAGCGATTTCATCACTATTTTATTACAAAACTCTCCTTCTTAAACCGTTTTCTAATCTATTAGTATATACAAGCCTTTACCTCACTCGTACGAGAAATCTAATTAAACGACTTAGTAAAACGAGTGGTATGAAACGCTTGCGTTCACTTCGTCGGTTAATTCTTGGACTTGTTCGATTGAACCTCTTGTGACAATTTTCTAGTGAAGATTCACAGTTTGTTCGTAAATATTTAAGTTAAGCAAGTGGTTATGGGACATGAAGCTAAACTCATATATTTGCTAGCTCGGTGTGATTGACACTTCTTGATGATCATGGCGATCATTTTTGTGATTTGATTTAGACTAGCAATTGTGCGATGTCTCTTTGTCTACGAGGGAGACTAAACCCCGTTTGTGTGCTGTTTCTACATCACATATGTGGGGTAGCGCCCCACGGTCTTCGGGTCATTCTTGTGGAGTTTCGGCTCAAAATTAATGGTTAGCTACCATGAGATAGCGTCTCGTCTTGTGTTACACGTGTTGGTGAGTTTTCATACTCCCGTTTTGTGATAAGCCTCCCCCTTCTTGTGATTTCTGGATTTCTTGTGATGATTTCTGGAATTTTGTGCTTCACCAATTTTCGTAATTTCCATTGATAAGTTTTATCAATTTTTGTGCATTGGTGAATTTGTGTGTCATTGACTTGTTATGAATACAAGTTTAGGGTATGATACCCTATTTTATCCTTGAGAAGATTCTTGTGATACTGATTAATCTCATGTTGATTTTCAATTACATACTTATAGTAGTATGCCATTATGGTTATTACATGTTCATGTCATGTCTTTTATTTTATACCATATCATCTGATATTTGTAGCTAGACTGATCCGTTTATTATTTTCTTATAAATAATACTCGGGTCAGACCGAGATGTTACAGGTGCTTCTGCTTGACTTCTCTTCGGGGATTACTCTGACTTTTGGCTAACTACTTAGATTAGTAGTCTCTTTTGTTGTATACATTTGAGATATAGACTCCGTGATGTATACTTATGCTTTTGTGTAGCTTATAGCTATTCTTTTGTATTATCGTGGATCTTTCAGACCACTACTCTGATGTACACTTTCATGTGTTATATATTCATATCTTTTTCCGCCTTTGTGATATGGATGTCTGTGACTGATTTGTGTTATGCTTATTTCTATGTTTGTTTCCGAAGATTATATATAGCCACTATGTGATAGCTTTGATTTTGTGTCGGTATGTCGGATTTCCTCCTTAAATGAAATGCATGCTATACTATCTGACATATCGGTGCTCGCACAAAGAAGTTACATGGGTGGTCGCTCCTCAACAGCCTTATTCTCCGCGCTAGTTGACAGCACTACACAGTAGTGTTCTTTGCTAGCGTGGGTATAGAGGTGGGGCGTCACACAATTGCTCCACCCCAAAGTTCTCCATCAATCACCCCTTGGCCTAAATCTGATATATAGATTGAATAGGTAAATAAAGTTTACTTATAAAATAACAATTCAATATTTTATAGTTTAGCGGAGTTGTATGTTTGCCATGTAAATATTACTTAGTATAATCATTTTTAGTCATATTAGTTGCAGTAACAATACCACGTGTTTACGTTTGTGCTTGTATTACTGCTTTTACCATGAACGCATAGCTTGATTTGAGATGGATAGTAGATTTTATATTACATGTATATAATACTGTATTTCAATATTTTGATATACCTAGGATAAAATGAACGGCTAAAGCAAAAGATCTGCTGCAACATAAGTTGTATAAATTAGTAAGATATAGTGAGGCATAGCATTCAGAAGCTAATAGAATAAAACAGTTTCATATCTTGGTATAGTTTAGATGTAAGCTCGTTCAGATAGGTGTATATGATGCATATCAAATTCAAATAAGAAAACCTATATGTTTCTTTTAAAAACGTCAGTCCACAATTTAGGTCCATTAACCATGTATGGCTGCTAGAAAAATAATGCACCAATCAATCATCAAGAGTTGAAGTCAAAGAATAATAATAATTTAATTTCAAGTAAAAAAAAAGTAATTGTGTGCGCTTTCATTGAAAATATTATTGAAGAATTATTTTCAACCCATGGACTAATCTTAGAGAGATGGTTATGAGTGTAATAAAGTATATCAAAATATCAGAGATGCAACAAAATAATTGAATAAGAGGAGTATAATCGTTAACTATTTAATGGTTAACGTTATTTCAAACAAATAAATTATACACAACACATAAAGCATACCCGGCTACAATTTTACTTACATCAATCTCCGACCTTTTAGAATCCTTTAACAATTACTATTTAAAGCCCATTGATCATAACCAACTTTAAAAACAGATAAGACAATTGCACACTGAATCCATCAGAGTTCAAATTGAAAGAAAAGTTGTCTTTTATTTCCTACAACATAGAACAAATCAATGTATCAAAACTATTAAATGTAAGTATTGAAAACAAATTTGAGAAGACAACTTACTATTTACAAGTTCGTGATCGAACTTTCACTTGATCCGGTAGAGAAAGTTTGCAGAGATTATAAAGTTGTCTGAAATGTGTAACGACCCAATTTTTTGACTTCCGAAAGTCGACATCAATACGTCCACTGTATCAAATGCCGAACAATCGAATGCCGGAAAACCGAACCGTTAGGGTTTAAGAAGAAGAAGATAGAAGAAGAAGATAGAAGAAGAAACAGAAACAAAAACAGAATATCACATTTCGCAGCGGAACAAATATAATAGATAAATGAATAATCTTTAAAACAAAAGCACTATATCAGTTTATACATCACATTATCAGAGTTTACAACAACACAATACAACACTGGTCGCTAAAATAACTTGACTACATGGAACTGAACTTGCTCCAACCCATACGCAACGGATAATACATAGAATAAGTGATACGCTTCGCCATTCAGCTTGAACTCCAGATCTCCACAGCATCTCTTTTCGACTTCGCTCCAGAATAATGATAACCTGACTCTAGGCTGCCCGTGTGGAAAATTATGGGCACCCAGAGTTTAGAATAACGTTGTTATGAATGTCGCCACTATCTAGAACTGTTCTAGAGGGTCTTGTTGTGTTTTCCCTGGATAGATTGGCCTAATTTTCTCATAACTCGATTGGTTCGATTTTGATCTTCTTCAAATTCGGGGAAAATAAATAAATTATGCAGTAGACAAACGGGAGGAAATGTTCCATAAAATTGACTATCAGTTAGACAGAGGCTTAACACAAAAAGAACATGGTTTATGGAAATGAAAATACCCCTACCATTCCCTAGAAATTTGAAAGGACATTCTAGACATTTCAAAAGCTTCAAATGGATGTATTCCTATATATGATCAGTACATTCATTGTCGTGGCAGTTGGACCAAGTTTATTATATATTTTTTCGACATTGTTCCCCATCTCATTATAGATAGCCTCCAAGCAAGTTCTTTTGACATGTTTTTGATCATTAGACATTTCCAGTCATTCGATCGACCTCTCATTCAGGCATTAGTAGAGAGGTAGTGGTCCACCACACATACATTCCACTTGACTTTGAGTTGGGTATTACCCCCACCTACTTCTACATGCTTACGGGTATTGAGACTGGAGGACATGTGCATTTACCTTTCTCATTCAACGAGTTATACTCCCAATTCGTTTATCATTTTTCTACCGCACATTGATCTCAGCTACATTCATAGCGGTGTTGTACCATTGATCTACCTTTAGCGCTCCATCATCACTTACAAAGGTAAAGCAAATATGATGGATGCGATCACTCAGGCATATCTTTTTTACTTGCTTGGTTTGACCTTCTTCTTGAACCATAAAAATACAGTATGTTTGGGTCATCTAGCATGCTTGCCAGGCTAGATCAACTTCATACTGTTGATTTAGGCACGACCATCGTAAAGACCTGTAGATTAATCACTTTAACACTACAAGAAAAACTATTTTTAGTGCATTAATTGGTGGCGTTTTAAATTTTATGCAACTGTTGGTAATTTTACAATATAAAAATAAACAAAGAAACGCGGCTAATTCTCCCGCCGGTAATTCGTGGAACTTTTTGGTAAAGTTTTTTGTGGCGGTCCAAATTTCCTTTACCACTTTTTCTTCTTCTCAAACTACTCCACTTACGAGCCCTAATTTTCCTAATTCAAAAACTAAGACCGAACTAAAATAAAGCAAACGCGATTTTAAAAGCAGAATTCCAAGTTTCTTGATCGGGAACTGTGATTTCTGAATATTTGGGTGGAGCCATAAGGGAGTACATGTCAAAAAGAAGGATCGATATGTTGTTAGAGGAAGAGCAGAGGAACCAACAAGCTGAGACGCCTTCTAAAAGATCCTTATCTTGATCGAGAACTGTGATTTCTGAATATTTGGGTGGAGCTAAATCGCTAAAAGATCCTTATCTTGATCGGGAACTATAATTTCTGAGTATTTAAGTGGAGGGACCGATACTATGCTTCTTATTTGTAAGTAGTGTGCTGTGGCATTATACCCTTAATTATAATCAGGTCAATTTACTCGATCGTTTGCTCAATCGTTTTCTTTGTTTTATATTTATTATTTATACCCTTAATTATAATCAGGTCATCCATGACAAAGGATACGATGGATCCAAAGTAGATGTTTGGTCATGCGGTGTTATTCTTTTTGTATTAATGTATGGTTATCTTCCCTTTGAGGACTCCAATCTTATGTCGCTATATAAGAAGGTGAAGTTCTATACTCAGTATTTATTCCTGTATATGTTATATTCCCTTTTGGAATTTGTAAGTAGTTTTTATTGGTTTTTTTTTACAGATTTCCAAAGTTGATTTCTCTTGCCCTGCTTGGTTCTCAACTAGTGCGAAGAAACTTATAAAGAAAATCTTGGATCCTAACCCCAAAACAGTAAGAGTCTTGATTTTGCACTTTTGGACATTTTTTTCTGTATTTACTTATAAGTAGTCTAAACAATTTCAAAGAGGCTAATCGTTATTGACTGTTTGACAACTTACAATGAGGTGATATAAGCTACATAGAAATTGGTAAATCATAAGCAACAAGTACTTGTTTATGACATACTTCATCTTTTACGAACTTTCTAACTTATCTATGCAAACCGTTGAACTTTTTGTTGTTCACTTTAAACTAATTACGACTCAAAGCTATCTTGAAGTACTTGAAAATTATTGTTTCCAAATCGGCTTTTATTTTATTTTTGTCCATAAATTTTTTAAGATAAACCCAATAATTCTAGTTTGGAGCAAACATCTTATGGCTTTTAAGCTCAGTGCTTCTGAGCTCTATATACACGTGTTATGCCCTTTTACTTTGTACTTCAATAATCTGAGTTCCATCAATTAACTTGTAATTTTCTCTTTGCAGCGAATTACTATGTCGGAGATTAAGGCGAACGATTGGTTTAAAAAAGGGTACAAACCACCTTGCTTTGAAACTGTGGATGTTAATGTAGATGATGTTCATAATATCTTCAATGACAAAGAGGTTATTTTACGAACTCCTCATAGTTATATCATATCATAGACGACTAAAGTCAAATACAATTCATGAATTGCTAAGCATGTTCTTTATATTGCAGGAATCAGGAAATCTTGTAGTTGAAAGTCGGGAAGAAAAGCCTTCTGTAATGAATGCCTTTGAACTCATTGCGACATCTCAAGGTCTCAATTTTGGGATTCTATTTGAAAAGCCTGCGGTATATATTATTTATATCTTTTAAGTCTGTATCTGATTTTATTTTTTTATTTTTTTAATCTGTTATAATGGAATATTTTGTACATGCAGGGAAACGTGAAATAGGAAACAAGGTTTACTTCAAAGCTACCACCAAGTGTGATTCTTTCTAAGATTGAACAAGCTGCCGCGCCTTTGGGATTTAATGTTGAGAAACACAACTATAAGGTGCTTTTTTTTTGGAAAAAGGTGTGCGCTTCTACTTTTTTACTTCAGATTTAAAAAAAATGTCACATGACAGTTAAAACTGCATGGCGAGAAGATAGGAAGGAAGGGCCATTTATCTATTGCAACAGAGGTACGTAAGTCGAACATAATACCCGTTTCTCATGGAAAATATGATAGTCGTATGTTTACTTAACTTTCTATATATTAAATAAAGGTGTTTGAAGTAGCGCCTTCATTGTGCATGGTGGAGCTTCGTAAAGCAAAGGGCGACACGCTAGAATTTAACAGCGTAAGAAACTTAATACTATGTATTTGAGAAACTCTACCAAGGGAGAGTGTAGCTCTACTCCCTTTGAGTGGTTGAGAGAATAGACAATGGTTGCAATGTTAGTGACAATTATTGCTGGGTCTAATCTCTCAACCAATCAAAAGGGGAGTATTGTCACACTCTATCTAAAATAATTCAGTTTTTTTAATTTTCGTGGTTTTAATTTATGTTTTATGATTTCTTGGTTTGTCTTTATGACATTAATTTGCTAACGTTTGTGATATTATGTTAGTGGAGAGAAGTAGTATCAAATTATCTATGTTGGTTTGATATTAATCATGCAGGTGCGAAACAATTTTCAACTATCAATGTCGTGAACTTGTTTGCTTCTTCTTCCCACAAGTCACAACATGATGTTTGGTTGGCTGTACTAAATTTTAAGCAATTACGATTGCACAGTCGAACTAGACTATGTGATTTAATGTTTGTGCATTTCGAATCTATAATTTAAAGCAGATCCATTTACGATTTCTAGATGGTTTAAGGTCAAGAAGCATGCATCAACTAGTCACAGTACTCTAACTTATGGAAAATATTTGTTTTGTGTTCTGACTTATAGAAATATATAAATTTGGTTAAGCCGGGACTTGAATATGAACTAAGATTACTTGTCATGTTCTTTAGTATTGCATAGATAAGCAACTTGATTTTCTTTCTGATCAGGCATACATAAATTTTATTTTAATGTGAGTAAGCATGTTTGTATGAGTATGTGAACATTTTTGTGTGTGCGTACAGGTGTGATATGAGATGGATCTGGTCATACAATGAAGGCATACATGATCTGGATAGGGATGTGCACATGCAAGGCAGTAGTAGCATGTGATGATGCATGGAGTAGCATCTGATAATCCATGGAACAAGCTGATATTTTTGGTATGTTGCCTTCTTGTCAGTTTGGGAAGTTTGCTGTACAAAAATATTTAACAATAGTGCATCTGAGAGGGGAGGAATCCTTGTTTGGTTCTTTGGAGCAACCAAGACAGGTATTATCAAACTTATTATTTTCTAGCCTTGGTGAAACTAAGTTCTTTGATATGTTGCTTTGCGATTTTTCATTAGATAATGATCCATAGGTACTTCATTTGGACTATTACTTCAATGTTCTGTTGGCTTTTATACTGCTAAGTGATGGCTAGTTAACATAGGTGCTAAAATTTTATGTAATAGGAGCAGATACTACGGTTGTTGTACCACAACCTTCTTTCTCCTTTTTTATTAACAAATTGCTTTAGGCATGCTTCATTGGGAACTGCATATTTGCTAATATTGACTTCCTTACCCTCTTCATCAGAAGTTTCTATTTGAATATTTAGTTTTTTTATTTCATCTAATGTGTCAGGTGACTCCTCCTCCAACTCCTCCTCATTATTTCCAGTGTGGTGTTCTGAATTCACCTCAAGTTTCGGCTCTACCATCTACTCAAAGTGATCTTCTTGAGGAGGAACCTCCTTCTCACAGCATTCTGATTTGGCTTTTGAGAAACTCCTTGCTCTACTGGAGAGTCCAACTCATTGATTGTGGGTGACTTGTTATGATTATAAGCAATTTCTGGGCTAATTTCGACAGCATTTGTAAATCTAATTTTGTTGCTGCATTATTTTTTTTGGGGAACTCATAGGATTAAGTGGTAACTATGGCAATTTAGTCTGTTGTGATGGCTGCCCATCTTCTTATCACAAATCTTGTTTGGCTTCCAAGGTAAGATTTGTGTACATAATTTTTAAAAAAAACTTGAGATAAATGGTTGTACTTGTAACCGAATAAGGTTAATGGGTTGGTTTGGTGTCATGGCAGTGCAAACCTGCAAACCTCGGTGTATAACTAAAATTGTAACATCCAGAATTGAACTTAGAATATATGGAGGTTTGATGTTTATTACATACGACATTACCTCTAGCTTTAATTATTCAATAAACTAGTACCTTATTGACAACGTACCTGTCATTTCTCTCCTTATAATCATGTAGGGTAAATACTGAATGTACAAGTAAAGAGAAAAAAATACAAATCTTCCCATTTTATACGAACAAAAAGGAAGCATTGTTTGAATCTATACTATAAAAATATAGCACATGCAAAATATAGATATTATTGGAAAGATCATTATAATGGTCAAAACAAATCTCATGTCTGATTCTGTTCTAGCGAGATATTGCATTTTGATCATTAATTTCTTAGTTAAAACCATTTTCCACATGACTTTGTCATGTTTATTTATTCGGTAACAAATGCATCAATCGAGGTATGAAATGTCTTTAAAAAAAAGGAAAAAATACAAAGAACATTTAATATGTTTTTTTTACTGCGCAATTAGATTAAGAAGGTGTATGTTTCAAAATTTTGGTAAATAGGCCTCACAAACTATTGTCCCAACAATTTACTTTATTACTAGGGACTAGAGAACGAT
The DNA here is from genome assembly GCA_030737815.1 of Allium fistulosum. Taxonomy (NCBI): domain Eukaryota; kingdom Viridiplantae; phylum Streptophyta; class Magnoliopsida; order Asparagales; family Amaryllidaceae; genus Allium; species Allium fistulosum. Next base: position 1,461,706,280 of record CM060902.1, read on the forward strand.
CTTTTAGTGCAGTGGTCTCATGGAGCAGGTGGCATAACTCTTATGCTTTGCAAAACCGCTCAGGTATATATGTTATGTTAGTATAAGAATACTGTATCTTATATTTTACAAGTGATTCAAATTTCAAACAACTAAAATCTCTTTAGATATCATATCTAATTGTTGTGAGAATTCAAATTTTAAAACTTGAAACTTAAAACTTTTAAATTAACTTTTAAAACTTAAAAATCAAAGCTTATAATTTAATTTATTTAAAACTTAAAACATATAAAATAAATTAACTTTTAAAAATTAAATTCAAAATTAAATTAACTTTTAAAAGTTTAAACTTAAAACTTTAAATTAACTTTAATTTTACTTTAAATTAACTTTAAATTAACTTTAATTTTACTTTAAATTAACTTTAAATTAACTCTAATTTGAAATTAACTTTAATTTTAAACTTTAAATTAACTTTAATTTTAAATTAACTTAGAACTTTAAATTAAATTAAATTTAAAACTTAAAATTTTAGTACCTTCAACTAAACAGTTAACTAATTGCTTTACTGTTAACTAATTGCTTTACATATTATGCATTAAATTACAATTTACAAAAGTATTATGAATTTAGGTGCTTACATTGTCATTTTTTTCTTGCTTAGGTTGTTGGATTCACCATTCTATCAAAGGAGGGTTCGTAAGTGTGCAAAATTGATTCCTACTATTTAAGCTCAAGAAAGGACTTTATTTCATTTTTTTTATAACTTTGATAATTTATATGACATCATTTATAGTAGGATATACTTGTATAATGTTGTAGATGTTTGATCTCATATTTGAAGTCCTACGAGTTAACGTAATTGTTTGACTATCTGTTGTGCTTTCACTTGTGTAGGCATCGGACTTTTGAAGAGAGCAAATTTAGACTTGATGATGCTAGCTTTCACTTGTGTATGCAACAAAGAATTATGGGTAATCAAACGTTTTGTTAGCACTAGTTAGATATAACATTTATTAATACCCGATGTGTAAATTTGTATACAAATGGTTATTGTATGTGAGTTAGGTCATTTTGTCGAAAAACTATTGTATTGGAATGGTTATGGATATTTTATTTGATTATATGGTTAATGTGTTTTTTTAACTTATTTGAATATGATGATTATGTGAGTGATTGTTGATTGATATAATAGAACCAAAATAGACCATTAACAGGAAATAATAGCATGAAAAAATGGTGTAAAATAATAAACAACTTTTAGTAGCGTTTCAAAAACGCTACCGAAATATATATAATGGCGTTGAGTAAATGCAACTGTAAAACATGGGTAAAGTTGGAAATTCTATTAGTAGCACCAAAAAATCTTTTGGTGGCGTTTTTTAAACGCTACAAAAAGATTTATGCTGGCGTTTGAAAAACGCTGCCAAAAATGCATTTATAGTGGCGTTAAAATAAATGCAACAAAAAATCATGGATTTTTAGTCGCATGTTTTCTTGCGGCGTTTATCAAAACGCCACCAAAAGTTTTTGTAGCATTTTTTGAGCGCCACAAAAAATAAAATTTCTTGTAGTGTTTGAACTTGAATAGTTAATATGTTTTTAAATGACTAAATAATGGATTTTATAACTAAAATGAAATTTAGATAAAACATCTCGAATAGATTTTTAAAACTGATGTAAAATATTAGTTTAAAGATGGTTCGAGTTATAAGGCGGTAAGGGGTACCGATTTATTTAATAATAAGAAGAATATTATTTTCTTTGCCCAATAAACCAAATGATAATGATTACTTCTTAGGAAATAAGAAAAGAATCTGCCTAATTAAACAAGAAATGATTATTAACCTTGCCCAATAAAAAGAATAATATAATAACTTACCTAATAAAACAAGTAAGAATTATTAACCTTACCTAACAAAACAGAATAGTATAATTACTTGTCTAATAAAACAATAGCATTAAACAAAATAGCAAATGATTTTACATTCCATATGGATGGTTTCCATTGGATCAAAATATGGTCGAATCAGGTTATGCCATGAGGATAGTTGCCATTGGACCAAAACACGGTCGAATCAAGTTATGCAATGCAGAGGGTTGCCACTAGACCAAAAAATGGTCGAATCAAATTATGTCATGCGGCTGGTTGCTATTGGACCAAAAGCTAGTCGAATCAGGTTAGGCTATAAGAGGTTAGGTAGTTACTAAAGTACCCTTTTCTTCACCTATAAATACCCAAGTACATATCTAATTTTAATCCATTCACAAACTAAAGAAAAAAACCAAATTTCATTATCAAAGGCTAGGTATTCCAAGTCTCCAGCAAAGAAAATAGGAATTGAGTATAACTTATTCTATGAGTATTACTTACTCTATGAGTATAATCATAATCATTTTCCTTTGATTCGTTTACATTTCAACAAATGATTCCAAGTGAATATATCCTCTTCTTTTATATAAGATTAGCGAATATAACTTCCACATTCGGTGACAGTTAGATAACTTACTATGCAATAGCTGTAAAAGTGAATATTTTGATGTTGTAAATATTATTTCATATGTTGTGAATGATCATATAGTGGTAATTTGAAGGAAATCCCTTTGCTTTTCAAGTCTTATTCTCCTTTAAAGGCGATGGGTTTAAGTTATGATTTAAATGGAAGTTTTAAATCTTGGTTCAAAATTATTTTAAAGGAGCTTTGAAATTTATATAAGTGATTTAAAGGGGTTATTTGATATAATAAAGCAAGTGGTACTTTTATGAATGTAATGCCCCAGAAATTCATGGAATCTTATTTTGGTTGAATTTTGAAAATATATGAATTTATTTGTATAGGAATATATGGAATTAATTATGTGCAAGTGTGTGTGCATGTGTGCACGTGCACACTGATATGGCACAAGGAAGAACTCCAAATTTCCTGAAATTAAAACAAGAATTAAAAAGCATTACAAACATGATTTTGTAATGAAAATTATTAAACCAAATATGGATATTTGATTTCTGGAATTATATGAATTATTTTAGAAAATAAGACAAAGCAAGTTTTGTCTGAATCAGTAAACAGATTTTACTTAATTTAAACCCAGGATAAATTAGATAAGGATTTGAAACATGTATGCACATATATGTGCATGTCTTTCTGAAATTAAGGAGGAGTTAAATAAGCCTAGATAAGATATGTATGCATATGTACATTTCTATAAGTACTGAAAGTATTAAAAAGAAATAAGCAAGGGAAAGTATAACACTAAAATAGCAAAAGACATATTGCAAGCAAAACAATTGCTTTAGGCAGAAAATAGAAAGGAGGATTTTTAGAAAATAAACAAGTGACAATGTCACACAATTGTCATGATTTAGAAAGAGAACAAAATAGATATTATGGAAAAGAAAAAGGGGAATAAGCATTACATGGCCGGGGTACTAAGGGTGAGAATAAGCAAATGAGAAATGCAAAATGCATGAGCACTGGCCAGGGTAAGAATGAGATTTTACATTTGTAAAACCCTAGAAAACCTCTCTTATAAATCCAAGTATAGACCAGAAAAATCATTTTCTACCCGAGACATTTAAGAAAACAAAGAAGAAAAATATTTGCAAGCAGAAAGGCAAGTTTTAAAAGGTTTCTTTTCTGGATTAAGCAAGAGAAGCATTTTTCTGTGAGTAATCTCACAAAACCCATGGCATTAAGTCCTGTTATGAGGCAACCAAGTTTGTGTTATTTTTCTACATATTTCTGATTTTTATTACTATGGTTTTAATGGATGCTTTAATGGGTGTTTATGAATGCTTTTGATTGCTTTGATGGTTGAGTATTTTGCTCTATTTGGTTACACCCAGAAATGTTAAAGTACGAAACCATGAAAGTAAATAGAGAATACTTGTAACTGGTTTAGATATGGCATGGAAAAATATAGAAATCAAAATGTATATGAGTTGCATTACACTTGTGTAAGTGCTGAGGCTCAAATGAAAGATTCAAGGTTGCAATGGAAATATCCAAAAGTGCTGAACCCTTGATCAAAAAGAAAACCCATGAGCCAGAAATCTTGTTTAAGCTAGATTTTGAGTTTAGTTCAAACATGGTTGCTTATGAAACAATAATAACCCACATGCCTAGTCTCTATTCCCAGTTGTAAATATTCTTGTATTTTCTTTAAGCCAGAATATTTGAAAATATGATTTCCCCTGGATATGAATGTTAGCTTGTTTTTGAATTATGCTTGTAAGTTCTATGTAATGTTTCATGTACACTATGATTCAATCACCTAGCTTTCTCATGATAGGATCAAACATGAACACTTAGTAAATAAACTAAGGATTGTGAGCCAAGAAGACTGCTGGAAAGCTTGTTGTATTTAAAGTATGCAAGTTGGCACATGGCTTGTTTAATCCCTGAGATCTTTGTGCAATATTGTGAATTATTTTATTGCAATGTGTCCCCGTGATTCCTTTATGGCAGATGAGGCTAGGAAGTAATTTGGTAAATGCAACCTCAAATTGATAAAGTAGGAACTTGAGTTATTCCTAGGTTGGTTGGACTGGAGCTATGATAGTTCCTGAGTATCTCTGTTTGACATGTATGTTTGCATAGTTGAAAGTGTGTACATAATTAGTTTTAATACTGATCATATATGCACAATATTTCAGAAACAAGTCAGGCAAATTGATTAAAGAAATTATGCCAACCCATACAAAATGCTTATGTCTCACTTATCTACTTAATATCATGGAATTTTTGATATTGCTCATACCAGATCTTGTATCTGACCCTTGTTTGCTTATGGCATCTGGGGTGTCTCATTTAAAATGGGGCAGCCTCTAATGCTCTTTCAGGGAATGCTGGTTCTAAATAGGAAGCTGCTATGGCTAATGAGAATGATTGGATAAGCATGCTAAATTAGAATTAAATAAGAACTTAGAATGAATTGTTTGCATGTAATCTTGGAAGTTTTTATAGTTCTGCTTTAGTTGTTATGTAATGATCTTGAATGTTTGGATTTTATTTAGTTGTTTCAATTGAATCTGGTAATGTATTAAGGTTGGGAAAAACCAAAGACTTAGTTGAATCTATGCAAGAAAATATATTTGAGTATTATGGTGGAAATCTGTAGATGATATATGCCTGTATTTGAGAAATGGATATATATATATATATACATATATTGTATTAGTTAATTTTGAGTTACTTAAAAGCTTTAAGTTTGAAGGTTAAAAATTTGAGTTTTAGCTAGAAGCAATACTTCAAGAATTTTGTGACTATATACAGAAGTGTTTTAATAAAAGAAACAATATATATATATATATATATATATATATATATTTGTGCACTGTATAAAGATGTGTATATGTTTTAAGGGATTTTTCAAGTATCTTGTATCTGAATTTACATTGCAATAGCCAGGCACTAATGTTTTGATGATCTAGTCATAAGGTTAACCCACTTCAAAAGGAGTGAGGTCTGGGTTGATCAAGATGACCAGAGTTTTTGGGTTTAAAGGAAGAAAATGCATTTGTAAAATTTGAAGCTTTCTTTGCAAATGCATGTACAAAGACATTTTCAAATACTTGAGCAATTCACTTTTATTTTGAGTAGCTTTCTTAGTCCAGAGAGCACAATACATCTGATATGCACACATATTACTTAAATACTACTTTTGTTAAATGACCATAAAATCTATATTTTCTAAAATCCAGTAAAGCAACCTTTAAATTAGGGAATGGATTTGATTCAGAGAAACACAACTATATAAATTGTGAAAGAATTACTCAACTGACTTGGGTATAAGTAAAGGAATTTGTGATAAAATCACTTATGTTGAAAATGATAAATGTGTATATCATTTTTCCTTTCTGGCTTTGATCAAATATCAAATAATTAAACTAAAATTATGATGGCTTGCTATATATTCTGAGATCACTTTGCTAAGTCAAACTAACAGACAATCACCATAAGAATGATCAAAATTAATAGGTATAAATTATATATGATTATGGGAATTCACTCCCATGACTCAAATATCAAACAAAGGAAAATGAGCTATGTACTGGTTGACTAGAAATTCGAATTCAATCAGGATGCACTCTTGCTTACCAATACTCTGATCCAAGCAAGAGGGTCACATACATCTTCACATGTATGTGAATATATTTATTAATGAACTGATATAAATATATTAGTAGAAAAATTAGGATCGTGGATAATTTAATAGAAAGGCTAAATGACTCTAGGAAATTTATTAATGTAAAAAAAATCCTAGTAAAAATTAGGTAAAATAAATAGGGTCATTTCATTTGGTATCAGAGCTAGGTTAAAACTAAACATAGCTAAGAATGATTGTATTGATTGATTGAAGTATTATAACCATATGTATGTACTGATTGTTTGTTTGAGTAAAATAATAATTCAGATAGAAAGTTATAGCAAAAGAAAAAAACTCATGATAAACTAACCCTATCTACCCATACTCTAGTTATCCAATCATGGTAGGAAGAGGATCTCATCACAATGCAGGATCAAGTGCACCACAAATGCTTGATATGCAAGACTTTATGAGGGCTTTAAGGGATGGAGTAGGGCAGAGACTTGAGAACCCACATGAGGAACTTTCAAAACTATTAAAGACTTATACCAATTTGGGAGGCAAGAGCTTTGAAGGGACTGAAAATGTGATGGAAATTCAAGCATGGTTGAGAACACTGGACAGAATTTTCAATGACATGCAATTGGATGATCAAAGGAAGAGGCAAGTGGCCTCAAGACAACTGAAAGGTGTGGCTTTAAGCTGGTGGGAGGTAGTCATAGCTGGGAGGATTGAGAATGAAATCACTTGGAATCAATTCAAGGAGATGTTGGAAGCTAGATTTGTTCCAGCATCAGCCAAAACTCTATTGCTTGAAGAATTCATCAGACTTAGGCAGGGAACCTTTAATGTAACTGAGTATACTCATAGGTTTGAGGGCTTGTCTATGTATGGAGCTATGCTTGTGGCTGATGAGGCATCAAAGAATGATAGGTATATTAAGGGTTTAAACCCAAGGCTTAGTTGGGCTATGTTGCCATATGCAGATAAAACCTTTGATCAAGTCATTGATCTGGCCTTAAAGTTTGAGCAACATGACAAGGAAAGGGAGAAGTATAGGAGTTTTAAGAACAACAACAATAAGAAAAATAAGGGAAGATATCACCCCTATGACAAAAAGAATGAGGAGACAGAAAGCAAGAAAACCAATGATACTAAGACCACTGATACAAAGAGGAAAATAGTGTGTCATCATTGTGGAAAAGAAGGACATATCAAACCAAGGTGTCCAGAATTGAAGGGAGGAGCTTTCAAGTGCTACCTATGTGGTAAGGAGGGACATATCAAGAGAAATTGCCCTGAGTATAAACAGCAAGGGAAGCTAGCAAGTTTGGAGAGCAAAAGCAAATCCACAGTAGAAGCTATTGCAGAAAACCATGGTCAAGTGGAAGGTACCTTATTTATTTGTACCCTACCTATATCAGTAGTGTATGATACAGGGGCAACACATTCTCTAATTTCCCATGAATTAGTTGCATTGCTTAAATTAAACTGCATACTGGTTGAAACCCCTTTGTTAGTGCAAAGCCCATTGGGAAGTTCTAGTGTTTTAAACATGATTTGTGTGGATGTGGCATTAAACATAGGAGGAAATGTTTTTATTTCCAATTTATATGTTTTAAATTACCGAAATATAGGTGTTATATTGGGTGTAGACTGGTTAAGGCAATACAAAGCCATAATTGATTTAGACTCATCCACCATATCATTACAAAATTCTAGAGGCCAAAGAATCACAATTTTGTGTGAAGTAGCCAAAGAAAGGAAATTATATCATTTGATTGACTTAAATAAGGATTCCAGTGAGCCTTCTATTGAAGAAATCCCCATAATTAACAAATACTTGGATGTGTTTGGAGAAGTTAAGGGTGTTCCACACCACAGACCAGTGGAATTTCAGATTAGTCTCATACCAGGAGCAAGTCCAATTATTAAGAAACCCACTAGGATGGGGCCAAGTGAGTTGAAGGAGTTGAAGAAATAGTTAGAAGAATTGGAAAGCAAAGGATTTATAAGACCAAGTAATTCATGCTGGGGTGCTCCAGTAGTGTTTGTAAGAAAACATGATGGTACTTTAAGGATGTGTATAGATTACAGGGAGCTAAACAAAGTCACTATCAAAAAAAAGTACCCCTTACCTAGAATTGATGATCTTTTTGATCAACTTAGTGGAGCAAAAATATTTTCTAGATTAGACTTGGCATCTGGATTCCATCAGATGAAGGTTGAGAACTCAAGTGTTAAGTATACAGCCTTTAATACTAGGTATGGTTTATATGAGTTTCTTGTCATGCCATTTGGGTTGACAAATGCCCCATCATACTTTGTAGACTTGATGAGTAGGATATTCAGGGATTATTTAGACAAGTTTGTATTGATTTTTATTGATGATATTTTGATTTATTCTAAAACAGTAGAGGAACATGAAAATCACTTACACCTTGTTTTGTCTAGATTAAGAGAAAAAGATTTAAAGGCAAAATTTTCCAAGTGTGCATTTTGGAAAGAAGAAGTGCATTTCCTTGGGCATGTTATATCTGCCAAAGGCATTTCAGTGAACCCCAATAAAATTGTGGCTATCCAAGCATGGAAAAGGCCAAGCACAATAGGAGAAGTTAGGTCATTTATGGGGATGGCAGAGTATTATAGAAGATTTATAAAAGATTTTTCTAAGATGTCATCACCTCTTACCAACCTAACTAGAAAGAACCAACCCTTTATATGGACTGAGAAATGTGAACAAGCCTTTAGTAAAATCAAGGAGGCCTTAGTCAATGCACCAGTGTTGAGAGTACCAGAAGGAAATGAGGATTTGATTGTTTATACTGATGCAAGTGGTTCTGGGCTAGGAGCTGTATTGATGCAGCAAGATCAAGTTATAGCCTATGCATCAAGACAATTGAAGCCACATGAATCAAAGTATGCAACCCATGATCTTGAGTTGGCAGTAGTAGTATATGCACTAAAGCTCTGGAGACATTATCTTCTAGGTGCTAAGTTTATTTTATAAACTGACCATAAGGCATTGAAATATCTCTTTTCACAAAAAGATTTGAATATGAGGCAGCATAGATGGGTTGAGTTTCTAGCAGCATATGATTTAGACATACTTTATACTCCAGGAAAAGCTAATAAGGTTGCAGATGCTTTGAGCAGGCAGCATGCAAAAGTAGCCATGTTAATGATAGAAGAGTTTAGAAATTTATCTCTACTTACTAATTTGGAAATTGAGGAAAACAATAAGGTAAACATGGAGATGATTGAAGAAGGGAGTAAAGGAAAATTAAGTTTGATAACTTTGCAATCAGATTTAATTTTGAAAGTGGGGAAAATGCAAGAGGAAGATCCAGATTTATTAGAAAAGAAAACTCTAATAGAAAAAGGAGAGGAAGTAGCAAACTACCACACTGATAAGAATGGTTACTTAAGGAATAAAGGTAGGATATGTGTTCCAAAGGATATAGGATTGAAGGAAGAGATACTTAATGAATATCATAGGAGCAAATATTCTATACATCCAGGCAGCACCAAAATGTACCAAAACCTAAAAAGGGATTATTTGTGGAGAGGGATGAAATCAGATGTGGCCAAACATGTTGCAAAGTGTATGACTTGCCAACAAGTCAAGGCAGAAACCCAAAGACCCTCAGGCCTATTACAACCTCTAAGCATACCACAGTGGAAGTGGGAAGATATATCTATGGATTTCATAGATGGTCTGCCTAGATCAAAGAGAGGAAATACAAGCATTTGGGTAGTGGTTGATAGATTGACTAAAGTGGCACACTTTATACCAGTGAAGGCAGAAAGAAATGGACCTAAACTAACTCAAATATTCATGAAAGAAGTAGTAAGGTTGCATGGAATTCCTAAAACTATAGTGAGTGATAGGGACACAATCTTTACATCCAGATTTTGGAAGAGCTTTCAAGAAGCCATGGGGAGTGAGTTATGCTTGAGTACTGCATACCACCCCCAATCAGATGGTCAAACTGAAGTAATAAACAAAGTTTTGGAGGATTTGTTGAGGGCATGTGCATTGGACTTTGGAGGTAATTGGGAAGATCACCTCCATTTGGCTGAATTTACATATAACAATAGTTATCAAAGCACCATAGGCATGGCACCATTTGAAGCCTTGTATGGCAAACCATGTTTGTCACCAATATGTTGGGTTGAAGCAGGAGAAAGGGCTGTCTTAGGGCCTGAGTATGTTAAAGAGAATACAGAGAAAATTGAACTTGTGAGGAGAAGAATGGCAGTAGCTCAAGATAGGCAAAAGAAGTTTGCAGATGTAAGGAGGAAGCAGGTAGAATATGAAGTTGGTGATCATGTTTTCATCAAAGTTTCACCTATGAAGAAGGTGTTGAGGTTTGGCAAGCAGGGAAAACTTACCCCAAGATATGTTGGACCTTACAAGATTTTGGAAAGAATAGGTTCATTAGCATACAAGTTAGAGCTACCAGAAGAGATGAGTGCAATGCACAATGTATTTCATGTATCACAACTTAGGAGATGGGTGCATGATAAAGAGGAAATTCTAGAGAAACCCACTCAAGTTCAAATAAATCCTAATTTGGTCTATGAGAAAGAACCAGTGGGGATTTTAGCTAAAGAGGAAAAGAAGTTGAGGAGCAAAACTCTGAATTTGGTAAAGGTTCAATGGATCCTAGACCCTAATGATTGTACATGGGAGTTAGAGGATAAGATATAGATGGATTACCCTAAGCTTTTTGCAGTGGAAGGTAAATTCTAAATTCCTAAAAAGTTTAATATGTATGGTTGTTTTGACTGAATTGTTTGCTTGTGCAATGTTTGATAGATTTTATAAAAATCTGGAAATGTTTAAAGGCAAAATGAGAAAATTGTGAGGACACAATTCCTAAAAAGGTGGGGTGATTGTAATGCCCCAGAAATTCATGGAATCTTATTTTGGTTGAATTTTGAAAATATATGAATTTATTTGTATAGGAATATATGGAATTAATTGTGTGCAAGTGTGTGTGCATGTGTGCACGTGCACACTGATATGGAACAAGGAAGAACTCCAAATTTTCTGAAATTAAAACAAGAATTAAAAAGCATTACAAACATGATTTTGTAATGAAAATTATTAAACCAAATATGGATATTTGATTTCTGGAATTATGTGAATTATTTTAGAAAATAAGACAAAGCAAGTTTTGTTTGAATCAGTAAACAGATTTTACTTAATTTAAACCCAGGATAAATTAGATAAAGATTTGAAACATGTATGCACATATATGTGCATGTCTTTCTGAAATTAAGGAGGAGTTAAATAAGCCTAGATAAGATATGTATGCATATGTACATTTCTATAAGTACTGAAAGTATTAAAAAGAAATAAGCAAGGGAAAGTATAACACTAAAATAGCAAAAGACATATTGCAAGCAAAACAATTGCTTTAGGCAGAAAATAGAAAGGAGGATTTTTAGAAAATAAACAAGTGACAATGTCACACAATTGTCATGATTTAGAAAGAGAACAAAATAGATATTATGGAAAAGAAAAAGGGGAATAAGCATTACATGGCCGGGGTACTAAGGGTGAGAATAAGCAAATGAGAAATGCAAAATGCATGAGCACTAGCCAGGGTAAGAATGAGATTTTACATTTGTAAAACCCTAGAAAACCTCTCTTATAAATCCAATTATAGACCAGAAAAATCATTTTCTACCCGAGACATTTAAGAAAACAAAGAAGAAAAATATTTGCAAGCAGAAAGACAAGTTTTAAAAGGTTTCTTTTCTGGATTAAGCAAGAGAAGCATTTTTCTATGAGTAATCTCACTAAACCCATGGCATTAAGTCCTGTTATGAGGCAACCAAGTTTGTGTTATTTTTCTACATATTTCTGATTTTTATTACTATGGTTTTAATGGATGCTTTAATGGGTGTTTATGAATGCTTTTGATTGCTTTGATGGTTGAGTATTTTACTCTGTTTGGTTACACCCAGAAATGTTAAAGTATGAAATCATGAAAGTAAATAGAGAATACTTGTAACTGGTTTAGATATGGCATGGAAAAATATAGAAATCAAAATGTATATGAGTTGCATTACACTTGTGTAAGTGCTGAGGCTCAAATGAAAGATTCAAGGTTGCAATGGAAATATCCAAAAGTGCTGAACCCTTGATCAAAAAGAAAACCCATGAGCCAGAAATCTTGTTTAAGCTAGATTTTGAGTTTAGTTCAAACATGGTTGCTTATGAAACAATAATAACCCACATGCCTAGTTTCTATTCCCAGTTGTAAATATTCTTGTATTTTCTTTAAGCCAGAATATTTGAAAATATGATTTCCCCTGGATATGAATGTTAGCTTGTTTTTGAATTATGCTTGTAAGTTCTATGTAATGTTTCATGTACACTATGATTCAATCACCTAGCTTTCTCATGATAGGATCAAACATGAACACTTAGTAAATAAACTAAGGATTGTGAGCCAAGAAGACTGCTGGAAAGCTTGTTGTATTTAAAGTATGCAAGTTGGCACATGGCTTGTTTAATCCCTGAGATCTTTGTGCAATATTGTGAATTATTTTATTGCAATGTGTCCCCGTGATTCCTTTATGGCAGATGAGGCTAGGAAGTAATTTGGTAAATGCAACCTCAAATTGATAAAGTAGGAACTTGAGTTATTCCTAGGTTGGTTGGACTGGAGCTATGATAGTTCCTGAGTATCTCTATTTGACATGTATGTTTGCATAGTTGAAAGTGTGTACATAATTAGTTTTAATACTGATTATATATGCACAATATTTTAGAAACAAGTCAGGCAAATTGATTAAAGAAATTATGCCAACCCATACAAAATGCTTATGTCTCACTTATCTACTTAATATCATGGAATTTTTGATATTGCTCATACCAGATCTTGTATCTGACCCTTGTTTGCTTATGGCTTCTGGGGTGTCTCATTTAAAATGGGGCAACCTCTAATGCTCTTTCAGGGAATGCTGGTTCTAAATAGGAAGCTGCTATGGCTAATGAGAATGATTGGATAAGCATGCTAAATTAGAATTAAATAAGAACTTAGAATGAATTGTTTGCATGTAATCTTGGAAGTTTTTATAGTTCTGCTTTAGTTGTTATGTAATGATCTTGAATGTTTGGATTTTATTTAGTTGTTTCAATTGAATCTGGTAATGTATTAAGGTTGGGAAAAACCAAAGACTTAGTTGAATCTATGCAAGAAAATATATTTGAGTATTATGGTGGAAATATGTAGATGATATATGCCCGTATTTGAGAAATGGATATATATATATATACATACATATATTGTATTAGTTAATTTTGAGTTACTTAAAAGCTTTAAGTTTGAAGGTTAAAAATCTGAGTTTTAGCTAGAAGCAACACTTCAAGAATTTTGTGACTATATACAGAAGTGTTTTGATAAAAGAAACAATATATATATATTTGTGCACTGTATAAAGATGTGTACATGTTTTAAGGGATTTTTCAAGTATCTTGTATCTGAATTTACATTGCAATAGCCAGGCACTAATGTTTTGATGACCTAGTCATAAGGTTAACCCACTTCAAAAGGAGTGAGGTCTGGGTTGATCAAGATGACCAGAGTTTTTGGGTTTAAAGGAAGAAAATGCATTTGTAAAATTTGAAGCTTTCTTTGCAAATGCATGTACAAAGACATTTTCAAATACTTGAGCAATTCACTTTTATTTTGAGTAGCTTTCTTAGTCCAGAGAGCACAATACATCTGATATGCACACATATTACTTAAATACTACTTTTGTTAAATGACCATAAAATCTAGATTTTCTAAAATCCAGTAAAGCAACCTTTAAATTAGGCAATGGATTTGATTCAGAGAAACACAACTACATAAATTGTGAAAGAATTACTCAACTGACTTGGGTATAAGTAAAGGAATTTGTGATAAAATCACTTATGTTGAAAATGATAAATATGTATATCATTTTTCCTTTCTGGCTTTGATCAAATATCAAATAATTAAACTAAAATTATGATGGCTTGCTATATATTCTGAGATCACTTTGCTAAGTCAAACTAACAGACAATCACCATAAGAATGATCAAAATTAATAGGTATAAATTATATATGATTATGGGAATTCACTCCCATGACTCAAATATCAAACAAAGGAAAATGAGCTATGTACTGGTTGACTAGAAATTCGAATTCAATCAGGATGCACTCTTGCTTACCAATACTCTGATCCAAGCAAGAGGGTCACATACATCTTCACATGTATGTGAATATATTTATTAATGAACTGATATAAATATATTAGTAGAAAAATTAGGATCGTGGATAATTTAATAGAAAGGCTAAATGACTCTAGGAAATTTATTAATGTAAAAAAAAATCCTAGTAACAATTAGGTAAAATAAATAGGGTCATTTCAATGAAAAAGGGAAACCATGAATTTTTCAAATCAAAGGTTGATGTTTGGTATGTAACATATTATTTTGGTTTACAAATTGGGTTATTTATGGAAAGTAAGTAGTCATATACTTGGCATTAAAAACCGATGAGTAGATTGATCATTTATCTGTGAGATCTAGAACCGAAGTGTCTAGGCAAAGCTAGGAGTAACCAGTGCCCCCAACTTACATGGCTTCATTTTTGGGCGAGGGATAGAGTAAGTCGAGAATATCCAAAATGTGACAAGTGTAGGAGATTTGATTTCCATAAATGATCTTTATAATTATGATGGTATGGAAAACATTCTCCTTTTTGTAGACAATTGTTTTTGACCCATTTAAGTATGCTTTTGAAAAATGAAATCGTCCTAAATGTTTTTTATGAATATACTTATACCAATGAGATAAGTATATGGATATTTTTCAAGCATTGAAAGCGTATGAGACATAATTTTCATATACTATCATTATTTTGTCCCTGATAATTGATATCTTGACTATCGATTTCGATACCCTTCTTTTTTGTTTTTGTTTCATCAATCAAAGACGATTTGTTGCTTGTTTAGAGCATTAGCATTGATATCCTTTATCGAAAATGACTAAATAATGAGCAAGTAGGAGCCAAGCTATGTGCGGTTGCTCCTATTAGAGTATTGTCACATCTACTCTAGATTGGTTCAGTTGTATGCGTATGGAGATGTGAAATACTCGGATACTCGATAAGGTTGGTAGGGTCCGGCTTGGAGGTTTCGAGAGCCATCGTAGTTCTAAAGTATATTTTCTAGAGGTATACTTTTGATAAGGGGGCATCCTCCTAGTCATTATTGAAAAATTTCCTTTTCCTTGTTTTTGATTCAAATCTTTGGATTGATTAATTCTTAATTGCCTCGGGAAGCATCTTGCGCTCTTCGCGATATTTAATTATTCATGTTCATTCTTTTATGCTTGGACTTTGTTCTTGTGAGGGGAAACTCGTTCCATGTTTTACGGTGTGGTCTCGCAAGTTGTTTTGTGTGTTCCATTTTTTTATTTGGAGTTTACTTATACCAGACTTATTGTCTGACCCGAGTTGTTTGTTTTTCCTAAACTCTCAGGTACTCATTTATATTTGAGTAGTCCGGAAGTGACAGGTTTTTTTGGGCTCTTTTGAAGATGGTGGATGATCTGGAGGCTCCTTATCTATCTAGTTATCTATTTTCGTTGTTATGAGATGTTGGCTCTATGTATGTATATTTTATCAGCAAGTGTAAAGGTAGGTTGTTATAACTGCCTAGGCTGATAGTAGTACTTTTGTTATAACTCTGATAACTCCATGTTTGGGAGTAATTTTATGTAATATCTTATTGTTATATTATATTTAATCGTTCCGTTGTGAGATTTCGGTTCTGTTCTTTTATTTTACCTTATAACAACTCGTCTTTCGGATGCTTAGGCAATGAGACATGAATAACGTGGATGTATTAAGTGTTATTCTCAAGGGTAAAAAAGGTGGGCCATCACAACCATTCTAGGTACCTTGTATACAACTTTGGATTTTTTCACTTAGCGAGGTCAAGAAAACATTGCCTTTTGGTACATGTTGTTGTTACAGTACTACGTGTACATAATATACATGCATGCTCACATCTAAGGATAGCTAGTCAAGCTCCTGAGTAGTACTATCCTAGGATGAGACGATGTGAGATAGTTCAGTATGTACAGCATGCTCCCTTAAGGGTTAGAAATGACTTGATGGAGGCTAGGTTGCAACTCGACATGCGCAGTTGTAGCAAACTAATACAGACTCCTTGGGCCTCCCATTGGACATTACTTGTAGACATAGATCTTATGACGGACGATTATCCCTTAATGATTGCATATTTATTGTTTAGATGTACGGTCGCTTTGCACACACCTCAATTCTTGCCTATGTGGTACCTAGGTGAGAGATGTGCGTACCAGACCATAGACGATCGTCATATACTTGTTAATCCATTATCATGCGACGACATGTTTGGTAGATATAGGGTGATTGGAAATTAGTATTTGTTTACTCTTCGACAAGTTGGATGGGTTGATATCGACACATACTTTTAGATGGAGATTACGACTCATACTGGTTTAGAGTAGCTCTACGTTGTTTTATGTTACCAGATTATGTCTGTGGGGTCAACTCTGATCATATAGGCCCTCACATTTCAACAGGAAGAGTTGTACCATAATTTTCATTCGATCGTATGCCCTCATAGTTCTTGTAGGTTCCAATGCAGTTGGAGCCCAATTATACTTTTAGGGCATATGATGTCACTGATACATTGATTAAGCATCCCATAGTCTATCTGGATCAGCATGACATTCTTGGCGTGCCTTTAGCTGGATTGTACCCTCCATATGAGGTACTTATTTTAAGTTATATACATCACGTCTTATGTTGTTTTTTAAGTTGCTTACATCATATATTATTTTGTCATTCAGTGTGCATCTAAATTGGACCAAGCCAAACTTTCATGTGTTGTGCTACGAGATATGACGCTCGCACATACTCATACCCAGCATGAGATGTACATGCAACATACACATATGTTAGAAGCACATATAGATGAGTTGACTGTTAGACTTGCTTTATACGAGCCTTACGGACCATTAGATGGAGGAGGTGTTGGAGAAGATGGTGATGATGTTGGTGATGATGTTAATGGTGGTAACGACAACGATGATGATGATGATAAGGACGACGACGACGAGGATGATGGTGGCTACGATGATGATGGCGATGATGGCAATGATGATGTTGTATCTTTGACATAACTATACATATTTTCTTAGATCATCTAACGTCGACACATGTTGAGTATGAGTTGTAGTTGTTCTAGTGTACGTGTACGTTTCTATGTATGGACATTGTTCGTTGTATGTTTCTATGTATGGGCACTGTATGTTTTATGTTTCTATGTATCACCATTTTTCTAGGCCAACTATGAGTATCAATCATTAGCTCATGTACTTATACTACATTGTTTTTTCTTGTTATATACTTTATTGTTGTAGCAAATAGATTCTTCTTTAAAAATCAATATGAATTACAGAGTCAAATGAAGTACTAGAGAAAGATATTACAGGATATAAAATATTACAAGATACAAATATTGCCAAAGCTAAATAAATTAATTATCACGGCGACTAAACCTTTCTTGAATGTTCTCCTATATAAGCATACAATTATTAAGCTTATTTTGTACAACTAAAACTTATCATATTAGTCAATTAACAAACAACTATCTACACCAACAATGTCTTCAAATATACTAAAAGATATAATTTTATGCGATAGCGACTCTGATGATGAAGCATATGAACTAGCACATTAACAAGAAGAAGAGGAACTATTGGAAATCTATCGTAAAGCATATGCTTCAACTTCTGGGAAACACGGTAGCTCAATCATGGGTCGGCAATTCGTCAACCGTAAGCATTCAGCATTCCACAAAACTTTGATGCAAGACTAATTTAATAGTGATCCAACTTACGGTCCTGAAATATTTCGTTGAGATATAGAATGAGTCGTGCATTATTTCTGACGATTTTGGCAAGTATTCAACAAAATATTGATCATTTTGTTCATAAAAAAAAATCTTCAAAAAATGCAGGGTCTACGTAGGCATCAAAAGATGACCATAGTTTTGAGGATATTAGCTTACGATAAACCCACCAATGCCCTTGATGACAAATACTATATTGTAGAGAGCACTGCATTGCGAACTCTAGACAAATTCTGCTAAGCCATTGTAGAAATTTATAGGACCGAATACCTCCATTTTCCAAAGCAGATGTTGCAAGAATGCATGAAATGCATGAAAGAAAAAGGTGTCCTAAAATGCTTAGAAGTTTGAATTATATCCATTGGGAGTGGAAGAACTGTCCGAAATCCAATCATGGAGCATACAATGGAAAAGAAAGAAAACCAACTATCATTCTAGAAGCAGCTGCATCATACGGTTTATGGATTTGGCACACATTCTTTAAAATGCCTAGTTCTAATAATGATATAAATTTCATTGTGCGATCACATTTGTTCAATGATGGCGCTTGGTAAATCAACTCATGTATCATTTTCACTTGGTCAAAGTATATGATTGTTAGCGTCAAAAATAGCCGCCAACACCCAAACAATGTGAAAGCACCACAAATCCAATAACAATTTCCAAATATAGTGAAGTAGAGAATAAAATATGAAGAACATAAAATTAAAATAGTAAGAATGAACACAAGAGGTTTTATAGTGGTTCGACTGACTCCGGCCTACGTCCACTGCAAAGATTTTCCATTTATTTACACTGCTGATTACAGTTATAATGATTTGAATCCAAGTAATAAAAATGGCAGATTATAACAAAGAGAGAAGAAGACCCTGAAGGAGGAAAAAGAAGAAGACCAGCCCCCTTCCAATAAGTTGATGATCCTGTATTTATAGGAGAAGGCAACAAAATATCTAACTGAAAATCCGCATGCAGAAGCCCAAGTCCATGCCGAACCCCCTTCAGAAATCGCGACCCCAAACAACAAAGTATTTTGGGATCGGTGCCGATCCCTATAGGGGGATTGGTGTCAATCCCCAGACTTAGGGTGTGGGCCCTGTGATCCATTGTGGGGGTCCCTCATAACGTCCTCTTCATGTTTTCATAATTTGTTTCCATAGTTCCTAGGTGTTTTCTGAATGTATTGATTGATTTCCGATGAACTGAACTGCCAACCTAAGCACTCCATAGCCATAGTGATCCGATATGATCCCCGCATAGGGGAAGGGATAGGCACTGATCCCTTGCCCATGGGAAGCACCAATCCATACTTATCCAATTATGAGATGCCATTCATCTGAATCCACTCGACTATTATCCATAACCTTGATTGTAACTGATTTTTGAACCTGATAATCATCCCTATAGGCTTCCTACCTTAATGGTCATGAAATCCATTTAGCCAAAATCGTGGTATACTGCCTCGTCAATAGGAGGGATAATATTTGCCCCACAAAACATGCCTTGCGATAGGAATGTGTATTTTGAATTGCCATAAGCCTAAAGTCCGAAATCCACCAACAACCGAATATTCCAATCCAGAATCCATTTCTTTGGCAAACGAATCACCATGAGTCGTTCTGTGTTCGCCTGGGAGATAGCATTTGTATGACGAATCCACAATATCTCTGGATTATTAATGAAATCCATGACTATTCAGAGTCGATAGTCAATTCTGAATTTATTCCAAATCCTTAGCCGAATCCATATCCATTCCAAGTCGGTAACTGAATCCATGATCTCACCAGATCGTTTGCCAAATCCAAAGCCTCGATCTCACCGGATCGTTATCCAAACCCTCGATCTCTCTGGATCATTTGCTAAACACTCGATCTCACCAAATCGTTATCCAAATCCTCGATCTCTTCGGATCGTTAGCCAAATCCATAACCATTTGAAATCCTGGAAGACAGTAAGATAATCCACGATCTCTCTGGATCGTCATCTAAGTTCATGATCTCTCCAGATCGATCGATGGTCTCTCTAGACCCTTGCTAAGTCTAATCCAAACTTAACAACGAGTAGGCCGATCATGTCGCTCTTCTGCGAAGCGACCTAACCCTTGCACTCAGCTCTTTTGGGGCATCTAGCGATGTCTTCATCCTCCTGGACCGATCATAGCCTTTCTGGGCTCTTGTTGGACCCCATCCAGTCACTTTCCAGCAAAAGGGAGAACAACGATAAGTAAGTCGACCATGTTGCTCTTCAACGAAGTGACTCACTTCTTGCACTATGGTCCCTGAATCTTCGCTCAGGGATATAACACTATCAATTATGTACCGACTTCCTTTCTCTGGCCTCGACTCTCCGGTCGAGGGTTTAATCCATGACATATGAATCCCTCCTGTCACTCTCTGGCGAAGGGACTCGCACCATATGGTTATTACCCCGTCTCTCCAGTTGGGATGACCATGACCTGTTTTGTTCATCACATTAATGCAGATTTAGGTTAAATTATTAAATTTAAGTTTTTACGGCCATAAAACTAGAAAACAAGGAAAACCAAACATTGCCTCTTCGGGCATGACGGTTCATCATCATCATCATCTAAGACCACCTTGATCTTGTACATGTGTAAGTGACTTAGCCATTTTATTATGGAGTTTATTTTTTATTTAGTTCATGCCATCCTAATTAAGAGATGAAGATATGTGACCTCGATCCAAGGCCATTTCCATTTGATGCGGATGTTGGTCACTCTTGTTCCACCGGAGCTACCCGAGTCTCACATATTGTAGAAGCCTACCATCCTTGACATGTTCCTCAACCATTTCTCGTAAGTGCCTGCATTCATCTGTGTATGCCCATCCAGTTCGTGGAATATGCAGTACTTTCCAGTTCTACATTCCCTCTCCGTAAGATCCCTCCTTTGCAATTTTCAATAGGGAGTTGCCAACTTGTGTCCAAATAAATCTGTTCCATGCTTTCCATCAAATTTGAATAAGTGGAGAACTTCGGTTCCCGTTCTTTCTTTTTCCTTTTTGATTCATCATAACCATCATCCAACTTCCTTTTTCCCTTATCCTTCTTGGACCCTTCTCTAGATGGCCCTTCACCTCACTTCATGTTTGTCGATTCATGCGTCCTCCTACCGCAGAAACCTCTCTTCTTTATGGTAAAATTCCCCAAGATCCATTGGTGGATCACGTTCCAATGCAATCTTAAAGTCCGTCTCATCGACAATCCCAAATACTACAGCCGTTAAGACCATCGATGGATCTGGTCGATCCATCGAAGTAATTGCCACATTAAACCATGTCAAGAAACTCCTCAGGGACTCTCCTATTCTTTGCTTTAGTGTTTCCAACATTATTATGCTCTTGGGTCTCGAAATGTGGACCCTAAATTGCCTCATGAACCGATCTACCAACTCATTCCATGTTTATTATTCGAACCATTTTCCAACTGCCTAAACCAGAGCATAGCTAACTTCGTCAAACAAAGTGGAAAACACAGTGCCATGACTTCCTCTAATGCCCCTAGCACTTCCATATGTTGGATATACCTCATCAAGTGTATTGTACGATCTGATCGTTCGTCGTACACCTCTAGTGTTGGTAATTTGAACTCCGGTGGGTTCCTAACTTGCTTGATATTTAGAGTATACGGGCTCAAGTTGACATCTTCCAGACTCCTGTTGGGCAATCCGCCTCTTATTATCCATCGTATCAGCTTAGCCATCTTTTATTCTCATCCATTGGTGGCTTCCAATCCATATTACCAGCCTACTCCCCAAATCCACAAGGGTATTCTGAAACTACTCCTCCGGATGTGCATTCGCATTCCGATCTGTATCAAACTGCACAACACCGACCATTGGCCTAGCGACATCTGATCCATCCTGACCAGGGGGTGTGCCCCCTAAGCCTATGGGATCGGTGTTAATCCCTCTAGGGTGATCGGTGCCGATCCCTCCTACTTGCCCGGGGTTCGCCCCCGGGTGCTCCATTCCATTCTCCTGCCTGTTAGCTCCGTTTCCATGCTCCTGATTATGATATTCTACAACTCTTGCTACTCCAACTCCTTGATCCAGATTTCTAGTAGCTCTTGCTCTAGCCTATCCAATTTTCCTAAGGAAATTCTACATCATCTCCTCTTATCTCTTCATCATCCGCTCCTGCATCGCCTCCATCATAGTCTCAATCTCGTTCCTAGTGATGTAGATGGAGGGTTGATTAGCTCCAGCTCCCAAGGATGCCTCCTGACTTCCTCCATGGTGACTCCTATCTGTTGATGGTCTCCTTGCTGATTTCCTAGCCATTGCTTCCAGATCTAAGTATCCAAACTTCCAAATCCAAGATCCTAACTTCTAGATCTATGGGTGCAAGTCCTTCTCAGTGAAAGCACTGAAATGTTAGAGTAAAAAATGGCTGCAAATACCCAAATAATGTGAAAGCACCACCAATCCAATAACCAATTCCAAATAGATTGAAGTAAAGAATAAAATATGAAGAACAGAAAATTAAAATGGTAAGAAATGAACATAAAAGGTTTTGTAGTGGTTTGGCTGACTACGGCCTACGTTCACTCCAAAGATTTTCCTTCTATTTATACTACTAGTTACAGTTACAATGATTTGAATCCAAGTAATAAAAAACCAGAGCGTAGCCAAGAGAGAAGACGATCCTGAAGGAAGAAGAAGAAGATTCGGCCCCCTTCCAATGAGCCAACGATCCTGTATTTATAAGAGAAGGCGACAAAATATCTTACTAAAAATCCATGTGAAGAAGCCCATGCCGACACTCCCAGAAGTCGTGACCCCAAACAACAAAGTGTTTGGGGATCGGTTCCGATTCCCAGACTTAGGGTGTTGGCTATTGCGATCTGTTGTGGGGGTCCCTTATGACGTCGTCTTCGTGTTTCCATAATTTGTTTCCATAGTTGCCTAGGTGTTTTATGAAGGTATTGATCGATTTCCAATGAACTAAATGAAAGGGAGTGCAGATTAAGGATCTTAAGGCTAATTTAACACTAGAAGGGGGGGTAAATAGTGTTTAATGGATTCTAAGACTTATATGGACTAAATTAAAATTATGACACAAACAAATGCAGAACTTAATCATAGAACAATCACAGAATTAAACACAGATGCAGAAAGTAAATGAAAAGCAGTAAAAGGAAAGAACACACAGGATTTTATACTGGTTCGGAGTTACCCTACATCCAATCCTGTACCAAGGCAGAACACCTCATATAGAAGTCGAGATTACAATCCTCAGTTTCTAAAGGCCTTGCGGTACCCTCCTGGCTCACGAGTCCGGGGCAAACTCTCTTGATTTACGGGCCACAAGATTACCCAATTGATTTCCAGGCACAACCACACCTTATAGAGAGACTCAATAAACTTTTGATTACAAATTGATCCTATAACTCTGAATAGCACTTTGATCTTCGAGAGAGGGCAGAGAATCAAAAAAAATGAGATTCTAATTTGATTCACTTGAGAATTCGGCAGAATTTCGGCACGATCCTACAGAATATCTCATCACATCAAGACTCGAGAACTTGTACAAAACCAGGATGTTCGTGGGTTTGTAAGCCACTTGTCGTAGGTTTCTAAGCTACTTGTCATAGGTTTGTAAGCCACTAAGAAGGTAGACATGGGTTCCATCCCAAATGAAATTTGGAATGAAGATTTCCGTGCTATTATGAAGTTTTAACAATAAACTAGACACTTATCTTGAAATCTTGATCTTGATACTCATGAGTCTTCAAACTTGATTTCTTCATCCTTGATCTTTATACTGTATAGTCTTCAATAATCAGTACCTGCCTTATATATATCCTGCATAATAACATATATATATCTAGACAATAGTGTTAGTATATAAGTTATAATAAAATAAGTTACAAAGGTTGTTGTCATCAAAACCACTATCTCTAGTTCCTAACAATCTCCCCCTTTTTGATGATGACAACCTTATAAAATATACTTACCACTTTGATCATACCATAACTCCCCCTTACACCCAACAACTCCTCCTTACTCCAAGCTTACTATTTTATATAACTTCTCCCCCTTTGTCATCAACAAAAAATAACCTATAAACCTTGAACTTAATAGAAAATGATATAAACAAACATATGGCATAAGAATAATAACTATTTATGAGTGAAATATAACATCCTAAGTTAGATGGAATTCAAGGTTTCATACACCAAAGATTGTTTTTAGAAGAACATTAATTAAGATAACACTTTATATACAAACTAACAAACCAATATATAATCAAGAAAGAGAAAAACAAAAACGAAAAACACTTAACGAGGACCCTTAACTATTGGTGATTTATGGACCGAACAATTTGGATAATGGAGACAAAAGTTTCCACGTTGTTCGACCAAGTTCCCATTAGCGTAAAAAAGGACCTCTCCAACGCAAATCACGCCATCGTCTTCATCCTTATGAACATCCGGATTCAGCAGAGGATGTTCTTCTTCTTGATCCTCTTGTGGTTCTTCCATAGGCTTCTTCTTCAGAATCCATGGCTTGTGATGATTCTTCGATGACAATGAGATTGGCATGGTTATCCATAAGAAATTTTTGCAAATTCCTAAGAATTCTGCCTTGCCTATGTTGTTCTCTAGCCATTCGCAGTTGACTCACTTGAATTTCCATCATCATTTGAAGCAAATCTTTCATCTTCTCTTGTAATTTGATGACTCATACATGTGTGGAACGTTGAAAAGGGCCAGAATGAGGAGAAGTGGGTGAAGAAAGTTCATTATTAGAAGAGGAAGCCATTAATTTACCGTTTTAGAAGTTTAATACAGAGAATAGAACAGAGGAAAGGAGTAAAAATCGAAATATATAAATATATAACCAAATAACTAATTTTAGAGGGAAATTTAAATTTGAAAATCTCGGCCTGTATGTCGACATAGGGGGATGGTCCATGTCGACATGCCCAGTTCAATTTTTGAGAAATTTTTATTAATATTAATTATTAACTATACTTGTATTATTTATAATTTATATTTCAGTTAATGAACATATACCTAATTCTCTTCTAAATTTAGTAAAGTTTTGTTCATTTAATGGTTTGGTTAATATATCAGCAATTTGTTTTTCAGTATTAATATATTCAAGAGTTATGACTTCTTTACTTATATTATCTCTAAGAAAATGATGTATAATATCAATATGTTTTGTTCTAGAATGATGAGTTGGATTTTTAGATAAGTTTATTGCACTAGTATTATCATAATAAATTGGTGATTTAGTTATAGTTAATCCAAAATATTTTAAAGTTTGTTACATATATATAACTTGGGAACAAGCCAAAGCAGCAGATATATATTCTACTTCAGTTGTTGACAAGGATACAGTGTTTTGCTTCTTACTAAACTAGGAAACCAGAGAATGTCCTAGAAAGTGACAAGTTCCACTTGTACTTTTTCGGATTTACAACCAGCGTAATCAGCATCACAATATGAAATTAAATTAAATACATCATTTTTAGGGTAAAATTAACCATAACCTAAAGTATGTTTTACATATCTTAAAATTATTTTAACAACCTTTAAGTGAGTTTCTTTAGGTTGAGATTGGTATCTTGCACAGAGACAGACACTATGCATGATGTCAGGATGACTTGCTGTTATATAAAGCAGCGAACCAATCATTCCCCTATATAATTTTTGATCAACATCTTTTGATTTATCTTCTTTACTTAAAGCTACATTAGTTGTCATTAGAGTTGGTTTCCCACTAGAAGTGGTCAATCCAAATTTATTAATTAAATCCTTAGCATATTTTTCTTGACTAATGAAAATTCCTTTATCTAATTGTTTGATTTGAAGTCCTAAGAAGAAGCTTAGTTCTCCCATATGACTCATTTCAAATTCTTTAGTCATTATATCTGAAAATTCTTTATTCATTATGTTATTAGTTGACCCAAATATTATATCATCTACATATATTTGTACTAATTGAATATCATTTTTGTTTCTTTTAATAAAAAAGTTGTATCTATTTTACCAATTTCAAAACCAGATTGTAGTAAATAAGATCTTAGTCTTTCATACCAGGCTCTAGGAGCTCGTTTCAGACCATATAAAGCTTTCTTTAATTTATATACATGATTTGGAAATTCATTATTTTCAAAAAGTGGAGGTTGTTCAACATAAACATCTTATTTTACACAACCATTTAGAAAATCACTTTTAACATCCATTTGATATAACTTGAAATTATTGTAATTTGCGAAAGCAAGTAGAATCCTGATAGCTTCTAGTCTTGCTATGGGTGCAAAGGTTTCATCATAATCAATTCCTTCTTCTTGACAATAACCTTGCGCGACTAAACGAACTTTATTTCTCACAACCTCACCGAGTTCATTCATTTTATTTTTATAAACCCATTTTGTTCCAATTATACTTTTATCCTCAGGTCTAGGAACAAGTTCCCAAACATCATTTCTGGTGAACTGATTCAATTCTTCTTGCATAACAAGAATCCATGAATCATCAGATGATGCTTCCTTTGGATTTTTAGGTTCAATAGTTGATATAAAAGCTACATTACTCATACTATTTAGTTGATTTCTTGTTTTAACTATAGATTCAATATTTCCTAGTATATTTTCTACAGGATGATCTTTTAATAGTCTAATTCTTTTATTAGGTTGAATGATTTCACAATTAGTTTCATTAGGTTCATTATTTAAAGTTACAAAATCTTCTTCTTCTTCTATTTACACAGTATCTTTAAAATTTTCATCAAAATATACATGTATTGTTTCTTCAATAGTGTTAGTTCTTAAATTATAAACTCTAAATGCTTTACTTTTATTAGAATATCCGATAAAGATATCTTTGTCGGATTTAGGTTCAAATTTATCTAAATTATCTTTTGTATTAAGAATAAAACACTTACTACCAAAAACTTTAAAATAAGCTACCATGGGTTTCTTATTGTAACGTAATTCATATGGTGTTTTATTAGTTAATGGTCTAATTAAAATCCAATTTAATATATAACAAGCTGTAGCGACTGCTTCAGCCCAAAAGTTTTTAGGTAAGTTACTATTAGAAAGTATTGTTCTAGCACACTCTTGAATCGTTCTATTCTTACATTCTACCACTCCGTTTTGTTGTGGAGTTCTTGGAAAAGAGAAATTATGAGTGATTCCATTTTTATTACAGAAATTCTCAAAATTTTCATTTTCAAATTCTCCACCGTGATCACTACTAATAGTTTTTATTTTTAAAGAAAATTGATTCTGAATTCTTTTAGCAAAATTCTTAAATAATTCAAAAGCATCACTTTTAAGTTTAAGAAAAATTGTCCAAGTATATCTAGAATAATCATCTACAATTACAAAAACATATTTATTGTGATTAATGATTGAACTTGAGATGGACCAAATAAATCTAAATGAAGTAATTCTAGAGATTTAGAAGTAGAACTCATATCTTTTAATTTAAATGAACTTTTCTTAAGTTTTCCTAATTGGCAAGCATCACATATACTATCTACTTTAAAGTTTAACTTGGGAAGACCTCTAACTAAGTCAAGTTTTGATAACCTAGATAACAGTTTGAAATTTAAATGACCAAATCTTTTGTGTCAAATCCAAGGGTCACTTGTATTAGCCAAAAGACATAAGTTATCATTTGAAACTTTCATACTAAGGATGTAAATGTTTTTCTTCCTAATTCCTTCAAAGATAATATTTGAATTATTATCTTCGATGTGACACTTATCTTTTCCAAATTTAATTTTAAATCCTTTATCACATAGTTGACTTATACTAAGCAGATTGTGTTTTAAATTCCTA
The DNA here is from genome assembly GCA_030737815.1 of Allium fistulosum. Taxonomy (NCBI): domain Eukaryota; kingdom Viridiplantae; phylum Streptophyta; class Magnoliopsida; order Asparagales; family Amaryllidaceae; genus Allium; species Allium fistulosum. The sequence continues at coordinate 1,461,734,119 of CM060902.1, forward strand.
ACTAGCAAAATATTAGAAATAAGAGGAGTTTTAGAATTACCGACATTGCCGATGCCAATCACATATCCTTTTAAGTTGTCTCCAAAGTTGACCAATCCACCATCTTGATATATAATGTCATTGAGTATCTCGAAATTTCCAGTCATATGCCTTAAATAGCCATTATCAAGTATCCATTTATCTTTCTCAATTTGCACAGTTTGTCCATTGGTTGTTGATTCTTCAAAAGCCATGTAACATGTCTGTACCTGCATAACAAACCAATTCGGTGGATAACTTGATTTTTCATAAAAACTATATGCAGACCTATGATACTTTGATGAAATGCATAGATTCAAACTAGTATTAACAAAATTTTCTAAAAATGCCAATTTCGACTTTTCAAGTTTAAGATTATGAAAACTATGAAAACCTATGCTCTGATACCAATTGAAAGGGAGTGTGGATTAAGGATCTTAAGGCTAATTTAACACTAGAGGGGGGGTGAATAGTGTTTAATGGATTCTAAGACTTATATGGACTAAATTAAAATTATGACACAAACAAATGCAGAACTTAATCACAGAATCAAACACAGATGCAAAAAGTAAATGAAAAGCAGTAAAAGGAAAGAACACACTGGATTTTATACTGGTTCGGAGTTACCCTACATCCAGTCCTGTACCAAGGCAGAACACCTCATACAGATTTTTATTATACCAAAGTCGATATTACAATCCTCAGCTTCTAAAGGCCTTGAGGTACCCTCCTGTCTCACGAGTCTGGGGCAAACTCTCTTGATTTACGGGCCACAAGATTACCCAATTGATTTCCAGGCACAACCACACCTTATAGAGAGACTCGATAAACTTTTGATTACAAATTGATCCTATAACTCTGAATAGCACTTTGATCTTCGAGAGAGGGAAGAGAATCAAACAAGAATGAGATTCTAATTTGATTCACTTGAGAATTCGGCAGAATTTCAGCACGATCTTAAACATATGAAATTTTTTGAATATGGATTTGTGGGGGAGTGAAGAAAATATGAAAATAGTTGTTTAAAAAATTCGTTTGTGAAGGCTATTTATAGACCAGTAACGGTCATAACCATTCGTGAAGAGATTTAAACGAATAGACACTTCTTTTGAAAATTGAAACTTTTGAATTTAACGGCCACCATGTCGACATAGGGTATCCCATGATGTCGACATCCCTTAGTTAAAAACAACGTAAAATTTGTTTTGAAAATGGTATTGAAAGGAAAACAAGATGAAATGATTCTGGAGTAAAATAAACTAATTTTCCTATGTTTTAAAATAAAGAAGAGTAGAAAAATATATTTTTAGAATGTATATATAAATTTGATTTTAAATCTTAAGTGTATATATATATATATATTATAAAAGAATATTTAAAAATCAGAAGATAGTTTTAAAAACAAACGTAGTTTAAAACAAGAGTTTATTTAAAAACAAAAACAAAGAATATTTTAAGGCTAAAACATTTTGAAAAGCAATTTTGAAAATCATTTTGAAAAACCATTTTGAAGTAGTTTTGCAAGCTTCTTCCCGCAGAATATCTCATCACATCAGGACTCGAGAACTTGTACAAAACCAGGATGTTCGTGGGTTTGTAAGCCACTTGTCGTAGGTTTGTAAGCTACTTATCGTGGGTTTGTAAGCCACTAAGAAGGTAGAAATGGGTTCCATCCCAAATGAAATTTGGAATGAAGATTTCCGTGCTATTATGAAGTTTTAACAATAAACTAGACACTTATCTTGAAATCTTGATCTTGATACTCATGAGTCTTCAAACTTGATTTCTTCATCCTTGATCTTTATACTGTACAGTCTTCAATAATCAGTACCTGCCTTATATATATCCTGCATAATAACATATATATATATATATATCTAGACAATATTGTTAGTATATAAGTTATAATAAAATAAGTTACAAAGGTTGTTGTCATCAAAACCACTATCTCCAGTTCCTAACACTGAACTGCCAACCCGAGCACTCCATAGTCATAGTGGCCCAATCCGATCCCCTGCCTAAGGAAAGGGAAATGTACCAATCCCCTGGCTAGGGAAGCACCAATCCATACTTAGCCAATTCTAGGATGCCATTCGTCTGAATCCGCTCGACTATCATCCTACCCTTGTTTATAACTGATTTTCGAACCTGATAATCATCCCTCCGGGCTTCCTACCTTAATGATCATGAAATTTGTTTAGCCAAATCCGTGGTATACTACCTTTTCAAAATTTGGGATAAAAATGATCATGGATACTTCCTATGAGATGGATTCTATCCTAAATGGTGCATGATTTTAAAGATTATTTCAAATCCATTAATGCCAAAATATATAAAGTTTGCTGTAATCCAATAAGGACATAGGGAAGATAGTTAAAGAGCTTTCGAAGTACTTCAAGCAAGGTTTGCAATGATTAGTAATTCATGTAAATTATAGAAGCAATCAAAAATGCCTACAATTATATTCACTTGTATAATTCTTCAGAACATGATAATTGAAGACGAAAGGGGTATGGACTATCCCACTTATGAGTATGAGGGGGCAAACCAAATGCTTGAATTATTCCAAGAAGACATGCTAAGAACCGAAGGAGATTACAAAATTCATGTAGATCATTAGCTTACTTATCGAAATGCACCATTACATAATAGGCTTCAAAAGGATCTAATGGATCATATTTGGAATTCTTATGTTTGTAATTTGTGCAAAATTACGAATTCATTGAACAAAATGATAAACCAATTAACATTTCAAATATACATAATATACAACAATTAAAGATACAGATTGATATGCACCATCTAAATATGTCTTTTCCATACCTACTCTCAACAATGCTATGTTTATATTCAATTTAATACTGCAATGGAAATGGATCCATTCCCATTATGTCCTTTTCCATGACAAAAGTCTCTTGATGTTGATGCTATCTCGAACCTCCCTTTTTCAATTGAGGTCAGTTCCTTCAGTACAACTAGCTTTTCCACGTGACTATTGACATTCAACATTTTCTTTCGCATGTTTTTCATGCATTAGGTTGATTCAAGAATCAATCTACCCCAAATAACAATTTTCTTCTTGCTTGCACACTGCCCTATCAATCTAGCATCTTCACCCATCTCGAATTCTAATTCATCAACTTAAATTTTGAGGCCTAAGTAGGATCCATGCCACTCTGATTGGAATTATAAGTTAATTTCAATGCCTTTTTTTCTTACCCATCTGTTTTGATTGGACATCTCTTAAGGACTGTGCATTATTAGAGCTCCATTTTTGATGACTAGTAAGCAAGTCATAACAATTTGCAGATTGGTAATATAAAGGTTTTTTACGATCATTTCCCCTTGGGAATAACATCAAGAATTAATTATTCCCCATTCTCTTCTGCATTCAATAAATAAAAAGAATAAATACAAAATTTTAATTTATTAGGAATTGTATATTGTTAAGAAACATACCAGCTCAGCTTCTCCTTCCATGCCACCGAGATTTGCTTTTTTGGTTTTGTTAATTTGAGATTTATAGAAAAGATTTTGTCAATTTACCTTTGCAAATCGATCGGTTTTCGCCGAGATGGCCCACATCTTCTGAACATGTTTTTTTATTATACACATTCATTACTTTCACCCAAAATGTTTCTCCACTTTGGTCATTTCTCTTCATCGAATCCTTAGAATAATGACATTAGATTATACAAAGATCTTGTCTTCTTCATTATTCCATGTAGCATAGGAGTGAAAGCTTAAAGGAGGAGCACTATGAAAGGGAGCACTTTGATTGGGTTATGAATTAAATTCATAATTATCCATATTTAAAGCTTCAGTGAACGATCGAAACGGATGAGATATAGTTTGTTTGTTTTGCAATTTGTGAAAATAGTTTTAGAGTTGAAGAATTGTGTGCTTGTTATTGCTAAAAATGGTATAATTTTATAGCATCCAATCTGAAATAGATATGTTTATTGTCGTTAAGTGGAGTTGAAATCTAAAATATGGCCATTTATAGTAGTTGACAAAGTGCCAAAGTTTGAAAATAAACCATTAATGGCTATTGTGGTGGGGTTGACGACCTGGATGCTCATTTAATGGGTGCCTAGAATTCAGGCACCCATAAAATGAGTGACTAAGCTTAGACGTCCATTTTATGATTTCCCAGGTCTAGATGCCTAATTCTTGTTTAGTTTCCTAAAGTGGGAACTGAACATTCAGCTGACTATTCAGACTGAATGCGACCGTTAGGGTGTAAACCCTAAATTATGAAGGCTGAATATTGGCTGGTGGAGTTTCTCTAAGAATGCTATATGAATACTACATATCTACCAATTCCAGCCTTTCAACATACTACTTTCAAAAAAATTCGAACTTTGGTTCTCCTATGCAATTAGCAAGGATTAAACGCTCAACCTATTATGTGAACACTAGATGTCCAAACCAACCTCGTTACCGATGTGGGTTATATACTTTCAAATTTCAACATTGACTTATTGCAACTAAATTTCTATCAATTCCAAGCTTGCAAGATGTTGCATACTAGATTTTATATTAATTTGCATATTAGGCTTTTTTCAATTCCAAATGTGGGTTGAATCAATTATCTACTAGTTGAAAGCTAGCATTCCATTATGATCATTTATTATGCATGTAATGACATCCCTCCACCTTTGGGACCCATATCCCAATGATCAACAATAATGTGCTGCAATGGTATGTGGTCAATAGAGGGATATTGTCATAGGTTGTAATAGTCAATCAATCAAAAAATAACACATCATATATCTCACATCACATAGATAAGATATAATATGAAACATTTATATAAAACACGCGAGACACTAGCATAATTAAATGAACCAAAATATCGTTAGAGTGCACCATAAGTTCATTAGATTATACATCACATAATATATATATATATATATGGGGTGTGTGTGCGTGCGTGTGTGCACGTGCGTGCGCGTGCGTGTGTGAGTTTATACATCTTAAATATATCATAAACTGCATGACATAGAACTGTCTCTATGTACAATAAAGTGCCGACAACTCAATAACCCTATATATCGAATAAGCGGTAATAGCTCCATAAATAGCATATGTGAGTAATTGTAAGCCTCCTTCTTCATCCACCACACAAGTCCATGCATCATCGTTATACATATGTCTCAATCTGCTCTTGCATCCAACAAGTTAGCATATAAAACCAATATATGCTAATCTACTATCATCAGTGTGGGTGTACTACTCCATCTAAGTACATACTAGGTTGTCATGGTATTAGAGTCGATAATACCTACATCACATAGACAATCATAGTAACCATCAAACAATCAAACATCCCTCATACTCATAGTGCACTTGGATATATGATGGTACAAATAACCAATGTCATTAGGTCGACGACCACTCAACATCACAACTCCATCGATGCTTGAATCCTTGCCCTTATAGATGGCTAGGAACTAGACCAACTTCATAAGGTCCGAAGATATGAATCCGCTCAAATGATCCATGATGTAAGTCCATTCCTTTTTTACAAGCATACATCAAAGCCTTTCATCATCAACGATCCCATGACACATGTACCGGTAGTAGAACCTCCTTGTTCCACCCCATAAGTCGTCGTCATATAGAACTTGCATGCTTAGACGATCCCCAAGTACTTCAGCTAGCTTCCCTCGGTAGCCTATATCAAATCACCACTATAGCATATACTTAGCCAAAATTGAATCCTATCTTCATGCCTTAGCTCCAAATATCGAATTTGGCAACCTTGATGGATCGGTGCCAATCCATACACTAAGCCAAATTTCCACTTCTTTGGCCTATGATCTATCCCATAGTCATTTGGCTTCAAAATACCAAGTCCTCAACATTTGGCATGGATCGTTACCAATCTATATGGATCAGTGCAAATTCATCATTAGCCAAATTTAGCTATGTCTTTGCTTGGTTCATTCCAACCACTAATAAGTCATCTCTCTAGTCACTTCAATCTTTGTGCATCCCTCGTTTTTAGCGATTAACTTCGAACACTCTAGAGTTGATCCATCAAAGTATTCTATGACTATGAATCCTCCATCCTAGTGCAATCCATCGAAGACTTCATCGTAATAGCCTTACATGTTATCGAGACTTCTCCGTCCATATAATAATCACCTTCGTATAACTCCACGCAAGTGTTTTATCTATACAAACATGCAACATGGAAGCATGAAAATAACAAACAATCATCATACCATGTCATTCAAACCTTATAAACGTTTTAATATATACCTAACATGCAAATGTGAATTCAAAACATCCAAGCATGTGATATAAACCATTTAAAATTATTAAAATGCATTTTAATCCAGATTTTCAAATTAGGTCAGAAATCAAAATATAGTTTTAAGTTGAAAAATGGATCCAAAATACTTTTTAAACATATATAACATCATATAATCATAGGAGTTTACAAACCACTCACATATCGATTGAAAAAATAGTCAAATTAGCTCAAAATCATGATAAATTATAATGGATAGCAAAGTAGATAAATATCCCCTCCCAAAACGATCGTTTGATGATCTTTAATGGTTTCCCTAAGTTTGGTTTCCTTAATCCCTTGATTGTAGCCCAAAATAGTAACTTTTTTATGAAGATTCGGTTAGAGAAATGAGTGATAGTGGTTTACGATAGTTTTAGGAAGATAGAATAATGTTTTGTTGGCTGCACTAACTTTGCGATTAGCACGAATCCCGAATCACCTATTCAGGCTGGGAATTCGGTCTTTAGTACAAAATCTACCTAAACTTAAAATAATCATATCTCATAAATGACTTGTCCAAATCACTATTATCACCACTCTACGGAAAGAAAAACTAAAAAATCTTTCATTTAGAATAAGAATCCGGTCCAAATTATGTTACTATAAAAAGTTATGTCCTTTACAAGTCTGCTAAGGTGAAAATGTTCATATATTATTCTAAAGTCTAAAAAAATCTAATTATTATATTACTCAAAGTTTTAACTTATTTTAAAGTTGTTTTGTTATGTAAATAATATTTCACTTACTTATAGATATATAAAAGTGTGCATCGTTACATTCTCCCCTTCCTTAAGTATTTCTCCCTTAAAAATTCAATGCTAAGAAAAATGTAACCAAAACATCCAAGTAAATAAGCATGCATAACATAAAAGCATAGCAACCAATTTGTACTACCATTCAATCATGCATAGTATGCTAGCAAGAAAAATAAGATACCAAATGTGGTAAAGGTAATTGTACCAAGCAAAGAACTTCAAATAAGATATCCTCATACCCTCCTCAATTTCCCAAGTATTATCGCCTTAAATCTTTCTCTACTGAAACCTTATGATCTTTATGGTCTTCCTCCTAAGCTGCTTCCTACTCCGTTCGACTATACAAATATACCTACGAGGTCTTGCTTCTTCAGGTTCAAATACCAAGTCATCCAGTTGATGCAGTGCAACTATCATGCCCAAGTCATGCATGAACTTCTAAAGATGCAAAACATGGAAGGCATTGTGCACACTCACTATCTTCTGAGGTAAGTTGACTTTGTATGCAAGTTTCCCAATCTTCTTAAGCATCAGAAAAGGTCATACAAACTGTGTTGCCAACTTCCCCTTATTTCCAAATTGAATGCTCTTTAATAATGAGATTTTGATAAACACCATATTGTCAACATAGAAATCTAAATCTCATCATCTCCTATCAAGGCAACTCCTTTTCCGTATTATGCAACTTTCATTCGTTTCTAAATGATCTTTATCTTCTTCGAAGTCTCTGTAATCATATTCGGCCCAAAGTGTCAGTTTTTCCCTTATTACCCACCAAAACAAAGTGGTGTTGCATGCTCAACTGATAGTTATTATTATATGTGAATTCTACTAAGTGTTAATAATACTTCCATGAGCCTCCAAAGTTAAGTATTCAAGCTCGTAAAAGATCTTCGAGTATATGATTTATTATCTAGGCATGACCATCAGTTTGTGCATGTTAAGTCATAATCAAATTCAACTCCATTCTCAATGCCTCTTATAAGCTTTTTCTAGAATCCACTCATGATTAATGCGTCTCTATCGCCCACAATGCTCTTTAGTATCTATGGAATTGTATGATCCAAAACACATATAACTCAACAAGTTTTGTTGTCGTTTTATTAGACTTTAAAGGTATGAATTGGATGCTCTTTGTCAATATATCGACTATAACCCATATACTATCTTACTCTCTTCTAATCCTTGGCAATCCATTGATGAAGTCCATCGATATCCACTTCCAGTTCTAGTTTGGAATTTCAAGCAATTGCAATAAAATCACTGGTCTTATTTCTCATCTTTAACTAGCTAAAAAATCATACACTTTGAGATAATGTCCTAACATCCTTCTTTATTCCTTCCTAATAAAATGAATGCTTTATATCCTTATATTTCTTATTGCCATTGGGATGGATAGTCACTTATGAATGATGACACTCTCGTAGCACCTTATCACTAAGTCCATCTACATAAGGAACATATAATCTCCTATCTTTATGGAGCCAACCATCTCGGTCGAGTTTGTACTACATATCTTCAGACTCTAATCCTTCTTCTAGCTTAGCAGTAATTTCCACTACCTTTACATGATGTCTGTGACTAGTACCGATCCACACTATAAGAGTAGGTCTAATCATAAAGCTTGCCAATATCTCTGACGCAAGCTCACACTAAGGTCGGAAATCACATCCATCGATATTCTCTAACGCATCCACTCATGGAACATAGCTCCCAAACTGGAATGTCTCTTACTCTATGCATCCGTGATTGCATTTCCTTTACCGAGCATATACAAAATGTCAAAGTCATAGAGGCTAAGAATTCTAACCACCTCTACTATCGTAGGTTAAGTTTCTTCTATGAGAAAATATATTTCAAGGACTTATGATCGTTGGATAACTCAAACCTTTCTCCTGGAAAGCAATGCCTCTGAAAGAGTTAGCGGTATACTCTAGAGACAATTATGTAATTTATAATAAAGTGTTTGATTTTTGTTATATACATTTGTATATTGTGATATAATTAATTAAGCAATTAATTTAAAGTATATTAATAAGAAAATCCTTAAATAAAATGTTATATGGTTGTAGTTGCATATAGTTGCAATCCTGAGTAATTAATCACAAAATAAAATAACATTTTGTTTTAAATATTCCTGGTCGAGATGTAGGATATCGATACAACCGTTGATACCAAAGTGCATAACGCTCTCATAATGTTGGGCAGTGTATTATTCATGGCCGTTGGGGGCACCGAGGATGCGTACTCGTAGTTACTGGATAACTATAGAATGACTCGTCCTGGAGTTCCTTTTGGTTAATGAAACTAGGTTAAACAGAAAATCCAAAAATTACGATGTTACATGGTTCCCTTGAATTGAGAATATCATGAAGCTTTAATGTGAATACTCTATTTGATTATAGTTAAATCATGACATGACGATCCATCGAGTGACTATAGTTGAGTCTAAGTGGAAGCGTTAGGAGTGAAATATAATTCAATAGAGAATTCATCTCCTTAGTTGTATCAAAGTCAAGTCTAGTTAACTCAAAATCAAAATCCATGGCCAGAGTAATATGGTTAACAACAAATGTTATTTGTGAACCAAGAACTTTGTTTTGAACAAATCGAGTTGAATGTGGATATATTGGAATAAGGACCAATGAAAAATTCCATATATCCTAAAGTGATATAATGTTGTCGAAGAGAACATATGGAAAGTATCATTACTAAAAGGCACCGCTTTAAAAATATGAAATTGGATTTTACCAAAAAGATTAATAAGTGATGAATTCGACAAACATCGGGTTACTAGCTAAGGTGACTTGTGAATATTAATATTTGAATTGTTCAGTGTTAATGACTGACTAAATTCAAACTTATGAGTCTCACAATCGCATTTATGAATCCTCTAAAAAACCAAGCAATTTAATTATTTTATCAAATGTTATAAATTAATTTAATTAATATTTATGAAATATTAATTATTAATTTATTTAATGTTTTAGATGTCGTTATTAATTATTTGGATGTATATGTAAAAGTTATATATATACATATCAATACACAATATAAGTGTATATTAAATAGGGTTTGAATAGAGATAATTGCCAAACGAGTATTTTGGAAATTTTGCTCCATTTAGAGCATTATATGGCCAACCATGCTATGGAATGCATTATTGGATCCTGCCTTTTTGAAGTTTTGATGACACAAATATATATATTGTACAACTTTATCCCTTGTAGGATATTTCTAAAATGTAGATGACTAGCTACTACAATCAAGGCATTAAAGACCAAATTGTTAAGTATTGTCATCATAGTAAGTCCAGATTATATTATACAATGTCCTTTGACAGTTATACAAATTCAAAATTAATTTCAAATAATCAAAACCATTTTATAATTTGCTAAAATCAATAGTTCAAAAATGATAGAACTTAAACATCTCACTAATTCACCAAATGTCTGTGTGTATGAAGATATTAAATTTTTTAATGGGCTCAGATGTCTAAGTTAATAAACTAGACATTTGAAATTTTCAATTTTATCCTTAAAACTCACGGAAAAAACCCACGTAGAAATTTAAACGTCTGACCTATTTATTGAAATGTCTGAGGTGCTTTAAATTTTGTTTTCCTGAAGAAGGTCAGACATCTAAATGAATCTACAGATGTCTGTCGAGGGTATTAGATGTCTGATCGATCCATTCAGAGGCCCGACCTTGCAAAATCAAATTTTTTAAATAAACAACTCAGACGTCTCACTATGACTTCCAAATGTTTGATTATGATCTAAAATGACTTATTCTTTTCTATTTAGAGTTATCTATCCGTGTAATCCAAACGTCTGACCTAGTTTAAAATGTTTTTTTAAATGACGAACTAGACATATATTCTTTTAACTTGGATGTTTGAGAAAGATTAAAGGCTATATTTCTGAACGGGCATCATTTTACTGAAAGGAAGTGTCTACACTTAAAAAGATGCAATTCCCTAAATAATCATTACATTTAGCAGATCTAATCACCACTATAAATATAGATCTATTTCATTCCTCTATTTAAACTAATTCTCTTGCTCTCAATTCTCTTTTTATCTACTATTATTTGAAATCAAAAGCAATCAATCTATTCTCTACTTCCTATAAGCACTGCACGTTCAACTCACATACCATTAAAATATATATTGGAAAGGTGTACTGAAGAGTGACTTATTCATGTTAAGGACACACTGAAGTCGGAAAGCAAAGCTATTTTGCTTTGAAGTTGGTTAAGTCCTGTTCGGTTGTTCAGGCAAGTGTAGAACCGTTCCTCTGGATGAAGTGAGGACTGTTGATAGTGAAATTCCTAAGTGGAGCTTAGGGGCTGACGTAGGATGGGAAGTTCGTGATAGAGTTAGGGTATACCCTAGGATTAATTCTGTAATTTATTATAAATTATTTTACTCTGCAATCAATTCTTGTTCATAATAAAGGTGTTTTTATTTTTGTCATATATTTGTTATAACGTGATATAAATAATTAATGCTTAATTAAAATATATTTAACAAAAAATCCATAAGTGGTGTGTTTGTGATAGTAATTACAAATTGTTGTAATCGTACGTATTATATCACAATATTATAAAACATATCATTTTAAATATTCCTTGTCAAGATGCATCGAGATTGGATATCGATGTATCTGTTGAGACTAGAGAATGCAACACTCTTTAAATATTGGGCAGTGTATTACTCAGGACTGCTAGGGCATCTAGGGGTTACGTACTAATAGTTATTGGATTACCATGGAATGACCCACTCAATAGTTTTTTATTGGTTAATATAACTAAGGTCAAAAAGAAAATATTACCGATCTACATAGTTCTCTCGACTTGATAACATTGTGGATCTTCAATATGAAAGCTCTTCTTTGATTGTAGTCAAACTGTGGTACGCCGTCTATCGAATGACAATAGTTGGGTCGAGTGGAAGTATTGGAAGTGAAACACTATTCAAGAGAGGATTCGTCTCCTCGGTTATATGGGTTAGTATCATGGTCAACTCAAAGTCAAAATCTCTGCCTAGAGTAGTTCGATTATAATAATTGTTATTATTGAACCAAGGACTTTGCACTTGGATGATAGAGTTGAATATGGGCGATATTGGAATTTTGACAGCTACCAAATTCCATAAGTCTAAAGTAATATAGTTTGACGAAGAGAATTGGTGTAAATAAAAGTCACAACCGGGTAATGCTTAATAAAGTAAAATTGGATTTTACCAAAATCAAATAAGCGATAAATTTAGCCAAAATGTCAAACCACCTACTAAGTGACATGTGAATGTTAATATTTGAATAGTTCGATATTAATCGCTGATCAAATTTACACTTGATGAGTCACAACACCGAAACAATGAATTCACCATTGGCCAAATGATTTAATTAATTTATAATTGTCATAACTTAAATAAATATGAAATTAATTATAAAAATTTGATTATGATTTGATGAATAAATATTATTAAATATATTTATAATAGTTATAAATATATCAACCGATAAGCGATTAAATTGGATTTAGCTGCGTAATATTTTATTTGGGCTTAAAATGGGTTTAAGGCCCATCATAGGGCTAGAAATTTTAACAGTAACAAGGGTATAGGGTGGCTACAATTAGGTTACAAAATGTTTGATTTTGGATTGCTCGGATTAAAGGAGAAGTGGTATAGATGAGATCCACACTTTTCCCCTTTTTATCCACTATATAAGCATTTTTAACCTAATTTGATTTGGATCTTTTGCTCCCTCCTCCTTTGTTGCTTGTTGGCCAAAGTTCCTAATGGTCTCTCTCTATCTCATCAAAATTAAATTAGGTTAATTCAGTCATTATCCGATAGTTGATGGTCAACGGTTCAAAGACTGGTTCTCTGTTGAATTAGAAACAGTTTCAAGGTGCAGAAATCATCTTTTCAAGGTGTACTTCAAGGCATTGGGATTAAAGTTTATGTCTAATCAAAATATAATTATAAAATCTCAGTTATAATGTTTTGTTGTGTACATATATATTATATATATTATAGTTAGGTGACGATTCTAATATGTAAGTAGCATTGTTACAAAGTTGTTTGGTTGTATGCATGTATATATATTTAATATTTTTTTCAAATATACATCGGGTTAGTACAGATTTGAATAAAAATATAATTTTTTATTTCGCTAAATTAATATAAATTATTTAATTACATATATAGTTTATATTTTATTATAACATCATACTTAATCAAAAACAGTCATAATTTTATATGTAAAGAATTTAAGCTATGATAACTTTGGACAATGGTAAAATATTTTTTTATTATTTAATATTATTTAAATCAAATTAATACATAAATAAATTATATTTATATTTTATATTTTATAAAATAATATTAACAGTGAAGAAGCACTCGGTAAAAATAATAAAACATTTTTTTATTTTAAATTAATATTTAATTTTCACCCTAAAAAGGAAAAATCATTTTAAACTGAAAAAATTCTTTTTAGCATATAATATCATTTAGGATTTACTGAAAACTTAAAATTTGGAAATAAAGTTTTGAAATTATTTTTTAATTAATATTTTTTTGATAACATGAGTGATACTTTATTCAAGTAGAACACTCTTTTTGATGTATCAAGAGTTCAAACCCATAACCTTTAGAACCTCTATTTAAAGCATCACACCCATAACCAATTTATATTAAAAAATTAATATAATACTAATATTATTCTAATTTTCCAATGAATATTTAAATAAAATGTATTTTAAAATAAAAAATATATTGTACTGAGCCATGCATAAGACTTGGAACTTTATTTTAAAAAATGTTTTGTGTATTTGTTTAATATATATATATATTTCATTATGCATATATTTATGTATGTATATATTTAAAATAATTATTAATATATATATATATGTATGTATTACTCACGGTTTTATAATTATTTTTCGAATATTTATAAATAATTTATTTATTATTAAATAAATCTATGATATAATATATATATATATATATAATATTAATATTTTATTCATATGGTTATATATATACACATATATATAAATATGCTTATATACATAAAAAATTGAGCAAAAGGATGTGTAGTATGAAACTACACAGCCGATCTTATAAGATAAAAGTAAAATATTCAATTAACAAGCATGATCGATGGCCACAAATTAGAAGATAGAGTATTAGGTAGTAGCTACTAGGGATATAATAACATACAATTAACACCAAACCATCACAAAAGTGGTGCAAAGAGGGCGGTTCAACAACATCAACACTACTAATCTACGTTAGAGCAATCAATGTTTGCAAGTCTGAATGTAGGAGGTACAGTGCTGCTGTTCACGGAGTCAGAGTCTGGGTTTGGGATGCGAGCCTCTAGGCGCGGGTGGATGAAATGAGACCAATTACCTATCCATACAAAATATAACACTACAACAAAACAGCCTTTTTACAATGGGCAATGCCCGTTGTAATATGGGTTTCGCAACGGGCATACGCCCGTTGTATTAGACCTCGTTGTAATAGGTCGACCGTATTTTACAACGAGCAATAAACGTTGTAAAACGTTAAACTTACAACGGGTTTTGACCGTTGTAATAGACTATAATACAACTGGCATAGCCCGTTGTAATACACAATATTGCAACGATTTCTAACTGTTGCAAAATAAATGCAAATTTTAAAAAAAATTCACAGTTGCATCCATGCAGTACATCCATACCAATAATGAATCATTTAACAAGTAATAAATATTATCATAAAACAACCAAAATCACATACGAAAAGACTAAAAGCTAGAGTCATAAAATTCCAACACATTCCAAAAAGTTAGATAAGTTTACATTGACGTAGTTCTAACATACACATGACAACTAGTTTCATAACAGCCAAATACATAAAGCATTAACACATAAGCATAAAGCTTTTGTCAACGAACTCATCTCTTTTTGATTGTCGCTTTCTCTTTTCAGGCTCTCTTTCTCTTTTCCTCGTATCAATCATCCACAGCAAAACAACTCCATCACCTTGTATAGAAATAGTGCTGCTGAAAGCCTTAAACCAAAAATAGAATAGGGACACTTAAGAACATTTGCTGGAATGAAACTACATCTAGTTGATGCTGAAACTGCTCATGCGAATCCTTGAGAACAATTTAGGTCCATACTAGTAACTTTATGACTTTGATAGGCAAATGAAAGCTACAATCCACCTTATAAAATAATCAGACACCTTCCACAAAAATAAGCATCAAAGCAAAATTAAACTGGAATTTATAAATAAATTTAACTAAACTACAAACCAAGCTACCATACAATCAATAACGTACAATATATACAAGTGTGCTAAAGGTTTGATATGCATAATGATGGTTTGGTTCTAGGTAGAAGTTTTAATGGTTAGTATTAATTTACCTACGGCTGCTAAGTTACATAAGAAATGATATACGAAAATTGTACTAATCAAAAGCTGAAACTTCAAATTCTGGACTTGTAAATATAAAATTTTAGAAGAAAAAAACCAACTTAAATCACTACTGCATCCCAATTTGTTCAACAGTAGGTAACAATGTCATTGTAAATCTTCAGATTCTCTCAACTCATGGAACGACAGTCATTACTGCAACCAAATCTGATCATATGTGAATATTTTCACAATGCAGGTTTCAGTTTGGAATTATGTAGTTTATCAAAAATATCTTCTTCTTTTTTTGTTAAATTTTTTTCAGGCAATCTAGAAGATAGCTGCCCACTACAGAATAGAGAAAATCATATACGTAATCAAAGCTACTACATGCTTGGTCCTCTTTGATCTTAATCTTATCAAGGAACAAATAAGCCAGTTTACTACACATACATGCATAGAAATTTCAAAGTAAAATTAAATATTAATATTTTGAACATAATGTTATTACCTGAGGATCCCTTCAGCCACCACATAGAATGTCTAAAGGTATCATATGCGAATTACTAAAATCATAGTAAATGTACAAGGAATAGGTTTAATATATTTGCCAAACGCACACACAATCATCCAACAAGTCACCACAATGATTAAATTCCGAGAGAAACCTCATTGAGATTACATGAAAACAAAACAAGTGTTTTCATTGTGGATTCTGAAGTTTAAGTAGTTCTTGATAAGGAAAATGTTTTTTGAAAAAAAAAACTAGGATTTACTAGTGCTGCAAATTAAAAATGTTCATCCATATATTTCATCCATACACGACAATATATTGCACTGATATTAAGCAATGCATATTCATTATCAAGAATATAAAATTTGCATTACATCCTTTTTGCTAACTTCATTTTCTTAAGTTCTATTTAAAGTTTTCGCTTATTTAGTTGCAAAAGAATCTAAGATTGACGCCATTCATTTTGGTACCAATCATACTAATTGGTAAAGTAACATTTAAAGCAAAGATTGAATAACAACCGTCAATTAACTTTTGGGAGAACAGTGACATGCAATGAAATGTGGTTTAGTATTCTACCTTGCATGAGAAGGGGACATGCTAGTAAAGAAAACCCTTGTGTTTAGAGGATCCATATTCTTCTCCACCCATTTAACCATTTTTCGCAATGCCATGCTATATGCATCTTCTGTCTCCATTTCTATAATATCTTTTGTTTCCCCTTTAAATGACCCATTTCTGCAAGCCTCAATTATGCAATTGAATAAGCTACATATATATACACAAATATTGTTTTTTCTTTGGAGGAAAAAATGCAGTTATTTGGTGATGAACTTACAGTGTCTTCATCTTAGATCATGTCATCCACCACAAATAAGAGTTAAATACCAATATATCAGCTCCTTTCTAGTATCGTGCATGCTTATTGATGGATTGAAGTCAAACAATTCTATATGTAATCCTGTGTATAACTGCATTATCAGCGTTTGACTCCACAAAAAATGGAGCCCAGTAAAACTCGATTGAAGCGTTATAATCCTATGTTACATAAAAACAATTTAATTTCCATTTCCGCGTGTAAAAAAACAAGACAAGTAGAGTCATTTTCAAATAGAGCTAAATGAACCTGTTTGTATTATCCATCACCTTGGTTACTTAGCCGCAAGACAATATTAAAACCATGGTTCTCTACCTTGCTTCCCACTGCTAATAAATATTAAGACAACAAAGTAAGCACCATACTAAAAAGTACAATACGACATTCGTCCATTGAGATGAAACGGTGCTCATATGATACTCAATTACAATCTTAACCCAAGGAAAAAAATACTCTAATTTGAAACAGAATAAAAAAAGAACGCTAATTTTGAAAAAAAAAAATAAAATTTAAAAAAGTAAAGAAAGTAACTGCAGGTTAGGAGTAACAAATTATCAAATGCTTATCAAATCTAAAATTAAACGAGTAGCAGCAAAAAAAGTTGAGGTAACAATATTTGTTCCGTAAAAGTGAATTTCATCATAATTATTGCCGATCACGATACCAAAACAAGACCAGCATCATATAAAGATAAAATAGTATCAGTGAAAATCATAATACCAATAGATGGCGGCTGTCTGTAGTTGAAGGCGGTGAGTTATATTTTGATGATAAACACTAGATCGGCGGTAGCTTCAGATCCAATCACAATAATCATTTGGTTTCAACTTAGATTCGAGCAAGCTAGGTCGCGATAAGTTATTCAATCAATGGATTTGAGGCAGAAGTAACGAACTTCAGATCGACAATAGGCAGCGTGATTTTTGTGGCACGAATTTTGTTAAAGAAGTGAAGAAGTCAACATCGTTTTTCTGTTGGATACAGAAAAGAAGGCGTGGTTAAATTTATGGGTATGGATTTAGATCTAAGTTTAGAGAAAAGGAATGAAAATTTGGTAACGCGTGGATTTTGATTTTTTCTTAATGTTTAAGTTAGAGCGGAGGGAATGTAGAATTTTAACCGGAGAACGAAAATAGAAAGGAATTTTAGGCGGTAGAATGAAAAAAAATGGAGCCAAAATTTCGTTGTTCAGAACCAAGAAAAAACTTGTATATAATTACTAATTTAATTATCTAATATTGAATATTAAATACTGAATATTAAATATAATTACTAAATAATTGAATATTAATTATAATAATTAAATATTAACTGTAATTAATAAATGTTAATAATAATTTACTAATTATTAATAATTAATTATAATAAATTATTAAATATAAAAAATAATGATTGATTAAAGATAATATTTAGTTATTATGAATTATTGATTGTTATTAATTATTAATTTTTTAATAGTCATTATTATATAATAATTATTTAAAATTGGCATCTATTACAACGGGCATTTTAAACCCGTTGTAAAATTGGCATCTATTACAACGGGCGTTTTGAGCATTGTAAAATTGGCACCTCTTACAACGGGCATTTTGTGACCGTTGTAAAATTGGCATCTATTACAACGGGCATTTTGTGAACGTTGTAAAATTGCTATCTATTACAACGGGCATGAAAGGACCGTTGTAATAGCATTCTATTACAACGAGCAGTCATTGCCTATTGTAAAAAGGGCGCTGTATAGGGCATCTATTACAATGGTCCTGAGTGGACCGTTGTAATAGTCTTCTATTACAACGGGCAGCCTGTGCCCGTTGTAGAAAGGGCGTTGTAATAGGGTATTTTTGTTGTAGTGTAAGTGTAAGACTTTATGGCACATGGAGGGTTTGGTTCGAGCAACATTATTAAAACATCTGAGATTGCGCTCAGTCCAAATTGTCCAACAAAAGGTGAGGAGGAGAGAGACTAAAGAGTTATTTGGGTCATTGTATTGCCAGTGGTTGTATAAGGTAGAGACGGAGGGGGTAGGATAAATGGTCAGGGATATGCATGAAGACCAAACATAGAAGGCAACATCACACTCGAAAAAGAGATGGTGAACACTTTCGGAGCTAGAGAGGCACATGGGAAACCATAATCCACATTAACTCCTTTCTTGATGAGACGATCCTTGGTATTAAACCTATCTAGAATTATATCCCACATGGGGAACTTAACTCTAGGTGGGGAATTACACTTCAAAAGCCTAGGGAATGCGAAGTGTCTACCATAGTGAGATACTCAGTGGTAGAGGGAGGATACTGAGAATATGCCATTGGATAAAAGATTCCACTCAAAATAATCATCGGGGTTGATGTAATAAGATGGGATATAGCATAGAGAAGGGATTGGAATTGAAGAAGAGCTAAGCCAGTAATCATATAGGAGGAGTTGATGCCAGTGGCGCTCAGAGTGAAGAATTCTCTAGCTGAGATAAAGTGATTGTCAGTGATAGAGAAGAGGTCTGGATGGGAGTGGTAGAGGGGGGAGTTGTTATTCTTGGTGTCCCACAAGAGGTAGCAATGATCACCATTGCCAATCTTGATTGAGATAACATGGCGAACCCAGAATGGTGAGGGATGGTGGCTCGTGGGGAGGGGGACGGGGGGAGATGGAGGATGGAGGTAGGCATATCATCATAGTAGGAGTGGCGGATCCAGCGTCTCTAGAGTGGTGTTTCATCAGTGATATAGCGCTGGATCCATTTAGCAAGAAGAGTGAGATTGAACAATTTGTGGTCCATAATACCGAGAACTGCCTATGACATAGACTTGCAGACAATGTTCCAACCGACTAGGTATTTGATAGAGGAACCAAACCAAAGGAAGTTACGGCGAAGTTGATCGATCTTATGGATAACCCAGGGTGGGGCCTTGTGTAAAGATAACTAGTAGATGGGTAAAGCGGAGAGGACAAATTTGATAAGGACCAGTCTGCCAGTTGCAGATAGGGAGGAGGCTTTCTCGGTGGTGAGATGGGTTGATATCTTGGAGATGAGTGGATCCCAGTCCTCCCGAAGGAGTTTGGAAGGGCGGATGGTAATGCCGAGATAAGAGATAGGGAAGCTACAAAGCTTACAGTTGAAGGAGGAGGCAATATGGGGACTAAGGTGATCAAGATAGCCCAACATGATTATGGAGCTCTTAGCCAAGTTGATGGCGAGGCTGGAGATTAATTTGAAGGAGTAAAGGAGGAGCTTAAGTTTATGTAGGAGATTAATTCGAAGGAGTAAAGGAGGAGTTTAAGGTTATGTATATTAGGTGGAGTTGGCTTGACAAAGAGAATAGTGTCATTTGCATATTGAATGTGGGATAATTTGAGATCAGAACCTGGGAGGCCGAAGCCTTCCAGGAGATTTTGCTAGATGGCTAACTTGTTGAGTCTAGTAAATACATCCGTAGCCATAACAAAAAGGTAGGGGACAAATGGTCGTTGTAACGACCCAAAATTTAATCTCTTTAAATATGGATATTTAATATATTTTTAAATAATTAATCAAAGGATTCTACAACTCAAAAGTACTCCTTTTTAAATAATAACTAGTGATGGTGAAATTATTTTTATAATGTGTTTACAAAAATAAATAGTTCGGTGAAAAACAAAAAATGCGACCGAAACTTGTTTTTCGGATTTTTGACTTTTTATCGAACAACAAGTCGTAAAAAGTTGTTGAACCTTTATATACATTTTAAAACAACATTTAAATAATTAAAACACTTTTATTTTGGAATGTATAAATAAGTAAAAATATAATATAATATGAGAAAAGAGGATGTGATGTTAAAGAGATTCCTTGAGTGTAAAAGTGGATTTAAGTACATTTTACACCTTCCTATCCAACATGTAATACATGGTTTTGTACTTTGATGTGAAAGAGTGTAAGGGGGGGGGGAGGGAATGTTTATTACAAGGTAAGAAAGGAGGATGAGGTGATGATGTGGAGTTTATTGTGTGGAGGGTATGTAAGGAAGGATGTTTTGGTAAATTTACAATTTTCATTTATATAAAACTAATTCTAAAATTTCTCTCTCCTTTACCATTTCATTTTCCGTCTTCTTTAAAGTTTTTATTTCTCCCGCCTAAAAATTTTCAAAGCTTGTTAATGGCTTCTTAAATTCAAATTCAAAATTCTATTTTTTTCCATTTATTTCTTAAGTAAAAATCAAAAAAGTTAGTTCCTTTCTTCTCTACACCTCAAATACTCCAAAAGAAGACCCAAGCCACCACTTTTGCACCATGGCCGAGCCCTATCATGCCTAGACCGAGCCCATTTTCCAAGATCCAAGGTCAAAAATCATTTCTTTTAAAGAAAAATTCAAAGGTCTAGGTCCATTTCATGTTTTAGAAAAGATTTGGTTGATTTCGGTGACTAAGTCTCACTTTAAAATAAAAGTTTAAAACTTTTATTTAGTAGTAATAATTTGTTACTAGTTGTTGTTTTTGAAAGTGGTTTTCTTGTGTTTACATATATGTGAATTAGTGGTAGTGTTTATTGTGGTTTTGGAAATGAAGTAGAAATGTTAAGTGATGTTTAAAGCCATGAGCTTTAACTCGTAATAATCTTTAATTCGTATTATTACTTACTACATTATGCTAACATATGCTAACATGTGTTACTTACTACATGTTTAGCAGAATAAATCCCCATTATGCTATAATTAAACTAAGTAGATTATGTAGGCATCCATTTAGCAGAATAAATCCTCGTTCTGCTGTTACAGTGTTTTGGAAATCGAATTGTATGCTAATAAATTCATATTGGATAAGAGATGTTCTCTAATTATGTATAGTTGTTAATTGCCTTTGTATTTGCGTTCACCCTTATGTTTTGTGATGTTTGAATGGAAATTTTATCCCCTTTGAAATATTTTGTTAAATCTTATGCATGGGTTTTACAAAGGTAATTAGAAATTTAAATAAAGATAGTTTAAAATAAATTAATTATTTGAATAATAAAGTTTTAAAATTAATTGATTGTTTTAATAATACGAATTTAAAATCAACTAATTATTTTAATAATGTTGTTTTATATTTGACTAATTATTTTTATAATGATGTTTTAAGCATAATTAATCATTTAAACAAGGATGTTTTGAAGTTAATTAATCTTTTTTAGTTGTGTTGTTTTGAACTAATTAATCAGGATTAAAGCTAATTGATTATTTTAAATAACGATGTTTTGAAAATAATTAATCCATTATTAAAGTTGATTTATCATTTTAAGTAATGATATTAAAGGAAATTACTGGTTTTAAAAAGGTAATTAATTTGTGTTTAAAGTAAATCAATTCGTTTGATTAAGTTGTTTAAAGTTGATATTTTTAAATGTGAAACCCCATCACAAGTTTGATTTTAAAAGTAAAATTTCGATTTGATTATGGAAAAGTTGTTCTGTAAACAATATCGCTTATATGGAAAGGATTTAGTCATACTTTTAACACTAAACGTCAAGGCTTGGACTCGTTTCTATCTCAAAGGTTAACAATATCGTCAAGGCAATGCGTAGAAGTAACACTACCTCAACTTGACCAACTTCATTTTCAATCGAGGAATAGCACTTTTTTGGAATCGACGAATAGTGATAAGAATATGAAATTTGATTTCCATATATGATGATTTTTAATTATCTAAGATAGTTGATTTATTAACTTTCGGTTCTGCTTTCTTCATTTGTGTATCGTCAATCTAAGACGATTTGTTGCTCATTTGAGCCTTGATATCCGTTGCCGGTAAATGAATATAACCAGAAAGCGAGTGGACGCCTAGCTATGTGGGGTTACTCCCATTAGGGTATTTTCACATCTACTCTAGATTGGATTCGGTTATATGCACGCGGATATCTGAAATACTCGGATTCTTGGTAAGGTTGGCGGAGTTTGGCTAGTATATTTCCAAGAGGTGTCATAAAGTATATGACCCTCTCAAGTATATTTATAGAGGTATACTTTCGGTAAAGGGGGTGCACCCTCCTAGTCATTTGTTGGAAATTTTCCCTTTCCTTTCCTTTGATTCCAAAATTTTAAATTTACTTCTTTCTTAATTGCATTAGGAAGTGTTATGAGCACTTCGCGATGTTTAATTATTTGTATCCATTGTTGTGATTGGATGTTGTTATTGTGAGGGAAACCCATTCCGCTATTGGCGGGGTGGTCTCACATATTGTATTTCTTTCCAACATTTTGTTTAGAGATTTACCCATACCACACTTATTGTCTGACTGAAGTTGTTTATTTTCCCTAAACTCTCGGGCACTCAATTATATTTGAGTAGTCCGAGAGTAGTAGGTTTTCTTTGGGCTCTTTGAAGATGATGGACGAGCAGGAGGGTCCTTTACCTATCTAGTTACTTATTTCTGCTGTTATGTCTATTATGTATGTGTATTTTGCATCAGCAGATGTAAAGGCAGAGTGTATAAATGCCTAGTCTGATAGTTGAAGTACTTTTGTGTAACTCCGATAACTCCATATAAGGACTAATCTTTTGTACTATATATAACCGTTCCATTGTGAGGTTTTCTATTCTATCATGTTCTGTTCTTTTATTTTACCCCATGACAACTAGTCTTTAAGATGCTTAGGCAATGACACACGAATATCTTGGATGTATTAAGTGTCATTCCCAGGGGTCAGAAAGGCAGATCGTCACAGTCGCCTTGGCGGAGGCCACGAGCTGATTTGATGAGTCTACCGCCAATCCCATTAACTTGAATAGTGGACATTCTAGTGCGAAGGATATTTTTGATCTAGCTGATCCAGCGGGGAGGGAAGCTACAATGATGGAGGACACTAAGTAGAAGTTCCAATTAATTGAATCATAGGCTTTGGAAAAGTCAACTTTGAGGAGAGCACAGAGGGATTTGAATGAGTAGCAGTGAGAGATAAACTCTTGAGTGGTTGCAAAATAGTCGAGGATTGATCTGCTTTGGATAAAGGCCGCTTGTTTTGGGTCGACTAGGGAGGATATGTTGATCTTTAGGTGGTTGGCTAAAACCTTGGTGATGAGTTTGAAGGGGGCATTTAAGAGACTGATGGGGCAAAATTCAGAAACAGAGGTAAGGATAGTTTTCTTTGGAATGAGGATAACAGTAGCGCAATTGATTCTAGCAATAAAATGAGGATTGACATAGAATTCCTCAAACATGAGAAATTTGTCATGTTTGACAACATACCAGTAATGTTTGAAGAGAGTGGGCTGAAACCATCTGGACTTGGGCATTTGTCATCGTTTATCTCATTAAGGGCAGCTTGGATATTAACTTCGAAGAAAGGGTAGTCTAAATGGAGTGGGGATGGGGATGGATATAGCTCATCCTAGGCGATTGTGGGCTGAAGGCCAAATGGGATTTGCCAAGGATATGTTTGAAATAATTGGTGAATATGCGGTTCAAATCCGATTTGTCATGGACGAGGGCGCCGTCATGAAGTATTTTGGAGATGAGATTAGCGTGTCTATGGCCATGGGCGAGTCTATGAAGTAAGTAGTGTTTTTATCGCTATCTTTAAGCCAATTCGCTTTTGACCTTTGCTTCCACCCAATTTCTTCTTACTTCAATAGTCTGGAAAGCTCTGATTCAAGATCAAGGAGGTTCTTAGCTTCACTATCGAAGAGGGGTCTAGAGTCCTTTGACTCTTCAAGGATATTGAGGTCAATAATAGCATCTTGGATGGAGGAGATACGAGATCTGATAGATTCCCAATAGATCTGGACTAGGTTTTGAGGGTTTTACGGAGGAATCCAAGCTTCAAGACCAAAGAAGCAAAGGCGGATAATGGCAGAGGAACAGGCTTGCATCATATATCGGTAACCAGGTCATCAAATCTAGATTCCAAAAGCCAAAGTCTTTCAAATATGAAGTAATTGGAGTTTGGTCGCCAGAGTTAAGAAGGATGGGGTAGTGGGCGAAGAAAATGGAATGGAGGCCATTGAAAAAAAGGGGCTGAGCATCTTCCTAGTAGTTATTGAAGAGGAAGAAATCGAGTTTGATGTGGGAGAGGTTGGAGCGCTTATTGCTCTAGGTGAAGAGATGGTTATTAATAAGTGGATCTAAAGGGCACAAGACTCAACGAAGAAATTGAAGTTGTCCATATCTTGACATCTGGTAGTAGAGGAATTTCTCTCACCAGGAGAGTGAGTAATATTAAGTCACCTCCAAGGATCTATAAGCCTAAGGAGTATGTGGATACTTCGGTACAAGAGGCCCATAGGGAGGATCTTTCAGGGCAGGAGTGAGGATCATAAATGTTGGATAAAAAGTAAATGGATCCGAAGGGGATGTGTTCAAGGAATACATGAAGAACACGAGGGTGTTTGATAACCTGGGAGAGTCTCCATTTGTATTCATTTCAGGCAGTGAGGATACCACCTCTGGAACCAAAGGCCCTAATAAATTCCCAACCGGTAAGGAAGGTAACCCCAATACTATGAAAAAGGACCGGGTCAGGATTAGTAATTTTAGATTCTCAGATAAAGAGAATATCCAACTTAAGGGGGGCAATAAAATTCTTAATGAGGGAACATTATCAGGGTTTCCCAGACCTCGAACATTCCAAGAGAGAATCTTCATGAGGAAAAGGAGATAAGCTCCTTTTCCAAAGCATGCATGACGAGGATGTGATCTTGATTAAATGAGATACCCATGTGACACACGATTTTACGACTAAGAGATTTATTAGCAGAATTAAAAATAGCAGGTTGAAAAACACTACCAGTCAGCGTAGGAGGGGATCTGGCTAGTGGTTTCATCAGTCTGGCACTACAGCGAATCTAGGTGAATGATAAAGAGGGAGAGACATGAGTGGAAGGTTCATGGTGGGAGGAGTGACGAGATGTTGGGGAGTGAATGGCTAGAGGAGATGGTTGGTGAATCTGGGTAAGATCTGGACCGACATCAAGTTGAAGAGCATCAGTATAAGGAGTAGGCCATGTGGACCAGGCATCAGGGCCATCAACTTCATCAGAAACTATCGGGTTTGTAGCAACTTGTTTAGCCCTGGCAATTGAGTCACGTTTGTCAGTAATCAAAGCTCCTACCTACATGACATTAGGGTTTCTATCAGTTGGGAGGAGACAGTCATCAGGAGAAGGTATATGTTCCAGAGAGCTAATGAGGTAGGATAGTTTGGGTTTCGAAGAGCGGATGAACACCATCTCCGAAAATAAGGTTAGCAGGATCGATGAGAGGGTGGCGATGTTCCTAATGCTCCAGGGAAAGCTTGACATCAAGATCAGCATAGGAAACGATAATAGTGCAGGGAAGAGAAATAGCCTTATCCAGGAAAATGATGGCGAAGGTGCAGTGGTGGTCACCAATCGCCTACTCACAGTTGTCATATTCAATAAAACAACCAAAGGGTTTAAGGATGGAAAAGAGAGCTGAGTGGTCGGATCTAAGGCGCCAAGGGATACTTCTAACACTAATCCATGAGGGAGGGAAAAATTCTCGGTTGTAGGTTTGAAGCTCCAAAGTTCATTTGATGGTGTAGATGGCGCCGCCAGGCTGGTGGAAGTAACGGTGATTAACAGCACGATTAAGGAGATTGGTCGAAGGGAAGTGCACGATAAAGCCACGGTCGGAGAATAGGGCGATGTCCTAGTCAGATCGGCAGAAGGCGACGGAAAGGCAATGACAAACTGATTTGATGGTCCAGAAGCCAGCAATGACCGTCAAAATTGCCATGTTGTCAAAGGAAGCAAGAGACTGCATTGTGATATTTTGGGTATGCATGGAGTGGATGGGCGATTGATTTAAGAGGGACGTGGCTGGGAAGGCAGAAGAAAAGGCGTGCGGGAATCGAGAATGGGGTTTGCAATAATAATCCGAGGGATCTTATTGTTAGATATAGAATGGACATGGTTATCCTCGAAACTTAGAGAAGAATGGGAAGATGCTTTTTAGGGTTTCTTCTAATGTCTGGGGCACCCATGAATAGAATGCCTGCTGAACCCACAAGAATAACACACATGTACATTCAGCACTTGTCCATGAAGGGAAAAGTGTAGGCAACGGTTCATTTTTCTGAGAAAATTCAAAGTCTCGAAAATGCAATGGAAAGGGGCAGGAAACTGCGCAACATCGCCGGAGAAGGGCGGAAGTTGGAGATTGGCGGAGGTTTTGGGATGATGGGCAGGTAGGATTTCACGACATCAACATATGAGCATCGGTGAGGAGATGGGTTGGTAGGCGGTCTGGTCTGGTCTTCCACAATTATTGGGTCACTATCCAGAGATAAGCCGAATGAAGGAGGGAGGAGAGAGAGAAAGGGATTGGCGTGGGTGATAAACGAATGTGGAGGAGATGCCGACTGATGGATGGCGGAGGAAGGAAGAGGGACTGAGGAGGGCGTTATTAATAATGTGAATCTTTGTACCGAGTTGTATACATATGTAAAATTATTTAAGAAAAACTTAATACATATATATACATATATATAAAATATTTATATATAAATAATAGTACATATATACATACATATATTTGGACAATGTATACTTGCATATTGGATAAGCTAACATCTCTGTTGCGATGTAAATCTCAATATCTATACATGGGCATGTTGTACCTTACATTGGTTGATATGTTACACATGCACACACACATATATGTGTATATGATACATTTGTGTGTGTGTGTATATATCATAACATAAATTAAATAAAACTATATCAATTTATGAATTTAAATAAAATAAAAGATTTTATATAAATAAATTTAGAAATGTTCTACATAAACTAGATTTCATATGCCCAATAAAGATCCAATAAGGTTAAAAAAATTGAAATTCACCCATAACTTCCGCTCTGGGCTAGCCCAGTTTCAATAATGGTATCAAAGCCTAATAGCCTCTATGATCTATATTAGCCATGTTAAGGTTAGCTATTAGCTCACAACCCAAATAGTAGGATCTTTAGAAAGGCGGTGTCGAAGGATTAGGTTTGGGTAATTAAGTACTCTGTCCTAACTGGCAACAAACCTGGCCTGAACAGATATATGAGCCCAAAGGTTGCCCTTAATAGAAGAGGCCCAATTTGAATTAGGCCTTGGGCTATTTTTCAAAATTGTTTGAAAACTTTAAAAACATAAAATTTTAAATTTAAGAGTTAATCTTAAAATAATATATACATATATTATAAATTTTATAATATGATAAAGTTTTTCAAAATGTTTTGAAAAATAATACAGATTTATTTCAAAATTTAAAAATTTATTAAGAAGATTAATAAAATAAATTAATTAAATAAGTTAATTAGTTAATAAATATATACATGTATTATATGTTATGATATATGTTTTGTTGTTTAAAATAACATAAGTATGCATGTTTTTATATGAATTGAATTCTGAAATTAATATATTTCAATTAAAATAGTTTAATTGAATAAATTAATTAAAAGGTTAATTAATTAAATAGTATACACATGTATATGATATACGTGTAATACTATAAAGGTTATAGTATATAATAATTAATGAATATAAATGTTATATTAATATAAAATTATTCAAAATGTTAATTAATTAAATAAGATTTAATTAATATAATGTTATACAAAATATTATTATATAAGTAATATAAAATATAAAAGTTATATAATAATAAAACTTATATAATATGGATGTATAAACTAAAGGTAGAATATTAAAGAAACCCGAATAAACTTAAGGAATACATATATACGTAAACATACGTATACCGTGATTTCCAATGCGTCCGTGATGTGCACATAAATGTGCATATTTTTACCACCATATTTAATATATTTAAATTAAATAAATGATTATATTGGGGATTTTAACTTGTTTAAACCAAAATTCGAATTATTTTCAAATTGTCACATATTCATCTTCATATAGGGGCAAAATGGTCATTTTTGCGTATTTATTAAATTGTAAAAATTTACTTGGAATTTTCTATATTGTTTTGTAGGAAATTTAGTGAATTTTACAAGTGGTTTCATGATGATATATGCATGCACAAGAGTGAAGAGAACAAATGAAGATGGAAATAATTCAAAATGAAGATCATTGAGGACCCCACTTACCCACCTACCTTAATGTACACTTAGGAGCTAATGCATATGCTAAAAGGCCATTAAATCTTCATGCACACTTAATGGATGATTATTGGATGCTAATGGTTACTTGTCCACCACACTTCCTAAGGGGTAGTTTGGGCATTCCCCAAAAATATGAATAAGGGTTTAACACATGTATAAAGACCCCTTATGTTTCTTGTAACCCTCCTCTCCCTTAGTCTCTCTTAGTTTAGTTTAGGCTCAAAATAAAAGACAAGTTCTCTTTCTTTTCATGGCTACTTAGCCATTTATTCTCTTATGTAATTCCTTTTTTTATGCAATTTAATACATGTTCTTTTTCTTTTCTTTTTTATTTCCTTTCATGTTGTAGTGTAGATTTGTTTATTTATGCAAGTAGTGTAGAATTTCTTTTATGCAATTAGATTAGTTCTCTTTTTCATTAGCTTTCATTATCCTTTTTTTTGCTTTCATGTTGCTAGCTACATTTGTTAATCAAATGGCAAATATGAAAGGCTAAACCCCTTCAATTTAGGGGTAATGAAGCTCTCTAATTATGTAGCTTCAACTATTTTGTTAATGCATGCTCTCTTTTTGTGCTTAATGATGATCAATGAAGTGTTTTATTTGTTGTTCTTGTTTTGAATTTGATAGCCTATATTGTTGACACCAAATAGGCTACGCTTAAACAATCACTAACACAAATGCCTCTTCATCAAAATATGATTATGGCATAAGAAAGTGATTTGAAATTAAAATTTGATGGTCTATATTTCTAATCAATAGTTAATAGGCCATACTTAAAATAGATTTCATTTTCATTTTCATTGTCAAATTTCATGAAAGTTAGTAAGTGGTTTAAGGGGTGTGTTATAGTTTAATGGCTTATGTTGGCTAATAAATAGCATAAATATGCCATACTTATGATAAACACATCAATTAAAGCACTAATGACTATAAAAGAGAGATTATGATTTCATATGTGTTGAACTACATGATCTAGAGAGTGGATTTATTCTCTAAATTGTCATTTAACTCTTATATTTGCATCTCTTTTCTTTTAGTTAGTTAGCTAATTTTCTAATCCTCTAGCTTAACTTTCACTCGACTTTGGTTTAATTTGATTGAATAGATTTTTAAAATCAACAATTCCCTACGGATCGACCCGTATTCGCCACGTACTACAAGTGTACGCCGTGCGCTTGCAGTTATATTTTATTTCTATATTCGTTCGACAATTTTCTAAACTGATAGACAATCCGTTGTCGAACAGTCCGACACTCGAATCACGAGAGTAATTCGTAAGAATTACATTATTCTATAAGTCGGTATCACTCACTATAATATATTGAAGATTATGAATCTTTAATATAATGTTGTCGTCTACCATATATATATATTAATAAATTACTTACACATTCCTTAATTGTTGAGCAAATTCAAGCTAGGGTTGTTATGTGTAGTATTATTAATATATTGAATAGGTGAGGTAAGATAATTATATGTATTCGTTGAGAAAACTCAAGGTACATATACTATACTTAGGCCGTCGTGATATGGTAGATACGAGCGAACAATTTCGTTTCGATTTGTTGAGCAAACTCAAGATCGAAGTGAAATTAGGACAAGGTACCAATGGTTATGAGTTGTATAAGATACAACAAATATGGAGTTATCCATCATCCATGGAGCTATGACCTGTTGTTAAAATTCAAGGTCGGAATTACAAGGCGGATGAGTCAAAACGCTTACTAGTCAAGTCGAAAGGATTCTATGTTTGGGCTTAGGGTTTGGCAAAACATAAAAGACTACTGGGAGCTTATTAGTAAAATGAAACATAAAGTTTAACCTTACTAATATTATAAGAACATCTATTATGATTTGTCCTAATAATCTACCACTTAATCTTGTAGAAAATGAAAACTCCAAAACTGTTTTCTGAAACCGACAAGCTTACCGGACCTAACTATACCGACTGGCTAAGAGCAATTGAGATAGCATCGACTTATGAGTGCCTTTGGACTACTATTACATGCAAACAAAAAGAACAACCCATTTATGATGTGGACCCCAAACTATGACCCCAAACTAAGTAGATTATGTAGGCATCCATTTAGCAGAATAAATCCTCGTTATGCTGTTACAGTGTTTTGGAAATTGAATTGTATGCTAATAAATTCATATTGGATAAGAGATGTTCACTAATTATGTATAGTTGTTAATTGCCTTTGTATTTGCGTTCACCCTTATGTTTTGTGATGTTTGAATGGAAATGTTATCCCCTTTGAAATATTTTGTTAAATCTTATGCATGGGTTTTACAAAGGTAATTAAAAATTTAAATAAAGATAGTTTAAAATAAATTAATTATTTGAATAATAAAGTTTTAAAATTAATTTATTGTTTTAATAATACGAATTTAAAATCAACTAATTATTTTAATAATGTTGTTTTATATTTGACTAATTATTCTTATAATGATGTTTTAAGCATAATTAATCATTTAAACAAGGATGTTTTGAAGTTAATTAATATTTTTTAATTGTGTTGTTTTGAACTAATTAATCAGGATTAAAGCTAATTGATTATTTTAAATAAAGATGTTTTGAAAATAATTAATCCATGATTAAAGTTGATTTATCATTTTAAGTAATGATATTAAAGGAAATTACTGGTTTTAAAAAGGTAATTAATTTGTGTTTAAAGTAAATCAATTCATTTGATTAAGTTGTTTAAAGTTGATATTTTTAAATGTGAAACCCCAACACAAGTTTGATTTTAAAAGTAAAAGTTCGATTTGATTATGGAAAAGTTGTTCTGTAAACAATATCGCTTATATGGAAAGGATTTAGTCATACTTTTAACACTAAACGTCGAGGCTTGGACTCGTTTTTATCTCAAAGGTTAACAATATCGTCATGGCAATGCGTAGAAGTAACACTACTTCAACTTGCCCGACTTCATTTTCAATCGAGGGATAGCACTTATTTGGAATCGATGAATACTGATAAGAATATGAAATTCGATTTCCATATATGATGATTTTTAATTATCTAAGATAGTTGATTTATTAACTTTCGGTTCTGCTTTCTTCATTTGTGTATCGTCAATCTAAGACGATTTGTTGCTCATTTGAGCCTTGATATCCTTTGTCGGTAAATGAATATAACCAGAAAGCAAGTGGACGCCTAGCTATGTGGGGTTACTCCCATTAGGGTATTTTCACATCTACTCTAGATTGGATTCAGTTATATGCACGTGGATATCTGAAATACTCAGATTCTTGGTAAGGTTGGCGGAGTCTGGCTAGTATATTTCCAAGAGGTGTCACAAAGTATATGCTGTTGAGTAACGGCAGCAAGTGATTGGGTTCAGTAGTTCCTCATAGAAAATTATTGACTCTAGAGATATGGTAATATGGAGAAGACAAAATTGTTTGAAGCACGCACAGAACCGGAAGCGCCCCTTGTTTCAAAGAGAGGAGGACGGGTTATTCACAATTAATTTGAGCTATGACGCCCCACCTTTATACCCACGCTAGCCAAGAACACTACGGAGTAATTCTATCGACTAACAAGGAGAATAAGGCTGTTGAGGAGCGACCATCCATGTAACTTCTTTGTGCGAGCACCGATATGTCAGATAGTAAAACATGCATTTCGTTTAAGGAGAAAATCCGTCATACCGATACAAACTCAAAGCTATCATACAGTGGCTACATATAATCTTCGGAAACAAATATAGAAATAAAAATAACGCAAGTCAGTCACAGACATCCATATCACAAAGGGGAAAGAAGATATGAATATAACACATAAAACTGTACATCAGATTATTGGTCAGAAACATCCATGATAATACAAAAGAGTAGCTACAAGCTACACAAAAGAATAAGTATACATCACAGAGTCTATATCTCAAATGTTTACAACAAAAACTACTAATCTAAGTAGTTAGCCAAAAGTCAGAGTAATCCCCGA
Organism: Allium fistulosum; assembly: GCA_030737815.1. Classification (NCBI taxonomy): domain Eukaryota; kingdom Viridiplantae; phylum Streptophyta; class Magnoliopsida; order Asparagales; family Amaryllidaceae; genus Allium; species Allium fistulosum. The sequence goes on from CM060902.1 coordinate 1,461,767,054, forward strand.
AGAGAAGTCAAGCAGAAGCACCTATAACATCTCGGTCTGACCCGAGTATTATTTATAAGAAAATAATAAACGGATCAGTCTAGCTATAAATATCAGATGATATGGTACAAAATAAAAGACATGGCATGAACATGTAATAACCATAATGGCATACTACTATAAGTATGTAATTGAAAATCAACATGAGATTAATCAATATCACAAGAATCTTCTCAAAGATAAAATAGGGTATCATACCTTAACTTGTATTCATAACAAGTCAATGACACACAAATTCACCAATGCACAAAAATTGATAAAACTTATCAATGGAAATCACGAAAATTGGTGAAGCACAATATTCCAGAAATCATCACAAGAAATCCAGAAATCACAAGAAGGGGGAGGCCTATCACAAAACGGGAGTGTGAAAACTCACCAACACGTGTAACACAAGACGAGACGCTATCTCATGGTAGCTAACCATTAGTTTTGAGCCGAAGCTCCACAAGAATGGCCCGAAGACCATGGGGCGCTACCCCACATATGTGATGTAGAAACATCACACAAACGGGGTTTAGTCTCCCTCGTTGACAAAGAGACATCGCACAATTGCTAGTCTAAATCACAAAAATGACGTTTGCGATCTTTTTAAGTGTAAACTTTGATATGTTTGGAGTTAGTGGAATTTTCGCCACTTTTTCACTTAGGGCTTTGGTTTGGACTGAACTTACTAACTCAGCCCAACCCCCTCTTCTCTTCATAACTTGATTCTATTTGCTTAACATTCAAGCTTTATCAAAAATGGAGGAGGGAATGGGAAATTAAAACTCCAAGCTCAAATTCAATTGTAATCCACCATTCAACTCCAAATTCAAGAAGAAGACATTGGATTCAAGCTTCTTATGTTGAGATTGAAGAGGGATTGATTCTTGTTTGCTTTAGGCTTCATCTTCATTGATTTTTGGTGCAAAGGTGAGATTTTTATCTCACATTCTTGTCTATAACTGTCATTGGATTGTTGGGAATGATTCCCTATCACTTGTGCATGTGTATTTGCATTTGGTTTGGATTGGATTGGTGAAAAACCCCAAATTTTTAGTGTTTTCGGCGAAAATCTGGCACTAGGTCGTTCTACCTTGTTAGCTCGTGCGCGTGGAAATGTTTCTGCCTGCATATTTTCGTTCGCTCTTAGGTCGTTCGGGATTAAGTCGCTAGGTCCATCCTAAAGCACTCATGGTATCATTATGAATATACAAACCAAAACTGTGAAAACCTAGAAATATACATGCCCAGTTTAGGTGTGATATGATTGCATCGCGGTGCCTAAGGACACGATCTAATAGATCATTGTATCGAGTAGTTGGATCATAGTCTCTTACCACCCTCTCAACTATATTTCTAGAGGTATACTTTTGGTAAAGGGGGTGCACCCTCCTAGTCATTTGTTGGAAAATTTCCCTTTCCTTTCCTTTGATTCCAAAATTTTAAATTTACTTCTTTCTTAATTGCATTGGGAAGTGTTATGAGCACTTCGCGATGTTTAATTATTGTATCCATTGTTGTGATTGGATGTTGTTATTGTGAGGGAAACCCATTCCGCTATTGGCGGGGTGGTCTCACATATTGTATTTCTTTCCAACATTTTGTTTAGAGATTTACCCATACCACACTTATTGTCTGACTGAAGTTGTTTATTTTCCCTAAACTCTCGGGCACTCAATTATATTTGAGTAGTCCGAGAGTAGTAGGTTTTCTTTGGGCTCTTTGAAGATGATGGACGAGCAGGAGGGTCCTTTACCTATCTAGTTACTTATTTCTGCTGTTATGTCTATTATGTATGTGTATTTTGCATCAGCAGATGTAAAGGCAGAGTGTATAAATGCCTAGTCTGATAGTTGAAGTACTTTTGTGTAACTCCGATAACTCCATATAAGGACTAATCTTTTGTACTATATATAACCGTTCCATTGTGAGGTTTTCTATTCTATCATGTTCTGTTCTTTTATTTTACCCCATGACAACTAGTCTTTAAGATGCTTAGGCAATGACACACGAATATCTTGGATGTATTAAGTGTCATTCCCAGGGGTCAGAAAGGCAGATCGTCACAGTCGCCTTGGCGGAGGCCACGAGCTGATTTGATGAGTCTACCGCCAATCACATTAACTTGAATAGTGGACATTCTAGTGCGAAGGATATTTTTGATCTAGCTGATCCAGCGGGGAGGGAAGCTACAGTGATGGAGGACACAAAGTAGAAGTTCCAATTAATTGAATCATAGGCTTTGGAAAAGTCAAGTTTAAGGAGAGCACAGAGGGATTTGGATGAGTAGCAGTGAGAGATAAACTCTTGAGTGGTTGCGAAATAGTCGAGGATTGATCTGCCTTGGATAAATGCCGCTTGTTTTGGGTCGACTAGGGAGGAGGATATGTTGATCTTTAGGTGGTTGGCTAAAACCTTGGTGATGAGTTTGAAGGGGGCATTTAAGAGACTGATGGGGCAAAATTCAGAAACAGAGGTAAGGCCAGTTTTCTTTGGAATGAGGATAACAATAGCGTAATTGATTCTAGCAATAAAATGAGGATTGACATAGAATTCCTCAAACATGAGAAATTTGTCATGTTTGACAACATATCAGAAATGTTTGAAGAGAGAGATCTGAAACCATCAGGACCTAGGCATTTGTCATTGTTTATCTCATTAAGGGCAGCTTGGATATTAGCTTCGAAGAAAGGGTAGTCTAAATGGAGTGGGGATGGGGATGGATACAGCTCATCCTAGGTGATTGTGGGCTGAAGGCCAAAGGGGATTTGCCAAGGATATGTTTGAAATAATTGGTGAATATGCGGTTCAGATCCGATTTGTCATGGACGAGGGCGCCGTCATGAAGGATTTTGGAGATGAGATTAGCATGTCTACGGCCATGGGCGAGTCTATGAAGTAAGTAGTGTTTTTATCGCTATCTTTAAGCCAATTCGCTTTTGACCTTTGCTTCCACCCAATTTCTTCTTACTTTAATAGTCTGGAAAGCTCCGATTCAAGATCAAGGAGGTTCTTAGCTTCACTATCGAAGAGGGGTCTAGACCTGTGCAGTTAAAGCGCTCGGCAGATTCAATGCGGCGGCAGGTGCAAAAAGTCATAGCTGGGATACAGCGAGGATATAGCGGGATATAGCGGATGACTCTAAAATAGCATATAAATCTCGTACTTAATGTTTTTACAAATATATAAATGGTAATTAAATGAAAAGATAACATTCAATTGAATTATAATTAATACATAAATAATTTGAAATAAAAACGTATGCGGATATACAGTAAATAAACTTAAAACCGTTAAAATAACATAATTGAATTTAGTAGAATATTAGAGTACTTTCATTTCTAAACATATATATATTAAAAATTCAATTAAATAAATTAATTTCATAACTTTTATAATGTATAAATGTCATTTTAAATTCATTTATTTTAAAGAAGATATAGTGGAAATAGCGAAATATAGCGAGAATAACGGGATATAGCGGAAATAGTGGGGCTTAAAGCGGAAAGGCTATATTTGGGGCTATATGGAAAAATCGTAGCGGTAGAAATCCACTATGAGATATAGCAGGGTTATAGCGGGGTAATAGTGGGGCATTAACTGCATAGGTCTAGACTCTTCAAGGATATTGAGATCATTAATAGCATCTTGGATGGAGGAGATACGGGATCTGATAGATTCCCAATAGATCTGGACTAGGTTTTGAGGGTTTTACGGAGGAATCCAAGCTTCAGGACCAAAGAAGCAAAGGCGACTGATGGGTTATGTAGAGGAACAGGCTTGTATTAGAGATCGGTAACCAGGTCATCAAATCTAGGTTCCCAAAGCCAAAGTCTTTCAAATATGAAGTAATTGGAGTTTGGTCGCTAGAGTTAAGAAGGATGGGGCAGTGGTCGAAGAAAATGGAATGGAGGCCATTGAAAAAAGAGAAGGGCTGAGCATCTTCCTAGTAGTTATTGAAGATGAAGAAATCGAGTTTGATGAGGGAGAGGTTGGAGCGTTTATTGCTCTAGGTGAAGAGATGGTTATTAATAAGTGGATCTAAAGGGCACAAGACTCAATGAAGAAATTGAAGTTGTCCATATCTTGACATCTGGTAGTAGAGGAATTTCTCTCACCAGGAGAGCGAGTAATATTAAGTCACCTCCAAGGACCTAAAAGCCTAAGGAGTATGTGGATACTTCGGTACAAGAGGCCCATAGGGAGGATCTTTTAGGGCAGGAGTGAGGATCATAAATGTTGGAGAAAAAGTAAATGGATCAGAAGGGGACGTGTTTAAGGAATACATGAAGAACACGAGGGTGTTTGATAACCTGGGAGAGTCTCCATTTGTATTCATTTCAGGCAGTGAGGATACCACCTCTGGAACAAAAGGCCCTAATAAATTCCCAACCGGTAAGGAAGGTAACCCCAATACTATGAAAAAGGACCGGGTCAGGATTAGTAATTTTAGATTATCGGATAAAGAGAATATCCAACTTAAGGGGGGCAATAAAATTCTTAATGAGGGAACATTATCGGGGTTTACCAGACCTCGAACATTCCAAGAGAGAATCTTCATGAGGAAAAGGAGATACGCTCCATTTCCAAAGCATGCATGATGAGGATGTGATCTTGATTAAATGAGATACCCATGTGACACGCAATTTTATGACTAAGAGATTTATTAGCAGAATTAAAAATAGCAGGTTGAAAAACACTACCGGTCAGTGTAGGAGGGGATCCGGCTAGTGGTTTCATCAGTCTGGCACTACATTGAATCTAGGTGAATGATAAAGAGGGAGAGACATGAGTGGAAGGTTCATGGTGGGAGGAGTGATGAGATGTTGGGGAGTGAATGGCTAGAGGAGATGGTTGGTGAATCTGGGTAAGATCTATGCCGACATCAAGTTGAAGAGCATCAGTATAAGGAGTAGGCCATGGGGACCAGGCAGCAGGGCCATCAACTTCATCAGAAACTATCGGGTTTGTAGCAACTTGTTTAGCCCTGGAAATGGAGTCACGTTTGTCAGTAATCAAAGCTCCTACCTACATGACATTATGGTTTCTATCAGCTGGGAGGAGATAGTCATCAGGAGAAGGTATATGTTCCATAGAGTTAATGAGGTAGGATTGTTTGGGTTTCCAAGAGCGGATGAACACCATCTCCGAAAATAAGGTCAGCAGGATCGAGGGGATTGTGGCGATGTTCCTAATGCTCCAGGGAAAGCTTGACATCAAGATCAGCATAGGGAACAATAATAGTGCAGGGAAGAGAAATAACCTTATCCAGGAAAATGATGGCGAAGATGCAGTGGTGGTCACCAATCGCCTACTCACAGTTGTCATATTCAATAAAACAACCAAAGGGTTTAAGGATGGAAAAGAGAGCTGAGTGGTCGGATCTAAGGCGCCAAGGGATACTTGTAACCCTATTCCAGGTGGGAGGGAAAAATTCTCGGTTGTAGGTATGAAGCTCCAAAGTCCATTTGATGGTGTAGATGGCGCCGCCAGGCTGGTGGAAGTAACGGTGATTAACAGCACGATTAAGGAGATTGGTCGAAGGGAAGTGCACGATAAAGCCATAGTCGGAGAATAGGGCGATGTCCTATTCAGATCGGCAGAAGGCGACGGAAAGGCAATGAAAACTGTTTGACAGTCCAGAAGCCAGCAATGACCGTCAAAATTGCCATGTTGTCAAAGGAAGCAAGAGACTGCATTGTGATGTTTTGGGTATGCATGGAGTGGATGGGCGATTGATTTAAGAGGGACGTGGCTGGGAAGGCATAAGAAAAGGCGTGCGGGAATCAAGAATGGGGTTTGCAATAATAATCCGAGGGATCTTATTGTTAGACATAGAATGGACATGGTTATCCTCGAAACTTGGAGAAGAATGGGAAGATGCTTTTTAGGGTTTCTTCTTATGTCTGGGGCACCCATAAACAGAATGCCTACTGAACCCACAAGAATAACACACGTGTACATTCAACACGTGTCCACGAAGGGAAAAGTGTAGGCAACAGTTCATTTTTCTGAGAAAATTCAAAGTCTCGAAAATGCAATGGAAGGGGGCAGGAAACTACGCAACATCGCCGGAGAAGGGCGGAAGTTGGAGATTGGCGGAGGTTTCAGGATGATGGGCAGATAGGATTTAACGACATCAACATATGAGCATAGGTGAGGAGATGGGTTGGTAGGCGGTCTGGTCTGGTCTTCCACAAGCATTGGGTCACTATCCAGAGATGAGCCAGAAGAAGGAGGGAGGAGAGAGAGAAAGGGATTGGTGTGGGTGATAAACGAATGTGGAGGAGATGCCGACTGATGGATGGAGGAGGAAGGAAAAGGGACCGAGGAGGACGTTATTAATAATGTGAATCTTTGTACCGAGTTGTATACATATGTAAAATTATATAAGAAAAACTTAATACATATATATACATATAATATTTATATATAAATAATAGTACATATATACATACATATATTTGGACAATGTATACTTGCATATTGGATAAGCTAACATCTCTGTTGCGATGGAAATCTCAATATCTATACATGGGCATGTTGTACCTTACATTGGTTGATATGTTACACATGCACACACACATATATGTGTATATGATACATTTGTGTGTGTGTGTGTATCATAACATAAATTAAATAAAACTATATCAATTTATGAATTTAAATAAAATAAAAGAATTTATATAAATAAATTTAGAAATGTTCTACATAAACTAGATTTCATATGCCCAATAAAGATCCAATAAGGTTAAAAAAAATTGAAATTCACCCATAACTTCCGCTATGGGCTAGCCCAATTTCAATAATGGTATCAAAGCCTAATAGCCTCTGTGATCTATATTAGTCATGTTAAGGTTAACTATTAGCTCACAACCCAAATAGTAGGATCTTTAGAAAGGCGGTGTCGAAGGATTGGGTTCGGGTAATCAAGTACTATGTCCTAACTGGCAACCAACCTAGCCTGAACAGATATATGAGCCCAAAGGTTGCCCTTAATAGAAGAGGCCCAATTTGAATTAGGCCTTGGGCTATTTTTCAAAATTGTTTGAAAACTTTAAAAACATAAAATTTTAAATTTAAGAGTTAATCTTAAAATAATATATACATATATTATAAATTTTATAATATGATAAAGTTTTTCAAAATGTTTTGAAAAATAATACAGATTTATTTCGAAATTTTAAAATTTATTAAGAAGATTAATAAAATAAATTAATTAAATAAGTTAATTAATTAATAAATATATACATGTATTATATGTTATGATATATGTTTTGTTGTTTTAAAATAACATAAGTATGCATGTTTTTATATGAATTGAATTCTGAAATTAATTTATTTCAATTAAAATAGTTTAATTGAATAAATTAATTAAAAGGTTAATTAATTAAATAGTATATACATGTATATGATATACGTGTAATACTATAAAGGTTATAGTATATAATAATTAATGAATATAAATGTTATATTAATATAAAATTATTTAAAATGATAATTAATTAAATAAGATTTAATTAATATAATGTTATACATAATATTATTATATAAGTAATATAAAATATAAAAGTTATATAATAATAAAACTTATATAATATATGGATGTATAAACTAAAGGTAGAACATTAAAGAAACCCGAATAAACTTAAGGAATACATATATACGTAAACATACGTATATCATGATTTCCAATGCGTTCGACACTCAAATCACGAGAGTAATTCATAAGAATTACATTATTCTATAAGTCGGTATCACTCACTATAATATATTGAAGATTATGAATCTTTAATATAATGTTGTCGTCTACCATATATAAATATATTAATAAGTTACTTACACACTCCTTAATTGTTGAGCAAACTCAAGCTAGGGTTGTTATGTGTAGTATTATTAATATATTGAATAGGTGAGGTAAGATAATTATATGTATTCGTTGAGCAAACTCAAGGTACATATACTATACTTAGGCCGTCGTGATATGGTAGATACGAGCGAACAATTTCGTTTTGATTTGTTGAGCAAACTCAAGATCGAAGTGAAATTAGGACAAGGTAGCAATGGTTATGAGTGTATAAGATACAACAAATATGGAGTTATCCATCATCCATGGAGCTATGACCTGTTGTGAAAATTCAAGGTCGGAATTCCAAGGCGGATGAGTCAAAACGCTTGCTAGTGAAGTCGAAAGGCTTCTAAAGATTATTGGGAGGTTATTAGTAAAATGAAACATAAAGTTTAACCTTACTAATATTATAAGAACATCTATTATGATTTGTCCTAATAATCTACCACTTAATCTTGTAGAAAATGAAAACTCCAAAACTGTTTTCTGAAACCGACAAGCTTACCAGACCTAACTATACCGATTGGCTAAGAGCAATTGAGATAGCATCGACTTATGAGTGCCTTTGGACTACTATTACATGCAAACAAAAAGAACAACCCGTTGATGATGCGGACCCCAAACTATGACTTCCTTATGAAAAATGGGTGTCAGACCAAGAGATCGCCCAAGTTTTCGTGTTGTCTACGGTAGATAAGCCATTGCAGAGGTAGCACGAAAATATGTTAGTCCAATGAGATATTTGATAGTATCAAGGCTCTTTTTTGTGAACTGTCACGTTTCGTAAGGTATGAGCTTGCGAAGAAGCTATTTAATACTAAGATGATCAAAGGACAAAAAATGGACGATTACCTGTTAATGGTGAAGGGCTATATCAATAGGCTTTCACAATTGGACATACAAATAAGCAACAAATTACAAGTAGATTTGATGAATGGTTCACTTACTCCTCAGTATGAACCATTCATTCTAAATTATAACATGTACCAATTGAATATGAATCCCATAGGGCTCCTTAATATGTTGAGGTTGGCCAAGTCACGATCTAAGGATCAAGGGGTTATAGTTGATATTAAGGGCGGTGCATCTTCTTTGAAGAGTTCAAAGAAGTGAAAAAGAGAAGGTAAGAAAAAGAAAAGTAAGAAGACCGATGATAAGGGTAAATGTCACCACTGTTATAAGAAAGGTCATTGGAAAAGGAATTGTCCTGACTACTTGAAGATTGTTAGGGAAAATAAAAAAAATGGTTCTGCGGCTCCATCAGGTACATTTATGTTTCAAAATTGTTTTGTAATCAATAAATTATCATGGGTTTTAGATATTGGATCTAATACTCATATATCTAATTCGTTACAAGGGCTTAGGAACTGGCACCGCATGGCAAGAGGAGAGACGAGGCTCCAAGTTGTCAATGGATCTATGGTAGATGTAATGGAAGTATGAGACTATCATTTAAATTTTCCTAGTGGGTTGGTATTAGTATTAAATAATTTTTATTTTGTAAAAGAGTCTATTTGTGGGATTATTTCTGTTTCTAGATTGTCCAAGAGTCAATATATATTTCATTATGCAAATAGTGTTATGAGCATTAGTTTGGATGGAAATAAAGTTTGTGATATGTGATTAATACTAATTATGTGTCTTCTATGAATAATTCTTCTAAAAATATATATGATAGTTATCTTTAGCATTGTAGGCTAGGTCATACTAGTGAGAAACGACTACACAAAATAAAAACCAAAGTTTTTCTACTGTAAGTAGATTCTGTATAATTTTGACATGTGTGAATCGTGTCTCAAAGGTAAAATGACCAAGCACTCCTTCAAGAGAAATGAAAGAGTTGATGAACTCTTAAGGTTAGTACATAATGATGCATATAGCCCGATGCCTAAATTACAAAAGATAACAGTTCTTACTTTGTTACCTTCACCGATGATTTCTCGAGACTAGGATATGTGTATCTTATGAGGAACAACTTTGATGTCTATGAGAAAATTGTCGAATATAAAAATGTAGTAGAAAACCAAACAGGTCGTAAGATTAAGATTCTTCGATCAGATCTAGGAGGTGAGTATGTTGGAAAAGATTTCCAACATTACTTAAAATATAATGGGATTATCTCTCAAGTTACTCCACCCTATATTCAAGCGAAGAAACCAAACCCAATAAGATATGGTTTGTTCCATGATGTATAAGGCTTAGTTGCCTCTGTCCGATTGGGGATATGCGCTAGAAACCACGACATATGTGTTGAACTTGTTACCCACTAAACCTGTGCCTAAAACACCATAGATTTGGTAATAAACCTTAACTTAAATATTTGAAGGTGCAGGGTTGTCTGGCATACATTAAGAAAGTTGGTTCGAATAAACTAGAGGCAAGATCGGTACTGTGTAAATTTGTAGGATATCCCAAAACTCGATGTGATATATATTCTACAATATAGAGGAACAAAAGGTTATTGTTTCTCGACATGTTGTCTATTTAGAAAATAAATCTCTATCAAAGGAAATTAACAGCGAGGTTGTAGACTTGGATGAGATCCAAGAAATTAACACTGAGGCCAAACTGGCGGGAGAACTAAATTCACCCGTATATGGAAACATGCAAACTATTAGAAGGTCTAGTATGGATTCTCGCACACCAGAGAGACACTATGATTTTCTCATGGATGGCTAGAAAGAGGACCGTGTCTTAGATGACAACACTACTCTGTCCTTCCAAAAAGCACTACAGAGTAAAGGCTCTATACTTTGGCTTGGAGCAATGAAATCCGACATGGATTCCATGTTTGAAAACAAATGTTGGACTTTTTTGGACATACCCGAAGGGATAAAGCCCATAGGCTGCAAATGGATTTTTAAGAAAAAGCTAAATGCATACGAAGAAGTAGAGACTTAAAAGGCAAGGATAGCTGCAAAAGGATTTCATCAAATTCAAGGTATTGATTATGACGAGACATTTTCGCCCACAGCCATGCTTAAGTCTATTCAGATTATGCTAGCCATCGTTGCATTCTATGACTATAAAATACGGCAAATGGTTGTAAAGACAGCTTTTCTAAATGGTGTTTAGAAGAACCAGTTTATATGTCATGCTTAAGGGTTTTGATGTCAATGGAGAAAGGGCAAGGCTTGCATGTTGTTAAAGTCCATTTATGGACTTAAACAAGCTTCAAAGAGTTAGAACAAGTGTTTTGATAAAGTAATCAAACGGTTTGGTTTTTATCAGAACATAGAGGAAGAACACGTATATAGAAAGGAATAGGGTAATGCTATCATTTTCTTAGTGCTCCATGTCGATGATTTATTATTGATTGGCAATGACACTTCGTTGTTGCAATCAGTGAAAGCTTGGCTTTCCAAGAACTTCTCCATAAAGGATTTGGAAGAACCAGCCCATATACTTGGTATAAAAATCTATAGCATAACTCTAAGAGGCTATTGGGACTGTTCTAATCCATGTACATAGATATCATACTAAATAGGTTGAGTATGGAAAATTCTAAACATGGAAACGTTCCAACGTTGTTTTGGAATCGTCCTTTCTAAGAAGGACGCTCCTCATACCGATAAAGAGAAAGAGCATATGAAGAGGATCCCCTAAGCTTCAGTTGTAGTATCCATAATGTGTGTTATGCTATGTACTAGACCGGATGTGGCATATGTATTAGGATGCGTAAGCCGATACCGGTCTAATCCCAAAGAAAAGCATTGGATGGCCATAAAATATATACTTAAGTATTTGAGTAATACTAAGGACTTTTTCCTCATATATGGGAATGGAGACTTCCTTATGATGGGGTATATAGATTCGAGTTTTCATATATATGATAGTAAGTAAGTGTCCAATTATGTCTTTACACTTAATGGTGTAGCCTTAGTTTAAAAGGTTCCAAGCAAGAATGTTGATTCAACGATGGAGAATGAGTACATTGCCCCTAATGAAGCAGCAAAAGAGGCAATCTGGATGCACATGTTTTTGAGTGAGCTCAAAGTGATTCCCGATATCGATAATCCTATGGCATTGTTTTGACAATGTGGTGATGTAGATCGCAAAGGAGCCCACACTACATAAGAAGTCATGGAATATTTTTCGAAAGTTCCACCTTATTAGAGAATTCGTTGAGAAGAAAGGGATCGTGATACAAAGGGTAGATACCAAGGATAATATAGCAGATCTATTAACTAAGGGTCTAGCTCGATCGACTCTCGAGAAGCTAATTGAAAGGATGGAATTGAGATTCCATAATTGGCCCTAAGTGCAAGTAGGAGATTGATAAAATTAGGGTTATGCCCTAGGGGAAATTTTGTAATTTATTGTAAATTAATTAACTTTGTAATCAATTCTCGTTTGTAAAAAGGTGTTTTACTTTCTGTCATATATTTGTTATAATGTATTATAAATTATTAAATGCTTAATTAAAATATATTTATTTATGTCTGACCCGCATTTTATCTTTGTCTTTTTATGTAATGATAACTCTCGGGTACTCGATTGAGTAGTTTTGAAATAGGTGCTTTTGGGAATATGCTTGCTAGACAGTTGTAGCACTTTGGAGGCAAAGTCGATACTTTGGATATACTTGATATTATTGTAGAACATGACAGTGATGCTATATATGAGACTTTTTATATCAGATATTGTATTCTGACTTTTTATATGGATATTTATTTATCAGTTACTTCCATCAGTAAAGTCTCTTATGTATTCTTGGTCCTGTTATATTCATGTATACTATATATATTATATATTATCATTCTGCTATGAGATTCTATCGCTGCACCTTGGTTTGGTGTTTTTTTATTTTACTCCAGTAAGTTGCCTTTCATCATATTCAGGAATCTTACGATGTCACTCGGCGTTGTTTTAGGTATTTCGAAGGGTAGGTCGTCAAAAGAGGGTCGTGCTTGAGCTGGGTCTGGTCAGATGAGTTGGCTATGTCGACTTATGCTGGGGTCGGGCTTGGTATAGGAACCCAGAGGCACAACCGTCACTTCCTTACTGGACTTGTTGAGATGGAGCCAGGTTGAACGTTGGCCGGTCTGAACTGGATTGGGCTAAGCACTAGCCGATCTGGGTATGGATTGCAATTTAATTATATTGGTCGGCTTATCATACTTACGAGAAATTTTGGAAAGATTTTTCCCCCAAGCCCATCTATATGAGCAGGGAAAGGCTTGTCAAATAATAAAGATCCTACCATTTGTTTCTTCTACTATGGATTTAATGCATGCCACATGTGGTGCCACCCTATTAGCCGAGACAGTTCTATCGAAGAAATGCTCACGTTTCCAACATGTATGAAGTGGCAATGGCTTTGATTACACCTAGACAACTGGGATTTAATGGGGCTTCATGAATCCAATGGCTGTGATGGAAGGGGTAGGAATATAATTACTCCTCATCTTCTTCCTTTCCATTATTTACCAAAGCGACAACAATTTCTTCCAATAAAAAGCTCCAAAAACCCTCAAAAACTCTAGCTTTCAAGATTCCTTCTTCGAACACCAGTATGCTCTCCACGTCCTTCTCCTCCTTTGCTTTTTGAGGGCTATGACCATTGAAAAACTCAAGCTTTTGTAGTTTTCTTTTTTTTCTTGTACTGCTATGTTTTGGAATGCATGATTTTGTTGTCTTTCGTGTTTGATGCCTTGACAGAATTCACGCTTTTATGGCCATGTTTTGACAACAATCGACTATCGCTACCATGTCAGCGGTGGTCAATCAACATTGGAGAACTCCTTAGTAAGCCAATAATTTTTAGTAGTAATATTAGTAATGAGCTACAGACTAGGCCCAATTCAATAGTCATGGGCTTTAAGTAAAAAATGTAGAATAATAGGTTTGGGCTGTTTGAGTTATTAGGCAATCGTCATAGAGTGCTTGGCCATGGAAGGACATAGAAGTGACTATCCCATTTTTGCCAAGGGACTTGCCCATAGGCTTTGCTAAACTTGACTATAGGGATATTGTTTAACTAGGCCATTTGTGTTTCAAATGACAGCCTTTAGGTCTTCTTCAGCTGGTGTCTATCCTCAAGCCTCTCAGCTGGCAAACGGCATAGTAAACTTAGCCAAGAGTCTATCTTATCGTGGATGCAATATTGTGTGGTTAGATATCCCACAGCTATCGATCGTCCTGACCACCCTAACTTGGGTTTCTTCGCCTTCTCTTTGGGTTACTTCAAGGTGGGAGTCATGTTGCCTCTCCACCCCTACTTTATCTCTTTCTTAAACGCCTATGATCTTGCCCATGGTCAGCTAACACCCAACAACCACTGGTTTCTATGCGGACTTTATGTTACCTGTGCCGAGCTTCACGTTTCTGAGCTAACTATTGATTTAGTGAGTATGGTCTTCCATTTATAGAAGGAGACTGATTACCTAGTCGGCCCTACTTCCACTTTCAGGCCAACACCAAGCCCAACATTTTTATAAGGGTCATGAGCAAGGCCACTGTGGTCTCAATGGGTAAGTACTTCTTCGTCCCTCGTGGAGTCAACCCTGAGCTACAACACCTTGAGTTCCATGCCCCTAGTAAGTCCTTCTTACCACTCTCGTTTTCCTTCATCTCTTCCCTTTGGTTAACTTTCACATTAATAGGGGCTTCTATTGAATTTTATGGTGTTGGCTATGGGATGCTGAGCAATTATGTTGATCGGCTAAAGGTGGCCGACAACCATATCTAGAATTTAAAGGTTCTAGTGACTGGCACTAAACTCAATCAGGTCGGGCTAATGAAGGGGGCCCAAACAATGGTTATGGAGAAGGCCACCCCAATAAAGAAATTGATACAAAAGGCGGCCGATGCTAAAAGGGACTACTCCAAAATCAAATTTCTAGACAACATTGGCATGCCGATCATTGATGCGGAGTAGGGATACGAAGAAATTGTTACGGGTGAGGAGCCTGGAGAGTGGCAACATGTTGACCTTGATAATCAAGTGTTGTTGTGTCAATGCCGCAATGGGAAGAATACGACCCATAGTAATTAATTGACATCTTGATCCATCGACATGAGACGCTGCCTATTGATTGGGTTACTGAGACGAGCTTCGAGGAAAGCAGTGTAGAGGGAGGGTTACAAGAGCTGGGCATCGATAGGGACATGGGTCCCTCCTCCAAGCAAATTCCAGTGGATGACCCTTTGAATCTCAAATATGAAGCTATGCGTTCGGGTGAGCCTTATATCAGGACATCAAATTACTATAGGCAGTTCGGCCTTATTAGGTTTGCCCCTTGTCAAAAAGCAAGGCCCCGCTGGTACAAATGATAGTTTTCTTGCTTGAACTTTCTTTTTTCTCTTACTTGAACTAACCATGATTTTTCTTGTTTTAGTGATCGTTAAGCTTTCATTAAACGTCGATGACCTTGACACCAACATTCTCATTATAGCGACTCCTGTGCCCAAGGCACCTAAAGCAGGCTAGCAAACAATCAACTTGATCCCCAACTCCAAGCAGTTGCTCTAGCACACCACTGAAAGAAAGAGGAGAAAGAGCGACGAGGTTGACTTGTCCTTGCCTGCTGAGGTCACCCCTCCTTACTCCCAAGTTCCTTCGTACTATTATGAGGAGGGGTTGGTTGCTAAGGGTGATGCGGGGCCATTGGGGTAGGTAGCATTGAAGATCACCCAGGGCTTGGATACCGAAGATCTGGATCTCCTACTAATGGCTTTCTAGCTTTTGTCCATGGATACCCTATCCTACCCCTTCCGGGCTAGAACCGGTCAGAGCCTAAACTCCTTAGAGTCCGTGTTAAATGCACAAACCCAGTAAGCCTTGCTAGTAAGTTGCCAACTTTGAATTTACTTATTTTATTATTAGTTTTTTACACTGGTTGCTCAGTTCGAATACCATATCTACATTTGGGATGAGGTTGAGAAGCTCCAAGAGGAGTTGAAGGCTGCACAAGGAGCCCTAACAATGACTAAGGCTGAGGCTATAGATGCAAAGGAGGTGGTGGAGGTGGCCGAGAAGGCAATGAGGGAGGCTACCGAGGCAAGAGCGAAGGCAGAGAAGATGGCAGTGGATCTCAAGGCGAGTCCGGTAAAGGTGGAGAAAGAAGGTGAGGGTTTGCGGAATGACCCAAGTAAACAAAAATATGGATTCTAGTCGCTTGCGGACGTAGAGGCCTCTAAGAAGGCGGAGGAAGATAGAATGGCAAACCGACCGAGGAACCTGATAAAGACCCTGCTCGAGGAAAACTACCACTTCTCGATCTCCATCCGAAAATTTAACACCGAGGTCTTTGCCCAGGCTCTAGAGGAGGTGGCCACAAAGATGCGATAGCCAGGATTACCATGCCGACTATCTTTACACTAGAGCAGTTGGACTCCATGGCCCAGTCGCCTAATGAACTGCCATTAGATATTTTTCTTTCTTCTTTTTGTATACCAAGTGGCTGGGCTGTGTGCCCTGCATTTTTGGGATGAATGAATAGGTTTGTTTTGCTATGTGAAATTTATATAAGTACTTTACTCTTTATCTCTCCTTGCTTGTATGTGCATAGTTTATATGCTAGCATAATTTGAGCAGCCGGTATAGTCCCTGTACTGTCTGCAATTAAACTATTTTCACAAGATAGATAAAACAGGTAGTACGGTATAGAGACATGTAGTGAGAGCGGCCCGTTTATGTGAATCATGTACTTTGCTCTTTATGGAACACTTGTCTGCACTTTGAGCAGAGCTAGCATGGAGGTTCAGACATGATCGTATGCTGGAAATGTTGGTTGTGACCGAGAACCAAAACAGGCATTTGGTTGTTATGTCTTCTTGTGTTCTATGGTGTTGACCGGTTCCGACATGAACCTGGGTGCTTAACAGCTAGAAGGTTCTCCTAGGTGACACGCCAACAGTTGATGTTGAGCTTGCTTTATTTTAATATGGGTGCACTATGAAAGCCAGACTTCTACATCACTTGGGGATAACAGCAACAGTCTAGACAATAGTGCCCCATCCCACAAGACGGACGAGCGGCATCATGGGAAAGGTATACGGGACTATTGGAATCGTGTCTCCAATCGTCTATGCACCCTAAAACGAAGAGGAGAGACGTCTCACCCAAACTTATGGGGCAAGTGAGCAATCCTCCAACAAGGAAGTGAATGCATGATGATTCAATCTTGTTGAATAGCCTGGTAGTTCCCAAACAATGAAGTGAATGCATGTAATTCACATTTGTGGATAGTCGACCAACAAGGAAGGGAGTGAAGCTCATATAGTCCTTGGTGGCAAAGATCGGTAGTCCTCAAACAAGGTATTGAGCACATAACAATTCATCCTCATTGGATAGCCAATAGAGATAGCGAACGGTCTAGATACGAACTTGAGCACTAGGCTCAAAAGTTCTCTCGAATGACACACCGTCGGTTTGGCAATCCACGAGCAAGGAACTAAATGCATGGTAATTCACCCTCGCTAGATAGCCAATGAACAAAGAAAGGAGCGAGGCTTGCGCAATCCATGGTGATAAAGGTCGACAGTCCCTAAACAAGGTATTGAGCACATAATAACTCATCCTTGTTGGATAGCCTTGGTGATTGAATTAAACAGTTGGCTCTGAATTCTTCGATGTATTCTTTACAAAGATGTATTACATTTCCTTATAATTATGGCTAGCTTTTATATATGATAAGAGTGGAGCTGCATGGTGTTCCAAGTATAGGGACGTGGGTTCTATCTGGGCGAGAGAGGCAGTAAGCGCTATTTGTCAAGGTGATACCGATAACATACAGCTACTCCCAGTTTGGGCCAAGCACCCCTTCAGTCGGATTTTTTTTTATTTGTGAACACCTGATAGAAAACTATGTCATCGATAATGAATTACCTAAGCTCTAACCCAAAGTTGTAGTGCTTGAATTAAACTGTCGCTTGAGTAGCTCATCATTTTGTTCAAGCTCGTATGTAAGGCATCAAGGAAAGGGGATGTCTACTTCAATGAGTAGCATGGATTTGTACCCGTATAAAAGTGAGAAAGGAGTATGGCCGGTGGAAGTGCGGTTGATGTGGGATAGGACCAAAGAACGACCGACAGTTCTTCAGCCCAATTCTCCTTGGCTTTCGAAGTCACTTCTTGAGTGTTGATTTGATGGTCTTGTTAACGACCTCAACTTGTTCATTTGCTTATAGATGAGTAACAAAAGAGAAGCATTTCTCAATCTCGTTCCTTGCCTAAAAGTCTTAAAAGAGGCTGCTCTCGAATGAAGTGTCGTTGTTAGTGATGATCTTCTTTGGTAGACTGAATTAGCAGATGATATTCTTGATGGAAAAATTCAGTATCTTGGGGGCAGTGATCCCAGTAAGGGGATTGACATCCATCCATTTGGGGAAGTATTCGACGGGGATGATGACGTGATTGTACCCTTCCTTGGCATTTGACAGTTTTCCTATCAAGCTAATTCCTCACGTGTCCAATGACCATGAAGAAGTCTTAGGAGTAAGGTAGGTAGAAGAGGCTCTGGGAAACTTGATGAACCATTGGCACCGATCACACTTTTTGCCATAGTCCATTGAATATTTGATCATAGTAAGGCAGTAATAGCCTTACCAAGTGGCCATTTTTGCATTGCTTTCCCCCCCAATGTGATCCCCTTAAAACCCTTCATGCAGCTCTTTCAGGACCTAGCCGATTTTGTCTTCAGACACGCATCACAAAAGTGGTGCAGAGCACCCCCATTTGTAGAGTTTCCCATCTATGATCGTGTGGGGAACCCTGGGAGAACCTTCCTGAATTATTTGTAGTCGGTAAGAAGTTGTTTGTTTGTCAATTACCTGATCAGGGGCACCATCTAATTGTCCGTGGATGACATATCAATCTCTATACCTGTTGCCTTCGGCTCATGGCAAAGGGTGCATTGAATCTCTAATGAGACCCAAGGAGTAGCTTCTTTTGAGTTGCTTGTTGCCTTAGCCAACTTATCGGTCTTGGCATTCTGCTCCCATGGTATTTTTTCTTGCTTGAACTCGGCAAACATGCTGATTATCCTCTTTGCCTCTGCAACATATAATACCAGTGTCTTTCCTTTTAGTTGAAAGCGCTTGTAAGTTTAATTAATGACCAGTGACGAGTCACTGAGTACATGGATGGAATTTGTTTGTACCGAAATTGGGCACAACACTATTCAGACATATTTGAAGAGATTAAAGTGAATAATATAAATGAAAACGGAAGTTAATCTAACAAACATGCCAAAACAGACAAACAGAAATGCAAGAACATAGGAATTTAGAGTAGTTTGGCGTTGTAGCCTACATCCACTATGGAAAGTTTGCTGTTTTATTGAAGTTCATAATCTGATTACAACATTACACTCTTAACCACTCGAGTTACAATGAGTCTCCGGCAGAGTATCGGCGTGGAAGAATTAAAAGTCCCTTTGCTAGAAGCATTGGGCTACTATTTATAGGGCGTAGGCTGGAAAAATATGACATAGATATCGGAATACTTCTTCTCACACGTGAGTGGGCCTACGTGATCGATCCGGGGTGATTTGGGATCGATCCCGGATCGATCCCTATACATTTCGATCGATCAAAATTACCTCCATTTGGGCTGAGATCGATCAGGGACAAAGTAGAGGTGGTGCGCAAGCTCCTGTGAAAATTTGGTGGCATTTGGATTTGTAGATTTTTAGTTATGATCGATCCAAGTTTGACATTTCAATAGGCTGGCGTCTTCGTATCGATCTATTCGTATCCATCACATGCGTATCGATTGGGGAGACGTGGTGCTATATTCCAGGATCGATCCACTTTTCATGCCGAGCGACTGTTTCTTCCATTTGAATCGTGCTTCGTTCGTATCCACCCAATGTAACACCATTAGTATCATTCCTCTGAAGTTCCTTCGTATCGATCACTGAGTTAATTGGCTTCATATCGATACTTTCAGGTGCTACTTCATATCGATCAACAAGGACATTGTTCATATCGATCCTTCACGTGCTATTCGTACCGATCAGTGGCTGATCGATACGAAGTATGTGTTTGGGCGGATCGATATGAAATGGCAACTCTCCATTGATACGAAGCAGTCTGGCTTTGATGGATACAAAGGAAGCCGATGATTGATGGATACAAAATAAAGCTTTCTAAAGGGATGGATACGAATTTGTACGGATACGAATAGAGTTGATTTTCTTGACCTTGATCGATCAATACCTTGAATAAACGAACTCCGATTGACTTGAAATTTGGAACGTTGGCTCTTATAGCTTTGCTTGTCACGTCTCGTCAATTGTAGCTCGATCCGGACTCGGACCAAATTTGTCAGTATCCATAGTAGACCTGTGTATAACCAATCTTCAGGATGGATAGTCCTTGGTTTCTAGTCAATTCCTTGGTGTCACGGCCTTGCCAAAAGGCGGGATAACATTTGCCCCCCAAAGTACATCTTGTGTGAACATGATGTGCTTTGAAAAACTGCAATCTTTGTTCTGAAGAGTTCTATCCGATTCGTTGAATAGTTGTTGTCTTTTCTTCAAAAGATATAATCTTTGATTGATTTCCAGTAATATAAATGCTGAATTGCTGACTGCCAATTACGTAGTGCATTGTTGTAAATGAGTGCCGAGTGTTAGCAATTTGTTGTTTACTGTTCTAATTATCATCAGGTGAGCATTCAATTCCTGTCAATTTTGAAAATTGAATGTTAGTTCGTCATACATGCATGTATGTTGACCTGACTCCCGTTAACGTTTTCACATTCACGAGTCGTTGTCAAGTTTTTTTATTGAGTTTCGTATCGATCCTCTCCTGGATCAATGTGAAATTCGAGTTGTAACAACGATTGATGGTCGTTCTAGAGTATCCCTTCGTATCGATCCTCTCCTGGACCGATTTGAGAAGTAGAAAAATCTTCTTCGTATCGATGGATACTAATTTCTATGGACTTCAAAGCAATGGATACGAGGTTGCTTCTTTGTATCGATGAATCTCTGATGGGTCCGGATGGCTCGAACTAGTTTCTGTGTATCGATGGTAAATGGATGCGAATAGGTTATTTCGTATCGATTGGGTGGAAGGATACGAAGAGGGATCTCGTATCGGTTATATTAAAGACCATTTCAACCAATCATTTTGCACTAGGAGACGAATCGACATCTGCTTAGGTTCGAACCATATAAATATGGTTTTGTACTTAGATTTTTTTTACTTGCTCTCATTTTTCTGCCCTGCTTTTGTATCGATTGAAAAACCGAGGAAAAGAAATTGTCTTCATCCCCAAATTAACACAACTCTTTAATCCCTCGACCAACTCTATAAATTAGGTAATTGATCAATAACCTGGCGTTAGAAAGGACAAGACTCGAGTTTTATTGCTAATCTATTCACATTCATGGCCAGTTTTGGTAATGAGGAGGCCGAAGATGGGTCAGAGCAAGGTCAGGAAGGGTTGGAATGGTTCTAATGTCGTTTGGAGAAGAAGGAAGGTGGATGGATACCGAGTGATCATTTGTATCGATCGAAGAATTGTGATTCATATCATTCTGAAAGCAACCAAAGTTCATATCAATTGCCATGGATAGAGTTCCGTATCGAGAGAGGGAGTGGCTTCGTATCGACTGGAGATGGTTGGAGTTCATATCGATCTAGAGCGATCGATACGAAGATCTAATTGCGCGATCGATATGAAGTATCGGTTCTGCCGACCTGTACGAAGACGTGGCCCATGATCGATACGAGATGAAGGGTTTGGATCGATATGAACTGGCCTTAAGGTGATCGATACAAAATCTTTTCCTCTGTTGATCGATACAAATGGGACTTCTGGCGATCGATCCGAACTTGCATTTTAATGGATACGAACCCTTTGCGTAACCGAACATTTGACTCCGACGAGCTTCTGCCTTGCATAATTGGACTTAATCATTTCATTGCATATTTGACCCCCCCTCGAAGCTCGTTGATGGAACTGTAAGACAAAATTTGTGAACTGTAACTTGGATTGTTCTCCGAAGTCTGGATGGCACGGTTGTGACGGTCAGCGGTGACGGTCACTCCTATTGAATCTCGAAGTCTTATCGTTTGAACAACTCTCAAATTCTGTAGAATTTCTTAACTATCATGTAGCACTGCATTGCACAACACATTCACGCACTTCACACTGGGGGGACACATGTTTATTGTCTTCTAATGATGATTTCAATAGTTATGGAACCCGGAAGTTCACATTCGCAGGATGTTCAGAGTCTGCCTCTCCCCGTAATCAAAATGCCGGCTATCGCAGCCGAAGTCATTAGCCCTGCTCCAGATGAGCTACTAGGAGCAGTCTTCATTGCACACCCACAAGATTCTGTTTGCTCCAATATTTCTGAAGACATGTTAGGTAGGATTTGCCTAAGGCACAGGTTGCCGCTGACCGATGTCTTTCTGCCTAGGCCAGAAGATAGAGCCCATAACCCTCCCCCCGGAAGGGTACACAGCCTGCAACAAGTTTATGTGTCTAGCCGGGAAACTTCATCCTTTCAATCAGTTCATCCGAGAATTTTTACTTTTCTCAAGGATTGCTCTATCTTAGCTGCACCCGAATGGATATGCCTTGCTCAATAGTTTGTTTTCCATCTTCATGGAACACCTCTTCCGACCTCCGACGGTAGAAGAGATCAGATACTTATTTAATATAAATAGCCATGGAGACAACCCTTCCTTTACTTTGCTAGAAGCAGTTAGGAACTGTCAAGTCGTGGTCGGGGCTTGGAGCAAGCTGAGCTGCTTTAAGACCGAATGGTTCTTCGTTTGGTGCCCACCGGGGTTCGCCAGACAGTGGCTAGTCAGGCATAAGTGCTCCAACCTTTTTGTTGATTGAATGGATAGTAATAGTCGATGCCGAGTCTAATACTTTCTTTTATAGCTTCGATTCCGCGGCCCATAGGAGCTCGGTTTAAGGAGATAGTAAGGGTTCTTCAAGAGGTGCCCGCCGCATACAGGGAAATTAACGAAGTCCTTACAGACGAAAATTTGATTGCCTTGGAGTTAATTGATAGAGACCAGAGCATCAGACTTGTAGGAGTTCTCAGGGTGGCTCCGGCGAGGCAGATGAGAAGAAGAGCTCCTGGGATTGTCATAACCGAACAAGGCGATGACGAGAGTTCGCCGGCTAGAGACGAGTCTATAGCTGTGCCTTCGTCGGACTCTCATGCATTGGGAAAAAGAAGAGGCAAGACTGTCGTCCGCAAATCTCTGAGGCGCAAAACTGTTGTGGTGTCTTTGTCGGTTGCTAGTCAAAAGATTCCCTCTCCACAGATGGAGAGTTCTTTTGAGGGATTGGCGGACAACCCTATCCCGGATGACATTCCTTTACATCAAGATATCAGACTAGAGGGGC
Organism: Allium fistulosum; assembly: GCA_030737815.1. Taxonomy (NCBI): domain Eukaryota; kingdom Viridiplantae; phylum Streptophyta; class Magnoliopsida; order Asparagales; family Amaryllidaceae; genus Allium; species Allium fistulosum. Next base: position 1,461,790,258 of record CM060902.1, read on the forward strand.
TTCAAAGCCCTTATATATAGGGGAGCCAACTCCTTCCAGTATGGCTACTACAACCGGTTGGTTGGGGCGTTTGCACATGCATGCACATACTTCACGGCACCACACAATCTCTAATCACATGTTTTTCAAAACTCTGAAGATACCTAACTTCGTTTCTCTTTTCATTTTACAGATACGATGTTGAAACAAGGATCTATGCTCGATAGTCTGCGTTCTGCATGCCATTCATCTAGCTCATATTACGAGTCTCGCAGGCGTGAGGCCGAAAGAGAATGCAATTGCGGCTACTCCTATCAAAAGAGGGAGAATTACGATTGGGAAAGAGATAGGGAGTGGGAGAGGGAGTATAGGCGCCGTTCCCAGTCGTGCTCTCCGCCACCTAGAGGTCCAGCTCAACCCTCTGGCTCCGAAAAAAAAACTACTGAAACTTCATGCCAACTAGTACCTCCACAAACTTCGAGATCCGACAAGTAGTGCCGTAGAACTGGGACAGATGTTCCTGTCATTACTACATCAGCGGCTATGGAGCCGATGGGAGAGGGAGCCATCCGAATAGCTCAGTTGAAAACAAATTTCCCTAATATTTTCTTTGACGGCTTTCACTTTCCCCCGAACTTGAAGTGAATTCCTGATGGGGATGAACAAACTGTGCATGACTATGTATATGACATCTACAACCAGTATCGGGAGTGGATGAAGGCCGTAGAGAAAGCTTTAGCGGTGGCTTTTGATCGGTGAAGACAATTGAAAATCTGGAGAAAGATCTCGCCTAAAAAGATTGCATAGTGCAAGTGCTTACCACTGAGAATGACACTTTGAGGAACTCGGAAACGGAGGCCCTTAATAAAGTTGATGATACAAACAAGAAGATAGAACATATGCGACAGGAGCACTTGACCTTGACCGAGGAGATGGGCCACAGAACCGCCACCGTCGTGGCGGAAAGAGATGCCTCGCTCAAAGAGCTTGAGGAGCTTAAAGCCAAATTTACTGAAGTCGTCAAAGAGAAAGACGATGCTAACAAGGCTGCCCAGGAGGCGTGTGAGCAGGCCATGGCACTCAGGGGCAAGCGGGATGTGGCCAAGTTAAAGGTTCAAGAAACTGAGGCCAAAATCGAAACCGATGTTAGAGCAGCAGAGGCCAGGTTGGAAGGTGACATTGAATACCTCGTGATCACTTATAATGTTAATGTCCTAAAACACCGCAACCTAAGCTGGCTTGATGACTACCCGCTTCATCTATACAATGCCTGGTGTAGCTTGATAGAGGATGAAAAGGCGGACCACCACGCCACATCTATCGACGACTTTGAGCTGGAGAATCGGATATTAACTGAAGATGAGAGAAAAGTTCTCCACGATTCCATTATCACTCTGAAAAGGAAAAACTTTCTGGCTAGTATCAGGGCGTTGGGGAGGGGTCTGGAGTTGAACACCACGAAGCAAGCTCTGAAATGCCTGCAACAATTCAACCCGAGCATACTTCTACAATTGACCCACCGGCTGTTTCTGCTTATGACCATGATCAGCCACATCTACCTCCTGTGCACGAGCATGGCTCTGAAGGTGCATCGGCTCAGCATGTGAGCCAAACCGAGGAAGGTACTATGAAAACTTCTTGCATCCATCCAAAGTCGGGAGCGCTATTAGAGGATGTCACTAATGTTTTCTTTTATCTTTATTCAGTTATAGAATCTGGACCGGCCGAGCCTCCTGCAACCCAAAAGCTACATCATGAGCAGGAAGTCCTTTTGACGGAGGCAACCATGACAATGGCCGCTGCACCAACTGAGGGAGTACAGGAGAGCACCTTCATCTTTGACGAACAGATGATGGAAGAACTCCTTGGTCATCAAAGTGATCCACTTACTTACTTGCCATTCGTCATGGGTGAAGGTGTATTTACAGCCAGCTCTTCGAGCCCAACTAGCAGCATTCTTGCGAAGCCCAAGCAGTTCGGGAGGAAGAGATAATGGCAGAGATCAATGCTAAAATGGAAAAAGTCGCCCAGGCTAGTAGTATTGGAGGTGGCACGGCGGGTCCTGGTTCGGTCCCCATGCGTATGATCTCTCCTGGCGGCACAATCGTTGACACTGGCATGCTTCCCTCATCCTCCAACATTGAAAGTACCATGATTCCTCCGGCTCTGCATTCAAAAAGTATTCTGATCCCCATGAGTTCGGAGGAAGAGACCTCGGTAATCCCCCCGACCAGAGATCAACCAGTAAAAGGCAAAAGCTCGAAGAGGCATCCGAGCGGTAGTTCCAGTGGGTCGACGCCGAGGAAGAGGAAGAAGAAGCCGAGGGAGTAGACATGCCCTTTTGCTCCCTTTTTTGGTAGATAAATAGGAATTTCTTTTTGCTTCCCGTAGGCCGTGTATAGATGCGGGTTCGGCCCTACCTATAGGAATTCTTGAAATAATTTTTTGTACTTATCCTTTTCTTTCAAAGAATAGTTGAAATGAAATTCCATTTTGTTTTCAGCATAACTCTGTGTTTATTTGCTTAAGTGTTTTAGCGCTCGAATTTCCATTCAATGTACTCGTGAGGCTTTAGTCTCTGAATCGGACTTGAGTTTGGTTGTTAAGTCCCGAAGTCATGACTTCGGGTCATAACCAAACGTTAAGCCGAGTCCTAATGTTGTACTGTCTCAATCAGCAGACGGTACTTGAGTTTTGCCCCTAGTCCCGGGGATAAATTGAAGTGGTCGGTCGTCAGTCGCTTTCCGCCTTCAATAAATTGAGCTTAACTTAGTCGGAAATTTTTTGAAACAAGACGAATTCGAGTGGTCTATTGGTAATCTCGTCCACACCCTGGGGATTGCACTTTTGTGTCGGCGGTCGGTCATGCCTGCTTAATGTTTAAAGATATGTCCACGCTCCGGGGACTTAAGTTATTTTACGGGTGGTCAGTCACACCCGTTTAATGTTTTAAAGATAGGTTCACGCTCCGGGGACAAGTTATCTTACGTACAGTCAATCACACCCGTTTGATATTTAGAATTAGGTCTGCACTCTCCGGACTTAGATTGATTTATGGGTGGTCAGTCACACCCAATTTTATGTTTTATTCTCTAGTCCGCACTCTGGGGACTTAGTGTTAGTCGATGAGTGGTCAGTCACACCCATTTTGATGTTTATACTCCAGTTCGCACTCCAAGAATATGGAGTTGATTGATATATGGTTAGTTACATCTGCTTAAGTGTTGGGATCTCGTTCACACTCCGGGAACGAGAAGTTGATCAGGATCGTGGACGGTCGGGTCACATCCACCCTGACTAGGCATGCGAAGTCGTAGATGGATGGGTCCATCCTCCTCAAGCTTGTAAAAATGGAGATGAGGTCGTGGATGGATGGGTACACCCTCCTCAATTTTAGATTGTGCATGGGTGAAGTCGTGGGTGGACGGATCCACCCTCGTCGAGCCCACATTTTGGATTTGAAGTTTATACTCTAGTTCACGCTCTAGGAACTGGAGTTCATTGGAGGATTATTATGTATAATCCTTTTTGGCTTCAGTGTAGTTGCTTGCTCCCAAGCTCGGGATTTCACTTAGCGAGTGATTGGTCGTATCCCAGTCACTTCCTATTTGAATAAGCCCTACCGTAGGATGGAACTTAGCTCTCCATGCATTGTGATGATCACATGATGCATTTCAAGAATCGCCACTCTGGTTTGACGAGTTTGCATTTTATTGCTGAAATAAGAAAGTACGACAAAGTCAGTTGCGTTATTACAAGTTCAAATTTCGAAATGCATAAAAAAATTCAAATGAAAAGTAGACTGAATGAATAAACAAAGCCTATTATGTGTAGTAGCGAGGGAGACTCTCGCTATTCCAAGCTCTCGGCATAGTGAGACCGTCAACAGTTGATAATTTGAATGTGCCGTCTTCAAGTCTCCGTTTGATGACATACGGTCCTTCCCACGTTGGTTTCATATGCGAAGGGACCAGATAGATTCTCTTGAGTATGAGATCACCAAGTTCGGAGGTTCTAGGTCGGCCTTAGCAATGTATAATCGGGCGACTCGACTTTGGTGTGCGACTGCCCTCAAATTAGCCTCTTCGCGCTTCTCATACAATAAGTCCAGGGATTCGGCAAGTAGTATAGCGTTCGTCTTCGGATCATAATATGTCACACGATGAGAAGGTACTTCCAATTCAACTGGAATAGCAGCTTCAGAGCCGTAGGAAAGTGAAAATAGAGTGTGGCGGTCGTGGACTTGTGGGTGGTTCGATATGCCCATAGGGCCATGAGAAGTTCATCGACCCATCTGCCTCCAGCCTTCTCCAGTCATTTCTTCAGAATGGACTTAATAACTTTATTAACAGCTTCGACCTGTCCATTTGCTTAAGGGTGAGCAACCGCCGAGAACTTCTTTTGGATGCGGAAACGTTGATAGAAATTCTTGAACTCGACACTATCGAATTGGGCTCCGTTGTCAGTGATAATTGTTCGCGGGAGGCCAAAATGACAGATGATGTTGCGTACTACAAAGTTGATTACTTTCTTCGTCATAACAGTAGCAAAGGGCTCTGTTTCCGCCCACATGGTAAAGTAGTCAACTGCAACAATGGCATACTTCACACCACCTTTATCCAGAGGTAAAGATCCAATTATATCAATGCCCCATGTGGCGAACGGCCATGGACTGACCATCTGAGTAATTTCGGTAGGAGGGCTCTTGGAATTCGAGCTTGTTTCTAGCACCTATCACATTTCTTGGCGTAATTCAATGCATCTCTATTCACCGTCGGCCAATAGTACCCATATCGAAGTATCTTCTGAGCTAGGGCTTTCCCCTCAGTGTGATCGCTACATTCTCCCTCGCGCACATCGTGTAACACTCGTTTGATTTCTTCATGGGCGATACACCGGAGTAAAGGAACATAGTATCCTCTCCTATACTTGACTCCATTCTAGATAATGAATCGCGAAGCTTTCCAGAGAACTTGTCTTTTCTCACTTTTGCACTCAGGCAAAGCTCCGTGTTCGAGATAGTTTCTGAAAGGGGTCATCCATGACTCCTTTTCGGGCGTTGACTCATGCACCCAGTCTGCCTCTATCTGGTCGATGCTTGGAAAGGTAAGTGTCTCGACGGGGACGAGTCCCATTTGCTATGCTTCACCGGTGCTGGCCAGTTTTTCCAAAGAATCGACCTTCTGATTGTGCTCTCGGGGTATACAAAGGATGGCATAGTAGTCGAACTGATTCAACACTTTCTGGACCCGGGCAAGATAAGCGGCCAACCTTCGGTCTCTTGCTTGGTATTCTCCCTGAACCTGGCATACGACCAATTGCGAGTCGCAATAGATCTCCACAGCAATAATTCTCAAGTCCCTAGCAAGAATGAGTCCAGAGAATTAAAGCTTCATATTCGGCCTCATTATTAGTCGCGCGGAAGTCAAACTTCAAAGCATAACATATGGATCGACCTTCTGGGGTTTCGAGTACAATTCTAGCGCCTGAGTAGCAGTCGTTTGATGCACCGTCAGTGTATAGCTTCCATATGTATAAACTCACTGGTTTCGGGCAAGTCCTCCGATATAGTAAATTCAGCTATAAAGTCTACCAGAACTTGTCCTTGGATGGTCCGTCTTGGTGTATAAGCAATATCAAATTGACTTAACTCGATGTTCCACTTAAGTAACCTACCAGATGTCTCAGGTCGCGTGAGGACCTTTCATCTCGGATGGGCCTGAAAATATGGACGGAGCTTTTTCAAGGCAATGACTAGGCAATAAGCCAACTTCTCCAACTTCGGGTAGTTTCTCTCCGCCCCTGTCAATCACTTGCTTATATAATAGACCGGTCGTTGTATCCGATCTTCTTCCCGGAACAATGCAGTGTTGATCGCATTTGCCAAAACCACCAGATATATATATAATCTTTCATGATCAACCAGCTTTGACAGAATAGGCGGCGTTGCCAGATGTTGAACCAATGCTTGGAATGCGCCTTCACACTCCTCAGTCCATTTGAAGTTCCGCTTTCCTTTCCTGATCGGATCAAAAAAGGGAATGCATTTGTCCATGGATTTGGAGATGAATCTGCTTAAAGCTGCCACCTTCCCATTGATGCTTTGTACTTGCTTTATAGTTCTGGGAGTCTCGAGATTCCGGATCACCCAGATTTTCTTAGGATTGGCTTAAATTCCTCGAGCATTGACAATGAATCCAAGGAACTTTCCGAGTGCGACTCCGAAATGACACTTCAATGGGCTAAGCTTCATTCGGTACTGTCGGAGGATGTTGAACATTATTTCCAAGTCTTTGACATGATTGATGGACATCCACGACTTCACAAGCATGTCATCTACGTACACCTATATGGTTTTCCCGATCTGGTTGGCGAACATTCGGTTCACAAGCCTTTGGTAAGTTGCCCCAGCGTTCTTGAGTCCGAACGACATCACTTTATAGCAATAGAGTCCTAGATTAATGACAAAGCTAGTATGCTCCTGATGCCGAAGTATGCGTCCATGAAAGATAAGAGTTCATGTCCGGCCGTTAAATCTACAAGTTGATCAATTCAGAGAAGTGGAAAATTATCCTTGGGGCATGCTTTATTCAAATTTGAGTAGTCCACACAAGTCCTCCATTTTCCGTTGCATTTCCTAACAAGCACTGGGTTGGATACCCACTCTGGATACAATGCGTCTCGAATAAGCCCGTTCGACTTGAGTTTATCTACCTCTTCCTTCAGGGCGGCAGATCTCTCTAGATCCACACCGTGTCTTTTCTGCTTGACCGGGACATGCCGCAGGTCAATATTCAATGCATGGCTCGCGATGTCCGGCGAGATCCCACACATGTCTGAGTGCGTCCTAGCAAACACGTCAAGGTTTTCTTGGAGAAATTCAACCAATTCCTCTCTCATCTGTTGGCTTAGCTAAGATCCGACCTTTATCATTCTGGAGTCATCTTCATCATCGATCAGAACATTGATCGTCAGCTCTGCTGGGGAAGCCTGCTGTCTTTGACTTCCTTTTCATTATCATCATCTCGTGGATCAAGATCTTTCAGGAACTGGTTGTGGCGCTCGGGCCTAGGCCCAGGCGTTAGCTCTCAATTTTCAATGAAATGGACGCAAAGAGATTCCTCTACGTCCTTGCCCTTCTCTTTACGCTGTACCTCCAGCTCAGCAACATAACAGGTGCATCTAGCCGCCTGATCTCCTTGAACAACTCCAACCCCGTTATCTATGGGGAACTTAAGAGTCAAACCCCATGGGGCAATGGCTTCCCTGAATTTAGCTAGGATCGGCCGGCCCAAGAAAGCACTATACGGATAATTAATGTCTAACATAATGAACTGTAATATCCGGACTCTCCGGCGATCTCCGATTCCCAACTCAATTGGCAACTCCACCATCTCAGCGGGTATCGTTGCACTCCTATTAAAGCCATGTATGCGAGACTGGCACGGCTTTAAGTCCTTCGTTTCCATTTTCATCTGATCATAATCTCGTTTGAAAAGAATATTCATGGGCTTCCACTATCTACCAAGGTCCTCTTCATCCAAGCAGGACCTATTTGAGCCGATATGGCTAGTGGATCGATAGTGGGGGCTTCAACTCTATTGGCGTCATTGTTCCGGAAAACCATATCGTCCGTCATCGTCTTTTGTTGTTTTGCCGGAGCCCCATCATCAACATTACTGCAACATTCTAAGTCCGCATGCCTAATTGAACTGGCATACGACTTCATTTCCCTCCAGCTCCGATCATCTAGATGAGGACCACCACTAACTGTATTAATAACCAATCTCCCACCAGTACGCGTGGGTTCTTCCGATCTAGCCTGATTTTGACCTTGATTTAGGTTTTATGGGCCCGCACCTCCAGCATGCGGCGCCCGAACAAATTATTCCAACTTTCTCTCATGGATTAACTTCTCAATGATGTCTTGTAAATGGGCGACACTCATTAGTACTGTGACTATATCATTCATGGAATCTACAGAATTTCCCAATCCGAATCTGCTTCTTAGACGACTGCTTCGGAGTAGGCTTTTTATATTGTCCAATATTACATGTCTGCAAATAAACATTTTCCAGGGATGTATTTAATGGGGTATATTGGTCAAACATGGGAGCTCTACATCGTGGTCCGCGATTTTGATCTCGCTTCTTACCATGACCTCTATCGCCTTTCTGCCGACTTTGCTTATTCTGTATATTCAACTGCGCTTTACCGAAACTCTCACCGGTCTATTTTACAACAACGTTACTTTGAATGCCTTCGACACTGGGCCCTGCATCATCCTGCTTTCTAGATTTTCTAGCGTCTTCTCTCCTCAATAACTAGGCCGCCTTAGCATAGAAATGATCCAATAATGTGGGGGGTTTCCCAGCCAACCAATTGCCAAATTCGGAATCAAGATCGATCCCTTTAGTTAGTGCCATCAATAGAGAATTGTCATTAGGGTTGCTGATCTCCGCACAAGCGGCATAGAACCTTTTCAGATAACGTCTGAGTATCTCTCCTGGAGCTTGAGTGACGTTGGATAAGGTGTTAACATCCTTCGGCCTCGTGACGTGCATACGAAACTGTTCAACGAACTTAGTAGCCAACTGATTAAAGCATGAAATGGATCGAGGTGGCAAACGAGTAAACCACATAGTTGCGATGCCCCTTAGAGAGATAGGAAAGCTTCTCATTTAACCGCATCGTCAGCTCGAGCGGCGTTCATGAGCCATTCATACTTTAGGATGTGCTGATTGGGATCTGAGCTTCCTTCATAAACATGTAAAGTTGGCATCCTGAATCGGCGAGGTGGTTCAGCATAGAGGATGTCATCAATGAACGGAGTGTGGCTTCGAGAGATTCCCCAATCGTCATTGGTGAAGCCCTAATTTTTACGGATCATATAACGGATCATGGTTGGGATGTTTGGCATTTGGACATTCTAGGCCAAGGCGTGGTCGGGTTCCATGTTGCGAGGACGGTCCGGGCACGGTCGACAGTCCGTGCCTCGCCTCCTTGGCTCCAGATCTTCGGGCACATAGGGTTCAGGAGCATGATTATGTTAATGAAAGGTGGGGTTTGGTTGATTCTGAAGTTGAGCTTCCATATTTGCCATGGCAGCAGCTGGATGGCTATCAGTAGTGTGATAAGGAGGTGCCCCTCCTCAGGAGGAGGGACCAGCTTGGTGCCCCATGGAGGGACCATCTCCAGCTTGCCCGAGATTCAGAATGCGTTGATGCCCGGAGGCTTGCATGTAACTTCCATCCAGCTGTGGACGTGTAGATCTATGGTTGAAATCAGAAGAAGCTGAGCTTTCGATGGATGAATAGGAAGCATGATCCCTTTAGGATCTCCTTCGTCTCTCCTCGTTCAGTTGGTGGGCTAGCTCCGTGTTGGCACAGATCTATTGCGTGAGCTCCTGACGGCTTTGGGTAAGCTCTTGCATAAGGATCTGGAACTCCTTCCTGGTGACAGGGCCTAGTGGATCTGCGGTCCAGCCCAATTCTGACCTATAGCAGGCAGCTATGCGGGGTTCTGTCTTTCTTGTCCATCTAGATTAGCAGTAGTTAAAGAAATCCTTGTGTTAACCATGGTGAACGATGTAGCTCTTTCCTAGATCTGGTGGACTCTGAATAGTATGGAATGAACTCTTGGATGGTAGATCTGGATCTTCTCCTTAGATTTATGCAATCCAACAACGACAATAGATCCAATAAGCGGGAGAAAAACTGGGTTCTCTCAATGAAAGCACCAAAGTGTTTGTACCGAAATTGGGTATAACACTCTTCCGACGTATTTGAAGAGATTAAAGTGATGAATATAAATGAAAAAGGATGTTAATCAAACAAATACACCAAAACAGACAAACATAAATGCAAGAACACATGAATTTAGAGTGGTTCGGCATGCCTACGTCCACTGTGGAAAGTTTGTTGTTTTATTGAAGTTTATAATCTGATTACAATAGTACACTCTCAAGCACTTGAGTTACAATGAGTCTCCGGCAGAGTATCGGCGTGGAAGAATCAAAAGTCCCTTTTCTGGAGTCATTGGGCTGCTATTTATAGGCGCAGGCTGGAAAAATCTGACATAGATCTCGGAATACTTCTTCTTACATGTGGGTGGGCCCACGTGATCGATCCGAGGTGATTTGGGATCGATCCTCGATCGATCCTTATACATTTCGTATCGATCAAAATTACCTCCATTAGGGTTGAGATCGATCAGGGACAAAGTAGAGGTGGTACGCAAGCTCCTGTGAAAATTTGGTGGCATGTGGACTTGTAGATTTTTAGTTATTATCTATCCAAGTTTGACATTTCAATAGGCTGGCGTCTTCGTATCAACCTGATTCATATCGATCTATTCGTATATATCACATGCGTATCGATCGGGGTGACGTGGCGCTATATTCTAGGATCGATCCACTTTTCATGCCGAGCGACTATTTCTTCCATTTGAATCGTGCTTTGTTCGTATCCACCCAATGTAACACCATTCATATCATTCCTTTAAAGTTCCTTCATATCGATCACTGAGTTAATTGGCTTCGTATCGATACTTTCAAGCGCTACTTCGTATCGATCAACAAGTACATCGTTCGTATCGATCTTGTGCTATTCGTACCGATCAGTGGCCGACCGATACGAAGTATTTGTATGGGCGGATCGATACAAAATGGCAACTCTCCATGGATACGAAGCAGTCTGGCTTGGATACGAAGGAAGCCGATGATTGGTGGATACAAAATAAAGCTTTCTAAAGGGATGGATATGAATTTGTATGGATACAAATAGAGTTGATTTTCTTGACCTTGAACGATCAATACCTTGAGCATACGAACTCCGATTGACTTAAAATTTGGAACGTTAGCTCTCTAGCTTTGCTTGTCACGTCTCATCAAGTGTAGCTCGATCTGGATTTGGACCAAATTTGTCAGTATCCATAGTAGACCTGTGTATAACCGATCTTCGAGATGGATAGTCCTTGGTTTCTAGTCAAGTCCTTGGTGTCACGGCCTTGCCAAAAGGCGGGATAACATAATCCACATGTAACTCCTTTCCATCCTAAGGTCGGCTAGGATAGCTTCGTACTCGGCTTCATTGTTGGTTGCTTTGAAAGTGAAGTAGATAGCAAAACAAAGTTTGAATATCGACTCCAATGGAATAGCTGGGCCACCTTCAATGTTTGAATCTCCTATCCAAGGGTCGAGTGGGTCGTCATTAGGATCTGAGCTTATCTCTAAGTCACATTGGTCCGGTGCATAAATCATGTACTCTATGACATCCTCGACCAGGATATACATCCATGCTCGAGTTGAGGGGTTGAGGTTGCCCTCGAATCTCACAGATAAGTCTGTCGACACTGAGAGGGTTGGAGTTTTTATGTTGATTTAGAAACAATTGTTGTTTTAAGAAATGCCAAATTCACGATGAAGGAATTTCTTTTAGAGATTATTGACAGTAAAATAGATTTAGATACGATCCAAAGAGAAAACTAAATAAGAAGGATGAAATTAATTGACCAAAAGCTAAATGGAAATAACATATTAGGATGTCTTATAAGAATTCTCACACATTAAAGAGAAACTACGAGTTTCTTATCGATGTTGAAAATAGAATTTCCTCGCTAGTCAATAAGCCATGAAGATTATTGACTCTGCCATATGGTATCATGCACAAATCTAGAATGGATTCAAAGTACATTATCAAAATATGACTTTGATAATTGTACCTAAAGGAATATGATCAAACGGCCGCAAATGTGTCTTTAAGAAAAAGATTGATGTAGTTGGAATGTAGTACGCAACATTGAAGAGAATAACATCGTAAATTTCAATTCTTGAATTTAACATAACAGATTTGTCATTCAATATGTTATAGTTAATTCATATTTTACTCGCAAAATTATCATCCGAAAAATGATTTTGAGTTTTAGTACATATATATTGAAACAAAAATTCAAAATAATGATTTAGAACATGTTTCACCCATACTTCCCAAACTCTGTTAAAGGCGGGACAATACAAGCAATAAAACAAAAGGACTGCTCTCACAACAAGGTCAGGCTATAAGAAGAGGACGAAAAGACTAAGGCACTATACCCAAAAATTGTTTAAGCATAGTCTTGGCACTATACCCAAAAATGGCAATCAAGTACAGGAATTAGCCTACGACCACAATATGCGGCAAGATAAAAAGAAATACAACGCAACACAGAAGTGGAAAAAAGATGGAGATACTGCCCTGCCACACCAAAAGCTACACTAAAGATAATGGATTATAACACATCCCCTTTAAAAGCTATATGCAAAAAGGAGCGTGCTACACTCATAAATCAATGAGCAAAGATAATGGGTCTGCATTAATAATCTTGCATCCAAAAGCTAATGAAGAGGGATGTCGCCATCAGAATAGGCTAATAAAGAAGAGCGCCATCATCAGGAAGTCATGAACACAGGAGCGCAAAGAAAGGGACAAAAGAAGAAAACTGCACTGCAACCCAAAAAGTAGTTCTGCTCAAAGTTAGTAAATCATGTTTGGCATATCACACCCTTTCGATTATCTCAAACTCGGATAAGACAAACTACAAAGAATAGTTACCAATGCTTAGCTAAGATCGGGTCATGACAAACTATGCTTGATCAGTGTAGTTGCCCACTAGCTAAAACCCACACAAGGTAGGACCATATGAAATCCTTAGCAAAATATTCCCCACTCTAGGCCATGATAAGTATGCACTCCTTAGACCATAGCTTAACCAAGTACATGACCTGCACAAATACCGCATACAACCCTTACTAAAATCTACCCTCGAGCCATTCGAAGCAAGCCCTAAGTGATAATCCATATGTAAAATAACCTAATTGACCCAACTTTTACTCTTAGGAGTTAATGCACTGCTAACACTTTTAAGTTTAGGTCTGCACTGCGCTTACTAAGGAATTCTTATACAGTTACACGAGGAATCTATAGCATTCCAAGGGCTATATAAGGGTTACCTAAAATAGCGCACCATCTTAGCTCCTCGGCTGTTAGGAAACAACAAAGACGCAAGTGTCCATATCAAGTAGCTCATGCATATCAACATCAATGGAAGCCCAGATCACATTCGTACATGCATTGAGCTAGCACCATGAGTCGAGGAAAAGCAGCTCAGCTCCATTTATCCTCAGCGCAAAGCTAAACACACATTGCAGATGGGGGCTTCCCAAACGAGTACCCCACCGTGGATCCATATATACAAGTAAACATCGAATATACATACATCCTTTAATAGCAACTCACGCATTCTAACACCAAAGGCAGCCCGGGACAAATTCGCCCAAATGTCAAATAAGTGACACAGTACCATGCAGACATTGCATGTGAAACGGTACAGCTCTGCTCAGACATGTCGGCGGCACCTAATAGCAAATGAGTAACTCTCAACATCTTTCCAGGATGGTAAACAAGCCCTTCACTCCTTTAGATCTGAAGTGCATAACCCATTTGAATTCAAGCTTCTCGATTCAATTTCATATGTTCCTGCTTCAATTTCAAACTTCCTACCAACACCCAAGATTTAACCGCTCAAACTATGGTTTCCCACCAAAGATATGTTTGCGATCTATGCACACCAAACAAACGATGCAGATGGATGACACATGGCATGATCTGAAGGTGGGAATTAAAGAAATGGAAGAAGAGTAATTGTGGGAATCCATGTACATCTTCTACACTATAAATAGGAGATAGTTTGGAATGGAAGGGGATCCCCTTTTTGGAATTTAGAAAATTGTATCTTTTTATCTTTTCCACCAAACACTTATAAGGAAGAAATATATAAACAAAGATTTGACCCATGGGCGTAGGATTCAAAGGAATCCGAACCACGTAAAACTTTTGTGTCTATGATTTTTATGCATCATCACTTACTTTCATTACATCAGATTCATCCATATTTTCATTTGTTAATCAAAGTTTGATTTGACATTTTAACAAACAGCTAACATACAATTACCTGATTGAGTAAGCTCCCTATAACTCAATTACTACTTAAAGGCAAACATAATATATATTAAGTTTGTTGATTCAAATTCACAGAAGAATGCTATTATTGCTTTCGTGACTAGTTGATGCGTTGTGAGACGAAAAATCTCATCAACATTTTTGGCGCTAAAAGGAGCGCCCGAACCTTCGTTCCTTGTTTTCCTATTCCCAATAATATTTTACCTATGTTTCCATTGCAAGCCGTGGATCCCACCGAATCACCTATACTCAGGAATGGTTGCTCTTGGTTCCAAAAAATCTCGAAGATGCCACTCATAACAAAAAAACTCAAACTGAGATATAAACCATGGTTGAAGCCATCATAGATCTCATCCTTACCGCGACCCAATCCTTTATTAACTAAGTAAACCAACAAAGGAAAAGGTTAAAGAAAATGATAACTCAAAATGCTGCTCTTAGGCCAACGTATCCTACACAATCCACGGTTCATTGCCATCACTCACTAACCGCACTGACTACATAGCAGGTAAGTGGTAACAGCACTCTAAGAAATAAGAATGGTGAAGCCAATCCATAAATAAAATCCATGCCATCTAGCATTGACCCACTAGCGCTGAAAAAACATGATCAATCCGCTCTCAATGGTGACAACGCTACCTCATTTTACAAGGATAAATCATCCTAGGCACTTTCAAAATTGAAGAAAACAAGTCGGGCCTGAAGTATCAACCCTAATCATGACCAAGCAAACAAGCAACAAATGTTCATTATCCTAGACAATCCTATAGGTCCTCATGATGATACCGCAATAGAGAAGGAAGGGAAAAGAACCCGATGCAGGTCCAGTGGTTCTAATGAATTGATTCCTTTATGAGAAAATTCGTTCGCCAACGATGTTGCATGGAATAAAGCTAAAGAGCTACTACCATTTAATTGTTACCCTCCTTTATCAATCAATGACTACAAGATGGTAAAATATATGGGTATTTGTTGATTTGGACAGTGATTTCGATTATGGGAAGAAACCTAGTCTATAGCAAGAACTCGAGACCCCATTTACTGTGCTAAATGGATCTGGAAAAACTCTTTTACTGTGGTCATGTTATTAAGGACATCTGCAGATTCTGCTCAGGAACCAGGAGAGTCAATCGCTATATTTTCAAAGCTGACCATTATCTTGGTTAAGCAACAAGCTGAAGCGATTGAGATGCGCACCGATTCAAAAGTTTTTTTACCATCCTTGGCTAAAATTGAACCCTACCGATCACACTGGGATTTATGATGCTTCTATGGTCAATATGAAAGGCTCAACCAAAAGAAATACCTATACCAGAGAGATATCCGTGGAAGGAATTAAAGTTGGAACATCAACTATAATTGCAAAGCAAATGCTCAATACTGCATCGGGGAACTAGAGCCTCATTCTGAATGATCTACATTGCTCAAGTAATAACAGTTGTAATTATTGTGAAAGATAGCAATATAAGATATTTGACAGTCTGAACCAGCTATCAAATCTGCACACAATGCACATCGGCTTCTTCAACCAATTAACTGGACCTAAGGATATTAGACTGCACAAACCGGTAAAAAAAACTCAATATGTTAATTATGTTAACATAGCTATACTTGATATAGGGATATTAGACTACCCGAACCAGTTATCAAAACGAAACTGCATACAACGCAACCCAGCTTCTCAACTAAACTGGACATAGGGATATTAAACTGAACCAATTATCAAAACAAAACTGCAAACAATGCAGCTCAACTTCTCAACCAAACTTGACATATGGATACTACATGGCCCGAACCAGTATAGGACCCCCTCTATGTTATTACTGTTAACATAACCACACTAGATGCTAGGATATTAGAGAGCCTGAACCAGTACAAAAAACCATGTGCATAATTTCAAAAAGTTGTAAATACGCGACCCGATTTCACAGTCAAATATCAGTCCACCTGCAAATAGTAGGGCGGATTATGCTAAGAACACAAATATGAAGCTGCACCCAAATAGTAGGGTAGATCATACCAAGGATACAACAAAACATGCGTGCTTAACAAGTTTAGGAAGCATGAATTGAACAAGAAGTTAATTCAGAAAATGGCAAGGAAAGAGATAACTCATGGAATGTACTGCTGTTTGTACCAAAAATGGGCACAACACTCTTCGGGAGTTGTTTGAAGAGATAAAATGAAGATTATAAATGTAAAACAGAGATTATCTAACAAAAACTCCAACAAACAGGAATGTAAAGTGCACAGACAAGCAGTTTAGAGTGGTTCGGCGTATAGCCTACGTCCACTATGAAGTTTTGATGATTTTATTGATTCTCTTTCAATGATTACAAGCGTTTACAGCAATGAACAGCGGATTACAGATTAGAATTCGAAATTGACAGCAAAAATAGGATGCAAATCTCAATCCGGCAGAGTCTGGACGCTTCAGAGAAAAAGATCCTTTTTCTGTTGATTCTGGGGCTCTATTTATAGGCGTAGGAGGCTTAGAATTCGCTCAAACTCCGGGAGACTTGGTCTGGCACGTGAGGGGGCCCACGCGACCGTTTCCAGAAAGTTTCACCTTGATCTGTGATCGTTACGACTCCATTTCGTATCGATCAAGATTACCTCCAATTGAGCTCAAATTTGGTGGAGACGTTCTCCATTGTGCATGTAAGCTTCCCTGAAAATTTCATAAGATTTTGATTAATAGATCATGAGATATCTTCGATACGAAATAAGATTCCTCATAGGCTGTCTGGTTCGAATCCATGAATTCGAGTCCATCCGTTCGCTTCGCTGGCTGCACGTGCTCTTGGGATGACGTGGTGCGCGCGCTTCGCCTCGATCCGGTCTCTGTGCCGCATTGACTGCTTCGACTCCACATATCTCGCCTCGTTTACTTCGATGGATGACATGTCATCTTAGTTGGTTGACTTGTTAGATACGAGTAAGTCATTGCGCATGGACTCGAAGTAAGTTTCTTTGGTGGATACGAAGAACAGTGCCTCGAATGATGCGAAGCAGATATTTTGGCCAATCGACACGGGTCGTCTTAGCCGTTAATGGGTACGGAGTCTATCGATACGAAATCGATGGATACGAGCATTGCCGATCTGATCGATAAGAAATCTGAGGGAACTGATGGATGCGAAGCGGGTGATGGACACAGACTGGTTGGATACGAACCGAGATTCACTGATGGACACGAAATCAATGCTGATCTGACGGATGCGAAATCACCCATAGTGATGGATACGAAATCTGGGCCGGGCTGATTGATACGAAGTCCATCGAGACGAATTCGATGGATTCGAAGCGTGGTTAACTTCGATCGATACGAACTGCTGCTTCCCGATGGATACGAAAAAGTGCTCTCCCCTTTGACTTGCATCCATCATAACTTGAGCATACGAACTCGGATCGATCTGAAACTTAGAACGTTGGTTTGCTTTATTTTCCAGATCATGCCTCATCGATTGGAGCTTGATCCGGACTTGGTCGAAACTCAACGATATCCATGACAAACGACATTTGGAATCCAACTCCTTGGTGTCCTGGCCTTGCCAAAAGGCGGGATAACATTTGCCCCCCAAAGTACGTCTTGTGAAAACATGACGTGCTTTGAAAAGCTTCCAATTTCTGAGTCGTCGTCAAATTTCGAATTAATCCCACCTTGAAATGATTCGAAACTTGAGTCGAAACACGGGTTGACGGTTGTTTTTGAGCTGCTCCTTTGTGTCGATCCTCTCCTAAATCGATATAGAAGTTTGAAAGGTTGGTTTCGTATCGACACGGGCTGATCTGATGGATACGAAATGCCTATCTGCGTCGGTGGTTACAATTTGTCGTGAATTTCGATTCGTATCTATGACCTTCGATGGATACGAGATAATCACTCGCATTGATGGGCTTCAGCAGATACGAACACTGGCCTCGTATCGATAAATCTGCTCTGTTGCGCGTTGATGGCTCACAAGAATGAATACTTCGAACCGATGGAGTCTATCGCCCCCAGGTGGCCTCTCTGTGTACTTTGTATCGATAGTGTGCTGTCCGTTTCGAATCGATAGGGATCCCTGGTCACGCGGATACGAAAATGGGGCGTTCGACTCGGCTCATGAGGCTAACCGGGTGCGACCGGTCGCGTGGACTGGGAGGCAGAACGACTCGGTTTTGCCCTTGGCTTCATATAAATACCCTGAACTTTGTCACTTTTCACTTTTTTACCTTCTATTTTTTACTGCTGTTCTCTGCTCCTTTTTTATCTCCGTATCGATAGACCGAGAGGAAGTACTGTTCATTTTCGAATCGACCCAAACCTTCGATCCTTCGAGTTTGATTTCTAAAATCAGGTGATTAGCAAATAAGATTATGTTAATGATGATAAAACTCGAGATTCCAATCATCCTTCTTGCTTCTATGGCCGAGTTCGATAAATTCGAGATCTGGACGAGAGAAAACGAGATCTGGGGATGGAGCGTGGCCATGGAGTTAAAATCCTTTGGGGAAGAAGGAGACAAGGAGGAAATCATTTCAAATTCACTTCGTATCGTCCTGGACTGGGAGTATTCGAATCGATCCAGACTGCATATGTTCGCATCGATATGGAGACGAGGGCGGCAGTCGACATGAAGCCACTGCCTTCAGATCGATGCGAAATCGGTGCCCTCGATCGACACGATATGTGTCGAGTCGAACCTGATCGATACGAAGCATTCCCACTTCGGCCTGATCGATACGAAACACTCCTTTGCTAGGGCGATCGATACGAAAGTATCGATTCGAACGTTGCCATGCCGAAATAAGTGATCCCCTTGTCTCGATATGGGAGTGAGGTGCGGTGATCGATTCTGAATTAAATCTTGACAAACTTATGGAAATTCTGAAAACCTGACCACTTGACTCCGACGAGCTTCTGCCTTCCATAATTGAACTCGATCACAGCATTGCATACTTGACTGCCTCTTGAAGCTCGTTGATGGAACTGTTATTTAACAAAAACAGGAGTATAAACAGACTTTAACTTGAATCGATCGCTAGCATCTGGATGACGCAGTGGTGACGGTCAGCGATGACGGTCATGCCTGTCTGACTTCCAGAATTTAGTCGCTTGCATGTTTTCTTTAACTCTGTAGAATTTGCTTAAGTCACGCATAACATTCGCACTGCACATCACATTCACACACTTTACACTGGGGAATGCACGGGCTTTTTATCATCTAATGGTAGTTTCTCGTGAGTTAGCTAGCCATGGAACCGTCAAGTTCACAGCAACAAGAAACTCTGAACCCTACCCTTCCCAGAATTGAGATCCCGGTCATCGAGACCGAAGCTATTGGTCCAGCTCCGGACGAGTTGCCCGATGCGTCCTTCATTAACAGTCCACCTGATTATGTCCCGTCCAATATTTCTGAAGACATGCTAGGGAGAATATGCTTAAGGCATGGCTTATCTTTGGATGAGGTACTGTTGCCTGGACCGGATGATAGGCCACATAATCCCCCGGAGGGGTATACTGCTTTCAATCGGCATGCGTGCGCAGCCGGCACACTTCCTCCGTTCAATGACTATATAAGAGAAGTGTTGGCTTATCTGGACATCGCTCCGTCTCAATTGCATCCGAACGGATATGCCTCACTCAACAGCTTGTTCATTGTATTCATGGAGTACCTCCATCGTCCTCCCCGTATGACCGACATAAGATACTTGTTTAATTTCAAGAGTCGGACTGACAGCCCATCTTACACGTTCCTGGAGTCTGTAAGGAACTGCCAAGTTGTCGCGGGGTCGTGGACTAGGCTAAGCTACTTTAAGTCGGAGTGGTTCTATGTCCGATGTCCTCCGGGGTTTGCCAGAAGATGGCTGTTTAGACGTGAGTATTGTCTTTTTTCCCAAGTAATTGACAGGGCAATTTTCGGAGTGAAATTAAACTTACGTCTTCTTCTCTTTTTCTCTCAGCTATCATCCAGCGGCCTGAGGGTGGCTATTATAAAGAGATAGTTCGGGTCCTCCAAGAGATTCCTAGCGAAGAAAGGAATATTGAACTGTTATTGACAGATCGGAATCTCAGAGTCCTTGGGCTGATCGGCCGGAGGCAGAGCATAAGACTCGATGGTGCATTAAAGACCGTCTCCAGGAAAAAGGTCAAGCGGATGAAGCCTAGGGTTGTGATAATCGAGGAACCCGATTCCGAGAAAACTCACACTGACGAGGAACCGTTGGTCGGACCCGCTAATGCAACCCCGGAGTCCGATGCTAAGAGGAAAGGCAAAGCTGTAGCCTCAAAACAGCCTAAGTCTGGGAGGCGGAAGTCTGTGGTTTTGCAACGTCCTTTGCCAGGAGTTAAGATTACGGAGGCAGCCTCCCTGCAAGCTGAAGATCAACTCGAAGGGCCTGCTGACCCTCCAATCCCTGACATCGAGCCGGAGCAACACGATGTTGGGTCGGGTGGACCGCGACATATCGTCGATGTTAGCGAGTCTGAGCTTGCCAGTGCGATTGACACTTCTGGTTGGTCCGGGGGGTTACACATTCACACACTCCTCACGGCACAACACACTTTCCTAACCATAAACAACACATCGCAAACGGTTACTGATTCTTTGTGGTTTTCTTTTCAGGTACGATGTCTGGGCAAGGTTCCGTGCTTGGCAGTTTGCGTAAGCGCCGTTATCATGAGCCACGCAGGAGAGAGGGCGAGAGGGATTATGACTCGGGACACTCTGGTCAGGAGAAGTCTGACAGAGATAGGGGATATGTTCGCCGATCCCGATCTCGCTCTCCTCCCCCCAAGACCTCTGCACCTCCTACGGCCGCAGTTACTCGTCCTCCCGAAACTTCACGGCCTAGGCCGCCTTCTCAAGCTTTGAGGTCCGATCCTCCGCGCAGGACTGAAATAGCCACCTCTTCGGCTACTGTGCCGGTCCCGACCGAGGCGTCTAGTGAAGGAGCGCTTAAATTGGCACAGATGAGGAAGGAATTTCCTGACATCTGTTTTGATGGTTATGTCTTCCCTCCGCACTTGAAGAGAATTCCGTCAACCGCGGAAACCACTATCCATGATTATGTTGCGGACATCTTTTTCCAGTACAGGGAGTAGGGACGAGCCGCGAGGAAGGCGTCTAAAGTGGCATTCGAGCGGGGCGTCACCATTGAGAAGCTCGAGAAGGAGCTGGGTCGCAACGACCAAATCATAAAAGCGCTCAACTCGGAGGCTGAGTCTTCTCGTAAGTCTGAAATGGAGGCTTTAAAGAAAGTTGATGAAGTGAACGCTGTCATGGCCAGGATGAAGCAAGAGCACTATACTGCAATCGAGGACATGGGTCACAGGAACACTTCCATTACCGCCGAGAGGGACGCCGCTCTGAAGGAGCTTAATGAGCTGAAATCGAAGTTTTCAGAGATGGCGAAGGAAAAAGACGCAGCTAATGTCTCTGCGCAGGAGGCCTGTGACCAAGCAGTGACACTCCGAAAGGAGAAAGAAGCGGCTATACAACAAGCCCATGAAGCTGAGGCTGGGGTTGACGAGAAGGTACGACAGGCGGAGGCCAGGATTGAGGCCGAGGTGGAGGAGCTACTCGTCACTTATAACGCCAATGTGCTAAGGCACCGAGACTTGACATGGCTTGACGATTACCCTACACATCTCTATAACGCCTGGAACCTACTAGTTGATGAGGAGAGATCTGGGCACCCTGATGAAGCCCTTGACGAGTTCGAGCTGGAGAACCGCATCCTTAATGATGACGAAAAGAAGGTTCTCCATGACTCCATGATTTCCCATGACAAGGTGAGGCTTGGTGCCCAGATCCAGGAAGTCGGAGAGAGCTCTGGTGCAGAACATCATGTTACGAGTTCTGAGATAGTCGTGTCATCTCAGTTTGAGCCAACTCCGATGATCTACCCCCAGCCTATCCCGGCGTATGACCCAGATCAGCCGCATTTATCTCCTATTAAGGAACATCCTTCTGAAGTAGTTCAGACGACCTCGAGCCAAACCGAGGAAGGTACTTTGAGCTAACTTCTAGTATATTTGGTTTGAAGAACCCGTGTTGAAATGTTGCTAATGACATGTCTTCTCCTTTGATCAGTGACAGGAGTTGCACCAGCCGCGCCTCTTACCACCCAAGAATCAGGACAAGCACCAGGAGCCATCATCTCTGAAGCGACCTCTGTCGCGGCAATGGCACCAGTTAGAGTGACGCAGGGGAGCCCACTTTCTTTAGACGAGCAGATGATAAACGAGCTCCTTGGCCGTCAAAGTGATCCTTTCGCGGACTTGCCATTCGGCTTGGGTGGATTCACGGCTACTTCTAACACCTTGTCTCGGACTACTACGGCCCCTAGTGAGGCCAGGGCACGGCGGGAAGCGGCGATGTTGGCCGAGATTAATGCCGAGATGGCGGCCGCAGCGCATGGCGGTGAAGTAGATGGCAGAGCAGCAGCACAGTGCCCTACTCCTCTTATGACTGTGTCACCCGGGGGCACACTTACTGATACTAACGAGCCAGCCCCTCCTCCGGCTGCGGAGCCTGTTCCTCCCACTCCTCCCGCGGGAAGCATCCCTATAGAGTCCAGCTCAGATGAGGACGTTGACATTATGCCTTCACCCGAAGGGAGCTTGCCTAAGGAGAAAGGCTCCAAGCGAAAGGGTACTGGTGGCTCCAGTAGCTCCTCGAGGAAGAAGAAGCTGAGGAAGCAGAAGGATTAGATATTCTTTCCATAGGCAGCTAGGGACTTTTGTTATTTTTTCTGCTTTTCCCTTTTGTAGGCCGTGTTTAGATGCAGGTTCGGCCCCTGCTAGTAGGAATATTTTGGAAAAAACTCATGTATGAACCATTGTTCTTGAGTTAGTCGGAATAAAATTTTGTTTTCTAGCTTCAGCTTGTGTTCCTTTCTATGCTTGAATACTGCAGTGTTCGGACTTTAGTCCAGTGTACTTGCATTATCTGATTGCTTCAAGAATAGCTCATTTTACTTGTTAAGTATGGGAATCTCGGACTTGAGTTGTGATAGGGAATCGCATCGGAGCTGAGCGTCGCATAGTTTTGGGCAATGACTAACATTTGCCTCTGCCCCCAGTTCCGGGGTCAAGTTGTGATGATTAGCTCGTGATGGCACCAAGCGAGGACCGAGTGGTCGAACTACGCTTGTTCTCTTATGAATCGTTTCATCCACACTCCGGGGATATATGTCATCTCGTAAGCGGTTGTTTGCAATCTGGGAACATGGAGGTGACGGATGTTTGTACTCCGCTTCGCACTCTGGAAATGCGGAGTTGAATGTTTATACTCCACTTCGCACTCCGGGAATATAGAGTTAAATGTTTATACTCCGCTTCGCACTCTGGGAATGTGGAGTTAAATGTTTATACTCCGCTTCGCACTCTGGGAATGCGGAGTTGAATGTTTATACTCCATTTCGCACTCCGGGAATATGGAGTTACATGTTTATACTCCACTTCGCACTCTGGGAATGTGGAGTTAAATGTTTATACTCCGCTTCGCACTCTGGGAATGCGGAGTTGAATGTTTATACTCCATTTCGCACTCTGGGAATATGGAGTTAAATGTTTATACTCCACTTCGCACTCTGGGAATGCGGAGTTGATTGTAGGACTGTCGTGTGTCAACCCTACTAGTGTCGGTGTCATGGCTTGTCCCCGAGCTCGGGTTTCACCTAGTGAGTGGCCGGTTGTATCACAGCCACTCTCTATTTGAATAAGTCCCATTGCATGATGGGATTCAGCTCTTCGTGTGTCGTGATGTTGTATATCGTACATAATGAATCACAGCTCTGGCTCGAAGAAGTGGCATTTTATTGCTGAAATAAGAAAATGCGGCAAAGTCAGTTGCCTTATTACAAAATTCAAATTTCGAAATGCAGAAACAAATTGCTAAATAGAATGAAATAAATAAAGCCTGTCATATGTAGTAGCGGCGGAGGCTTTCGCTGTTCCAAGCCCTTGGTAAATCGAGACCGTCAACAGTCGACAGCTTGAATGTACCATCTCCGAGTTTTCGTGTAATTACATACGGTCCTCCCCAGTTCGGTTTCATGTGTGAAGGAACTGGGTAGATTCTCTTGAGCACGAGGTCGCCGAGTTCAAAGGTTCGAGGTTGAATTCTGGTGTTGTACAATCGGGCAACCCGGTTTCGATGTGCGGCTGCTCTCAGATCAGCCTCTTCCCGTTTCTCATCCAATAGATCCAAAGACTCGGCTAGGAGTATAGCGTTTGTTTTTGGATCATAATAAGTCACGCGATGAGAGAGCACTTCTGTCTCGACCGGAATAACGGCCTCTGAGCCATAAGATAGGGAAACCGGAGTGTGTCCGGTCGCGGTTTTGTGGGTCGTTCGATAGGCCCATAATGCCATAGGAAGTTCATCGACCCACTTGCCCCCAACCTTCTCCAATCGTTTCTTTAGGATCGATTTTATAATTTTGTTGACAGCTTCAACCTGTCCATTCGCTTGGGGGTGTGCGACAGCCGAGAACTTTTTGCGGATATGAAACCGTTGATAGAAGTCCTTGAATTCCGCACTCTCGAATTGGGCTCCGTTATCAGTGATGATAGTATGCGGGAGTCCAAATCGACAAATGATGTTGCGAACCACGAAATTTATCACTTTCTTTGTCGTAATGGTTGCAAGGGCTTCGGCCTCAGCCCACTTTGTGAAGTAATCAACGGCGACGATGGCGTATTTCGCACCGCCTTTTGCTAAAGGTAAAGCGCCGATGATGTCAATGCCCCACATTGCGAATGGCCAGGGACTGACCATTTGGGTTATTTCAGTTGGCGGAGCTCTCGGAATTCGGGCATGTATTTGGCATTTATCGCACTTCCGGGCATAGTTTGCCGCATCTCGGTTCACTGTCGGCCAGTAGTACCCATATCGGAGTATCTTCTTAGCGAGAGCTTGCCCTCCAGTATGATCGCCGCACTCTCCTTCGTGCACGTCATGTAACACTCGTTTGATTTCCTCGTGGGCAATACACCTGAGGAGAGGAACTGAATAACCTCTCCTGTACATGACTCCGTTTTGGATGACGAATCGCGAAGCTTTTCGCTGAATTTGTCTCTTCTCATTTCTAGGTTCAGGCAGCACCCCATTCTCAATGTAATTCCGATACGGAGTCATCCAAGATTCCCTGCTAGGAGCGGTTTCAAATACAGAGTTCATTTCTATCCGATCGATGCTCAGAGTGGCCAAAGTTTCGACGGGGATAAGTCCCATTTGTTGCGCTTCACCTGTACTGGCTAACTTTGCCAGTGAATCGACTTTCTGATTGCGCTCCCGAGGCACATAATAGATGGCATAATAATCAAACTGGTTTAGTATTTCCTGAACTCGTGCCAAGTAAGCGGCCAGTCTTCGGTCTCTTGCCTGGTATTCTCCTCGCACTTGGCATACCACTAACTGCGAATCACAATAAATTTCTACAGCGATAATTCTCAAATCTCTGGCAAGTCTTAGGCCGGTTAGGAGGGCTTCATATTCAGCTTCATTATTAGTTGCACGAAAGTCGAATTTAAGAGCATAACATATGGATCGGCCCTCGGGAGTTTCAAGTACAACCCCAGCGCCCGAACACCGGTCATTTGACGCACCATCAGTATACAGCTTCCAGATGTATTCGGGGGATTCACTGGTCTCGGGTAAGTCTTCTGGAACGGTGAATTCGGCTATGAAATCAGCCAGGACTTGTCCTTGAATGGCCCTCCGCGGAGCGTATGCGATATCAAATTGACTCAGCTCAATGTTCCACTTGAGTAACCTACCGGACGTCTCAGGCCGCGTAAGGACCTGTCGTAACGGCTG
Organism: Allium fistulosum; assembly: GCA_030737815.1. Lineage (NCBI taxonomy): Eukaryota > Viridiplantae > Streptophyta > Magnoliopsida > Asparagales > Amaryllidaceae > Allium > Allium fistulosum. Next base: position 1,461,816,047 of record CM060902.1, read on the forward strand.
GTCGGTGTACACAGTAAGCGGATGAGCTTGGAAGTAAGGACGGAGCTTCCTTGAGGCAATGACCAAACAATAAGCCAGTTTCTCCAGCCTCGGATAATTTCTTTCAGCTCCTGTTAGTCGCTTACTAACATAGTAGACCGGGTTTTGCACTTTGTCTTCTTCCCGGACTAGAGCAGCACTGATCGCATGTTCTGATACTGCCAGGTAGAGATATAGTTGCTCGTGGTCAACCGGTTTTGACAAGATCGGAGGTGTGGAGAGATGTTGAACTAATGATCGGAACGCGCCTTCACATTCCGTGGTCCATTCAAAGTTTCGTTTGCCCTTCCGGATCAGGTCGAAGAAAGGAATGCATTTATCGGTGGACTTTGAAATGAATCTGCTCAATGCTGCGACCTTCCCGTTAAGACTCTGGACTTGTTTTATAGTCCTAGGGGTTTGCAAATTTCTAATAGCCCAGATCTTCTCAGGATTCGCCTCTATTCCTCGAGCGTTGACAATGAACCCAAGGAATTTTCCGGATGCAACGCCAAAGTGACATTTGAGTGGGTTGAGCTTCATTCCGTACTCCCGGAGGATGCTGAACATTGAATTCAAATCTCTGACGTGATCGGTGGAGAATCGGGACTTCACCAGCATGTCATCCACGTAGACCTCCATGGTCTTCCCAATCTGATCAGCGAACATTCGGTTGACCAAGCGTTGGTATGTTGCTCCAGCGTTCTTTAGACCAAACGGCATGACTTTGTAACAATAGAGTCCCAGGTCGGTCACGAAGCTGGTATGTTCCTGATCAGGTAAATGCATGGGTATCTGATTGTAGCCGGAGTAAGCGTCCATAAAGGATAGTAGTTCGTGTCCGGCCGTCGAATCTACGAGTTGATCGATTCGTGGAAGTGGGAAGCTGTCTTTCGGACAGGCCTTGTTTAGGTCAGAGTAATCAACACAGGTTCTCCACTTCCCGTTTGGTTTCCGAACTAGTACGGGGTTGGACACCCATTCTGGATACAAGGCATCTCGAATGAACCCATTCGATTGTAGTTTATCAACTTCCTCCTTAAGGGCGGCAGATCTCTCCGGATCCATACCGCGCCTTTTCTGCTTCACTGGGACATGTCGCGGATCTATATTCAGGGAGTGACTTGCAATGCTCGGCGAGATCCCGCACATGTCAGAGTGTGTCCAGGCGAAGACGTCGAGATTCGCCCGAAGAAATTCGACCAACTCCTGTTGTGTCTGCTTGTTTAGTTGGGACCCAACTTTCAGCGTCTTTGAATCATCATCCTCACTGATTGGGACGTCCACAGTCAGTTCGGCTGGAGAAGCTTGACTCTCCGTTGATTCGTCTTTATCCTCGTTGTCCCTGGGGTCCTGGTCTTTCAGGAATTGGTCGCGGTGCCCGGGCCGAGGCCCAGGCATCAATTGTCAATTATCGACGGAACGGACGCAGAGAGATTCCTCTACGCCCTTCCCCTTCTCTTTACGTTGCGCCCCGCGCAGCTCAGCAACATAACAGGCCCTTCCTGAGGCCTGATCTCCTTGAACAACTCCAATCCCATGATCAGTGGGAAATTTCAGAGTCAGACACCATGGGGCGATCGCCGCCCTGAACTCGGCTAAAGCTGGTCGACCCAGAAACGCATTGTATGGCGAATCGATTTCTAGCACAACAAATTGTAACATTCGGACCCTCCGGCGTTCTCCAACGCCTAACTCGACTGGGAGTTCAGTTATTCCGATGGGTATCGTGGCACTTCCGTTGAAACCATGTATTCTGGATAAACAGGGTTTCAAATCCTTTGTCTCCATCTTCATTAGATCGTAAGCCCGTTTAAGCAGGATGTTCACAGAGCTCCCACTGTCAACCAGGATCCTCTTCATCCAAGCAGGACCTACCTGGGCAGATATGACTAGTGGGTCGATAGTAGGGGCTTCGACTTTATCGGCGTCTCGGCTCCTAAACACGATATCATCGGACATTATCTTTTGTTGCTTTGCCGGGGTTCCATCCTCGCAATTACTATAACACTCGAAGTCCGCATGCCTGATAGAACTGGCATACGACTCCATTTCCCCCCAGCTTCTGTCTGCCGGATGGGGGCCACCACTTATTGTGTTGATAACTAATCTCCCACCCGCACGAGCGGGTTCATCCTCTCTTTCCTGATTTTGTGAACGATTTTGATTCGAGGGGCCCGCTCCGCCAGGCTGCGGCGCCCGTACAAACTGATCTAGCTTCCTCTCTCTAATCAGCTTCTCGATGAGGTCCTGTAAGTGCCGACACTCATTGGTATTATGTCCATAGCTCTCATGGAACCTACAGAATTTCCCCGTCTGAATCTGTCTCTCCGATGAGGGCTTCGGAGCAGGCTTCTTATACTGTACAGTGTTGCAAGTCTGTAAGTATACGTTTTCCAATGACGTGTTTAGCGGTGTATAACTGTCAAACATCTGAGCTCTACGTCGTGGACCTCGGTTTTCGTCTCTCTTCTTATTCTGGCCATTGTTTCCTCTCTGCTGGGTTTGCTTGTTTTGTATATTCAGCTGAACTTTCCCGGAACTCTCGCCGGACTGTTTAACCGCCACATTGCTCTGTATTCCCTCAATGCTGGGCCTCGCATCGTCCTGCTTCCTAGACTGTTTTGCGTCCTCCTGCCGCAGGAATTGAGCGGCCTTGGAGTAAAAACGGTCCAACGACGCGGGTGGTTTCCCAGCTAGCCAGTTTCCGAATTTAGAATCAGGATCAATCCCCTTGGTCAGAGCCATTAAGATTGAATTATCATTGGGATTGGTGATCTCGACGCATGCTGCATGGAACCTCTCCAAGTAACGCCTGAGTGTTTCTCCCGGAGCTTGAGTGACGCTGGACAAGGTGTTGACGTCTTTTGGCCTAGCAACATGCATCCGGAATTGCTCCACAAACTTCTTGGCCAATTGATCAAACGAAGAAATTGATCTAGGTGGTAGGCGGGTAAACCACATTGTCGCGATTCCTCCCAGAGAGATGGGGAAACTCCGACACTTCACTGCATCGTCGGCCCTTGCAGCGCTCATCGACCATTCATACTTCAGAATATGCTGGTTGGGGTCACTATTCCCTTCATACATCGGGAGAGTCGGCATTCTGAATCGCCTAGGGGGTTCGGCATATAACACTTCGTCTGTGAAAGGGGTATGACTACGGGAAATCCCCCAGTCATCATTAGTGAGCCCCTGACTCTCGCGGATCATTTGGCGTATCATGGTTGATATATCCGAAACGGGCAGATTCGGAGCATGATGAGCTAAGGCGTGGTCGGGTTCCACGGTGCGAGTAGGGATCGGGCGCTGTCGACGATCCGTATCTCGCCTCCTTGGCTCAACGTCTTCTGGGACATAAGGTTCAGGAGTACGTCCTCGCTGTTGATTGATCAGCTCTGATTGATTTCGGGTATCGACCCTTGTCTCTGCTGCGGCGGTTGTGGCGCGGTTATCCGTGGTGTACTGTGGGGCCGTACCTCCTCGCGTTGAGGGACCCGTCTGGAAGCTGGTCGACGGTCCTACCCTCAGTTGCCCAACAGTTAAGGCAGGCTGATATTCAGCAGCTTGAGCGCGACTCCCCTCTAGTCGAGGACGGGTAGTTCGGTGGTGATAATCAGATGAAGCTGAGCTTTCAGTAGACGCTCTGGAGACATCATCTCTCCTGGATCTTCTGTGCCCCCGGCGGTTTAGCTGGTTGGTCAGCTCGATATTGGCACGTAACTGTTCTGCCAACTGCTGACGGCTTTGGGTCAGCTCTTGGAGCAATACCTGAAACTCCTGTCGGGTGACTAGCCCCATTGAGTCTGAATGAGTGGCATTGTCTTGATTGGAAGAAGGCGGCTGTATGGGATTCTGCCTATCTCTGCCTTCTTGCTCTGCGGCGGTAGCGCCAGTTCTTGTGCTGACCATTCTCGGTGGTAGAGTCCTTTCCTAGATTTTGAGCAAATCTGAATAGAATGGAAGGATTCCGGACTGGATATCTGGATCTTCCTCTTAGATTTGTGCAATCCGGTATCGACGGCAGATCCAATGAGCAGGAGAGAAAAATGGTTTTCTCAGTGAAAGCACCAAAGTGTTTGTACCAAAAATGGGCACAACACTTTTCGGGAGTTGTTTGAAGAGATAAAATGAAGATTATAAATGTAAAACAGAGATTATCTAACAAAAACTCCAACAAACAGGAATGTAAAGTGCACAGACAAGCAGTTTAGAGTGGTTCGGCGTATAGCCTACGTCCACTATGAAGTTTTGATGATTTTATTGATTCTCTTTCAATGATTACAAGCGTTTACAGCAATGAACAGCGGATTACAGATTAGAATTCGAAATTGACAGCAAAAATAGGATGCAAATCTCAATCCGGCAGAGTCTGGACGCTTCAGAGAAAAAAGATCCTTTTTCTGTTGATTCTGGGGCTCTATTTATAGGCGTAGGAGGCTTAGAATTCGCTCAAACTCCGGGAGACTTGGTCTGGCACGTGAGGGGGCCCACGCGACCGTTTCCAGAAAGTTTCACCTTGATCTGTGATCGTTACGACTCCATTTCGTATCGATCAAGATTACCTCCAATTGAGCTCAAATTTGGTGGAGACGTTCTCCATTGTGCATGTAAGCTTCCCTGAAAATTTCATAAGATTTTGATTAATAGATCATGAGATATCTTCGATACGAAATAAGATTCCTCATAGGCTGTCTGGTTCGAATCCATGAATTCGAGTCCATCCGTTCGCTTCGCTGGCTGCACGTGCTCTTGGGATGACGTGGTGCGCGCGCTTCGCCTCGATCCGGTCTCTGTGCCGCATTGACTGCTTCGACTCCACATATCTCGCCTCGTTTACTTCGATGGATGACATGTCATCTTAGTTGGTTGACTTGTTAGATACGAGTAAGTCATTGCACATGGACTCGAAGTAAGGTTCTTTGGTGGATACGAAGAACAGTGCCTCGATGGATGCGAAGCAGATATTTTGGCCAATCGACACGGGTCGTCTTAGCCGTTAATGGGTACGGAGTCTATCGATACGAAATCGATGGATACGAGCATTGCCGATCTGATCGATACGAAATCTGAGGGAACTGATGGATGCGAAGCGGGTGATGGACACAGACTGGTTGGATACGAACCGAGATTCACTGATGGACACGAAATCAATGCTGACCTGACGGATGTGAAATCACCCATAGCGATGGATACGAAATCTGGGCCGGGCTGATTGATACGAAGTCCATCGAGACGAATTCGATGGATTCGAAGCGTGGTTAACTTCGATCGATACGAACTGCTGCTTCCCGATGGATACGAAAAAGTGCTCTCCCCTTTGACTTGCATCCATCATAACTTGAGCATACGAACTCGGATCGATCTGAAACTTGGAACGTTGGTTTGCTTTATTTTCCAGATCATGCCTCATCGATTGGAGCTTGATCCGGACTTGGTCGAAACTCAACGATATCCATGACAAACGACATTTGGAATCCAACTCCTTGGTGTCCTGGCCTTGCCAAAAGGCGGGATAACAACTGCAACCTACAGATCAAGTGCAATTCCGAAAGCTACTCAAAGCTTGCCAGGTAAACATCAAAAACAAGAATTTTTCTTATATTATTTAAGTCTTGTTAGAATACACCAAATACTGCACTCATATGTACATGACTCGTACTTTTACAAATCTTCAAAAAGTGAAAAAGAAAAACAACACACTTTAATTAAACAGAACCGCATTACAAGTCTGTCTCAGACTCGGAGGAAGAATTAGTTATAATCCTTCTTCGACGATATGATATGCTGGAATGCGGTGTTGAATGTTGAGGAGAGATAGCCTCAGGTTGAATGGTAGGAGGTGGGTCATCCAGTTTAGTAATGACAACCGATGAGTGACCAAGGGCAACACTGCCGTATGCAGCACGAGGATCGTAGCTGGCATCGGCCCAATGATCACCGTAGTCCTGTAGGTCAAATTCATAATCCGCATGATTGTATAAGAAATCGGATCAAACCCTGGCCAGAAGTGAGTGAAAACGTCAATTGCACGGTTCACACCATTCTCTACCTTAACCTTTCCTACCTTCATATTGGGGAGCTTCTCCAACAAGGAAGCCATATCTCACCCTCCTTGAGAAACTAAAAAAGAATCTAAGGAAGCTTCACATTCTAGGGTGAATATTTAATTCTCAAGGGCATTCACACTTCCCATAGTCACCTTCCTAGTTCGGTCGATCTCACACAAAAATTGCTCCCTTGTTTTCTAAGTGGTCCTAGAAAAAGGACCAAAGAGCTCTAGTGCAGAAGAAAGGTAAGGTGAACTACGGGTTCTAGAAGTTCCCAGTTCCTTCTTATAATGATCCTCTAACTCATTAAACTTAGTTTCATAATAGCTTCTCAAATCGTTCTTCCATTTAAGAACATCATCTGGATCAGCCCCATAAGGGGATGCGTGGGCAACACCTAGTCTAGAAGTAGCTCCTAGGTTCAAGGCTACAGGCCGCATCTTCGGCACTAATTTGCTTTTCAAGCCTCCCATCTAATTCTTTAACTTTATATTCCAAAGCATTAATTTTATACTTATATACGATCATGTATATGCTTTCGGCATTTCCATGTGAACCTTTTAATCCTGTAACTCTAGCCAAAGCAGAATTGAACTTCTTTTCCAAAATGGTCACCTCCTGGTCTTAATTAAAAGAAGCAAGCTGAAAATAACATGAGCCCACACAAAATGGAATTAAAGAGAAATATATAAATTTTGCAAAGAACTTTAAACCTACCCATAATATTTACAACTTAAGAGAAATATCCATCTACATATTTTTTTTGTAAAGAAATCTTTATTCATATAACATATATACAACCCTAAAGATAATATCCAACAATGTAAATTTGCAAAAATTGTTTTCTTATGTTAGTCCCTAGGATACTACACTGAGAATACCTAAGACACACTGGCCAAAGTCAAGGCTACCCAGGCAGGAAAGGTCTTCTGAGGATCATAGTAAGAGCCTACCCAATGACCCATTGGCCCCTTTATGGCACACTGAAGCCCACAATATTACGTAGGAAGTTTAAATAAGCAAAGACATCCATTGCACATTGTAGGCAAGCTAGCTCGGTCTTGTTGTTAACCTTTTCTCATCTAAATTTTTTGAGAAAGAAGTGATTCTATTCTAAGCCTCATTCAAAGAATCCTCAAGCTCATAAATTCTCTGTACAGCCTCCTTTCTTGTGTTTTGCAAAGTATTAATTAGCTGATACCTAGTTTTCTTAGTATTTCTGGCAAAACCACCAAAATACCTAGGGGCGTTAGTCTTCCATCCTCTCCCCCCACCCAGAGTGGAAAACATCATGGACTCCACCCTCTTCTTCCACTCAATTAACGAAGAAGGATTCATACCTATGGAAGGAGTAGGAACCAAATCTGAATGGAACCCCTCTACCATTCTCTCTTCTTCAGTACCCTCTTTTTCCTCAATATGGCGGGTAAGTTGAGCAGATAGATCATCTATAGTTTTATTCAATTTCTCTATCTCCATTTCGTAAACAATCCAGTAAAGTTTCTCCCCATCTTTCATGGATTGCTGCATCTCACATAACTTTAACTTAGTAGCATTAATCCCAGTATGCAACATGGTGTTAGGTTGATATTGGCGGTTCAGTGCATCTTTTACCTCCTTGAGCTCTATATCGACCTTCTTTAAGTTTTTCTCAAGTCTTTCTTTGGCAATTATAAGACGAATATTCTCCTCTTTTATGACCGCATTAGCAGTCTTCACCTCAACCTCAAACTCGTGCATGCCTATGTCATCATGGCCATGAATGATAGGAGCAAAAGGAACGTTGGATTGAAGAACTTCGTTAAACTCGGATGAAAGCCCATGAGGACCAACTTATTAAGTAATAATCAACAGTTCACCTCAAAATCGAAATACACCACGTTAAAATCAAAATGGGAACACATATTATCAACTACATCGTCGTACGACAAAGTCAATAAAACCATATACAAAAAATGAAAAGAGTAAATATAACTCAATCCTTATGTAAGTTTCCAAATCTACGCCTAAACCATTCCAAATGAGGGTTTTCAAGTGAAAAGGACCACTTTCTAAGGTGTATTTCCATTGGCACAGTACAAAGTTAGTGAGTGCCTCCTTTTCTTTAACAACTTAGTCAATCCTGGAGAGAAACCCTTGGATTTTGTCTCTAAATGTTGTAAAAGACTCATCTAACTCTTTCTCACACTTATCGATAGCTTCAACACTAAGACCAAGACGACCTAAAGTTCGAGTTTTAAGCTTATTCTCACTTTCCTTCAGAAATTTAGTGAACAAAACTTCTTCATAATAATAAAACAAACAAAATCAATAAAAATGACCCAGTCATTCATAAAGTAGTAACGAAATAAAATACCACTAAAGGAAATTTACCATGAAGACAGAAATAGAATAACAACTGGTCATTCATAATGAAGTCAAGAAGTAAGTCCTAACCAGTCATACATTTGAAAATTAAAATCCACATACAAAAAGTTTTAAGTATTTACATTGGGATTTGAAATGACCTCGGTCTCCTTAGCCACATCAATATCCTTAGAAACCTTGCCACCCCGAGGTTCCTCATCCCTAGTTATTTACACGAAAAAAGAAGGAGAGGCATTCTCCATGGCTACCTCCTCGTCCTAATTAGCCTAATAGTATGCATAAGCTTTATCAATCCTGACCGAGTCCTCCAGAAAGTCAAGCTTGACCTCTTCCTTAAACTGACGCCGAGCCAAGGCATATAGTTTGTAAACCAAGATGGAAGTACTCTCCTTAAGCTTCTTTTACGACGTCGCTAGCTCCACATCGTTCTCCTTAAGCTCGACATCCTTCTCCTTAAGCTCCCGATCCTTCAAGCCCAAGGCCTCCTCCGCAGCCTTCTCTTTTCCCTTCGCTTTAAGACGGTATGCATCAAAGTCGCCCATAACCTTAGCCTTCTCAAAAGTAACCGACTTAAGGCCTGCTTCAAGTTTGGCAATATGAGCCAAAGACACAACCTCCTCTCCCTCCCATCTCTTTCGAACCTTGGTTGTCAAGGTCCCAAGCTAAATAATAATAATAATAAATATAATAATAAACAAGTAAGGAACAACCAAATAAATAAGAGGAGAGAGATAAAAAGGAAATACTCACATAGGACTAAGACCTCTTTATCTCGGCTATAAGATCAGAGGAGTGAATTAGGAAATGGAAGGCAAAGAAGGGATTGGGGACAAAGCAATACTAGCTAAATTATCTAGTGTTTTCTTTCCAACCCTCTCAGCAATTTTAGATATGGCGCCCTTGGGCAAAGGCAAATATCGAATGCCAGGGTTAAGAATAGATTGCAGAGGGGGAACAGGGAGAGCCATCGAAGTAGAAATGTGGGGAGCCAATGAAGGAGAAGGGGAAGTGGAAATGGCTAACTTCTTGGAACCTTAGTCAGGACCCTTATGTTTTCTTTTATTCTTATTCTTCGTCGACAATTCGCTAGGCTAAACGAGCGCCTCTACGAGACCATCATCCATTCTACCTACATATAAAAAGAATCTCAAGGTTAAAAAATATTTTCCCAAAGGTCAAAAACATAAAATAACGAATCTTTAATCTATTTTTAGCAAGCTATGCCCTTGAGCTCATCCAAAGCCAGAGAAAGCTTAAAAATAAATAAGAGAATTTGTGATTTGGGCTTAGAAAACCATGTTTTTTCAACATCTCTTTAGTGAAAAACAAATGTATTTTCCTCTCCTCTGTCCATATTTCTAAAATTCGGCTTCTATGGGACTCATACAACTTGGTGGCGTCATCATAGAACATGGGCTGAGAAGGACGGGACCAAAAAGAAAGAGGAAAATTGTCGAAATTTGAAATAAAGAAAAATAAATCAACCCATCTATGGGTCTAACGAGGGACATACGTCAGGATGGCCATCTTAGCTTGGGCATATAAAATCCGGCATCGCCCACTAAAGGATTTTTATTAATATTAAACAAGAATCGAAGCCCATCACGAGCATGGGTATACTATTCTCAACATAAAGAATAAAAGTTGCGATCACAAGAGAATACGAAAGGGGAGCGAACTATACAAGAACAAGATCAATGGCAGTTAGGCCACCGACCAAGAATTTGGTTTGGGGAAAGGTAAAGGCCACATTGTATATGTTTGGAAGTAAAGGGGTAACCCATTTGGAGGGATATTAATACGCTCGTGAGGTTAAGAAACCCTAACATTATAACCTATGAACCGAAATTGATTTAAATTATCCTCTACGTCTTTTAAGCGAGTAATCCTAAAGGGTAGAGACAAAGGAGAAGGAGAAGATGCCATTTCAGAATTACAAGATTAATTGTGAAGTAATGCTAAAACAAAAAGGCTTATAAAAAAGCAAGATCCTTACTTTAATTTGGAAAAAAAGGTCAAAACTTAGGAAAGGAATCAATCAAATGGGTAAGATCCTCTCGTGTTATGTCTTTCTATTTCTATTATGATAATAAAACGTAAAAGAACAAAGAATAAGAAAAGGAACGATATATATGTACCTTAATCGAATGTTTACCACACAAAAGAAATGATGAATTTTTTTTGAATCACCAATCGATCAGTTAAACAGCAAGAAAAATGAGCACGAAAATCAAGATAGATTTACCTAGTAAATCAAGAGATTGATGTTATAGCTCAAAAGCGGCTCAGCGAATAGATAAGGGAGATATATGCAAGAGCATTAAATGTGATATGGCAGTTAGACTTTTCCCTTTTCTTGAAAAGAAAGAAATAAACAGATGTGATGGGATGCAAATACAAAATACAAGTCCACACCCATCTACGATCGCTGCAAACTTAGACGATAAGATTTACACCCATATTTCCTAAATCCTGTTAAGGGCAAGAAAATACAAGCAATAAAACAAAAAGGACCGTTCTCAAAATAAGGTTAGGCTATAAGAAGAGGATGCAAAAACTAAGCAAAGTTAAAAACGTTCTACGCCCAATCATTTAAGCATAATCTTGGCACTATACCCAAAAATGGCAACCAGGAATGGGAACCGCCTGTGGCCACAACATGCGGTCAAATAAAAAAAACTACAATGTGACATAGAAGTGCCAAAAAATGGAGATACTGCCTTGCCACACTAACAGGTATACTAAAAATACCGAAAAACAACATAACCCCCTAAAAAGCTATATGCAATTAGGGGCGTGTTGCACTCATAAAACAATGACCAAAGACAACTGGTTTGCATTAATAATCTTACATCCAAAGGCTAATGAATAGGGACGCCACTATCAGAATAGGCTAACAAAGAAGAGCGCCGCCACTAGGACGACATGTACAATGAAGCTCAAAGAAAGGGACAAAAGAAGAAAACCGCGTCACAACCCAATAAGGAGTTCTGCTCAAAGTTAGCAATCTGCGTTAGGCATATCACACCATTCCAATAATCCTGAACCCAGATAAGACAAACTACAAAGAATAGTTACCAATTCTTGGCCAAGATGGGTCATGACAAACTACGCTTGATCAGCGCGGTTGCCCACTAGCTAAAACCCACACAAGGCGGAACCACATAAAATCCTTAGAAAAACATTCCACACTCTAGGCCATGATAAGTATGCACTCTCAGACCATTGCTTAACCAAGTACATGACCTACGCAAATACTGCATACAACCCTTTACCAAAATCTACCCTCGAGCCATTTGAAGCAAGCCCTAGGTGAACACCCCATATGTCAAATGATCAAATGGACCCAACTATTATTCATTGGAGTTAATGCGCTGCTAATACTTTAAAGTTCAAGTTTTCACTACGCTTTCTAAAGAATCTTTAAGCATTACCATAGGAAATCTAAAGCATTCCAAGGGGTGCACATAGGATTACCTAAAACAGCGCATCATCATAGCTCCTCGGCTATTAGGAAACAATAAAGTCGCAAGTGGCCCTTATTAAGCAGCTTGCGAATATCAATATCAAGGGCAACCTAGATCGCATTCGTACATGTATTGAGCTAGCACCGCGAGTTGGTGAAAAGCAACTCAACTCCATTTATTCTCAACACAATGCCAAACACACATTGCCGATGGGGGCTGCCCACAGCGACGCAGACATCCTTTGACAGCAACTCACACATCCCAATACCAAAGGCAGCTCAAGGAAAATTCACCTAAATATCAAACAAGTGCAACAGTACAATGCAGACATTGCATGCCAAGCAGTAAAGCTTTGCTTAGATACGTCGACGACTCCTAAAAGAAAATGAGTAACTCTCAACATCTTCCTAGGATGGTATATAAACCCTTCACTCCTTCAGATTAGAAGTGGATAACCCATTTGAATTCAAGTTTTCTACTTTAATTTTAGATGGTCCCTCTTTAGTTTCAAACTATTCGCCAATACCTGGGATTTAACTGCTCAAATTATGGTTTCCCGCTAAAGACACATCGACGATCTATGCATACCAAACAAATGATGCCGATAAATGACACATGGATGATCCAAAAGTGGGAATTAAAACAGCAGAAGAAGAGTGATTCTAGGAATCCGCGTACATCTTCTATACTATAAATAGGAGATAGTCTGGAATGGAAGGGGATCCCTTTTTTGGAATTTAGAAAATTGTATCTTTTTATCTTTTACACCAAACACTTTTATTAGGAAGAGCATATGAACAAAGATTTGACCCATGGACGTAGGATTCAAAGGAATCTAAACCATGTAAAATTCTCGTATCTTTTATTTTTGTGTATCGTTACTTACTTTCATTACATCAAATTCATCCCTATTTTCATTTGTCAATCCAAGTTTGATTTGACATTTTAACAAACAGTTAACGTGCAACTACCTAATTGTGTAAACTCCTTGCAACACAATTACTACTTAAAGGCAAACTTTATATTTCTTCGGTTTGTTGATTCAAATTCACGAAAGAATGCTATTATTGCTTTCGTAACTAGTTGAGGTGTTGCGAAATGAAAAATCTCATCAACATAAAAATACTACTTTTACATAATAACCAAAGTGTCATGAGGTTAGTGGAAACGATAACTGAGTTTATGAGTATTAGATAGGATCCAAGAATTGATACGAATGTACCATTCGACAAGCATCAGAATTGAACAAATATTTTAGTAGAAAAATCAAACCAAAATGCAGAGGAGGCATGTGGTTGTAAGAATGAAAACTAAAAGGTACTAAGATATTTCTGAACTATAAGTAAACAATATACCACAACTGATTGTTGACAATGTACTTATGTTAAAATCTGTTTTAGTTTGGTTATTTAATTCTCTATATTAGATTTGAAAATGACATCTTTTATAATCAATGTAAAAGGATGTTGGGATTATCCTAAATGATATATATAGACATGATATTCAAATGTTTAATATGGGCATATAAGATGGATTTCTTATGAATTGATAATAGGAAGTGTCATATATGCTATGTTGTCCATTGTATTGCAATTCACTTATGTAATTGGTACATTGAGTTACACTGGGTGAGAATCAAATCCGAATTAAGACCACTAAATGGTAGATAAGGGTATTCTTGGATATTCACAAAATATTAAGGAATTATTTATAGAAATAACGTTCTCTTTATGAAGGAGTATTCGGGCTCGGATTTCATAAGTGATATCTAAGTATAGCATGTCAACCCAAAATTCATGTTAAATCTTAGTTAAGGAGCTTTAAGTTGGAATTGTTCCAAAGGAAAGTTTATGGCTAATTCAACCAAAAGGCTAAGTACATTGTCTTGAATAATGCCAAAGTAAAAGCTATGTATAAATATATAAATGAACAAATTTACTGCTGAGATTGGAATAATTCCAAATGTTGGGAATCCTATAACATTGTTTTATGAAAACAATGTGGCGATATTGACCGTGAATGAACTTAGGGATCACAAGTAGTCAAGACACATACTTCGAAAGGTTCTACATGATAAAGTCGGTCAGGGATAGAGGGGTATTGATTAACATAGTAGATAATTAAAACTATATAGCTTATTTGTTCACTAAGGGACTAGCTTGATCGGTTTTGGGAAAACAGATTGGGGCATTGTGATTGGGATTCAATAACCGACCCCGAGTGCAAGTGGAAGATTGAGAGAGTTAGGGGTAAATTCTATGGGTAATTATGACATTTTTTTACATATGTCCAACTTTATAACCAATCTTGTTTGTAATAAAGTTATTTGATTTCTATTATATACTTTGTTACATTGTGATATAATTAATTAAGTAATTAATTTATAGTATATAAATTAGAAAATCATTAAATAATATGTTATGCGATAATTTTTACAAATAGCTATAATCATGAGAAAATCATCACATAGAATAACATATGATTTTAAATATTTCTGATCAAGATGTTTCAAGAAATGATATTGATACATTTGTTGATGTACGTAACACTCTCCATATGTTGGGTAGTGTATTACTCATGGATGCTAAGGGCACCGGGGGTTACATACTCGTAGTTATTAACCATGGAATGTCATTTGAGAGTTCCTATTCGTTAATAACAACTAGGTCAAACATCTAATCCTGGAGTAACAATGTTACACAATTCTCTCGACCTGAGAATACTGTTGAGCTTCAATATAGATACTCCACTTTGATTATAGTTAAATCATGGCATAGTGACCGTCGAGAAATTATAGCTAGGTCTAAGTTGAAGCATTGGAAGTGAAACACTATTCGATAGAGAATTCGTCTCCTCGGTTGAATGAGTTTAGTATTACGGTCTATCGTCGAGAAAAAAGTCAAAATCTCTGGCCAAAGTAGTATGATTAATAATAAATTTTATTATTGAATCGAGGACTTTGTTTATGGACTAACCGAGTTAAATATGTATTATGTTGGAATTTGACCAAAACCAAATTCCATGAATCCTAAAGTGATATGGTGTTGATGAACTAAACTAGTTCAAATAATCGTTCCTAAAAGGTATCGTTTAAATTGTAAAATTGGATTTTACTGATGAGATATATAAGTGATGAATTCTATCAAACTTTCACATCTCTAGCTGAGGTGACATCTGAACTTTAGTATTTAATTGTTCGAATATTAAATGGTGACTGAGTTCACACCTGTGATTCAAGCAATTGAATCTGTTCAGTCTTTGAAACACCACTTAATTTAATTGGTTCATAATAGTTATGAATTAATTAAATAAATAAATGTTTATAAAATATTAATTTTTGTTGTAATTCTTTTTTGAGTTGTGTTAAGTAAATGGGGTAGCCTCTAGAAATGTTTTGGGTTCCATTAATAGTTAATTGGATACATATATAAATGTTATATGTGTGCCTATCGATATACAATCAATGTAAATTTTAATTTGATTTAGATTGAATTAATTACAAATTGGATTGAGTATTTAGTTAGTCCATTATGAGAACAACAGTGCCAGCCAAATAAGAGGCAAAAGAGGGAGAGTGATGTGAATCTAATTTTGAATTAGTAGGAGATATTTGTGGAAGACTTGATCTTCAAATTCTCCTATAAATGCAAGGCCAAATCTCATTTTTTTAGATGATTCTTTTGCCAACTCTCTTTCCTCTTTCTTACTTGTCATGGTCGAACATATCATCTCCCCAGACCAGCATTAGCTAACTCCATAAATCATAAATATATGGAACTACAACTATATTTAGTGTTGACGTATCGATTGCTAGCAACGGTGGTGCATATTTAGAAAATCTAGGAGACCAATAGATCAAGGTGTTAGTCTAAGGCATCGGTCTCTTTAGGTAAATTCTATAATAACAATATATGGTAGATATTCACATTTATAATGATTTTATATATGTGTTAATAACCCCCCCCTTTAATTATAAATGCATTAGGTATCATTAAACAAAAATATATGTCATTTTATAGATATAAATTTCGAGGAAAATATATATTCAAATAAGATTACTATTACTTATTATTACTTGAAATAATATTATCCTTTTATTTGCATAAATTTAAAATTTAAAACTAAATCCAATTTATCAAAGTGATAAATTGGCGGGTCGTTACAGACTCCCCTTCTTAAAAGAATTTCGTCCCTGAAATTACCCAAAACAGAAACCCAAAGATTTTGCCCAAAAATATTTATTTTTAAATTTATACTCATACGATGTATATAGATCACTTGTATACAATATCTGATTCAATCTTCTCTTCGAATTCACAACTTTACTTCCGAACTAGCACTGATCCTCCGTTCCTTTAGTGCGGACTCTGACCTGGCTTTTTGATCAGAACTTTAGTTCTTCCTTGCATAGCTCTCAACTATGATAGAAAACTCAAGCATCCAACCACAAACCCTCACCAATGTTCGCCGTCAAGAATTGAGTGATAAATCCTCCTTCGGGTTGGTGTAAACACTTCCAAGTTCTGCACTCGAATCTTATATCAAATTATGCGACGAAATAATCCACATACTTCATATGAATTTAATAATCTTTCCAAAATTCTTATGAAAATACATTCATAAAAATTTCATCTTTAATTCAAACTTTTATAATGATACTTCTTTATACATAACCATTTTACATTTTTATTTCCAAATATTTCTACTTAAAAACACATTTCTTTTCAAAAGATAAATATCTTTCTATTATAATACATTTCTAAACATATCTTAATGGTTTTTGAAAAAATCAATTTCAAAATAATTCATTAAATTTGATAAATTACCATAAACTACCTTTATATGTATATTCTCTATACTTATACCAGTTTTAATACTTAAAAAGTATTTGTATACTTATTCTAATGTTATAAGTATATTTAACAAGTTATTTTTTCTTACCTTTAAAATATAATCAAAGAGATTAATACAATTATTACCAAAACATTGTTATAATGAACTTCTCTTTTTATAACATGTTAATTATAATATCTTTTTATAAAATACTCAATACTTTTTATTATCTTTAAATCCCATTACTAAAGATCTAAATATACCCATAAGATTTCTTCCAAAGTGTCATTCAAGGGTTTAAAAATAAATGTTGCTAAAACATCATTTACTACAAACCAAAAACCATTCATTATTTTAAGGATCGGTACTAATGAGAAGTTAGGACAACATCATATTATAAATTCTCACATGCTTACATCATTTAAAAATTTCAAAGCTTGGGTCCAAAAAGAAAAATTCCCCTCCATTCCTTACACTAATACAATTCAAAACACCAAATCAAAAATATACATCCCATCCATACTCATACATACTAGAATTATCCTCAATTCCCTAAGCACTATTCCTATTCTTCCGAGTCCGAAGATAATGGTGGACTCCAACATATCAGGTCAATCATCACTTCATCTTCTCCTTCTTCATCGCTATCTAGTTCGTCATCGGCCTCATTGTCGTCCTCTTCCGGTATCTCTCCCATTACCAGGGGTAGCCATGGCTGGTTCCATGGGACATGTCCCACGTCGATTGGTATTCCAGAAATGACTCCTCCTCTTCTAACTCCTCCAAGCCTTGCACGTTTTCCTCCCAAGGGTTCTCAAATTCTTCGACCTCCTCCTCTTCTTCTTGTTATGTTGCTTCTTCATTCTTCCTTTCCATCTCATTCCAGTTTATGTATGAACTGGATGATTGCTCCTACTATACAACATGTTCCCCATCCATATCCCATACTGCATTGCTACATTCGCTTAATAAGATAACATCAGGGTCTTCCATCGGCTCTGATGCCACCTCCATGGGCTCTATTTCCTCTTCCATGGGTGCTGATTCTTCATCCATCAGCTCAATCTCTTCTATTGGTTCCAAAATGGAGCTAGTGGGATTTGCTATCCAATTCTCCCCCGAGGTCTGCCTGGGTTCATCGTCGCTAGAGATCATAATTACTTCTGGAGCTGGGGGTGGTATAAGCATTTCGGCTATAGGATATCCATCTTGACCCCTCCGAGTGTATAGGGTATATTCTCCTTCGATCGGAAACCCACCATTGCTAGGAGGATATTCTAGTTGCTTCTCTTTGTCGCTAGAGAAAACAATGAGGCTATCCTTCTTGCCTCAACTTGCTCTAGAAGACTCCCCATTCACGTAACTTCCCTTATACGGTTTCTACAAGGCAAACAATTATTCTTTTAGACACAAGTCGTAGGTAATTGCTAGCGTATTCTTAGGTAGAGAGGTTTGGTAAATACCTAGAAAATGTTTCGAGATTTATGTCTAAAGATAGTTTTTCAAATTCTTTGTATAAAATATTTCATTATTTCAAAATCTCTTTGAAAATTTTACCAAATTATTCTTTTCTTTTCAAATATATATACACACTCAAAACTCATTTCTAGGGCATTACTAACCCTATCTCTAATGAGTTACCCATCCTAGGGCATTACTAACCCTATCTCTGATGAGTCTTTTACCCCACCAAAGCCAAGGTTCTCGCTTAACCTAAGCTCCAATATGATGATTAAGGACCCGTTTCTTCGACTCTCGAAAATCGACACTAATTCATCCTCGGTATTCACATGCCGTAAATCCAAGTGCCGGAGAACCAGATTCTCAAGGGTAGAAAGAAAAATAAAGATAGAATAGAATCTCATATATATTATTCAACAAATAATCTTTACAGTGGAAATATAAATACATTTATCGGAGTTTAAAAAATGGACAGTTATAAATTCATGTCCTTACAAATGCGGAATACTATAGCATAAGAGTGTGGTGGAAATAGACCAAAATATTCAGAAAAAACTTCTAACTCCATGCTCGAGCTCCATCCGGATTTCTTCTAAACTAAACCTGACTACTAGGCTGCCCGAGAAAATTAGGGCACCCAGAGTTTAAGGGAAAGAAAAATAAACCCTAGGTCAGTCATGGGACTGGTGTGAGAACTCAAAAATACGTGTTTTGAAAAAAAAGGTATCTTATAAGACCACGCCATACATAAACACGGAACGGGTTTTTAGCTTATGATAACCAAATCTTTATTATGAAAAAATAAAGGATATTATTTTTAATGACATTCCTTCAAAAGCATTTGCAAGTAAACTTATCAATCTTAGCCAAAATAGTTACATTATTAAATTCTAGCATAGTAGCCACAAACGTGGGTTCTACAAACAAAATAGCAGACACTTATTGAAGAATGGATTTCCATACAAATGACCAGGTGAAGGGACTACCTTCCGGCAGCACATCTCTAGAGGAATGTACCGAGGCCTAACTGATGGTCCTCTACCAACACAAGACCGCCCTACCTCTTCCTAGGTAGTACCGAATATGTCATCACCCTGGTCGTTACCGACCTATCCGGGGGCCCTCACAGCGTTCATCCACAGTAATTTAAGTCCCGAATGTCATAACAGGACTAAATATTTCTAGAAGGGGATGATCATATCCTAATGGTTGCGAACCACATAGCCTTGCCGCATCTACCCTGTTTCGGCCATTCACGGGTGTGAGGCTTGAGGTAATGATTACCTTTTTACTTTGCATTTTTCACTTTGAATGCCACATTGCCATTCCATCGATCACTATTGACTTCCATAAACATACAACCTTCGAGCTCATACGTCTCAAAGAAGGGTGTTAAGCTAGGAGAAGTTGCCTTCTCCGCCACCAAACAGATGTATATTTATAAAAGTCGATGATGAAATATCAAGAATGCAATGTCACATCCGTCCATACAAGTTTGTTCTGAGACTGAACGAAATCGAAGGCACCCTCCTACCACATCCTGTCGGGAATTATCCCTAGGATTAGTAGCGATAAAGTCCTTGTAACTCAAAGAGTTTCAGAAATGAAGGGACCACTGCTACTTTAGTATTTGGGAGCTAACAAGAATTATCAGCAAGCAGTCCTTCCACCCCGAACTTCTTCGGTCTTCATTTGCTTTATCAAGTCTTCATTTTTTGAATGCATACATTGGTTCGAAGTGGTTTTCGGATAGGCATTACCCAGATCCGACCCCGGTTCCTTTGATCCAATCATCGATAAAAAAGAGGGTCCGTGAATAGTGAATCATTCTTTAACTTATTAAGTTCTTTTATCAAAATCTCTCATGGATATATATATTTCTAAAACATTCATTCCGGTATATATGGAATCATTAAACCTCTCTTATCACATCTTTTGATTACTAATACCCTTTTTAAACTTGGAATAATTCAAAATCTTTTCATTTTCACTTAGGAAAATATTTCCAAATCATTTCATTAAATCTTAACAAAAATTTCTTAACTCAAAAATTCATAATTTTGATTGAGTTAAAACCATGTTATCTAGGATGTCATTCCAAAACCAGTAAATATTAAGTGAGCAGAATCTATAGAAATCATCTAATTCTACTTAATATCAATTCCCGTGTTCAAAAAATAATATGGACGGAATAATAGTGAAATCACCTTTTAAATTCCATAAATAGTACGAGTTCCCTCTTCGGGCTTTAACAACGAGTATAAGAAGATCATCTTTATAAAATCAAAGTTGAAAATTTAGATCTTTTATACTTAACTCGTTTCCGATATTTTGATCTTATATATCCCTCGCCCAGGGAAGAGGCCAGGTGAGCTAGGGCATTGGTTGCTCCTGAACATCTCCTTAATTTAAGCATCTCACATCCGGATCTCACAAATAGAAAAATCCAGTCTATTCTTCAGCTTTTAGAGCAAAGATTAAACCACTTAATTTGTAATAGCTTTTCTTTACATCGTTTATTTAAACTTTCTTAAATAAGCTAGAAAACCTCCAATCATTATTAAAACACTTAATTATCCTTTTGAAAACATTCATTAAATATTTGGAAAATAATTGTTAAGTTTAAAGCTATATTTCAAAGGTTATAGAAAAGTTCTGCGGAAAAGTGCTGCGAAAAGTGCTCTTTTAAGTTATATTGATCAAAATGAATTTTCTATCATTTGGCATTTCATTTTATAAATCAAATCACTTTTAAAATTTTTAAAAGATTTATTCCTAATTTTAAACAATTTTAAAATATCATTTTCAAAGAAATCTAGTTTTGGATCCCGAACTACAAAACCGAGATTTTTCAAAAAGCTTGTTTACTCATATCTCAAAATCTACTTATCAAAATCTCGATTTTCTTTCTTCGTTGGAAAACTATGGATATAATAGTTCGGAAAATTCTTATCTCGAAGAATTCCAAGCTATATTCCATATTTTACACTTGTTTGACATTTATGGCGCGAAATCGCAAACAAACATTACGTGACGCGCCTATTTTTGACTAAATTTTGAATTCTCATTCAAACATCACCAAAACACTGTTAAATGTTTATAAAACATTTCAAACTCATTTAAAATCATTTTTAAAGAGGTTTAACATTCCATACACACCATTTCATTAATTCAAGGAAAGTGATTTCCTTTGTGCTTATCGACGTGTATTTCCGTGACTTGCATATATATTCAACATTCATATTTAAACAACCAAAATTGATGATCAAAGCATATTAAACATCCACTGCAAACATTATATCATCATCCAAAATATAATATAATAGTTTAGGAGTTATCACCTTCATTTTCCCTTCGAGCTAATAGAAAATCGGCTATAGCTTCACTATCATGAAATTAAACTCCACGAAATCGAGCTTTGGATCCTTGAAGTGGCCTGGCCTAGCCTTGCTGCTCATGGCCTAGGTGGTGTGGGGTGGTGGTCGTGGACTTTGGAAGAGTAGAGGAGGTGTTTAGAACTAGTTTTGAAGTGGATCGATATTATAAACTAGTGTATACATTTTCCTCTTTTATTTGATATATTTTTTCTAACATTTCTAATATATTTTTTTATAAATAAGAAGCCATTAAAGAGGCTCTTAGAAAGATTGAAAAGAAGAAGAAGAAAAAGTGAAATGACATTAGGATTTTTGTGAGAAGAGGGGTGGTATTTATAGAAAAACCTTAAAATAAAATATTATATTGCACAATTACCTAAATACCCCTAGCCCACACCCCTCCCTAGCCTCTAGCGCACGGCTTCCCCCCCAAACCCATGTGATGGTAGATGTGAGGTGATGGTGTGGTGCGATGAAGTGATGTTTGCTTTATGGTTACTTAAAGGTTAAGTTTAGGAATTATTAAACCATTTTTGTAATATATATATATATATATATATGTATGTATGTATTTATGGATGTATGTGCATGTTATCAAGTGCATGCGACATATATATGTATGTACATGTAGGTGCATAACTCTTCGAACGTCTTCGAACAACCTTTGTTCGTTAAATGGTTAAAATACGGAGAACCGATTATCAGTCACATTTTCACTTATTTACTAACGTACATATATTTGTAAACGAAATTCAAAAATAAATTTCTTATCATTTTAAACTAATTAAAATGATCACAATTAATTTATAAAACCATATAAATTAATATTAAAAATTATTTACAAAAATTGCCATTATACCGATAAAGCGATGTCCATTTTTCCTTATATTTTCAAACTAAATATATATCTTTATAAAACTATTATAAATGATTCATTATCACTTTATAACTATTCAAAATGAATTATCATCATTTAAAATAATTATTTGGATAATTAAAATAATTATTAAATCATTAAATCTCAATTTAAATTAAATAAATCAATTATTAAAATAAAATGTCATTTTATAGATATAAATTTCGAGGAAAATATTTATTCAAAATAAGATTACTATTACTATTATTACTTGAAATAACATTATCCTATTATTTTCATAAGTTTAAAAATAAATCCAAGTTATAAAAGAGATAAATTGGCGGGTCGTTACAGACTTCACTCCTTAAAAGAATTTCGTTCCCGAAATTACCCAAAACAAAAACCCAAAAATTTTGCCTAAAAATATTTATTTTTAAATTTATACCCATACGATGTATATAGATCACTTGTATGCAATATCTGATTCGATCTTCTCATTGAATTCATAACTTTACTTCCGAACTAGCACTGATCCTCCGATCCTTTAGTGCAGACTCTGACCTGGCTTTCTGATCAGAACTTTAGTTCTTCCTTGCATAGCTCTCAACTATGATAGAAAACTCAAGCATCTAACCACAAACCTTCATCAATGTTCGTCGTCAAGAATTGAGTGATAAATCCTCCTTCGGATTGGTGTAAACACTCAAGTTCCATACTCAAATCTTAGATCAAATTATGCGACGAAATAATCCACATACTTCGTATGAATTTAATAATCTTTCCAAAATTCTTATGAAAATACTTTCATAAAGATTTCATCTTTAATTCAAACTTTTATAATGATACTTCTTTATACATAACCATTTTACATTTTTATTTCCAAATATTTCTACTTAAAAACACATTTCTTTTCAAAAGATAAATATCTTTTATTATAATACATTTCTAAACATATCTTAATGGTTTCTAAAAAACTAATTTTCAAAATAATTCATTAAATTTGATAAATTACCATAAACTGCCTTTATATATATATATTCTCTTTATCTATACCAGTTTTAATACTTAAAAAGTATTTATATACTTATTCAAATGTTATAAGTATATTTAACAAGTTTTTTTTCTTACCTTTAAAATATAATCAAAGAGATTAATACAATTACTACCAAAACATTGTTATAATGAACTTCTCTTTTTATAACATGTTAATTATAATATATTTTTATAAAATACTCAATACTTGTTATTATCCTTAAATCCCATTACTAAAGATCTAAATATACCCATAAGATTTCTTCCAAAGTGTCGTTCAAGGGTTTAAAAATAAATGTTGCTAAAACATCGTTTACTACAAACCCAAAACTATTCATTAATAACTTTAAATATTTATTTTAAAGATCGGTACTAATGAAAAGTTAGGACAACATCATATTATAAATTCTCACATGCTTACATCATTTAAAAATTTCAAAGCTTGGGTCCAAAAAGAAAAATTCCTGTCCCTTCCTTACAGTAATACAATTCAAAACATCAAATCAAAAATATACATCCCATCCATAATCATACATACTAGAATTATCCTCAATTCCCTAAACACTATTCTTATTCTTCCTAGTCCAAAGATCAATGTGGACTCCAACATCCTTGATATTTCAGGGGAAAAATAATTAAAAAGGAATTAAAATAAAGATCTAATGAGATTTATAAAATGGGAAACAATTTGTACAGTCAATTAAGAGGGAGAGTATAATCTCTCAAAAAGTGTAATGTATACACACAAACAACAAAAATGGAAATTTTGCAATGCAATTAATTAATAGGAATAATTAATGAATGCTGATTTATTTTCTGACATGGCGGTTTTCTATTGGACTGAGTGATGTGGTTTTTGATTTCCTAGCAATCTATTGGTCCAGTGACATGTATGAGCTAGAGTGGATAACCATGAGGTGTTCGAATGAACATGATTTAACCTAGGAAAATCTAATGGATTATATGCACTCACACTATCTATAAATAAACCATCTAACCTAAAACCTAATCTTTTATTCAGCCGTCGCCATAAGTCTATAGAAAAATTTGTGTGTATTCTTCTTCCCCCTTTTTCCACTAAATAAATAATTCTCTTCCAAATCAAATTAAAAATATATATACGAGTTATTTGAAGAATTTCGAAGAATTTAAAACGAGGAAGATAAGAAGAAGAAAAGCTTTTCAAATTTATACAAGCTCAAGTGCCAGGTGAGTGGGAATTAATATGAAATAGAAAAATAAAGCAGTTTAATTTTAGTTCTTTTCTGGCACGATAATATGAATTAATTTCTGTTAATAATTGAGGTTTGATGCAAATTATTGTAACTTCTTCTTCTACTACTTCTCAATTCTAATTCATATTTAGCTTAAAATATGGAACGTATAAATTTCTTATTCACGTTTTATGGCGTAAATGAGATTGGTTTAATTAAATTGAATTAGAATTGTTATTCAATTTTTAATGGCATAACTGGTTAGTTGGGTAAATTCAGAATATGTTCTTTGAATAAAATTGGAAATTTGGTTGGTATAATTACATAATTCTGAATATGGTTATGGAATAAAATTGGGAATTTTAATTGGTATTATGTGTTTATTCCATATGCGGCCTTAAATGTAAAAAGTGGAATTTTATGCAATTAAATGGTTTGAGGCTATTGGATAAATCTTTGTACAGATTAAATCTCTAAAAAGGAGAACGTAAATTAGGGTGGAAATGTGAATTAAATGGACCCTAAAGGCAAGTATAAATCTGTAACAAAATGGTATATAACGTACAGACAAACCATACGGATTGAAAGGACGTGAAATTGAAACACCATTTATGTAAGCAAAAGTAAATTTGTGAAATAACCAAATCGGAAGTAAAAATGGCATAAGAAATATTAATGGAAATAGAAAGTATGTAAACTGTAATTATAATATTAATTAATCTGGAAGCGATTTGATAGGCAGACCTTTTAAAGGTCTGGATAAGTGTTTCATGCAGTTAAGACCAAAATATAGTTTTGGCTGTACGTACTAGGAGCGGGCAAGTAGGTTCGGAAGGATGTTTGTTACCTTTCCTAGGTTGCTAGTATGTAGGATAGATAGCATCCGCAATCGTAGGTTTCTTCAGGCAGATCAACGTGGACGAAACAGGACAAGTGTTCTCCGACGTAGGCTTCTTTAGGCAGATCGTTGGAGGATTTTGCGCAGCCAACCTAGCTATAGGCGCTCTTTCGGAGGACCGACACTTTGGATAGAGGCAAGTCCACGTTGGTGATTGAGGAGACAGGAGGACAGGAGTCCAGTTTGGTGGAGCCTGAGCGCAACTTCGGGGTCCTACAAGGTTGTTTGAGTCGGCACCGGTCAGACGTAAGAAGCATTTAATCACAGTGCACGGATGAAGAGCATGACTTTCACGCTGTAGCACGTGGATGGACAGTCATAGTGCACGGGTGAAGAGCATGACTTTCACGCTGTAGCACGTGGATAGGTAAGGACAGCAGGTCCGATAGGCCGATCGACGTTTAGTATTACTGCATGGTTGACTTCCCTAAAGTAACTATGGACTTCGGCTTCTTAGGAGCTGTATCTAATAAGGATTCACTGCATTGTATTATTCACCCTCTGCGATATCCGGGGAAGACCTGGAATTAAACTGTTTATTCTTTTTTGCTTCATTTTATTTCTCATTCACCAAGCTTTATGTCTGACCCATTCCTATTTTTCCTATTTTCCCAAATCACAGGAAGACAGTTTAGCAACTATTGGGATTTAGTAAAAAGGCAAGTTTCACTCCTAGGTTCAACACTATTAGGGAAAGTAGCCTAATCCTAGTTAGTAACTATATGTTGAATACTTTATCATTATTGCTCTGTGAGATTTTATAAACATTACTCTGACTTGCCTTTGTTATTGGCAGGATACTAAACCAGCAATTCGTGCTTTATTGGACTTGGATTTTCGTTTCATCGAAAATTTAAGCCTACTTGGGTGCGGGTGGTTACACTTCTCCTTCTTCATCGCTATCTAGTTCTTCGTCGGACTCATTGCCGTCCTCTTCCGATATCTCTCTCATTACCTGGGGTAGCCATGGCTGGTTCTATGGGACATGTCCCATGCCGGCTGGTATTCTAGAAATGACTCCTCCTCCTTCTAACTCCTCCAAGCCTTGCACGTTTTCCTCCCAAGGGTTCTCAAATTCTTCGACCCCTCCTCTTCTTCTTGTTCTGTTGCTTCTTCATTCTTGCTTTCTATCTCGTTCCAGTTTATGTGTGAACTGGATGATTCCTCCTGCCATACAACACGTTCCCTATCCATACCCATACTGCATTGCTACATTCGCTTAATATGATAGCATCGGGGTCTTCCATCGGCTTTGATTCTTCCCCCATGGGCTCTATTTCCTCTTCCACGAGTGCTGATTCTTCTTCCATCGGCTCAATCTCTTCTATTGGTTCCAAAATGGAGATAGCGGGATTTGCTATCCAATTCTCCCCCGAGGCCTGCCTGAGTTCATCGTCGCTAGAGATCATAATTACTTCTGGAGCTGGGGGCGGTAGAAGCATTCCGACCATAGGATATCCATCTTCACCCCTCCGAGTGTATGAGGCATATTCTCCTTCAATCAGAAAAACCACCATTGCTAGGCGGATATTCTGGTTACTCCTCTTTGTCACTGGAGAGAACAATGAGGCTATCCTTCTTGCCCCAACTCGCTCTAGAAAACTTTCCGTTTGCGTAACTTCCCTCATACGGTTTCTACAAGGCAAACAATTATTCTTTTAGACACAAGTAGTAAGTAATTGCTAGCGTATTCTTAGGTAGAGAGGTTTGGTAAATCCCTAGAAAATGTTTGAAGATTTATGTCTAAAGATAGCTTTTCAAATTCTTTGTATAAAATATATCATTATTTCAAAATTTCTTTGAAAATTTAACCAAAATATTCTTTTCTTTTCAAATATATATACACACTCAAAACTCAATTCTAGGGCGTTACTAACCCTATCTCTAATGAGTTACCCATCCTAGGGCATTACTAACCCTATCTCTGATGAGTCTTTTACCCCACCAAAGCCAAGGTTCTTTCTTAACCTAAGCTTTGATACCACGATCGAGGACCCATTTCTTCGACTCTCGAAAATCGACACTAATACATCCTCGGTATTCACATACCGTAAATCCAAGTGCCGGAGAAGCGGATTCTCAAGGGTAAGAAAGAAAAATAAAGATAGAACAGATTCTCCTATATATTATTCAACAAATAATCTTTACAGCGGAAATTTAAATACATTTATTGGAGTTAAAAACATGGACAATTATAAATTCCCATCCTTACAAATGCGGAATACTATAACACTAGAGTGTGGTGGAAATAGACAAAAACCTTCAGAAAAAACTTCTAACTCCATGCTCGATCTCCATCCAGATTTCTGAAACTAAACCTGACTACTAGACTGCTCGGGAAAATTAGGGCACCTAAAGTTTAAGGGAAAGGAAAATAAACCCTGTGTAACGACCCACCTTTTTGGACGGTTCAAATCGACAATAAACCACACATGTCAGACTCAAACCATCCAAAAGGGAGGATTGTTAATGGGGTAAATAAGAAAAAAAAGAAAAAGGGAAAGAAAAAAACAAAACATAGAATCTCGCAGCGGAACGACAAAATATAATAATCAAATAAACAGTTCATGAAGCTGTTTTGCAAATAACATTTGATTACACTTTTACAAATTCAAATCAGAGTTATACATACATCATAAATAAACAAATAATGCAGTGGAACACAGAATGTAGTCGAATAATAAATAGCAATAATATACTGAATCTTCATCTTTGTCCACCAGAAAATAGTCTTCAACACTGAAAAACTCAGGCTGACCCGAGCATAATGAAAACCAATACACTCGAGTCAGAACTAAAAAAATTCCTATGTAAGTCAAATCAATCAAATAAAAATATGAGTGCAATGGCTTCAGAGATGTTACAGGATTTTTCATCTCCTATCAAGTGTACAACGTGAGTGCAATAACTTACGAGATTTCAAATAATTCGAAATACCAATTTTAACCACTTTATTTAAAATAAATCCGAAGTTTAAATTAAAAACTTAAACTTTTTAAATAATTCAGTTTCAATAAATAATTCAAATTCAAGAAATTGTATGGGTATATATCATTTAAACCCATAATTTAAATGTCTTAATTATCCAATTCTAAAATGATTCAGAGGACCATTTAAATGATGTCAATAATATATAAGGTGATAACATGGACATGTTAAAATAAATAAACAACCATACATCCAACATATCAATCAATAAGCATCAATTTCAAACAACATCCAAATCAACCAATATATTTCAACATATAATAGTTATCAATATTGGGGTTTAACTATCAATTAAATTCCAATATAAAATTAAATGTCAATTCAGATTCAATATCAATTCAAATGTCAACTAAAATAAACAAACAAAAAAAAAATTATATATCACATCATATATTTTATTTAACTTGTAATGGAATTTATAGTATTGCGTGAGTGGGTTTAATCACTCACCTTTGATTTATAGCCAATTGAAAATCAAATAAAAGCCTAAAATTTTCAACGGTCTCTAAATTCAACAAAACTAGTTTCATATTGTTCGGAATTTTGATATGAACCCAAAGGAAGAAACCACGCATTAATCGGAGTTCATATGCGGAAGATATTCAAGTTATAAGAATATTATGGAAATGAAATAGAAAACCATGTACACACATTTTAATAATAAAATAAAACAAGTTAGTTACTCGCATTAAGAATTTTGAAACCTGCTCATGTTTTTAAATTTTGGAGAATCAACGGAAAAAAGAAATGACACGATGGCTCACACATGGAGGAAGGAGGCTTTAGGAAATGGATTTGTAAACAAATGGAAAAGATTGGCTTCATGAAAATAAGTTGCTCACATTTGTTTGTTTGTTTTTTCTTTTTTTTAGAAGAGAAAGAAAACTTTAGGCAAAAGAAATAATGGAAGCACGTTTTGGAAATGGAAAGTTAGAGGAAGAGATTTATGAAATAGGAAACGAATAAGGGTAAAGCACGTTCGGAAATTGGAATATGAAAGGGAAGGATACAAGAAGAGGTAAATTTGCAAAATAAAAGAGCCTAACATGCAGGTAATTAACAAAAGATGAAAGACACATGTTAGAATTTGATAAGACATGTTTACATGGCAAGCAAATCTTTTGGTATAAAATTTCAAAATATGTGCTACCTCAATTAGTTTCATCAACACACATGAAACATTTCAAGGCAAGGCTCGCGTGTAAATAAATAAAACTTACTGGAAAACCAAAAGAGGCATGTATTTAATAAAAGAAAGTAATAATAAAATAAATGAAAGTGACGATTTAAATTTGAGAACGTAGACCGTACATAGAAATCACAAATCTAATATACTAAAAAAATAGTTCATTTTAACATATTTTATTAACCCTAATATGCTCAAATTTACACACATATGTATTTTTATTTAGTACACAGTAAATAAAATTAAACACTGCAATTAACATAATGAGGACTGCCACCCCACACATTAAAAGATGAACTGAGACTCCAAAGTCAAATTTGAAACGGAATAAATTTCCCATGTAAATATGCTAACTATTCCAAATCAAAAATTTAACCAAACCTTCAAGTTGTTTTCTTACCATTTTATTATTGTTATTTTTTTATAAATTAAATTCAAATCAAGTTTGAATATTTTAATAAATCAAATATTCCAACTAGAAACATACAACAAAAATTCAATTCTTTGTTTTAATGAAATTAAATTTACATTCACAAATGAAATATTCACTTTATTTGATAAAAATATCCTTTTCAAGAAACCAATCCTTTTCTTTTATTTTTATTGAAACATATTTCTTTTTATTACACATTAATTTACAATTAACACCTCCCCCTTTAAAACCAACTTATATTTAAAGACTATCCCATTAAAGAGTCACTGAAATAATACTTCGTACAACCACGTCGTTTCTTTATCAATTGATTTCCTATTATCATTTTATTTGTAACAAATTTAAGTACTTACAATTTGAATGTAATATTTCTCATTGAAATTCTCATTATATTTTTAACACAAAACGTAAGTTGCACATATCATTAATTAATTACCGTTTACTTCTATTTCTTATTAATGGCAAGATATAATTACTATTAATTACAATAATTCTCAAAACATGCCCTAATACAGGGAAGATAATTAATCCAACTTTTTTCCTTTGAAATCTAATTTTCCATGTTAAACCAAATATCTATGTACTAAATTAATTCCAACATTTAATTACAACTGTAATAAAACCCGTTCATTATATATTTAAATTCCAAACAAATTCTTTTATTTTGATTTACATTGTTATTATTAAATCAACTATTCCCTTATGAAATTGATTAACATAAGTTTTCATTTTATTACACTCATCACTCAATAGTTAACGTTTCTTCTTATATCAATTGTAATATTTCAATTACATTAATTCTCCATTAATTACCAAATAAATTTCTAATGGATTTAATAATAAGATACTAAATAAAACAATGGTTATACATTAATAATCCATATCTATTAACTTATTGTTTACAAACAAAGGTTAATAAATTTACGTACAAAATAATTGATTTCATACTCCATATTAAAACCAATTGCAATTAATAACATATGATTACATCAATTTATACATCATTTATTCTATTCCTTATTAACCTTTATTATTTAAATTGATTGAAATTACGTTAACATATTATAGTAGTCAATTGCATTTAATCAATATTAGCAAATTATATGTTAATACGTGTTACCATCTTTTATCTCATTAAAATTAGTTGTTTTAAGATTTATCTTAGGGTCAAAATTTCTAATCTAATAAGATTCAATTTAATAAATCATAAATTTTAATTTCTGAAAATATTAAAGTCCAAAACCTTATTAAATTTAATATTTTTAATTATCAAAAATACAGGTTGTTACACCCTGGGTCGGTCATAGGACTGGTGTGAGAACTCAAAAATACGTGTTTTGAAAACAAAAAGGTATCTCATAAGACCACGCTGCACATAAAAACGGAACGGATTTTTAGCTTATGATAACCAAATCTTTATTATGAAAAAATAAGGGATATTATTTTTAATGACATTCCTTTAAAAGCATTTGCAAGTAAACTTATCAATCTTAGCCGAAATTGTTACATTATTAAATTCCAGCATACTAGCCACAAATGCGGGTTCTACAAACAAAATGGCAGACACTTATTGGAGAATGGATTTCCATACAAATGATCAGGTGAAGGGACTACCTTCTGGCAGCACACCTCTAGAGGAATGTACTGAGGCCTAACTGATGGTCCTCTACCAACACAAGACCAGCCTACCTCTTCCTAGATAGTACCGAATATGTTGCCACCCCGGTCATTACCGACCTATCCGAGGGCCCAAAATAGCATTCATCCACGGTAATTTAAGTCCATCCAAAGTATTTCCGTGACTTGCATATATATTCAACATTCATATTTAAATAACCAAACTTGATGATCAAAGCATATTAAACATCCATTGCAAATATCATATCATCATCCAAAATATAATATAATAGTTATCGAGTTCCCACCTTCATTTTCCCTTCAAGCTAATAGAAAATCGTCTATAGCTCCGCTATCTTGAAATTAAACTCCACAAAATCGAGCTTCGGACCCTTGAAGTGGCTCGACCTAGCCTTGGTGCTCACGGCCTAGGTGGTCTGGGGTGGTGGCCGTGGACTTTGGAAGAGTAGATGAGATGTTTGGAACTAGTTTTGAAGTGGATCGATATTATAAACCAGTGAATACATTTTCCTATTTTATTTGATATATTTTTTCTAACTTTTCTAATATTTTTTTTATGAATAAGAAGCCATTAAAGAGGCTCTTAGAAAGCTTGAAAAGAAGTGGAAGAAGAAGTGGAATGATATTAGGATTTTTGTGAGAAGAGGAGTGGTATTTATAGAAAAACCTTAAAATAAAATATTTTATTGCATAATTACCTAAATACCCCTAGCCCACACCCCTCCCCTAGCCTCTAGTGCATGGATTCCCCCCCCAAATCCATGTGATGGTTGATGTGAGGTGATGGTCTGGTACAATGAAGTGATGTTTGCTTTATGGTTACTTAAAGGTTAAGCTTAGGAATTATTAAATAATTTTTGTTTTATATATATATGTACGTATTTATGTATGTACGTTCATGTTATCTTGTGCATGTGACATATATATGTATGTACATATAGGTGCATAACTCTTTGAATGTCTTTGAACAACTTTTGTTCATTAAATCGTTGAAATCCGAAGAACCGATTATCAGTCACATTTTCACTTATTTATTAACGTACATATATTTGTAAACAAAATTCAAAAATAAATTTCTTATCATTTTAAACTAATTAAAATGATCACATTTCATTTATAAAACCATATAAATCAATATTATAAATTATTTACAAAAATTGCCATTATACCGATAAAGCGATATTGATTTTTCCTTATATTTCCCAATAAAAAATATACCTTTATAAAACTATTATAAATGATTCATTATCACTTTATAAATATTAAAAATGAATTATCATCATTTAAAATTATTATTTGGATAATTAAAATAATTATTAAATCTTTAAATCTTAATTTAAATTAAATAAATTAATTATTTAAATACAATGTCATTTTATCGATATAAATTTCAAGGAAAATTTTTATTCAAAATAAGATTACTATTACTTATTATTACTTGAACCAATATTATCCTTTTATTTGCATAAATTTAAAAATAAATCACATTTATCAAACCGATAAATTGGTGGGTCGTTACAAAATATCCTTAAAACCATCTCAATCTTGCTATATTGGAAAACATTTCCATATACTTGTATTAACGCTATAAGCATATTCACAAATCATTTTATTTTCAACACTTAGAAAAATATTTCTCTATACTTATATCAATGGTATAAGTATAGTTAATAACACTACCATTTGGAGACACGCAAATATATTTCTATAACTATACAACTCCATAGTTCGTACACCTCCAGATGGGTGTTAAGTATAGGAAGCAATGCTCCTACACCACCAAGCCTTTAGTACGATCATAAGAACCAATTCGTGTATTTCACGATGGAAGGTCAAAACATCATTTATTGGGTCGAAACGAATGTTGTGTAAACCATCGTTACGACAACCTAAAAACATTAGTATAGGGATTCGATAAATTATATATATATATATATATATATAATCCCGTATGCTATATAAAATATTTCCTTTCAGGAATCATTTACTATAACAATAGTGTTATAGTCCATACCTTCCGTACTTCTCTAAAAACGTCTACTACAACAATAAATGTTGAAATCTATGTTTTCTATACATATCACATCTTTTTAAAACATTTTCAAACTATTAAATTCCATTTGGAATTATTACTTCCAAAACCTTTACTTTTAAAACATAAATTATTTTTAAAAGCCATTAACTCCATCAAAATATCACTTTCAAACATTCCTTTAAATAAAAATCCATATTTAAATCTTAACATAGGTTATTTCCATATTTGTAAAACTATTTTTGTAAATCTCAATTCGATTTTATAAAACTTCTATTTTATAAAATTCCTTTATTTACAAAATTCTATATATAAATCCACTCGTTTATAAAAGCCGATTTACTATCAAAATCCATTTCTTTATAAATCAAATCTATTTATAAAATCCATTTATTTATAAACCAAATTTATTTATAAAATCCATTTATAAATCCATTTCCGAAATAAACTTCAAATCCATTTACTAAACATTTATAAATTCCAATTATAAATCTATTTCTTTATTTATAAAACATTACTTATATAAATCATTTTTATAAACTTATTCAAAATCTCTATTTAAAAACACTTTACAAAATAGTAAATCGAAAATACAAAAAATCGTACTTTTATTTATTTTAAAACAAATTCCTTTCTTTTAATAATTCAACAATTATTAAAACATATTTATACTTTCAAAATCACTTTGAAATCCTTTTTAAATCAAAATCATCATTTTAGCATTTCAAAATATAAAAAATAAGGCCTGGTGCTACTAAAGCACTAAATAAGTCAAATCATATCACAATCAATAATAGGGCATCCAACACATCATATATCAGCATATATATGAAAAGTTAATCAACAGTGGTGAGGAATCCTGTTGGATCCCTCCAACATGTCCTTCTACATTGCAAACATCATATAATCATAAAAATATAAATCAACCGCTTCGAGGCGGGATTCATATACAAAGGGTCATCCGCTCTTATACGGGAATGTAATAGGGTCTCATCCGCTCCAATAGGCGGGAATATATATGCAAACTAACTAATAAGTATAGTATATTTTCCGAATGAGCAACAAACAGCATATATAATTTATTCCCACTTATATAAAAATATAAGCAGGTCAGAGAGGTGAGTTTACTCACCAAAATGCCAGAAATCGCCAAAGTGCTCCGATTTGATTTAATATTGAACGGTCATTCAGTTTAACTCAAAATTACTACTAGCTCCGAATTCGTCCAATCCAACTCCATAGCATAGTATTCGCTGATACGAACGCAACACAACTTGTCGTGCTCGAGACAGACATCGTACGAGAAAGTTACGGATTAATTAACATTCGATATAATTAATTTGAAATTAACTTAATAAATTAACATTTAAAACTTTTACACCTTTCTCGTTCTTCCCCTTCCCTCCCTCTATTCACGTGCATTTTCAGGCTCACGCGATTATTTTTATTTCGTGTTCAAATGTTCGATCTCTCTCCCAACCGTACGGCGCCACTCCCCCATGCTCGTGGGCCACCTCTCTACCGAGCCGCCCTCCTCCTTACCACGCCTGGCCTTGCCTTTTGCACGCGCGTACACAAGATGAACCCAAAAAACTACTGTTCGAACGCGGGACGATTTCGCTTACGTTCAGCAACGATTCGACGATCCAGCCGTTGGTTAAGCTCGTATGGCCGTGCTCTACGTTTTGTTAGTTGAAGTCGAAGGCTAATTTTGCCTCTAGAGGCTCCGATGAACCATGGCAGAATGATTTGGTTATTGTTTAATGGCAGCTGAGAAAACCTAGCTAGGGTTTTAAGCAAATGAAAATAGTTGATGGCCTTTTATAGGAAATTAAACTCGGCACTATTCATCTGCAAAAATTTCGAACTCCAAACGAAGCGTGCCACCTGGCATTCTATATGTTTACCCTTATTCCGAATACAATGGAATATATATCAGAAGCCAATTCCATCATATACGGAAGATAGCTTTCCAAAATCAAATTATATTAACTTAAATCCCTTTAATTAAATTCTACACGTTTCGAATTCGTCGACCAAACGGTACGTCCAATCGACATGAAATTCGACAGCATATAATAATTCACTATTACGGATCCGATGAAACTGGTTTCATCGAAATCCGAGACAGTACCCTAAAAAAGACTATTTTTACACGTTAATTAAAACAAGTAATTTCCAAAACCAATTTAATCACTTTTAAATCCAATTTACAAGTTTACTATCTTCCTCCTAATTTAAATAGATGTTAAATGAACTTTAGAAATCGTTTTTATTCACATTAAATTCAAGGCTTCATGTAACGACCCGTAATTTTCGATAATTAAAAATAGTTAATTTAATAAGGTTTTGTGATTTAATAAAAAGAATATAACTGGAATGAAATGTAATAGTATTAATTTAAGGTAATTGATAACTGTTTTGAATGTAATTCCAATTAATTGAAATGATTAAAAAGTTATAATTGGTTATAGATTGTAAATTTATTGTAATAATGTGTATATTAATTGATAATTGAATTAAAAGAGTAATTGATAATTTAAAGGTTGTATTAATTAATGAAATAAAGTGTAATGAATTGTAATTGGATAGAATTGGTATTGTGTAAGTTGTTATAAAATTTGGTTGTAAATAATAAACTTATAAATGTGATTAAAATTTAATGGTGACAATTATTATATGTTACCTATTTATTTAATCTGCTGAATTAAATTTGAAATCAATTACAAATTTAATGTAATTAAATAACACGTTAATATGAGTTAAGATGATAACTGCAAATTATGAATGTAATAAAAGGTATAGAAATGTTAACTATATTCACAAGGCAATAATTGATTTAATAAAAGGAGTGAAACAAAGATAAATTAATTTATTGAGATTTTATATTATAATGAAATTGACAAAAATTCAATGTAATTGAGATACTGCAACTAATATGGTAAAAGATGATAATTGTAGAACATTAGTGTAATAAGATATAAACAAATGTTAACTATGTCTATAGAGTAATAATTGATTGAATAAAAAGATTGAAATCAAATTTACTCAATTTATTGGAATTAAATATATACTTAATTGGATTTAATTACAGTTGAAATTGAACACTGTAACTGGTGTTATAATTAACACTGAATTGATAGGTAAATTTGTTTTAAATAATTGTAAATGTCTAAGTAATCAAAAATGATAAAAAAAATTAGTTATTAAAAGTGGAATTAAAAAGTGATTTAATTAATTTAATATTAAATTATTTAATTAATGTGAAAATAGCCATTTTGGCCACTGTCTCAGATTTCGACGAAACTAGTTTCATCGGATCCGTAACGGTGAATTATTGTACGATTTCAAGTTTCGTAGCGATCAGACTTGTCGTTTTATCGTACGGACTCGAAACGCGTAGAAATCAATTTAATTAAATTTAATTGAAATCAATTTGAAATAAGCTGATTTTAAGCTAACTTCTTTATACAATGAAATTATGACTTGAAACCTGTTCCATTAAATTTAGTATTATCGAAAACGTCCATTTTGATATATGGGATGACCCACTTTCGTTTCAGAAGCGAAACGGGCTTTTCGGGTCGTTATTGTCAATTCGAACCAGTTCGATATGTTATTCATTCTTATCGGGCTTCGTTAGTATATAATAGTTTTGTCCAAACCCTAGCAGCCTTTTTCCCCATTACTGTACGTACGATTCTATCTACTTCCCTCTTTCTTTAATGGCATAAACAAATTCCAATTCCAAAAGCTACAATTCAATCTCCAAACAAATTTCAAAAATCAAACTCCTCCGAACCATATCAAATTATATACCGTTTCAAAGCTCTTGATGAGTGTAATCCACTAGTGTAATTCGTTTTTGTAATCGAATCACCGTTTGTCCAAAAATTAGTGATTTGTTCTCAGCCGTTCATAGGCCATGGCCTCATTTAGCGGTGGATCGTCGACGATGGCTTGATCGGAGAGCATTTGCACGTAGAGGGCGACGAACAGGTTCGATCCATGCGGTTACATGGGTTTGGAAGAGTTTGGATTCGCCATGATGGGTGTGTAAAGGGGACGGCGGCGCTGTGACCAGAGATGGCCGGAGATGACCGAATGAGTGGCGATGTGGGCAGCCTGAGGTATAGGCGTTGGCGACGCTTACTGATCTAGGTGAATGTCATCGTGGTGGCCGTGGTGATCGTCCAAACGCTGGCAGTTGAGGGTTGAATTCGAATGAATGATGGTCGGTTAGGGTTCTGGGGGAAACACGTGTTGATGTGGCAAGTCCTGAGTGGTAATTCTTCATATTTTTTATTTTATTTAAAATTTCAAGTCAATCGTTCTAACTTACATATCTTTTGCATATGAACTCAGATTCACACGCGGTTTATTCTATTGGGATCGTATCGATATTCCGGACATTATGGAACTGGTTTGGACAAATTCTGAGACTGTTCAAATTTGGGCCTTATTTTGGGTTTCAAATCGATTTGAAATCAAAGGTGAGTGTTTTAACCCACTCACAACTACAAAATTTTCTTATGTTAGTTAAATTGAATTTATGATGTGATTTGGAATTGATTTGGTTGATGTTTGGTATATTTAAATTGTCATTCTAGTTAAATTTGACTTTTATTGCATTTAATCATCGTTTAATTTAATATTGAATTTAATTGTCAATTAAATACCTGTTAATGATAATCAGTTATCTATTGATGCTTATTGAATGATTTGGATGATGATTGTGATGGATGTTTGATTGTTAATATTTGATGATGGGATGTTATATACTTATATGGTTATAACACTGAAAGTTCCCTATGGGTTGAAATTATACATAACCGAACAATCTGATAGATTGGGGAGAAATCGTTATGGGTTGAAATGATAGACTCGAGCGATTTCATGTATTTGAAATTTAATTTTGGGATTGCGGGTTGAAATGATATATACCCATAAAATTTTAAATTGCGGAGTGAAATGATAAATATCCGTATCACTTGACCATAGGGTAGAAAATTATATACGGACACCGGATTGGTTAAATTAAATGATTTTTAATTCTTTAAATTTTGAATTCAGCTAATTGGTATTTTGAAATAGAAATTGATTTAAATAAACTGAATTATTTTCGAAAATACAAGCCTTAATGCTAAAATCGAAATTGATTTAATGAATTGTTCAAAGGATTTAAATTGGAAATTCAACATTGAAGTGTCAAATACAAATAAATTTATCGAAATTGAGTTATTGAAAAGTTTGGATATAACTTTGAAATCTATTTTAAACTAATTTAAACTATTTTTAATCAATTTAAACTATTTTCAATTTATTTTAATATACTATAATCTATTTAATCCAATTTAATCTAATTTACCTATTTTAAACTAATTAAATTATTTAACCTATTTAAATCTATTTAATATCATTTAAATCTATTTAATCTATTTTAAATCTATTTAATCTATTTTAAATCTATTTTTAATTATATTAATCTATGTTAATCTATTTTTAATTATATTAATCTATTTTAATTTATTGAAACTATACTAATCCATTTTAACCTATTTTAAACTATATTAATCCGTTTTAATCTATTTTAAACTATCTTAAACTATTTTTACAACTAATTTAAACTATCTAAACAATTTTCCGAATTTCAGGTTTGTAAGTGGAAGTTTATATTTAAATCATTGATTTTCAAGTAGAATACGACTAAATGATGCAATAACCTAAGTTGGGATTTAAATAACATATTTTGAATAAATATGATGATTTGAAATGAGGGTTTAACCTATTTTGAAAACATGATTTCGAAAGTGAATATGGTTCCAAAAGTGATATGTGTTAACCCGCATTTTGGCAAGGCCGTGGACAGGCGGATTTAACTAAAATCAACAGTGTTACCTAGCTACAAGATGATAGTTGCAGAAAATATGATCGGGCTCGAACGAGTATCGAGTTAGGAAAGGATTGGAGGTATGAAGGCTAGTATGTCTCGGTCAAGGGTGGAAAGTCACGAGTGGCTCGGCCTGAGTGGGTCGGTAGATGCGGCTCGGTGGTGATCTGTTTAGTCATTTCTGGTTCGTCATTTCTGGTTCGTCATTTCTTGTTCGTCATTTCTGGGTCATCATTTCGGGGTCGTCATTTCTGGGTCGTCATTTCTGGGTCGTCATTTCTGGATCATCATCTCTGGATCGTCATCTCTGATTCTCTGGTTCGTCATCTCTGGTTCGTCAATTCTGGTTCGTCAATTCTGGTTCGTCATTTCTGGATCGTCATTTCTGGGTCGTCATTTCTGGTTCGTCAATTCTGGTTCGTCATTTCTGGGTCGTCATTTCTGGGTCGTCATTTCTGGGTCGTCATTTCTGGGTCGTCATTTCTGGTTCGTCATTTCTAGATCGTCATTTCTGGATCGTCGTTTCTGGTTCGTCATTTCTTCTTTCGTCATTTCTGGGTCGTCATTTCTGGTTCGTCATTTCTAGATCGTCATTTCTGGTTCGTCATTTCTAGATCGTCATTTCTGGTTCGTCATTTCTGGTTCGTCATTTCTGGTTCGTCATTTCTTTTTTCGTCATTTCTGGGTCGTCATTTATGGGTCGTCATTTCTGGTTCGTCATTTCTGGTTCGTCATTTCTAGTTCATCATTTCTGGTTCGTCATTTCTGGTTCATCATTTCTGGTTCGTCATTTCTGGTTCATCATTTCTGGTTCGTCATTGGTGTTGATGGGCTCGGATCATTCAAGAAGCCTAGTAACTCAGGTTTTGCCTATAAATACAACAAGCGGGGCTTCAGAAAAGAGATCTTCATTTTGTTTCCCTTCTTCTTCCTCACTAAGGTTACTCTGCCATAAGTGTTTTGAAAACTCCGGATTGTAACTGTAATTGATTCTCATATCAATAAAAAGGAAAATTTTGGAGTGGACGTTAGCCAGAGTCAGCCGAACCACTATAAATTCACTGTTTTTTCTGCTTTCTTTTTAATTTTTACTGCTCTTCATATTTATACTCTCTACATACACTCTATCTGTTATTTGTGACTATTAGTTGGTGCTTTCATTTACATTTGGGTGTTAGTGACCAATTTTGGCGCTTTCACTGAGAAAGCTATCACTTAGGGATTCAAAAACTTGGATTTTGGATTTAAAGGCCTAAGAACTTGGATTCTGGAGACTATGGCAAGGCAATCGACTAGGAGACAAAGGACGAAAAGGAGTTAGCAAGAGGGAAATCAAGAGGCTTCCTCTGGAGCTAATCAAGCCTCGATTTATATCACTAGGGACGAAATGCAGATCTTGATGAATTCCATGCAGGAACAGTTGATGAAAAGGCAAGAGGAAATAATGCAGACCCTTCTCAGACAATTTGGACAAGTAGGAGCTGCAGGAACTCAGATCCATGGAGCTGGTTTAGAAGGACTCAACAGGCAAGTAGATGGAGTGGTTCAGCAGGGGTAGCCCCTAATCGGCAAACAGCTATCAACCCGGATGAACCTAGACTTGGGGTCATACCACCACGTAATGCAGGACCAATCCATGGAGGGATACCAGATGGCACGGCGCAGCCTGGCGCCAACAGGGATACAGGAGTACGTGATGAGGAGTATGTACTAGAATTCCCTAGAGGACCTGGAGGGCAGTTAGGAAATGTAGATGGGGGGCAACCCTGGGTAGGTAACTGTTATCCCGCCTTTTGGAAAGGCCGTGACACCAAGAACTTGACTAGAAACCAATGACAGTTCGTCTTGAAGATCGGTTATACATAGGTCTACTATGGATGTCGGTAAATTTTTTCCGAGTTCGGATCGAGCTACAATTGATATGACATGACAAGCAAAGCTAAGAAATCCAACATCCTAAATTTCAAGTCAATCAGAGTTTGTATGCTCAAGATATTGATCGATCACGGTCGAGAAAACCTAACTTGCATCGATCATATCTCGAGATCTACAAGTCCAAATGTTATGAAATTTGGACAGGAGCTAACTGGCAACCTAAGGAATGTCCATGCCAAATTTCAGCTCAATCGGAGCAAATCTTGATCAATTCGAAGCAAGGGTCGAATCGATATGGACCAACTTGCATCGATTATATCTCGAGATCTACAAGTCCAAATGCTATGAAATTTGGACAGGAATTAACTGGCAACCTAAGGAATGTCCATGCCAAATTTCAGCTCAATCGGAGCAAATCTTGATCGATTCGAAGCAAGGGTCGAATCGATATGGACCAACTTGCATCGATCATATCTCGAGATCTACAAGTCCAAATGCTATGAAATTTGGACATGAGCTAACTGGCAACCTAAGGAATGTCCATGCCAAATTTCAGCTCAATCGGAGCAAATCTTGATCGATTCGAAGCAAGGGTCGAATCGATATGGACCAACTTGCATCGATCATATCTCGAGATCTACAAGTCCAAATACTATGAAATTTGGATAGGAGCTAACTGGCAACCTAAGGAATGTCCATGCCAAATTTCAGCTCAATCGAAGCAAATCTTGATCGATTCGAAGCAAGGGTCAAATCGATATGGACCAATCTGTTAGCCCATTTTAACCAACTCACCGTCCTATCGGCATTGCAAACAACTCGAACGCAATCATGCATACGTCATTGACCAGTGTTACAAGACCCCTGGGCAATAAAATGAGCCTGATCATAATGTCGATTGGGGAATCTTTCCTAGTCGAGACCTATTCGTTGAAACCATCCTACATGGAGAACTTCCAATGAAAATTCAACATGTTAACTATGTCGGTGTGTTATGGAAATACAACCCCCGGCACTACCTCATGAAGTGAGAATTGCTCATGGCTTACACCAAGAGTGATGACTGCTATCAAATGTAGCTGTCTTCCCCCATTCCTCAAAGAACATTGTCAATCGTGGTTAGACATACCAGATCTACTTCTTATATTGTTGAAGTGAATGAAGAAGCTGGCAGCCAACGAATTTATCCAAAGCCC
The DNA here is from genome assembly GCA_030737815.1 of Allium fistulosum. Taxonomy (NCBI): domain Eukaryota; kingdom Viridiplantae; phylum Streptophyta; class Magnoliopsida; order Asparagales; family Amaryllidaceae; genus Allium; species Allium fistulosum. The sequence goes on from CM060902.1 coordinate 1,461,858,858, forward strand.
GCAGCCAGTTGCTGCCGATACCCATAAATGAGTTCATCACCGGCGCTTATTTCCAGACTTTGACAAGAGAACTGGTAGACCGCCGCCGACAACTGCACCAACATGTCTAGGCAAATTTTGAGTTGATGAATCAGATGAAGGATCAACATAGCAGGATAAGGAGGGGACCTGCTCCATACTCTAGATCGGAAAACTCCTCTTCTCTAAATGGCTACCGTGAACGCCAACGCCATAAGGCTTCTCCGGGAAGGATAGCTCCGACCATATATGCAAGCCCCATAAAATGAAGGACCGGAAACATCCGACCCCTATCGATCAAGGACTTTGATCAAATTGAACCATTTGCGTTAGACTTCCAACTGAGAAGGGATGGAATGATGTGCAATAGCGAGCATACGACGCTGCCTCACTTATCAATGAGATCTGATCTGATCTCTTTTGAATTATTTCTAATTCAATTTCATTTACGTTGCGAAATATGACCTACTTGAATTAAACTACTTGCAAATGATGCAGATAACCGAGTACTTAAGATTGGGTGCAAAACAACCTCCGCGGACCATGATCAAATCATTGAGGTATCATCGTGATGAGCATGATTCGACCACTCATCGACTACTATATGCCCCTGACTGGGGGCATGGCATCAAAGCGGAAGAGACTGACAAGGTCAGGACTTTAGTACAAAGTGGATGCAACCGACCATCCACTCATCTGCCTATGCAATTTAATTAGGAGATGTAAGAAAGACTTGGAGTTATATGTCCCTACAATGCACTCTCAAGCTCGCCAAAATACTTATGCTTCTTCTGATGCCCAATAAGAACGAAACCACACTGTGGATGGACATGACGCGACCATCTATACATCAAATCTACATTAGACACTTGGGGTTATTTGAGAAAAGAAATTTAAAGTGGATGTGATTTGACCATTCACTCTCCATTCGCGTCTGTGATTCGACAAAATGATAATGCCTTAAACTGACTTCATCAGGGGCTAACCCTCAATTTAAAGTCATCAACGACTGATTGTCTACTCACTAACCATCACGAGTTGTCATTCAACTCTCTTCCTTAGCTCGATCGAAAGAATGCAAAGTATAAATTGGACATGACTCGACTGTCTGCTCCCCAATTCTTGCACCCGACTTAAGGGAAAATACACAACTCAAAGTGGATGTAGTTCGACCATCCTTTCCTATGCTTGAGCACAAAGCTTGCCAGAACACTAATCTTACTCCTTAGGCCTGGCAAAAGCGGAATCAAAATGAACATGGACGCGATCTAACCGTCCATACTCTAAACCTCATCCTTTGTTGAGGGGCCTATAAGTGGGAGTTAATCGGGATCCCGCCGATCACTCGCTAAGCGAAACACCTAGCTCAGGGACAAGCCCTCACATCAGGCCAGAAACGGGCTGATACACGACAACTTTTTACTTAACTCCGTACTCCCAGAGTGCGAGGCGGAGTATAAACATTTTCCTAAAACCCCAGAGTACTCCGAGAGCGCGAGCTGGGTACAAACTTTTTACTTAACTCCGTACTCCCAGAGTGCGAGGCGGAGTATAAACATTCCTTAACTCTGTACTCCCAGAGTGCGAGGCGGAGTATAAACATTCATTCAACTCCGTACTCCCAGAGCGCGAGGCGGAGTATAAACATTTTCCTAAAACCCCAGAGTACTCCGAGAGTGCGAGCTGGGTACAAACTTTTTACTTAACTCCGTACTCCCAGAGTGCGAGGCAGAGTATAAACATTTTCCTAAAACCCCAGAGTACTCCGAGAGCGCGAGCTGGGTACAAACTTTTTACTTAACTCCGTACTCCCAGAGTGCGAGGCGGAGTATAAACATTCCTTAACTCTGTACTCCCAGAGTGCGAGGCGGAGTATAAACATTCATTCAACTCCGTACTCCTAGAGCGCGAGGCGGAGTATAAACATTTTCCTAAAACCCCAGAGTACTCCGAGAGCGCGAGCTGGGTACAAACTTTTTACTTAACTCCGTACTCCCAGAGTGCGAGGCGGAGTATAAACATTTTCCTAAAACCCTAGAGTACTCCGAGAGCGCGAGCTGGGTACAAACTTTTTAGTTAACTCCGTACTCCCAGAGTGCGAGGCGGAGTATAAACATTCCTTAACTCCGTACTCCCAGAGTGCGAGGCGGAGTATAAACATTCATTCAACTCCGTACTCCCAGAGCGCGAGACGGAGTATAAACACACAAAACCCCAGAGTACTCCGAGAGCGCGAGCTTGGTATAAATATCAACAAACTCCAGCTTCCGAGAGCGCGAACTGGAGTATAAACATTAACTAACTCCGGATTTCGAGAGCGCGAACCGGAGTATAAACATCAACAAACTCCAGCTTCCGAGAGCGCGAACTGGAGTATAAACATTAACTAACTCCGGATTCCGAGAGCGCGAACCGGAGTATAAACATCAACAAACTCCAGCTTCCGAGAGCGCGAACTGGAGTATAAACATTAACTAACTCCGGATTCCGAGAGCGCGAACCGGAGTATAAACATCAACAAACTCCAGCTTCCGAGAGCGCGAACTGGAGTATAAACATTAACTAACTCCGGATTCCGAGAGCGCGAACCGGAGTATATACATCAACAAACTCCAGCTTTCGAGAGCGTGAACTGGAGTATAAACATTAAACTAACTCCGGACTCCGAGAGCTCGAGCCGGAGTATAAACTACAACCAACTACGGCTTCGAGGAGGGTGGATCCATCCACCTAACGACTTCGACCGTATCTCCATTCAATGCAGCTTCGAGGAGGGTGGACCCGTCCACCTAACGACTTCGACTGCATCTCCATCAAGTACGGCCTCGAGGAGGGTGGACCCGTCCACCTAACAACTTCGACTGCATCTCAACCAAGTTACATCACTCATTCCCCGAGCATAGGCGCAGACTCAACACATGAAAATGAGTGATCAACAGCTGTCATAAAGATACAAGTCCCCAGAGTGTGGATGTTAAAATTAAGCAGTGAACAATATTGCATAACGCCTATTACGGCTTTTCCCCAAGACTGGGGGCAGAAGTACAAATTACTAAAAGAAGAGAAAGGTGACTTGCTGCCTCTCCGGCTTAGCGTCCATTAAAACTTAAGGCAACGACTGCATGGAGGCCTTGATGCCAACCAAACATAATGACGCCCAAAGTTACAAGCAACCGATCATATCATACCGCCGGATCGACGGGCAATGTTGATCTGCGCCTTTCATATCATACCATCGGATTGACAGGAAATAAGGTCCGAGCATTCTACATCATGCCATCGAATCGACGGTCAATATCAATCTTCTTCAACTACAAATCAATGTGACCCGAGCATGCATCGAATATCTTCGTCCAGCATAGCATGAATAGAAGTGTAAATCACAAATGAGTGTGACTTTACCATTCGTCCTCCATCGCCTTCCTTCAATCCATCAGGAAGAACATGAGACCAGATGAGCATGACATGACTGCATTTGAGCTGACTTTATCCCTAGATCTAACGGGAGAACGTAAATCGAAATGGACATGGTTGATCAGCCAACTCCAAATGAATGCAACGCGAACATTCATTCATTGACTCTTACCATGATCCGACTCAAAGAACAATTCGAAACAAGTGCAACCTAAACATCTGCACACTGATTCTTACCCTGGATTCGACAAGGGAAGCACCAATCCTGCATTGGATCTGACTAGACGATTCACTCTTCAGTTTTTTGCCCAAAGTATGGCGACATAAGCAGCAGAGCGAATGTCATTGACCGTCCAGAATCTAGCTTATGTCCGAATGTCGGCAAAGTAACAATGTATTCCGCCTAGAGGAAAGAACTAGAACATAATGCATGATAGGCACGACTCTACCCTCCGTCCGTTAATTTGATACTATGGTTCAATGGAATATAATACAAAATTGAAGTGGACATTGTCTACCTTGCCACTTATCGAGATACTCCCCAGACTTAGGGGCACGAACAAGAAGATAAGGTAATATGACTCAACCATTCATCAGTCAACTCCGGTTCTTAAAGCTTGAACTACAGTATAGACACAGCTAGGACAAGACTAGATCGTCCCCGTAATGCATCCGCCAACCCGAGGCTGGGGGCAAAAGAGTAATTATCCGAGAGTTGACTATGACAATTTGAACCTATAACCCATGCCTGATATTCATAACAACTCTAGGTTGTGACCGAAAGGATGCCTAGAGATAGAATCATCGGATCAATACCAGGACTTATGGGCGACTGATCATCATTCTGACCTTTCCAATGAGCAATGGATCGCAGGTACATTGAATGAAAAGCGCATCATTCAGAAACATAAGTCAATTCAATCTCAAAGCTGGAGCCAGCTATGTAGCAGCGTGCAATACAAGGCTAAGTTCTACTAATCCTTTGATTCAACGTCCTTGTAAGCCTGATCATTTACCATTGCAAATAAACACATGAGGCACCTACAACCCATCACGAGTATTGTAGATCAGATCACAACTCTACGCAATTATGAAGAAAGAGTCAATTGTTTTACTTCAAGTGAATCTTGATGTGTTCGCTTGGATTCGACCTCATATATATATATATATATATGGACTCTCGCTAGCCATGAAGAACCCTACATTAAATGTCGACCCGAGGCATGTCTCGGTGAACAAAAACGATGCGACATGGATCCGGAGAGATCTGTTGCACTAAAAGAGGAGGCGAATTTGCTCAAAACCAGTGGGTTTATCCATGATGCCCTCCAACCAAAGTGAATATCCAATCCTTTACTTATAAGAAAAACGAACAAAGAGTGGAGGACATACATCAACTACTCAGATTTGCATGGGATATGACAAAGCACGGCTTTCCACTCCCAATGATCGACCAACTGATGGACCTGACCATCATACATGAATTACTCACATCCATGGATACAAACTCCAGATACAATCAGATACCGAAGCATGTCCCAAACCAGGAATACAACTGTTTCGCTACTAACCTGGGCCTATAGTGCTATGCTGCAATCTATAGACTAAAACTTAAGGACACTTGTGCTACTTACAAAAGGACGATTAGCAGATCATTCAAAAATTAGATCGACCGACCGATGAAAGTAGATGTGGTTAATATGCTCGTGAGATCACGGCTATCAAACGACCATATCGATGACTTGACAGAGGTATTCAGTGCTCTCCAAAAAATGTAGGATGAAACTCGATCCTTTGAAATGCTCTTTCACCATTACATCAGAAAGATTCTTTGTTTTCATCATCAATTCTCATGGAATCAAGACTAATTTCTAGAAAATTATGACAGTTAGGGACACCCATGTACCGAGGACAACCAAGCAGATCTGATAGATCGCTTAAAGAGACCTCCCATTTTACCCGAACCTTTGGATCACGAAGATTTATACATCAATTGGGCCGTGTCAACACATGCCATAAGCGTCGCAATGCTATGTGAAGAGAAACGAATCCAAAGACCAGTATATGATGAAGGATGACTATTGACAAGCTCACCCCGTTAACGTCCATATCAACCAACCATTATGATAGTTACAACAGCGGCCTTAGATGTCTGAAAGGATACTCGAATGGGATATCGAGCTAAGCCAATTTGATTTCACATATCTCCCTCGGGGAGCTCTCTATGATCAAACATTAGCATACTTCATGTCTGAATCCATCACATCAGACGACTATCTAAAGAACAGTGGCGAACCGTCCAACCGATGGAGGACGTACACAGATGGAACTTCCAATAATCGGCTTTTTTAATGTCGGAGTTGCGTTAATGACTACTGAGGAACGATCGATCTGCCACGGCCTCAAACTTAACTTCCTTGCAACAAATAACGAAGCTAAGTATGAAGCCTTGGCGCTCAAACTTACAAGAAAACTAGGAGTGGAAACTTTGCATATATTATGTGATTATTGGTTAGTAGTATACCGAGTCAGGGAAGATTATTCAACTAGGGGGAAACATCTTGCTCCTCATCCTAGCTGGGTCCAAAAGCTACTAGTCGACTTTGACTATTACACCATTACACACATCCTCGGAGGGCCAAATGAAAAAACTAAGTCACTGGCCAAGCTAGCCAGTTCCGGGGATGCATGGAAAAAACACTTTATCCCAGTTGAAATGCTTATTATTCCAAGCATTGACATATGAAGATCAACTAGATCTTAGAGATGGATCTAGGAGAAGAATCATGGATGACTCCTATCAAAGATTATCCACAATCGGGGATTCTTATTGAATAAACGAATAAGGAATGGCATAACCTCCGTGAAGCATCACTGCATGATTATGTCTGGATCGTTTGACTCTGTCGATACAAAGCATTACTTTTGTATCCATCAATCCGAGATCCAATATTACGTATCCACCAATACGAAGCATACATTCCAACCCTTCACATCGATTCAGGAGAGGATCGTTACGAAGGAGCATTCAAAGACAACCATCAAATGTTGTTACAACATGAATTTCACTTCGATCTAGGAGAGGATCGATACGAAACTCAATCCAAACAAAAACTAAAGAACTTGACAATGAATCGTGAACATGCAAACGTTAACGGGAGCCAGGTTAACATACGTACATATATGACAGACTAACATTCAATTTTCAAAATTTACATAAATTGAATGCTCACCTGATGACAATTACAACAGCGAACAACAAATCGCTAGCACTCGACACTCAGTTACAACATTGCACTACATAACCACTGACAGTGGTTCAATCAACATTTATATTACTGGAAATCAATCGAAGGTTACATCTTTTGACGAAAAGATAGCAACTACTCAACGAATCAGATAGAACTTTTTCAGAATGAAGGATGCAGCATTTCAAAGCACGTCATGTTCACACAAGACGTACTTTGGGGGGCAAATGTTATCCCGCCTTTTGGCAAGGCCGTGACACCAAGAACTTGACTAGAAACCAATGACAGTTCGTCTTGAAGATCGGTTATACATAGGTCTACTATGGATGTCGGTAAATTTTTTCCGAGTTCGGATCGAGCTACAATTGATATGACATGACAAGCAAAGCTAAGAAATCCAACATCCTAAATTTCAAGTCAATCGGAGTTTGTATGCTCAAGATATTGATCGATCACGGTCGAGAAAACCTAACTTGCATCGATCATATCTCGAGATCTACAAGTCCAAATGTTATGAAATTTGGACAGGAGCTAACTGGCAACCTAAGGAATGTCCATGCCAAATTTCAGCTCAATCGGAGCAAATCTTGATCGATTCGAAGCAAGGGTCGAATCGATATGGACCAACTTGCATCGATCATATCTCGAGATCTACAAGTCCAAATGCTATGAAATTTGGACAGGAGCTAACTGGCAACCTAAGGAATGTCAATGCCAAATTTCAGCTCAATCGGAGCAAATCTTGATCGATTCGAAGCAAGGGTCGAATCGATATGGACCAACTTGCATCGATCATATCTCGAGATCTACAAGTCCAAATGCTATGAAATTTGGACAGGAGCTAACTGACAACCTAAGGAATGTCCATGCCAAATTTCAGCTCAATCGGAGCAAATCTTGATCGATTCGAAGCAAGGGTCGAATCGATATGGACCAACTTGCATCGATCATATCTCGAGATCTACAAGTCCAAATGCTATGAAATTTGGACAGGAGCCAACTGGCGACCTAAGGAATGTCCATGCCAAATTTCAGCTCAATCGGAGCAAATCTTGATCGATTCGAAGCAAGGGTCGAATCGATCCCAAAGTGGGCCCGGATTTCCAAAGAGTGGGCATGTGGGCCCCCTCACATACCAGAACTGGTCTCCCCGAATTTTAGGCGAAAAATCAGCCTCCTACATCTATAAATAGAGCCCTTGGTCATTCAGAAAAGGGGTCAGACAATTTTAAGAGCTAAAGAGCGCCCAGACTCTGCCAGATTTACTCTGCATCACCGCCACTGCTTTAGTTTCAGAATTAGCTTATAAAACCAGTTGTAATACAATATAAACAATTGTAATCTTCGAGTGTCGAGCAATAAAATCATCAAACTTCATAGTGGACGTAGGCTAAAAAGCCGAACCACTCTAAATCGCTTGTCTTTGCAATTTACTTTCTGTTATTTGGAGTTTTTGTTAGATAATCCACAGTTTTAATTTTCATTCTACACGTTTATCTCTTCAAAGACTTCCGAAGAGTGTTGTGCCCATTTTTTGTACAAACAGTAACATTGGATTAGCCGACATTATCAGGCGAACTATTCGCGGAGGTCTAACAAACAGGGATTTGGAGGGAGTAAACAAAAGCCCATTTAACCAAAACATTAGGATGGCAAGAAATCGACATGATTTCAAGCTGCCCACTCTGGAAGTATACAACGGTAAGACGGATCCGACTGACCACTTGATGAGGTATACAAGACATATGGAAGTGCTAGGGGCATCAGAGGAGGTTATGACCCGATGTTTTCCCCTATACTTAACCGATATAGCTGCTATGTGGTTCAGACAGTTGGAAGATGGATCAATCGGAGCATGGACAGAATTGGTGGATGGGTTTTTGAAACAGTTTCGAGTTCACATCAAAAGGCCGAAGAATGTGATGACACTGACATCGGTGAAGCAGAAGATGGGAGAATCGCTTAGGACATTTTTAACTCGGTTTAATGCAGTAGTTGCTTCAATGGATCGGCCGGATCCATCAATGGTTCTAATGGCAGAGGTATCAGGAGTCAGGGATAATTCAAATTTCAAAGTATCGTTGATACGGGATCCACCAATGTATCTCGGGGAATTATTTCATGACGCTGAAAGGTTTCTTCGACAAGAGGATGCATGTTTGGATATGAAGTCAAAGGAAGTAAACAAGGTTAAGGATGGAGGACCGTCCGGTGAAAGCTTGGGTAAAGATAAGGATAAAGGGAAGAGGAAGCGCTGGGGAGAACCAAAATTCTCCACTTACATGGCACTGAATGAGACATTGGAACGAATATACTTGGACACTCGGGATTGCCTTCCTTATCGAAGGCCGACAAGGAGGGAACCCTCAGAACGCGAAAGGGCATCAGGAAGGCACTGTCTGTTTCATGACTTGGACAGGCATTGTAATGACCCTAAATTTGACCACTTTAAAATATACTATTTAAAGTGATTTTAAATATGAATTAAGTAAGGTTATATGATTCAAACAAAATTAGATAGGGTTTGGGAAGAGAAGTATACACAAAAATAGTAACATTTGCCTATATCGACAAAAGTGACAAAATGCTGATTTTAGAAAAGTAAGTTTCAATGGTTAAATAAATTATTTTAATTAATTTATGAGTGTTTATATTTTTAAATAACATTATACAAATTTATTTTTAAATTTGGTTTACATAAATAAATGGTTTAACCAAAACGTCAAAATGTGACCGTAAAACATTTTGTCGATTAAAAGTTGTCGCAACGTCGTCACACCTTTATTTTGTTATATAGGAACATATATTCAAATAGTGTAAGTATTAATTAATTCACTAATCAAGTTTACTTTTACTAAACATACTTAGAAAATTCTATAATATAATTAATAAAAAGTAAGCATAAAAAGACAAAAAAAGTACAAAAGTCAAAAACTAAAACATCAAATCAAAGAAACATAATTATTACTTTTTTACTTAATATCTAAGTGAAAATGACATAAATTAATGATTTGAAATGTGATGTTAAGTGTTGAAAAAAATAAGATTACTTTATAAGTAAGTAAGGGTATTTTGGTCTTTTTACAAAATATTATTTTAATCCAAAACTTTTCTATAAATAAGACCATCATTCTTTCACTTTGTTTTACACATTTCTACAATTTCTTCTTCTTCCTTTCTCAAGCTTTCTAAAAGCTTCTCTAATGGCTTCTTCTCTTCCATTTTCTTACTAACTTTTTCAAAACCATATCAAACAAAGTCAAAACACCACCAAACTTTGCCAAAGACTTTAGAATACAATTAAAACATGGTTTAGCATCTAAGAAGTGAATAAATGATGGAGGAAGGGATGGAATAGGGTGAGGCCGAACTATCAAGAAGGAGGAGCAAGTTTGTGAAGCTCCAGAGCAAGAAAAAGAGAAGTAAGTACCACCGATTTCATTCCAAGGAGCTTGGAGCAAATTCAAGGTGCTGCGGAAGCTCTGCCTGATTTTCGAGAGTTTGGAAGAAGAGGTCGATAGCATAAAGCAAAAGAAATGGAGTAGAAGTTGATTATATGAAGTAGTTAGTGAAGTGTTGTTAGTAAGAACGTTGGTAGGAAGTTAATCGGTTTGGCTAAAGGTGAGTACTCTTATTTACTAATAAATCCATAAATTATTTCAAGTATAATGATTTAAAAGTTTAGTATATGTTGGATGATTTAATGGATGATAACTTGATTGATATTATGGTTGATTATACGTTTGTGATATGGATGATAACTTGGTCTGATAAATGATAAGAGAAATGATTAGTAATAAACCATAGTTAATTAAATGAAAATTTAAATCCATAAAAATATTTGTATGAAAGTTATTTAGTCACTTAGTAATTTCAAAATATCTAAAAAGATTGAAAATGATATTATAATAATATGATATTATAATATGAAGTGAAATGGAATATGAGTTTGAAATATAAAAATATTATTTAAAATGAGTTTAAAATGATTTAGAAATGTTTTATAAACATTTAAAAGTGTTTCCAAGAAGTTTGACAAGAAATTGAAAAAAACAAGTCAAAACTATGCGCGTCGCGTAAAGGCAGTTCGCGATTTCGCGCCATAAAAGTTAAATGAGTGTACAAAGTGGAATATAGCTCGGAATTCTTCGAGATAAGAATTTTCTGGTCTATTATATCCATAGTTTTCCAACGAAGAAAGAAAATCAAAATATCATCAAGTAGATTTTGAAATTTGTCCAAAACAATTTTCTAAAAACATCGCGGTTTTGCAGTTTGGAATCCAAAAGGGGATTTCTTTATAAATGATATTTTTAAATGTTTTAAAAATATGAAATAAATTTGATAAATCTATTTAAATGGTTTAAAAGAGATTTGGATTGGAAAATATGAATTATCAAATGTTTAAAAGTTGATTTAATCAAATAAGCTTATATAGCACTTTCCGTAGCACTTTTATGCTGCGAATTGTATAACTTTTTGAATGTGAGTTTAAATGTAACAATTTTTCCCAGAATCACTTGTGTATGTTTTTTAAAGGAAAATTAATCATTTTGAAAGATAATTTGGAATCTTATAATCAATTTCAAAATAAAGCTAATAACTGAGTATGCAGAAACGACTAGTACATTTGTCCCGCCTTTGAGATCTGGGAAGATAAAACAAGGTGTTTAACTAAGGTTAGGGATGGAGCAACCAGTGCCTCGAACATACCTGGCCTATGTTTTCTTTTCTTTGGCGAGGGGTGGAACGGATTGAAAGAAAAGCCGGGATGCTCCAAAATAAATATCAAACCGTTTTAACCCAAGTTAAAATAAAGTGTTATAAATATTTGATAGAATGAAGAGTTGATTTATCATTTATTGTTGTGTTTATTTTGTTAATTGATTGTTTGGTTGTTTGGATTTCGCTCGACCAGTTTATGAGCATTGATTATTATTTATTGATTTTTGACTTTGCTCGACCATTTTATGAACAATTAATTATCCATATGCATGGGCTAGGTAGAAAATAACTGTAGGCTAACACCTTGTGATTTATTTCACGATTTGATTAAAAGGTGTTTAGCGATAATACTGGTTCATTTAATTTTTATAATTGGTTATAATAATTTGACGTCAATCGAATTGTTTTTAAAGTTGGTTTTCATAAAGTAAAGTTTATGAAATGTTTAAATATATATTTCTAAATAAATAGAAATATACGGAAATGAATATTTTGAAGTTATATTATATAAAAGTGATTTATATAACAATGGTTTTTATAAAAATGTTCTATAAAACGGAAAGAATTTCGAAGACTAAACCCGATGATTTTAAGATGATTTTTGAACAGATTCGGGAAATGAAAATTATTATAGATTTGAAAGTACTTGTGAATATTAGTGTGAAATGATTTATCGCTTCGGGATATAAAATGATTTATTATATTACCAATGGTTCGGGTAACCCGTAACTAAAAAGTGGGCATGTGTTTTTGGTACAGTCCGCTCTTGGAATAGAGGGTTGTACTTATTTATCGATTGTATGAAGGCTGGGACCCAGTTGCCTTGTTATTGGGAGAAACCTCCCGATCTGGTTGCATATTGTTTGATATGTTTTTATTATAGTATTTGGGATTTCCAAATAACTTTTCAAAAGTGATTTGATTTAAGATCCCGAAGTAAAGTATAATTTGAATATAAAAGATATATATATTTCAAAAGTTTTGAAGTAAGAATTTGAGAATAAAGTCCAAAGACATAATTTCCGTAAAGGTAATTAAATTTGAAAATCTAAAATTTAAGATTAAGCCTAAGTGGGTAGTTTTAGAAATTGCATATTGTTTGTTGCATCGTAGGCTCCATGAGTCCTATTTGCGGTAGGAGAACTACGTTGGCTTGATCCTGTATCTAATTGGGTACCCAATTAGATAGGGGTACGTAGGCAGTCACAAGTGGTAGTGATGCAGCCCCTAAAATAATATAACCCTATCTGTTATTGGTTGTTGTTTATCTTGTGTTATTATATCTTCCCTACTTACTATTTTATTCCGCATTTACATTGTTTATTGAGTTCACAGGTAAGGATAGTGTTGTCTCTCTCATCAGAGTTGTGCAGTAGTAGATTTATAGTCATTGTATTTGGTATGTATTAAAGCACACTTTGTAGGATTAATAAAAAAATTAATTACTTTGATAAGTTGTATAATTGAAATTGTATCCTATACATTTAGTTATGTTGAATATTTATCAAATATGGTATATTAAGTTGGTAGTTTTCATTAGTAGTTTTAGAACGAACGGATTTTTCGATGATTTTAACTGGTCCGAAAATCCGGGTCGTCACAGGCATGATACTAACAACTACAGGCATCTAAAGGATATAATCGAGGAGCATGTAAGGAATGGTCAGTTGCGGCAATATGTCGAAACTCGGAATGGGGCAGTGGAACAGGAGTAACCACCGCCTACCTTGAACGATAATGGTGCAAGGCCTAGGAATGGTGGTCGGTTGGTCATCAACTAATCGTGATGGTTTGGAATAAGTAGCAAACTCTAGGCAGACGGCTGAGTCACTTACTCATGTACGGGGATGGAGACAACCCCTAGGTATGCTCTAAGATGATGATAAACCATGTCGCTCTGGTTTGTGAAATCTGTATTTTCTTTTTGGCTTGGACACTTTCTTTTTCTGGTTTGGTTTTGGAGTTTGATTTGAACTCCTGGTTTTGTTTGTTTTCTGATTTGGATTTTAGTTTGGACGTTTTCCTTTTGGTTTGGACTTTTGATATGGGTTTATGGTTTTCTGGTCTGAATCTCGATTTCGGAATAGATTTTGATTGACTTTTTGTTTGGTTTTTGGCTAAAAGGTCGGCGAGCATGGACTATGCTCGGCAAGGGTCCGGAGCGACCAGGATTCGGCCTAGGACTTAGGCCCCATATTATCTATCCGTTACAATTTTAGGTCGTCGAGGGTGGACTGTGCTCGGCAAGGGTCCGGAGCGACCAGGATTCGACTTAGGACTTATACCCTGGCATTACTCAACGTTTGGGGACACTGAAACATGAATACTATGGCATTACTTAACACAGGTCGTCGAGTGTGGAGTGCGCTTGGCAAGAACCCAGAGAGGTTAAGGATTCGGATTTTGGCTTTGATTGGCTATGGATGACATATGGACTTTGGATGACGGATCAAAAGCTATTTAAAACACGTCTTCCTACCACAAGGCATGTTTTGAAGGGGCAAATGTTAAGCCGAATTTTGGCAAGGCCGTGGACAGGCGGATTTAACTAAAATCAACAGTGTTACCTGGCTACAAGATGATAGTTGCAGAAAATATGATCGAGCTCGAGCGAGTATCGAGTTAGGAAAGGATTGGAGGTATGAAGGCTAGTATGGCTCGGTCAAGGGTGGAAAGTCACGAGTGGCTCGGCCTAAGTGGGTCGGTAGATGTGGCTCGGTGGTGATCTGTTTAGTCATTTCTGGTTCGTTATTTTTGGTTCTTCATTTTTGGTTCGTCATTTTTGGTTCGTCATTTCTGGTTCGTCATTTCTGGGTCGTCATTTCTGGATCGTCATTTCTGGATCGTCATTTCTGGGTCGTCATTTCTGGGTCGTCATTTCTGGAATGTTCGTCATTTCAGGTTCGTCATTTCCGATTCGTTATTTCCGGTTCGTCATTTCCAGATCGTCATTTCAGGTTCGTCATTTCCGGTTCGTCATTTCCGGTTCGTCATTCCGGTTCGTCATTTCCGGTTCGTCATTTCCGGTTCGTCAATTTTGGTTCGACAATTCTGGATCGCCAATTCTGGATCGTCATTTCTACATCGTCATTTCTGGATCGTCATTTCTGGTTCGTCATTTCTGGGTCATCATTTCTAGGTCGTCATTTCTGGTTCGTCATTTCTGGATCGTCAATTCTGGTTCGTCATTTCTGGTTCATCATTGGTGTTGATGGGCCCAGATCATTCAAGAAGCCCAGTAACTCAGGTTTTGCCTATAAATACAGCAGGCGGGGCTTCAGAAAAGGGATCTTCATTATGTTTCCCTTCTTCTTGCTCATTAAGGCTACTCTGCCATAAGTGTTTTGAAAACTCCGGATTGTAACTGTAATTGATTCTCATATCAATAAAAAGGAAAATTTTGGAGTGAACGTAGGCCAGAGTCAGCCGAACCACTATAAATCCACTGTTTTTTCTGCTTTCTTTTTAATTTTTACTGCTCTTCATATTTATACTCTCTACATACACTCTATCTGTTATTTGTGATTGTTAGTTGGTGCTTTCATTTATGTTTGGGTGTTAGTGACCAATTTTGGCGCTAACAATATGGTTTGAATTTAATATGATATTTTGATATCAATATGAAATGGTTTTGGAAATGTAAAAGAACCATCCGGTGTAATAAGCGTTTGGTTGTTAAAGAGACTGGGATAAGATATTGTCATACTCTCTGCCAATACTGAAAACCACTTTAACAACTGTGTACGTGGTGGAGATTCCATAAATGAAGTAGGATGGTTTGGCGAACGATTATGTACGAGGTATTTACGTGGCCCCGACTCCCTTGAGCCAGCTTAGATGTGACTAAAACAGGAGCTATACCGGGCCAAGTGAGGTCGCACCTCCGATCGGGCACATTTATTCGATACCATACTATTATTTTGTGATTGATTTGGTGGCCACCCTCGATTTTGATTATGGGAGTGTATCCGAGGTGGGTGGTAGTAGCTGCTAGGCGTTACCACCAGTCCGGGAGTGCAATTGGTATATCTACCCTGGCGCCTCGAGTGCCGTGTTCACATGCCCTATCGCGCCTGCTACGAGTTTGTTTTGTACCATACCTATGAAGTGCCCTCTGTGTAAACCTCCAGTTTACGGAGGAGCGTATGGTATTGTATAGACTATGGGAATATATAAAATGTGTTAAGGGGGATATGAGTAACGCCTTAACGCTATTTTAATACTTTACTTTACTATAGGCACTATTATAATAGCGTATTGTACTACATAGTAGATAGTTTAACAGATCCTTAGGAGATGGAAATCCCAAACATCTCTTAAGTTGTTGCACTCATGTTAGACACTGGATATGAGATGTCAAAACCCATAAACATCTCTGGTGCCGTTACACTCATATTTATTTACTGTTGATTTAACTTACATAAGATCTTTTAGTTCTAACTCGAGTGTTTTGTCTTTTCAATTCGCTCGGGTCAGTCTGAGCTCCTTAGTGTATCGAAGACTGCTTTCTGGAGGACGAAGACGAAGATTTGTACTATTACTATTTATTATATTCATACCACTGCATCATGTTATTCCGCTGCATTTATTTATTTGTTCCTGTTGTATGTAACTCTGATCTGTATTATAAAAGTTTAATCAATGTTATTTGTAAACGGCTTCATGAACTGTTTATTTGATTATTATATTTTGTCATTCCGCTACGAGATTCTGTATTTGTTTTCTTTCTTTCTCTGTTTTTTTCTTATTTGCCACATAACAATATGCCCTTTTGAATGGTTTGAGTCTGACGTGTGTGTCTTATCGTCGATTTAAAACCATCCAAAAAGGCAGGTCGTTACACTTCAATTATTTAAACAATTTCAAATATTAAGTTTAAATAATTTAATTATCAAATATATCGTTATATTTGAAATATAAGTTATTTAACTTATAAAACTTAACTTTTCAATATTTAAAATCAATTAAATATTCCAAATTCGAATGATTGAAAATCTGGGTCGTTACATACTCCCCCCTTTAAAGAATTTCGTCCTCGAAATTACCAATTAGAAATGCCACGAAACCCATTAACTTTTCAAAAACAAACTAATTAAAATAGATTACTAAATTCTTTCAAACCTTTTAACTTTTCGAAATCAATTAGTGGAAACTTTGTTATCATATTTTCTCAATCTTTAAATTCATAATTAAAATTTCAAAACCAACTAATATCATTCCAAGTTATAACTCAAAATCAAAATTTTCTGAAATTCTCAAAAAAGTTTCTAACGCCTTAAATTTTCAAAAAAATTCGCCAGCATCTCCTTTGCGCGGTTCGATCGTAAAGAATCACAGTATATATATAATCACAAATATACATCTCATCTTCAAGGATGAGGCATCCCATAGGGAAAAAATATAAAAGTACGATATGTAATCCGAGATATGTACCTTTTATTATATTAGCAAGCATATACAATCAATATAATGCGAAAGCAAGCTCCAAATGCGAAGCATACGCCATCCACACCTACTAAACACTCAAAAATCAATAAGAACATGTATATAGAAAGTAGTATAAGTATATAACATGTACTACTAGAAAAACTATATTCAAATGTAGCAAATGCAACAAAAGAAACCATCAAACAATTTATATTCACCCAATTAATTTATAATCATATCAATTTACATTTTATATTGTCAACATTTAATTTATTAAAGCCCGTACGATGTACATATATCATACGTACTACCTGATCGCTCACTCGATCACACAATTTCACTTCTGAACTACTATTGGTCACACGACAACTCTAGTGAGGACTTAGATCCGGTTCCTTGATTAGAAATCGTCATTCTCCTTGCACAACCATATACTATGACAGAGAATATCAGAATTAATAAAAAAAATCCATATCCAGGGTTCGCCATCGAAAAATGGATGAAAAATTCTAACTCGGATCGGTGTAAATCACCTCGAAATTGTATATTCGAATCTGAATCAAACAGTTATGCGTATAAAATAATATACGTTCAACTTATGTATTTATTTCAATTGATTCCTTATTATACCCATTCTTTATTCCTGATTCTTTTATTTACATTCAATTCCTTTACTTATATTTAATCCGCATTCAATTTAAATCAAATTCAATTATTCATATTAATTTCACTTACATTCAATTTATTAACATTCACTTATTAATCTTCACTTTAAATTCAATTTAGTTGAACAACATTTCATTCCATACTCAATTTACTTAGTATATCTTCTTTAATACTACTAACAACACTTAATAACCATTCCATAAAATTATATACTTAAGTTCACAAACATTTATAAAACACTTCTTCAGTTTATTTCACTTTAATACTTATGTTGATATTCAATCCTATATTACAACTCAAATTGAATTGCATTTTATAATTTAAGTTCATCTTCATTTCAATATTAAAATTCTATTTCATTTAACTCGTTTCATGCCACTTCACTTAACTTTGAGTTAAATTTCATTTCATAAATCAAATTCAGATTTTCTTTTTCTTAACATTCACATTCACTTAGTTTATTCACATACTTTATTTACAGTTCAGGGTTATAAAAATCACTTTACGACTTAAGTGTATATTCATTTCAAATCCATTTCTCTTTCATTTAACTATTCTTAAAATAAACTTCATTTCTTATCTATGCTATTTTCAATTATAAGTTCAAAAACTATTTTCATATATTTATTAATCATATTTTGAATTTTATAATCAAAACTTGTTTCACCAAAACAAAACTCCAACAGTAAATTACTAAGGTAGCAATTCATCACTTAGAAACTCGAAAATGAATACTGATGATGCTACAGTCATCGCCCGAATTATTTTGCGGCGACTAAAGCGAGTTTAGTGCTTTTTATTTCTTAAATTCTTTTTATTTATAAATCACATTTATAAATTTATACTTACACATAATTCCACTTTGGTTATATAAAACCATTTCTTATTTGTTTATCTTTGTTTACATTATAGTAATAACAATTTTTTATTAAAACACAAACAAAAAATGATAATATTCAAATATTATCAAACAACCAACGATTCATATAAAACTATAATAATTTCTAAAAAATTATTCCTTTATATATAAAATATAATTTTAGGTCAAATTATTTCATTTACCTCCTTCAAAACAATACTATGTCGGTTTGCCTTATTTAAGCGTTTAGAAATCCTTATCGATAACATGGCGTCCCACATCTCGACTAGAATTCATAAGCTACTTCAACAAATAAATTAACACAATATAAAACATTTTTATAATCACTAACAAATACGCGCTCATAAATATAATACACTCAAACTCAATCTAGGGGATTACTAACCCTATCTATAATGAGTACCCAACCAAAGCCTAGGTGTTCGCACAATCCTAAGCTCTGATACCAAATGTAACGGCCCGGATTTTCAACCCTAAAAAATCGACACTAATCATCCAATGTTGCAACAACCCATAATTTTAATGAATATTTTTTAAATTAATTTTTATTTTGAAACTTTGATTTTTAAATAATTTTAAGTTGAAGTTTGGAATTTTTCCTATGTATTTTGGATTTTTGTTTCTATTTTGTTTTTCCAAATACAATTAAATATTGATATTCTGGAAATATTATATTTTGTCAAACCTTTATTATTTATTGAAAATTTTGAAAGTTGAATTTTTAAATCATTATCTTTTCTTTGAAACAGTAATTGGTTCTGATATCCGCTCTATTTTTTATTTCGTCGAATTCTGTTTTAATCTTTTTAGAATTTGATAAATTCAGCATTTTACACGCAGAATTTTATCTGCATTTTTATTTTTCATTTTCTATTCTATTTGCTATCTTTTATTTTTGTTTTAGGTTTTGAATTAAATTGTGTGAATTTTTGTTGTGTTTGGAATTTTCCTATACTAGTTGTATTTTTGTTTACAATTTTAATTCTAGTTTCAGTATAATAAACTATTCTCTTTATTGATTTTCTATTTTTCCTAAGACTAATTATTTATTTTCACTTTTCACTTTATTTTGTTTTGATTTTTATTCTATTTACTTGATTTTATTTTGTTTATTTTGTATAAATATAAAGTGGAAATTCAAAGAGACAAAGTTTTTTCATTTGCTTGTGACTTTTCATTTGCTTGCCTTTTCAATTTCTTTGGCCTTTCATTTTCTAGCTTTAGCCGTACATTCTCATTGCATTTCACATGAAAAAAACTTCTCAACACATCATCACTCACGGCCATAATCATTTCTGAAAATATTTTGTAAGTAATGGCTTCCATTTTCCATGTTTCCTCTTCATTTCTTTATTGTTTGTCCTTGACTTCTTCATGCCTTGCTCGCCCTTATCCACCACCATCTCCTCCGACCACCACCACCACATCCCCTCATCATCCACGGCAGCCACCATCTCCCCTCCTCCTGTCCTGATCTGGCCGTGAGCCCTAGGTTGAACAAGCACCACAAAAACATTGCAAGCCCTTCACATTTTTGCATAACCGACCTAGTTTTCACCATCACCTCCATACTTTGCCTCGGCCACCACCTCTAGCTCCACCACCATCATGACATGACCTCTAGCCATCCACTTCTCCTCTGATCTGACCTGAACCAGTGCATGGTCGAGCCAAATATAGCATAGGCCAAGCCTATGTGCACCTAACAATCCACCTCTTGACCTTAACCCTTTTGTATTCCATGTTGTTACTCCAAAACCTCTTCACATCCCTATATAGCCATGCCTATATTGACCCAAACCCGAGCCAATTACCATCATGGCCGAGCCTATGATCTCCCTAGGCCGAGAACTTGAGTGGTTAAAGCAAGGTTAAGCCATCTGTCTCTTTTGTCAATTCAAATTCCATTTTGTTTCAATTTACTTTGTGTTGAAATTATATTTATATATTGCTTTGTTTAAATTGTTGTATACAAGATCAACATCTTGGTTATCTCTCTCTCCACTCAAATCAAGTCGTGCTATCGTGCTTTCTGGAATTTTGTTTGTGTGTTTGATTTGCTAACTCTAGCTTGAAAAGGTGAGTTATTCACGCTTGACATTCATACTTACAGAATTTGTGAAGTGACAACAAGTGAATATGTAGATCTATTATATCATGTTATACCCGCCTGTGATGTAAATTATATGATGTTAAACCCTTTTATAAACTTGTCACATCATCTGCTATGTTATATTTTATTATACTGTTTAGTTATTTCTGTTAATCACACTGCAAGTTCCCTGTAGAATAGAACCACTATGGGTTGAAATGATACATACTGAACGGACTTTAGAATAGGGAAAAATAATTATGGGCTGAAATGATAGGCTCAAGTGATTTTTATTTATTTTATTTAACTTGGAATTGCGGGTTTGAAATGATAGAACCCAGATTTTTCTTTGTAAATTACGGATTGAAATGATATATTATCCGTATCACTTGACAGGTTAGAAAATAGTATACAGACCCGTGGTTATTTTATATATTTTCTGGATATTTTTAAGTATTTTAAAAATGTAAATCATGACATTTGATTTAATTTGAATTTAAAATTATTTATTAAAGTGTTATTGATTTTTCTATGAATATAAATTGTTAAACAAATGAATGCTTAAAATGGTAATTTGGAATTTAACTTGACTTGGAATTTGTGAGATTTGGTTTTAAAAATGGAAGTTTAAGTAAAAGAAAATAAAATGGAAATTTAGTTTTGTTTGTGAAATGATAAATTAAATTAAAGTGTTAAGTGAATGCAAAGAATAGGAAAAATGGTACACTTGAAGTTAATAAGTGAAGTAATGAAAGTTTGATATTTATTTGTGAAGTTTACTTTATAAAATAATAAGTTAAAGGGTATTTAAATGACCATTTAAAGTGGAAAAATATGATTTTTATACAATTAAAATGGTTTAATTTGAAGATTTATTGTTTCTGAAATTCTAGTGTAAATCTGGAAATTCTTTTAGTAGCACTTCAGAAATGCTATCGTTTCTGAATAATAACTAAAATCTGAACTAAAGTGAATCTATAGCACTTTGTAAGTGCTGTAGTTGTAGAAATGAACTAAAAGACTAAAATGAACTAGGGCTATTACAGCACTTTGTAAGTGCTGTAGTAGCAGAAACTAAATTTAAAACCTGAAACTAATAACAGAGCGATTGTAGCACTTGTTAAGTGATGCAGTGGCTGAAATGTGATTTTGAATGTGATTGAACTAGTACAGTAGTTTGTAAAAGCTGTCTTTGCTGAATGAACTATTTTGCAACTAAAACTGAACTATTATAGCAGTTTTAAATGCTTCTTTACTGAATTGAATTGTTTTCAAATATAACTCACCGCAGCATTTTCTAAGTGTTGCGAAAAGCTGAAATTTCAATATTTGAAGTATTTAACTGAATAAATGAACTCAGAAAAGGCTAAAATTTTGGGAATTGAATATTTGATTTGAAGGAATAACGACTTCACTTTTAATGGTTTAAATGAATGATTTTAATTCGAAATTATAAACCATTTTGAAATCTATAATCACGGGGACACTTCTCTATATGCTATTTTATTTCCTTGTGATTTATTTGTATGCACACCTTTGATTTGAGAGTGTGGCTAGAGGTGAGCGATTACTGCAGCTCTGCGCTACCCTAGTCACAATAACACTGTTATTTGCATTGTTTACTTTAATATGAACATTTCTCTGATAGCGTTTATTTATGCTTAATTGATTAACGGATCCTTAAAGGATGGGCGATCCCAAGCATCCTTTGAGTTATTGTGCATTGCTTTTACAGTTCACTTGAGTTGGTTTACATTGTATAAGTATGTATGTCCTGACTTGAGTGTTTGTGTTTTACTTTACGCTCGGGTCAGCTTGGGAATCACAGCTTTGGATTTCACCTTCTGGAGCTAGAGATTTGTTGGAGCTTATTTGTCTATCGGTTCATCGACTTCTATTCCAGTTATTTCCTTCTCAGTTTTGCTTCTGTATTATTGACTTATGTATCCTGACTTCTATTGTATCTGTTTTGACTATGAGATTTTGTATATGTTTTGAGAGTTGTATGTAGTAGCTTCATGAACTACTATGGTATTTTTATTCCATTGCGAGTTATTCTGATATTCTGTGTTTGTGATTCTGTGTTTGATTTCATTTGCTCCAAATTTTCTTGACAATCCACTGTTTTGAAGTATTCAAGTCCGACATGTGTAGATTTATTGCCGATTTGAATGGTCCAAAATAGTGGGATGTTACATTTGGTATCAGAGCTTTGGTTTTAGGAAAACCTTAGCCTACGGAGCAAAAACTCATTAGAGATAGGGTAGAAATACCCTAGAATGAATGAAATCAGTCTCAAAATCATTTCTTTGTGAGAGAACGTATTTTCGAAGTATAAAATGATTTTCAAATGATTTTAAAGAATTTTTCAAAGATTATTTCGATATAAATTTTCTTGCTTTGAAAGTAAAATTTTTCTAAACTTCATTCCTTTTGTATCCACCTTGTTAGTAATTTCTTTGATTAGGATCCTCTTAAATTTTGAACTTCTATCTTGTTTGATCTAGATTCATTGTTGATAGGAATCTATTTTGGGTATGGCAAAATCAGTAGTATGTTAGGTTGCATTTAGTGAACTCTATTGTATCTTTTGCTTAGCTGAAGTTGTCTAACTAAAGATATTTATGTTTTCGTTTTCGTATGACTTGAATTTGAGTCTTTTCCAAATTTTGAATGGGAATTCTTTTGTATTAATATAGGTTGTATATCTCTAATCTTGGTTAGGATTCTTATCGATTACGATCCCTTTGAACTCTGGAATGCTCCCACTTGTTCTGAAATCCATTCATGTCTCTCCTACCTATATTCCTTTGATTTTGGAGCATTCCGTAACTCCATTCTGAATAACCTCTAGAAAGATTGGCGATTCCGCCAATCTTTGAATGATTTGTAAAGGGGTAAAACTCCCTTGCAATTGGCGTCGATTCACCGGAGATTTCTGTATCCTCGGTTTACGATGTTTTCTATCTTCTGTTATACCTGGATTCTATCTTTGGCGATCGAAGGTCGTTTTGCCTTAGATTTTTCGCATTGATTATATTCCTGAAGTCACAGTTGACCCTATTAAGGTCGCCTACGATTTATATGGGCATATCCATCTTCTATTTGGAAATTTAATTATCTCATCTTCGTTTGAGCTTATCTTTGAATCAGAATTCTATTTGATTAGAGTTCCTCTAAATTTGAATCTCTGTTTTATTTTGAAATCCATCCTTGAATCATCCCTTGGAAAATTTGTGGTTTATTTTATTTTTGGAATTGTGTATTCATCGAAGTTATTATTTTGATAAGGATGACCATATTTTATATAAAGGTGAAATGTTTTCGATAAGGATTATATACCATTTTTAAAATGAAAATTTGAAGTTTCGAGAGGATTTGAAATTTTGAAAATTATATAAGAAAATTGATTTATATAAAATGATTTATTACTGAAGGGTCTTGAATTTGAATTTTTGAGAGACTGAACTCCGGCATTTTGAAATTGGTTTAAGATCTTGAAAAATATATAATAATATGATTTGAAAGTATTTTCCGGATAAGAAATGTTTTCAGATGATTTTATCGAGTTTCAAATGATTTCGAAGAAATTCCAAAAGAAGTTTGAGAAAATAGAAGTCCAGAACCCACTTATGTCACTGGAAAAAATTTCGGTGATAAATGCATGCATCATCGACATTGATTTTCGAGTTTCAGAGAGGGGGAGAGGTTACTTCGGTTGCTTTGCTATGCGATTGATTTGTGAAACCAATTTTTGATTTCAAATTCCGAAGAGTGATTTGATATTCGAAAGATATATGTATATATATTTGAAACAGTTTTGAAATGAGCCCGGTGTTCAGTCCTTGAGTTTCAGATTTGATTGATATAACCCTATCTTTTTGAATTGATTTACTAATTTGTTGGTGATTTCCAACTCTTGGATTGAAAATATGATTTCTTCGACTATTTTGAAGGTTCGAGCACTTCCAAATCAAGGTTAACTTTTCAAAGCTAAGTAATTTTGAAAAGTATAAAGTATATAAGTTGATATGTATGTTTAAAGTATGTAGTAATATGATTTAAATAGGTTGAAACTGTTTTGTTAAGTAAATGAATAAGGCTATTTTGAATTTTTCTAATATGAAATTTAGATTTGATATGTTTTGAAAAAAAATTAGTCTTCAAAATATTTTGAAAAAAAATTTAGTTTAAATGTTTTAACTTAGTAACATCTTTATAAAACTATATATTTAACAAGTTGGAATAGATACATAAGTTGTACGTATGCTGTTTTATTCGCATAATTAATTTGATCCAGGTTTGAGTACACAAGTTCGAGGTGAATTACACCATTTCGTGTTAGGATTTTTCATTTGATTCTTGATGGCGAATATTTGATATGGATTTTCGGCTTGATTCTAGAATTCTCTATCATAGTATATGGCTATGCAAGGAGACTGATGGCTTCTAGTCAAGAAACCATATCAAATCTGCACTAGGGAAGTCGAATGGACAATACTAGTTCGAAAGCGAACTTGTGTGATCGAGCGAGCGATCGAATATGATTTTGCGAAATGATGACATATGTACATCTTATATTCTAATATCATTGATATACTTGACGCTGGAATTGGAAGTTGTTGGGTTGGATATCTTTGTAATTTAATGGGAATTTTCTTTTATGAAAAACTACTATCAATTTAAAACCATTTTTCAAAACTATTTTTCTTTTATTCTTCTTAAACAAGCTGTTTTATTCTATTTTACATACAAACTATTTTACAAACTATTTTATATACAAAACTATTCTAAATTAAAAATCTTTTAGTAAGCAAAGATGTTCAATTCCATATGGCTCTTCATGCAACATAATTGATTTTGGAAAATTTTGATCCTGATATAAGATGGACCTTATGTAATTATAAGATGATTTTGAAAACCATTGATTTTGGAAATGAATTGGTTGACTTAAATTATATTGATTTAGAAACTTGGATTATTCTCCAAACCTATTATTTTGGAAACTTTGAAACTGAAGATATTTAAATTGAAAAGAAATATTTTGGTGGGATTGTATATGATTTTGAAACTGAACTGATATTGAAACAAATAACATTGTGTTACTAAATACATGATTTGGGAGTTATCGAACTTATATAAAAAATTTGGTTTGTATAAGTATGATGTTGATTCGAAAATTATGGATTTGAAAAGGTACTCAATTTGAAAAGTGAAATCTTATATAATTGAAGTCTATATAAGTGTGATTTGATATACTTTTGATTTTGGAAAGGTATTTGATTTGAAAATAAAATATTATATATAATGGACTTTATATAAGTATGATATTTGAAAGTGATTTGAAAAGGTACTATATGATACATATTTTTGAAGTAAAGATATGGAAAGTGCCTTCTGCTTGATATCCGCTTTGTGGCTACATTGTGGAATCATTCTATCGATTTTATTTCTCTGATTTGGTTTTCCGGATATGATACTCGAGTGTCCATCGAATTCCATGGTGTTACCCATGGTCTTACGAGCGCGACTGCATAGCGTAATTCACCTGGCTGGATGGCCTAGGGGTACGGATTGTTTCCTGGGAGATCCAGGCATAATCATTGTGTATCTTGTGATCTATGTAGGTCGTATTTAGTAGTGAAATCCGCAGGGCTGAGATAGCTTATAGATATGGATTATTTCCTGGGGGATCCAGGCGTAACCATTGTGTATCTGCGGTCTACTAGTCATCATGGCGTAATTCGTAGGGCTGAGAAAGCTTACGGATATGGATTGTTTCCTGGGGGATCCAGGCGTAACCATTGTGTATCTGCGATCCATGGTTAGACAAAGGTTTTGGTAGTTTTGTTTGGATTGTACTTTCCATATCTGTTTTTAAAAAGTTTTTCCAGTATTTTCACTGGGTGTTGAAACAAGTCTACTAAGTACCTGGAGAATTCTAGGTTTGCGCCTGATCAACGCACTGCCAGAGTTTGAAGGAACGAGGATAAACTTGTTAAGACATCGAGTTATAAAAGTATTTTGATAAAGTATTATATAAAGGATATTTTGATCAGTTATTTTCCTTTCTAAAGGATTTTAAAGTGTTTTAAATATTGTTTACCTCTTTAACTAACAAATTGAATTAAATGACTTTTATGGATATAATAAAATGGATTTAACCAAATTATTTAATATTAAAGAATTCTAATTTAAATTTATATAGTTTAAAATAAATGGTTCATCCTTGTCTTTCAACCCATTTTTTCCTACTAGCTATCCCGATTCACCATTTTTCCTACTTGCTATTCCTATTTCTCTTATTTTTCCTACTGGCTATTCCTATTCTCCTGTCTTCTTCCTTTTCGAGGAAGAAAAGATTTCAGTAGGGGAGATTGTAACAACCCATAATTTTAATGAATATTTTTTAAATTAAATTTTATTTTGAAACTTTGATTTTTAAATAATTATAAGTTGAAGTTTGGAATTTTTCCTATGTATTTTGGATTTTTGTTTCTATTTTATTTTTTCAAATACAATTAAATATTGATTTTCTGGAAATATTATATTTTGTCAAACCTTTATTGTTTATTGAAAATTTTGAAAGTTGAATTTTTAAATCTTTATCTTTTCTTTGAAACAATAATTGGTTCTGATATCCGCTCTGTTTTTCGTTTCGTCGAATTTCGTTTTAAACTTTTTAGAATCTGATAAATTCAGCATTTTACACGCAGAATTTTATTTGCATTTTTATTTTTCATTTTCTATTCTATTTTCTATCTTTTTTTTTGGGTTTTGAATTAAATTGTGTGAATTTTTGTTGTGTTTGGAATTTTCCTATACTAGTTGTATTTTTGTTTACAATTTTAATTCTAGTTTCAGTATAATAAACTATTCTCTTTATTGATTTTCTATTTTTCCTAAGACTAATTATTTATTTTCACTTTTCACTTTATTTTGTTTTGATTTTTATTCTATTTACTTGATTTTTATTTTGTTTATTTTGTATAAATATAAAGTGGAAATTCAAAGAGACAAAGTCTTTTCATTTGCTTGTGACTTTTCATTTGCTTGCCTTTTCAATTTCTTTTGCCTTTCATTTTCTAGCTTTAGCCGTACATTCTCATTGCATTTCACGTGAAAAAAACTTCTCAACACATCATCAGTACAGCCATAATCATTTCTGAAAATATTTTGTAAGTAATCGTTTCCATTTTCCATGTTTCCTCTTCATTTCTTCATTGTTTTGCCTTGACTTCTTCAGGCCTTGCTCGGCCTTAGCCACCACCATCTCCTCCGACCACCACCACCACATCCCCTCATCATCCACGGCAGCCACCATCTCCCCTCCTCCTGTCCAGATCTGGCCGTGAGCCCTAGGTTGAACAAGCACCACAAAAACATTGCAAGCCCTTCACATTTTTGCATAGTCGACCTAGTTTTCACCATCACCTCCATACTTTGCCTCGGCCACCACTCCTAGCTCTACCACCAGCATGACATGACCTCTGGCCATCCACTTATCCTCTGATTTGACCTAAACCAGTGCATGGTTGAGCCAAATATAGCATAGGCCGAGCCTATGTGCACCTAACAGTCCACCTCTTGACCTTAACCCTTTTGTATTCCATGTTGTAACTCCAAAACCACTTCACATCCCTATATAGCCGTGCCTATATTGACCCAAACCCGAGCCAATTACCATCATGGCTGAGCCTATGATCCCCCTAGGCCGAGCACTTGAGTGGTTAAAGCAATGTTAAGCCATCTGTCTCTTTTTTCAATTCAAATTCCATTTTGTTTCAATTTACTTTGTGTTGAAATTATATTTATATTTTGCTTTGTTTAAATTGTTGTATATAAGATCAACATCTTGGTTATCTCTCTCTCCACTCAAATCAAGTCGTGCTATCGTGCTTTCCGGGTTTTTGTTTGTGTGTTTGATTTGCTAACTCCAGCTTGAAAAGGTGAGTTATTCACACTTGACATTCATACTTACAGAATTTGTGAAGTGACAACAAGTGAATATGTAGAACTATTATATCATGTTATACCCGCCTGTGATGTAAAATATACGATGTTAAACCCTGTTATAAACTTGTCACATAATCTGCTATGTTATATTTTATTATACTGTTTATTTATTTATGTTAATCACACTACAAGTTCCCTGTAGAATAGAATCACTATGGGTTGAAATGATACATACCCGAACGGACTTTAGAATAGGGAAAAATCGTTATGGGCTGAAATGATAGGCTCGAGTGATTTTTATTTATTTTATTTAACTTGGGATTGCGGGTTTGAAATGATAGAACCCGGATTTTTCTTTGTAAATTATGGATTGAAATGATATATTATCCGTATCACTTGACAGGTTAGAAAATAGTATACAGATTCGTGGTTATTTTATATATTTTCTGGATATTTTTAAGTATTTTAAAAATGTAAATCATGACATTTGATTTAATTTGAATTTAAAATGATTTATTAAAGTGTTATTGATTTTTCTATGAATATAAATTGTTGAACAAATGAATGCTTAAAATGGTAATTTGGAATTTAACTTGACTTGGAATTTGTGAGATTTGGGTTTAAAAATGGAAGTTTAAGTAAAAGAAAATAAAATGGAAATTTAGTTTTGTTTGTGAAATGATAAATTAAATTAAAGTGTTAAGTGAATGCAAAGAATAGGAAAAATGGTACACTTGAAGTTAATAAGTGAAGTAATGAAAGTTTGATATTTATTTGTGAAGTTTACTTTATAAAATAATAAGTTAAAGGGTATTTAAATGACCATTTAAAGTGGAAAAATATGATTTTTATACAATTAAAATGGTTTAATTTGAAGATTTATTGTTTCTGAAATTCTAGTGTAAATCTGGAAATTCTTTTAGTAGCACTTCAGAAATGCTATCGTTTCTGAATAATAACTAAAATCTGAACTAAAGTGAATCTATAGCACTTTGTAAGTGCTGTAGTTGTAGAAATGAACTAAAAGACTAAAATGAACTAGGGCTATTACAGCACTTTGTAAGTGCTGTAGTAGCAGAAACTAAATTTAAAACCTGAAACTAATAACAGAGCGATTGTAGCACTTGTTAAGTGATGCAGTGGCTGAAATGTGATTTTGAATGTGATTGAACTAGTACAGTAGTTTGTAAAAGCTGTCTTTGCTGAATGAACTATTTTGCAACTAAAACTGAACTATTATAGCAGTTTTAAATGCTTCTTTACTGAATTGAATTGTTTTCAAATATAACTCACCGCAGCATTTTCTAAGTGTTGCGAAAAGCTGAAATTTCAATATTTGAAGTATTTAACTGAATAAATGAACTCAGAAAAGGCTAAAATTTTGGGAATTGAATATTTGATTTGAATGAATAATGACTTCACTTTTAATGGTTTAAATGATTGATTTTAATTCGAAACTATAAACCGTTTCGAAATCTATAACCACGGGGACACTTCTCTGTATGCTATTTTATTTCCTTGTGATTTATTTGGATGCACGCCTTTGATTTGAGAGTGTGGCTAGAGGTGAGCGATTACTGCAGCTCTGCGCTACCCTAGTCACAATAACACTGTTATTTGCATTGTTTACTTTAATATGAACATTTCTCTGATAGCGTTTATTTTTGCTTAATTGTTTAACGGATCCTTAAAGGATGGGTGATCCCAAGCATCCTTTGAGTTATTGTGCATTGCTTTTATAGTTCACTTGAGTTGGTTTACATTGTATAAGTATGTATGTCCTGACTCGATTGTTTGTGTTTTACTTTACGCTCGGGTCAGCCTGAGAATCACAGCTTTGGATTTTACCTTCTGGAGCTAGAGATTTGTTGGAGCTTATTTGTCTATCGGTTCATCAACTTCTATTCCAGTTATTTCCTTTTCGTTTTTCTTCTGTATTATTGACTTATGTATCCTGACTTCTATTATACTGTTTTGACTATGAGATTTTGTATATGTTTTGAGAGTTGTATATAGTAGCTTCATGAACTACTATGGTATTTTTATTCCGCTGCGAGTTATTCTGATATTCTGTGTCTGTGATTTTGTGTTTGATTTCATTTGCTCCAAATTTTCTTGACAATCCACTGTTTTGAAGTATTCAAGTCCGACATGTGTAGATTTATTGTCGATTTGAATGGTCCAAAATAGTGGGATGTTACAAATGTATTGCATGTCGAGCAATCGATTGCCGAAAAAACTGATCGTTATGGAGAAAGAAAGAAAGAAGAAGAGAAGAGAAGAAAGGAAGAAGAAGAAAAAGAAACTAGAAGAAGAAGAGAGAGAAACTAAAATAATCACATAATATCACAATCACAGCGGAACAACATATAATATAATATCAATGATCTTTACAAAATAGAAATTGTAATATACATACATCCATCAGAGTACAACAATCAATCACTAATCATCAGTCTGGGCAGTTATAATAACCTGTCATTACAATTGCTGATAATTTAAACAACAATGCAGCGGAAAAATAAACATATACGTGAATACGACCAGAAGACCTCCGGCTCGCTTGTTGAAGCTCCACAGTATCCAAATCTAAATCTGCAAATATGCTCGGTCTGACTCCAGCATTGAAAGGGAAGAATGCCCGGATCAGTCTGGTAAACCAGCATGAGAAAACACATCTCATCTGAATTTCAAAGTTATAAAACTTTCCTTTATCAAAACAAAGGTATATCGTAAGACCATGCCCACACATAAACACAGACGAGTTTTTACCTAACGATAGCCAAAACATTTCATATCAAATTCTGTTATATTATATTAGTGTATAGTTTACAAAAAAAAACAATCACAGCCAAAATTATTACATTGATTAAATTCCAGCATACTAGCCACAAAGTGGGTTCTACAAACAAAATGGCAAGCATGTAGTGGAGATTGGATTTCCATACAAATAACCAGGTGAAGGGACTACCTTCCGGCAGTACATCCCTAGAGGAATGTATCGAGGCCCAGCTGATGGTCCTATACCAACACAAGACTGACCTATCTCTTACTAGATAGTACTGAATATGTCATCACCCCGGTCGTTACCGACCTATCCGAGGGCCCTCATCGCATACATCCATAGTAATTTTAAACCCGAACGTCTTAGCAGAAATAAATATATCTAGAAGGGGATGATCATATCCTAATGGCTGCGAACCACATAGCCTTGCCGCATCTACCCTGTTTTGGTCATTTTCGGGTGTGAGGCCTGAGGTCACGATTACCTTTCACAAAGAACATCATCTTTCCTCTTTTCAATGCCACTTTGCCATTTAATAAATCACACAACCGATTTCTACAAACGTATAACTCTTGAGCTCGTACATCTCAGGAAAGGGTGTTAAGCTAAGAGAAGTTACCTTCTCTGCCACCCAAGTAGATAATACGTTCATAGAGATCAATCAATGTAATTAGACATGCAACTTTAGACATTTTTCCATACAAGTTGTCCAAGAATAGGATAAACCGAAGGCACTTCTCCTACCTCATTCTATCGGGAGTCACCCCTAGGACCAGTAGTGATTAGTCCTTGCATTGGATATTTCATAATGAAGAGACCATTACTACTATATATATTGGGAGTTTATCTCCAAATGATCAACAAGTAGTCCTTCATTACAAAAATCCCAAATATAAGTGTCTTCCAATACCTGCACATTCGAATGCATATACGTTGGCCCGAAGTGGTTTTTGGATAAATCTGATCTCGGTCTCTTTGGATCAACAGCGATAATAAGGCCAAATTGATAGTCGGTTATTTAACTATCAAAGCAACAATAAAATCTAGCACTATAAGAAATCACTAGGTCCATTTAACAAATCTTTTATTACTTAAATCAATTTAAAAATATTTACTTCAAATTATCTTTTAAAAAGATATATCCTCAAAACCATCTTAATCTTTCTATATTGGAAAACATTTCCATATACTTATAACGACGGTATAAGCATATTCACAAATCATTTCATTTTCAACACTTATAAAAATATTTCAATATACTTATATCAACGGTATAAGTATAGTTAATAACACTACCATTTGGAGACACGCCAAATAGATTTCTATAACCGTACAAATCCAGAGTTCGTACGCCTCCGGACGGGTGTTAAGTGTAGGAAGCAATGCTCATACACCACCAAGCCTTTAGTACGATCATAAGAACCGATTCGTGTATTTCATGATGGAAGGTCAAAACATCATTTTGGGTCAAAACGAATGTTGCGTAAAACATCGTTACGACAACCCAAAAACATTAGTATAAGGATTCGATAAATTATATATATAAAAAATCCCGTATACTATATAAATTATATCCTTTCGAAAATCATTTACTATAACAGCAGTGTTATAGTCCATGCCTTCCTTACTTCTCCGAAAATGTCTATTACAACAATAAATGTTGAAATCTATGTTTTCGATACATATCACATCTTTTTAAAACATTTTCAAACTACTAAATTCCATTTGGAATTATTACTTGCAAAACCTTTACCTCAAAAAGATAAATGATTTTTAAAAGCCATTAACTCCATCAAAATATCACTTTCAAACATTTCTTTAAATAAAAATCCAAATTTAAATCTCAACATAAGTCATATCCATATTTATAAAACTATTTTTATAAATCTCCTTTCGATTTTATAAAACTTCTATTTTATAAAATTCCTTTATTTACAAAATTCTATTTATAAATCCATTCTTTTATAAAAACCGATTTACTATGAATATCCATTTCTTTATAAATCAAATCTATTTATAAAATCCATTTATTTATAAACCAAATTTATTTATAAAATCCATTTAGAAATCCATTTCTGAAATAAACTTCAAATCCATTTACTAAACATTTATAAATTCCGATTATAAATATATTTCTTTATTTATAAAATATTACTTATATAAATCATTTTATAAACTTATTAAAATCTTTATTTAAAAACACATTATAAAATAGTAAATCGAAAATACAAAAAATCATACTTTTATTTATTTTAAAACAAATTCCTTTCTTTTAATAATTCAACAATTATTAAAACATATTATACTTTAAAAATCACTTTGAAATCCTTTTTAATTCAGAATCATCATTTTAGCATTTCAAAACATCAAAAATAAGGCCTAATGCTACAAACGCACTAAATAAGTCAAATCATATCATAATCAATAATAGGGTATCCAACACATCATATGTTAGCATATATATGAAAAGTAAATCAACACTGGTGAGGAATCCTGTTGGATCCCTCCAATTTTCCCCCCTGCATCACAAACATCAAATAATCATAAAAATATAAATCAACCGCTTCGAAGCGGGATTCATATACAAAGGGTCAACCGCTCTTACACGAGAACGTAATAGGGTCTCATCCGCTCCATTAGGCGGGAATATATATATATATATATATATATGCAAACCAACTAATAAATATTGTATATCATCCAAACAAGAAACAAATAGCATATATAATTTATCCCCACTTATATAAAAATATAAGCATGCTAGAGAGGTGGGTTTACTCACAAAAATGTCAGAAATTGCCAAAGCGCTCCGGTTTGAATTAAAATTAAACGGTCATTCATTTAACACAAAATTCCTACTAGCTCAGATTTGTCCAACCAACTCCATACCATAGTGTTCGCTGAAACGAACGCAACGCAACTTGTCACACTCGAAACGGACCTCGTACAAGAAAGTTACGGATTAATTAACATTTGATATTATTAATTTGAAATTAATTTTATAAATAAACATTTAAAACTTTTAGACCTTTCTCATTCTTCCCCTTCCCTCCCTCTATTCATGTGCATTTCCAGGCTCACGCGATTTTTATTTATTTCGCCTTCAAATGTTCGATCGCGCTCCTAGCCATACGCCGCCGCACCCCATGCTCGCATGCCACCTCGCCACCAAGCCAACCCCCTCCACTCCATGCCTGTCCATTCCTCTTATGCGTGCGTACGCAAGATGAACCCAAAAACGGCAGTTCGAACGCAGGACAATTTCACCCACGTTGAGCAACAATTCGACGATCCAACCGTTGGCTATGCTCATATGGTCGTGGTCTACGTTGTTAGTTGAAGTCGAAGGCTAATTTTGCCTCTAGAGGCTCCGATAAACCACAGCCACACGATTTGGTTATTGTTTAATGGCGGCTGAGAAAACCTAGCCAGGTTTTAAGCAAATGAAAATAGTTGAAGGCCTTTTATAGGAAATTAAACTTGGCATTATCCATCTGTGAAAATTTCAAACTCCAAACGAAGCGTGCCGCCTGGCGTTCTATATGTTATACCCATATTCCGAACACAATGGAATATATGTTGGAAGTTAATTCCATCATATACATAAGATAGCTTTTCAAAATCAAATTATATTAATTTGAATTCTTTAATTAAATTCTACGCTTTCGATTTCGCATGACCAATCGATACGTCCAACCGACATGAAATTCGACAGCATATAATAATTCACTATTATTGATCCGATGAAACTACTTTCATCGAAATTCGAGATAGTTCCCTAAAAAAGACTATTTTTACACATTAATTAAAATGAGTAATTTCCAAAGTTAGTTTAATCACTTTTAAATCCATCTTATAGGGTTTACTATCTTCCTTCTAATTTAAATAGATTTTAAATCAACTTTAGAAATCGTTTTTATTCACATTAAATTCAAGACTTCAATTATTTAAACAATCTCGAACATTAAATTTAAACAATTTAATTATTAAATAAATTGCTATATTTGAAAATATAAGTTATTTAACTTATAAAATTTAACCTTTCAATATTTAAAGTCAATTAAATATTCCAAATTCGAATGACTGAAATTCTGGATCGTTACATGAAATAATTTTACCTAGGAATATATTTTGTATATAAAAGAATGATGTTCAAAATTAATATAGTTATATGTGATGTGATTGTTGTTAGGAGTTGATAATATTTAATTATTAGCATTTAGGGTTTGATTATGCTCGCCCAGTCTTGAGTATTGGCTATGGGTTGTAGTTTCATCTGCAATCTTTCTTTTTAAACCATAGGAGGGGTAGATAGTATTTGGGGAACATTAAAACGAACACCTTGTGAGTTAAATTTCATAATTTGACTATAAGGTGTTCGATGATATGTTGGGTTAAAATTGGATTTTAATATAAGGTGTTTATTAAAAAGAAATATTTAAAATGTTTTTTTTATAAAAGTTGATTTTATAAATTAGAGTTACAAGTAAAAAGTTTTAATTAGAAGGAGTTTTGGAGTTTATAGTCCCGGTGTCTTTGAAATGGATTTCAAATGTTTTTGGAGAAAAGGTAATAATAGTATCCCTAGAAAATATTTTAAAGTATAAATATTTTGGAAGGGAATTTGAGAATAATATATTTTTCTTTAGGCAGTTAGGGGAATGAGTCTTGGTCTATTTTGTGATGATCAGAATAATCTTCTAAGTGACAGTCGGATGTTTTCTTAGGCAGATGTGACAGTGCACTTAGTAAATTATTCTCTTTGTCATTGTACGATCGAAAAGATTTCAAATCCGTATGAATCCAAAACAAGTGGATGATAAATTTTTTGTTAAAAACTATTTATCTGGATATATATATATATATAGTATTGTTTCAAAATGGGTTGTGAAAGGGGAAAAGTATTTTTATAATTAACTAGTTCGAGTGACTCGAAAATGACTAAAAATGGGTAGGAGATGTGATCGGATGGTAAACACTTCTCTTGAGTATTACCCTTTTTGGTAGGGAATATACGATACTATTTGGTAGTACCTAGTTCCTTGATATCATTTTGGAGTTACTTAGGCTATATGTTTGTTTTCTATGGGTTAAAAATAAAGTACCATTTCAAAAAGTTTTTGAAACAAAAATCACGTGTTTAGCTCTTAAGTTTCCAAAATAATAAGGTATTTTGATTAAAGAATGGATTAATAAATGAAGTTTTGATTGGGTTAAATTTAATAAGGAGGTTTAATAAGCTTTGTTTTATTAAACTTTGTCTTTTGATTTTAACATTTGGAAGGTTAAAAATTTTATGATGTTATTGGGCTGACTAATAAACATTTTACCTTAGAGGTGTCTAAGAAAAAGTAGACTCTATGACGAAGTTTGTATAGCAGCATTCTACTCTTCTTAGCTACTTACTAGACTAATTGATTAAAGAGGTTGAATTGGTCGACTCAGTTTTAAGACCCAAGTTATTTTGGACCTACATATGAATAGAATAGATGAATGAGATTTAAAATCAGATGTTTTGTATATACTCTTAGGATATAATAGGGTACAACGATCGGGAATTTCACCGCTTTGATTTGCCAATATTTTTTAATTTTAAAATTCAAATAATTGATTTTATAATGGAAATAAAACTCTTTAAAATAATGAATAATAATGGTGAAAAAAATTTCCAAATTTTTTTACAAAAATATTTAGTTCGAAGAAAGATCGAAAATGTGACAGGAATACGTTTTCGAATTTTTGACTTTTCGTCGGCTAAAATATATCGGAAATGTTGTGAACTCTTTAGCATAAGTATAGAAATTTGTAAATAAGTTAGTATGTGTATATATATATGTATTAGTGTATTTATATATTTATTCATACCTAAGTATATAAAGTTTAAAATAAAAATATAAATGTCACATCATTAGAAACATTAAGTACAAAGAGTACCTAAACACATTTAGACATGTTTGCATGGAAATGAGAAAAGGGAACAAGGGTGTGGCATGAGTACATGAGGTGGAAGAGGCTAGGTGAGGTGGGGAGAGAGTAGTGAATGGTAAAGGACAAGGACATTTAGGTAATTTACTTTTTCTCTTGCTTATAAATAACCCTTCACTCTTCAAAATTTTCCTCCTCATTATTTTATCATATCTTCCACTTCTCTTATCCTAATGGAGAATTTTTTTTTGAAGCCGTATAAAATTCCATTGGCTAAAAATTTCATTCGTACTACTTCGTACC
This sequence comes from Allium fistulosum, assembly GCA_030737815.1. Lineage (NCBI taxonomy): Eukaryota > Viridiplantae > Streptophyta > Magnoliopsida > Asparagales > Amaryllidaceae > Allium > Allium fistulosum. The sequence continues at coordinate 1,461,896,297 of CM060902.1, forward strand.
AAAGGAGAATATCGAAGTACTATAACTCAAAAGTAAGAACAAGATCATTCAAACAAGGAGATTTGGTACTTCGAAGGGTGATGGCCAATACGAGAAACCCATCAGATGGATCATTGGGACCAAATTGGGAAGGTCCACTGATAATCTTCAAAAAAATCCCCCAGGAGCCTACAAACTATGCCATCCTGATGGAAATATGGCACCAAGAACCTGGAACGCAGAATATTTGAAACCATATTTTCGGACTCTGAATGAATAAAACATTTTCAAGAGTGTCTCAGCTATGATTCATTGAGAAAAGTCTACATGGTTGGGAGTAAAATTCTCCTTAAACTTGGACTACCTAAGATGGTAGGCTACCAATAATGGTAGAAAGCTCTTGGTCGTGCCAAGATGGCCAGGTCAAGGCACCTCTTGGAGGAAGGGCGTAAGCCTTTATCTGCGCCAAAGTCAGAAATGGCCAGGTTAAAGCAGCACAAGCCCTTATCCGCGTCATGCTATGGCCATGATAAGGCACCTCCTGGAGGGAGGACGGGTAATCCCTTAGTCCCGCCACACTATGGCCTGGCCAACGTACCGAACAAGCTCTTAATCGTGTCATGCTACGACCAGGTTAAGGCACCTCTTGGAGGGAGGTCGGGTAAGTCCTCGGGCCCTTCTTTAGAATAAGCTAGCCGAGCGCACCAAAAACCCGGATGAAATGTCCGGTGGACTAAGAAAAATCCATGCCTGAAATAGGCACCACCAAAAATTGGCATCGCCTAAAATGGCAACTACCAAAAGGTCGGTAATGTCTAAAATGACAAACAGCCTGAAATGGGCTTTGCTTAAATAAGCACAAAATTGGATTAAAGAGTCCTCGCCTGAAATAGGCCAAAACAAATAACAAATGGACAAAGAAAACTCGGGCCGGAGAAAGCAAAAGCATGCAAGACATCCTCAAAGCCTGAAGATGACACATTCAACAAACAAAATTAGAAAGAATTCTCCTACTTCTCTTCATAAACATCTGCCAGAATGGTATTCTAGTCTTCTATTATTAATTACCAGAAATGGTATTCTAGTCTTCTATTATTAATTACCAAAAATGTTATTCTGGTCTTCCCTTATAAATTACCAGAAATGGTATTCTGGTCTTCTATTATTAATTACCAGAAGTGGTATTCTGGTCTTCCATTATTAATTACTAGAAATGGTATTCTGGTCTTCTATTATTAATTACAAGAAACAATATTCTGGTCTTCCATTATTGATTGCCAGAAATGATATTTTGGGACTTCTGTTATTAATTATCAGAAATGATGCCTTGAAAAGGGCATCCTGGACTTCTATCATTAGTTATCTAAAATGATGTTATGGACTTCTACTATCAAATATCAAGAAGGGATATTCTGATCATCCATTACTCCTTACCAGAAATGGTTTTCTGGATTTCCATTATCAGAAAGAGCCTTATGGTTTTCTGTTATTGAATGACAGAACAAGTCATCTGAACCTTTACGTCAATACGAGTGATTGGACCTGTGCAGTTAATGCCCCGCTATATCCCCGCTATATCTCATAGCGGATTTCTACCGCTATGATTTTTCCATATAGCTCCAAAATATAGCCTTTCCGCTTTAAGCCCCGCTATTTCCGCTATATCCCATTATTCCCGCTATATTCCGCTATTTCCGCTATATCTTCTTTAATAAAATGAATTGAAAAATTGCATTTATACATTATAAAAATTATGAAACTAGTTTATTTGATTTAATTTTTAATATATTTTTAGAAATGAAAATACTCTAATATTCTACTAAATTCAATTATGTTATATAACAGTTTTATGTTTATTTAAAGTATATTCGCACATGTTTTTATTTAAAATTATTTATGTATTAATTATAATTCAATTGAATGATATTTTTTCATTTAATTACCATTTATATATTTGAAAAAACATTAAGTACGAGTTTTATATGCTATTTTAGAGCCATCCGCTATATCCCGCTATATCCTCGCTGTATCCCCGCTATGACTTTTTGCACCTCCACCGCATTGAATCCACCGAGCGCTTTAACTACACAGGATTGGACTAGTATTCTTGTAACGATCCCGGATTTCATACATATTTAAATCGATAATTAAATTAGTTTTTGAATAAAAATTTGTATAATTAATTGATGAATTGATTCGAGTTTCCCCGAATCCGAATAAAAATATATTAAATCATTTCAAAATTTAAATATTGTAAATATATGTATATACAGTTGGTTTGAATTTAAATCGTAAGTAAATGGTTTAAGAAATGAAAATATATTAGATATAGAAATATAAAGTAAATACATTTGCTAAGCTTTGTACAAACACATTTATATCACTTGTACAAAATGTATCCATCAGCCACTATTGGATAAAAAAAATCTCTGGCATAATTGTACAGACAAGAAAAAAATATATCACCCTGTAACTTCTCTTCCTTGTATCAAGCCTCTCATTTCATTTCGTCCATTTAAAACTGAAAGGAAAAGAAAAATGAATGAAGTAAAACCATTTTATACTTAAAACAAAGCTTCAGCTGAAACAACAACAACACAAATTCAAATACAAAACCAGAGATCAAAGTGAAAGATTTCAACTTTGCAACTTTTAAGCCTGTTCAAGGAAGGCTCTGTTCTTTCTTCTTCAAACCGGTGAGTAACATCACTTTCAATAAGTTTAAGTATTGAATCTGATTGTATGTTAAGTTCTGTGATAAGTATATACTATGTTTATACATATCAGTAGATCTTCTGTACATATATAAGTGAATATATGTGTGGTCCCTGTATTTTACTGTCCTTAGTTTCCAGACTCGAGAATTGATCAAAAATCCATTATCACTTGAACAAATAAACGTTAGTGTTTAAGATTCAAACAAAATATATTTGTTGTGTCATGAATTAAAGTTTAGGAATTTATCCAAAATAAAATAACTGTGTTTTGGTTCTGGAAATAAGAAAATAACAGAGCAAGATAAATATAATGGAAATTCAGTCATCCTGATTAATTGATTTAAGGATATAGATCGAACACTTAAAGCAAAACATGATTTTTAAAACTTAAATCATGATTTTTAGTAAAGGGTTTTGTATGTATTTCTGGTTTAACCAGAAATCAAAATTTTTGAGACTTCTGATGATCTTTGAAATTTGGAAGTCGACACTCATTCTGGAGGTAGATGAATGATCGATGAGTTGGGGAAAATTCTCAGGGCAGTGATCATAGCATTGGAGTGAGGATGGCGATCGAATCAAATTTTTAACCCTAGTTTTGACGAGGGTACTTGCTTGGATTCGTTCGTCCCCTGTGATGGACCGAGTGCGACTGGGCTTTGGTGGTTGGTAGCGGGGTGTCAGGTGAGGCCGTGGCCGGAATTTCGTGACCACCGGTGGCCGAGGCGACGAGGTTGGAGCGATGCCAGGTTTTGGGTGAGTTGTTGGGTCGAATTCCAGGTTTGGGTTTCGAACCCAATTTTCGATTCAAGTGGCCGTGGTGGTTTTGGGTGATCGCAGTCCGGTCTGGGGATGGGCGGCGACTTGTTTGTGGTATCGTCAGAGTTAGGATCGTCGTTGACGATCTGTGCACGTGTACGGAGGTAAGTTTGTGTCAGTGGTTTTTTTTTTGGTTGTGGGTGCTCGTGTATCTTTCGAGTAAGAATGATTTTGTCTCGAGTTTCTGGTGGAGTTTCTCGAAGGGATGGAGGATGGGTTCTCGCGTTGGCGCTGTGGTATCTGGGTTTTTGATTAGGATATTTCTCGGGTTATTCGAGCTGATTCTCGAAGCAATGGAGGAGGCGACTCGAAGCAGAATGCTTCAGAGAATTGGGTTGGGCTAGTGGGTTACAGGTTTGTTTAAACATCCTGTAGCTTGAAATTTTAAATGAAAATTTAAACAAGCTGAAACTAAAAGTTAAATCTGAAATTAACTTTGATTTCAAGGTTTTGAAATTAAATTTAGCTTTATAACTTAAGTGTTGAAAACAAGTTTAAAAAATGAAATTTAAAAGGAAATTGAAGCAATGTTTCAAACATATTGTGAATAAAAATTTAATTTTAAATATGAATGAACCTTACTTTAAGTAATGAAGATTTAACGATTTATAATTTCATTTGAGAATGAGTTCTTAATGGTTAATCAAATTATAATCAATAATGATTAATATAAGAAGTTTTCTTTAAAAAAGGTGATTAGAGAAATTTAATAGTTAATGAGGTCATTAACCAAGATTTTATTTGAACAATTAATTGATCTGATAGATTTTAACAATAAATTTAGATTGATTAATTTAATAAAAAAATCAATTGTGGAATTATTAAGTATAATTACTATATGATAGTAATTATGAAATTAATTATTCAATGTAATTAATTGAGTTAATCAACATTGATTCAAGTTAAATTTCTTAAGTATAATTCAGAATAAACTTGATAATGTTGGAAATATAATTACTTAGAGAAGTAATCAATATATAATTACCGAATGTAATTAATTAAATGATAATTTAAAATTTGAGTTAATTATTTGTTAATAAATTAAAGAATTAATTAAAGATTGTGATTAATTAAGATTAATTTAATAATTAAAGATTAATTGATTCATTGATTTAAAATGATTAGTTAATAATTATGGGTTAACTAATAAATTTGAAAAAGAAGATTTATTTCAAATAATTTGAAATTAAATTATGATAATTAACACGGATTAATAATTGATACATCTGATGTAAATCAATCAGTTGATTAATAAATTCACTCGTGAATGTTTGGATTCTATTGAATGTTGAATTATTTGACATCTCTGATCTGTAATGCTTTGTGATATATTATGATTTGTGTGTGATCTGTACTGTAGTTATTTATCTGGATGAATGCAAATTATTATCTATGATTTATATATCTGTGATCTATGATCTGTAAATGAACGATAAGCGTTATGATATATCGCTTATCAACTATATTCTGTATTTTTATCTGTGATGATTCATTGTGTTGCACTATTATGTTAAACCCCTGGACTACACTTTTACACACACAAATATGGATTTCACGTGGAAATCGGTTAAGTCACAGATGATTTAAATTTGATGTTTTTGAAATTGAAATTTTAATTTCAATTGATTTTGGAAATGGATTTGGGTTAAATGTTAAAGCTTTCGAAAAAGAGTTTGTAAAATAAAAAGTTATTTTAAATAACTTAATAAAGCTTCCAATTTAAATAATTCAATTTGAATTTGAATTCAAAATTTGGTATTGAATTCAATAATTGGAAATTTTGATTGAAGATGTTATAAATGTGTTTATATGAATTTAAACCATTTTAAAATATTAGTTTGAGAATTTGAATAGAACCCAAGACTTTAACTCGTATAAATGAATCAGATTTCCAAAATGAAACTGTTTGTTTTAAAGGGATAAAGGCTTTCAGATAAGAAAGGAAATTCCAGTTTAGTTAAAGGAATTTCAAGTTTGAATTGAAAAAATGGTTTTCTAAGTTATGAATGAATTCTTTTAGAAAGCTATGAATTGAATCTGTTTATTTTTAACAGATTTAAAATGATGATTTGTTTAAACCATTTGAAATGGAATTGTTTTGAAAGCTATAAGTTAAATCTTTGATTTAAAGATTTAACGAGTTAAATTGAAATGGAAATTGATTTGGAAAAATCTGCGAATGAATCTTTTATTTAAAAAGATTAAAGTATGGAAATTGTTTAAACCGTTGAAGGTTGTTAAAATGAATCTTTTTGTTTAAAAGATTTGAAATGGTAATTTGTTTAACCATTTGAAAAGAAAAGTTTTGGGTAATAAGTTGTGACTTAATTGAAATCCCAATATCCATATATTTTTAAATATGCGCTCACTATTCGGTTTAGCCGGGAGAGGACCTTTGTGTCACATAACCCATTCCGAATAAGTGATACGTCGTATATGGATAGCATTTGAAGACCGGTGTTGAAGACCGGTGTTGAAGACTGGGTGTTTGTGAAAACGATAGGATAACCTATCGATTGTCTCTGCACTGGGTAGCTCCTGGTATAGAGATCCCCTAAGTGATGGGAAATCCGTTCGGGATCGTGAATACCTGGATTTGCAAGGGCTTCTTTGGAAGTGCCTTCGGTTTTGTTCGATCCCGGAACAGACTTGTATGGTTACATGTCTGACATTACACTTTGAGATATAAAGCAGATTTCTTTCAAATACATTTCTGTTGGTGGCGGAGAATTTATTCTCTTAGCTTAACACCCTTCTCTGAGACGTACGAGCTCAGAGGTTATGTAGTTGAAATTTATCAGCGATATATTCCCAATTTGGTAATGTGACATGCTGAGTGTTGCTGTGTGATGATCATTGTTTGATCATTTGTGATATGATCATTTGTTTGATCATTTATCTTTGTGATCATTACTTTGATCATCTGTTGACCCAAAGCATGGCTTTGTGACAAAGCGTAGCTTTGTGGACGAGACCTCTTCGGACCTCACAAACCGAAAATGGTCGAAACAAGAATATGCAGCAAGGTTATGAGGGTCGCGCCCTTTAGGGTATGTGATTTCCTTCTGGAAAAGGGTGGTATCAGGTATGGAGCCTTGGTATTTAACCTATGTGGATACTCCGATCTCATTTATTGTGATTGTGTGTTTGATCGAGGCGCCTCGGATAAAGGTCCCAAAGGACCGGGGGATGGCATATTCGTGAGTTACCTGTTATAGGGGTAACCCGGCCTTGTGTCGGTAGAGAGCAGTTTGTCTCTCGGGACATCCAGCCAGAGGCGATCCCATTCGGCAGGAGGAAAGGAAGTTCCTTAGCCTGACCATTTGTTGGAAATCCAAAGAAACAATACGAACCTTTACGATTGCAATTGTATAACTTGCTATGGAATGTGGCGGTAACCTGCTATTGAACATAGTAGCTATAGTAGGCATAACGTGAAATGCCTATGCTGGCTAAGATTAATATTATACTTTCGAAATGTTTTCTCCACTATGCACTAGTAATAATATCCAATGATTTGTTTTGCGTAGTAAGCATCTTTGACTATCATAAGGAGAAATCTCCTCCGATTCTGCGTTTGCATTGTGTGTGTGTGCGGGAGGCCTTATGGTAGTTTCATTTTCCAAAAGCATTGTGGTTTTCAATGTTTAAAAAAATCTTTTGTGTTTGTATAAAGATAAACTGTTTTTGTTGCTCACACCAGTCCCACGACTGACTCGGAGTTTATTGTTCCTTTCCTAAACTCTAGGTGCTCATAATTTTCTACACGAGCAGTCTAGAGTTGGGGTTTTCAGATATTCAGGTTGAGTAGATTATCTGGAGCTAGTCAGTCCTTGGACGACTGACCTTGCTTTCTGCTAGCTATGGATTGGAGCATTCGATTGGAGATATTCTATCCGCTGCTGATGTTATCTTTTCTTTCCGCTGCTATTTCTTGTATCTCTGATATTGTTGTATCATATTGATATCATTGTTGTATATCATACTGGATATTGTATTCATTGGATTGTATATGATATCATCTGTTTTATTCCGCTGTGTTGTTGTACTTAATGGTGTTATAAGCTCCGGAGAACCAGATTCGACGTTTGAATCTACGGCATTTTGAATACAAGTGAAGTATGGATGCCGATTTTCGAAGGTCGACTTTTGGGTCTTTACAACGTGGTATCAGAGCTGAGGGTAAAACTTTAGCTAAGGAGTATAACACATTAAGTAGCTCATTAGAGATAGGGTGAAGTATACCCTAGAATGAGTAATTTCTCAGATATCTGTACGTATGCCTCAGTAAATTCTCTTGCTATCCATTGATAGTAAGTATGAGTGCAAGAAGAGGATGAGATAGGGGACAGGGGAATACGACTATAAATGGTCAATACTCTGTAGCAACGAAGAAGCAATCCTTTCTCTATTAATCTCTTTTATTCGTCATCTTTTCTCAATTCTTCGGTATTTTCTGGTCGATCCAGAAAGGAAATTCGATATATGAAAATGGGACATAAACTCCAGAATGGCCAAAAAATTTGTTTGTTTGGATGTATTGGTTGCTTTGTTTGCTATGGTTGATAGGTATACTTTAGTTCTAAACTGAAAGTTTTGAAATTGTATCCATATATCTATCTATTCTTTGGGTCCGGAGATATTCTACGAACGGTTAGTTATCTCTTCGAACTAACTGATGCCACTGCATATTTCGTAGATCTGGATAACCCGAGTATTTTGTGAAGTGTTAAAACAGATTCGTTTTCGTATCTATTATTGATATTCTGATTTGGTAAACCAAATGCAGAATAGATGTTCAATTCGATTTGATGAAATATTCTTCATCTATTTTTGTGTTTCCTGTGTAATTTCGAGGACGAAATTCTTTTAAGGGGGGAAGTCTGTAACGACCCCGGATTTCATACATATTTCAATCGATAATTAAATTAGTTTTTGAATAAAAATTTGTATAATTAATTGATGAATTGATTCGAGTTTCCCCGAATCCAAATAAAAATATATTAAATCATTTCAAAATTTAAATATTGTAAATATATGTATATACAGTTGGTTTGAATTTAAATCGTAAGTAAATGGTTTAAGAAATGAAAATATATTAGATATAGAAATATAAAGCAAATACATTTGCTAAGCTTTGTACAAACACATTTATATCACTTGTACATAATGTATCCATCAGCCACTATTGGATAAAAAAAAATCTCTGGCATAATTGTACAAACAAGAAAAAAATATATCACCCTGTAACTTCTCTTCCTTGTATCAAGCCTCTCATTTCATTTCGTCCATTTAAAACTGAAAGGAAAAGAAAAATGAATGAAGTAAAACCATTTTATACTTAAAACAAAGCTTCAGCTGAAACAACAACAACACAAATTCAAATACAAAACCAGAGATCAAAGTGAAAGATTTCAACTTTGCAACTTTTAAGCCTGTTCAAGGAAGGCTCTGTTCTTTCTTCTTCAAACCGGTGAGTAATATCACTTTCAATAAGTTTAAGTATTGAATCTGATTGTATGTTAAGTTCTGTGATAAGTATATACTATGTTTATACATATCAGTAGATCTTCTGTACATATATAAGTGAATATATGTATGGTCCCTGTATTTTACTGTCCTTAGTTTCCAGACTCGAGAATTGATCAAAAATCCATTATCACTTGAACAAATAAACGTTAGTGTTTAAGATTCAAACAAAATATGTTTGTTGTGTCATGAATTAAAGTTTAGGAATTTATCCAAAATAAAATAACTGTGTTTTGGTTTTGGAAATAAGAAAATAACAGAGCAAGATAAATATAATGGAAATTCAATCATCTTGATTAATTGATTCAAGGATATAGATCGAACACTTAAAGCAAAACATGATTTTTAAAACTTAAATCATGATTTTTAGTAAAGGGTTTTGTATGTATTTCTGGTTTAACCAGAAATCAAATTTTTTGTGACTTCTGATGATCTTTGAAATTTGGAAGTCGACACTCATTCTGGAGGTAGATGAATGATCGATGAGTTGGGGAAAATTCTCAGGGCAGTGATCATAGCATTGGAGTGAGGATGGCGATCGAATCAAATTTTTAACCCTAGTTTTGACGAGGGTACTTGCTTGGATTCGTTCGTCCCCTGTGATGGACCGAGTGCGACTGGGCGTTGGTGGTTGGTAGCGGGGTGTCAGGTGAGGCCGTGGCCGGAATTTCGTGACCACCGGTGGCCGAGGCGACGAGGTTGGAGCGATGCCAGGTTTTGGGTGAGTTGTTGGGTCGAATTCCAGGTTTGGGTTTCGAACCCAATTTTCGATTCAAGTGGCCGTGGTGGTTTTGGGTGATCGCAGTCCGGTCTGGGGATGGGCGGCGACTTGTTTGTGGTATCGTTAGAGTTAGGATCGTCGTTGACGATCTGTGCACGTGTACGGAGGTAAGTTTGTGTCAGTGGTTTTTTTTTGGTTGTGGGTGCTCGTGTATCTTTCGAGTAAGAATGGTTTTGTCTCGAGTTTCTGGTGGAGTTTCTCGAAGGGATGGAGGATGGGTTCTCGCGTTGGCGCTGTGGTATTTGGGTTTTTGATTGGGATATTTCTCGGGTTATTCGAGCTGATTCTCGAAGCAATGGAGGAGGCGACTCGAAGCAGAATGCTTCAGAGAATTGGGTTGGGCTAGTGGGTTACAGGTTTGTTTAAACATCCTGTAGCTTGAAATTTTAAATGAAAATTTAAACAAGCTGAAACTAAAAGTTAAATCTGAAATTAACTTTGATTTCAAGGTTTTGAAATTAAATTTAGCTTTATAACTTAAGTGTTGAAAACAAGTTTAAAAAATGAATTTTAAAAGGAAATTGAAGCAATGTTTTAAACATATTGTGAATAAAAATTTAATTTTAAATATGAATGAACCTTACTTTAAGTAATGAAGATTTAACGATTTATAATTTCATTTGAGAATGAGTTCTTAATGGTTAATCAAATTATAATCAATAATGATTAATATAAGAAGTTTTCTTTAAAAAAGGTGATTAGAGAAATTTAATAGTTAATGAGGTCATTAACCAAGATTTTATTTGAACAATTAATTGATCTGATAGATTTTAACAATAAATTTAGATTGATTAATTTAATAAAAAAATCAATTGTGGAATTATTAAGTATAATTACTATATGATAGTAATTATGAAATTAATTATTCAATGTAATTAATTGAGTTAATCAACATTGATTCAAGTTAAATTTCTTAAGTATAATTCAGAATAAACTTGATAATGTTGGAAATATAATTACTTAGAGAAGTAATCAATATATAATTACCGAATGTAATTAATTAAATGATAATTTAAAATTTGAGTTAATTATTTGTTAATAAATTAAAGAATTAATTAAAGATTGTGATTAATTAAGATTAATTTAATAATTAAAGATTAATTGATTCATTGATTTAAAATGATTAGTTAATAATTATGGGTTAACTAATAAATTTGAAAAAGAAGATTTATTTCAAATAATTTGAAATTAAATTATGATAATTAACCCGGATTAATAATTGATACATCTGATTTAAATCAATCAGTTGATTAATAAATTCACTCGTGAATGTTTGGATTCTATTGAATGTTGAATTATTTGACATCTCTGATCTGTAATGCTTTGTGATATATTATGATTTGTGTGTGATCTGTACTATAGTTATTTATCTGGATGAATGCAAATTATTATCTATGATTTATATATCTGTGATCTATGATCTGTAAATGAACGATAAGCGTTATGATATATCGCTTATCAACTATATTCTGTATTTTTATCTGTGATGATTCATTGTGTTGCACTATTGTGTTAAACCCCTGGACTACACTTTTACACACACAAATATGGATTTCACGTGGAAATCGGTTAAGTCACAGATGATTTAAATTTGATGTTTTTGAAATTGAAATTTTAATTTCAATTGATTTTGGAAATGGATTTGGGTTAAATGTTAAAGCTTTCAAAAAAGAGTTTGTAAAATAAAAAGTTATTTTAAATAACTTAATAAAGCTTCCAATTTAAATAATTCAATTTGAATTCGAATTCAAAATTTGGAATTGAATTCAATAATTGGAAATTTTGATTGAAGATGTTATAAATGTGTTTATATGAATTTAAACCATTTTAAAATATTAGTTTGAGAATTTGAATATAACCCAAGACTTTAACTCGTATAAATGAATCAGATTTCCAAAATGAAACTGTTTGTTTTAAAGGGATAAAGGCTTTCAGATAAGAAAGGAAATTCCAGTTTAGTTAAAGGAATTTCAAGTTTGAATTGAAAAAATGGTTTTCTAAGTTATGAATGAATTCTTTTAGAAAGCTATGAATTGAATCTGTTTATTTTTAACAGATTTAAAATGATGATTTGTTTAAACCATTTGAAATGGAATTGTTTTGAAAGCTATAAGTTAAATCTTTGATTTAAAGATTTAACGAGTTAAATTGAAATGGAAATTGATTTGGAAAAATCTGCGAATGAATCTTTTATTTAAAAAGATTAAAGTGTGGAAATTGTTTAAACCGTTGAAGGTTGTTAAAATGAATCTTTTTGTTTAAAAGATTTGAAATGGTAATTTGTTTAACCATTTAAATAGAAAAGTTTTGGGTAATAAGTTGTGACTTAATTGAAATCCCAATATCCACATATTTTTAAATATGCGCTCACTATTCGGTTTAGCCGGGAGAGGACCTTTGTGTCACATAACCCATTCCGAATAAGTGATACGTCGTATATGGATAGCATTTGAAGACCGGTGTTGAAGACCGGTGTTGAAGACCGGTGTTGAAGACCGGGTGTTTGCGAAAACGATAGGATAACCTATCGATTGTCTCTGCACTGGGTAGCTCCTGGTATAGAGATCCCCTAAGTGATGGGAAATCCGTTCGGGATCGTGAATACCCGGATTTGCAAGGGCTTCTTTGGAAGTGCCTTCGGTTCTGTTCGAACCCGGAACAGACTTGTATGGTTACATGTCTGACATTACACTTTGATATATAAAGAAGATTTCTTTCAAATACATTTCTGTTGGTGGCGGAGAATTTATTCTCTTAGCTTAACACCCTTCTTTGAGACGTACGAGCTCAGAGGTTATGTAGTTGAAATTTATCAGCGATATATTCCCAATTTGGTAATGTGACATGCTGAGTGTTGCTGTGTGATGATCATTGTTTGATCATTTGTGATATGATCATTTGTTTGATCATTTATCTTTGTGATCATTACTTTGATCATCTGTTGACCCAAAGCATGGCATTGTGACAAAGCGTAGCTTTGTGGACGAGACCTCTTCGGACCTCACAAACCGGAAATGGTCGAAACAGGAATATGCAGCAAGGTTATGAGGGTCACGCCCTTTAGGGTATGTCATTTCCTTCTGGAAAAGGGTGGTATCAGGTATGGAGCCCTGGTATTTAACCTATGTGGATACTCCGATCTCATTTATTGTGATTGTGTGTTTGATCGAGGCGCCTCGGATAAAGGTCCCAAAGGACCGGGGGATGGCATATTCGTGAGTTACATGTTATAGGGGTAACCCGGCCTTGTGTCGGCAGAGAGCAGTTTGTCTCTCGGGACGTCCAGCCAGAGGCGATCCCATTCGGCAGGAGGAAAGGAAGTTCCTTAGCCTGACCATTTGTTGGAAATCCAAAGAAACAATACGAACCTTTACGATTACAATTGTATAACCTGCTATGGAATGTGGCGGTAACCTGCTATTGAACATAGTAGCTATAGTAGGCATAACGTGAAATGCCTATGCTGGCTAAGATTAATATTATACTTTTGAAATGTTTTCTCCACTATGCACTAGTAATAATATCCAATGATTTGTTTTGCGTAGTAAGCATCTTTGACTATCATAAGGAGAAATCTCCTCCGATTCTGCGTTTGCATTGTGTGTGTGTGCGGGAGGCCTTATGGTAGTTTCATTTTCCAAAAGCATTGCGGGTTTCAATGTTTAAAAAAATCTTTTGTGTTTGTTTAAAGATAATCTGTTTTTGTTGCTCACACCAGTCCCACAACTGACTCGGAGTTTATTGTTCCTTTCCTAAACTCTGGGTGCTCATAATTTTCTACACGAGCAGTCTAGAGTTGGGGTTTTCAGATATTCAGGTTGAGTAGATTATCTGGAGCTAGTCAGTCCTTGGACGACTGACCTTGCTTTCTACTAGCTATGGATTGGAGCATTCGATTGGAGATATTCTATCCGCTGCTGATGTTATCTTTTCTTTCCGCTGCTATTTCTTGTATCTCTGATATTGTTGTATCATATTGATATCATTATTGTATATCATACTGGATATTGTATTCATTGGATTGTATATGATATCATCTATTTTTATTCCGCTGTGTTGTTGTACTTAATGGTGTTATAAGCTCCGAAGAACCAGATTCGACGTTTGAATCTACGGCATTTTGAGTACAAGTGAAGTACGGATGCCGATTTTCGAAGGTCGACTTTTGGGTCTTTACAATTCTGGTCCTCCCTCCTATTGCCGGATTGAGATGAAATTTTCAGCCTTATTTGTCACGAGACACGAGCTTCTAAATTACCCATTAATGGTCTTTTTACCCATTAATGGTCTTTTAACATTTTATTGCTAAGAAACTTCCATTATTCATGACATAATGGGAAATAATTACTATTTGGCTCCGAATGTTCAAAGGATAAATCTCCCGCCAAAATAAAATCAATGTTAGAAGTCAGCCAAACTGAAAGGATACTTACAGCATGAACTAACCATGCGAGTATTATTAGATGTATTGCAGGAATGTTGGGACAGTCTGGTGATCCTTGAATCTTTGTCCTAAATAACAAAAGCCTTCTTTATACAAAGGGGGCTAAATGTTAACCATAAAATATAAATGAAGATAAAGAAGGAATTTCGGAAACCTTTCGCATATGTAAAGAGCATCAGGATAAATCACCTTCCGGCGACGTCGAAAGGATTGTATAACACTTGTAAAGAAGAAGCACATGATAACTTCAGAATGAAGCTTCCACAAGCATGAAGAAAAAAAAATACTAAATCTCAACGAAGCAGCTAGATACAAAACCGCTAAGCACCTCCTGGAAAAAATTGGAAAATGACTACGAAACCATTCAGCATAAAACAAAGACTAAAAGAAAGGAAAATCACTCTACACCTTTTTTGAAAGAGACGAAAAAGGCGGATAGTTGTTTGTAGCAGTTCTAAACCTTTTAGAGGAGACGGAGGGTTTCATATCCCGTCATTCAAAGAGTCATTACCTTCCGAAAAGGATAGAGAAGTCAAGGCAAGGACATGTAACACTATAACAATCCTTTCGAAAGCATAATAAGACTTTCAGACTGGTTGGAACACATACTTAGTACCTTGCGACAATATCGAAAGGTTTAAGGTAATGACAACATTCAAGAAAAGCACGGCTCTCGCCAGCAATCGAGTAAGGAAGCAACCTTCCGAGAAGGTCGAAGGGCTTACAATACCTTATAAAAGACAACCCTTTGGCAAAGATTAAGGGTTCATGAATACATTAGGAAATACAAACCCTTCGACAACATTCAAAGGTCCGTAATGATGTACGATGAACAAACCATTAGACAAGGTCGAAAGGTTTACAACTACATATAAGAGGCAACCTTTCGTTCCAATCGAAGGCATAGGGACGAAGGAAGGACCGCCTGCATCTATAAATAGGACCCAAGGGATCTAGTTTCGGGATCCGATTTTTCTTCTCATTCTGCTTTCACTCAACTGCTATTGCTTCCGCTCACTACTTTGTAACCCTAATTTAGAAATCTAATTGGGGATTGGTTTCTTGAATTTTGTATCAAACTTCATCATGAGGAAATAAATAGAATTGTGGCTTGTAATCGACTCAGAATTTGGAGATAATCATGATTGGACGTTAATTCGACATTAACGGCTAATCATATATGATTTATTTCTTATCTTCTTTGTTCATTTCAAGTATGTGCCATGGAACTGTCATTAGACATCTTCATAAGTCTTATACCCTTTTCTTAGAAAGGGGAATATGACTTGTAAATTAGTCCTTAATACAGTTCCATGGCATATTAAATCAGTTCTTATTTTTGTTTGAATATGTTTGGATGATGCCTTCTTTTCGAAGGGTTTTCACGAGGTGAACATTAGCCTAGGAGGCCGGAAGCATTAGAAGGATGTAAAATAGAGTAACATCTCCTTTTGGCAAACATCGAAAAGTTTACTACCTTCCGACAAGATCAAAAGGAGATGTGAACCACTAATTGATTGCTCTCGGTTTCTAAGGAAGATGGAATACAATGAAGTGACTAGGTCGAAAGCTATGTAATCATAGTAACCTGGTCGAAAGGTTTAGATGATTTCTTAAACCCTCTGGCCAAAGTGGAAGGTTTAATAATTCAATTATTCAAGCGAAACAGTAAGGTTTGAACGAAACCTCAACCTTTTGATATGATTGACAGCAAGTGAGATTTCCACTTAATTTCGTAGATGGGGTAAACAATTTCTTAAAACCTTTCGATATTGTCCATCCCAGGCCAAGGTTATAACTAAGATCTTAAAACCTTCCGACTTAGTCATTTTATTCAAAAGGCGTAAATTCTCTCAACTATAGAGTTGTGCTCACGCACAACAATCTTATACAAAGCATTGGGGATGTTAACATGAAATCTTATTAACAATAATTGACTGTTTATCTAAGGAACTTTATTGATTAATTTTATTAAAGACGATTTGTTTTGAAAAGGAAAGTTTATAAAAGGAGTTTTATAAATTGAAAAGAGATCTTGAAATTTAGGAAGAAGTTTTATAAATGATTTTGGATATTTATAAATGAGTCTTATAAATAAACTTGGAGATTTATGAAGTGTTCGTAAATGGATTTGGAATTTAAGTAAAGGGGATTTCATAAATGGAAGAGATTTATTAAAAGGATTTGTAGAAGTAAATTATAAAGAATTTGAGATTGGATTTCCTTTAACCGACCTTCTTAATTTTGGTAGTATGGACATTCTTCCACACTTACCGAAGGAATGGTTTTTGAGGTTATCCTTATCTCCAATTTAAATAACATTTGTTTTGATCCTTTTAATATGATTTTAAAATAAGAAATCTTTCACAATGTTTTGTGAATATACCTATGCTAGTGTGATAAGTATATGAATATTTTGATAAATATTCTAGAAAGAAATTTAAATAAATGAATGATTAATTTTAGGCTTAGTGGTTGCTATGGAAACATTAAATCTCTAGATTGTAGCTTGATTGATTACTTGATAGTTAAATAACCGATTATCAAATCTTTACCTATTTTAACTCAGGAAGTATGCTGTGTATATTCGAGTTCCCCAGTGAGGACTCGAATAATTGTTGCATACTTTTAAAGAATCAAAATTGAGTTAGCCGGGAATTACCGCTTAGTTTGGAGACACCGGTTTCTGGATTTATCTAAACCACTCCAAAACTAATAACGTTCGTGATGGATTATTGTGAAGTATACCATGAAGCTGTATTATTCTTCCTGAGGGTGATTCCAAAATGGAAGATAGTAATTGATAAATGTTTGTTCTATCCTGGAACAACTTGTATGGATGAATGCTGGCATTGCTTTTCTGCATGAAGGGCAGTGTTAACATTCAGAGAGGGAATTTCTAAAAGAAGGTAAATCGTTGCCTCAAGACTCACACCCCGGTAATGGCTAATAGAGGGTAGATGCAGTAGAGCTATGTGGGTTGCTCCCATTAGGTTGTGTCATCTCCTTTCTAGATTATCATATTATGGATTTGGTTGTGCATGAGAGCTCTCTATAAAGGTTAGGAACAACCGGGGTGATGACATATTCAGTACTATCCAGTCAGGGATAGGCTAGTTCTACGTTGGCAGAGGTCGAAAGGTTTTCGTCCTCAGGTACATTTTATCTAGAGGTGTACCATTTTTGGAAATTAGTCCATTACCTTGCCATTTGTTGGAATCCATATTCCATATATGTCCCTTAGCAGTTTTAGATTGTATATCTATGATTGTTGTCATGAACACACATCACAACTACTTGGATATTAAATATTTAAAACTCTATGCATTATTATAATATAACTAGATTTTATAATATAAAGTGTTTTGGTTATCGCAAGGTAAAAACCCGTCTGTGTTTATGTGCAGCGTGGTTTTACGAGATAACTTTTATTTTGAAAGTTTTTATAAAGTTAAACTTACGCTTTGCTCATACCAGACCCATGTCTGACCTGGAGTTTTATTTTATTTCCCTAAAACTCTTGGGTGCTCAAATTTGTATGAGTAGCCAAGTAGTTCAGGTTTCCCTCGGATGCATTTCTAGAGGAGCTTGGAGCAGGTGGCTTCATCGATAGTTTGTTATCTATCTTGTTTCCATTGTGCCTTATGTATTTTGTATCAGTTAAGTTTGGATAGGCAGTTATAACCGTTCTAGGGTATAATTTGCACTATTAGGACTCTGATGTATCATTTTGGAAATAGCTATGTAGCTTTTTGTGTTAATTAATATATATTGTTCCGTTGCATTTGTGAGATTCTTTGTTGCTTAGATTCTTCTTGTTTTCCTTCTTCTTTTCTTCTTTCCCCAATGATCCACCTTTCTGGCACTTGGATGCTTGGCACGTGAACACCGTGGATGTATTATTGTCGACTTTTGAGGGTCGAAAAGGTGGGACATTACAGTCGGTATTAGAGCTGAAGGTTAAGCAAGAACCTTAGTTCTAGTGAGGTAAACTCATTAAGATATAAGGTAATGGAATGCCTTATTATGAGTTTGAGTGTATATATATAGAGTGCATACTTGTTAGTGCAATAAAAAAATTTTATATTGTGTTGATTGATCTGCTGCGTGGCTTATGGATTCTATTCAATACGAGTAGCCAACGTTATTGATAGGGATATCTAGAAACTTGAACAAGGCCATCCAACACTGTATTGTTATAAAATGGGTAAATGAAATAATTTTACCTATGAATATATTATATATATAATAAAATTAATATAGTTATATATGATGTGATTGTTGTTAGGAGTTGATAATATTTAATTATCATTTAGGTTTTGATTAGTCATGCTCGCCCAGTTTTAAGCATTGGCTATGGGTTGTAGATTCATCTACAATCTTTCTTTTTAAACAATAGGTAGGGCAAATAGTTTTTGGGAACATTGAAATGAACACCTTGTGAGTTAAATTTCACAATTTGACTATAAGGCGTTCAATGATATGTTGGTTTAAAAATTGGATTTTAATATAAGGTGTTTTTAAAAAAGAAATATTGCATATTTTTTTTATAAAAGTTGATTTTATAAATCAGAGTTATAAAAAAATCTTTTAATTTATCTATTTTGTGATGATTATAATAATCTTCTAAGTGACAATTGGATGTTTTCTTAGGCAGATGTGATAGTGCAATTAGTAAATTATTCTCTTTGTCATTGTATGATCGAAAAGAGTTTGAATCCGAATGAATCCAAAGCAAGTGGATGATAAATATGTTGTTAAAAACTATTTATCTAGAAATATATATAGTATTGTTTCAAAATGTGTTTTGAAACGGGAAAGTATTTTTATAATTAATTAGTTCGAGTAACTTGAAAATGACTAAAAAAGGCAGGAGATGTGTTCAGATGGTAAACGCTTCTCTTGAGTATTAACCGTCTTAGTAAGGGAATATATGATACAATTTAGTAGTAGCCAGTTCCTTAATATCATTTCGGAGCTATTCGGGCTATATGTTTTTCTATGGGTAAAAAAATAACGTATCATTTCAAAAGGTTTTTGAAACAAAAATAGGGTATTTAGCTCTTAAGTTTCCAAAATAATAAGGTATTGATTAAAGAATGGATTAATAAATGAAGTTTTGATTAGGTTTAATAAGGAGGTTTAATAAACTTTGTTTAATTTAACTACGTCCTTTGATTTTAACACTTAGGAGGTTAAATCTTTTTTGATGTTATTGGGCCGGCTAATAAACATTTTTATCTTCGAGGTATCTAAGAAAAAGTAAAATCTAGGACGGAGTTTGGATACCAACATCCTACCCTTCTTAGCTACTTACTAGACCGATTGGGTAAAGAGGTTTAATTGGTAGACTCAGTTTTAAGACCAAAGTTATTTTAGACCTACATCTAAATAGAAAAGTTGAGTGGGATCTAAAATCAGATGTTGTGTGTATGCTCCTAGGATATAAGAGAGTATTATGCAAATAATAAGGTAAAATGATTTTATGAAAAGGTTTCATAAATAAAGTTGTATCTAAAATGCTTGAACCTAAGTTTGAATTTTTATGAAATGATTTCATAAATATTTGTGGGAGGGTAAGAAGGTAATTGGGCAAATAAGAACCTTTAAATGAGTACGTACAGTGTACGTAGATCATTTTGTCTTTTCCCCTAATTCTCGATCCAAGATTCGAGTACATAACTAAAGGTGGTACACACCATTCCGAATAAGGATCTATCACTCGATTTTCAATGGTGAATACTTGGTGAGGGTTCTTAATGTGGAACCAAAAGTTTTCTATCATAAGATATGGCTATGTAAGGAGAATGAAGGTTTCTAATTAAGAAACCTGATCGGAGTCAGCACTAGGAAATCGAGTGAGCGATACTAGTTCGAAAATAAACGCTATGTATTCGGGTGAGTGATCAAATCCAATTTTGCATAAAAATGATCTATATACATCATATGGATTGATGAATAGTGTTAGGTATGCTTAGGATAGTTGGTTTTCTTGGTTAGATTGTGGTAAAATTTCGGGGTTGGAATTCTTTTAAGAGGGAGAGTGTAACGACCCAGAATTTCACCGCTTTGATTTGTGAATATTTAATTTATTTTAAATATTCAAATAATCGTTTTTATAAGTAAAATAAAACTCTTTGAAATTACAAATTGTGATGGTGAAATAGTGATGTGACTTTGTAACATCCTGGAATTTTCAACCATTCGCATCCACACATGTCAGATTTGAATTGCTCAAAATATCAGATTGTTAATTTAAAATTTGGAAAAACTCAATATATACAGCAAATAATTAATCACAGACAGAGAGTAATATAATAATAATACAGCGGAAATAAAGAATAGTAGTTCATGAAGCTACTATATATAATATAACAGAGTGCAACAAGATACAACAAAAATCACGAATACAAAGATGTCTCAATACAATAGTCAAATACAAGATCCAAATACATCACTAGAATCAATTGAATGACTGAAAGCAGAATCAATAGATGGGTCCAAGCGAAGCTCCAACTCCAAAGGTGAGTCTTGAATACTGGTACAGCTCAGTCTAACTCGAGCGTAAAGCGAAACACAAAAACTCGAGTCATGACATACATACTTATACAATGTAAACCAACTCAAGTGAACTGTAATAGAAATGCACAAGTAACTTAATGGATGCTTGGGATCGCCCATCCTTTAAGGATCCGTTAAACTATCTACTATGTAGTAATATACGCTATTATAATAATGTCTAAAGTAAAGTAAACTATCAAAATAGCGTTAAGGCTTTACATTTTCCACCTTAACACATTTTTATATATTCCCATAGTCTATACAGTAGCGTAATATTCCCCGTACTGGGCGTCGTCAAAGGGCACTCCATAGGTATGGTACAAAACAAACTCGTAGTAAAGCTCGCTAGGGTAGGTGACACGACACAATGAAGCAATGCCAGGGTAGATATACCAATTACGCATCCGGACTGGTGGTAACGCATAGCAGCCACTACCTCCCACCTCGGAACACACTCCCAAATCAAAAATCAAGGATGACCATCAAATCAATCACAAAGTAATAGAATGGTATCAAAGAAGTGTGTCTGATTTGAGCAGCTACCTCATTGTCCCGTCAATCGCTCATGTTTTAGCCACCTCATGCCAACTCACGGGAGTCAGGTCCACGTATATACCTCAATAGGATCGTCGCCACCATCCTACTTCATTCGGGAATCTCCACCGCGTACGCAGTTGTTAAAGTGGTTTTCGGTATCTACAGAGAGTATGTCCGTATCCGATCTCGGTGTCTTTAACAACCAATCGTTATTATAACCCGTGGTTATAAATTCCAAAATGTTTTATATTTCAAATCAAAACATATTCATTTAAACCATATCAAAACAATACCATTTTATCTTTAATTATATCCATTTCAAGAATCATATCACTTTCCAAAGTTATAATGCTTTCAAAATCATAAGACTTAAAAATCAAAACGCCTTGGAAATCAAAACTAGAAATTTCATAACACTTTGAAATCATAAAATATTCATTTGAACTACTAAATATGAAGTCAATATACTTTCAAATCAATTATTCAATTTCCAAAATTGTAGCACTTCTAAGTTCATTCATTCAATTATAACAATTTCAAAAACATTGAAATTTCAGAAACAACAGCACTTATAAAGTGTTACAGTAGCTATATTATTATTTCAAAAACATTGAAATTTCAGAAACAGCAGCGCTTATAAAGTGTTACAATAGCTATATTATTATTTCAAAAACAGTTCAATTTCAAAAACAGCAGCACATATAAAGTATTACAGTAGCTATATTATTATTTCAAAAAAACAGTTCAATTTTAGAAACAGCAGCACTTATAAAGTATTACAGTAGCTATATTATTATTTAAAAAAAACAGTTCAATTTTAGAAACTGCAGCACTTATAAAGTATTACAGTAGCTATATTATTATTTCAAAAAAAAAACAGTTCAATTTCATAAACAACAGCACTTGTAAAGTATTACAGTAGCTATATTATTATTTTAAAATAGTTCAATTTCAAAATTATTTATTTGGATATTACTTAACTTATAATTTTTTTAATAAAATAAAATTTTATAAATATATATCCAATTAAATTATAATTCATTTATCAAGTCAAAATACATTAATTTACTTAACTTTTAATTTAACAAATAACTTAATGCTTTATTAAAATACCCATTTCATAAATAAATATTCTTATCACTAGTCTAAGCTTAAAATTCCATTTAACACTAAAATTTCAATTATTAAGTCAAATCAAAAATTTACATTTTTAATCATTAATTTGCCTATACACTTTAACTTACAGAAAATCACTATAAAATTTATTTAAATCATTTAAATCCACTTTAAGTAAAAATCTCAGATAATTTAAATTCCAAATACTCAAATTTTTTTAGAAAACTATGATATCAAACTTAAGTTCAAAATCACATATATTTAATATTTCAAAATACTTAAAATTTCAGAAAACTATTATTTAAAATAAACCACGGGTCTGTATAATATTTTTCTACCCTAGGTCAAGTGATACGGATATGTATCATTTCAATCCGTAATTTAAAACGAAAAATTCGGGTTCTATCATTTCAAACACGCAATCCCAATTCAAAAGAAATAAAAATCGCTCGAGCCTATCATTTCAGCTCATAACGATTTTTCCCTATTCTAATATATGTTCGGGTATGTATCATTTCAACCCATAGTGATTCTATGCTAACAGGGAACTTGCAGTGTGAGAAACAGAAATATAAATAAACATCAAAAAATATCATATGAGGTCAGGTGATGCAACATGTATATAATCAGGTTATAACATCATATAATCATATCACAGGCATATATGAACTTATATCAACATAGCATAACAATACTACACATCCACTTGTCATCGTTTCACAAAATATATAAGTACGAATGTCGAGAGTGATAGACTCACCTTTTGAAGCTAGAGACAACAATCAAACACAAGACAAACTACTCCGAAAAGAACGACGAAGCACGAACGAGCTCGAATGGAAGGGGAATCCAAACCCAAATCTTAACAACAAAATAAACATATGTAAATATTTTGTTCACCCTAGAATAAAATATACAAAATAGAATTTTGAAAGAAACATAAATAAAACATCAGTAAATAAAATAATTCATGCAAAGTAAAGTTTATGTAAAACACCTAACGTATCTTTAATTCAACACAGCATAAGTATGCAAAGAGTAATATTTGTAAAAACGTGAAAATTCATAACTCAACACCAAACAGCAAAATAAATTAAAAGTTTAACACAACACAAAGAAAAAAAAAATACACAGACTATTATTTCCAACACAGAAGAAAAGATAAGTTTAACTCAACACAACCCAATCATTTCACAAAACCAGATTTGTAAAACACCTAAAGAATTTTCAACCCAACACTAAACAGAGAAAATAAGAGCACAAAATAAGATTTATATAAATAGTTAAATAGTTAAAATAAAAAGTTTAACTCAACAACAAAAAAATGATTTACTGAATATCATATATACAAACGCAAAATAAAATATATAGCCTGAAGGACAAAATGCACGACCACAACAAAATACTTGGCCACGAAATAACAGGCTTGGGTTCGACCACTATGAACTGGGTCACGACAAGGATCAGGTAGCGATCGGCCATGGAGTACAAGGATTCGGCTATGCTATTGTTCAGGCTAGGCAAAGCTAGTGGAAGAGGCAGGGGTGGTCACGGCTATGGGGAGTGAAATGGTTCGGTCTGCTTTGGTTTGGTGGTGGGGTGATGCGTGCAGCCGGCTATGGAGGAGGAGGGGATGTAGTATCGGCCAGTGGAACTTTGGTAAAGGGTAGGTGATGGGCACGGCAAATGTTGAGGAGTGGAGGCTCGGTTTGATTTGATGATGGGCAGCCGATCATAAGATGGTGGTTTCGGCTTGACTGGGATGGTGGATGAAGGCCGATCATCATGGTGGTGATGGAGTGGAGATGAGGTCGGCAAAGGCATGGTGGTGGTGGAGGCCGAAGTAGAATAAGGAGGAAAAGAGAAGAAAGGAAAAGAGATTTATTGAAAGTTTTTCTTCAGGAAGCAAATAAGAAAGAGGAGATGAGTTGAGAAGTTTTTTTTTGAATGTGAATGGGAAGTTTGTACGGCTAAGAGAAGTGGGAATGAACGGTTAGGCAAATGAAGAGGTAGCAAGGCAAAAGTCGCATGGAAATAAAAAGGCAAACTCAAGACTCTTGGGATTTCCAAAGCCCACTAGCAAAGCCCACTTAAATAACAAGCCAAAATCCAATAGAAAATCAAACCCAAACCAATAATAAAAATAGCAATTGAAAAATAGAAAATAGATAAATGAAATACAGAAAATAATTGCGTGTAAAATGCTGAATTTTATCAGATTTACAAAGTATAAAACAGAATTGATAAAATGAAAAGCGGAACGAATATCAGAATCAAATACAGTTTAAAAGAAAAAATTAGAAAATTAAAATTCAAATTTAAAATTTCAACTGAAAGTCAAAGTTTGACCAAAGTTGACCAAAATATAAAATTTTCAGAAAATCGTTATTTTATTATATTTAGAAAATAAATTACAAACAAAATCCAAAATTACATTGGAAAATACCAATATTTCAATTTAAAATGATTTAAAAATCAAAGTTTTCAAATAAAATAAATTAAAAATATTTGTTAAAATAATGGGTTGTTGGACTCTCCCCCACTCAAAACTTTTTGTCCTCGAAAAGGAACGAGACACGGAAGAACAAAGAAAGATAAGATAGAACAGAGAATAATACCTGAAACAAACAATTCCGGATTCGAAGCACGTATGCTCTCCTCCATCTCTAGGTACAATTCCGATCATCAGTACAACAATGCATTATGACCATAATGACAGATTTCCTTCTCAGCTGCTTCGTACCTCAATCGACAATACGAAGTGGCTTCCTCTCGACAGTAAGGTTAGGCTCAATTTCCAAACTCTCGAGAGTAGAAGGCTGAACAATAAGAGATGGATCATGAAGATACCGACGAAGATGCGAAGCAAGGAATACATTATGCACTCCAGAAAACTTCTCAGTCAAACCCAAGCGATAAGCCAAAGAACCAATCCTCTCTAAGATGCGGAAAGGGCCAAAGAATCAACCGATTACCGGATTCAATCCAGCAAAATGGAGATTTGCAAGGTCGTCCGTAAAGAGCAGCAATCAGAGACATTGCAATACTAGCTTGGATATAAAATATAAAATGTGATGGATAGAGGATTAAGACAGGGTAGGCAGAAGATTAAAATGATACCTAATAACGGTTGTTATAGGTAAATTCGACGAGATGGAGATGATCTTTCCAAGATCCTCCATAATCAAGAACACAAGCACGAAGAAGATCCTCCAAAATCTGATTCACTCTTTCCGTTCGTCCGTCGGTCTGTGGATGGTAAGCAATGCTAAGATTTAAATGAGTATCCGAAGGTTCCAGGAAAAAAAACCTCCAAAACTGACTGGTGAATATGGGATCTCTATCACAAACAATACAGATAGAAACACCATGAAAACGAACAATCTCCCTCACATAGATCTCAGCCAAACAGGAAGTAGAGCGAATAGACTTGACCGGAACGAAATGAGCAGACTTGGTCAGTCTATCCACCATAACCCAAATACTCTCGTAAAACTTAACATTCTTACGAGTCAAAGCAAGGAAATGTGCCGCAATCTGAGCACAATTCTTAATGAATCTCCGATAATAACCGGCAAGGCCCAGAAAACTACGAATAACAAAAGGGGTCCTAGGAGTTTCCCAATCCTGTACAGAATAGGGAGAGATATAAGGACAACAAAAAGACAGAATGATTGAATGATAAAGAACAAAGAGAAGGAAAAGAAAGACTTACATTGATCGCATCGATCTTAACTGGATCAACAGAAACTCCATTACCAGAAACAATATGCCCAAGAAATCGGACTTCATCCTTCCAGAAATGGCATTTTGAGAATTTAGCTTTCAACTGATGACTCCTAGGAGTCTCCAGAACAAAGCTCAAATGGGAATCATGCTCCTCCACAGACTTAGAGAAGACGAGAATATCATAAACAAAGACTAGAACAAATTTATTAAGCACATCACGGCAGACATGATTCATAAGATCAACAAAGAAAGCAGGAGCATTAGTCAAACCAGAAGGCATGACTAACCATTCATAGAAACCATTCTCAGTATGGAAAGTAGTCTTGGGAATACTTCCCTCGGCAACTCTGAGTTGGTGAAAATCTGAGGCAAGATCAAGCTGAGAGAAACAATAGCTCCATAGAGCTGATCAACATATCATTGATACGAGGCATAGGATATCTGTTTTTCATAGTTAGCTTGTTTAGCTCCCTATAATCAACATACATCCTCAAAGAACTATCGGACTTGGTGATGAAAACCACCGCTGTTCCCCATTCAGAATGGCTAGGTCTAATCAGAACCTTGGAGAACAAGTCCTCAATTTGTTTCCTCGACTCAACCTTCTTACGGGGTGCCATTCTTCTAGAAGGAAGAATTACAGGTCGAGCTCCAGGAATAAGATCGATATGAAGTTCGATTTCCCATTTAGGAGGTAAAGTAGTGACTTCACCAAATACATCGGGATAGAGTTTGACCACAGGAGTTGAATAAAGATTGCCAGGAGAAGAATCAAGAGAATAAATAAAACAGCTCGAAAAATCCTAAGGCATACGACACAGAATAACCAAAGAGTTACCCCGATCATCAAC
Organism: Allium fistulosum; assembly: GCA_030737815.1. NCBI lineage: Eukaryota > Viridiplantae > Streptophyta > Magnoliopsida > Asparagales > Amaryllidaceae > Allium > Allium fistulosum. The sequence goes on from CM060902.1 coordinate 1,461,923,360, forward strand.
AAGAGAAACAGTTCGGGTTTTACAAGAGGTAACGGCTTCATGCCTCTTCAGCCAAACACCTCCAAGCAACAAATCAAAAGCGTCTAAACCCAGAACATAGAAATTACTAGAACAAACTCAGGAGAAAGGGGATATTCAAACTTATCACAAAGATCTACAGATCTGAAACTATGGAAAGCTCCAGTATCAAATAAAACATGAACATAATGATGAAATAAAGAAAAGATGCCCGGAAGGGTACCTTGGGTATTACTAGGAACGGGAGCAGAAGGAGGAACAGCAGTACCAACTGAAGCATGGTAACTATTAGCATAGTGTCCCTTCTAATCACACTAATAATAACCACTCAAATTTATTTAAAATTTCTTTAACAACATTTTATATTGTATAATATTCAGTTACATAGTTAACTTTTGAATAATTAAGCTAAGTTATATTAGAATGCAGTAGAGGATTATACAAGAAATTCTTTCCCAATTCAATTATTTATACTTAAATATTTATTCAAAATTTTGGATTTATCAATAATTAAAATCATCCTTTAACATATATTTAAGTATTAATTTCCGATTCACTTCAAACCATTTAGAGATAAATGAATATACTATATATATCAAATCAATTTAAATTTAAAACAATATACTAATGTATATAAATCAAATCATACTTAAGAAATTCAAACAAAATTTATTTTCAAAACGAAAGTGTAGCAAAGCTACAGAATAGCCTCTCCACTTCGAAACTCGAAAATGAATGTCGATGATGTTGCAGTCATCACCGAGACTATTTTCCAGCGATAAAAGAAGAGAGTACTGACCTGGAACGATTTCCATTCGAAAATACTTTAAATAATATGCATTTTAAAACTTTAAAACTTTAAAACCAGAGTTTGAAATTATCGGAAATTAAATTCTCAAATTCTAGATTTAAATTCATTCAAATTTCAAATTACTTTATAAACTATGTTTATAAATTCATTTATATAACAATAAATGAAAATCAAATATTATCATTTTAAACAACCAATTTAATTAACTTAGTAAATTCCAAAATTTTTACTTATATATTTACAATATAAGCATACAAATTAATTTCATTTATCAAATTTGAAAATAATATTGTGTTAGTTTGCTCTATTCAAGTGTTTTGGAAATCCTATCGATAGCGTTGATCAGACGAATCGATCGAAAATCCAAATCAACATCAACAACTCAAACAACACAATATATAAACATTTTAATATTAATAACAAAATACAAAATATACTCCCTCTCCCGATGATTCAAGGACAGATTTCAAAGAGAGGATAGGGATTCCAATATAGAGAGATCCTAATCCCAAAAGAATTCAACTAGAAGATAGGCTTGATAGGTAGATAAATAGATTTCAAAGAGAGAAGAAAATGGTTAGACTTATATAAATCGTGGCAACCTTAACCGGTCAACCGTGACTTCAACATAAGATCGAGGTATAATTCAGAAGCAAATCGACATTCAATCTAAAAAGATAGAATTCGAATATCGCAAGAGATAGCAGCATAGTAAACCGAGGATACAGAAATCTCCGGTGAATCAATGCCTATTGTATGGAGTTATCGAATACTCAAATATCCAGAAGAATACAAATAGGGAGAGACAAGAATGGATTTTGGAACCGAGGGACCATTCCAAAATTCAAAGGAAACCGGATCGGAGAAGAAGGAATTCAAGCTCGAACGAAAGTGATTCTGTAATTAAATCTACTATGTATGCTGAGTTTTGCCTAAACCCAGAGCTCTGATACCAAATGTAACATCCTGAAATTTTCAACCATTCGCATCCATACATGTCGGATTTGAATTGCTCAAAATATCAGATTGTTAATTTAAAATTTGGCAAAACTCAATATATACAGTAAATAAATAATCACAGAATCACAGACACAGAGTAATATAACAATAATGCAGTGGAATCAAAGAATAGTAGTTCATGAAGCTACTATATATAATATAACAGAGTTCAACAAGATACAACAGAAATCACGAATACAAAGATGTCTCAATACAATAGTCAAATACAAGATCCGAATACATCACTGGAATCAACTGAATGACTGAAAGCAGAATCAATAGATGGGTCCAAGCGAAGCTCCAACTCCAACTCCAACTCCAAAGGTCAGTCTCGAATACTGGTACAGTTCAGTCTGACCAGAGCGTAAAGCGAAACACAAACACTCGAGTCAGGACATACATACTTATACAATGTAAACCAACTCAAGTGAACTGTAATAGAAATGCACAAGTAACTTAAAGGATGCTTGGGATCGCCCATCCTTTAAGGATCCTTTAAACTATCTACTATGTAGTAATATACGCTATTATAATAATGTCTAAAAAAAAGTAAACTATCAAAATAGCGTTAAGGCTTTACATTTTCCACCTTAACACATTTTTATATATTCCCATAGTCTATACAGTACCGTAATCTTCCCCGTACTGGGCGTCGTCAGAGGGCACTCCATAGGTATGGTACAAAACAAACTCGTAGTAAAGCTCGCTAGGGTAGGTGACACAGCACAACGAGGCAATGCCAGGGTAGATATGCCAATTACGCATCTGGACTGGTGGTAACGCATAGCAGCCACTACCGCCCACCTCGGAACACACTCCCAAATCAAAAATAGAGGATGGCCATCAAATCAATCACAAAGTAATAGAATGGTATCGAAGAAGTGTGTCCGATCAGAGGAGCTACCTCATTGGCCCGTCAATCGCTCATGTTTTAGCCACCTCATGCAACCTCACGGGAGTTGGGTCCACGTATATACCTCAATAGGATCGTCGCCACCATCCTACTTCATTCTGGAATCTCCACCGCGTACACAGTTGTTAAAGTGGTTTTCGGTATCGACAGAGAGTATGTCCGTATCCGATCCCGGTCTCTTTAACAACCAATCATTATTATAACCTGTGGTTATAAATTCCAAAATGGTTTATATTTCAAATCAAAACATATTCATGTAAACCATATCAAAACAATACCATTTTCTCTTCAATTATATCCATTTCAAGAATCATATCACTTTCCAAAGTTATAATGCTTTCAAAATCATAAGTCTTAAAAATCAAAACGCCTTGGAAATCAAAACTTGAAATTTCATAACACTTTGAAATCATAAAATATTCATTTGAACCATTAAACATGAAGTCAATATACTTTCAAATCAATTATTCAATTTCAAAAATTATAGCACTTCTAAGTTCATTCATTCAATTATAACAATTTCAAAAACATTGAAATTTCAAAAACAGCAGCACTTATAAAGTGTTACAGTAGCTATATTATTATTTCAGAAACAGTTCAATTTCAAAAACAGCAGCACTTATAAAGTGTTACAGTAGCTATATTATTATTTCAAAACCAGTTCAATTTCAGAAACAGCAGCACTTATAAAGTATTACAGTAGCAATATTATTATTTCAAAAAAACAGTTCAATTTCAGAAACAGCAGCACTTATAAAGTATTACAGTAGTTATATTATTATTTCAAAAAAACCAGTTCAATTTCAGAAACAGCAGCACTTATAAAGTATTACAGTAGCTATATTATTATTTCAAAACAATTCAATTTCAAAATTATTTATTTGGATATTACTTAACTTATAATTTTTTTAATAAAATAACATTTTGTAAATAAATATCCAATTAAATTATAATTCATTTATCAAGTCAAAATACATTGATTTACTTAACTTTTAATTTAACAAATAACTTAATGCTTTATTAAAATACCCATTTCATAAATAAATATTCTTATCACTAGTCTAAGCTTAAAATTCCATATAACACTAATATTTCAATTATTAAATCAAATCAAAAATTTACATTTTCAATCATTAATTTGATTATACACTTTAACTTACAGAAAATCACTATAAAATTTATTTAAATCATTTAAATCCACTTTAAGTAAAAATCTTATATAATTTAAATTCCAAATACTTAAAAATTTTCAAACAGTTATGATATCAAACTTAAGTTCAAAATCACATATATTTAATATTTCAAAATACTTAAAATTTCAGAAAACTATTATTTAAAATAAACCACGGGTCTGTATAATATTTTTCTAGCCTAGGTCAAGTGATACATAAATGTATCATTTCAATCCGTAATTTAAATCGAAAAATCCGGGTTCTATCATTTCAAACCCGTAATCCCAAATCAAAACAAATAAAAATCGCTCGAGCCTATCATTTCAGCTCATAACGATTTTTCCCTATTCTAATGCCCGTTCGGGTATGTATCATTTCAACCCATAGTGATTCTATGCTCACGGGGAACTTGCAGTGTGAGAAACAGAAATATAAATAAATAGCAAAAAATATCATATGAGGTCAGGTGATGCAACATGTATATAATCAGGTTATAGCATCATATAATCATATCATAGGCATATATGAACTTATATCAATATAGCATAACAATACTACACATCCACTTGTCATCGTTTCACAAAATATATAAGTACGAATGGCGAGAGTGATAGACTCACCTTTTGAAGCTAGAGACAACAATCAAACACAAGACAAACTACTTTGAAATGCATGACAAAGCACGAACGAGCTGGAATGGAAGGGGAATCCAAACCCAAATCTTAACAACAAAATAAAACATATGTAAATATTTTATTCACCCCAAAATAAAATATACAAAATAGAGTTTTGACAGAAACATAAATAAAACATTAGTAAATAAAATAATTCACGCAAAGTAAAGTTTATGTAAAACACCTAACGTATCTTTAATTCAACACAGCATAAGTATGCAAAGAGTAATATTTGTAAACACGTGAAAATTCTTAACTCAACACCAAACATCAAAATAAATTAAAAGTTTGACACAACACAAAGCAAAACAAAATACACAGACTATTATTTACAACACGGAAGAAAAGAAAAGTTTAACTCAACACAACCCAATCATTTCACAAAACCAGATTTGTAAAACACCTAAAGAATTTTCAACCCAACACAAAATAGAGAAAATAAGAGCACAAAATAAGATTTATATAAATTGTTAAATAGTTAAAATAAAAAGTTTAACTCAACAACAACAAAATGATTTACTGAATATCATATATACAAACGCAAATGAAAATATATAGCCTGAAGGCCAAAATGCACGACCACAACAAAATACTTGGCTACGAAATAATAGGCTTGGGTTTGGCCACTATGAACTGGGTCACGGCAAGGATCTGGTGGCGATCGGCCATGGCTTACAGGGATTCGGCTATGCTATTGTTCAGGCTAGGCAAAGCAAGTGGAAGAGGCAGGGGTAGTCACGGCTATGGGGAGTGAAATGGTTTGGTCTGCTTTGGTTTGGTGGTGGGGTTATGCGTTAAGCCGGCTATGGAGGAGGAGGGGATGTGGTATCGGCCAGTGGAACTTTGGTGAAGAGTAGGTGATGGCCACGACAAATGTTGAGGAGTGGAGGCTCGGTTTGATTTGATGATGGGCAGCCGATCATAAGATGGTGGTTTCGGCTTGACTGGGATGGTGATGGTTGATGAAGGCCGGTCATCATGGTGGTGATGGAGTGGAGATGAGGTCGAAAAAGGCATGGTGATGGTGGAGGCCGAAGTAGAATAAGGAGGAAAAGAGAAGAAAGGAAAAGAGATTTACTGAAAGTTTTTCTTCAGGAAGCAAATAAGAAAGAGGAGATGAGTTGAGAAGTTTTTTTTTGAACGTGAATGGGAAGTTTGTACGGCTAAGAGAAGTGGGAATGAACGGCTAGGCAAATGAAGAGGTAGCAAGGCATAAGTCGCATGGAAATAAAAAGGCAAACTCAAGACTCTTGGTATTTCCAAAGCCCACTAGCAAAGCCCACTTAAATAACAAGCCAAAATCCAATAGAAAATCAAACCCAAACCAATAATAAAAATAGCAATTGAAAAATAGAAAATAGATAAATGAAATACAGAAAATAATTGCGTGTAAAACGCTGAATTTTATCAGATTTACAAAGTATAAAACAGAATTGATAAAACGAAAAGCGGAACTAATATCAGAATCAAATACAGTTTGAAAGAAAAAGATCAGAAAATGAAAATTCAAATATAAAATTTCAACTGAAAGTCAAAGTTTGACCAAAGTTGACCAAAATATAAAATTTTAGAAAATAATTATTTTATTATATTTGAAAAATAAATTACAAACAAAATCCAAAATTACATTGGAAAATTCCAATATTTCAATTTAAAATGATTTAAAAATCAAAGTTTTCAAATAAAATAAATTAAAAATATTTGTTAAAAAAAATGGGTTGTTACAGACTTTTTATGAAATTTAAAATATATTAAAAAGTGTGAAAAAGTAAGTGTCACGTCACTAGGAACATTAGGAGACATAGGTACATTAGTAAATAAATGCATGTCGGCTCATGTAATGAAGAAGGGGACCTTATTTTCTAAATTATATAGTGGAGGGTGGACCAAATATGGTGAGGTGACATGAAGTTGTGGAGGGTAAAGTACGTAAGGGTATTTTGGTAATTTGCTATGTCGATTTTGTATAAAAGTAATTTCCAAATTTCTTATTCTCATTTTTTTCATTTCTTCTTCATTTTCAAAACATTACTTCTTCCGCCCTTAGCTCCATGAAACCTTTAATGGCTTCCTAGATTTTTTCAAAGTTTAAAACCCTTTACTGTATTCGCTTTCATTTCATGAAAACTTGTTTAAAACCTCTCTCCTCCTTACCAAAACAAGGCCCATATCCCCTCAAAATCCCCTAGGCCGAGCCCTCCACCTATCATGGCCTAACCACTTTTGTAACAACCCTGTATTTTTCAAATATTTTTTTATTTATTGATTTTTTCCAGATTCAAAAGCTTTATTTATGAAAAGAATAAATTTTGTTATTTTAAATATAAACTTTGACTTTGATGTGGATTAGAATTCCAAATATGACTAAATTTAATATTTCCTGAAAATGTGAATTTTGGTCAATAGTCAAACTTTGACTTTTAAGTTTAAATTTTTAATAGTTTGAAATTATAAATTTTATCTTTTATTATGAAAATAGATTTAATAACTTGAACACTACTTTTCGTTTCGTTGAAAATGGAGTTAAAATGTAAAAGTTATGTACATTTCAATTTTTAGTATAATTTGTTTATTTGTGCAATTTTGCCTATTTTAATTTTTTTTAAATCATATTTTCTTTCTTATATTTTGTTTTAATATGTGTTAATATGTCTTTTATGTATATTTTGTCTTTTTATGTTTTTAAATTGATAATAGTATTTTTCCAAAATTTACTGTATTTATTTTTCATTTTTAAAGGCTGTTTTCCTATTTTCTGCTATTGTCTTCATTAAAAATTATATGTAAATTAAATTTTAAATATTTATTTTGTGAATATATTTTTATTTTATATATTATTTATGTTTAAAAATATATTGCAAGCTCATATGAATTTTCTAAAATTTTTTCTATTCAATTTCAAAATTTTCTAGTCTAGTTCACTGTTTTAACTATTTTCCTTAATTCTACTTTATATAATCAATAAATATTATATATATTTTTATATTTTATCAAATTTTCGAATTTTTAACTAGAATTTCTGTTATTATCAGAAATATAAACTTATAAAAATGAATTAAAGAAATTTGAAAGGCCTTAAACTTTCTATCTTCCTAAGGCCCTTTTATTTTCTAACCCTTCTACTTTTTAACCTAACTTTTCATTCAATTGGCAACATCTCCTCATTTCTTCAGCCGCCACTTTTTTTTCCTCTCATTCACGAAATTCCAAAGCTCCTAAACCCTAAAAAAAATATGGCTTCCATTCTCCTCTTATCTTCTTCCTTTATCTCTTCTTTACTTCACAATTTCCATTGATTTTGCCTTCCTCCTCTTCTAGCTTTGCTTGGCCTCTACCACCTTCATCTCCACCATCCTCTCCACCTTCAGCCCCACCACCATCTACAGCAGCACCTCCTCCTCCTCCACTGACCATGACAAGCCATGCCCATCCATTTAAGTTAGCACCACAAAATTGCACAATAACCCTTCCAAACAATGCCTAAACCACATATGCTTCACCACCACCTTCATCTATCGCCTTGGCCACCCCTAGAACCACCACCACCAGCAACTACATGACCTTTGGCTGCTGCTGCACCATCACCCTCCACTGTCCAGACCTGTACCATGCATGGCTGAGCCAAGCAATGACCAAGTCGAGCCTTGTTGTGACCAAAACTTCACCTATTTGCCTTGTCCATTGATATTCTTCATGTTGCATCTCCTACCCTTCACATCACTTCATGTTGCCATGCTTAGGTGTGCTAAACCTGACCTATATGATGCTAACCTGAGCCCAAACACATCATGGCTGAGCACTTGATCCCCTATGGTCAAGCATTTGAATGGTAAAGGCAAAGTCTTGTCTTTATTGCTTTGTATTTCAATTTGTTCAACATTGTTTTATGTTAAGTATATTCATGTGCTATATTGTTTTGTCTTGTTTGGGTATTGTTTACAAGATGATATCTTGGTTATTTTCTCCACTCAAATCAAAGGTCGTGCCTTCTGGATCCGTTGTGTCATTCTAATTGATATCTCCAGCATAAAAAGGTGAGTTATTCTCACCAGACAATATGTACCTATACAACTAGTAAATTGACACCCTGCGAATCTGTAGAAATATATTATCAAGTTTTATATGCTTATATTATTATCATATGATGTTCACACCTGTTATTATACCTGTTATATCATATGTTACTGTTATTTAATGTTATTCCGTTATTTATATCTGTTATCACCATTGCAAGTTCCCTGTAGATTAGAATCACTATGGGTTGAAATGATACATACCCGAACGGACTTTAGAATAGGGAAAAATCGTTATGGGCTGAAATGATAGGCCTGCACGATTTTTATTTAAAATTATTTTAACTTGGGATTGCGGGTTTGAAATGATAGAACCCGGATTTTTCTTTTTTTTAACTGTGGATTGAAATGATACATATCCGTATCACTTGACCTAAGTTAGAAAATTATATACAGGCCCGTGGTTATTTTATAAAGTGTTTTGAATATTTTAAGTATTTTGAAAATTATAAATTTATGAAATTTGATTTAAATAGATTTTGAAATGTTTAAAATAAATAAATTATGATTTTTCTATGTGTTAAAAATGTAATTAATGAATGGTTTAACTGGATTTTTGAAATATAACTTAAGTTGGAAATTTGGAATTTTGGTTAAAAATGATATTTAAGTTATATAAATAAAATGGATATTAAATTTTATTTGGAAATGGTAAATATGATAATTTGATAAAATTTGAATTCAAGTGATTTATTGAAGTATTATTGATTTTTCTATGAATTTAAGTGGTTAAATAAATGAATGTTTAAAAGTGATCTTTTAAAATATAACTTGACTAGGAAATGTGAAATTTGGTTTTAATTAAAGTTTAAGTTAATTAAATAAAATTGGAAATTTTGTTAAATTTTGAAATGGTAATTTAAATTTGAAGTGTTAAGTCTACTTGTTGAAATGTGAAGAATTGGAACCTTTACACTTAAACTTATTTAGTAAATTGTTGAAAATTTGATTTAATTATAAGAAATTTATTGTGAAAAAAGATATATGTTAAATGATATGTAAATGAACATTTTAAATGTTAAAATATGATTTTTAAAATGTTTATGTGTTTTAAATTAAAGTTATTTAATTGCTGGAAATACACTAACACCTGAAATCTACTTTTAATAGCATTCAGAAATGCTATAGATTCTGTTTTGAACTAAAATTGTGTAAAAAGAGCTATTACAGCATTTCTGAAATGCTGTAGTTGCTGTAATTGAACTTATAGGCTAATATTGAACTCAGGCATATTATAGCATTCTCTGGAAATGCTATAATGGTCTGCAGTCTTTGCTGAAACCAAATTTAACCCTTGTTTTGAAATCTGAACTACCGCAGCACTTCTGAAATGCTGTCTTTTCTGTTTTTGAACTATAATTCAACTAAAACTGAGTTTTAACAGCAGTTTTAAGTGCTGTCTTTGCTGAATTAAAAATGTTTTCAAATATAACTTATGGCAGTTGTTTTTAAATGTTGTGAAATGCTGAAATTTTAATAATTAGGGTTTTTGACTTAGTAAACGAACTCAGAATGGTTTGAAACTTTGGAAATTGAATACTTGATTTGAAAATATAATAATTACACTTTTAAAAGGTTTAAATGAATTATTTGATTGGAATATAAACTATTTAAAAGGGTGACTTGAAATGATAATAAATGAAGTATACCTTTAAATTTAAAAGGTGTTTAAAGTTGAATATTTAGATTTGAACTCAAATGATATTTGGAATATTAAAATGATTTGAAATGAAGTTTTGAAATGATATGATATTTTAAAAATATGGAAATGGTTTGGAATTGATTTAATCTTTATTTGATAAAGATTTGGATTTGAAATGATATTCTATTTTGAAGTATAAACTGTTTTTAAACTTATAACCACGGGTTATAATAACGTTGGGTTGTTAAAGAGACCGGGATCGGATATGGACATACTCTCTGTCTTACCGAAAACCACTTTGACAACCGTGTACGCGGTGGAGATTCCAGAATGAAGTAGGATGGTGGCGACGTTCTTAAGGTATGTTACGTGGACCCAACTCCCGTGAGTTGGCATAAGGTGGCTAAAACAGGAGCGATCTCGGACCAGTGAGGTAGCACCTCTTCTCGGACACATTTCTTCAATATTATACTCTTACTTGTGATTGATTAGATGGCCATCCTCCGATTTGGGAGTGTTGTTCGAGGTGGAACGGTAGTGGCTGCTATGCGTATCCATCAGTCCGTGTGCGTAATTGGTATATCTACCCTGGCATTGCCTAGTTGTGCCGTGTCACCTACCATATCGAGCTTTACTACGATTATGATTTTAAGATCCGACCGCGTTAAGGTTCTCCATCCCCTTAACGCTATTTTCTATATGATTATACTTTACTTATTAGACATTATTATAATAGCGAATATTACTACATAGTAGATATTTTAACGGATCCTTAGAGGATGGGCGGTCCCAAGCATCTTCTAAGTTACTTGTACCTTTATTACAGTTCACTTGAGTTGGTTTACATTATATAAGTATATATTGTCCTGACTCGAGTGTTTTGTGTTTTGCTTTACGCTCGGGTCAGCCTGAGTATTCACAGATTTGGATTTCCACCTTCTGGAGATTTGAATCGCTGGAGATTATTTGCTAGTCTTGTTCTATCAACTTCGGTTCCGTTTTTCTATTCAGCCTATACTTGGTTATTGTATTGAGACTTCTGCTGTACTTTATTTCTTATGTTGTATCTTATGTAACTCTGATATATTTTCATAGTAGCTTCATGAACTACTATTTCTTTTACTTCCGCTGCATTATTTTACTCTGTGTCCGTGATCTGTGATTATATTTATTTACTGTATATTCTGAGATTTGCCAAATTTATTTACAACGCGGTATTTTGAGCAATTCAACTCCGGCATGAGTGTCTACCTATACACTTATAATGGATGCGAATGGTTGAAAATATCGGGTCGTTACAGTTGGTATCAGAGCTTTGGCTTTGAGGCAAAACTCATCATATGGAGTAGATTTATTTACAGAATCACTTTCGTTCGAGTTTGAATCTTTTCCTCTTGATTCAAAATTCCTTTGAATTTTTGGAATGTTCCCTGCGGTTCCAAAATTCATTCTTGTCCCTTACTATTCATCTTCTTTTGATTTTGGAGTATCACATAACCCCACTTTGAATGATCTTTATAGTAAATTGGCGGTCTCGCCAATATTCTAATTTTCTTGTAAAGGGGTGAAAATCCTTTACAATCAGCATCGATTAACCAGAGATTTATATTTATCCTTGGTTTAGATTCTAATATCTTTTGTTATTCCAAACTCTATCTCTTGAGATCGAAGGTAGATTTACCCCAGAAAATCCACATTTGATCTTATCCATTAAGTCACGGTTGACTCGGTTAAGGTTGTCCGCGATTTATCTAAGCTTACCCATCTCTCTACTCTGTTTAATCATCTTGTCTTTTGTTCCAATCTATCTTCCAAACATTTTGAACTGTACTTGTAAATTAATGTTTTGTTTTATATTGTGTTGTTTGAGTTGTTGATGTTGATTTGGGTTTCCGATCGATTCGTCTGATCAACGCTATCGATAGGATTTCTAAAACACTTTGACAGAACAAACTGACACAATATTATTTTAAAATTTGGTTTATGAAATAAATTTGGATATATAATTTTATGGAACTTAATAAATTGATTTAAATTGATAATTTGAAATGATAATACTTGATTTATCATTTATTGTTCTACAAATGAATTTATAAATAGTTGTTTATAAATTTATTTGGGAACTGAAATGAATTTAAAACAAGAAAGTTAAAGAATTTAATTTCCGATGGTTTCAAACCTTGTGTTTAAAATTTTTAAAAGGATATTATTTAAAGTATTTTGAATAAAAATTTGTCTCTAAAGGATTTTAAAGTTTAAAAATTTAGTGCTCTTCTCTTTGTCGTTGGAAAATAATTTCGGTGATGACTGCAGCATCATCGACGTTCATTTTCGAGTTTCGAAGTGAAGAAACCATTCTGTAGTCTTGCTACAGCTTTGTTTTGGAAAATCTAATTGATTTGAATTTCTAAAATATGACTGGATTATAATATATATATAGATATATGATTTAAATTTGATTTAACATATTATGTATATATAATTACTTATCTCCAAATGGTTTGAAGATGTTTGAAGATTCAAATTCTTAAATTTTATCTTGAAGAATAATTTCAATTATAAGAAGAAAAAATAAAAAATTTGGATAAATGATTCAAACTTGAGATAATTGAATTGGAAAGTTTTATTTGTATAATACAATTGCATTCAAATATAACTTACCTTAAATTTTTTTTGAAGTTAACAATGTAATTGGATAATATGCAGTACAGAAATGATTTTATAAATAAAATTTGAGTGGTTATAATAAATGTTATACACTTAAATTTTAGTTATAAAAGATTAACAGAGGTAAATAGTGAAAAAGGAATTTAAAGAGATTTTATTTAAATAACTTAATAATCAAATTTGATTTAATATGGAACCTTAAGTCTAACCTAGGAATTTTAATAATGGTTATTTCCTGAAACGAATATGTTGTATAATAAATAATGTATCTTTGAATAGATAAAATAAAATACATTGGAATTGGACATTTTGTAATAAAGTTTATTTAACTTGAATTCATAGTTTAATTGATGTCTAAATGAATAAATGTGTAAAGAAATTTGATTGTTATATTTGCTATATAAATATTTTATTTATGAAATAGATATGTCTTGAAAAATGAATAATTATGATTTAAATAGTTAAAATGTATTTTAACATCACTAAAATTTGATAATTGAGAATTTGGTTTTCAAATGAAATTTTAAGTGTAACTTATTAAAGGAATATCTATTTATGAAATGGGTATTTTAAATAAAGTGTTAGGTTATGTGTTAAATTAAGAGCTAACTAAAATAGTGAACTTTTAACTTAATAAATGAAGTATAGTTTGATTTGAATATTCCATTCATAAAGTTTGTTTAATAAGTCAAAAGTTAAATTATATCCAAATAAATATTTCTGGAATTGAACTGATTTGAAATATTAATATATCTACTGTAGCATTTTATAAGTACTACTATTTTGAAAATACAATGTTTTGGAAATTTTTATAATTAAATGAACTTAGAAATGTTACAAATTTAAAATGAATATTATTTGACATTGAATTAAAATGGTTTAAATGAAGATTACTTTTTTTAGGGTGTTATGATTTTCTAAGTATTATGTTTTTTTAAAAAAAAGAATAACTTGTCCAAAGTGTTATGATTTTAGCAGTGTGATTTCCAAATGATAAACATCCCTAAATTGTTATGATTTCAAAGCATTATGGTTTTAAATTTATTATCTGGTTTTGTTTTTTCCAAACTATCTTTTGGTTGTCCTTATTTCCCTTATCTTGTTACAGAATGGGAAGGCTATTGCTTATACCAGTCTATTTAGAAATCTTTCTGTAATCTATGATAATCTTTGTTACTCATCTGGATCTGAACAATGTTTTTCCATTCATAGACTGTCGGTCAAGTGAAAGGGAGATTCAGACTCTAGAGGATCTTTTTCGTGCTTATATTCTTGATTTGATCACCTCCATCTTGTTAAACTTACCTATAACAATAATTATCAGGTGTAATTCCAATCGTCTTATCATCTAGTCTTAATTCTATTTCATTCTATCTTTTTCTGTGCTTTCCCGTACCTCGTTTCTTTTCGGGGACGAAAAGTTTTGAGTGGGGGAGAGTGTAACAACCCTGTATTTTTCAAATATTTTTTTATTTATTGATTTTTTCCAGATTCAAAAGCTTTATTTATGAAAAGAATAAATTTTGTTATTTTAAATATAAACTTTGACTTTGATGTGGATTAGAATTCCAAATATGACTAAATTTAATATTTCCTGAAAATGTGAATTTTGGTCAATAGTCAAACTTTGACTTTTAAGTTTAAATTTTTAATAGTTTGAAATTATAAATTTTATCTTTTATTATGAAAATAGATTTAATAACTTGAACAATACTTTTCGTTTCGTTGAAAACGGAGTTAAAATGTAAAAGTTATGTACATTTCAATTTTTAGTATAATTTGTTTATTTGTGCAATTTTGCCTATTTTAAATTTTTTTAAATCATATTTTCTTTCTTATATTTTGTTTTAATATGTGTTAATATGTCTTTTATGTATATTTTGTCTTTTTATGTTTTTAAATTGATAATAGTATTTTTCCAAAATTTACTGTATTTATTTTTCATTTTTAAAGGCTGTTTTCCTATTTTCTGCTATTGTCTTCATTAAAAATTATATGTAAATTAAATTTTAAATATTTATTTTGTGAATATATTTTTATTTTATATATTATTTATGTTTAAAAATATATTGCAAGCTCATATGAATTTTCTAAAATTTTTTCTATTCAATTTCAAAATTTTCTAGTCTAGTTCACTGTTTTAACTATTTTCCTTAATTCTACTTTATATAATCAATAAATATTATATATATTTTTATATTTTATCAAATTTTCGAATTTTTAACTAGAATTTCTGTTATTATCAGAAATATAAACTTATAAAAATGAATTAAAGAAATTTGAAAGGCCTTAAACTTTCTATCTTCCTAAGGCCCTTTTATTTTCTAACCCTTCTACTTTTTAACCTAACTTTTCATTCAATTGGCAACATCTCCTCATTTCTTCAGCCGCCACTTTTTTTCCTCTCATTCACGAAATTCCAAAGCTCCTAAACCCTAAAAAAAATATGGCTTCCATTCTCCTCTTATCTTCTTCCTTTATCTCTTCTTTACTTCACAATTTCCATTGATTTTGCCTTCCTCCTCTTCTAGCTTTGCTTGGCCTCTACCACCTTCATCTCCACCATCCTCTCCACCTTCAGCCCCACCACCATCTACAGCAGCACCTCCTCCTCCTCCACTGACCATGACAAGCCATGCCCATCCATTTAAGTTAGCACCACAAAATTGCACAAAAACCCTTCCAAACAATGCCTAAACCACATATGCTTCACCACCACCTTCATCTATCGCCTTGGCCACCCCTAGAACCACCACCACCAGCAACTACATGACCTTTGGCTGCTGCTGCACCATCACCCTCCACTATCCAGACCTGTACCATGCATGGCTGAGCCAAGCAATGACCAAGTCGAGCCTTGTTGTGACCAAAACTTCACCTATTTGCCTTGTCCATTGATATTCTTCATGTTGCATCTCCTACCCTTCACATCACTTCATGTTGCCATGCTTAGGTGTGCTAAACCTGACCTATATGATGCTAACCTGAGCCCAAACACATCATGGCTGAGCACTTGATCCCCTATGGTCAAGCATTTGAATGGTAAAGGCAAAGTCTTGTCTTTATTGCTTTGTATTTCAATTTGTTCAACATTGTTTTATGTTAAGTATATTCATGTGCTATATTGTTTTGTCTTGTTTGGGTATTGTTTACAAGATGATATCTTGGTTATTTTCTCCACTCAAATCAAAGGTCGTGCCTTCTGGATCCGTTGTGTCATTCTAATTGATATCTCCAGCATAAAAAGGTGAGTTATTCTCACCAGACAATATGTACCTATATAACTAGTAAATTGACACCCTGCGAATCTGTAGAAATATATTATCAAGTTTTATATGCTTATATTATTATCATATGATGTTCACACCTGTTATTATACCTGTTATATCATATGTTACTGTTATTTAATGTTATTCCGTTATTTATATCTGTTATCACCATTGCAAGTTCCCTGTAGATTAGAATCACTATGGGTTGAAATGATACATACCCGAACGGACTTTAGAATAGGGAAAAATCGTTATGGGCTGAAATGATAGGCCTGAACGATTTTTATTTAAAATTATTTTAACTTGGGATTGCGGGTTTGAAATGATAGAACCCGGATTTTTCTTTTTTTTTTAACTGTGGATTGAAATGATACATATCCGTATCACTTGACCTAAGTTAGAAAATTATATATAGGCCCGTGGTTATTTTATAAAGTGTTTTGAATATTTTAAGTATTTTGAAAATTATAAATTTATGAAATTTGATTTAAATAGATTTTGAAATGTTTAAAATAAATAAATTATGATTTTTCTATGTGTTAAAAATGTAATTAATGAATGGTTTAACTGGATTTTTGAAATATAACTTAAGTTGGAAATTTGGAATTTTGGTTAAAAATGATATTTAAGTTATATAAATAAAATGGATATTAAATTTTATTTGGAAATGGTAAATATGATAATTTGATAAAATTTGAATTCAAGTGATTTATTGAAGTATTATTGATTTTTCTATGAATTTAAGTGGTTAAATAAATGAATGTTTAAAAGTGATCTTTTAAAATATAACTTGACTAGGAAATGTGAAATTTGGTTTTAATTAAAGTTTAAGTTAATTAAATAAAATTGGAAATTTTGTTAAATTTTGAAATGGTAATTTAAATTTGAAGTGTTAAGTCTATTTGTTGAAATGTGAAGAATTGGAACCTTTACACTTAAACTTATTTAGTAAATTGTTGAAAATTTGATTTAATTATAAGAAATTTATTGTGAAAAAAGATATATGTTAAATGATATGTAAATGAACATTTTAAATGTTAAAATATGATTTTTAAAATGTTTATGTGTTTTAAATTAAAGTTATTTAATTGCTGGAAATACACTAACACCTGAAATCTACTTTTAATAGCATTCAGAAATGCTATAGATTCTGTTTTGAACTAAAATTGTGTAAAAAGAGCTATTACAGCATTTCTGAAATGCTGTAGTTGCTGTAATTGAACTTATAGGCTAATATTGAACTCAGGCATATTATAGCATTCTCTGGAAATGCTATAATGGTCTGCAGTCTTTGCTGAAACCAAATTTAACCCTTGTTTTGAAATCTGAACTACCGCAGCACTTCTGAAATGCTGTCTTTTCTGTTTTTGAACTATAATTCAACTAAAACTGAGTTTTAACAGCAGTTTTAAGTGCTGTCTTTGCTGAATTAAAAATGTTTTCAAATATAACTTATGGCAGTTGTTTTTAAATGTTGTGAAATGCTGAAATTTTAATAATTAGGGTTTTTGACTTAGTAAACGAACTCAGAATGGTTTGAAACTTTGGAAATTGAATACTTGATTTGAAAATATAATAATTACACTTTTAAAAGGTTTAAATGAATTATTTGATTGGAATATAAACTATTTAAAAGGGTGACTTGAAATGATAATAAATGAAGTATACCTTTAAATTTAAAAGGTGTTTAAAGTTGAATATTTAGATTTGAACTCAAATGATATTTGGAATATTAAAATGATTTGAAATGAAGTTTTGAAATGATATGATATTTTAAAAATATGGAAATGGTTTGGAATTGATTTAATCTTTATTTGATAAAGATTTGGATTTGAAATGATATTCTATTTTGAAGTATAAACTGTTTTTAAACTTATAACCACGGGTTATAATAACGTTGGGTTGTTAAAGAGACCGGGATCGGATATGGACATACTCTCTGTCTTACCGAAAACCACTTTGACAACCGTGTACGCGGTGGAGATTCCAGAATGAAGTAGGATGGTGGCGACGTTCTTAAGGTATGTTACGTGGACCCAACTCCCGTGAGTTGGCATAAGGTGGCTAAAACAGGAGCGATCTCGGACCAGTGAGGTAGCACCTCTTCTCGGACACATTTCTTCAATATTATACTCTTACTTGTGATTGATTAGATGGCCATCCTCCGATTTGGGAGTGTTGTTCGAGGTGGAACGGTAGTGGCTGCTATGCGTATCCATCAGTCCGTGTGCGTAATTGGTATATCTACCCTGGCATTGCCTAGTTGTGCCGTGTCACCTACCATATCGAGCTTTACTACGATTATGATTTTAAGATCCGACCGCGTTAAGGTTCTCCATCCCCTTAACGCTATTTTCTATATGATTATACTTTACTTATTAGACATTATTATAATAGCGAATATTACTACATAGTAGATATTTTAACGGATCCTTAGAGGATGGGCGGTCCCAAGCATCTTCTAAGTTACTTGTACCTTTATTACAGTTCACTTGAGTTGGTTTACATTATATAAGTATATATTGTCCTGACTCGAGTGTTTTGTGTTTTGCTTTATGCTCGGGTCAGCCTGAGTATTCACAGATTTGGATTTCCACCTTCTGGAGATTTGAATCGCTGGAGATTATTTGCTAGTCTTGTTCTATCAACTTCGGTTCCGTTTTTCTATTCAGCCTGTACTTGGTTATTGTATTGAGACTTCTGCTATACTTTATTTCTTATGTTGTATCTTATGTAACTCTGATATATTTTCATAGTAGCTTCATGAACTACTATTTCTTTTACTTCCGCTGCATTATTTTACTCTGTGTCTGTGATCTGTGATTATATTTATTTACTGTATATTCTGAGATTTGCCAAATTTATTTACAACGCGGTATTTTGAGCAATTCAACTCCGGCATGAGTGTCTACCTATACACTTATAATGGATGCGAATGGTTGAAAATATCGGGTCGTTACAACTTTGGCCACTTAGGCCACCAAAATCCATTTTTGTTAAGGAAAAAATCAAGTTCTAGGTGTATTCAAGTTAGAGTGGAAGTTAGCTTAGTTTCATCGACCTTTGATGAGTAAAGATTTAACCCTCAACTAAGTTTTCTAAAAAATAAACATATGCTTGATTTGTTGTAAAATACGATGTTTTTTGGATATAAATTGCGTTGACTCGGATATATGTGTATAGGTTTGGATGAGATGATAAATAGTTTGAAATTTGAAGACTGAAATGTTAAGTTAGTTGCAAGTTATAATCCTTGCTTGTATATGTTGGTATGGCATGGTTTTTATGTTGTGATATGGTTATGATGAAATTATGTATGCTATGATGTTGAATGCATGATTGTATGCTAAGGAAAATTAGCACATTTGTATGGTTTGACGTCATGGAACCCTTATGCATAAAATTATGGTTATTAGTTTTAAAATCAAATTGTTTTCGAAGTTCAAACTTTGTTTTCCTTTTTAAAGCTCTTACTGTTTGTTTTGTGTAAAGTTAGTAAGCTTGCAAATGTTAGTTTTTCAAAAAAGAAAGTTAAAAAACATTTTCTAAGTTATGGTATCCATAGCGATAGTCGCTATGGATACAGTTTCGATAAAAAGTCCACTTTTTGCAAAATTAAGTTTTATACTTAAAAATACTTTAGAAATGTTTTACAAACTTAATAATGATGATTAAGGAAATTTAATTAAGGACTTATTGATTAATTAATTAAGTTTGGTAATTAATAATTAAATAAGTATTAGACAAGGGTTATTAATTGTAATTAAGTGAAGATTAGTTATTAATAATTTTTCTTTTAAAGTAAGGTTACTTTTGAATTAATTATTGATTAAGGATAAGAATAATTTTGAATTAATTATTAACTAATTAAGATTTATTTTTAATTAATTATTGATTAAAGTAAAGGATTAATTATTAAGTAAGGGTTAATTAATTATTTATAATTAAGTAATTAAGGTTTAATTATTTATTAGTTATTAAAGGTTTATTTATTTCTTAATTTATAATTAAGTTAAGTTTTAATTAAGATTTAATTATGATTCAAATAAAATGTTTAACTTGTTATTTATTATTTTAAAGGAAGTTTAAAATTCTTAATCGCTTATTTTCCAAGAATCAGTTTGTTTTAAAAAGAAACTTTCTTTTAGAAAGAATAGTTTGAACACAAGGGATTCTATTTTTGGTACCCTTAAGTTACCAATAAGATATATTAGTTATACAAACCATTGGCATCTGTTTAGTATAATATATCCCAGTTCTACTATAATTAAATAGGTTATTAATGACAACTTTTAGTAGAATAAAACACCATTCTGCTATAGTTAAACTTAGTAGATTATGTTGACATCTATTTAAGTAGAATAAAAACCCAGTTTTGTAATTTTGGTAATCTGGACATTTACCTATATGATGGTTGATTATTATTGGTTGATCCCTTTTACATATCTGCTTTTATAACTTGAAAAGTTTAACTAGAATTGAATAAACCAATATAGCCGCTATGCCTTTTCTTGACTTTTGAAACCATTCTTTTAATCTTGTTTTGAAAAAAAGGGTTTAAAGGTAACTATTATGGTTTAAAGTAAAGTTATTATTCAATTGAAACGTTTAAGGTTAGTCACCATTTCAATATGGTATTTTAAAGATTGTTCACTAATTATTTTATCTAAATTGTTGAAGTTAGTTTAATTAATAATAACTAGTATTTAAAAGTGGTATAAATAATTTACTGTTTATCAAAGGAACTTTATTGATTAAAGTTTATTAAAGAAGATTTGTTTTAAATAAGGAAAGTTTATAAAAGGAGTTTTATAAATTGAAAAGAGATCTTGAAACTTGAGAAGAAGTTTTTATAAATGATTTTGGATATTTATAAAAGAGTTTTATATATAAACTTGAAGATTTATGAAGTGTTCATAAATGGATTTCGAACTTAAGTAAATGGGATTTCATAAATGGAAGAGATATATTAAAAGGATTTATAGAAGTAAATTATAAAGAATTTTAGATTGGATTTCCTTTAACCGACCTTCTTAATTTTGGTGGTATGGGCATTCATTCCATACTTAACACCGAAGGAATAATGTTTGAGGTTATCCTTATCTCCAATTTAAATAACATTTGTTTTGATCCTTTTAATATGATTTTAAATGAGAAATCTTTCATATGTTTTGTGAATATACTTATGCTAGTGTGAAAAGTATATGCATATTTTGATAAATATTATGGAAAGAGATTTAAATAAATGAAAGCTTAATTTTAGGCTTAGTGGTTGCTATGGAAAAATTAAATCTCTAGATTGTGGTTTGATCGCTTATTTGATAGTTAAATAACCGACTATCAAATCTTGACCTGTTTTAACTCATGAAGTATGTTGTGTATATTTGAGTTCCCCGGTGAGGACCCGAATACTAGTTACATACATCCAAAGAATCAGAAAGTAGTTGGCCGAAAATTACCGCTTAGTTTGGAGACACTGGTTTTTATATTTATCAAAAGGTTTTCGTCCTCAAGTACATTTTATCTAAAGGTTTACCATTTTCGAAAGGTAGTCCCTTACCTTGCCATTTGTTGGAATCCTTTTCCATATACGTGCCTTAGTGGTTTTGGATTGTATATCTATTATTGCTATCATATACACAAATCACAGCTAGTTGGATATTAAATATTTTAAATCTTGGTAATTATTATAATATTGTTGGATTTTATAATAAAGTGATTTGGTTATCATAAGGTAAAAACCCGTCCGTGTTTATGTGCGGTGTGGTCTCACAAGATGTCTTTTATTTTGAAAGTTTTTATAAAGTTAAACTTATGCTTTGCTCACACCAGACCCATATCTGACCTGGATTTTTATTTTATTTCCTTAAAACACTTGGGTGCTCAAATTTGTAGGAGCAGCCAATTAGTTCTGGTTTCCCTCGGATGCATTTTTGGAGGAGCTTGGAGTAGGTAGCTTCATCGATAGCTAGTTATTTATCTTGTTTCCGCTGTGTCTTCAGTATTTTGTATCAGTTAAGTGTGAACAGGAAGTTATAACTGTTCTGGGGTATAAATTGTACTATTAGCACTCGGATGTACCATATTGGAAATAGCTATATAACATTTTATGTTAATATATATATATAGTTCCATTGCGTTGTGAGATTCTGCATTGCTTAGCTTCTTCTTGTTTTCCTTCTTATTTTCTTCTTTCCCCAACGATTTGTCTTTCCAGCACTTGGACGCTCGGTATGCGAACATCGTGGATGTATTAGTGTTGACTTTTGAGGGATGAAAACGTGGGACGTTACAGCAATAAAATATTTTAGTAGCGTTTTTTGTTTGCCAACATATATATTTTGGTAGCCTTTAGTAAATGCTGCTAAAAGTTGTTAATTTTTTGTGTAGGTTTCCCTTGCTGTGGTGGCTTGTTCAATTTTCACTTTATTTTGTTCACAACATATATATTATATATAGTAATAATTAACATTTTTCAGTATGAAACCAACAATCACTCATATAATTATCACATTTAAACAACCGAAAAACAGGTTAATCACATAATGTAATACAATACACAAACACCTCGATACAAAATATTTTAAACCAAATGTATCAACCCTGGTTTGGAGATTACCTGTATATATTAAATTATAACGAAAGTTATAATTTAATATTGTAAATTAAAATATAATTGGAAATTTTAAATTGTTTATTTGGAACAAACAATGAATTTTGTAACTAAAATGCGAAAAATAAAGTTTAAAACTTTATTTTGTTTGTTTGGGTATAAATATGGGATTAAATATTGATTGGATAAGTATTTTTTAAATAAATTGAAATATTGGGTATTTATTAGTTTGGAGCTAATAAATTAATCAGGCGATGTATTTCAACATTTAATTATTGAAATAAATCTAAATTGATGAAAATAAAGTTTTAAAACCTTTATTTTGAGAAATTGGAGTGAAAATAATTATTTATTGGATTTTAATTGAGTCAATGTAATAATATTGGTAATTATTGCCAATATTAACCTTTTATTGAATATAAAAGGAGAAATATGAAGAAAACATGTATTTTATAAAATAAAAGATGAAATGTTTTTTTAAAATAATATTTTGAAGTTATAATAAAGTTAAATTGATTTGTTACAATTTATTTGATAAGAAAATAATTTTTGTTGTGCTTGTTATGTTAAAAATAGTGTCTTTACACTAAAATAGTGTAAATTGTGAAATATTGTGTAAAATAGGGTTTTGTTGTTAAAAATACCCTTCTAGTGTTAAATTAAATTTTATTTTGTTATAATAACAATTTGTTTTCAATACAATTGGATGAATACATTTTAGTGGGCATTTAAATGATGAAACATGTGTATATAATTTTAAATTAGAGTAAATATGCACATAGCTTCATTATTTCACTAAGTATTTTGCTCTTGGGCTTATTGGGGTAGGAATTGGGTCCATTAGCCATTAATCTAGAGGCTTCTGGTAAAAGAGAAAGAGCTGTATGTTAGTTTCATCTCTTTCTTTCTCAACTAAAGTTTACAGTAAGAAAAAAAAGAAAAAAATGGCTTCTCTCAACTAAATCAATTTCTAGTCAAATTTTGCTGCAAAATTCAAAGGTAAATCATCTAAATCTAGAATACAAGGTAATCTCCATCCAATACCAAAGAGATTTCATCAAAAATCTTTGAATTGATAAAATTGTATGTAACTTGTTTTATTTCTCCTGCATGCTTCCTTTTCAGCAAGTACAGGTGCCTAGAGCTCCATTTCTCCGCCAAAATCATTGCTTGCACCTAAAAGCTTTGCTACATCATCAGGTGAGTCAATAACTCACATTTTCTAGCTACTGCAATGCTCAAAGAGAAGTTTCTATGAAAAATACGTATTGTAAATAATTTTTGTTTCAGTTTTTCTCTCTTGTGTAATATGATCTGAGTCTCTACTTTGCATGCTTGTAACTTCCAATTCCGACAACGAAATGCTACCAGATTTCTTCTGGTTTGTAGTTTATATGTTGTTCTATATGCTTGCAAAATTTGGTGGAAAAATACTTTCATTTGCTATGTCAAAAGTTCGCCTGAAAATCAGTTCGTCGCCTAAAAAACACCTGGGAAGGAAATCGTGTGAGAAGACTTCATAGGTCGACGCTAGGTCGACCTGGCCTATCCTTAGGTCGATCGTATAGTCGACCTAGGGACAAGTGAGTTCGACCTGGCGGTCGACCAAGGGGGCCTTGGTTTCCTGAGTTATTTTTTGTTGCTCCTTTTTGTTTCCGCTTTTGTTCCTACTTGTTTTCCTAGCTTTTGCTTCTCATTTTCAAGATGTTTTTGTGATGTTTTGAGAGCTATGATGCCTATCAATAGGATAGCTAAATTTTGGAGAATTTGAAATTCAAATTCGAGTTGAATTTGAATTGAGTTTGGATTGAATTCGTATTGAAATTTGAGTTGAATTCGAATTATCGGTTTTGAGTATTTTATTGGTTTTTCACTATTTTCAAGCATGATTTCTCAAACGACTTTGAAATAATTTTTAAAATAAATTGGCGTATTTATTAATTATTATATAATATTTTAAATTATTTTTAAGTTATAAAATCTATTTATTCTCTATGATAAGGGAATTTTAAAATATGGTTTTCTAAATTGATTCCGAAAATTGGTTTTAAAAGCTTGTTTTCCAAAGTAAATTATTTTAAATATTAACTACACATTTTTGCACTTTTCGAACATACGAGAAAGAGAATTAAACGATCTAGTAAAACACGTGGTATGCGACACGTGCGTTTACTGTTTTGGTTAATTCCGGACTTGTACGATCGAAGCTATTAGAGGTTATCGATTCTGAGTTGCTTTGCCATTTTATGGCGTATTTTGAGTTTTATAATTCCTATATATAGGAATTATCTGGGATGGCCAATATTTGGCGAGTTTTATGGTTTGAGATCTCCTATTCTAGGAGTTTTGGTCGATGAGAGCCATCACGATGTTTTTATACTTGCCGATGATATGAGGCTAGTCTTGAGTTTGTGACTTACTATTTTGAGATTTATGGTTCATGAGGAACCATCATGAGGTTTATTTATTCTTGTCGACGAGATGAGACAAGTCATGAGTTTTCTGAGGTTTCTGAGTTTTCTAATGTGGCATTGGCTAGCGGTAAGTAAACCGTTTAGCGAGAACATGTGGTATGGGACGTCGTTACCACTTTTCGGGTTCCTAGCCGAGAGTTTGTGACACATTCTGGGTTATGCCAGTACTAGAGTTGTTGGGCTCATATTGGGCTATTGGGTCCAATCTTTATCGAGCTATTGGGTGCATCACGAGTTTATGTAACTTCAGTCGTTTGAGTTTTACGACTTCGATCGTCTAGAATTTACGACTTCGATCGTCTGGGATAGGCACCTATAATTTATATAGTACTAGACAAGAGTTTTGCACGTGCATATTTTGAGATTTAAGCTATTGGGTTCTCATTGGGCTGTTGGGTCCATCCTTTTTATTGGGCTGTTGGGTGCATTCTTTCATTGGGCTGTTGGGTCCATACTTGAGATTTTAGTTTGCCGTCTTCGGCGTTTTTATATGATATTTATAATCTCCTTCTTGGAGATATATATATATATATATATATATATTGATGAGCTTGCCATTTGGCGTATTTTGAGTTTTGAGATCACTGTATTTTGAGTTTATATTTGTGTTTTCCATTTATGGCATTTCTTGAGTTTTGAATTTGAGACTTCTCCTTTTTAGGGGATATGGTTCATTGAAACAAGTATAGATGTTTTGGGATGTCGTCGATGATATGAGGCATTTATTTCTATATGTGACTGTTATTATTGAGTTACCTCTTTCGAGGTCTTTCTATACTTAAGTGACATTGGTCCACTTAAGTCATGTGTGTGTGTTCTTTCTATTTCCTCTTCTCATTGGAGAAGAATTATCACCTTGTATCATACGCTTCATATTATCGTCTATTTTTCTTAACTGATTGTTTTAGCTAGACTGACCCGTGTATTTTATACTCGGGTCAGACCAAGTTGTTTCAGGTTAGCTATCAGTTATGGGACTTAGCTTTGATGCATCTGCTTGGATACCAGTCTAGCACTTTTGTGTAGTTTATATTTCTTTCCGCTTGACTCTGGTATGTATTTTGATTAGATGTATATCGGTGTGGTCTTTGGACCACTTTTGTGTATCATTTTGTATTGTACTGGGATGTATCAGCGTATATGTATTTATATATATATATATATATGATGTTTACTGTTCTGTGATGTGATATGCATTCTGTTATTATATTTTGTTCTGATAGATCCATTAGCCACCTATCGTTTTGTATTAAGCATTTATTGGATATGTCGATCCACGAGAAATAGGAAAAAAAATATAGAGCATTTATCGACGTATTCAATAGATGTTTAAGATAAGATTATAGATGGTCGCTCCTAACCAGCCCTATTCTCCGCATTAGCAGACAGAATTACATAGTAATTCTCTTTGTTAATGTGGGTCTCGGGGTGGGGCGTCACAGCTTGGTATTAGAGCTAAGTTCATAAAAAAATAGGATAAACACAAAACAGAACATATATTGCGATACATCAAAGTACAATATGAGTGAAATCATCATTCTTTATCAAACTTGTTTTGAATCGTGCCTTGACCTTTTTGAGTCCTTAGGGGTAGATGAATGGGAATACGTCTAGGAATGTGATTTTATAATTCCGTACTATTCCTTAATTAATGAACCTTGTTAATAATATCTATCCCTGTGGATAATCCATTCTATCTTAACTTTCAGCTCATGGCTAGAAGAGAAAGAAGTCGCACCTCGGAGGCTGAGCAGCCTAGTGGCTCATGTCCCGAGGGTGTGTACATGTCAACTGATCAGGTCTTAGAGCTTGTTCGGAGCATCCAGCCTCCTGCTCCATCCAATTCTTCTCCTCCGTGCAAATCCGTATTTGCACATATGTGCAGTGACTATTCTCATTTGGGAGGCAAGCCAGTCAAAGGTTCCGAGACCGTTCTTGAGGTCCAGGCATGGCTTCGGACATGCGAGCGCATATTCTCTCACATGGATTTATCTAATCATCATCGAGTTCTTGTAGCATCATGTATGATGCAAGAACGTGCTCTCGATTAGTATGAGCTTCTCACTGCCGAGATTGATGAGTCCACCCTCACTTGGCAACAGTTTAGAGAGCGGTTCGAGCTTAAGTTTGTGACTGAGTCTGAGAAATCTTCCCTTGCTAGTCGTTTCCTTGAATTGAAGCAAGGGAAATCATCAGTTTCAGAGTATGTTTCTTCTTTCGAGTCCCTATCCAAGTTTGGGCTCGAATTTATCAGCACTCCATATAGGAAGAATCTTAGATTTATTTCTGGTTTGAAGAAATACTTGAAGAAATCTCTTATGCTCCAACTTAAGTTATCCTTCGAAGAGCTTGTTGATTCGGCGCTTCACCTTGAAGCCGTCGAGAAGGAAAGTGATAGTAGTGATGAGGCCGAGGTTCGCAAGAACCCAAACAAGAGAAAACTTCCCTTCCAAGCATCCTAATCTTTTCCTCAGAAGAAAAAGAAGCATCTTGCCTCTAGTTCTCATTCTGGTGCAAGCCACCGTTCTCACAAGTCTTGTTTCAATTGTGGTTCTCATGATCACTTTATTCGAGAATGTTCTAAGCCTATTGTTTGTTGCACTTGCAAATAAGAGGGACATTGGTCTTCCTAGTGCACCATTTCATCTAAGGGTCCTTAGTTGGGAAAGCTTATTGTGATGGATGCTTCTGGTGGTTCCTCTCAACCTAGAGGTACTCCTTCATCTTTTCTTTAGAGTTCTATGTTATTTTATGATCATTTATTTGTGTTCTCTTCAATTCGAGTGCTTCACGGTCACTGATATCGAGGAAGCTTGATGATGTTTTGCTTTTGATTGTTTCATGTTCTGTCACTTCTTAAGGATTGCGAATCCTATCGAGGGACCCATAACCTTAGTATTTTGAGTAAGGGGTGTTGAGATTATTTTTAGCATTCTCCTTTCGTGAGTATTCGCTTATTATTCAATATCTCGAGATTTGTATGTTTTGGGATGGATTTGCTTGCTTATTATCAAGTCCAATCCTATGTTCTAGAAGGATCCTATATATATTAGGTATCCTGATTTTGCTGATTTGTTGTTTCTTATTCTTCGGAATGTTGATGAAAATTCCGAAGTATCGTTATTTGTTGTGTGGTTCGAGATGATGATGATGTATCTCGAATTCTGGTTATTGTGGTTTTGTTGATTTCTATGAGTCTGTTTCGGGTTTGACACCCAATTCGGGTGATCGAGTATTATATTGTCATTATTCCTGGCTTAGCCTTTCAGTTATCCTTCGACAAGAATATCCACTAAGAAATGAGGCGATTAATTGAGTTCAAACGATACTATCATTCTTATTTCTTTCGAGATATCCTTTTTGGATACTCATTTGGTGTTATATTTTGTGGCATTACTTCACTCAAAGTAATGATATGTTGACAGTGTGCTTCTTCTTGTTTGAGAAGAATATCTTACCCTTATCTTAATGTCTCGTTGACCTCATTTGATATATTGTGTGGTGCTAGGGTCTTTCTTTAGCTTGACCTTGCACAAATTTTCATCAGCTACGAGTTACGGAGGATAACGCTTCTTTTTCTGCATTCCACACTCGTATGATTCTTGTAAGTGGCTCGTGATATCATTTGGATTGACGACACTCCATCTCTTTTAGTCAATCTTATGAATCGAGTATTCTAGGAATATCTCGATGAGTTCACATAAGTGTTCTTTGGTTTCGAGTTTATGCAGCTATATGATATGTGTTTTAAGAGAAATTGGAATTTTAGTTATTATGAAATCAAAGAATAATTTTGTGTATTATATATGAGAAGTATTTCTTTTTTATAGAAATGATATTTGTGTTGGGTTGTCCATCGAGTGCTTTAAGAATTCTGGTCGATGCGCCTGATCAACGTTATCGATAGGAATTTCCTAAACGCTGCGATGAGACAATTAGACATGATAAATTGAGTTTTTATGAGGTTGAGTTTGGAAATAAATTATTTTGGAAATTTGGTATTAAATTTTTATTTTGAGTGGTGTAAGTAGCCATTGAACCATAGTGATGGTTAATTAAGTGGCGAGGTAGATTTGATCACTTGATTGACTCTGCAGCCAATGGATAGAGTCGTTCACTATAAACCAATGACGAGGCAATGCCATTATATTGTTTTGAATTTCTAGAGTTAAACGTAAATAAGTTTTATCGTTAAAATGTTGTTTACTAGATTAAAAATAAGTTTTGAGTTTTAAAATTTAAAATGTCCATTGGATATTTTAATATAATATAAAAGTTATATGTAATAAATTTGAAGCTTGTTTAAAATTTTTGGTGGTTTGAAAAGCAAAGAGTGATAAGATTTTAAATTTTACTTTGGAAATATATTGGTATGAAATTATAAAAAATTCTTTTGGGAATTTAATTTTGTAACAAGAGGAATATGAATTTAAGTTTTAGTCTTTTTAATACTTATTAAGTATTATAATAAAGAAGTTTTGAAAATTTATCAAGTATTGAAAATTGTGGTTATAAAATACTAAAAATATTGAATTTTGGAACTCTAAGAATTTTGGTTACGAGTTAATCCATATATTTTGTTCCTTATATTTATTTAACTCTGTGCTATTTTCTAACGATGTGCATTTATGCGGTCGTTCGAGTTTGAAACCACCTTTTGGTTGATCTATCTTGCTTCTACTGTATTTATCTTATATCGGTGTGGTTCCTTCCATAGTGTCATATGGAAAATCACATCGATAATCATCTTATTGATTAGAGTTCGGGTTGGAGTTGTGCTAAATCCCGACTCTACTCGAGGAGCTTATAAGAAATCAATCTCATTTGATTGATCCTTTGTGTAGCATCTTGTTGTGTTCTCATTCGAAGGTGAGACGCCTTCGAAATCATGTGTGTTGCTTGGAAAATTCAATGGTTTGCTAATCACGATATTACCACTTTTTAAACCATAGAATTAATCAAGTGAGTCTTATCTTGGTTTTATGTTGTCTTATTTTGAGAGTATGAGAATTTCTTTTAAACTCGAGCTAGTCTATCCTTCCTTTGATTGACGAGATTAATATGTTGAATACAAACTCCTCTCTAGAAATTGCGAGGATGCAATTTTGTTAAGGGGGGAGTCTATAACAACCCAGGTTTGGAGATTACCTGTATATATTAAATTATAACAATGAATTTTGTAGATAAAATGAGAAAAATAAAGTTTGGAACTTTATTTTGTTTATTTGGGTATAAATATGGGATTAAATATTGATTGGATAAGTATTTGGTTTAAATAAATTGAAATATTGGGTATTTATTAGTTTAGATCTAATAAATTAATTAGGTGATGTATTTCAACATTTAATTATTGAAATAAATCTAAATTGATGAAAATAAAGTTTTAAAAACTTTATTTTGAGAAATTGGAGTGAAAATAATTATTTATTGGATTTTAATTGAGTCAATGTAATAATATTGGTCATTATTCCCAATATTAACCTTTTATTGAATATAAAAGGAGAAATATGAAGAAAACATTTATTTTATTAAAATAAAAGATGAAATATTGTTTAAAAATAATATTTTGAAGTTATAATAAAGTTAAAATGATTTCTTATAATTTATTTGATAAGAAAATAATTTTTGTTGTGCTTGTTATGTTAAAAAGAGCGTTTTTACACTAAAATAGTGTAAATTGTGAAATATTGTGTAAAATAGGGTTTTATTGTTAAAAATACCTTTTTTGTGTTAAATTAAATTTTATTTTGTTATAATAACAATTTTATTTCAATACAATTGGATGAATACATTTTATTGGGCATTTAAATGATGAAATATGTGTACATAATGTTAAATTAGAGTAAATATGCACATAGCTTCATTATTTCACTAAGTATTTTGCTCTTGGGCTTATTTGGGTAGGAATTGGGTCCATTAGCCATTAATCTAGAGGCTTCTGGTAAAAGAGAAAGAGCTGTACGTTAGTTTCATTCTTTCTTTCTCAACTAAAGTTACAGTAAGAAAAAAAAGAAAAAATGGCTTCTCTCAACTAAATCAATTTCTACTCAATTTTTGCTGCAAAATTCAAAGGGAAATCATCTAAATCTAGAATACAAGGTAATCTCCATCCAATACCAAAGAGATTTCATCAAAAATCTTTGAATTGTTAAAATTGTATGTAACTTGTTTTATTTCTCCTGCATGCTTCTTTTCCAGCAAGTATAGGTGCCTAGAGCTCCATTTCTCCGCCAATAATCATTGCTTGCACCTAAAAGCTTTGCTAAATCATCAAGTGAGTTAATAACTCACATTTTATAGCTACTGCAATGCTCAAAGAGAAGTTTCTGTGCAAAATACGTACTCTATAAATAATTTTTGTTTTAGTTTTTCTCTCTTGTGAAATATGATCTGAGTCTCTACTTTGCATGCTTATAACTTCCAATTCCGGCAATGAAATGCTGCTGTATTTCTTCCGGTTTGTAGTTTATATGTTGTTCTATTTGCCTGCAAAATTTAGTGGAAAAATACTTTCATTTGCTATGTCAAAAGTTCGCCTGAAAATCAGTTCATTGCCTAAAATACACTTGGGAAGGAAATCGCGTAAGAAGACTTCCTAGGACGACGCTAGGTCGACCTACCCTATCCTTAGGTCGACCATACGGTCGACCTAGGGACAAGTGAGGTCGACCTAGGGGGCCTTGGTTTACTGAGCTATTTTTTGTTGCTCCTTTTTGTTTCCGGTTTTGTTCCTATTTGTTTTCCTAGCTTGTGCTTCTCATTTTCAAGATGTTTTTGTGATGTTTTGAGAGCTATGATGCCTATCAATAGGCTAGCTAAATTTTGATGAATTTGAAATTCAAATTTGAGTTGAATTTGAATTGAGTTTGGATTGAATTCGTATTGAAGTTTGAGTTGAATTCGAATTATCGGTTTTGAGTATTTTATTGGTTTTTCACTATTTTCAAGCACGAATTTCTCTAACAACTTTGAAATAATTTTTAAAATAAATTGGCATTTTTAATAGTTATTATGTATTATTTTAAATTATTTTTAAGTTATAAAATCTATTTATTCTCTATAATAAATGACTTTTCAAATACGGTTTTCTAAATTGATTTCGAAAATTGGTTTTAAAAGCTTGTTTTCCAAAGTAAATTATTTTAAATATTAACTACACATTTTTGCCCTAATCAAACGTATGAGACAGAGAATTAAACGATCTAGTAAAACACGTTGTATAGGACACATGCGTTTACTGTTTCAGTTAATTCCGGACTTGTACGATCGAAGCTATTAGAGGTTATCGATTCTTAGTTGTTTTGCCATTTTATGGCGTATTTTGAGTTTTATAATTCCTATATATAGCAATTATCTGGGATGTCCAATATTTGGTGAGTTTTATGGTTTAAGATCTCCTATTCTAGGAGTTATGGTCGATGAGAGCCATCACGATGTTTTTATACTTGTCGATTATATGAGGCAATTCTTGAGTTTGTGATTTCCTATTTTGAGATTTATGGTTCATGAGGAACCTTCACGAGGTTTATTTATACTTGTCAATGAGATGAGACAAGTCATGAGTTTTCTGAGGTTTCTGAGTTTTCTAATGTGGCATTGGCTAGCGGTTAGTAAACCGTTTAGCGAGAACGTGTGGTATGGGACGCACGTTTCCACTTTTCGGGTTCCTAACTGAGAGTTTGTGACACATTGTGGGTTATGCTAGTACTAGAGCTGTTGGGCTCATATTGGGCTGTTGGGTCCAATCTTTATCGAGCTGTTGGGCTCATCACGAGTTTATGTGACTTCGGTCGTCTGAGTTTTACGACTTCAGTCGTCTGGGATTTATGACTTCTGTCGTCTAGGATAGGTACATATAATTTATATAGTACTGGACAAGATTTTTGCACATGCATATTTTGAGATTTGAACTGTTGGGTTCTTATTGGGCGGTTGGGTCCATCCTTTTTATTGGGCTGTTGGGTCCATTCTTTCATTGGGTTGTTGGGTCAGTACTTGAGATTTGAGTTTGCCGTCTTCGTCGTTTTTATATGAGATTTATAATCTCCTTCTTGGATATATATATATATATATATATATTGATGAGTTTGCCATTTGGCGTATTTTGAGTTTTGAGATCACTCTACTTCAGTCGTCTGGGATTTATGACTTTTGTCATCTAGGATAGGTACGTATAATTTATATAGTACTGGACAAGGTTTTTGCACATGCGTATTTTGAGATTTGAACTGTTGGGTTCTTATTGGGCGGTTGGGTCCATCCTTTTTATTGGGCTGTTGGGTCCATTCTTTCATTGGGTTGTTGGGTCAATACTTGAGATTTGAGTTTGACGTCTTCGTCGTTTTTATATGAGATTTATAATCTCCTTCTTGGATATATATATATATATATATATATATTGATGAGTTTGCCATTTGGCGTATTTTGAGTTTTGAGATCACTCTATTTTGAGTTTATATTTGTGATTGCCATTTATGGCGTTTCTTGAGTTTTGAATTTGAGACTTCTCCTTTTTAGGGGATATGGTCCATTGAAACAATTATAGATGTTTTGGGATGTCGTCGATGATATGAGGCATTTATTTCTATCAGTTATGGGACTTAGCTTTGATGCATCTGCTTGGATACCAACCTAGCACTTTTGTGTAGTTTATATTTCTTTCCGCTTGACTCTGATATGTATTTTGATTAGATGTATATCGGTGTGGTCTTTGAACCACTTTTGTGTATCACTTTGTATTGTACTGGGATGTATTAGTGTATATGTATTTATATATATGATGTTTACTGTTCTATGATGTGATATGCATTCTGTTATTGTATTTTGTTCTGATAGATCCATTAGCCACCTATAGTTTTGTATTAAGCATATAATGGATATGTCAATCCACGAGAGATAGGAAAAAAATATAAAGCATTTATCGACGTATTCAGTAGATGTTTAAGACAAGATTATAGATGATTGTTCCTAACCAGCCCTATTCTCCGCATTAGCAGACAGAATTTCCCAGTAATTCTCTTTGTTAATGTGGGTCTCGGGGTGGGGCGTCATAATAAATAACCACATTTTGATAAAATCCATAATCAAATTACAAATCATTGTGCGCTTAAAGAGAGAGACCTGACTCTTCGTCCTTTTCAAGGGACGAAGCATAAGCAATGCATCAACTATGCCTTTTGCCATCCCTAATGAGCATTTCACTCCTCCTCCTTGCTTTTTTGTTATTTGTGGCAACCCTATAATTGATATTTGTTACCATTGTAGCTACATTTTATCACTCAATAGGACTATGTAATGTGAAAGATTTATGGATTTGGATCGCCTACTCTGGCGTAGTGCTACAGAAGCGATACTATTTTGCATGTAATATCATGAATACAGTGCATATAGAATAAGATTCCAGAACAAAGAGCATTAACTAGTAAATAAATCAATTTTATTTGCAGAACATAATGAACAATGTTTTCTGTTATACAAAGGAATGAAAATGATAAATACCAAGGGCATGTGAAGTTGTGATATAGCAACTCCTTCCCTTGAGGATAACAACTGTCACTGTAGAATAAGAGATGGTGGCCATTACTGCAACTGGAAAGTGAACAAAGTAATATTGCAATTTTCTTTGCTTTAAACTCTATTGTGAACAATGAGAAAAGAAGCGTAGAAGTCATATATTTCAGTTGTTAGCTTGTAACTACCTGTGGCTAAAAAGGCTGCTAATTAAAAACCTGCATCGTTAAAATATTGATATGAATATCACTTATAAAATAAGGCAACATAATTTATACATATTTATCGTGGAACTTTTAAAAAGATTGACAAACTCGTACTCAAGATTACGTATTCCATGCAATTGATTTGGAAACTATCCAGCAAAATGGTTCTTTGCAACATTCCTACCAACAAATTAAAACATTATTATAAACGATAAATTTTATAAACTTGTTTAATTTTAACAAAAATTAGTTAATTTTTATCAACTTGGTTAACTTAGTTAACTTATTATTATTATTAAAACTCAGTTAAATTAATTATATTATTATTATTATTATTATAAACTTTATTAATTTTTATAAACTTAGTTAATTTTTATAAAATTAGTTAATTCGTCGTCGTCGTCATTATTATTTACAAAACTTTGTTAAATTAGTTATATTATTATTTATAAAATTTAGTTAACTTAAACTTAGTTAATTGTATAAAACTTGTTTAATTTTAACAAAACTTAGTTAATTTTTATCAACTTTGTTAACTTAGTTTATTTATTATTATTATTATTAAAACTAAGTTAATAATAATAATATTATTATAAACTTAGTTAATTTTTATAAACTTAGTTAATTAATCATTATCATCATTATTATTTATAAAATTTTGTTAAATTAGTTGTATATTATTATTTATAAAATTTAGTTAACTTAAACTTAGTTAATTTTATAAACTTGTTTAATTTTAACAAAACTTAGTTAATTTTTGTCAACTTGGTTAACTTAGTTGATTTATTATTATTGTTATTATGATTAAAACTCAATTAACTTAATTATATTATTATTACTATAAACTTAGTTAATTTTTATAAACATATTTAATTCATCATCATCATTATTTATAAAATTTTGGTAAGTTAGTTGTGTTGTTATTATTTATAAAATTTAGTTGACTTAAACATAGTAAATTTAGAAAAACTTGTTTAATTTTAGCAAAACTTGGTTAATTTTTATTAACTTAGTTAACTTGGTTAATTTATTATTATTATTATAAAATTAGTTAATTTTAATAAACTTAATTAATTTTTATAAACTTAGTTAATTCATCATCATCATCATCATTATTATTATTTTTAAAACTTTGTTAAATTAGTTATATTATTATTATTTATAAAATTTAGTTAACTTAAACTTAGTTAATTTTATAAAACTTGTTTAATTTTAACAAAACTTAGTTAATTTTTATGAGCTTGGTTAACTTAGTTAATTTATTATTATTATTATTAGTTATAAAACCCATTAACTTACTATAATAGGAGTTAGGATTATAATGACTTGTGCAACTGTGTCTATGAATCATATAAATGCTTCATGGTATTAGCAAATTCTCTTTATTAGCAATACACCTTTATACTAAAGTGTAATGAGTAAATAGTTTCATGGGTGTTTCTATCAAAGTTCAAAGTTCAAGAATAAAACTTCCAAGTTCCAGAACAAAACATCTAATTCAAAGTGCAAGTACAAATAATGATATAGTGTTTTAAATATCAAAAACCACATAAATAATTTGCGTGGATCTAAAGCATATGATACCAAGAAATTACCTGAACTCCTGCATCAAATGCGTGGACAGATTACAACTATGGAAGCAAATTGAGTTGCAAGGTACTACCATCACGAATTTGCTCAAAAATGGCTTTGATAGGCTTTGCTTTAATGCATCTAAAGGTCACATCATCGAATGTAATAGAATCAGCAATAGCTGAAGAAGGTATATCTCTCACTGCTTTCCCCCAAGGCACCAGAATTCTACATCAATTGTCAAAAAATAAACATGGCATACAAATAATTTATACAAGACAAATCAAAGTGTCAGTTTATACAACATGTATATGAGCCATTCCTAGCCCTTGATGTGTATTTACGTACAACTCTAACTTATATTTACGGTACAAAAAATAATAATAAGCAAAAATACAAGTAGAGTCAATAATTTATTCCTAGTGATATAAAAGATAAAATATTTATTGTTTGTAAGTATTTTATCCCACAGGACCCACGCAGTTTATGTTGATGATACAGAGCTTACCAAAACTATTAGAGGCATGGATGCAGCTAGACCATCTCCTCCATCTACTTCATATATAGCTCTAACACTACGGCTATCACTATACATAATCACACCTTTCTCCAACCTACACAAGCTCCAAGGACAAAAACAAAATCCACAATGACAACTTCATGTATTATTCTTAAAATGTGTCCTTTAACAAAAATTCACCAAAAATTATATGTTATTACCTACTGAGAGAATGCATATGCTAAAGCCCATTCTTGTCTTCTGGTAGCTTCAGATTTGTTCTGGATTTGAAGTTATTGTATGTCACTACTTAAAGTACTGTCATCCCAATCTTCGAGCATGCTAGCTGCAATCTTTCTGGTGTCAGTGCATACTATATCTGCTTCAATAGTAGGCCTTGCTCCCCTACCATCTGGCCCTTTAATGAAACCTCCTCATTCACGTTTTAAATTACCCTTAAACGGTAACTTGATTTAGGATCTAGTTGTTCTTGTCTATAGTGCTGATAGTTTAAAAGGTATAAAACAAGAACTTAGTTGTACAATATTGAGAACTTAAGCTTGTATCTTAATAATTAAAACAGAAAGCTAATATACAATAAGATAAGCTAGTATCTTAATATTTCCCCATACAACAACTTAACAACTTTGTACATTTTTATCCAAAAAAAAATTCTA
Source organism: Allium fistulosum (assembly GCA_030737815.1). Classification (NCBI taxonomy): domain Eukaryota; kingdom Viridiplantae; phylum Streptophyta; class Magnoliopsida; order Asparagales; family Amaryllidaceae; genus Allium; species Allium fistulosum. The sequence continues at coordinate 1,461,961,149 of CM060902.1, forward strand.
TAAAAAGAAGAATTCAACAACACTTCAGTTAGATAGTAAGGTGTCTTTGAATGAAGCCATTTATCAAACTCATGCAAGGACAAAGCAGAAGCTAAGACTAAATTTGGAAAACATTGCTTTATAATTAGATCATTTAGATGCATATTCCCAAAACCTAAATATTATTTTATTTAAATTAGCTATTAATTCTGCATTCCTAAACCATGTAACTTTATATGCTAAACATGCATTTATGATATTAAGATAAGAAATATGTTGGTTATCCGAACTTACTTGAAACACTTACTTGGAGACTCTGGATGTGTTGATTATCAGAACTTACGTGTAACTTCTTTTACTTGGCTTCTCCCTATAAGAAATCTTCACAAACTCCATATCAACCAAACTGTAACACTCTGTGCAGTTGTGCATATTAGATGAATTAGAAAATCACAAGCTAAAAAAAGAAAATGCAACAGTCCATGCAGTTGTGCATATTAGATGGGATAAGTCGTATAAAATCCATGTTACAAAAAGAAGATAAGAAACTTAATAATATATGGTTGGAAAATATTTGGATGCATACCACACTGTTAACTAAGTATATAGAACAAATCAAGTAAAATACACATATATTTTTCTTACCAAGCATCTAAATTTGATTTTACTTCTAAAATCTATATTTGAAATTACTATATTCTCTTCAACTCAAAGCGCTCAATCCTGTCATAAAGGTTAACTATAGGCATGATGATTGAAAGGTCACCTTTCATTTCTTCACGTTTTCCTTATTTTTATTATGGTATGCACATTATATAATGTTTATTTTTTTCTTTATAAATAGATTTATTTAACATTGTAGGGTCTGAATTTATATTATGAAATGGTTCATATCCTATTGCCCTACAGATTTTAATATCAGGGATGTACTATAAAAATCCTCAAATGACAAATGAGAATTCATACACAGGCCACAACAATAAAAAGGGCTTTTATATACTCCATGCATAACCAATTTAACATGTCATTGTTTAGGCATTCAGAGAGTTAAGGCAATAAAATTTTCAAAACAAGGTAAATAGAGAGAACGGACACACCTGGCCCGCAGTATTATTTAATGCACAATTGAAACCAAGCTTGTCGGTTGACCTTTTCATTTTGGGCCATGGTTGACCTTGGAGCAACAACACACTATACAAACGCCCGAGAAAAAGTAAACACACGGCCTGGAAATTGTTGATGGTCTAAGATATGCCACCTCGTTGCCCGTGCTTCGTTTTAGATGAACAAGTTTTGCATGAACTTGACCTTTGCCAGAAAAATATAGTTCCGGCTTCTTACTGCCCATATAGAGAGTGTCGCCTACCATTGTTTTTGGATCCGCCTTCGCTTGAAAATTTGAAGCTAACCCTGCTGGAAACATGAACACTGAAAGATAGACTATAATTAACATTTCTTTTCATGAACACTGAAAGCTGATGCCATTGTTATGTTGAGTTTACTCTACAGGACTTTAGAAATTAGTTAGGTAATTAAAGTAAATATGTCCAAACATCTCATGGTGTGCATGTTTTTTTGAAAGGTATATTGAAAGATAGGCCAGAAATTAGTATTGTTGACTAAGCTCTAAGTTTCAAAAGGAAAACAATGTGAGTTGTGATTTTGAGCGTACTATTTTAGACATAAAATAAAGAGCAATACAAACTTAACAAATGTGTAGTATGTAATGATGAATCACCTTCATGTTAAAACATTAAGCATATCAAAATGTGTATAGAAAATTAGACATATCTAAGCATATATGTACTTTGATTTGATCAAGACCATTAGATTCTGTGATCAAGTGGCTGAAATGCAAAGGTTAATTCCCTCTTTACTTTCTTAGCAGAGAAGGTAGGCTTTATCAATTCTTGTGCTAAGCATATTACAAATGCTAAAGTTCTTCATTCACCTGCATGTTAAAATCCATGAGGAGATTCATGATCTGTTAGAATGATGAACACTTGTGTATTGAGATGTTGAATGTGACTTCACCATCGAAAATGACAAAAGACGAAGTAGGATGCACAACCTGAGGGTTTAACTAACCTAAAGAGTATATCAACTCCATATCTAGAGATGCTTAACAATGTTTCCAGCATGAGTTGATGATACTTGGCATCACATGTTTGAGCATGGGCCAGTTGTGTTTATCTTATGATATATTTTATCTAGAGATATACGACATTCGAAAGGTAGTTTATGATCCCTATCATAGGGGCCGGCCTTGATGTAACGAGGAGACTTCCATGGAAAATCCATATGCGAAGTAACTTTAAGGGTTTTAGATGTACTTCAAATATTTTTGTGTTGTGAGATGCAAGAAGCACAACAATTTTCTGTTTTATATTCTACACCATAGATACTATCCATTATATCTCTAAATTCACTTTTCAGTTGGTTTGGTTTTCTTTGATGAGAAAACCATCATGGTGATAGGAATAGTCTCAAAAGTTACTATTGTATGGATGCATGTTGAAGCGATCGGCCTTTTCGACCCCTAAATGTTGACACTAATACATCCTCGGTATTCACGTGTCGAGCTCTCAAGTGTCAGAAAGATAGAAGGTTAAGGTAAAGAAAAAGAATAAAAGAAAAGCAAAATAAAAGAGGAGAACAAAAACATCATAATCTCACATGTAGAATGATAACATATAATATCAAAAGATAATACATAAAGCTACTCTAATTTACATAGCATTCCAGAGTTACAAATCAGAGTACTATCATTAGCCTGGACAGTTATAATAGTCTGTCCTTACAATTACAGATATATATACATAAAGTAATGTAGTGGAAATAAGAATACTATGGTAGGTAAACATCCCAGTCCTCTCCAAGAGCTCAGTGAACATCAATGAAAACCTGCCTTTCTCATACCATTCAAAAGAACATCATGGAAACAAGGGGAACATAAAACCATAGGTCAGACATAAGTCTGGTGTGAGAAACTCAAGAAATATGTGATTAGCATTTAACAGTACTTTTGAGACCATTGTAAAGGTTATCCCCTTAAAATAACCAGCATCTAATAAGTATATATTAGGACATAATAGATAATGTCTAGGGTGAAGAATATAAAACAAAAAATAGTCGTGCCGCTTGCATCTTGTTAACTGGGTTTTTAACCCAGATGAATTCAAAAGGAGTTAAAACATTCAAGCTAAGCCAGAACGACTCGAAACTTGACTGAAAGGCCTAAGAAAGAAATACAAGAGTCTCCAAAGAGTTTATCCTAAAAATAAGCAAACTTTTCGGATCGACACCAATCCGATCCAACTGGATCGGTACCGATCCGAATTAATTGCTCATATATTCCCCATTCGTTTTTCATAATGACTCTATACCTCTACTAAGCTCACTTAACAAGTTTGGTAGCATTCCAAACATCCAAGCTTAAGGGGTGAAGGTTCATCTGACTCAAATACAGTTTAATCTAGCCCACGGGTGAATCATCATCAAAACAAGTCAACAAGCTACAAAAATCACATGAAAAGCATCAGAACGAAGTAAGAAAGGCATCCAAGTAGTCGAAGCATCAAAGATGCTTTACTATTTGGAATGGTATTGAGCTGATCCAATTGGATCGATACCGATCCAAATGGTTTGCTCTGACAACCTCCAAACATCTTGGACTTTCTCTGCATGATGACTACAGGCTTCTGGCAAAGTGGCTCTAGCCCTGATGCTCTCCAATCCCTATAAATACCGTCCCATATACAATATAAAAGGGATCTCGGGATTGGCTGCTGGAACTTTGCCATTGCTATTCTTCACTATCCTCTCCCACACAACAGTCATAAAGGAGCAACTAAGACCCTCATGTTGCCTCCAAGTACTTGTGATTTAGATTTAACTTAGGTGATCTAATTCAATCATATTGTAAACCAAATCAATCTTGTAACAACAGTCAGCTAATAAAAGCTATAAAGTGGATGTAGGTTTCATTAACAGCCGAACCACTATAAAAATCTTCTTATCTCTTTACTATTTCTGCTCTTTTTACATTTATTCTCTATATTGTTTGCTCTGAGAAACAGGGATGGTGCTTTTACACTCAACCCAGGGTGTTGATCCATTTTTTGGGTTAACATTTTAGTGCTTCCACTGAGAATTGAACTCAGGCATAGATCTAGTTTTCATCTTTGGATCCGCCAGATCTAGAAACTAGATCCATTAAATCAACTCTAGGAAGTTTGAAGCTTGCCGTTAAAGATCAATGGCGGGGAGAAAGAGAACTACTTCCAGAAGATCCATAAGAGCTGTTAAAGCTGGAGAAGAGACCACTGCTCAGCAAGTTGAAGTCAATGATGCTAATAATCTATTAATCGAAGCATGTTATGGAGCTAACACAGGGGATTAGGTGCTGGGATCTTCTACCCAGCATGAAGTTGTCATAAAGGAAAATTGAATAAGATGGTTGATGAAATCAACCAAAAGATGGAGAACAACCAAAAATCTCTTATGGACAAACTGAATGCCCTCCTAGTATTGTAATCACTAGCTGCTGCTAGAACCATGCCAGAACTCACGGCTGCCATGAAGCAGGAATACTCTTCAGTTTCTGGCCTAAACAGAAGAAACAAACAATAGAAGCAGAAAGGAGTGGTGGATGAAGCCGCAGGAATCATTGTAGAAGGAAACAAAAGCACTCCGTCAACTGCAAAGCAACCTGCTACAAACTTGAATCTAGGGGAGAAAATCCCATGGGAAGGTATAGCGGTGGATCTCTCCGACTCTGAAAATGGTGAGCAACTTGACGGTGACAAGTTGGAAGAAAATTCTAGTGCACTCAATACTAGCAGGGAGGCCCAGATTGCCCCTTCTCGGCCAACTGCAAGCCAACGGAACGTCGAGGGAATGGCTCTCCCGAAGATAGGAGAGCCAAGGCTTCGACCTACTTACCAAGATTGTTTGCAAAATCAAACTCTTGGCAGTGTCGCTGACATTCGAGCCATGGACTACCGGACATCAGAGGCATATATTGCGGATATGATCAAGCGCTTGATGGATGAAAGTAAGGATAGGAGAGATGATAAATGGGGATCTGCTCTGAGCTAGACTCCCTTTACTTATGACATTTTGAATGAACGATACCCTAAAAAGTTTACAATGCTGACTATTCTATCTTATGATGGAACTTGTAACAACCCTGAGATTGCAATTACCGAATGATAAATTAATAATTACGATCTTAAGTTAAAAAGGGAGCTAAACAAATTTTTGGGAATTTAAATTTGCAATTTGTTTGCAAATTAAAATATTTTGGGTTAAATGGGGAATTTTTAAAATGTGATTATAGGTTTAATTGGCCAAATGAGACAATTATATGGTTTTAATTAAAACTAGGATGCCACTTAGGATTTTGTTCACATGATAACCTTAGAAATTAAACTAAGTCCTAATGGGTTTTAAAACCTCCTAACATGACCCATTAGCCTACCCACTTCTATATAATATCTCAAACCGCTTCCATAAACCCTAACCCTCCTCTTCATAATTCCTAAACCTAGATCTAAACATAACTAATGGCCTCCCTTTGGTAGAAGACCCATCTCCTTCTCTACATAGCTAAACTTGTTTAATCCTAGCAAGGTAATGCAATCCTAGGCCTAATCACCTTCTAATCTTTATTTTAAGCTTTGAAATCTCTTTGTAATCCTTGGTTTTGTTCTCTTTTTAATTTTGAAGCTCTCTAATCCACATCCTCTTTGCTTTGGAAAGTTGCACTTGAAGTGTTTGCTTATTTGCTTGATTGGTAGAGGTAATTACTATTTATTAGTAATTATTGCTAGTTATAATATTGGTGAAAAATTGATGCCAAAAACTGAAAAAAAAACACCCCAAAATCATTAAAATCATCAAAATTAGTTGGCTGGAAATGTTCAGCCTGAAAACAGGCTAAAACAGAGATCTGGGTGCACCAGGACAGGCCTGGGCTGCACCCAGGCTGCTACTCCCCAGCCCAGACGGGCTGGGGCAGAACCCCCCAGCCCAGCCCAGGCGGGCTGGGCCGAATCACCCCCCCTCCTCCCCAGCCCAGGCGTGCTGGGGCAGAACCCTCCAGCCCAAGCGGGCTAGGGCGGGCCACACCCCAGCCCGCCTGGGCTGGGGCGGAATCAGACCCCAGCCCGCGTGGGCGTGGGCTGGGGCGACCCCAGCCTAGGCGGGCTGGGGCCTGGATGGACCCCAGCCCAGGCGGGCTGGGCTGGGCTTGAATCGAAAAAAAAACAAAAAAAAAACAAAAAAAAAACAAAACTAAGTGTTAAGTCCTGTTTCCAGATTCTTTTACCTCCACTTCGTGATGCCACCATGATCGCATCCGAAGTCGGAATTCGACGTTTTCGGTCTCGTTGGATAGGTGGAGTTTTGAACTCCATCTCTGGAAAATTTAAGCAACATCGGAGTTCGTTTGGTACTTCGAATTTCATGTCGAAGTTGAACTCTGGTCGCTGTTGGTAAACAGTATGAATCTTTTTCTGGGTCCAACTTTGAGATGTCGCTGCCACTTCGTCTCCACTCGGAATCCAGAAATTCTTTTTGCATCTTAAAGTAGGGATGTTGGACTACATGACTGCAAAATTTCATGACATTTGGAAAGCGTTTGCTGGTCCAAATAAATTGTCGAACTTGGGTTTGCAGCTGTTTTTTGAATGTTTACAAACACTTAGAATATTTTTCAGTGATTTTCTGGTTTTATTGATTTCTTTGAGATTTGTCTCTAGATTTCGTACACGGGTTTTATGAATCATTTTCAAAAGATTTTTCACTCCTAAATGGCTTTCTAAATTATTATATATAATATTATTTTTAATTATTAAATTAATCACTCTATAATAAGAGAGTTTTCAAAAGCCGTTTTAAAGTGATTTCAAAATCAATTATAAATCCGTTTCGCACCATTATTTTTATAATAAAAATCTCACACTCACTTTTTAGCACGTCGAGCGAAGTGGAAAGGTGCTTAAACGGTTAGGAAATCTCCGGCTTATGGAATCGTGTGTATTTTCTTTCTGGTTAATCCCCGACCTATTCGATTGATCGTTTTGACCTCTAGGTCTAGTTTACCGATGATACGAGGTGGACTTTTTATTGTTTGGAGTGTGAGCTTGCTAATGGTTAGGAAACCGTTTAGTGAAAACGTGGGGGTATGGGACTCATTGTTAACACTTTACGGGTTCCTCTCCAAGAAGTTAGTGACACATTAGCCTCTGGGCGGCCAGTACTGGATCTCTGGGTCACCACGCCTCTGGGCAACCGTCTCTGGACACCTTCTCTATGGAGCAGTTTATTTTCGGCGTGCGCCTCTGGGCCTTTATCCTTCGGGGAAGGATCTCGCCGTCTCGCGCGTTCCGCATCTGTGCGAGTGATCGATCACAACTCTACAGTACTTGGCAACAACGACTCTGGTCGGTGCACGTGCAATATTGGTATTATTTGATGATTTTTATATCCATTCGAGTACCGCCATTCAGTGTTGGTTCTATGGAACCATACGATGTAAGTGCGATTGCCTTGTGGATTCACAGTGTCTCTGGACACTGCTTTTCAGTTTTGGATTTCATTGACTTTTTAGTATATCCCCATTGCTCTTTGGAGCATCGATCTTTGCTTGGGCATTGATTATAGACTCTGGTCACTCTTGGGATTATTGCCTATGGGTATCTTTTTATAGCTTTGGCTACGCCGATGATATGAGGCGATTTTATTTATTCTACACTTTGGTGTTGATTTCTCTTTAGAGATTTTTATTGTTTATTGATGATTAGGGATCGTCATTATATTCATGTGGTTCATAATATACTTCTCTTTGGATAAGTACTGTTTTATATATGTACCGCATTATTATATATCTCAGTTATTACTGATTGTTTAGCTAGCCTGACCCGAGTGTTTTCGCTCGGGTCAGACCGAGTTGTTTCAGGTTAGGTCTCTGGACTTAGCTGCTCTGTGCTTCCGCTTTGGACTTATCTGCTATGCTTTTGAGATAGCTTATCTTAGTGTCCGCCTTATGTTATTATTCAGACTTTGCTATGTACATATTTTTGACTCACATGTGTGAGCAGTGGCTTTGTACCCACTTACAATATTTGGATCTGTATTAACGTTGTATTGTCCTGAGATTTTATATCTGTCATGTGATTCTGTTCTATGATGTATTATCATTTTATTACTATGCTTATTCTGATAGATCTTTAGCCATTGTAATTTCGTTATAAATATTTATTGAATATGTCGAACCACTTGAAAAAAAAAGATACCACCCTTTCGACGTATTCAGTAGATAGTTATAGCTTGATTACAAATGGTCGCTTCCACTATACTCTATTCTCTGCTTTAACAGACAGTATTACTCCCATAATATTATTTGTTACAGTGGGTCTCGGAGTGGGGCGTTACAGAACTAGAGGTCTGAAACCTCACTTGTAAAATTATAGTTGGTACATGGATGGGTTCAAATGTTGTGTGATGTAGATGTTTTCTATCTTCCTAGAGGGAATTACTTCTATTGGGTTCACCGGGCTCCCACCAAAACCCATCTCCACTTTCAATGAATTAGCAACAAAGTTCCTTGATCAGTTTAGGCTTCACATGGCACAACTGAAAGATGTGATGTCCTTATCTGACCTATTCTAGGGACGAAACGAATCTTTGAAATCCTTCATGAGTCGGTTCAACATCGTGGCGACTGAAGTAAGTAACCCGAACGAAGATATGGTCTTCACGGCCCTGGTCCATGCTATCCACCCCGACATTAAATTTGGAAAATGGATCAAAATGAAACAACCTACCACTAGAAAGGACTTTAACCGAAAAGCAAACTAGTACTTAAGATTGAAAGAGGCAAAGGAGCTAGAAGGAAAACCTACTAACCCACAACCAACCAATGCTGGCCATAATGGCATGGCGGCTAACCAAGGCGCAAACACCTCCGAAACCACTGCAAGAAACTCGGGGAAGGATGGGAATTAGAAAGGGAAGAACCAGAATTCCAACAAGCGAAATGGAGGTAACAAGCAACCTAAAGGCTTGAGGCCTCGAAGACCACACCCTGCTTAATGATACTCCAAAAAACATCTACCTTGCAACACAAGGGACAAAGGAGTACAAGAAGCCGCCTAAAAAGGAAGCGACTTAACAGCAAAAGCATTTTGGAAAGTACTATCACTTCCATGAAACACATGGTCACAACATGAATGAGTGCCGACACTTGAAGAACCTGATTGAAGAGCTGATTCAGGAAAACAAGCTTCAGCAATATGTGAGGAAACCACAAAATCTAGACCAGCCTGTTGCACCCCAAGCTCTTAAAGACCGGGGAAACCAAGCTGGAACCAACGAAGAGGGATTCAGACGGACCGACTAAAGACTCATCATCGGAACAATATATGTAGGACCTCATCCCATGCAAAAGAGTTGGGGAGAAATGGAGCGATATTTAAGCTCATCGAAACATGTTCCGAAAGATTCTTGCTTTGCAGTTGAAGGCGGAACTCCTACTAAGCAGCAGAGAACCTTGAATAATGATATAGTATTTCGGAATCGAGACAGTGAAGGAATAGAAGCTCCGACTCTTGACCCTATGGTCGTGATAGTAGGAATCGAACCAGCCATGGTCCGACGAGTATTGCTGGACGGTGGTAGCTCTATCAATATCTTATTCATACACACGTTTGATCGGATGAAGATCAGTATGAAAGACTTATCCACTTGTCGAACAAAGATCCAAGGATTCACCAATAGACTTAAGCAACCCATCGGAAAAATTGATTTGCCCGTAGAACTTGAGGAAGGTGACTAAATATTCATCCACATCTAGACCTTTATGATTGTAGATGAAATGTCCGCTTATAATGCTTTCCCAGGTCAACCTGCATTGGTAGATTTCTAGATTGCTTTAGCTCAGTGGTGTCTAACCATGAAATTTCCAACATAGAATGGAGTTAGGATGATCAAAGGAGACCAAAGTGTCGTTAGAGAATGCTACATTATAGAACTGCGTGAGTCTAGAAGAAAGAAAAGGGGAAGAATGTGGGGGAGAACTCTCCACATTCGTGAACATACCGCATAGAAACTATAGAGCCGCCTCTGGCTTGGGGACCATAGCCAATTCGACAAGGCTTTGGACCCTAGAAAGAAGAGTTCAGGGGAGGATCAGGAAGCACCGGTCGAATTGACAGTCCATGTCTCAATCGATATGGATGACCCAACTCGGGTCCGGACAATTGGGTCACATCTTGGAAACAAGATGCGACAAGAACTAATCAAATTTCTTCATGCCAACCTAGATGTATTTGCTTAGACACATTCCGATATGTGTAGGGTGTCGCTGGAGATTGCATGCCACGCACTCAATATCGATCCTAAGTATACACCAGTGAAGCAGAAGAGGTGCAGCCTAGGACCCGAACGGTTTATAGCGCTAAGAGAAGAAGTGGATAAGCTTGTGGCGAATGGCTTTATTTGCGATGCAAGTTTTCCCAAATGGGTATCCAACCTGGTCTTGGTCAAGAAATCCAATGGAAAATGGTGAACTTGTATCGACTACTCAAAGCTAAACCAAGCCCGTTCAAAGGAAAGCTTTCCACTGCCTAGAATAGACCAGCTTGTGGATGGGACAACAAGACATGAATTGCTATCATTCATGGATGCTTACTCGGGATACAACCAGATCATGATGTATGAACCAGACCAGGAAAACACCAGTTTTATCACTGGTCTGGGATTATACTGCTACAAAGTAATACCATTCGGCCTTAAAAATGCTGGGGCAACTTACCAATGACCAGTGAATGCCATGTTCAAACATTAGATCGAGAAGACTATGGAAGTCTATGTAGATGATATGTTAGTTAACTTGTGCATAGTCGCAAATCACTTGGACAGCCTCGTCGAAATGTTCGAGATACTCCATAAGTATAGAATGAAACTCAATCCACTTAAATGTCACTTTGGGGTAGCCTTTGGAAAGTTCCTAGGATCCATTGTAAGTGCTAGAGGCATCGAAGCTAATTCCAAACAAATTAACGCTTTAAGGGAAGTCTAGGCCCTAAGGAACAAGAAAGAGTTACAAAGCTTGAATGGAAAAGTTGCAGCGCTAAGCTGGTTCATCTCAAAAGCAACTGATAAATGTATATTATTCTTTGACGCACTAAAGAAGGGAAAGAAGAACTTCAAACGGAATCAGGCTTGTCAGACTGCCTTCGAAGAACTGCTGCATCATACAAAGACTCCGTCGATCCTATCCAAGCCTATAGATGGAGAAGACATGTTTATTTACTTAGCAGTCTCATCCTACGCATTAAGTGCTGCGCTTATACGCGAAAAAGATAGAGTCCAGCAACCCGTATATTACATCAGTAAACGGCTCACTGGAGCCGAGAAGAATTATCCGAAGTTGGAAAAACTAGCCTATTGCCTATTGATCGCATCCAGGAAATTACGACCATACTTCTAGGCGCACCTGATCAAAGTACTAATAGATCAACCCTTAAAGCAGGTGTCGTTCCACCCTAAGACCTCCAGGTGGCTTATCAAATGGAACATTGAATTGAGTCAATATGAATCATTTACCATCCTCGAAGGGCGATCAACGGGCAGGCACAGGCATACTTCATTGCCGAGTTTAGAACACGAGATAATGAAGAAGAAATTACTTCAGAAGTGGAGACACTCTGGAGGTTGTTCGTCGATGGTGCATCAAACAACTTTTGCTCGGGGCGGGGAGTCATGCTCGAAACTCCCGAAGGATGATCCATTTGATATGCTTACACTTGGAATTACCTGCAACAAACAATGAAGCGGAATATGAAGCATTGATAGTCGAACTGAAAGTTGTAAAGGAACTCGGGATAAAGTCGGTACATATCTATAGCGACTTTCAACTGGTCGTCTATTAGGTGAGAGGCGAATATTAAGCTCGGGAAGAGAACCTCGCCCTTTATCTATCCAAAGTGTAGGAATTGCTAAACGATATTGATCATTACACCATAGCTCATATCCCGAGGGAACAAAACACGAAGGCGGACTATTTAGCTAAACTAGCCAGCACCGAAGAAACTTAGTCAATGGGACTGGTCCTAGTTGAAACTCTAACTCCCCAAGTATTGGCGAGATGGATATCGATTGGATTTTCGAAACGACCGGAGATCCAGAGACATGGATGACACCGATGAAGGACTATCTGCTCAGAGGAACACTTCCTGCGGATAGAAATCAACAAAAAAAAGCTCCTTCAAAAGGCATCGTGGTTTGTAATACATGATGGAATACTCTACCAAAGGGGGTTCTCTACCCCCTTCCTTAGGTGTCTGACCAACGGCGAAGCTCAGAAATCCTCAGGGAAGTTCATGAAGGCGACTGCGGAGATCATACTGGGGGAAAACCCTTGCAAAGAAAGTTCTCCAATATGGATATTTTGGCCAAAGGTCAACCACGATGCAGTAGATTATGCCAAATGGTGTGATCAATGCCAAAGATTCGACAAGATAAAAGGAACTCCTTCAGCAGAGCTAACACAGATGGTCAGCCCATGGTCATTCGCTATTTAGGGAATCGATTTTAATTGGTGTAATGCCGATAGCCAAAGGAGGAGCCAAATATGCTATCGTTGCTGTTGACTACTTCACCAAATGGGCCAAAGCGGAACCACTGGCCACAATTATCACAAAAAAAGTTGTTAACGTTGTCACTAAAAATATTATTTGCAGGTATGGAGTGCTATAAAAAATCACTATGGATAATGGGACTCAATTTGAAAGCGCTGAATTCAAAGACTTTTGCAAACGCTTTCGAATCTAGAAAAGCTTAACCACCGTTGCACATCCATAGGAAAATAGACAAGTGGAGGCAGTAAACAAGACCATCAAGTCCACTATGAAAAAGCGGTTAACTAAAGCTAAAGGAAATTGGGTTGATGAATTTCCACTTGCACTATAGGCTTACAGAACGACACACAAATCATCAACTGGTCACTCTCCGTTCGCCTTGGCATATGGTTTAGAAGCAATGATCCTAGTCAAACTGAAGGTCCCATCTCATCGAAGGTGAAACTTCAATCAACAGCAGAATGAGCAGCTCCTACTCAAATCACTTGATATAGTCGATGAGAAGCAGGAAGAAGCCGAGCTAAGGACTGCCACTCACTAGAAAAGGGTCTTATGACATTTCAACTCCAAAGTCCGTAACCATACCTTTGAAGTATGAGACCTTTTCCTCAAATGAGTCTACCCTGTACTAGGAGCAATCGGACCATGCTGGGAAGGACCTATGTGATCGGTCAGGAGCTAGGGGTTTGCACGTTCAAGCTAACAATCGTTGATGGAACCCAAATTCCCCATGCTTGGAATAACGAATTGTTGCATCATTACTTTATTCTAAGACTATCTTATGTATTTCCTATTTTACAAAAATAAGCCATCCCGAGATACCAAAGGCATTATAAATAGGAAGAACTTGCCCAACTTTTATTTCAATTAATGAAATTGCTTTTCTTTCTGAACCAATGAAACCGTGTTCGCATAAGTAACCTAATGATTCTACGGGGTCAAATCGACTCAAAACCATCCGATCATTGCTTGAGATAGTGGAACGTCGCTCAAGTACTCCCCATTTAACTACTGAATCAATAGGAGCAAATCGAGTCAAACCGTTGGATCGACGGAACTCGATCCTTTCCTTTTAAGAACCGGTGTTGCTTCGGCGACACTGGGAAGGTCCGAATCAAAGCCGCGCATTTCGTAAGCAGCGCAACGTCTCTAGGACTATGAAATCACATCCAAGCAAACACGGTTACCCAAGCCACGCATCTTGTAAGCTGCGCATCAATTCTTGGTTCGCAAAACTATGACCGGGCAAGCCTCGATCCCACTGTGCGCATTTCATAAGCTGCACACCACTACTTGGATCAGCAAAATTGCATCCAAAGACGAGGAACTCTCATATTATAAAAAGTCATGCAATGCCTTCGGAGCCAAAGAAATTGCACTCCTTGGAGCGACATGTGTGCATAGTAGCCTGAACGTCAACATTGAGATGAAATCACTTAATAGTATTTCAAGTAATCGGTGTTTCTTTAGCATCATCAGTCACGTAGTAAAATTCTTAAATGCTTAAATCACTCACCTATGGCTACTAAAAAAAGCTTCATGGATATCTCAAGTCAGAAATCAAATTGGGATATCTAAAATAAGGACAATAAAAGCATAAGTTCCCAAAGATAGGAGTTGCAATATAAATCCAACTGGGGGCATCCGGAAGACCACAAAGGGCACCCAGTCTCGTATCAAGTGTTCGGAGTAAGCAGTCTCGTGAACTAGGGGGCACACACTCACCAACACTTAACCAAAGTAGCAAAAACTTCATAGTTCTGTTACCCAAACAAAGAATTTTGGCAGTAATTACAGAACTAAATAAAATAGTATAGGAAAAATATCAACGACTACTCACATATACAAAATCATGCTACATAAAAATACAATGGTATAAAAAGGCAACAGTGCATGGAATGTAGATAAGTAGACAAGTGAAGTTACAATCAAAATTTCAAAAGTTTTATTACTTATAATGTTTTCAATGTACAACATCAAACTGCGGGCACCGTACCCGCACAATATTGGCCAAAGAAAGGAAAATACAAACACTACTGTTGCAACAAGAAGAAATGCTAAGTGCAGACTTTGCACTTATAATAAAGCGATAAAAAGAAAAGCTCCACTTCACAAGTACGCAGACAGATCATAGCTTCTTGTCACTACCTCCCCTACCGCCTTTCCTGCCTCTGATCAAAAACTTCTCAAGCTTCTCCTCTCTTGGTGTGATCTCACTTTCTGAAACCTTGCCACTGGTAAACCCTCCTTTGCCTTTGTACTTGTGGGATTTGTGAGAACTCTTTGACAAATTTTGCTCTTCAACGTTCTCCTTCTTCACCGCTACCATCTGCTACTCGGTCATTGGCTGCTCGGCTTCTATATTATTTGGTTGGCTAGCTAGATCTGCCTGCTCCTATGTGTCAGTAGCTGCCAAACCTCCTCTTGGATACAGAGGGGTCATCCAAATCATGCAGCGTTGCAATTTGCTCAAAATGTGAACTGGGTTGCGAGCCAGATGCAAAGACGACAATTGATGGGGTCAGAATGGCAGTAGATCCAACACCGTGAGGAGGAAGTAACTCGGCAGGAAGAGAGGTTGATTTATAATATCATAATAATAGGCGGTTATTTCGGAAATTTCATCTGGCGTAAACTGAAAGTCTTCAAACATATGAGAGATAAGAAAATTACCTGCTGTGGTGGTCTGTTAATGTGGCACAACTTCAAAGCCCTCGCCATTGCCCTCTTTTAATGGCTACATAATCATAGGAGAAGTGGAAACGATCCCCTCATCGGCACGAAGTAGTGAAGATTGCTCACCAGGGCTTGAAGGAAAATGCCCGGTTATAGACATAGAGTGGTCACTGCATCAATAGCTTCTCGTTCCCTATCTGGTCCCAAGATTTCCTAGCCCTCCCCTAAAGCTTCGTAGGACTCTCGTTCAACTATGCTTGAACCAACTCCTCTTTGGTATAACCGCCACCCATGTCTTGAAATTAGGCCAAAATCTCTTCCTAGACAATGGCAAGCGTACGAGGGTACAACGGATCCAAGTAACTAAGATTCCCCCGATGCAACATGCAGTTGGAATAGAAGCCCAAAATAGTAGCATCCAAGCCTTCCATCTTCTTTGTGAAGGTATATTGAAGCTCTAAAGTGCTGGCATCCGTGTTAGCCTTCTCTACTGCCAGCTGTTTCTCCTCAACATCCAAATTCAAAACTTGTTCGCGAAGAGAGGCAATTTATTAAGCCTGCTCGACGATGGTTTTCTTCTACATCTCAACCATCATCTCTCTTATCCTCAACTTTTCTTTTAAAGCCGCCTCATCTGTATGACACTTCTTTATCTCATCTATAAATATGATTGTGGTTCGGTCAGCGAAATCTTTTAGCTCCTTAAGCAAAGAAACACTTTTGCTTTCCTTCTTGAGGGCGTCATCTCTCTTTTTCTTTAGCCTCTCGATCTCCACATCGCGATCTACGAGCTGCTTCTCATACTCATCCTTTTTGAACTCAAATGAGAGGATTTCCTAGTAGTTGTTCCGGTTAATAGTAGACAAGTGTATGCATAAATTTTCCCACCCTTTAGCTTGCTCCAAACCACTCTGAATTGCTTGGAAATAGGGTGAATAAGATTCGACAGAAACTGACTTTAGATTGGGCTTATCAAACACAACCCCCTTAATCACAAATTAGGGAATGCAGCTTGTAAATGCAAGGGACCAGTAAGAAGAATGTAAGGTGCACACCTAGAAATCTGGAGGGTGACGGCCGTGACAGTATGAGTGGAAGAGGTCACGGCACCGGAAGTAGGGACATTTATCCCAGTAAAAGTAGGAGGCTATGAAGCGGATTCTCATTCTTGGTCTCTTTTCGGCCACTTTGACGAATCTTCTCACTTAGTCGGGCTCTTTCACTTTTCATAGCCACTTCTCCTATCTCTGTCTTGATCTTTCTTGGCATGGAGACAATCTTCCGCCTCCATGTCCTTCCTCCTTTTCCTCTCCTCGTCAGTCTCCCGAAGAGGATGGTACCTTGAAGAGTGTCTCTACGAACGTTGAGAATCCAAAATCGATCAAGATCGTTGTAAACACCACGAGACATGATTCCTGCAGCAGGCAATAAAATGCTTTAGAAAAAGGCGTTTGATGAACTAAAACATCCTAAAAAGTAATATAAAGTGTGTGATCCTAGTGAAGTGTGTGTTGCAATCTAACGACCCCAGCGGAATACATAAACCAAATCGGTCATCAACTAATGTCAGAACATTGCTTCCTGCAGAGATGACCTACGTAGACTGGGAAGGCAACCCTTACGAAGTAAATCCATCAATCAAGTCACCCATATTCACAAAATGTTACTTATATTTCCCAAATCAATGTCAACACCTTCCGGTAGAGAGCTGGATACATGCTCAGTCTTGAGAGAAGATCCCTCAATAGGCTCTTTCAAAGAAGGTGAGGGTGCATGACTAGGGCTTAATTCCGAGGCCTTGTTGCCTAATTTGATGTCACCCTCGCCAATGTCCCAATCTATTTCTTCCTCATTTAGAGATGCTCCTCACTAATTTCTCCTTCTTCCTTCCCTTCAATAAGCGAAGCCTTGCCTTTCCATTGAATAAACTCTTCCTCTTTCTCTTCTGGAATCGTTGGCATTTTGGATGGACCGTCAGCCCTGACTTGAATTTAGATCAACTCAAGGGTCCTCTCTAACCCATCGGATGGTCTGCTTTCTTCATCATTATCATCTTCACCAAAGTCATGGGAAGAAGAAACAGAACCAGTTCGGGCTCCAAAGTAGGAGTGAGCGCTAACGAATCCAATGGATCTCCCGCAATGTAAAACCCACATCATTGAAGATTCTCATCTGTGAGCAAGAATCTAATCATGTGCTCCTCAACATCGACCGCTTTTAAGGTGCTAACAATGGTGCCGAGTGCGGGTCCTTGTTAATTTTTGGAAGAACTACGAGGAATATATTATCATTTAGAAAACTTATAGCAATTAAAGGAAAATCCAAGCATGGTGAAGGAGACTTACCCCCCATAGTCCATAAATGGGTGAATCCTTATGGACATTTAGCAAAAAAGAACCGATTCTTAGATGAAGGAACTTTGCTGGGAAGATCCAGTATAAGTTTTCGGCTATGCTGCACTTCAATATAAACAAGTGATGGATTAACCTCTCTCTTCTTGAAAAATAGAAGATATTGTAGCTCAGCGAAGCTCGGGGCACGATTAAGTGTCCGCATGAATAGAAAATATAAGCATGTTAGCATGGCAACTCCATTTGGAAGAATCTGGAATAGGGCCAACCCTATGTTCTAAAGTGTTGTCATTAAGAAGTGATTCAGCGAGGGCGTTGCACCGTACACGCACATATACCGATGTCAAGTCACGTATCCAGAAGGTGGCCTATGAGCAAATTCTCATCTCGATGGCAAAAGGGCATCATCCTTTGGGATACCATATTGAAAGAAAATGCTTCGCAACATCCTGTATGTAAGAATTGTAGAAGCTTACTCCGAAGGATCAAGCAAGACTCTGAAATTAGGAGGAGTACGATCGACAACGGGATCAACTAGAATCAGATGACCATATTAGCCTGAAGTTATGGAAGCGGCGGACCGCTTCAAAAGGAGGTGAGTTCCCCTCAAATGATTAGCGACCGAGAAGATTTACGTGTCATTCTATACAAGAAATCTTTTGTTTGAAACGGTCAGGTATGTCTAATCTCTAAAATATAGACCCTTGCATGGTTGACACTTGAAATTCGGGAGATAATTGACATGTTCCAACCACCGATCGGATTACAAGTGTTAACCGGGAGTGTGTGTGATGTGTAATCTAAGTGAGAATGGGTCTGGTGTCCTAAACGCTGTAAACAGACCATTTCGTGTAGATGGATCATTCACACTGGAAAGAGTAATCCTTATCACCCGTTAACTTCATTTCTTCTATACTTACTCGTTATCGATCAACGATCGATAACGGATCCATTGTCTGAAGCGAACACGGAAAACCCTTCCTATTCCAGGTACACCGATTGTGCAATGACAAGACAAATCCGAAGCGAGCAAATATAGATCTATGGGTCCGAATTAAGTAAAGAATTCTCAGCATAAGGCGATTTTAGTTCTCTGGAAGGTGATAACAGCATGAGCTCCACACAAGATGCTACCCTAAGCTATTATCACGTCCCAGAAAAACCAAAATCAATCCACAAGACGTTGTGCTGGGACCGACTGTGTAACTCGGTGCAAGTCAATTCTGACTCTGTGGATGAAAATAGCAAAACATGTCGAGTACCGAGGCAAAACCCTAACTTCGTTCCATGAAAAATTCAAGACTCGGTTTGCTATCTTCTTCCATAAAGTCACAATCAACTCGAATCTCCCACTGTATCCATCATTAACACAACTTCATCACTGGTAACTAATGTAGTAATATGCCAAAATCCATGCTACCAACCTTCAAATTGGAGAAGATAAATCGATCTTTAGTTTTGGGAGAACCAAAACTAGGGTTTCACTCGGATCGGTAGTATTCACGGAGGTAGAAATTTTGGCAGTAGTCCCTTGCTCATGTCGTCGACGATGGTTTCAAAAGGCGGCGGCTAGAGTTGCTGGTGGTGAAAATCGACGGTGGCGGTTCCATGGTGGACGAGATGCTCGGATCGGCTCGACTAAGGGTTTGGATCGAATGAAGCAAGACCAGAAGTGAACTGACTGGGTCGGGTTAGTTGGTAAATTAACAATAAAAATGTTCTTTGGTAAAACTTTATCAAAGTACTCGGATCGGTACTGATCCGACCCAATCGGATCGGTACCAACTCAAATTATTTTGCCTACGCAACACCAAATTTCTCCAACGTGACCTCCTTGATGTTTGTATACATCCTTGACAAACTCAAGTCTAAATTACCGAGTGATCATGACTAATGAAGATCCACATTGAAAGCTGAATATCTCTCCGGCATATCATGAGATAGCTCAACACGATCAATGAAAATCCTTAAAATGGAAACCTAGAGATAGTTTATTATAGAGCACAGCTTGTTTTCAATGAAAGCATACCCTAGGGAGCAAATGTTAACCGGGTTTTAAACCTAGCTGAATTCAAAAGGAGTTAGAACATTCACACTATGCCAAAACGACTTGAAACTTGATCGGAAGGCCTAAGAAAGAAAGATAAGAGTCTCCAAATATTTTAGCCTAAAAATAAGAAAACTTTTCAGATCGGCACCGATCCGATCCAATTGGATCGGTACCAATTCGAATTAGTTGCTCATATATTCCCCCATTCCTTTTGCATTGTGACTCTCTGCTTCTACTAAGCTCACTTAACAAGTTTGGTAGCATTCCAAACATCCAAGCTTAAGGGATGAATGTTCATCTGACTCAAAATACAGTTCAATCTAGCCCACAGGTGAATCATCATCATAACAAGTCAACAAGTTAAGAAATCACATAAAGAGCATCAAAATGAAGTAAGAAAGGCAGCCAAGTAGTCAAAGCATCAAAAATGCTTAACTATTTGGATCTATACCGATCTGATCCAATTGTGATCCAATTGGATCGGTTTCAATCCAAATAGTTTGCTCCGATAACCTCCAAACTTCTTGGGCTTCCTCTGCATACGACTACATGCTTCTGACAAAGTGGCTCTAGCCCAAGTGCTCCCCAACTCCGATAAATACCATCTCATCCGCAATGTGAAAGGGATCTTAGGACTGGCTGCTGCAACTCTTCCATTACTATTATTCACTCTTCTTCTCCCATACAACAGTCGTAAAGGAGAAGCTGAGATCCTCCGGTTGCCTCCAAGTACTTGTGATTTAGATCTAACTTAGTTGATTCAATCATATTGTAAGCCAAATCAATCTTTTAACGGCAGTCAGCTAATAAAAGCTATAAAGTGGACATAGGCTTCATTAACAGTTGAACCACTATAAAAATCTTCTTGTCGCTTTACTATTTCTACTCTTTTAAAATTTATTCTCTATATTGTTTGCTTTGAGAAATAGGGTTGGTGCTTTCATACTCAACCCAGGGTATTGATCCATTTTTTGGATTAACACATCTCGTGACATAATAATATTGAAGTACAATCAAAATCTTTAAGGTGCGTTGGCATATGAATTTTCCACGGAGACGCCACCAGCTTAAAAACTGAAGCGGATATCCATGACAAGGATCAGAAAACACCTGCCAAGCATCTTATATCTCCAGATAGAATATACCATGAGGTAAACACAATAGGCCCAACACTCGATCACTTTCGTGCCTCACATGGAACCAAATATCAATAACTCCCCACACAAAACATCTCTATAATCATACTATAGATATGGAGTTGATATACCCTCATAGGTTAGCAAAATCCAAGATTATGCATTCTACTCTATCTTTTGTCATATACCAATAGTGAAGTCACGTTCAGCATCTCTAAACATGAGCTAAAACTTGAACAGATCATGAATCCCCAAATGGATTCCAACATCTTAAACTGATCACAAACTTCTACATGGGTTCGAGCATTTCGAACAGATCTCGAACCTCCACATAGATTCCAGCATCTCTAATAAATCCATTTTCAAGATATAGAACACGCATATGGTTTTGAAGTGGTTATGGTTTCGAGTCATCTCATATAAATACACCCCCTCCCCCTACTTACTGGGCTCTCCAAAACCAATCGATGAATTTCCGGTTAACTCAACTTCGTTTCTTTTAAAATAAGTGGACAATACATAAGGGTAGAGATCATCTCCTATCCATACGGATTTCCTTATCATTTGTCCTAGAAGAGCAAAACGAGTTTATACGTAGTTTATATAATCACTGAGTGAATAACCATACCATATAATACTCTTGTATCTTCTACATACTTCCTAAGTTAATTTGATTATATTCAACAATAATGAAACGATCGCATATAGAAACCAATTCTTGTACACTTATCACGTTTCCAACCTTCTCACTTCCATTATCCCTCGATCAAGAATGAAGCCTAGTAGGTTAGAGCACCATTGCTTCTACACTCTACTAGAATCATCATTATTAACTATGACATATAGAAGCAAGTCTACTTTATCAGCTTTAGTTCTAAGTACACGACCAAATACTTTCCATAAACAAGTTAACACAAAAAGCACGATTAACACACATAAAGCACGATCAAGTCATATAAATAACTTTTAGTCCCTTCAAAGATATACACTTGTATTTTACCATTCACGTATTTACTATACATGTATTTACTATTCACGTATTTACTATTCATGTATTTACTATTTACGTATTTTGTTATTTGTGTATTTTACTTTCTTCAAAATATAATCAAAGAGGTTAATAACAAATGTTACTAAAACATTGTTACTATAAACCCTTCTCTTTTATTGGTTAAATATAACATTTTCTATCTTTATTTTAAAAGATTCCATACTTGTTATTATCTTTAAAATTCCAGTATTATAGATCTAAGTGTATTCATAATCATTTAACGTTAATTTTCCACTTTAAAATATAATTTAAGGGTTTTAAAAATGAATGTTACTAAAACATTATTTACTACAAACCCAAAACATTTCATACTTTAAACATTTATCTTTGAAAATATCGTTTAGAGATCTAATTACATTTATAAGTTAAGACAAGTGTTACTTAAACATTGTCATAACAACCCAAAACAGTTCGCTTAGAATTATCTTTAGCATATTCATTATTAAATATCTAATTATATTCTTAAGTATAATTAATAAGGGTTTTAAAAAATGTTACTAAAACATCATTTACTACAACCCAAAGCCATTTTTACACTTATCATTAATTTCAAGACATTCATTTTAAAGATCCACACATATCCACACTTATTAATTAAGGTAATACACTTTTAATTAAACTTCTCAAAATAATTTATTTTAACTTAAGTGTTAAAACCTAAACTTTTTTAATAATTTATAAATACTTAACTTACCTTTCAAAACTTATATATGTACTAAAAACCTTTTTAAAACGACGTATATATTTATATGTATACTAATTTGTTTATAAACTGATATAATTAATAAAATTCTAAAACAACTTAAAAGTATTATATTACATAAGTTTTTTTAGTACTTTAATAAAATCTTTAACTAATTTTCTAAAAACTATATTATATTAATAAATAATTTAAAAATACTTATACAATGGTTTAAAAAATTTATTTTAAATATTACTGAAAAATACTTATTTTATAATTTAATTAAAAACCATACAAAACATATTTTATAATTTAAACTCTTTTACTCTAAAAATTAAATAATTATTAGAAATATATTTAAACTTTGATATTTTCCGATAATAAATACACTTATAGTACTTATTAAAAATACAACGAATGCCCTAGGATGTCTTTCAAAGTTGACTTTAAAAATCGTCGAACATAAGGTATTTTCAAAGTGCATCCACAACAACTTTTTCGCTTCTAACTTTCATAATCTCCATTCGCAATTTTTATAACTTCCCAAACCAATTCCTTTAATTCAAACACACCAAAACATGTGTAAGGAACAACTAAATACATATATATATATATATATTCATAATTTAATCAATTTAACATATGTTATATACAAGGGATTTCAAAGCGCGTTTATAGCAACTATTTCGCTTCAACCATTTACAACACACTTCAACTTTTCACACAGCAATATCAAACATGTAAATAATAAGCCTTGGCCACTTTACATATTTTAGAGGGTTATAGGAGAGATTATACCACATATAATGTTGTCACTTGCATTCCAAATCAAGGAGGGGTCCAAAAGTAATAACTTGCAATGTTATCTATTTTAACTTATATTTTCAACAACAAATACACACACAACATATACAAATTAAATGGTGTGTAAACTCACTCAAGCCTAAGCAAATCGAAGACGTAAATAATCTTACTACGAGTGCAATGGTGAAGACCACGTCTCGATTGGACCTCGTTTGCAAAAGATACGAATTTTAAAAGAATTCGAGTTATAAACTTTAATTAACTAACTTATTAAATCAATTTATACCTTAATCGCTTTAATAATCCTTTCTTCCCTAATTCGTGGCATTCCCATACATGCACATTGATACACAAACCACAGTCGTGCACTTCCCCCACCAATTTCTCCTTCGTTTCTCGACGAATTGACGAACGGAATTGGCCATCGCATCATACTTCGCGCCTACTTCGCAACGCACATCAACTCATCAAGTTCGGCTACCCCCTTCGAAATGCGACCTACTGCCTCAACTAGCGACAGTGAAATGTCGTGATTCATAACCTCGACCAAAGCATAAACGATTATTGCCACTAGGTGCATTTCACCAAGAGAAAGACAATGCCACTCTTTGTATCACACAAGTCGCCTTCAATCAATGACAACCTTCAACCCTAGTTACGATCAAAAATATCAACCATGGCCAATCAGCAACGCACATCACCTCGTTACCATGGATGCGTTGGCCTCCTCCATACCAGTACAACAGATCTTGTCTCATCGTCCATCATTGCCTGTAGCACCTGAAACAATTCAAGGTAGGCGATGGCTTTGTTTCTTTATTTACAAAAGTGAAGGAGAAGGAAGAAAATGAATAAAGTGAGGAGAGTTAGAGAAGTGTGGGTTGGGTATATATAATATAATATATATTATTTTTAACAGGAAATTATTGTGAAGGACAAAATTTCTCAACGTTTTAGCCTCAAGGACAGACCGTCAGTATTTTAGCCTGAAGGACAACTTTCTTTAGGTATCAGTTTTTAGTTATTGATGGCAGTTTTTAGGTATCAGTTTGTAGTTACCGATAGTAGTTTTTAGGTATCAGTTTTTAGTTCGGTAGCAGTTTTTGAAAAATGTTTGTCCTTATGAATAATTTTGAAAGAATGTTTATCTTTATGAATAATTTTTAGGAGAATGTTTGTCCTTGTGCTTAAAATATTGAGGCCGTGTCCTTGAGGCTAAAAATATACAAATTTTTGTCCTTTAAATTAATTCCCCCATATTTTTAATTTCTAAAATAAATCGCTACACGTTTCAAGCTAGCACGATCACATGGGACATCAGATCGCTACAAAACTCGTCGGCGTACATCCCCATATTATTATGGTCCTAATGACACTAGTTTCATCAAAATCTAAGACAATGCCCCAGGATGATAATTTTATGTCTTTCGAGAACGTTTATCGATAAAATGATTTTTGTTCACATTATCAATATTTTTCGAAGTATTTATTTTTGCAAACAAATTTCAAAACTAAGTTTTTCTTCATTAGTTATTATTTTAAAAGGGGGTTAACAAGGTTATTAAATCATTTTAATCACACTAGATCCAAGATTTAAATATTTAAATAAATCATATATTTAAATACGAAGTGTCAGAAATTCTAGGTCGTGACGTTCTCCCATACTTAAAATATTTCATCCTCGAATTTCCAACACGAGCAAATAAAGAAGTAATCACACATCAATACTTAATAGTATTACAATTACTAGCAAATAAATCTCATGGTTTGCCCAGGTTCAAAAATCCTCTTATCGCACAAAGACGATAAACAATCTACTAAGCGTACCTTAGTTTAACAGCCTCATGTTATTATTTAGTCGATTATTTAGGCTACCTCATAACAATTCGAAGAGTCATCCCCCAAACTCTCCATAAGCCGACAAAACATAGCATTCAATTATACCAAAGCCCGTATGATGTACATGGACCATTTATACAGAATATCTTTCACTTCCAAACTAGTATACATCACTTGACTTCCCTATTGCAGACTCTGATCAAGTTCTTTGATTAGAAATCTCCTTTTTTTACATAGCCACATATTATGATAGAAAACTTCAGAATCATATCAAGAATCTGTATCAAGTGTACTCCGTCAAGAATTTAGTGAAAAATCCTTATTTGGACTGGTGTAAATCACCTCAAAATAATGTACTCGAATCCTAGATCGAGAACTGTTATGAAAATAAAATGATCTGCGTACAACTTACGTATTTTATTCCATTGATTTCTTAACTACACCAATTACTTTTCATTTTAAATTACATTCATTTACACAAAAATCATTTCTCATCTAAAATTAAAATCATTTATGAACCATTTCATAAAACATTACTTAACTTCTTAAACATCTAATAAAAACATATCTTTATTTATGAAACATTCCATAACTTAAGTTCATATTCATATAATATTCTACTGCATCCTAAGACTATGTATAAAACAATACTATATATTTTTCTTAACAAGGGTGTTAATAATTTTTAAACCTATTCTAACTTACTATCTTCTAAATTTAAGAGTTACAAAAACTCATTAATTATATTTCTACAAAATTTTAGCTTCAAATTTCTATAACAATTTGGCAGTTTCGCTTGTCAAAATCGCCAAAATTTATGTTTTATCTCAACAATTGAAAACTACCAAACAACATGTCATAACATGATGCATAGACTAAACTGTCCTAATGTATAGGATACATGTGTCCATAAAATAACTTAACAGGAAAACTTTAGAACCAAACATCAGGTTTTATTTAAATCATATTGTAATAATAATATATATTTACAACTTTTGTATATCAAATCATGCTTTTAAGATTAAACAAAAATCAATTTTACCAAACAACTCTATAGCAGAATGCAACGACCCGCCTTTTTAGATGGTTTAAATCGACACACATACCAACTCAAACCATTCAAAAAGGAGGATTGTTATGCGGTAAATAAGAAAAAGAAGAGATGAGAATGAAAAACAAGACACAGAATCTCACAGAGGAATGATAAAATATAATAATCAAATAAACAGTTCATGAAGCTGTTTTACAAATAACATTTGATTACACTTTCTCAATATATCAGAGTATACATACATCAGGAATAAATAAATAATGCAGTGGAACAACATGATGTAGTGGAATATATATAAAATAAATAGCATACAAATCTCCGTCTTCATCCTTCAAAAATAAAGTCTTCAATGCACTGAAAAGCTCAGACTGACCCGAGCGTAATTAAAAGACAAAACACTCGAGTCAGAACTAAAAGATCTTATGTAAGTTAAATCAACAGTAAATAAATATGAGTGTAACGGCTTCACAGATGTTTGTGGGGTTTTACATCTCCTATCCAGTGTCTAACGTGCGTGCAATAACTTAAGAGATGTTGGGGATTACCATCTCCTAAGAATCCGTTAAACTATTTACTATGTAGTAATATACGCTATTATAATATTTCTATCGGTAAAGTAAAGTATTAAAATAGCGTTAAGGCGTTACCCATATCTCCCTTAACACATTTTTATATATTCCCGTAGAGTATACAGATACTGTAAGCTCCACCAAACCGATGGTTTACTCAATGAGCACTCTATAGGTACGGTACAAACCAAACTCGTAATGGGCGCGATAAGGCATGTGACAAGGAATGTGAGGCAATGTCAGGGTAGGATTCTACCGTTTGCACTTCCGGACTTGTGGTAACACATAGCAGCTACTACCTCCCACCTTAGAACACACTCCTAAAATCAATCGAGGGGTGTCCATCAAATCAATCACAAGGTAATAAATATGTTATCGAAGAAATGTGCCTGATAGGAGGAGCGACCTCACTTGGCCTGGTATAGCTCCTGTTTTAGTCACATCAAGCTAACACGAAGGGGTTAGGGTTGCATTACTACCTCATACAGAATCGTTCGCCAAACCATCCTACTTTATTCTGGATTCTCCACCACATACACAGTTGTTAAAATGGTTTTCGGTATTGGTAGAGAGTATGACAATATCCGATCCCGGTCTCTTTAACAACCAAATGCTTATTTCACGCAGGATGGTTCTTTTACATTTCCAAAACCAATTCATAATTGATATCAAAATATCATATTCACTTTCGAAATCATTATCACTTCCGAAATCATATTCACAAAATAGGTTAAACCCTCATTTCAAAATCATCATATTTACTCAAAATATGTCATTTCATTTGAAAATATCATTTCAAATTCCAACGTAAGTTATAACATCATTTAACCATATTCGCTTTTAAATCAAAGATTTAAATATAAAAATTTCAGCCTTGCACAGTTTGAATTTTAGAAAATAGTTTAGATAGTCATAAATAGTTAAAATAGTTTAAAGTACTTTAAAATAGTTTAAATTACTTTAAAATAGTTTAAAGTACTTTGAAATAGTTTAAAATACTTTAATAAATAGTTTAAAATAGATTAAAATATATTAAAATAGTTTAAAATATGTTAAAATGGTTTAAAATAGTTTTAAAATAGATTAAATATAGTTTTAATAGTTTAATATAAAATGGTTTGATTATTGAAATGGTTTGTATAGTAAATATTTTGAAAATCTAAATAAATCTGAATTTAAAATAATATATCTTTAAACAGTTTATATTAAAATAATTAATTTGGAAATAAATCAACTATTTCTTCCATTTCAACAAATCTAGACCATATCCTGATTTCAGATCAACAAACTCAATTAAATCTTTCCATTCAAATTCCCATTAAAACCATTTTGATTTATATCAATTTCAAGTCCATGTTTGAACTATAAATTTAAACCACTTCAAATTCAATAGATTCCAAAATTTAAATATTCAACGTTTACAATAACTCAATTTTGTTTATTTCATTTATATTTCAAATTTTAGCTGTACAATTTAAATTCTTTAAACAATTCATTTAAATCAATTTCAATTTCAACATTTAAAACTTAAATTTGAAAATAATTCAGTTCATATAAAATCAAATTTTATTTCAAAGTATCATTTAACTGGATCCAAAAATCATGGATTTAAAACCATTTAATTTAACCAATCCATTGTCCGTATATAATTTGCTACCCTATGGTCAAGTGATATGGATATATATCATTTCAACCCGCAATAAATTAAAT
The DNA here is from genome assembly GCA_030737815.1 of Allium fistulosum. Taxonomy (NCBI): domain Eukaryota; kingdom Viridiplantae; phylum Streptophyta; class Magnoliopsida; order Asparagales; family Amaryllidaceae; genus Allium; species Allium fistulosum. Next base: position 1,461,989,694 of record CM060902.1, read on the forward strand.
TTATGGATATATATCATTTCAACCCACAATCCCGAATAAAATTCAAAATCCATTAAATTGCTCGAGGTTATCATTTCAACCCATAACGATTTTCCCCTAATCTATAGATCATTTGGATATGTGTCATTTCAACCCATAGTGATTTACTAACAATAAATTAAGGGAACTTGCAGTGTGATAACAATATATAAAAATAACATAACATCCAGTCATCCATTATCAACAATTTAACATCCATCACAATCATCATTCAAATCAACCAATAAACAACAACAATTAACTGGTTATCACTATCAGGCATTCAATTAACAATTTTAAATTCAATATTAAATTAAATGGCAATTATATTCAATAAAATTCAGATTTAACTGGAAGGATGATTTAAATACACCAAATAGCAATCAATCAATTTCTAATCACATCATAAATTTAATTTAACTAACATAAGACAATTTAGTAGTTATGAGTGAGTTAAAACACTCACCTTTGATTTTCGACGATTTAAAATCCAATTAAAGCCCAAAAATCTAACAGTCAGAATGCAGCCAAACTAGTTTTATAATGTTTGGAATTTCGATACGATCGCAATGGAGAAAACCGCACGTGAATCCAAGCTCGTAGGCAAAAATTATGATCGTTAGAAGATTTAAAGTTTGAATTTAAATTAAATAAAATAATATTAAAACATACCACGTCACCTCGTTTCCTCGTTCACGCATGTGAACAAGCCCTAGCACGCATTAGGTAATACGATCACGTTTGAACCCAATGAAGCCGCCACCTACATCGTGAAATCGTGCCGCCTATGCAAGCTTCCACTTCGATCGACCAGCGCCACATGCTCCACCTCATCACGCCGCTCTCCCTGACCCAACGCCGAGCCTCTAGCACCCCTCAAAACTGACCGCCGCCGCCCACCTTAGATAGCCGTTCATGGAAAATTTACACGACCTGGGAACGAATAAACAACACCACAGCGACCTGCCTGACCTCGTCTTCCCGACGCCACTCCTTGAACGTCAATCGTTGACGATCCACCATTGAATCGTAAACCTTAGAAATGGACGGCCGAGGTTCATCCTCGATTTCTGGTCAAACAATGCATCCAATTGAAAATCGAATTGCTGCAGTAGATTGTGCTCGTTTCGAGCTTTCCAACGATATATAATTTGCTATAGTTTGGAGTGTTTGAATTTTGAAATTGGTTTTTTGAAATTGAATTTTGGGTTTTTGGAATTGAAAATTGGTTTTTGCCATTGGAGAGAGGAGATAGGAACAGACAGACAAAATTGTACATATAGGAATAGGAAATAAAAGACTACTAGGGTTAGGAAAACTATTTATATAAACAAGGCCAGATAGGAATGAATGAACATATCGAATTGGTTCGAAACGACAATAACGACCCGAAAAGCCCGTTCCGTTTTCGAAATGAAAGTAAGTCATCCCATATATCAAAATGGATGTTTTCGATATTTTTAAACTCAATGGAACTGGTTTCAAATCCAAATTCCATTATATACAGAAGTTAGCTTTTAAAATAATCTTATTTTAAATTAAATTCATTAAATTGATTTCTACGCGTTTCGAGCCCGCACGAAATGACAAGTTTGATCGCTACGAAACTTGAAATCCTACAATAATTCATTATTACGAACCCGATGTAACTGGTTTCGTTGAAATCCGGGACAGTGGCCAATATGGCTATTTTCACGTTAATTAAATAAACTATTATTAAATTAATTTAATCGCTTTTAAATTCAGATCTAATGTTAACAAGTTTTTTCATTTTTGTAACGACCCGGAAATTTTGGTCGTTTAATTTTGAACATTTAATTATTTTTAAATGTTGAACTTGAATTATTAATTGATTTTGAATATAGAAGAATCAGTGAAATGGTTTAAAGTTTCAAATATAGCGATTAATTGGATTTGGTAAATAGTAAATTAATATTTGAAATTGGGTAAATATGGGAATCTGAAGTTAGATGTGAATAGGGATGATTCCTAAGGTGTTTTAAACTCTATTGGATTAGGTTGATGGTAATAGACTTTTGGATGGGATTAAAAGTCGATAAATTTAAAGTTGAAATTTATATATTAATTTAATAGTGGAAATTAATATATAATAATAGTGTAAATAATTGAACTTTGATTTAAAATAAATTGGGATGATTTCAAATATGGATATAAATTTTATTTGATTTATAATGGAGTTAGTAAGTTTTAAAAATTGAAATTTTAAACAATTACGATGATTTTGAAAATCGATCGATTTAATCGACGCGTTAAAATAGCCTTCCGGGGCACAGTCTTGGAATTCGACGAAACAAATTCCATTGGATCCGTAATAGTTTATTATTATCGGATTTCAAATTTCATAGCGTTTGGCGTTACCGTTTGGTCGTATGGGATAGAAACACGTTGAATTTAAAATTGAAAATTTAATAATTTAATTCGATTCGAGAAGCTATCTTCCACATACGATCGAATTAGGCCCCGAAGTACACGTTCCATTTTGTTTGGATTAGGGGTAACACATTATAAATGCCCGATGGCACGTCTCGTTTGGAGTTTGTCCAAAAAAGCATGTTAATTTCGAAAATAATATTAAAATGACCTATATGCATATATAAATATCTCAACGCACAGTAAACCCTAGCAACAGTTTGCGCGACCGCCGTTCTATAGTTTAATGTCCGAAATCATCCCATGTTCTTCCTCGTTTATCTCTCGATCCACTTGTTTAATTCGAAAACTTCCAACTACAAAAGCGTAGAGCTCCTCGAGCTCTACAAATCCAACGGTCGTGATCGTGTGTAACGTGGTGGATCGCTCAGATTTTGATCGCGTTCGTGCAGCCTTCGATGGGTTTTTTCGAAGCGATGGCGAAGATATGGGGACGCGGTCTTCGGCCGCAGCCCGCATGTGAGGTGGAGCTTGGCGCTTCGCGTGGTGGTGGGTGATGGGGTATCGGTCGTTGGTGGTGGCCGAGAAAAATGGATGAACGGAGGCGGTGTGTGGGTTCGTGCATGAGGATAGCCTGGTATACGCGTTCGAATGAAGAGGGAAGAAAAAAAACAAGTGGCCTTGATCTACGGCCCAGATCTGAGGTTGTTTTTTTAAAAAAAAATTATTTATATAATTATCTTCAAAACTTATAAAATGCATAACTTTTTCATACGTTGTCAGAATTGGACGAAACAAGCGTCGACGGGATCGCAGCAATAAATACAACGTGTTGGAATAGATCTGGGGATGTTTGGAGCAAGTTGAAATTTTGGGTTAATCGAACGTGTTCGATTTAATTAAAAATTGGAACGTTTGGCGAATTAAAACTCAAGGTGAGTTAATCCCACTCAATTTTGGACTGCTGGTATTTATTTTAAATAGTTAAAATTAATTAATGATTGATTGGTTGAATTGATACATTTTTATCAGTTGAATCTGATATTATATATAGTATTTATATATATATATTGGAGTGATTAATATTCCCGCATATATCTATAAAGCGGATGAGACCTTATGCGCCCCGCATAATAGCGGATGATCCTATACACCACGATATTCCGCCTCAAATCGGAATTGGTATTTTTATGTGCTAATGTCTGTGGATGTAGGGAAAACAGGTTGGAGGGATCCAACTGGATTCCTCAAAAATGTTGAATTTAAATTCATATATAGTGATATATGTTTTGTTGGAATAAATCTATGATAGATTATTGTGTGATCTAAGTTGTTTGGATGCTATCACATTTTGGCCTAGATTTTGGTATTTTTAAATACCAATAAAATATGGTTTGAATTGGAAAAGGATTTTAAATAGGGATTTTGAAGTAGAACATTTATATAGAATTTTGGATAAATTAATTGGATAAAATAAATGGTTTTGAAATTGTACTTAACTATTTCGGGAAATTGAAAACAAGGATTTTGGAATAAAGTGTATAAAAAGGATTTTAAATAATAAATTCTTAAGTGGCACTTGTTTTAAAATAAAGGAGGTTTTAAAATCGAGATTTTGAATAAATCGGAAGAACGGAAGTGAATTTGGAAATAAGTATAAAATGGGTTATACTGGAGCTCAGGTAAGATTTCCAAATTTACAAAAAGAAATTAAAATTGAGAAATTTGGCTTGTTTTAAAAAGAGGATTTTTAACTATTAACTAAGTAACTTTAAAATTGTTGAAAATATTCTGGAAACTAGTTATTTAATTATTTTAAATTTTTTAAAACATATTTAAATATTAATTAGTTACCTTATAAAGATTGTTAAAGATTTATTATTATTATTTAAGAATTATTCAGCATTGTTGTTTTGAAAGATAAATTATTAAATACTAATATGGCTTTGTATAATAACTTTTATGTAAGTATATTTGACTAGATTAAACTTGGAAATTTATTTTTGAATTTATAAGTATATTTTGAGATAATTTATTAAATAAAGTTTTTGTGAAGTAATGGTATACCCGCATGGCGTAATCGGAGGCAGTGAGTGCCTACAGTTAAGTCTTGGATTTCTATGGGATAGAGACATAACCATTGAGCTGTGAATCCATGGTTTGATATCGTAGTGGTACTTTCCTTATTATTTTAAAGGGTTTCAATATTTCGAAAAAGAATAGTTTGCGAATAAACTAAATTCGATAAGATAGGTACACATATTTTGGTAAAGGGGTTTAATTTATTAAAAATGGAATTAAAAAGTGACTTTGTTTTTTTCCAATGGAAATGAAAATATTTGGTTGAATGGTTGTTATTTGATAGTAAAATAACCGATTATCAAATCTGGACCCAAAATATAACTTGGAAATATCTAAGAGGAATACGGGAATTATATGGTACGGTTACCATTCGAGGTGCTATATTGTATGTATAAACTCGTTTCGTTCTTTTATGATGATATTAAGGAAATCCGTCCACTAACGGTTAGGAGGTGGCCTCCGATCAAACTTCGTCTGTTTTATTTCCTACAGAACCTGGGTTGAGTTTACCGGAAATAGCGAACATTGTTTCGAAGATACCAGGATCGGGTAAGTTATCCGAAAACCACTTCGATCCAATGAGTATGTTTTCGAAATGAAGACAAGGGCATGTAGTCGAAGATGGAGCAGTGAAGTGCAAGGGATAATCGCTACTAATCCTGAGGGTGATTCCAAAAAGGATGTAGTAGGAATAGTGCCTTCGGTTCCGTTCGGACGCGGAACGGACTTGTATGGATGAATGCTTTCAGGATATTGTCATTGGTGGACAATGAGCATTCTAAGTGAAATTTCCTTAAAAAGGTAATCGTAGCCTCTACCCTCATCAACTGGGAATGACTGAAAAGATGGGGAGATGCAGCAAGGCTAAGTGAGTAGAACCCAATTAGGATATGTTTATCACATTTCTAGATACCTTCAAATATTATTATTACTACGATTTATGGAAGGAGCTCGATAAATGGTGGGAACACCCGGGGTGATAGCATATTCGGTCTATCAAGGTTAGGGATAGTCCGGTCTTGTGTGGCTGGGGATCCCGGCGTGGTCCTCGGTACATTGTTTCTAGACATGTACTGTGATAGGTGATACCCCAGTACCTAGTCATTCGTATGAAATCCATTCTCCAATATGAGCCGTACGGTTTTGATTGTGCCCAACTATGCTGAAACGTGAGATGCAAGCATTTCAGCTATTTGAATAAAATGTTTTGGTCATCGTAAGGTAAAAACCCGTCGTGTTTATGTGTGGCATGGTCTTACGAGATACCTTTGATTTCAATCGATTTTTGAAACTTTAACAATTCAAATTGAGTGTGTTTTCTCATGCTGGTTTTCCAGACTGACTCGGGCGTTATTTTATTATAATGCTCGGGTCAGACCGAGTATTTCAGGTTCAGGTTAGGACGCTATGTAGCTCAGGAGATGAGCTGGATGGCGAAGACGTATTACTCGTATTTGATTTTATTCCGCTGTAGTGTTTTGTTGAAATTACAAGCAAATTGTGAGGGCAAGTTGTTATAACTGTCCAGGCTGGTAATTATTTATTTTTGTACTCTGATGTGAGATATGTATGTTATAGTTTGATTTGTGTAAAGAACTATTCATATTATATGTTATTCAGTCCGCTGTGAGATTCTGTTTGTTTGTTTTCTTCTTTCTCCTACCTACTTCCTTTTCCCTTAACAATCTGTCTTTCCGGCACTCGACCGTTCGGCATGTTATACAATGAGCGTATTTATGTTTATTTTCGAGGATCGAAAGGGCGGGTCGTCACAGTTGGTATCAGAGCTTAGGTTGGCGATATACCTAGGCTTGGGTGGGGATTACTCATTAGAGGTAGAGTAAAAAGTACTCTAGAATGCGTTGAGTGTATTAATAGATATGATCGCATAATTTTTAGTGAATATAAAATGTTTTTATAGTGTGTTGACTTATCGATTGAGTGTTTATAAATTCTGGTCTGTACGGAAAGTACAAACGTATCGATAGGGGTTTCTAAACTCTTAAACAAGGTAAACCGACATAGTATTGTTTTAAGTGCGTAAATGAAATAATTTTACCCGAAATTAATTTTTGATATAAAAGAAATAATTTTCTAAATTATTATATATATATATATATATTTGGAATGTTTGGTTGTTAATATTATAATCAAAACAGATTATAAAATTTGAAATGGTTATATATATAACCAAATAGAAAATTGTATAAGAATGATTTATACAAAAAGAGTACAACTAAAATTGGATTCAATCCAGAATTTAAGATCCTGGGAATTTGGGAAATGTTTTAGATTGGGTTTGAACTAAATGTTTGGAATTTTTAAATCTTAGAGCTTTTGGAAATTGTTAGCACCAAAATTGGTCACTAACCTCGTAGAGAAAGATTGTGTAGAGATATAAGTGATGAAAGTAAATTAAACAGAGAAGACAATGCTAATCTAACTGCAGAAAGTAAGAACACCAAATTTATAGTGGTTCAGCGTAATTGCCTACGTCCACTTTGAGGTTAAATTTTATTGATCTTCTTTATAGTTGATTACAAATACAATTCGTGAATCAAATGTTTGCATGAAGTTGTTTAAGTAGAGAAGATGAGTCTCGAAAATGGCAGAGTCTCCCCAGTGTTCTCTCCCAAAAAAGGATCCCTTTCATTGTGACCCTGCCCCTCTATTTATAGGCAAATATGGGCTGGACTTCCCAAATGGGCTGGATGGCCGAACACTCTAGCCCCAGTATAGTGGTCGCTGCATGCCGATCCTGGTATGCTGAACGCTCTGATGCCGAACAGTCCTTCTATGCCGAACGATACGCTGGATGTGTGGGAAGTGCAGGATGATTGTCAGTTAAGGGAGAACGTGTCTCTATCCGAAGCTCTTGAACGAAAAGTGCACGCTGGCCGAACGACATTGTCACCTTGAGTAGTTGTGCATACTGAATGTCTTCTGGATGTCAAGTACTCTCGTTGCCGAGTACTACGCCGAGTACCTTGGAGTGTCGAGTACTCCTGTTGCCGAGTACTACGCCGAGTACCAAGGAGTGCCGAATAATCCTGCTGCCGAGTACTACGCCGAGTACCAAGGGATGCCGAACGCTCTGGTTGCCGAGTTCTCCTATCACCGAGTTCTAATGATGCCGAACGCTAGGGATGCTGAGCATTGGTTGTCGCCGAGTGCCAGTTGATGCCGAACACTACTTGACGCCGAGTCTTCTGGTCACCGAGCATTACGGATGCCATACGCTATGGATGCCGAGTCCCACTGGATGCCGTGCGCTTCGCCGAACACTCCTGGATGCCAAGTGCTTCGCCGACCACTCCTGGATGCCAAGTGCTTCGCCGATCACTCCTGGATGCCAAGTGCTTTGCCGATCACTCCTGGATGCCAAGTGCTTCGCCGATCACTCCTGGATGCCAAGTGCTTCGCCGATCACTCCTGGATGCCAAGTGCTTCACCGATCACTCCTGGATGCCGGACACTTTCTTGTTGCCGGGTGCTACCTGATGCCGAGCACTAGTTGCCTGGTCAAATCTCCAGGAAACACTTGCCCCCCAAAGTGTATCATGTGACCGAACGTGATGCGCTTTGAATCTAGTTCAATTTCCCTTGATGATGCCTTCTCGAGAATGCCTGTGACGGAGGTGCGTGACGAGCGTGGTTTGGACGCCGAACGATACGTTCGAAGCCGGACAGCCCTCATGTGCCGAACGACACTTCGTTTTGATGCCGAACACTCTGGTATTGACCGGTTCTACCGGGTATAGCCTTTTCAACTTCTACCTCCCTCTATATAACCAGGTCCTTCCCGTCCCTTCTCCTTTACCTTTTCATTTCTGTCACTCTTCCAAGATTTGCAATTTTCTCTAGCCGAACAGATTCACAACTTGAACATTCCTTCCTAAGCTCCTAACTGCAATCTAGGTACTGCTCCTCGTATAACTCGAATAGGTTTCAAATGAGATGGTCAAGTTTGTCATGTAAAAAGCTTTCGAGTAGGTTGCCCTCATTGCCGAACGATAATGCGAGGCGAGGAAGGATTTGAGGTGTTTGCACATGTGGCTTTAGCTCCATCGCGCCGAACCAAAGTCAAAAAAGAAGGAAAAGGAAAACGTTGGGGGTGGTAAGGGTGTTGGATGGCATAGCTATGGTTCGGCGTATGTTGTCATGCGCCGAATGATAGAGGCTGCCGAATAGTATTTCGTCTGAATAAACTAAGGCCGAACACTCGCTAGAACGCCGAACAACAACTTAGCTGAACGAACCAAAGCCTAACACTTACTAAAATGTCGAACAATAACTTAGCCGAACAAAACCCAAGCCGAACAATAACTTAGCTGAACAAAACCCAAGCCGAACATTCTTAGATGCCGAATAGTATCGAGGCCGAACAATACGATTGCCGAACAGAACTTAGACCGAGCAAAACAAAGCCGAAAACTATACCTAGGCCGAACAATCTGAATGCCGAACAGGACTTTTAACTGGACAATGACTTAACCGAACGAGGCCTTTAGCCGAACACAGACTTAGCCGAACAAGGCCTTTAGCCGAACACTGTGGCATGTCGAACAAACATACATGCTGACCTATACTTAGGATGAACAATACAATTGCCGAACAACATTCAAATGCCGAACAGTATAAATGTCAAACTACACTTAGGCCGGTTACTTTATAAATCATATGTTTTCTTAATTTGGAACTGTAATCACCACCAGGCGGGCTCTTTGAGACGGTCAGCGATGACGGTCTTCGAAGGCAACGATTCGAAGCTCATATTTATATCTTTGAAATCTTTATATTCTTATCGCTTGTACACAATTGCTTGCACTAGTTCACACACCACGTGGTGGGAAAACTCGTGTTGCTAATTCTAACATTCAACGTTTTTTAAGTATAGTTTTCTCAAGCACTTAGCCAGGTTCGTTATTTATTGGGGATGTCGAGAAAATCTAGCTCTGCCACCATATCCGACAGGCCTGGGCCGTCATCAAGGCAAGGAGCCGCTGATACTTCTAATCCGTCGACTTCTCCTACTCATAACTTGGCACCTGATGCTCTGGAGGCAACCATCCTACTAGACAATCCGATCAATTCACAAGCCTCGAAGATCAACGAAGCTGCTTTGCGACGGATATGCTCCATTCATGGGATTCCTTTTGCCGACGTGTTAGTTCCTTCGAGACACGATCGTCCTCATCTGCCCCCAATCGGGTACACTACCTGCAACAAGTTCATGTGTTGGATGGGCAGCGTGCCTCCATTCAATTTATTTCTCCGGGATGTACTGCAGTATATAGACATAGCTCCGTCGCAGCTGCACCCGAACGGCCATGCATTTCTATATGGGACTTACTTACTTTTCATGGCCGTCTTCTCCAGACCTTCAACCGCCGGTGATATCAGATACATTTATATGTTCAAGAGATGGAAAGACAGTCCTTCCTTTATGTTCCTCGAGCCATACCACAAATGCCAGATCTTGACAGGGGCATGTAGTAAATTCGCCCTGTACAAACAGGAATGGTTCTATGTGCGCTGCCCTTCTGGTTTCGCTAGGAGATGGGTTGAAGGCAGTAAGTCTCTCTGCTGAGTCACTATTCGTATTTAATCGGAGTCATGCTTTTCCTAACTCTTCATTTCATCTTTTCAGGTATCAACCCGCTTCCGGAAGGCCGAGGATATTCTGAGGCTGTTGAAGCCATTAGAGCTCTTCCTACTGAGGATCGAGACATCCGGACTATCATTTCAAATGAATCACTGTCGGGGTTTGGCTTGCTAGCCCCTGGTCGTCGGATCAGCCTTCCAGAAGGTGTCACCATTCCCAAACCTTCGTCCGGTAAAGGGAAAAAACAGGCCGGATCGTCGTCGCGCCGCACTCCCGATACGCACGGAGAAGGTGAGCGCAGAGAAGATGATGTTCCTGAGACTCAAGGCGAGAACATGGGTCCCGCTTGGAATCAGGCAATCAAAGTTCAGGATATTGAGATGTCATCCTCCCCTTCGAAGGGAAAGAAGAAGTTAAAATATACAGTTTAAAAAGAGAAAGTTGGTGGCACTTCAAAAGTTACGCCTATCCCGCCTGAGAAAGAGGCTTCCTCACAGCATCTGGAAAGTTCTCTGAGGGGTCTGTCCAACCTGTCCATTCCCGATGATTTACTTAATTACGGGTTCGATGATCCTGAAGCTCTCAAATTTTCTTCGCCCGCGAGAGGCAATGTAGGAGTTCAACTCCCGGCCCAAGGAGACACCACTCCGATTAGCAAAGATAAACGAACGGGTCTGTGGGGGGGGGGGAACACTAGGACACACACGCACATGCGCATTCCATAATATACTTCAAGTCTTTTTTCTTATCTCGTGAATTTTCCTTAACTCGTTGTTATCTCCATTCTTTGCAGGTGATATGGGGCGTTCTCACGGTCTCGATCGCCTTCAGGGCTCTTCTGTATTTCATCACTCTGGATGGGATTCTGGTTCAGGCAGACGCAGGGACAGAGGCGATTATGCAGATAGGGACAATCGTACTCACGAGTCGTCTCACCGCAAGAAGGCACACTCTCAATCTTCCCAGCCCCGCGATCTTCCTCCTCCAACTGAGCCGGATAGAGAGAAGTCTTTACAAAAGGGTTATCAATCTGATGCTCCTCGAGAACAACACTCCAGTTCATCGAGTACAAAGGCAAGTTCGAGAGCAACGGAAAAGAGCGGAATTCTCAAAGCCTCCTCCTCCTACTCCTGCGGTGGACCCAACTGTTGCGGAAAAGATGGTCGATCTTAAGGCCAAGTTTCCAAAAATTTTGCTTCGATGGTCTGAAGTTCCTCCCGGCCATTCATCATATTCCCGGGCATGTGAAGCAGAGTGTCATTGCCTGTAATAACGACGTTTATGTTCAACATGACGCGTTTGTGCACTTGGTGGAGAAGATCTCGGAAGTATCCGTTGAGCGTCAACACGAGATTGATCGTCTGAATCTGGAGGCTGGCAGTGATAAGAAAATCATCAAACTCCAAGACGAAGAGCTTGCTTCGTATAAGTCGAAGCTGGAAGCCGCTGAACAAAGCGCAAAAGATACTGCTGAGGCAGTTACTCGTTTAGAGGCGGCTCACAAAAAAGAGCTTGACGAAGCAGTCCAGCGCAGCGATGCCCTCGCCCTAGAAAAAGACTCTGTCCAAAAGGAAAGGGACGCGCTTGCCACCCAAGTCAAAGAGCTGAAAGAATTACTCTCCAAGGAGAAGGAGGATAAGGTAGCTGCTCAAGAAGAATCACAACGATACTGTGATGAGATCGTTGCTACCCGACTCCTGAAAACAAAACTCGATGACGAACTCGCTGGGGTTGAGAAAATGAAGGATGAGGCCCGTGAGGAGGGCAAAAGAGAGGCTGCGGAGGAGATTGATTCTCGCCTCGAGGCGGCCGCGTAAGGCGGAAGGAAAGAGGTCAAAAACATGTTTGACCCGTTGATTGCTGAATATGGAGCCCGCGTCCTTATGCATCGCGACTTAACATTCTTGGGCGACGGCTACCTTGAGTCCCTAGCTGAGGCCTGGGAAACTTTGATAAGGATCAGGAAGATCGAGTCGGGCTCCGAAGAGGTTGATGAGGAGGCCTTGGTGAAAGAGTTCCTTAGGGGGAATGAGCCATCGGATTTATCCGCAGCTATGGCACTTTACAGCAAAGGCTCTCCCCTTCTGAAAGAGAAAAATGATGAAGCTGGCCCGTCAGAGGCCAATATTACTGCTCTTCATACTACTGCTCAATCCGCTGCTCAATCGGCCGGTCGGCCGACACTTAATCCATTCGAGCAGCATGTTGGTTATGACCCCGAAGCCCCCGGGCTCGGTGCTCATGTGCTATCACCTATCCTGGAGGGTGAAACCCCACGCGCCACCGATAGCCAACCGGAACCTGGTAGGAAATTCTTCTTTCTCTAGAAGTTGAAAGATCCCGTCTTTTTTCAGCAGTGGCTACTCGTTCTAACGCTCATTCTTTATGTTTTCGTGCAGGTTGTTCTGACGTCGAGCAAACTCCGAGGAGCGATGACGCCAAGGAGGAGGCAGGGAAAACAAGCGATGCTGTCCACGCGGGAGTACTCCCTGGTCCCGATGCTCAGGTGATCGGGGCGCTGGATGATGATAAGCTCGACACTTCATCTCCTGCCGAAGGGGATGATGAAATTGAAATCACCGACGCCTCTGAGCATACTTCACAGACAAGCATGAAGGACCGCCTCGCCGCAGAGGAGAAGAAAAAGGTCGAGGTCAAGATTGAACCTGAAATCCTGGAACTCACCGATCCTCGGAACAGACCTTTGAAAATCATTCTCCCGGGCAGGTCCAAACCACTGGAAGTTCCGTCTCCTACTCCTGACTCCGCTTCCTTAGTAAGCAAGAAGTCCAAGAAAAAGCGTGAGGGAGAGGAATCGTCGGAAACAGCAAAAGAAGACAAGAAGAAGAAATCGAAGAAATAATCGATACACTCGTTCAACGAGTTTCTTGCTTAAGTCTCGTAATTGCTTTTATCTTCCATAGCTTGTAGTTTGTATAGACAGGTCTGAATTTTGTAGGAGTGATCATGTAACCCCATTTTGGACTTATCGAATAAAGTTTTTAGTTTCTTTTTTGTTTGAATGATTCTCTTGTCTTTCTTTGATTTGCTGGCTAATTGTAGCCATAACTCGAGTTCTTATGAGTTGCATTATCTCCCGGTCCATTCTCGTGTTGTTCAGACATTTTTAGACATGGCGTGCTTCTCGTACCACATCCCTCGAGTACTTGGACTTTTCGTTGACTCTATGCTCCGGGAACTCGGAGATTTGAAATCGTTTATACACTAGTCCGCTCTCCGGGGACTTAGAGTACTCCGCTCCGCACTCTGGGGATTCGGAGATTCGGAATCGTTTATACTCTAGTCCGCGCTCCGGGGACTTAGAGTACTCCGCTCCGCGCTCTGGGGATTCAGAGATTTGGAATCGTTTATACTCCAGTTGGCTATCTGGGGACTTAGAGTACTCCGCTCCGCGCTCTGGGGATTCGGAGATATGAAGTCGTTTATACTCTGGTCCGCGCTCCGGGGACTTAGAGTACTCCGCTCCGCGCTCTGGGGATTCGGAGATTTGGAATCGTTTATACTCTAGTCCGCGCTCCGGGGACTTAGAGTACTCCGCTCCGCACTCTGGGGATTCGGAGATTTGAAATAGTTTGCACGAGTCTGTGCGTCGTACAGGATAATGTAATTTGCCACCCAATTATGAGATATAGAAACGCTAGTGATTCATAGAAAATATGACTTCAAATCTTTATTAATGAAAATCAACTAAGCTGCTCGATTAAAACTTTTAAAAAAAAACTAAGTCATTACTGAATGGAAAGATGCAGGAAATAACAGTGCCTAAAACAAGAAAGGAAACATGCTAAATGTAATAGTGTCGCAGATGTTCGTTGTTCCATGCTCGGGGGAGTGTCGTGCCATCAACGGTCGCTAGCTTGAATGTTCCCTCTCCAAGCTTCCGTTCAATGGCGTACGGACCTTCCCAGCTGGGATTCATACATGATGGTACCGGGAAAACTCGTTTCAGAACGAGATCACCCACATCAAAGATCCTTGGGCGGACTCTGCCGTCGTAGTAGCGCTTGACTCGGTGCCTATGCGCTGCCGCCCTTAATTCGGCTTCTTCATGCTTTTCATCGATGCAGTCCAGTGATTCCAACAAGAGATTCTGGTTCGTCTTGGGATCATAGTATGTCACTCGGTGTGATGGAACTTCAAGTTCCACGGGTATAACGGCTTCAGAGCCGTATGCCAAGGCGAATGGAGTGTGGCCGGTCGCGGACTTGTGGGTAGTTCTATATGCCCATAATGATGTCGGGAGTTCATCTACCCACTTGCCTCCAACCTTCTCCAGACGTTTCTTCAGTATGGACCTGATTATTTTGTTGACGGCCTCGACTTGCCCGTTAGCTTTCGGGTGTGCCACGGCGGCGAATTTCTTCTTGATGCCATACTTTAAACAGAACTCTTTGAACTCTCTGCTTTCAAATTGCGTCCCGTTGTCCGTAATGATGGTGCATGGAAGGCCAAAGCGGCATATAATGTTTCGTACAACGAAGTTAATGACCTTCTTAGAGGTGATTGTGGCCAAAGGTTCTGCCTCAGCCCATTTTGTGAAATAGTCGACTACAACTATCGCATATTTCGCGCCACCTTTGGATATAGGCAAAGAGCCGATTATGTCGATTTCCCAGATTGCAAATGGCCAGGGACTAATCATTTGTGTGAGTTCCGTTGATGGAGCCCTCGGGATTTTCGCATATCTTTGACACTTGTTGCATTTTCTTGCGTAGTCTGCGGCGTCCCATTTACGGTGGGCCAGTAATATCCATAGCGGAGGATCTTCTTTGCTAGCGTTTGCCCCCCAGTATGGTCGCCACATTCCCCTTCGTGAACCTCTCTTAAGACCCGCTTTGTCTCATCATGAGCGATGCATCGCAATAATGGGACTGAGAATCCTTTTCGGTACATCGACCCATCCTGCATTACGTATCGCGCGGCCTTTCGAAGGACCTGCCGTCTTTCGCTTCTTTTTTCTAGTAAAGTCCCGGTCGTTAAGTACAGTTTGAATGGGGTTTATCCATGATTCCTTCTCGATTTCTGTTTCCAACACGCGATCGACTTTCATCCCGTCTATGCTCGGGGCATGCAAGACTTCGACGGGATACAATCCCATTTGCTGCGCATCGCCGGTACTTGCAAACTTAGCCAATAAGTCGGCTTCTTTGTTCTGTTCGCGCGGGATATGTGAAATGTCATGACGCTCAAGATTTGATAGTAGTTCTTGGACCTGAACGAGGTACGGAGCGAGCTTTCGTCCCTTTTCTTGGTAGTCTCCCCGTACTTGGTAAACCACCAACTGTGAGTCGCAAAAGATTTCGATTGATTTGATCCCGAGTTCTCTGATGAGTTTCAAGCCAGCGATCAGTGCCTCATATTTTGCTTCGTTATTTGTAGCCGGGAAATCAAGCTTCACGGCATAACAGATTGATCGGTTTTCCGGAGTCATGAGAACTATGCCCGCGTCGGAGCAACGGTCGTTTGAGGCACCGTCAGTGTATAATTTCCATCAAACAGGAGGAATGATGTCGTGATCATCCAGTTTGATGGGTATGGTAAACTCAGCGATGAAATCTGCTAATGCTTGCCCTCGGACGGCTCTCCGTGGTAAGTAAGCGATATCGAATTGGCTCAACTCAATGTTCCATTTTAGCAACCTTCCAGAAGTTTCCGGCCGTTGGAGTACTTGCCTCAGGGGTTGATCGGTATAAACGCCGATTGAATGTGCTTGAAAGTATGGGCGCAGCTTACGTGATGCAATCACCAAGCAATAAGCCAATTTCTTGATCTTAGGGTAATTCTTCTCTGCCCTTGTTAAACGCTTGCTAACATAGTACACCGGCTTCTGGACTCGATCCTCCTCACGAACCAAAGCCGCACTTATCGCATGTGGGGATACAGCCAAGTATACATATAATATTTCGTGGTCAACTGGTTTTGACAGCATTGGTGGACTCTCCAGATGCCTCACCAGATTCTGGAATGCTTCCTCACAACTAGCCGTCCATTCAAAATTTCTCTTCCCTTTCTTTATTATATCAAAAAATGGGATGCACTTGTCAGTTGCCCTGGATATAAATCGACTCAACGCAGCTACTTTTCCATTCAAGCTCTGTACTTGTTTTATAGTCCTGGGCGCTTGCACATCTCGAATTGCTTGGATCTTTTCCGAGCTGTCTCCAGACTGCTTCACAGCAATGTTGCTCTTTATTGACTCTTGGACAGGCCCTGGCGCCTTATCTCGTCGTACCCACCTAGCTTCCTCTTTTCTTATGAACTGGTGTGCCTTAGAGTAGAAATGCTCTAGCGTAGCCGGAGGTTTTCCTGCCAGCCAATCTCCAAACTCAGAGTCTGGATCCACACCTCTCATTACAGCCATCAGAATTGCATGGTCATTGGGATTACTGACTTCAGTTGCTGCTACGTTGAATCTTTGTAAATATTCCTTCAACGACTCCCCGGGATTTTGGATTACACTTGACAGAGACATCACGTCCTTTGGGCGCGTAGTGTGTATCCTGAACTGCTCGACAAACTTCTTTGCCAACTCCTCGAAATTTGATACGGATCGCGGAGGAAGTCGGGTGAACCACATAGTAGCGATCCCAGATAGAGTAATCGGAAAGCACCTACACTTGGTGGCATCATTCGCTCTAGCTGAATCCATCATCCATTCGTACCTCATGACATGCTGTCTGGGGTCAGTCCTCCCTTCATACGCAAGGATAGTAGGCATACTAAACTTCCTGGGGTACGCCGCTTGCAACACAACATCCGTGAACGGAGTATGACTTCTTGACACTCCCCAATCATCATTCGATAACCCCTGATTTTCCTTCATCAACTGCCTGATCATGGCTGTCAGATCTAGTGTCTGTATGGAAGGTGGAAGGTTAGTGTCTGTTCTATGCGCCTGACCATGCTGATGCCTCCTCTCCTGGCGGTCTGCCAATCATGCGTCTTGAGGTTCGACATCGTTAGCATTTTGACGATCCGGGCCTCTATCCTCCATCTGTACCACGGTCCTGAAGTTTCCAGCTCTTGCTTGGTCACGGTCTCCAGTTGTTTGAGCAGCAGCTTCTGCTCGTGCAGCGTCAGTCTTGCAGCGTCTACGCCTGGGAGGTTCATCAGAGGACGTTGAGCTGTCATATGAAGAGTAAGGAGCGGGATTGCCCCCAGCATTCTGTTGCTGCTGTTGAGTGAGTTGTGCCATCAGGTTGGCGTTAGCTTGCACCTGCTCTCCTAGTTGTCTCCTGCTTTCCCTGAGTTCTCTCATCAAGTCATTGAACTCTATTTTGGTGACAACTGGAGTTTGTACTTGAGCGGCAATTCCTGCACTCGGAATCGCTGGTTGATTGCTAGGTCCTGCTTGTTGCACGCTAGCAGTCTCGTGGGCATCCACGTTATGAGAAGCTGACCTGGTACGTGGTCCTGCCATTGTAGAGTTATCGGTATGAACTCTGAGTAGAATCAATGGATGTCCTATCAGTGAGTCGGATCTTCCTTGGGGGATTTGTTCAATCCAGTAGCTTCAAAGCAGATCCCTGAGGTCTGAGAATTCAATTCTCAGTGAAAGCACCAAAGTGTTAGCACCAAAATTGGTCACTAACCTCGTAGAGAAAGATTGTGTAGAGATATAAGTAATGAAAGTAAATTAAACAGAGAAGACAATGCTAATCTAACTGCAGAAAGTAAGAACACCAAATTTATAGTGGTTCAGCGTAATTGCCTACGTCCACTTTGAGGTTAAACTTTATTGATCTTCTTTATAGTTGATTACAAATACAATTCGTGAATCAAATGTTTGCATGAAGTTGTTTAAGTATAGAAGATGAGTCTCGAAAATGGCAGAGTCTCCCCAGTGTTCTCTCCCAAAAAAGGATCCCTTTCACTGTGACCCTGCCCCTCTATTTATAGGAAAATATGGGCTGGACTTCCCAAATGGGCTGGATGGCCGAACACTCTAGCCCTAGTATAGTGGTCGCTGCATGCCGATCCTGGTATGCCGAACGCTCTGATGCCGAACAGTCCTTCTATGCCGAACGATACGCTGGATGTGTGAGAATTGCAGGATGATTGTCAGTTAAGGCCGAACGTGTCTCTATCCGAAGCTCTTGAACGAAAAGTGCACGCTGGCCGAACGACATTGTCACCTTGAGTAGTTGTGCATACTGAATGTCTTCTGGATGCCAAGTACTCTCGTTGCCGAGTACTACGCCGAGTACCTTGGAGTGTCGAGTACTCCTGTTGTCGAGTACTACGCCGAGTACCAAGGAGTGCCGAGTACTCCTGCTGCCGAGTACTACGCCGAGTACCAAGGGATGCCGAACACTCTTGTTGCCGAGTTCTCCTATCACCGAGTTCTAATGATGCCGAACCCTAGGGATGTTGAGCATTGGTTGTCGCCGAGTGCCAGTTGACGCCGAGTCTTCTGGTCACCGAGCATTACGGATGCCGAACGCTATGGATGCCGAGTCCCACTGGATGCCGTGCACTTCGCCGAACACTCCTGGATGCCAAGTGCTTCGCCGACCACTCCTGGATGCCAAGTGCTTCGCCGATCACTCCTGGATGCCAAGTGCTTCGCCGATCACTCCTGGATGCCAAGTGCTTCGCCGATCACTCCTGGATGCCAAGTGCTTCGCCGATCACTCCTGGATGCCAAGTGCTTCGCCGATCACTCCTGGATGCCGGACACTTTCTTATTGCCGGGTGCTACCTGATGCCGAGCACTAGTTGCCTGGTCAAATCTCCAGGAAACAGAAATGTTTTCCAAAATGGTTTATGAGGAATAATGGAGTATTATTTGAAAATGTCTTTGGAATAGAAAATTGTTTTTAAATGAATTGTCTAAAAATGAATTTTGGAAGCAAGGCAGCATCAAACTCACTTTAGTCACTGGAAAATAATCCTGATGATGATGGCCACATCATAAGTATTCATTTTTGAGTTTCTAAGTGACAAATTGCTACCATAGTGATTGACTGAGATTATTTGTTTGGACTTGTTTGATAAACAAGTTTTGTTTTAGAAATTCCAAAGGGAAATTGTTTTTGGGAAAAACCAAGTGGTTTTAAAATTCCGGAAGCATGATTTGGTATACCAAAGTGATATATGTATATTATGATTTCAAAATGATTTGAAATAAACCGGGTGATTGAATTCTGGGATTTCAATTTAAATGACTTTTAAATTCAGAGAAATCGGTTATTGAACTTATAAATTGGAGTTGATATAGATAAAGAAAGGAAAATGTGAATTTTAATCCTGGAATTAAAATTTGATCTGAGTTAGTTGAAATGAATATTATGAGTTGAAATTTAACTTAAGATAAGTGAAATAAAGTTGAATTGAATGGAATATAAAGCTGAAATGTAAAATGATTATGTAATTATAAGTTATAATTATTGAATGAGATGGGTATACATAAGTTATAAAGTGATATATAAAATCCAGGGGTATGATTATAAAATGTAAATGAACTCAAGTAAGTAATAGGAGATGTTAAGTAAATAAGTTTTGAACTTATAAATTGAGAAATGTAATGGTGAAACCTAAATGAAAATAGTGATACTATAGTAAAGAAATTGAAATTCAAAAATTTGAATTTTTAAATAGAGGGTAAATTGAAATTTAGTAAATTGAATATAAATATGAATGGTGAAGTGATTATATAACTATATGTTATAAATATTGAATGTGAGTAAACTTAAGTAGGAAATTCAAGGAATTGTAAATAAAATAAGTTGGTGTAACTTATTAAACCAGGAAAGTGAAAAGTATAACCAAGTTAAAAGGTTAAGTAATTGATAACAAGAAACGAATTCAATTTAAGAGTAAATGAATTGAATATGATTTTGGAATATGGATTGGATAAGTTGAGTATGAATTTAAGTTATAAGCTGAATATGAACCTGAGTAGCGATATGGAAAGTTACAATAAACCTTAGAAATAATTTCGTGAAAAGCGTTTATAAATAAAACTAGCATGAAATGAAATGCCATTCACGATAAAATGAAGTGAATAGCACTATGTGAATTAAATGAAAGTGAATGGAAAAGATGTAAAATAAGTTGGAAGTAAAGTTAATATGAATGCAAGTGCAGGAACCATGTTGTGATAAAATAAATTGTTGAGAATTGATTTATATGAAATAATTTCCCAAAGTAATAGTAATAATTAGATATACTAAGTAAATGAAAACAAGTAAATTGAATGGGATTCAATTTAAAATGAATTAGAACTGAGTTGCAATGGAAAATAGACGAATTGGTTAAAATCAATTTAAATGGATCAATTGAAGCTTAATAACATGGATATGAATATAATAAGTGTGAACGTGAATAGAATGAAATTAATTGGATTGCGAATCAAGTTAAAATTGAATAAATGGTATAAAAATCAGTTTGGAAGTGTATAATTGAGTGTTTGAACCCTGTAAATTGCATATGCATTCAAAAACACATAATATGACATGTTTGTGTATGAAAGCTAAATAAAATGGATTTGCATGTAATGAAAGTCAAAAATGAATGGAATGAAAAATAAAATTGGTTGTAAATCAATTTGAAATTGAATAAAAGAGAAATTATGCAAGTAAAGCACATATAAATCAATTTGGAATAAACACGAATGAGTTTGTTTGTTGTAAATATGAAGTGAATGCAATAAAGGTGGTTGTAAATCATTTCAAATTGAATGAAATGATATATTGACCCATGGAAGAAATTAAATTAGTGTTGGAACCTTATAATTGCTTGTAATATATGATTGGCATGTTTGGGTTATGAAGTTATATGTTTAGCTAGTTAAAGGAATGAAATGTTATAAAATTTCATGTTTATGAAAACTTATGTGCTTATTTTGAGTAAGTACAGGTACAGGGACCTGTTGGGATAGATTTTGGGTTGCATAAATGCATATAAATAAGCCGCTCGCTTAATAACGCTAAATAAAGGTACACCTATGCAATAAAATAAAGAAATGATTATATATTGATATATATATTTTTTTCGACCGTGTGGGTCGATGTATATCTTTTTATCTCTCTTTTCATATTGTAAATGGCTCTTCGTACAAAGGAGACTCTGTCAAAAAATTTCGAATATTCAGGGTGTTAGAAAATTTTGGAAAATTTTTGTTAACTAGAAAACTTGATTTTTTGAATCGTATTAGAAATCAAGGCTTTTGAAATAGAAATGAAGCTAATTGTTTTGGATAAAACCAAAAGGGTTTAGAGAAGTGAATGTGGGATTTTAGTTAAATGGTTTTGGATAAGTTAACGGGTTAGGGAGCATTTTTCCAACCCTAGCAATTTTGAGGACGAAATTCTTATAAAGGGGGAGGAATTTAACGACCCGGAAATTTTGGTCGTTTAATTTTGAACATTTAATTATTTTTAAATGTTGAACTTTAATTATTAATTGATTTTGAATATGGAAGAATCAGTGAAATGGTTTAAAGTTTCAAATATAGCGATTAATTGGATTTGGAAAATAGTAAATTAATATTTGAAATTGGGTAAATATTGGTATCTGGAGTTAGATTTGAATAGGGATGATTCCTAAGGTGTTTTAAACTCTATTGGATTAGGGTGATGGTAATAGACTTTTGGATGGGATTAAAAGTCGATAAATTTAAAGTTGAAATTTATATATTAATTTAATACTGGAAATTAATATATATAATAATAGTGTAAATAATTGAACTTTGATTTAAAATAAATCGGGATGATTTCAAATATGGATATAAATTCTATTTGATTTATAATGGAGTTAGTAAGTTTTAAAAATTTAAATTTTAAACGATTCCGATGATTTTGAAAATCGATCGATTTAATCGACGCGTTAAAATAGCCTTCCAAGGCACAGTCTCGGAACTCGACGAAACTAGTTTCATTGGATCCGTAATAGTTTATTATTATCGGATTTCAAATTTCATAGTGCAATGACCCTCTCTTTTCTACCTTCATTTTGTAAGGATTTTTTTTTTACAAAATGATATATATATATATATATATATCATATATTAACAAACATCTTTCCCCAGGGTCATTTTTCTTTTTCCAATAAACAAACTTTATCTAGGATCGAAAGTTTTACCAATATAGATATATCAGTGCAACCACAAGGATATGCACACACATATGAAGATGCATGTGCCCCTCTTGCTTAATCAGGTTATGGCAAACAAGAGGTTACATTGATTGATTAAATTTAATCAATCCCCACATAGCTTAATTTCTATTATTTATGTAATAAAAATCTTATTCATATAGGTAACAGTATGATTTTTAATCCTTGATAGCTTGCTGGATCCTCTATGAACATGATCCATAAAAAAACAGCTAATTATGTTATGATTATCTATAAAAATCAATAGTGTAGTGTCTGTGCTCTGAAAATGATATAAGCTTCTATCATTTTCTATGTTTGCTTTCCTATAAAATCTACCTTATATGCAAACTCATATCTGGGATATTCTTAAGTGAATTATCATATTCTAGAAGCTTGATTCCTTGATACCAAGGTACTAGACTAAATGAAATGCAGTCCGGGGTGAGTTTCCTGGGACACTTGGATACTTAGCAAATAAAACATGGGTTAAACTGACTATCTGCTCAGGCATATTTCAGAGGGTCTTAAAATGCATTTTGCCCAAAGCTTTAGTAAAAAGAAATTCAGATTTTTTTGTTAAAATTACTAAGGTACTGGTGTGACAATATCTGAGCAAATCATGTCTGAGCATGTATAAAATTTACTAATATGGATCTAACTTCACCATCCTATAAAATCCCTATTGTGGATCTAACTTACAAAATTATAGCTAAAAACTTTTCAACATTCCAGATAATAAAACTCAGATATTTTAAATTCCAGTTACAAGTCAAATTCTTAAAATACTTAACCAAATATCCAACATCACTCTGTACTTACTACAATGGAAAATTTTAAAATATCAATACATGCAAATTTCATCTTTTAAGCTCTTATCTATCTAATTCTAGCATGCTATAATCTTCTTCTCAATGCTTTGCTTCTACTCCTACCTAGAGGCTGCTGTTCCTGAAAAAGCATTTGAAGCTGCCTCATTTTAAATAGGACACCCCAGATGCCATTAGCACACTAGGGTCAGACACATGTCTGGTATGAGAAAATTCACAAAAGCAATTAATTAGTTAAGTTAAAATTGAATTAAGTACATATACATAAAGTTCTGCCCTTGGAAAACAAGTAATACTTGTGTGCATGTTCTGTGTCATTGTGCATGTGTACACTTTAATCTTTCTTTCCAGAGACTTTGTATAGATATGGCACATACACTCAGGCATACAATATAAATCAAATAATCATTCACACCAAACAGAAAATAACCAATATGGGTTAAATCATTCATTCTTTCCTCATATTTCATTTCTGGGAAAACTCTAGTTTATCATCATATCAAATATTCTCCCCTTGATATATTTATCTACCCTGGTCTCATCTGCAATTTTATGAATCAATGGACACACTTTAATGAACTAATTCACTCCATTACACAAAGATCTCAGGACTTGAACAAGCCATGTGTCAACTTGTATTACTCAAGAACACAAGTCATTCCTGCAGTAATCTTGACCCCATTTCCTAATCAAGTTCTTAGGTACTTTCTCTTTTTAAATTTTTCAGGGCAAACCCAATCAGTGAGTCACTTTACAAAAACAAGCATTCATCTCATAGCATTCCTCATCATTCTCACAAACAAACAGAGGTAATCAAGCAATTTAAGTATTGGTACTTACTAAAACATGTTCTTGCAATTTTAAGGAGATATAGACAACTAACATTGGTTTATGGCTCTATGGGAAGATTTTATTGCAAACCTCTGTGCTTTAGTTAACTCAGATTGACCAAGCTTCCTAAATCACAAAATCTATTTTCTAGGTGGTTATTGTATATTTTCTTTGAATCAGGAGTATCAGCACATAGGCAAGCCTATTGCACTCCTAATTCCTTTTTATCTTAAGCCTCAGCACATATGCATATGTATATTGCAGCCCATATGCTCATCAATTCTTCTGGGTTGAGCCAAAACCAACACTACTTGCTTATATTCCACATTTTATTTTCTGGGTATTTATTTATATTTCTAACCAGTATCATATTAAAAAGAGATCTGGGTTTTAAAGATACTTATGCATGCATACATATCATATTTAGAATATTCACAAAATAAAACAACCAGAACAACCATTTGGCATTAAAGCATCCTTAACTTCTGAAAAACAATAACATACACTTTTAAGAAAAATTAATTTATAACTGGGTGCCTTCATTAGGACTTAGTGCCTTAAGTTGTTGAGTGAGTTTTCTCACCTAGCTCTCTCTCCTTTGCTTCCTTAATTAATTGATAACTTCTGCTTTAGCCTCAAGCTCTTTTCCTTCACTTGCCTTATCTTTTTATATGGTGTTTTTTTTAAAGTTCCTTTTTGAGAACGAGAGGAGGCTGCTGCTTATAAATATACAGAGTTCTCCTTAGGGTTTTGGGTATTGGCTAAAGCCATTTTTGCCCACCAGAAAATTATGTTATCTGCATTTTATTTGAACCCAAGGTTCTACCCTCCCTGGCTTAATTTGGTGAAGAGAAAAGTGGTTATCTACTTTGGTTATTTTCAGAAATCTTGCTTTTCCATAAAATGCTTTTTCTCTTGTCTATTTGCATGCTAAATGTGTGATCTGATTTCCAGCAATATTATATACATATTTCTTTCTTTCTTAATTCAGCCCATACACAATACATTTTTGTTTTCCTCCCATTTTCTATTTTTAGCCTTTACTTTATTATCTGGTGTTTTTCTTCTTATTTACCCACCAGAGAAAAACATATTTGTGTGTTTCCTATTACTAGTTTAAATTCTAATACTTAGTTAGTATACTTACATATATGTTTTACAGACAATAACTTATATCCATATATACATCTATATTATTTTATACTGATACAAATATGCACATGTATACTTAGTTATATTTCTGCATATAGCACATTTGAGGGTTTTCTTTATTTATCAGTAAATATATATATATATATATATATACATTTTCCATGCATAGCATCATGTACTCATTCATAGTATACAGGGATCTAGCTTTACTCATGTGTATTTTCTGTGCACAAAGGCACATCATTTTATTATACCACATCAAGCTATCTCATCTTTCCCTTAAACATGATTTTATAAACTGCTTAAAAATTATTTTAATCTTATTTGTATTTTTTTTCCAAGATAAATTCCTAAAATCTTGGGTCATTACATACACCCCACCTTTTAGGAATTGTGTCCCACAATTTTTCCAAGCTTAAACCAGAGAATAAGTACTCCTCAACCACTTAGATTTCTAGTTCTATGATAATAACTAAAAATACATGCATCCAAAAGAAAAGCAAAATAAAAAAAAAGATTTACCTCTAATCTGAAAATAGCTTAGGGTAGCTCATCCTAACCTTGTCCTCTAATTCCCATGTGCAATCACTGGGATCAAGACTCCACTGTACTTTTACAAGTTTCAGTGATTTATTTCTTAATTTCTTCACATCCTTTTCCAAAATCCCTACTGGATCTTTTTCATATATCAAATTAGGATTTATTTGCACTTGGGTTGGGGTCTCCAGAATTTCTGCCTTGTCATGTACCCACCTTCTCAGTTGTGATACATGAAAAACATCATGTATGCCTTGCATGTTTTCTGGCAATTCCAACTTATATGCCAAGGGACCAATTCTTTCCAGAATTTTGTATGGTCCTATATATCTTGGGGTTAACTTGCCTTGTTTCCCAAATCTCAGCACATTTTTCATGGGTGAGATTTTGTTGAAAACAAAATTTCCCACTTCATATTCTACCTGCCTCCTTTTCTTGTCTGCAAATTTCTTTTGCCTATCTTGTGCTGCTGCCATTCTTCTCCTTATCAACTCAATTTTCTCCTTAGTTTCTTGTATGTACTCAGGCCCTAAAATAACCCTTTCTCCTGCTTCCACCCAACATACAGGTGACAAACAAAGCTTACCATATAAGGCTTCAAATGGAGCCATTCCTATGGTGCTTTGATAGCTGTTGTTGTATGTAAATTCAACTAGATGAAGATAATTTTCCCAGTTCCCCCCAAAATCCAATACACATGCTCTCAACATGTCCTCCAAAACCTTGTTTACTACCTCAGTCTGCCCATCTGACTGAGGATGGTAGGCAGTACTTAAACATAGTTCACTTCCCATTGCTTCTTGAAAGCTTCTCCAGAATTTTGAAGTGAAGATGGTATCCCTATCACTCACAATGGTTTTGGGAATGCCATGCAATTTTACCACTTCCTTCATAAAAATTTGAGCTAATTTTGGTGCTGTCCTTTCTGACTTGACTGGGATGAAGTGTGCTACTTTGGTTAGCCTATCAACTATCACCCATATACTTGTATTTCCTCTCTTAGATCTAGACAGCCCATCTATGAAATCCATAGATACATCTTCCCACTTCCACTGTGGTACACTAAGAGGCTGCATCAACCCTGATGGCCTTTGGGTTTCAGCCTTGACTTGTTGGCAAGTCATACATTTGGCAATGTATTTAGCTACATCAGATTTCATCCCCTTCCACCAGAAGTCTCTTTTCAAAATTTGGTACATTTTTGTGTTGCCTGGGTGTATGGAGTATTTACTTCTGTGATATTCATTCAATATCTCTTTCTTCAATTCGGTGTCCTCTGGCACACACATCCTATTTTGGTATCTCAGATAACCATTTTTATCAATATGGTAATTCATCACTTCCTCCCCTTTTGAGAGGAGAATTTTCTTCTCTAATAAGTTTGCATCCTGTTCTTGCATTTTTTCTACCTTCAGAATTAAATCTGGTTGAAGTGTCATTAAGCTTAACGTCCCTTTATTTTCTTGTGCACCATGCATCTGCTCATCAATGTGCACACAACCATTCTCTCCAATTTCTAACTCAGTTAGCAAAGACAAGTCCTTAAATTCTTCTATCATCATCATAGCCAATTTAGCATGCTGTCTACTTAGAGCATCTGCAACTTTGTTTGCTTTGCCTGGTGTATAGAGTATGTCAAAGTCATAGGCAGCTAAGAACTCCACCCATCTATGTTGCCTCATGTTCAAATCTTTTTGTGAAAATAAATATTTTAGAGACTTGTGGTCAGTGTAAAGTTCAAACTTAGTGCCTAACAAATAATGTCTCCAAAGTTTCAAAGCATAGATCACAGCTGCTAATTCAAGATCATGTGTGGCATACCTAACTTCATGGGGTTTAAGTTGTCTGGATGCATATGCAATGACTTGGCCTTGTTGCATCAACACTGCACCCAAGCCAAATCCACTAGCATCAGTGTATACAACTAATTCTTCATTTCCATGAGGTACCTTTAAAATTGGAGCATTCACCAATGCCTCCTTCAACTGTTCAAAAGACTTTTCACGTTTTTCTGACCAAACAAAAGCTTGGTTCTTTCTGGTTAGGTTAGTAAGTGGTGTAGAAATTTTTGAAAAATCTTTTATAAACCTCCTATAATATCCTGCCATCCCCATAAATGACCTCACTTCACTCACAGTGCTTGGCCTCTTCTATGCTTGAATAGCCACTACTTTATTGGGGTTCACAGAAATTCCTTGGGCAGATATAACATGGCCAAGAAAATGCACTTCTTCTTTCCAAAATTCACATTTTGAGTATTTTGCCTTTAAGTCTTTTTCCCTTAGTCTAGACAAAACCATGTGCAGATGACTTTCATGCTCTTCCATTGTTTTGGAATAAATTAAAATGTCATCTATAAAAATAAGCACAAACTTGTCTAAATAATCTCTAAAGGTTCTGTTCATTAAATCTACAAAGTATGATGGTGCATTGGTCAAGCCAAATGGCATAACCAAAAATTCATACAACCCATATCTAGTGTTATAGGCAGTGTACTTGATGCTTGATTCTTCCACCTTCATTTGATGAAAACCAGATGCTAAATCTAGCCTAGAGAATACTCTTGCTCCAGCCAATTGATCAAAAAGATCATCTACTCTTGGCAGTGGGTATTTATTTTTAATGGTTACTTTGTTTAATTCCCTATAATCTATGCAGAGTCTCAAAGTACCATCTTGTTTCTTAACAAACACCACTGGTGCCCCCCAGCAAGAATTACTGGGTCCTATAAAACCCTTATTTTCTAATTCCTCTAATTGTTTCTTTAATTCTTTTAGTTCATTTGGTCCCATTCTTGTTGGCTTTTTAATCACTGGGCTTGCTCCTGGAACTAAATGAATTTGGAATTCCACTGGCCTATGGTTTGGAACACCATTAACCTCCTCAAAAACATCCAAGTATTTATTGACTATGGGAATTTCCTCAATAATATGTTCACTGAAATCTTTTCCCAAATCAATCAAATGACACAATTTTCTTCCCTTGGACACTTCACACAAAATTGTGATCCTCTGGCTTCCATGGTTTTGCAATGATATGGTGGATGAGTCTAAGTTAATTATGGCCTTGAATTTCCTTAACCAGTCTACTCCCAAAATAACACCTATATTTGGGTAATTTAAAACATATAAATTGGAAATAAAAGTATCTCCTCCTATGTTTAATCCCACATCCACACAGATCATGTTTAAAACACTAGAACTTCCCAGTGGACTTTGTATATGTAAAGGGGTTTCAACCAATATGCAACTTAATTTCAGCATTTTAACTAATTCATAGGAAATTAAGGAATGAGTTGCTCCAGTATCATATACTACTGCTATGGGTACATTACAAATAAATAGTGTACCTTCCACTTGACTGTGCTTCTCAGCATTGATCTCCACTGTTCTGGCTTTTTCTTCCAAGTTTGCTAATTTTCCTTGCTGCTTATTCTCAGGACAATTTCTTTTCATGTGCCCTTCTTTCCCACATAAATAACATTTGAAAGCTCCTCCTTTCAATTCTGGACATCTTGGTTTGATATATCCTTCTTTTCCACATTGATGGCACACAATCTTCTTGGTTTCCTTAGCTTTAATATCTCCAGTAGACTTAGTACTGGCCTCTTCTTTCTTCTTATCATAAGGATGATATCTCCCCTTACCCTTCTTACTGTTATTGTTCTTGAAATTTCTGAATTTTTCTCTTTCCTTGTCATGCTGCTCCAACCTCAAAGCTAAGTCTCTCACATGGTCAAAGGTCCTGTCAACATAGGGTAACATGGCTCTGCTAAGTCCTGGGTTCAAACCTTTTATGTACCTATCATTTTTGGATGCTTCATCTGCTACAAGCATTGCTCCATATGTGGAAAGCCCTTCAAACTTTTGAGTGTATTCTGTGACAGTCATAGTTCCTTGCCTAAGCCTAATAAATTCTTCTAGCAAGGTAGTCTTAGCTGATGCTGGTACAAACCTTGCTTCCAACATCTCTTCCAATTGATTCCAAGTGATTTCATTCTCATTTCTTCCTGCAATGATTACTTCCCACCAGCTTAAAGCTGCTCCTTTTAGCTGTCTCGAAGCCACTTGCCTCTTTCTTTGATCATCAAGTTGCATGTCATTGAAAATTCTATCCAATGTTCTCAACCATACTTGAATTTCCATAATACTCTCTGTCCCTTCAAAGCTTTTGCCTCCTAAATGAGTATATGTCTTAAGTAATTTTGAGAGTTCTTCATAGGGATTTTCTTGCCTTTGTCCTGCCCCATCCCTAAATGCTCTCACCAAGTCTTGCAGATTGACCATTGGTGGTGCATTGGAAGATCCTGCTCCCAAATTTGGTGGTCTTCCTACCATAGTTTGCTAATAATAATTTACATAGCTGGTTAGTTTGATTGGTAATTTTATTATTTCAGTGGTTTTATTTACACTGAAAACATTGTTATATATTTAGTCTCTTTAAATTTTACTTCTATCAGAGAACTTGATCTTTATCTCTGCTATGTTTAATAACATAGCTCTGATACCAAATGCAACGACCCTCTCTTTTCTACCTTCATTTTGTAAGGATTTTTTTTTTTACATAATGATATATATATATATATATCATATATTAACAAACATCTTTCCCCAGGGTCATTTTTCTTTTTCCAATAAACAAACTTTATCCAGGATCGAAAGTTTTACCAATATAGATATATCAGTGCAACCACAAGGATATGCACACACATATGAAGATGCATGTGCCCCTCTTGCTTAATCAGGTTATGGAAAACAAGAGGTTACATTGATTGATTAAATTTAATCAATCCCCACATAGCTTAATTTCTATTATTTATGTAATAAAAATCTTATTCATATAGGTAACAGTATGATTTTTAATCCTTGATAGCTTGCTGGATCCTCTATGAAACATGATCCATAAAAAAACAGCTAATTATGTTATGATTATCTATAAAAATCAATAGTGTAGTGTCTATGCTCTGAAAATGATATAAGATTCTATCATTTTCTATGTTTGCTTTCCTATAAAATCTATACTTATATGCAAACTCATATCTAGGATATTCTTAAGTTAATTATCATATTCCAGAAGATTGATTCCTTGATACCAAGGTACTAAACTAAATGAAATGCAGTCCGGGGTGAGTTTCCTGGGACACTTGGATACTTAGCAAATAAAACATGGGTTAAACAGACTCTCTGCTCAGGCATATTTTAGAGGGTCTTAAAATGCATTTTGCCCAAAGCTTTAGTAAAAAGAAATTCAGATTTTTTTGTTAAAATTACTAAGGTACTGGTGTGACAATATCTGAGCAAATCATGTCTGAGCAAGTATAAAATTTAATAATATGGATCTAACTTCACCATCCTATAAAATCCCTATTGTGGATCTAACTTACAAAATTATAGCTAAAAACTTTTCAACATTCCAGATAATAAAACTCAAATATTTTAAATTCCAGTTACAAGTCAAATTCTTAAAATACTTAACCAAATATCCAACATCACTCTGTACTTACTACAATGGAAATTTTTAAAATATCAATACATGCAAATTTCATCTTTTAAGCTCTTATCTATCTAATTATAGCATGCTATAATCTTCTTCTCAATGCTTTGCTTCTACTCCTACCTAGAGGCTGTTGTTCCTGAAAAAGCATTTGAAGCTGCCTCATTTTAAATGGGACACCCCAGATGCCATTAGCACACTAGGGTCAGACACATGTCTGGTATGAGAAAATTCACAAAAGCAATTAATTAGTTAAGTTAAAATTGAATTAAGTACATATACATAAAGTTCTGCCCTTGGAAAACAAGTAATACTTGTGTGCATGTTCTGTGTCATTGTGCATGTGTACACTTTAATCTTTCTTTCCAGAGACTTTGTATAGATATGGCACATACACTCAGGCATACAATATAAATCAAATAATCATTCACACCAAACAGAAAATAACCAATATGGGTTAAATCATTCATTCTTTCCTCATATTTCATTTCTGGGAAAACTCTAGTTTATCATCATATCAAATATTCTCCCCTTGATATATTTATCTACCCTGGTCTCATCTGCAATTTTATGAATCAATGGACACATTGTAATGAACTAATTCACTCCATTACACAAAGATCTCAGGACTTGAACAAGCCATGTGTCAACTTGTATTACTCAAGAACACAAGTCATTCCTGCAGTAATATTGACCCCATTTCCTAATCAAGTTCTTAGGTACTTTCTCTTTTTAAATTTTTCAGGGCAAACCCAATTAGTGAGTCACTTTACAAAAACAAGCATTCATCTCATAGCATTCCTCATCATTCTCATAAACAAACAGAGGTAATCAAGCAATTTAAGTATTGGTACTTACTAAAACATGTTCTTGCAATTTTAAGGAGATATAGACAACTAACATTGGTTTATGGCTCTATGGGAAGATTTTATTGCAAACCTCTGTGCTTTAGTTAACTCAGATTGACCAAGCTTCCTAAATCACAAAATCTATTTGCTAGGTGGTTATTGTATATTTTCTTTGAATCAGGAGTATCAGCACATAGGCAAGCCTATTGCACTCCTAATTCCTTTTTATCTTAAGCCTCAGCACATATACATATGTATATTGCAGCCCATATGCTCATCAATTCTTCTGGGTTGAGCCAAAACCAACACTACTTGCTTATATTCCACATTTTATTTTCTGGGTATTTATTTATATTTCTAACCAGTATCATATTAAAAAGAGATCTGCGTTTTAAAGATACTTATGCATGCATACAGATCATATTTAGAATATTCACAAAATAAAACAACCAGAACAACCATTTGGCATTAAAGCATCCTTAACTTCTTAAAAACAATCACATACACTTTTAAGAAGAATTAATTTATAACTGGCTGCCTTCATTAGGACTTAGTGCCTTAAGTTGTTGAGTGAGTTTTCTCACCTAGCTCTCTCTCCTTTTGTAACGACCGGATATTTTGGACCATTCAAATCGACAATAAATCCACACATGTCCGACTTGAATAATTCAAAATATCAGATTGTTAATTTAAATTTGGCAAAACTCAGCATATGCAGTAAATAAATCAATCACAGAATCACAGACACAGAGTAATACAATAATACGCAGCGGAATAGATAAAATAGTAGTTCATGAAGCTACTATATAAACATCAGAGTTAGAAATAAAATACAACAGAATATCTCAAATACAGTGAAGTCTCCAATCCAAACAGATGACTTCTGGGAACGAATCAACTGGAAAGCTGGAAGCTGAATCAAAAGTTGGATCTCCAAACGAAGCTCCAAACTCCAAAGGTGAGTCTCGAATGCTGTATCACTCAGTCTGACCCGAGCGTAAAGCAAAACACAAAACACTCGAGTCAGGATTAACATTCTTATATAAATAAATCCAACTCAAGTGAAACATCAATTGAAATACAAGTAACTTAAAGGATGCTTGGGATAACCATCCTCTAAGGATCTTCAGAACTATCTACAAGGTGGAAATATACACTGTAACACCGTGGTCATTTCAATTTAATTTATACTTCAACCCAAATATCATTTCATTTCAAATATATCTATTTTTCCAAAATAGTATATATATTAAATGATTTAAAAAGTAAAGTATTTAATATTTTCTCAAGTCTCGCAAATCGATTCAAATCAACTCAAATTTCAAATTCCAATTTAATTCAATCTAAATTCATCAATTCAATCCAGTTCTAAATATACCATTTAAATTTTCAATATATTTCAAACTTTAATATTCAACATTTTCAAAGTTAAATTTAACAGTTTCATATAGCACTTGATTTAACTTTATCATTATTTAATCAGGGAATATTCACTTAATAAATCCAATATCATTTAACTAGCCTTAAATTTCATTTTACTAAGTATTTCCTTAAATTTATTTAAACAAGAAATATTCATTTAATTATTTAAATCAAACTCAAGTTATAAATCATATCTTAAATCCCAATTTCAATAAGCTTTAAATTGGTTTAATTAAATAAAATTCTTTACTAAATTCAAATTATCTTCCCAACCTTAACTTATTCAAATTTTTACCAAAATCTATTTCGAAATATAAATTTTATACTTAACATATTATATGTATTAAATCCATCTTAATTAAATTAAATATCATTATTAAATCTATATATATTATTTCCATTTATATATAAAAATTTTAAGAATCAACATTTGCTAAAACCATATATTTCTTTCCAAAACCATAAAATTCATTTTTAAAAATATTTATATATATGGACCAACGGTGTCTGTATATATTTTTCATATGGTTAAGTGATACGGATATTTATCATTTCAATCCGAAATTTAAATATATACGGGTAGATATCATTTCGACCCGTAATCCCAATTTCAATTCAAATGAAAATCGCTTGGGTTTATCATTTCAACCCATAACGAAATTCTCCTATTCTAAAGTCCGTTCGGGTATGTATCATTTCAACCCATAGTGAATTCTATACTAACAGGGAACTTGCAGAGTGATAACAGATACAAAAAAAAAATATAACAACAGGCATATATCATCAGTATAAATAACAGATACGGGTGTCAGATGTCACAGGTGAACAGATACAAATAATAGTAATAATAGGCATATAATACTAGATACTGGTGTCAGATGTCACAGGTGAACAGTTATAGATAATAGCATATATAACAATGTAAATAACTACAGCAACATATTTCCATTGTCGTTTCAATTGAAATCAAATTTAATAAATAAAAGAACGTTAATCGTGAGTGAGTGCTCACCTTTCGAGGCTAGAGATAGACGAGAATAAGATGAGTTACAAATCCAAGCACGAATTTCGGAACAAAGCACGATGGACATGAGTTCGACGATCAAAGCTGATAAATAAGAATTGATGAGAAAAATCAAATTGGCTTGATATAGACTGAACGAAACATATACAGTATATATTACTTTAAATCAATATAAAATTTGAAACATCAACTCATTTTAAATCTGTATATAAATTTAAAAATCAATAAATGACTTTCAAGATCTATATATATACTATTATTATCAAAAAAAAAAAAAAATAATCAACTTTTGAATCAAGACAAATATATAAAATTTCAAATCAATGTTTTAAATTTAAAACACTATAAAATAAAATAAAATATCTTTCAAGGTCGCATGAGTTCTAAATCAAAGTATATATCAAATCAATAATAAGACTAAAAATTGCAGACCACCCTTAATCTACACACATGCAAACCAAATTTATTATTTATGCAGTTCCAGAACAACATATGTATACGGTATATATTTAACAATTTAACATATGTATGTATAACGAACAGTTCAAATATCAACAACTGTTTACATGTTCATACTTTTTAACAGAACAAGTCAAAATAAAATAATATATAACTCTATTCTTAAACTTACCCTTATAAACTTTATGACCTACATCTTTATACGTTTTAAAGAAAGAACCAAATATTTATATATATATAAATGATACCTACATGCAACAGTAACCGTGTCTGAGAGCAAAACATATACACACTACTGCATATATATATAAATAGTTTTTTTTTTGAATAAAAGAAAATAAACGTATATATATAAACCCATATACATAAGTAACAGATATATATATCTTATATAAAATATACTATCCTATATTACATCCTTATATACATATTTATATAACAGGGAAAAGAAAAAAAAACAAGGTAAGCCAAAAGAAGGGAAAAGTTTCATATTCTATGATCGACTAATATAAACTTTATATATTAACTGATATAAAAACAGGTTTACAAATATATAATATATAGTATGTAATACTAACATTACTTTCAAAACATCATATATACAAACAACACGTATATTCATCATCAAGAAAATGAGGACTTACGGCTGTTTTTAGGGGAAGGATCGAGTGGAAGAGGCACGAGCAGAGGGCAAGGCTGGAGGAGTCTGACGTCGAGGTGGATGTGGCAGGGAATCTCGAGCGTGCTCGCGGTGGCTGGAGGAGTCGAGTGCAGAGAGGTGTCGCACGTGATGTGATGTTGGTGGTGGGAGGTCGGTGGCGTGAGTAGAGGAGGGGAAAAACACGTTGGAGTTGTGATACGGATGGGTGGTTTGCAGAGAAACCTGCTGGTGAAATGGGAGGCAAGCTCTCGGCAGTTGGGGGAAGGGAGGAGGAAGGTGGCGGATCTGGGCTGCGATGGAGGCAAGGTGGTGGCAGAAGTGGAGGGGACGGAAGTTGGGTGTTTTCTTGATGGAGATCTGACAAGAGAAAGGTGGAGGACAGGGAAAAGGAAAACACGGTGAAGAGGCTGGCAGGGGTTTGACGTGAGCACTTGGGTCGACGAGTGGGGTTGGATCCATGTGGAGGTGGGTTTGCTTGGGTTAGGCGGTGGGTGGCGCGAGTGGAGATGGGTAGGGCTGCCGAACGTGGAGGGGAAGAGGCTGCTTTGAATTAGCGAAGGCAAACGAGATCTAGGCAAAAATGAAGCAGCTATGCTTGTTTTTTTTTATGCCGAGAGAAAATGAAGATGAATTAGGAAAGTATATATTGTGAAAGCGGAGAGCAGGGAGAGATAATAAAACTTCAGCAGGAAGAAAATATGTAGCTTAGATATTGCATTGATTTATTCTATAACCGAAACCATAGAAAATGGAAACGTCAGGAATAGATAAAGTCAAATAAATTTTGAATGAATAAAATACAAAAAGGTGTAGGGAAACAGAAAGCTGTATAATAAATTGAGATGATGTATTAATAACAGCAGTCCATTTGAATTTCGTAAAATTAAAGCAATTAATTATTGCTTGTGAGTCACAGTAAAGATTTGAAAAGGATTGTGAAGCTGAAAGTCACAATTTTAAGGTATCGCTACGGTGAACAGTTTATTGTCTCCGTCACGTACCGGACCTCAAAATACAGAAATAAATATACCGCAGAGATCAGCACGACGAGACGATCAAAACGGTATACAGATATTAGTGGTACGATCATCCGATCAAAAGTCGATAATCGGTACCAGAAATGCTGCAATTCAGTCGAAAATAAGATAAACGGAGCTAGAAACATCCGAATTTTTCGAAACGAATTTCGCAGTCAGATTCAGAATGCTCTGAATAAATTTTCTCCTGTTGACACATTTTGGTTTCGGAAAACTTTTAAATTCACTGTTATTAACCGGTTTAATTTGACATAAAATTTCACAGGAAAATAAACTTCAATATTATCAGATGAAAATTTACCAGTTGCTATATTAAAATAGACGTATTCCAAATAGTAAATTTTTATTTTCAAATTTTATTGTTTAAAATTTCACAAATTTCCAGTTAAATATACTTTTAAAACCATTAAATTTTACGGGTCGTTACACTCTCCCCCACTCACAACTTTTCGTCCCCGAAAAGGAAGGAAGTAGAAGAATAGAGACAACCAGACATAAAAGATAGATTGAAAGTTAAGATTAAATAATTAATTTAAAATTATATAAATTTTACTTGAAATATACATGCTTTTCAAAACCCATTTGTAAAATTTCTTGCTTTCTTTATAAATACCATTTATGTGTTTAAATAACACCTTTATAAATATATGAAAATCATTTGAAAACAATTATTTACATTATTACTTATATTTACAAAGAAGCTATTAAATCCATGATCATAAATTTATTAATTTATCTCAAGATACTTTCAAATATTATTAATAAACAAATAATCTTTTACTTTAAAATGTTTATTT
The DNA here is from genome assembly GCA_030737815.1 of Allium fistulosum. NCBI lineage: Eukaryota > Viridiplantae > Streptophyta > Magnoliopsida > Asparagales > Amaryllidaceae > Allium > Allium fistulosum. The sequence goes on from CM060902.1 coordinate 1,462,026,998, forward strand.
AATTTATAACTTCTAAAATATTTATAACACTAAAATTTCTATTAAACCATGTAGTCAATAATTAAACAATACTTAAAAGAATATAGTCAACAAGGAAATGAATGGGGATTTGGAAAACAGAATATAGGTGAATAAATAAAGCTGAGCAGATAAGGTAGATTCAAAAGAATGGTATCGGGCATGAATAATTAATTTTGAACCATAAGAATTTCAATTTCAAATATTTATACAAAATTTCTTTGTTGGAATACTTTTAAAATACAATACCTTTATAATAAAACAAAATTTCTTTCGAAAATACTTTTATAACTCGATGTTTCGACAAGTTTATCCTTGTTCCTGTAGACTCTGGTAGTGCGTTGATCAGGCGCAAAACTAGAATTCTCCAGGTACTTAGTAGACCTGTTTCAACACCCAGTGAAAATACTGGAAAAACTTTTAAAAATAGATATGGAAAGTACAATCCAAACAACAAAACGAACAAAACCTTTGTCTAACCATGGTTCGCAGATACACAATGGTTACGCCTGGGTCCCCCAGGAAACAATCCATATCCGTAAGCTTTCTCAGCCCTGCGAGTTACGCCATGATGACTAGTAGAATGCAGGATACACAATGGTTACGCCTGGATCCCCCAGGAAACAATCCGTACCCCCAGGCAAGACTCAGCCAAGCATTTGCGCTACTATTCGCGACCTACACAGATTGCAGGATACACAATGGTTACGCCTGGATCCCCCAGGAAACAATCCGTACCCCTAGGCAAGACTCAGCCAGGCAGTTGCGCTATGCAGTCACGAGAGAACGATAAGACCATGGGTAACGCCATGGAATTCGAAGGACACTCGAGTATCATATCCGGAAAACCAAAAATCAGAGAGAATAATATCGATAGAATGAATCCAAGATGTGGCCACAAATCGGATATCAAGCAGAAGGCACTTTCCATATCTTTACTTCGAAAATATGTATCATATAGTACCTTTTCAAATCACTTTCAAATATCGTACTTATATAAAATCCATTATATATAAGATTAAATTTTCAAATCAAATACTTTCCAAAATCAATAGTATATCAAATCATACTTATATAAACTTCAATTATATAAGATTTCACTTTCAAATCGAGTACCTTTTCAAATTTATAGTTTTCGAATCAATTTCATACTCATACAAATCAATTTTATATAAGTTCGACAACTCCCAAATCAAGTATTTAGTAACACAAGGTTCTCAAATTAAATATCTTTAGTTTCAAAGTTTCCAAAATAATAGATTTGGAAAAATAAATCCAGATTTTCAAATCAATGATTTAAGTCAACCAATTCATTTCCAAAATCAAATGGTTTTCAAAATCATCTTATATTTACCTAAGGTCCATCTTATATAAGGATCAAATTTTTCAAAAATAAGTTTCGCTGTATCAAGAGCCATATGAGATTGAATATCTTTGCTTTTATGGGTTATATATCTTTGTAATTTAAGTTGGAAATTTACTTTTAGTAAGCAAAGATATTCTAACTCGACATCTTTCAATTTCAGCGTCAAAATATATCAATGATATTAGGATATAAGATGTACATACGTCATCATTTCGCAAAATCACATTTGATCACTCGCTCGATCACACAAGTTTGCTTTCGAACTAGTATTGTCCATTCGACTTCCCTAATGCGGATTTCGATATGGTTTCTCGACTAGAAGCCATCAGTCTCCTTGCATAGCCATATACTACGATAGAGAATTCTAGAATCAAGCCCAAAATCCATATAAGATATTCGCCATCAAGAATCGAATGGAAAATCCTAACACGAAATGGTGTAATTCACCTCGAACTTGTGTACTCAAACCGCGATCAAATTAATTATGCGAATAAAACAGCATACGTACAACTTATATATTTATTCCAACTTGTTAACTATATAGTTTCATAAAGATGTTACTAAGTTAAAACATTTAAACTAGATTTTATTCAAAATATTTGAAGACCAAATTCTTCTCAAGACATTTCAAATCTAAATTTCATATTAGAAAAATTTTAAATTTTGCCTTATTCATTCATTTACTTAACCAAACAGTTTCAACTTATTTAAATCATATTACTTCATACTTAAACATTCAAAACAAATTTATACACTTTATCAAATAATTCATACTTTCAAAAATTTAGCTTTGAAAAGTTAACCTTGATTTGGAAGTGCTCGAACCTTCGAAATAGTTGAAGAAATCATTTTCAAATTCAAGAGTTGGAAATCAACAAATCAGTAAATCAATTTTAATATATGGGGTTATATCAAATCCGAAACTCAAGGACTGAACACCGGCTTACTTCAAATCATTTCAAATATATATACATATATACTTTGAATATCAAATCTTACTTCGGAATTTGAAATCAAAATTGGTTTCGCAAAATCACTCGCATAGCAAAGCTACTTAAGTGGCCTCTCCCCCACTCTGAAACTCGAAAATCAACGTCGATGATGCGTGCACTCATCACCGAAATTATTTTCCAGCGACATAAGTGAGTTCTGGACTTCTATTTTCTCAAACTTTTTTTTTTTTTTTGAAATTTCTTCGAAATCATTCGAAACTCATTAAAATCATTGGGACATTTCTTATTCGGAAAATACTTTTAAATCATACTATTATTATATATTTCAAAAATCTTAAAACCAATTTCAAAATACCGGAGTTCAATTCTCGAATTTCAAATCCTTTGTTATACATCATTTTTTCATATAAATCAATTTCTTATATAACTTCAAAATTCAAATCCTTTCAAAAATTCAAATTCTTATCTTTTTAAAAGGTATATATAATCCTTATCGAAAACATTTTCACTTTTATATATAGAATATAATCATACTTATAAAATTTCGATATATAAAACAATTTCCAAAATACTAATAAACCCGATTTTTTCAAAAGGATGATTCAAGAATGGATTTCAAAACAAAGATAAACATTCAAATTAGAGGGACTCTAATCAATTAGGATTCTGATTCGAAGATAAGTTCGAACGAAAATGAGATAATTAAATTTCAAAATAGAAGATGAATATACTTATATAAATCGCGGGCGACCATAACCGGATCAACCGTGACTTCAAGATCAAGATCGATGCGGAATTCCAAGAAAACCAACATTCGATCGCAAGAGATAGCGGCATCTAAACCACAGATATAGAAATCTCCGGTGAATCAATGCCAAATGTAAAGGAGTTCCACCCCTTTACAAATCATTCAAAGATTGGCGAGATAGCCTATTCTTATAGAGATCATTCAAAGTGGAGTTATGGGATACTCCAGAATCAAAAGAATACAAATAGGGAGAGACAAGAATGAATTTTGGAACCGCAGGGACGTTCCAAAGTTCAAAGAAAATTCGAGTCAAAAGGAAGAGATTAAACTCAACGAAAGTGATTCTGTAAATAAATTTACAATATATGCTAAGTTTCGCCTAGAGCCAAAGCTCTGATACCAACTGTAACGACCGGATATTTTGGACCATTCAAATCGACAATAAATCCACACATGTCCGACTTGAATAATTCAAAATATCAGATTGTTAATTTAAATTTGGCAAAACTCAGCATATGCAGTAAATAAATCAATCACAGAATCACAGACACAGAGTAATACAATAATACGCAGCGGAATAGATAAAATAGTAGTTCATGAAGCTACTATATAAACATCAGAGTTAGAAATAAAATACAACAGAATATCTCAAATACAGTGAAGTCTCCAATCCAAACAGATGACTTCTGGGAACGAATCAACTGGAAAGCTGGAAGCTGAATCAAAAGTTGGATCTCCAAACGAAGCTCCAAACTCCAAAGGTGAGTCTCGAATGCTGTATCACTCAGTCTGACCCGAGCGTAAAGCAAAACACAAAACACTCGAGTCAGGATTAACATTCTTATATAAATAAATCCAACTCAAGTGAAACATCAATTGAAATACAAGTAACTTAAAGGATGCTTGGGATAACCATCCTCTAAGGATCTTCAGAACTATCTACAAGGTGGAAATATACACTGTAACACCGTGGTCATTTCAATTTAATTTATACTTCAACCCAAATATCATTTCATTTCAAATATATCTATTTTTCCAAAATAGTATATATATTAAATGATTTAAAAAGTAAAGTATTTAATATTTTCTCAAGTCTCGCAAATCGATTCAAATCAACTCAAATTTCAAATTCCAATTTAATTCAATCTAAATTCATCAATTCAATCCAGTTCTAAATATACCATTTAAATTTTCAATATATTTCAAACTTTAATATTCAACATTTTCAAAGTTAAATTTAACAGTTTCATATAGCACTTGATTTAACTTTATCATTATTTAATCAGGGAATATTCACTTAATAAATCCAATATCATTTAACTAGCCTTAAATTTCATTTTACTAAGTATTTCCTTAAATTTATTTAAACAAGAAATATTCATTTAATTATTTAAATCAAACTCAAGTTATAAATCATATCTTAAATCCCAATTTCAATAAGCTTTAAATTGGTTTAATTAAATAAAATTCTTTACTAAATTTAAATTATCTTCCCAACCTTAACTTATTCAAATTTTTACCAAAATCTATTTCGAAATATAAATTTTATACTTAACATATTATATGTATTAAATCCATCTTAATTAAATTAAATATCATTATTAAATCTATATATATTATTTCCATTTATATATAAAAATTTTAAGAATCAACATTTGCTAAAACCATATATTTCTTTCCAAAACCATAAAATTCATTTTTAAAAATATTTATATATATGGACCAACGGTGTCTGTATATATTTTTCATATGGTTAAGTGATACGGATATTTATCATTTCAATCCGAAATTTAAATATATACGGGTAGATATCATTTCGACCCGTAATCCCAATTTCAATTCAAATGAAAATCGCTTGGGTTTATCATTTCAACCCATAACGAAATTCTCCTATTCTAAAGTCCGTTCGGGTATGTATCATTTCAACCCATAGTGAATTCTATACTAACAGGGAACTTGCAGAGTGATAACAGATACAAAAAAAAAATATAACAACGGGCATATATCATCAGTATAAATAACAGATACGTGTGTCAGATGTCACAGGTGAACAGATACAAATAATAGTAATAATAGGCATATAATACTAGATACTGGTGTCAGATGTCACAGGTGAACAGTTATAGATAATAGCATATATAACAATGTAAATAACTACAGCAACATATTTCCATTGTCGTTTCAATTGAAATCAAATTTAATAAATAAAAGAACGTTAATCGTGAGTGAGTGCTCACCTTTCGAGGCTAGAGATAGACGAGAATAAGATGAGTTACAAATCCAAGCACGAATTTCGGAACAAAGCACGATGGACATGAGTTCGACGATCAAAGCTGATAAATAAGAATTGATGAGAAAAATCAAATTGGCTTGATATAGACTGAACGAAACATATACAGTATATATTACTTTAAATCAATATAAAATTTGAAACATCAACTCATTTTAAATCTGTATATAAATTTAAAAATCAATAAATGACTTTCAAGATCTATATATATACTATTATTATCAAAAAAAAAAAATAATCAACTTTTGAATCAAGACAAATATATAAAATTTCAAATCAATGTTTTAAATTTAAAACACTATAAAATAAAATAAAATATCTTTCAAGGCCGCATGAGTTCTAAATCAAAGTATATATCAAATCAATAATAAGATTAAAAATTGCAGACCACCCTTAATCTACACACATGCAAACCAAATTTATTATTTATGAAGTTCCAGAACAACATATGTATACGGTATATATTTAACAATTTAACATATGTATGTATAACGAACAGTTCAAATATCAACAACTGTTTACATGTTCATACTTTTTAACAGAACAAGTCAAAATAAAATAATATATAACTCTATTCTTAAACTTACCCTTATAAACTTTATGACCTACATCTTTATACGTTTTAAAGAAAGAACCAAATATTTATATATATATAAATGATACCTACATGCAACAGTAACCGTGTCTGAGAGCAAAACATATACACACTACTGCATATATATATAAATAGTTTTTTTTTTGAATAAAAGAAAATAAACGTATATATATAAACCCATATACATAAGTAACAGATATATATATCTTATATAAAATATACTATCCTATATTACATCCTTATATACATATTTATATAACAGGGAAAAGAAAAAAAAACAAGGTAAGCCAAAAGAAGGGAAAAGTTTCATATTCTATGATCGACTAATATAAACTTTATATATTAACTGATATAAAACCAGGTTTACAAATATATAATATATAGTATGTAATACTAACATTACTTTCAAAACATCATATATACAAACAACACGTATATTCATCATCAAGAAAATGAGGACTTACGGCTGTTTTTAGGGGAAGGATCGAGTGGAAGAGGCACGAGCAGAGGGCAAGGCTGGAGGAGTCTGACGTCGAGGTGGATGTGGCAGGGAATCTCGAGCGTGCTCGCGGTGGCTGGAGGAGTCGAGTGCAGAGAGGTGTCGCACGTGATGTGATGTTGGTGGTGGGAGGTCGGTGGCGTGAGTAGAGGAGGGGAAAAACACGTTGGAGTTGTGATACGGATGGGTGGTTTGCAGAGAAACCTGCTGGTGAAATGGGAGGCAGGCTCTCGGCAGTTGGGGGAAGGGAGGAGGAAGGTGGCGGATCTGGGCTGCGATGGAGGCAAGGTGGTGGCAGAAGTGGAGGGGACGGAAGTTGGGTGTTTGCTTGATGGAGATCTGACAAGAGAAAGGTGGAGGACAGGGAAAAGGAAAACACGGTGAAGAGGCTGGCAGGGGTTTGACGTGAGCACTTGGGTCGACGAGTGGGGTTGGATCCATGTGGAGGTGGGTTTGCTTGGGTTAGGCGGTGGGTGGCGCGAGTGGAGATGGGTAGGGCTGCCGAACGTGGAGGGGAAGAGGCTGCTTTGAATTAGCGAAGGCAAACGAGATCTAGGCAAAAATGAAGCAGCTATGCTTGTTTTTTTTATGCCGAGAGAAAAATGAAGATGAATTAGGAAAGTATATATTGTGAAAGCGGAGAGCAGGGAGAGATAATAAAACTTCAGCAGGAAGAAAATATGTAGCTTAGATATTGCATTGATTTATTCTATAACCGAAACCATAGAAAATGGAAACGTCAGGAATAGATAAAGTCAAATAAATTTTGAATGAATAAAATACAAAAAGGTGTAGGGAAACAGAAAGCTGTATAATAAATTGAGATGATGTATTAATAACAGCAGTCCATTTGAATTTCGTAAAATTAAAGCAATTAATTATTGCTTGTGAGTCACAGTAAAGATTTGAAAAGGATTGTGAAGCTGAAAGTCACAATTTTAAGGTATCGCTACGGTGAACAGTTTATTGTCTCCGTCACGTACCGGACCTCAAAATACAGAAATAAATATACCGCAGAGATCAGCACGACGAGACGATCAAAACGGTATACAGATATTAGTGGTACGATCATCCGATCAAAAGTCGATAATCGGTACCAGAAATGCTGCAATTCAGTCGAAAATAAGATAAACGGAGCTAGAAACATCCGAATTTTTCGAAACGAATTTCGCAGTCAGATTCAGAATGCTCTGAATAAATTTTCTCCTGTTGACACATTTTGGTTTCGGAAAACTTTTAAATTCACTGTTATTAACCGGTTTAATTTGACATAAAATTTCACAGGAAAATAAACTTCAATATTATCAGATGAAAATTTACCAGTTGCTATATTAAAATAGACGTATTCCAAATAGTAAATTTTTATTTTCAAATTTTATTGTTTAAAATTTCACAAATTTCCAGTTAAATATACTTTTAAAACCATTAAATTTTACGGGTCGTTACACCTTTGCTTCCTTAATTAATTGATAACTTCTGCTTTAGCCTCAAGCTCTTTTCCTTCACTTGCCTTATGTTTTTATATGGTGTTTTTTTTTCAAAGTTCCTTTTTGAGAAGGAGAGTAGGCTGCTGCTTATAAATATACAGAGTTCTCCTTAGGGTTTTGGGTATTGGCTAAAGCCATTTTTGCCCACCAGAAAATTATGTTATCTGCATTTTATTTGAACCCAAGGTTCTACCCTCCCCGGCTTAATTTGGTGAAGAGAAAAGTGGTTATCTACTTTGGTTATTTTCAGAAATCTTGCTTTTCCATAAAATGCTTTTTCTCTTGTCTATTTGCATGCTAAATGTGTGATCTGATTTCCAGCAATATTATATACATATTTCTTTCTTTCTTAATTCAGCCCATACAAAATACATTTTTGTTTTCCTCCCATTTTCTATTTTTAGCCTTTACTTTATTATCTGGTGTTTTTCTTCTTATTTACCCACCAGAGAAAAACATATTTGTGTGTTTCCTATTACTAGTTTAAATTCTAATACTTAGTTAGTATACTTACATATATGTTTTACAGACAATAACTTATATCCATATATACATCTATATTATTTTATACCGATACATATATGCACATGTATACTTAGTTATATTTCTGCATATAGCACATTTGAGGGTTTTCTTTATTTATCAGTAAATATATATATATATATACATTTTCCATGCATAGCATCATGTACTCATTCATAGTATACAGGGATCTAGCTTTACACATGTGTATTTTCTGTGCACAAAGGCACATCATTTTATTATACCACATCAAGCTATCTCATCTTTCCCTTAAACATGATTTTATAAACTGCTTAAAAATTATTTTAATCTTATTTGTATTTTTTTTTCCAAGATAAATTCCTAAAATCTTGGGTCATTACACATAGCATTTGGCGTTACCGTTTGGTCGTACGGGATAGAAATGCGTTGAATTTAAATCAAAAATTTAATAATTTAATTCGATTCGGAAAGCTATCTTCCATATATAATCGAATTAGGCCCCAAAACATGTTTATTGTGTTTGGAATAGGGGTAAAACATTATAAACTCTCGTTTGGAGTTTATCCGAAAAAACACGTTAAGTAATATTAAAATAACCTATATGCACATATAAATATCTCAACGCACAGTGAACCCTAGCAACAATTTACGCGGCCGCCGTTCTATAGTTTAATGGCCGAAATCATCCCATGTTCTTCCTCGTTTATCTCTCGATCCAATCATTTAATTCGAAAAATTCCAACTACAAAAGCGTAGAGCTCCTCGAGCTCTTCAAAGCCAACGGTCGTGATTGTGTGTAATGTGGTGGATCGCTCAGATTTTGACCGTGTTCGTGCAGGCTTTGATGGGTTTTTTCGAAGCGATGGCGAAGATATGGGGATGCGGTCTTCGGCCGTAGGTGTGGTGGAGCTCGGCACTTCACGTGGTGGTGGGTGATGGGGTTCCGGTCGTTGGTAGTGGCCGCGAAAATGGATGAACGGAGGCGATGTGTGGGTTCGGGCATGAGGATAGCCTGTATACGCGTTCGAATGAAGAGGGAAGAAAAAAAACAAGTGGCCTTGATCTGCGGCCCAGATCTGAGGTTGTTTTTTTTAAAAAAGAATTTATTTATATAATTATCTTCAAAACTTATAAAATGCATAACTTTCGCATACGTTGTCAGAATTGGACGAAATAAGCGTCGACGGGATCGTAGCGACAGATACTACGTGCTGGAATAGATCTGGGGACGTTTGAAGCAAGTTGAAATTTTGGGTTAAATCGAACGTGTTCGATTTAATTTAAAATTGGAACGCTTGGGGAATTAAAACTCAAGGTGAGTTAATCTCACTAAATTTTGGACTGCTGGTATTAATTTTAAATAGTTATAATTAATTAATGATTGATTGGTTGAATTGATACATTTTTATCAGTTGAATGTGATATTATATATAGTATATACATATTGGAGTGATTGATATTCCCGCATATAAATATAGCGGATGAGACCTTATGCGCCCCGCATAATAGCGGATGATCCTATATACCGCGATATTCCGCCTCGAAATGGAATTGGTATTTTTATGTTGTGCTAACGTCTGTGGATGTAGGGAAAACAGGTTGGAAGGATCCAACTGGATTCCTCAAAAATGTTGAATTTAAATTCATATATAGTGATATATGTTTTGTTGGAATAAATCTGTGATAGATTATTGTGTGATCTAAATTGTTTGGATGCTATGGCATTTCGGCCTAGATTTTGGTATTTTTAAATTCCAATAAAATATGGTTTGAATTGGAAAAGGATTTTAAATAGGGATTTTTAAGTAGAACATTTATATAGAATTTTGGATAAATTAATTGGATAAAATAAATGGTTTTGAAATTGTACTTAACTATTTTGGGATACTGAAAACAGCGATTTTGGAATAAAGTGTATAAAAAGGATTTTAAATAATAAATTCTTAAGTGGCACTTGTTTAAAAATAAAGGAGGTTTTAAAATCGAGATTTTAATAAATCGGAAGAATAGAAGTGAATTTGGAAATAAGTATAAAATTGGTTATACTGGAGCTCAGGTAAGATTTCCAAATTTACGAAAAGAAATTAAAATCGAGAAATTTGGCTTGTTTTAAAAAGAGGATTTTTAATTATTAACTAAGTAACTTTAAAATTGTTGAAAATATTCTGGAAACTAGTTATTTAATTATTTTAAATTGTTTAAAACATATTTAAATATTAATTAGTTACCTTATAAAGATTGTAAAGATTTATTATTATTATTTAAGAATTAGTCGGCATTGTTGTTTTGAAAGATAAATTATTAAATATTAATATGGCTTTGTATAATAACTTTTATGTAAGTATATTTGACTAGATTAAACTTGGCAATTTATTTTTGAATTTATAAGTATATTTTGAGATAATTTATTAAATAAAGTTTTTGGGAAGTAATGGTATACCCGCTTGGCGTACTCGGAGGCGGTAAGTGCCTATAGTTAAGTGTTGGATTTCTCTGGGATAGAGACGTAACCATTAAGCTGTGAATCCATGGTTTGATACCACAGTGGTACTTTCTTTATTATTTTAAAGGGTTTCAATATTTTGAAAAAGAATAGTTTGTAAATAAACTAAATTCGATAAGATAGGTACACATATTTTGGATAAAGGGATTTAATTTATTAAAAATGGAATTAAAAAGAGACTTGGTGTTTTTCAGTGGAAATGAAAATATTTGATTGAATGGTTGTTATTTGATAGTTAAATAACCGACTATCAAATCTGGACCCAAAATATAACTTGGAAATGTCTAGGAGGAATACAGGAATTATATGGTACAGTTACCGTTCGAGGTGCTATACTGTACGTATAAATTCATTTCGTTCTTCTGGGATAATGTTACGGAAATTCGTCCACTAACAGTTAGGAGGTGGTCTCTGATCTTACTTCGTCTATTTATTTCCTAAAGAACTGGGGTTGATTTTACAGGTAATAGCGAACGTTGTTTCGAAGAGACCGGGATCGGGTAAGTTATCCGAAAACCCCTTCGATCCAACGAGTACGTTTTCAGAAGACAAGGGCATGGAGTCGAAGATGGAGCAGTGAAGTGCAAGGGCTAATCACTACTAATCCTGAGGGTGATTCCAAAATGGATGTAGTAGGAATAGTGCCTTCGGTTCCGTTCAGACCCAGAACAGACTTGTATGGATGAATGCTTTCAAAATATTGTCATTGGTGGACAATGAGCATTCTAAGTGAAATATCCTTAAAAAGGTAATCATAGCCTTTAGCCTCATCCACCGGGAATGACTGAAAAGCAGGGGAGATGTAGCAAGGCTAAGTGGGTAGCACCCAATTAGGATATGTTTATCAACTTTCTAGATACCCTCCGATATTATTATTACTATGATTTATGGAAGGAGCTCGATAAAAGGTGGGAACACCCGGGGTGATAGCATATTCGGTCTATCCAGGTTAGGGATAGTCCGGTCTTGTGTGGTAGGAGATCCCGACGTGGTTCTCGGTACATTGTTTCTAGACATGTACTGTGAGAGGTGATACCCCAGTAATTAGTCATTCGTATGGAATCCATTCTCCAATAAGCGCCGTACGGTTTTGATTGTGCCCGACTATGCTGAAACGTGAGATGCAAGCATTTCAGCTATTTGAATAAGTATTTGTACTTAAACACTATTATTATATCAAATGATTTTGATATGAAATGTTTTGGTTATCGTAAGGTAAAAACCCGTCGTGTTTATGTGTGTTTATGTGTGGCGTCGTCTTACGAGATACCTTTGATTTCAAAAAATTTTGAAACTTTAACAATTCAAATTGAGTGTGTTTTCTCACGCTGGTTTTCCAGAATGACTTGGGTGTTATTTTATTATAATGCTCCGGTCAGACCGAGTATTTCAAGTTCAGGTTAGGACGCTATGGGGCTCAGGAGACGAGCTGGATGGCGAAGACGTATTACTCATATTTGATTTTATTCCGCTATAGTGTTTTGTTGAAATTACCAGCAAATTGTGAGAGCAGGTTGTTATAACTGTCTAGGCTGGTAATTATTTATTTGTGTACTCTGATGTGAGATATGTATGTTACAGTTTGATTTGTGTAAAGAACTATTCATATTATATGTTATTCAGTCCACTATGAGATTCTGTTTGTTTGTTTTCTTCTTTCTTCTACCTACTTCCTTTTCCCTCAACAATCTGACTTTCCGACACTCGATCGTTCGGCATGTTATACAATGAGCGTATTTATGTCGATTTTCGAGGGTCGAAAAGGCAGTTTATCACAATTTTTGATTACATATAAATTTATAATCTTTTTAAATACATTTCCATGTCAAATCCACTATTTAATATTGCATTAACTTCAGCTTTCAATTGTAATTGAAATTTATTCATTAATTAAAATTTGAATTCCAATAAATTCATTTAATTTGATTTACATCTTATTATTCAATCAACTATCATCATATGGATATAATTAACATTGGTTACATTTTATTTCATAAATATTTTATAGTTATCATCTTAATTTACATTAACTGCAATATTTAGTTAGATTAATTTCAATTTATTTACAATTTAGTTTCAACATATTAAATAATGAGATGATAATCAAACAATTAATACATATTAATAATTCAAATACATTTCTATGTTTATTGTTAACAAACAAAGCTAATAAATTCACATACCGATTAGTTATTCTATATTAACCAATTTCCAATTAATTACATACAATTTCACTATTAAACCAAAATTCAATTTATCCCCTATTTACAGTTTTTGACCAAATTAACTTTACAATTATTTAAATAAATTGAAATTACACTAAAATAGTTATCAATTACATTAAATCACATTATTTAATTACATTCTAATTGTTTTCTTATTAACAAATATTTTTTTTTTTAATTTCTTACAATATTAAATCCTAAAATCTTATTAAATTCAATATTTTAAGTATCAAAAAAATACGGGTCTTTACACAGAACTACATAGTACCATCTCCCCTTTAGAAACTTGAAAATGAATGTCGATGATGTTATAGTCATCACCATAATTATTTTCCAGCGATAGAAGTGAGTTCAATACTTTCTATCTCCTTTAAAATCCTTTTTGAAATATTTATATTGTTAAAGACTCTCAAATAATCATTATTTTCTCAAATACCTTTAAAAAAAATTCAAAACACCGGAATTTAAGTTCTCAAGTTCTCATTTTAATTCTTTTTTATTTATAAACCATATTTTATAAACCATGTTTATATAAATTCACTTTCTTATATAAAATCATTTTACAACTATTTATTCGAAAATATCTTACCTTTATTTTATTTTATTTTATAATACATAACTTTTATTAAAGTTAACTTTTTTAACCCAACATTATCTTGAACGCTTTATATTCAAACTGTGAAACTTAATTCACAAGGTGTTCATTTTAATGTTCCTAAAAATACAGTTTACCCAACCCATGCAGTAAAAAGGTAAATTACTTTTAAATCAACAAATAATAGTCATTGTTCATAAACTGGCCGACTACAACCAATCAATCAACAAACGATAACAATGCTGATAAACTGATTGAGCAATACAATAATTCCACAAACGATAATAATGCTCATAAACCGGCTGAGTAATTATAACTTAATAATTCCATAAATGATAATAATAATGCTCATAAACTAGTCGAACATGTCAACTCTTTCTACAAAGGATAGTAATACTCATAAACTGGCTGATAATGGCTAAACTAATTAATGAGGGGTAACGAATGAACATCATTAATCCCTACGTTAATTAAACTGCACTATCAACTTATACTCATACAGTTTCCTTATATAAGATATTTAATTTTCATTGTTGGAATTACCTTTAAGGCATACATTTATAACAAATACAAATATGCTCTCATATGTATAATACACTCAACTCATGCTAAGGGATTCCATTCCCCTATCTCTTAATGAGTTATACCCGACTAAAGCCAAGGTTCTCGCTTAACTTTCAACTCTAATACCACGATGTAACAACCGGTCTTTTAGACCCCTGAATATCAACACTAATACATCCCCCGTATTCACGTGCCAAGTACCCAAGTGCCGAAAATAAAAGGTACAAGATAGAGGAGAACAAAAACATCAGAATCTCACATGCAGAATGACAACATATTATATCACAAGATAATACACAGAGCTACTATAATATACGTAGCATTTTAGAGTTATTAATCAAAGTACTATCATCGGCCTGGACAGTTATAACAGCATGTCCTTACAATTGCTGATGTATATACATAAAGTAATGCAGTGGAAATAAGAATACAATGGTAGGTAAACATCCAGCTCCTCTCCAAAAGCTCAATAAACATCAACGAAAACCTACATTTCTCAGACTACTCGAAAGAGCACCCATGGAAATAAGAGAAAAATAAGACCACCTGTCAAACATTAGTCTGGTGTAAAAAACTCAAGAAATATGTAATCAGCACATAACATTACTTTTGAGACCGTCGTAACAGTTATCCCCTCAAATGAACCAACCATCTAATAAATACATATTGCGATATAATAGATAATGTCTAGGGTGAAGAATATAAATCAAAAAATAGCTATGATGCTTGCATCTGATGACACAACAATATTAAAGTACAATCAAAACTGCTAAGGCGCACTGGCATATGGATTTTCCATAGAGGCGCCTCCAGCTTAAAAACTGAAGCAATCTCCATGATAAGGATCATAAAAAATCTTCTGAGTGTTATATAAATATAGATAGAATATACCATAAAGTAAAGCACAATAGGCCCAATCCCCAAAACACTTTCATGCCCCATGTGTAACCAAGCATCAATAACTCCCCGCGTAAAACATATCGATAAGCATACTCTAGATAAGGAGTTAATATACCCTAATGGGTTAGCTAAACACAAGATTGCGCATCCTACTCAATCTTTAGTCATATACCAATGGTGAAGTCATGTTCAGCATCTCAACACAAGAGCCACAACTGGAACAGATCATGAATCCCCAAATGGATTCTAGCATCTCGAATAGATCATAAACCTCTATAGGGGTTCGAGCTTTTCAAACAGATCTTGAACCTCTACATAATTCCAGCATCTCTGACGGATCCACTTTCAAGAGATAGAAGACATATATAGTTTTGAAGTGGTGATAGTTTCGAGTCATCTAATATAAGTACACATCCCCGCTTAGTAGGTGTTCCAAAACCAATTGATATATTTTCGGTTAACTCAACTCCGGTTCTTTTAGAAATAAATAAGCAATACATAAGGGTGGAGGTCATCTCCTATCTGGACGGATTTCCTTATCATTTATCCTAGAAGAGCAAGACGAGTTTATATGTAGGTTATATCATCACCGAGTGAATAACTACACCGTATAATTTCCATGTTTCTTCTAGATACTTTCCAAATTAATTTTAACGTTTCGAATATGAATATTTAATTTATTTAAATATTCAGATTTCATTTGAATATAATAAATAATAAGAAAATTAATTTTTAATATAACGACTCGATTTTTATTGACGTATTTTCAATTTAATTTATTATATTCGAATCAAATCCGAATTTTTAAATAAATTAAATATTCCAATTTGTAACATTGAAAATTTTGAGTTGTTACATTTTCTCCAAATTTATTTAATAAACTCCTATATACACAACCCTGATACTGTTTATAAGACACTTTTATAAAACTTCTTATATAAAAATAATTTTACAATGATATACTCACAAATCCTCTCTACTCTTTTCAATACTAAAAATATTGATATAAATATCTTAACTATATACACCATGGAAAAGTTCGAGCTCTTCATATCTCAACTGTAAATTATTATATTAAAATACCTTTACAAAGATATACCCACAAATCCTCTCTACTCTTTTCAATACTTGAAAAATATCGATATACTTATCTCAACCGTATAAATATTCACAAAACGCTACATTTTCAACACTTAGAAAATGTGCCCATATATTTATCCCAATGGTATAAGTATATTTTACAAATCTTAAGAAAGATTCCATTTTTCAAACCATACTTATTTGGGTTAAACAAATGTCGTTTAAAACACTGATAAGAATAAACCCAAAACGCTTTCCTTTTGGTGTAAGTAAAACAGGTCGTATGGAAATTAAACCATATATACTTACCATCACTTCCCGATTTCAAACAGCACTATCCCTCAATTAACAATGAGATCAGAGAAGTTAGAAAAAAAAATGCTTGCCTCGATATACATTCTTAATTCTCAAGATAAAGACGAGTTTCCATATCTCGGAATTTGGTGTTAAGTATACGATAGAATTTCTTCCATATACTTAATTTATCATTTATAAAACTCATTTTATAAATCCACAAATTTATTTGCAAACCTTTTTATAAAACTGCCAATTCATTTATAAATTCCATTAATAAATTTCTAAATATAATTGCAAAACTACTTTTATAAAATAAAACTCCAAATATAAAACCAAACTCTAAATATAATTATAAAACTTATAAGCTTTCCATAACATGATCATTCCATATATTTAAAATAAATTCACAATTGTGATTTATTTCTCCAATTTATCAAATGATAACATTTTCCACTTTATTAAATACCATTTAAAAACCATTCCTGTTATTTAGAAAATATCGTGTAACAACCCTGTTTTTGAAGCCGTAATTTTATAAGAATTTAATTAAAATAAAAAATGCTTGTATTTGATTTTTGATAACTATTATGTTGAAATTAAATTTTTATTTAATTGACATCTATTTAATAATGATTTTTTTAACAAATTGAGTTAATTAATAAATTCATTTTAGAAAATATATTAAATGGGATAAAGTGATATTGTTAAGTATAAAAATATTTTTTAAAGTGTAAATAATTTTTTAACATTTAAGTAGTTGAGAAATAAATTTATTTTGTAATAATACAAGGAGTAATTAAATAAAAATAAATAAGTATTGAATTGAAAGGAATTGTCTAGTTATCGAAATATAATTTGTAGAATGAAGTGTAAGTCAATTCAATTAGATTGAAATATAGTTATAAATAAATAACAAGGATTAATATTTAAATTTAAATGTAAAAGAATCAAATAAAAAGCAAAGTGAAAATTTAAATATAATCCTCAACAAATAAGACCTAGAAGTGTACCCATGCCTATTTAAATCTATACTTCTCTCCCTTATCCAATTCAAAATCGGATAATCCCCAATTCCATCTCTTTCTTCCAAAATAAAGCACATTCCTTATTTTTTCCCTAGGCCTATAAACTGAAATCAAACAATGAACAAAATGAAAAAGAAATAGTGCATAGGCATGCGACGAAGGTGAATGCTGTAGAGGGGAGATGCCGCAACCAAGCAACCGCGACTTGTGATGCTTCGGCATAGAGGGCTGGCAATCGAAGCTGGAGGAGGGACCAATAATTGTGGAGATGATTGACACGACGATCGATGCAACAGTGCCGATGGCTGCTGATTGGAGGTCGATATGGTGTGATGGGCTGTAACACCCCAAAGTTTAAATAACATTATTCTGGAGATTTAATTAGATAAATTAAACAGAATAATGTAGAGGTTAGTGTGAAAAGGGAATTAAGACTTGGAAACTAATTAGGGTCGTGCCTTAACTAATGAAATTATAAGTGTGATTTATAAATTAGAATTTAAGAGAATAAGGCAAGGGCAAAATGGAAATACCCGTATACCATAACCCTTAAACCCCTTACCTCATTCTCATTCACATTTTCATAAAGTAAAAACATAAGCAAAGAGAGTGAAGGCCGTCCATAACCCTAAGAAGAAGAGGAGCAAAATCCATTTAGAGGCTAAGATTCAAGCTAGGAAGATTAACGCAAGAACAAATCTCAAGTTACTTAGCCAAACAAGTTGATTAATGATCTAAACCATCTCATATAAGTCATCTTGAATGTTTTAATCCGGGTTTGAGGTTTAAAACCGTATGATTGGATGAATGATGATATGCTTTGATAGATTAAATGGATATATAAGCTTGTTGATGATTTGTATAATTTAATATGAATTTTATGATAGGCTTTAGATTGGAAAACTTATCATATGACATCCAAAAGTGTTGCGTTTTTTATATATGGTCAAAAATGTTATTTTAGATGTGGGTTTCAAGTTTCATAATTTTCCAAGTAATTATGGATTTATCATGAATTTCTAAAAGTGAAAGTAGTTAATTTTGGATTCAAATTATTTAAGGCAATTAAATAACATTTTCCAGTCTGAAATTTATATATGTTAGAAAACACATTTAATATGAATTATGGTGATTTTTGGGATTTTTCCTAAGTGTATTACCGTGGACAATAAATTATTTAAGTTAGAGGACTTAAATGTTTTATTAAGGAGAAGGGCTTAAGTGTTAAGTTATTATAAATCCAAATTTGATCTCGGTAGCAAATTCTGAAAAAGGAAAATTGATAAAGTTTTCTAAACTAATAAGATTGAGACAAATATTGATCATAGTGAAACATATTTTCTTTAATAAGTAAAAATGCAGTTTTTATCCAAATTACATCTTCGCCACTTAACCCTGTTGGCTTTCGACTTCATACACACCTGCCCCTAACCCTTCCTCATCCATTCGGTGCCAATATACATATTATCAAGCTAGTGGTACAAAGTGTATTGGACCTATGCAAAAGGTGGCAAACGTGTCGAAAGTATGCATGCTTAAGTGGTGAAGTGGTATTTCCAGGTTTCGATCTATAAACCTACCTTTGATTTAATATCTTCGAAAGGGTTGCAGCTTTTGAACCCCTTCGATACCCTAGCTGCCGCATTAAAACCTTTCGCCTTTGGTAAGTGGCCGCTTTTATAACTCTTTGAATCAACAAGTGCAGAGGGTAAGGTTTCAAATCAATACCCTTTTGCAACAATTTAAGCCGCTTTTCTTTTAACTTATATATACGAAAGTGTGGGTGCCGCTCCCATATCTTTCGACATGGTTCAAGCCGCTTATTTAAACCAATGTACAATGCGGAAGCATGTTGCCGTCACCATAGGTCTTTCGAAAGGGTAGCTTTCGAAAGTGTTCACTTTATACTTTGAAGTTTGTTTTGTTTTCAATCAATGTTTTCGAAAGTGATACTTTTAGTTGGTTTCTAAGTTATGCTTCCATAAATTCTCACTTGAACTCCAATGCTTTCGAAAGGTATGTTTTTAAGTGTTTCGAAAGGTATGCTGGATGGTTTCGAAAGGGAATATCTAAGGTTTTATGTAATCATACAATGGATATAGTCGAAAGCCTTAGTTTTCGAATTAAAGAACCCTAACTCATTTTTAAAAGTAAACACATGGAAATATAAAGGAGTTTCTAAATGGCATTAAACCTTGAAATTTTAAAGGAAGCTTTTCTTGCTAAAAACAATGGGTTAAGGGTATTAACCATGTTTCATTTGAAAATGATTATATGGAATTAAACCATGGATGTTTATGTTGTTGTGTTATTTGGTCAGTTATCATGTATGCTTGTGTAATCATATTCACTTCATTATTATTAACCCATAACTGCATTTTGGGATGTTAAGGGAAGAATAACAGGCTAGGTTGACCCAGTAGTGAATATATATTGAATTAACTCATGTGTGGGTAGAATTGCATCCAAGAGGTCAGACAGACCAGAATATAGGATGCCCAAGACTAATCAAAAGATTATTGGTTTAGACAGGTTCTTAGTAAGCCCATAAAAACTATGTTATGAAATTGTTATTGGTAGGGGCCAATAGGTTCTTAGTGATCCCATGAAAACTATGTTTGGAAAAGGTTGTTGATAGAGATCAATAGGTTCATAGTCAACCCATGAAAACTATGATATGGGAGATGATATTGGAAAATCCAATAGGTTCATAGTGACCCCATGAAAACTATATTTGGAGGATGTTATTTGTAGACACTAATAGGTTCTTAGTGATCCCATAAAAACTATGAAACCATACAGATAGTTTGTAATCTTGGAACATGTTACTAGTAAGTCCATGAAAACTAATAGGTTAATAGTGACCCTAGAAAATATAACATGAGACAGATAGTCAGGTGAATGGGGATGGAAAATCCAGAGCATATTGCATGTTTGCATATCATCATGATACATTTTATTTTTTTATGCCTTAACCACTGTGGATGCAGGTGCACAGTATATGGTTATTATACATGGGGTTAGGATACTAGTAAGTGGAAAACCTATTCCGCTAAGCGACATGGTCTCACCATACATCTATATGGTTCGAGATGGTAAACTATTATTTACACCAGACTTTTTGTCTAACTCAAAGTTTATGTTTTCCCCTTAAACTCTTGGGTGCTCAATTGATTTTGAGTAGTTTGAGAGTTAAGGTTTTTAGGTTCCCCTTTAGATGAATAAGCTTTCGAAGACATGCAGGAGGCAAGCTAGTTATTTAGGAGATTATATCTATTGTCCGCCGTGTAAGGGAATTTTTTTTAATTGACTATATTTAGACTCTGATCAACCAAGGGGGCATCTTCATACGTTGCTCTTGGCGCATTTTTTAATAAATTTTAATTTCTCTAAACATGGTTTACATATAGGATTATGTAATGGATATGAAATGCTATTTGTAATGGAAATGAGAAATATTTTTTTTTAATATTCATGCGTTCTAGTATATCAATGTATCTAACATTATCGCATTTGGTCATCGAGAATTAATAACTGTGGATGATTGCAACATCCGTAGCAGTTAGTTTTGGGCCTACAAATAAGGTATCTTACCTGGGCTGGCAATGGTCATGGTGAACTTCGAAGCTAGGGTTGGTGATGTGGAGATCAAGCTCAACAGCATTGGTTATATTCAAATGAAGTTAACAAAATCTCTACGGAAGATGAAGTCGAGAGGCGTGGTGGATGCAAGTCTGGTTGCGATGGGTAGGAGCAACTGCATCGTTAGCGAGTTATTCTTTTAACTCACACTACTATATCTAAATAAGAATAATCCTCTTTGCGTGTTTTACTTAGCTTATAAATTTCTTATAAATTGCGTAAAATTTTATTAGCGATTGGACGAAATTATTAAAATAAATTGCATGCTATGGGTTCAATTTGTTTGATGAATGAATTGGTTGAATTGTGTGTTCTAAATATTAGATTCAGTTACATTATCGATTAAGAAATTGCATGATTGTGAAAACCATATATATACGTTTGATCGGTTGTAGCTAAATTATATGGTTGTTGTGCATTTTTGTATGACCAGAGTTGTCGAAAAACAACATAGGTGGCTAATTAATTTCATATTATGGAATTATATTTATAGAGCGATGTTGGCTCTAGATGTTGAATCTTGTATATATTTATTGTTTGAATTGTTTAAAGTTTTAAAGATTCTAAAAATTAGATTCTATCTATTTTAATCCTCAATGGAATTTAGTTTATAAAATATAATTAAATTATATTATAATCTTACCTAAATTCTTATTTCAATCAATTCAAAAATTTTAAAAATGAGTAATATTTAATTATAAAACCTTTTTAAGTTACTACTTTATGTAAATAATTTTGGAAATGATTTAGAGGCAAAGAATAACATATAATATTATTTTATGAAAGCGACTATGAAAGTAATAATCTTAATTTCAAGTGATTTTGTTATAAAAGTGGTTTAAATGATTTTGAAAGAGTTCCAAAAGTTTTTGTAAATAAGAAACTCTTCTTTAAAGTGAATTTATGGAAGTAAAGTCATTTTGGAAAACTATATCTTTATATGTATAAAATTAATTTAAAACTCTTTTATTTTATTTATTATGGATTTTAAGATTTTAATGAGATTTCGTGCTTTTCTATGAAACAAAGAATTTTGATAAACGATTGAATTGTCGTCTTGGTATGAGACATTTCATACAATTCTTTCACTTGTTATTATAATTTGTTAAATAAAGTTTGAGTGGAAATTACTAGCTCTTAGTAAATACTTGAATTTACTTTCTGGTATGCGACAGTTAGTTAAATTCTAGTGATTACTAAAGTGCAAGTGATATACACTTTAGAGTCGTATTATCTTATGGTGTTCTGATTTCAGACCGATAGATCCCTAAGAGACGATTACTCATTTTTCATTGACCTGAGAGTCGATATTTGAATAGCGCTTGACAAAACTGTTTGAGGAGGTGTTAGCGACCTTGTCATTTTGAGCGAAACTGCTTAGAGAGGTGTTAGTGACCTTGTCATTTAGGGCGAAACTGCTTAGTGAGGTGTTAACGACCTTTCCATGGCCGACGAAACTGCTTAGAGAGGTGTTAGCGACATTGTCATTTAAGGCGAAATTGCTTAGTGAGGTGTTAGTGACCATGCCATGGTTGATGAAACTGCTTAGATAGGTGTTAGCCACCTTGTCATTTAGGGCGAAACTGCTTGAGGAGTTTTTAGCAACCTTGTTAGGGCCAATGAAACTGCTTGAGGAGGTGTTAGTGACCTTGTCAAGGCTATCATAATCTTTTTCGGATTCGAGAGTATGATTATTTATTAGTGATGATTGTTTATACAAATATTTTTGAATGGATATTTAGTATCTTTTAGTTCTGGAGAATTTTGATAGTCCATTGAGACTTCATATGGATTTATGAAATGGTGATTTGGTTTGATAGGCCATATTATGGTTAATTGGTTTTAGGCACAATTTGAGACAACTTATTTTATGTTAAGTCATAAATGGATTTTTAATTGATATGCCTTATTATGATTATTTGTTCTATAAATTTTTATTATGGCTTATTTACTATTAAGTCATATATTTATGATATTAGTATCTCACCTCTTTATTAAATATAGTATGGCCTGTTTATTTTAAAAATACTCACGGTCAAGCTGAGACTTTACAGGTACAGGAACTCTTTGATCTTTGGATTTTGTGCTTTCACTGGAGTATACTATTTTGACTATTTTAGTTTACTTCATCATCCTATATATTAACACTTGGGAGGATATGTCATGTATATTATTTAGTAGTCACTATGTACCTGATACTGTATTTGATGCGATGTATATATTTATGTGGGTCTAATATTGATATTTTATACATTCACATTTTATTGTGTTATATGATGTATATTATTTCGCTGTGATCCGTGACTCTGATTTATTTATATTATATACTATTCTGAATATTTTAAATCGGTGTGTTTATTAATTTGTATTAATACTATACACGTCAAATTTTCAGTTCAGATCCTCATAATGGTAATAAAGACGCGTCGGTGTTAGTCCAAAGATATATTCACATTTGATCATCCTTTCCCAGCTGTATTCTCCATGTTATTAGACGACATTACTTGTAATGTTGTTTAATAATATGGGTATAGCGGTGTGGTCGTCACAGCTTGGTATCAGAGCGGTGTTCAGAACATTATAGAATACAAGATTTAAACCTAGCGGGACTTAGAGTACCATCCCTTTAGTGTATAGGGTAGAATTAGAATTTATATTCCTATTTAGGATATAAATATAAATGATTAATGGGAATAATCATCGAGTCGTATTTGTAAATTTTTTGAATTTAGATACAAATTATTGTTATGAAAATGATTCTAAAGTTGGAACCCAGTTCTGTAAAGATTGAAATTTAATGGATAGTATAAATGAGCACATTAATTAATTATATATGTTTGATTTGTTAATGAATGATTGGTTGTATTGAATTTATAAGTATTGTTTAAAAATTAGTGTTGAGTATGAATCAACACTTGAGAGTTTGAAACCTACTCGATATTCATAATAAGACCTTGCAGTGTCTTCGTTGGTGTAGCTACCGCAAGGGATATTGGAAGTTTGTTTCTTTTATAAAAATAGAACATTAATGCAAATGTATGATTGATTAATTACTAAGAAAAAATTGATGATTACTTAATGTATGTATGGAATTGAATAAGAAATTATCATTCAAAGAATTTATAAACCCATTTGAATTTAGACAAAATCAACTATTAATAAAAACCAATGGTTTCTCCAATGTAGAACCGCTGGGGAATAATAAAAATGTTTAAGCTATTAATAGGTATAATATGCAGAATGATAAATTATTCATATCTAATTAAATTTGGAATTGGTAAATATACTTAATAAATAAAATAAGATATAATAAATTTTGAATGGTTGCTTGCTGTTGTGAATAATTGAATACGGTGAGATGTATTGTTTGAATGCATTGGCTGATAATGTATGTGTATAAATTTGTAACATCACAAGTTAATATTTTTATGTAAGCAAGCAAATGATTTTGAGAAAGTATAAATATTATTTTCTAAAGTGGTTGAAAAGAGTTTTAATGGTATATTTTGTGTTAATTTATCCGTTGAGTGTTTTAAGAATTCTGGTCGATGCGTTTGGCTATAGTTATCGATAGGAATTCCTAAACCCTAGGATGAGATATTTTGACACAATGTTTTGAAGAAGAAAAAAAATTTTTGTAAAGGAAATATTTTGAAGTGAGTTCTACAGTATAAAATAAAAATTAAATAAATGATTAATATTTTGAAAATGTGACGGTGGTATTTTGATATGAAAAAGAGCAAATTATTTTGAGAAGTGGATAGAAATTTATGGTCCTATGGATCCAAAAAGAGAGAAAAAAACAAAATTAAATTATCCATAATAGTGAAGAAGACCTGAACCCAAAATAACCCCCACTAAAAGACAAATCATGAATTTTGAACCACATAATTCATAGCTGTGCAGTTAATGCCCCGCTATATCCCCGCTATAACTCCGATATATCTTATAGCGGATTCCTACCGCTACGATTTTTCCATATATCCCCAACATATAGCCTTTCCGCTTTAATCCCCGCTATTTCCGCTATATCCCGTTATTTCCGCTATATTCCGCTATTTCCGCTATATCTTCTATAAAAAATTGGATTGAAAAATGATATTTATATGCTATAAAAATTATGAAATTAATTAATTTCACTGAATTTTTTATATATATTTAGAAATGATAATACTCTAATATTCTACTAAATTAAATTAAGTTATATAACAGTTTTACGTTCATTTACAATACATTTGCACATATTTTTATTTAAAATTATTTTTGTATTAATTATAATTCAATTGAATGTTAATTTTTCACATAATTACTATCTATATATTTGTAAAAACAACAAGTATGGGATTTATATGCTATTTTAGAGTAATCCGATATATCCCGCTATATCTTCGCTACATCCCCGCTATGACTTTTTGCACCTCTACCGCATTGAATCCACCGAGCGCTTTAACTGCACAGATTCATAGAAATCGGGATGAAATAGTTATGTTAATTGGATTCTGTGGATATAATTATGTTCCCGATCGTATTCTTTCTTTATGCATTCATACTCATAGCAATACAAGTAACTTTCTTTCTGTTGGTCCTACTCAAATGATTTAACCTTGAATTGTAAATCAAATTGAAAATACTTATTTTGTTTTGCTTCATTGATTTGTGGTCATTGGACCATGAAAATGCTTCAGCTTTAAATTTTCCACTGACATACAAACAAATTGAAAGGTTCTTTGATTCTAGGTACGAAGGAAATAAAAGGATATCAATGTAGTATATATATATATATATCTTCATGTTAATTAGACAGAGAGACTGTCTTCACTTACTTAATGAACTAGATAAACTTTACTCGGATCATTTTGAAAAGGAATTTTCTAGTCCAATATAGTATGGAACTATTTTATTTGTTGAGTGACTTAATAAAGTCATTGACACTTGATTGAACCTGTTAACTAATCCAATGTTTCTAAGTAGTCTGTCAATTAAACTATGTAAGCTAAAGTTTGAACCCCTTCCATGAGAAATGATTAAATGCAGTGTCAATCAATTTAAAACCACATGATTACATTAGCCACTGTCCACCGCACCATCCAAAATCTCCATGTTGAAGCCCCTTCGCACGACAAGAACATTGGCCTCCTCATTTTCGCCTAACGTCGACCAAAACATCATCAAATGTAAACCCTAGTCCAAAACTGGCCATGTCTCCATTTTGGATCAACACAAAACGATTCCGCAACACTTAAAATGGGTATAGAATTGTAGATCGGGTCAATACGGGTTCAAAGATTTTGGTTTGCAATTTTTCGTTGAGTATTTCTCTTGTTTTGGATTTTTGAAGATGGGTTTACATTTTTTCCTTTACCGGTTACTTGAAAATGAAGATAAAGAGAAGGAATGAATGAGTTAGAGTGTTGACTTGTATAAGTGATGGATTATGTTTATTTTGAAATTTTTGGTACGTCCCCACACAAATTTTTGTTAGCATACAAGCAGTGAACAACAAAACAATATTACAATCATGCACAAAATGATGACATGACCCCAAAGCAATAATAATATATACTAGTTATCTTATTTTGTAAAAATCCAAAAATACCATCATTTGTAGAAAAAATCGTCAAACGATAATTTAAATATTTTCCAAATTAAAAATTATGGATAAATTAAATTGAAAAATACATCAATAAAAATTGAGCCGTTATATTAAAAATTAATTTTCTTATTATTTATTACATTCGAATCAAATCTGAATTTTAAATAAAATAAATATCCCTATTTGAAACGTTAAAAATTTTGTGTCATTACATTCTTCGAATTTAAAAGAATTTCTTCCCCGAAATTCACAAAGGAAGAACAATTTCTTCACGCCCTTATGTTTAATAAATCAATTATTTTTTAAAATCTCTTACGTTACGGAAGATTTCGATAGGCACCTCCTTTGCGCAGCTCGATTCGGAAAAACTACAACTCGCCATAATGGCCCAAACCAATAAAAGAAAACAAAAGCCCAAAAGTGGCCTCCCATATCTAGGGCACAAAAGCATCAACAACAATATAAACGTATAGTTATTAGTCGAGCAATTAAACTCTACCAATGAGACCAAAAGCAACAAGCTAGACTTTGCTTCCATGAACCTATATCTTACTTACAAATGACGTTCAACTATATAACACGCGTTTTCTAATGTCAAAGCATACAATTATATCAAAGCTCGCACGATGTACATATGTCATCCGTACGTAATATCAAATTCGGTCACTCGCTCGATCACACCAATTTCACTTTTGAACTAGTATCGCTCACTTGACTCCCTAGTGCGGACTCCAATCAGATTCCTTGATTAGAAACCTCTGTTCTCCGTACATTGCTATATACTATGATAGAAAACTTCATAATAAAATCAAAAATCCGTATCAAGTGTTTGCCGTCCAGAATCGAGTGAAAAATCCAAACTCGGACCGGCGTAAATCACCCTAAAATCTTGTACTCGAACCTGGATCAAAAAAGTTATGCGAATAAAACGATTTACTTACAAGTTACGTATTTAATCAATTGGTTCCTTAGCTATACCAATCTCTTTTCATTTTAAATCACATTTATTTTACTTATAGTATATTTCTTTTAATACTAATCATTTGCGGACCATTTCCTTAAACTTTACTTAAGTTAAATTTCATTTCGTAACTCAAGTTCATATTTATATAATACTCTTCTATATCCTAAGAGTATATATACAATTTCAAATTTGTTTTACTTAACAAATACGTTCAACAAATTTAAAACTTGATTAACTTACTATTTTCTCAAATTTACAAGTTACAAAACTTACTTTCTTATAATTTCACAAAACACTTAACTTAAATTTCTATACCAACTTGGAAGTCTTTCAACGGTCCAAAATCATTGAAAATTACATTTATATCAACAAATGAAAATACCAACCAACATACCATAATCGGATGCACACAACAACCTACCCTAATGAATAGGATACATGAGTTCATATAATGACTTAATTGAAAACTTCAGAATTAAACACCTGAGTTTTGAAATAAAAATATACATATCTCCTTTATATAAAAAATCATACTTTTGGAATTTAAATTAAATTTTGTTTACCAAAACAACTCTAAAGCAAAATCCTATGGTAGCAATCTGTCACTTAGAAACTCAAATACCGATGATGCTGCAGTCATCATTAGAGTTATTTCCAATGATAGAAGCGAGTTCAGTGCTTTCTATCTCTTTTAAAATCCTTTTTAAAATATTTCTATTCACATATACTCTCAAACATTGCTATCATTATTTTTCTCAAAGCTTTTTGAAAATAACTTCCAAAACACCATGATTTAAGTTCTCAAATTCTCATCCTTAAAACCTTTTTGATAAGTAAATTCCATTTGTAATCCATACTTATATAGTTTCACTTCTTATATAAAACATTTCACAGATGTATATCTTTGCTTAGATTATAATAAAAAGCATTTTATTAAAATTAGCTTTAATGTAACATTATCATCGAACGCCTTATAGTCAAACTATGAAACTTAATTCACAAGGTGTTCGTATTTAATTTAACCAAAGCAGTATATGCTCATAAATTGGCTGAGCACAAATACAAAATCAACAAACAATAATCAATGCCCATAAAGTAGACGAGCGTGACTAATTAAACAATAAATGATAATAACTGAATATTATCATTTCCTAATAAGCCAACACATCTCATATTTCTATATTGACCTTTTGAAAGTCATCCTTTTATATATAAAATATTAGGTAAAATTATTTTATTTACCAATTTTTCAAAACAATATTGTGTTGGTTGCCTTGTCCAAGTATTTAGAAACCCCTATCTGTAACGACCCAGAATTTTGATTATTTGAAATTGGAATATTTAATTTATTTTAAATATTTAAAAGTTAATTTTATAGATTTAATAACTTGAATTTCAAATATAATGATTTATGGGGTAATTTAATTGTTAAATTTAATAATTGAAATTTGCTTAAATAATTGAATCTTGGGTTTTAAGCTTGATAAAAATAATTTAAAGGCTTATTTAATTTCTATAAATATGAAGGTAGATAATAAAAATTTTAAATTGAATTTAAAAGTGATTTACTTGGTTTTGAAAATAACTCGTTTTAATTAACATATAAAAATAGCCTTCCGGGGGCACAGTCTCGGATTTCAACGAAACTTATGTCATTGGATCCGTAATAGTGTATTATTATCGGATTTCAAATTTCGTAGCGTTTGGAGTTACTGTTTGGTTGTACAGATAGAAACACGTTGAAATTAATATTGAAAATTTAATATTTTAATTAGGTTCAAAAGGCTATCTTCTCCATACGATCGAATTGGGGCTCGAGACTTGTTCCATTGCGTTCGGAATAGGGGTATAAAATTAGGAATGCTAGGCGGCATGCCTCGGTCGGGTTTAGAATTAATATCTAGATATTTTTGAGCTTAAATAATTATATATATTGATTTGACCTCAACCCCCATCTTTTCTTTTCAGCCACTCTATTTTTTCTTTCCATCACACCTACGAACCACTCTATGGCTGCGTTCTCCCTCCTTTATTTAAACGAAGCGAATCAGTGAAAAAAAATGGGATAGAAACTTCAAAAATCAATTTCTAAAAATCTACTCAACGGAAAAATCTAAAACAAGTTTTAAAAATCTTCTTTTGTCGAGCTCTATCCACTGATAGTCATATTGAGGGTTGCAGCTTCATTTCCTGATGATCAATAGTAATGTCATGAACGAGTTGAACTAGGGTTCAAGATTTATGGAAATTTAGACTTTGATTTGGGAATTCAATGTTAGATTCGAGTTCGTCTTGGAGATTGGCACCTACGATTGGATTTTGGAATGCTGCGGCTTCGATTTGGGGGTCACAACTTTTGGCACTACAGTAGGTAGAGGGTAGTGTCATTTTTCATGTCGTTTGACTGGAGAGAAAGTTGAGGTGATGGCTGGGACGAGAACGATGAGGTGGTCGTGGGGGTTTTGTCGAATTGGTCGCTGGTGGCCCTGGAGACTCATGCACGTTCGTGTCGTGCACAATGGGTTACTGGAGAAGAAAGAAGGAGGGAGAAGAGGAACATTGGTGGGCTGAGTGTAGTGGGCGGAGCTCGTTTGGGGTAAAAAGGATTTGTTTAATTATATAATTTACTGTTTTAAATTAAATCGATAACTTGTAAATTTAATAAACTGTTCGTATTAGGTCCGATTGGGACACGGTCAGTCGCAGTGAACTCGTATCAATGATATCTACATTCCAGAATCTGTTTGGTTGAATTTAGAGCTGTTGGAATTTTACACTAAAATCGAACGCTATTCGATTTTAGACGAACCAGAACGTAGAAGCGACAATTGGAATAAAAGTGAGTAAATCTCACTCATGTTGGATAACTAGTTTTATTTTAAAGCTTTAAAAATTATTTATTGGCTGATTGGATGAATTGATAAATTAATATTATCAGTTGGATGATTATATTATATATATATATATATTAGTCTATATATTAGTAGTTGGGTATATTCCCGCCGATTGGAGCGGATGAGACACTATGCGCCCCGCATAATAGCGGATGACCCTATATTACCACCATATCTCGCCTAGAAGTGGGGTTGGTATTTTATGTTATATAACATCTGTGGATGAAGGAATACAGGTTGGAGGGATCCAACTAGATTCCTCAAATATATTGATTGTTTTTCATATATAGTGATATAATGTGATTGAATAATCTATTATGGATTATTGTGAGATTTTATATATTGTATACTATAGTAGCACTGGCCTAAATTTTGGTATTATAAATACCATTAATAATATTTTTTACTTTTAAGAAGGAAATTCAAAGGTGATTTTGAAAATGAAAGTACTTATATTAAATTTTGGGATTATTTAAAAGGAAATTGAGTTGGATAAAATAAATGATTGGATATTTAGTTAGCTATTTCATAAAATGGTTTCAAATAGAGAATTTTAAATTTAAGGATTTTTATACAATGGAATTTAAATAAGATTCTAAAAATATGAAATGGAAGTCGAATTGAGATTTGAATGGTTTTGGAATATAGTTTGGATTTTTTTAAGAAATAAATTTATAAGTGGAATTTTAATAAGAAATCGATTGATAAATAGATTTTTGTAATATAAACCGTTGTAAACTAGAAATGAGACTATGAAATTTATAAACAATGTTTATAAATAAAGTGAAATGATTATCATTTGATAAATTGGGAATATAAATTCACGATGAGAATTTATAATGAGATAGGGTAATCGGTCTTAAAAGAAATAGTAGATTCTATTTTTGGAATGTGAAAAAGGTTATGGAATTGGGAATGTGGTCGATGTGTTATGAAACGAGAGAGATTATAAATCGGATTTGGTTATATTGGAATTTAAAAAAAAATTATCGAGAAGTTAAGTTTGTTTTAAAAAGAGGATTTTAACTATTAAACTATGTAATTTAAAACTTTTTTAGCATTGAAATATTTCAGAAAGTTAGTTGTTTAAATACTTAAATTTTTTGAAATGAATTCTAAGTTATAAACAAGTTTTGTAAACCGATTAGCAATTTTATAAATGAATTGGAATTAGTTATTGATATGTATTTTAAAAGTGCTTTGATATTTTAAATAATTATTTAACCATGTTTTTGAAATTTATTATTATATATATAGTTTAAAAGTAAGTAATTGGAATTTATTTATAAATACTCTAGAGATTGTAAACCAGATTTGTTAAACGGATGTGATTGTATGAGTAAAGTGCTATAATGGGATTTCTGGAAATTTTGGGAATTTCCAAAATAGTTTGACTTGGAAACTTCGAAAATGAATCTGAATTCATTAAAGGAGTCATAAATTTTTAATTGGATTATAAATAAGTATAATTGATAATTTAGGAAAATTGTAAAGGGAATTAATAAAAATTCCAGAGATTTATGAGATAAGTTATGAAATATTTCCTGTATTGTATTAGAAATGATTCTGGAAAATATACTTATAATATTTTCCTAAGTATTGAAAAAATGGTTTTGGAAATATTGAAACCATGAAATGATTTTTAGAAATGTCTAAGTAATGAAGTATAAGTTGGATTTGGAAATATTTCTAAGTATTGATATAGGTTGAAATATCCTGTTATGGATATAAGTATTTGAGATTGTTTTCAAATATTGAAATATTGAAAGAGATTTGAATATATATCTTTGTAATGATATTTTGAAATAATTGTTTTGAAGATATATAATATGGGCCTAGTGATTGTTTATGCGTGTAATTTGATAGTTAAATAACCGACTATCAAATCTGGCCAATTTCGTTGATCGTTTCGAAGAGACCGGGATCAGATTTGATTATCCGAAAACCACTTCGATCTGATTTGTGCGTTACGAATTGTGATATCGTGAAGATAATGAAGACGGAGTTCTTGGAGATTCGGTTTGTTCAGTCATAGAACAACTTGTATGGATGAATGATATCGTTTCATTGCTTGCCTAGAAGGCAGTGTTAGCATTTCAAGTATGAATGCTATTCTTAAGGTAAAATGTAGCCTCAAGCCTCATCAACCGGGAATGACTGAAAACCAGAGAAGATGCAGCAAGGTTAAGTGGGTCGCACCCATTAGGGTATGTTATCACCTTTCTAGATACCCTACATCTACATATTTATGGATTGGTTGTGCATGAGATCTCAAAAAGGGTTGCAAAGCAACCGGGGTGATGACATATTCGGTACTATCCAGTAAGGGATAGGCTGGTCTTGTGTTGGCAGGGATCGATAGGTTCGATCTCGGTACATTTTCTAGATGTGTACCACGATAAGTGGTACCCCAGTGCCTAGTCATTGTATGGAATCCATTCTCCAATAAGCACCGTACAGTTTTGATTGTGCGAAACTATGTTGAAATGTGAGATGCAAGCATTTCAGCTATTTTATAGTTTATTTTCTATAGACAATATTATAATATCAGATGATTTTGATATAAAAGGGTTTGGTTATCGTAAGGTAAAAACCCGTTGTATATGTGTGTGGTGTGGTCTTACGAGATACCTTTGTTTTTCAAAAAGATTTCTGAAAATAATTAAATTCAAAGTGAGTGTGTTTTCTCACGCTGGTTTTCCAGACTGGCTCGAGTCAGACCAAGTATTACAGATTCAGGTTAGGATGCTATGGAGCTCAGGAGATAAGCTGGAGGATTCTCAGGCGTATTCCATGTACTTGATTTTATTCCGCTATGTGTGTAGGCTGTATATTCAACACTTGTGAGGACTAGTAATTATAACTATCCAGATTGATTTGTTGATTGTTGTACTCTAATGATGGTATGTATAATAACAGTTAAAGTTCTTTTTGTACAAAGATATGTTATTATCTATTATATATCGTTCCGCTGCGACTGTGGGATTCTATGTTATTGTTTCTGTTTTCTTCTACCTCTTCCTTCTCTTTTCCCCTAACAATCAGGTTATCCGACATTCGATTTCTCGGCATGTAATATAGTGGACGTATTAGTATCAATTTTCGAGGGTCGAAAATCCCGGTCGTTACACCATCGATACAGTTGTTCCTTTTGTAATAACCAAAATTCATACACCACTAAACAGATAAGTCACACAATATAAAACACTTTTATAGCACTAACAAATACACACTAATATATATATATATATATATATATATAGACACACACACACAAACTCTATCTAGGGTGTCACTTACCCTATCTCTAATGAGTGTTCCCCACCACAGCCTAGGTGTTTGCTCAAACTAAGCGCTGATACCACTTATAAATTCTTGTATTAAAATACTTTTAAAAATATATACACACAAATCATTTCTACTCTTTTCAATACTTGAAAAATATCGATATACTTATCTCAACTGTACAAGTATACTCACCAAAACATTTCAATTTCAAACATAGAAAACCTTTCCATATATTTATATCAACAATATAAGTACATTCACAAAACGCTACATTTTCAATACTTAAACAATGTACCCATATACTTATCTCAACGGTATAAGTATACTAATAAAGATTCCATTTTTCAAACCATACTTATTTTGGGTTAAACAGATGATGTTTAAAACATCAATAAAAATAAACCCAAAACACTTTCCTTTTGATGTAAGTAAAATGGTCGAATGGAAATTAAACCATATATACTTACCACTCCTTCCCGATTTCAAACAGTACTATCCCTCGATTAACAATAAAATCGGACAAGTTAGAAAACTATCCTTGCCTCGATATACATTCTTAATTCTGAAGATAGAGACGAGTTTCCATACCATGGAATTTGTGTTAAGTATACAATGGAATATCTTCCATATACTTAATTTATCATTTATAAAACTCATTTTATAAATCCCCAAATTTATATGCAACTCTTTTTATAAAACTCCCACTTCATTTATAAACCCATTTTATAAATTTATAAATATAATTGCAAAAATTCCTTTTATAAAACAAAACTGCAAATATAAAACCAAACTCCAAATATAATTAAAAAACTCTTTCTATAACACGATCATTCCATATATTTAAAATAAATTCACAACTGTGATTTATTTCTCCAATTTATCAAATGTTAACATTTTCCCCTTTACTAAATACCATTTAAAAACCTATCCTTTTATTTGTAAAATACCGCTTATAAATCTCTCTTCAATTTATAAAATACCATTTATAAATCTATTCTTTTATTTCAACATTTTATATAAAATGTTTTTCAAACATTTACTTCCAAAATATTTCTAACTTCTTTTAAAAACAAAATCACTTTAAAATAAAAGATAAACCCTTTTTATTTGCTTTAAAATAAACTTTCATTATAGTAATAACTTTTTCTATAAAAATAGATACTTTTCCAAAATAATTTTAAACATTTACATATATACATATATTAGAAAAGAATAATAAAAGAAACTGAAGTAAAATAGAGAAGTAAAAAACTATTTTTGAATAAAATATCATAGAAAATCCAAAAAGGTCGGATTAAAAATCATATTTTCAAATCAAAACCATTCCCAGATAAACAGCAATTAACAATATTTTTCAAAATACTATAACAAGGCTAATAGTTACGATAGCACTTAACCAACACTATTACTACCTTTCCTCTAATAAGGTTCAACTTTTAACATATGTAGGTGTCACATCCAATATGGCCAAACAATCAAATTCCAACATTAACAATCTATATAACAGGTATATAACTGGAATAAAATCAACATCTATATTACTTGAATTAACAATCACAATGTCGAGAAATCCAGACTTCTCTACAAATTGTCGTGTATTTCAATTTAAATGTCATTCGCTTTTAAAAACGGATATTTCACCAAACCAACCAATAATTCATCCAAACACAAACAATAGATTTTATCTACTATATATCATACTGGTTATTTAAAAAGATGAGTTTAACTCACCAAAATTCCAACGGACGCTTTGGTGTTCCAGTTTGAACTAAAATCAAACGACGTTCGAATTTTGCCCAAAATTTAACTTGCTCCAAATTTGACCAAACCACTTCCATCATGAGCTATTGCCATTACGAGCGCAATGCAAAATTCTTGCCTTGATTGAACCTCGTATGAAATAGTTATGTATTTTATAAGTTTAAGATTAAATTAAATATAACTATATTCTTAACCACCACTTAATTGCCAATTTAAAATAGATATCCCTCTTCTTCCCCAAATAACTTCTTTCTACCATAACTTGTAGCCCAAAACACATCATGCCCCTCGTTCTCTCCTCGATCACCCCACTTCGGTCCACGAAATCACGCACTGACAGTTCCTACTCGCTCCTTGACCCTTGTTCTAGAAACTGGCGACCACGACAACCCAACCAATCCCCTCAACAAAAAGGCAACCGAACCCAACATACAATCACCTATGAGGTTGCAATTTGCCACCATCCATCGCACCATGCCAAAATCTCCACGTCGAAGCCCCTTCACACGATAAGAACAACGACCTCCTCGTTTTCACCTAACATCAACTGAAACATCATCAAATGCTAACCCTAGTCCAAAACTGCACACGTCTCCACTGTTGCTCAATAAAAAATGATGTCGCACTGCTTAAAAATGGGCACAGAATTGTAGATCGAGTCAATACGAGTTCAAATAATTTTTTTGCAATTTTTCGTTGAGTATTTCTCATGTTTTGGATTTTTGAAGATGGGTTTTTAGTTTTTTTCCTTTTACTAGTTACATGAAAATGAAGATAAAGAGAAGGAATGAATGAGTTAGAGTGTTGACTTGTATAATTAATAGATTATGTTTATTTTCAAATTTCTGATATGTCAGCGGATAGATTTTTGTTCGCATACAGCCACAAACGATAAAACAAAAATATGACATGACCTCAAAGCAATAATAATGTACACTAGTTATCTTATTCTGTAAAAATCCAAAAAAACCATCGTTTGCTGAAAAATCGTCAAACGATGATTTAAATATTTTCCAAATTAAAAATTATAGAAAAATCAAATAAATGAAACTGAAAATACATCACAAAAATCGAGTCGTTATATTAAAAATTAGTTTTCTTATTATCTATTATATTCAAATTAAATCTAAATATTTAAATAAATTAAATATTCCTATTTGAAACGTTAAAAATTTCCGGTCGTTACAATAGTGATACGATCGCATATGGAAACCAAGTCTCATATACTTATCACGTTTCCAACCTTCTCAACTTCCGTTATCCCTCGATCAAGAGTGAAGCCCAGCATGTCAGAGCACTATTGCTTTGACACCCTACTCGAATCATCATTCTTAACGCTCATAGATAGAAACAAGTCTACTTTGTTGGCTTTAGTGCTAAGTGCACGATTAAATACTTTGCATAAACAAGTAAACACACAAAACAGGATTAACACATACAACGAACGATCAAGTCACATAAACGACTTTTAATCCTTTTATAAAGATATAAACCTATATTTTAATATTCACTATTTACTATTCATATATTTACTATTCAATATTTACTATTTATGTATTTTACTATTTGCATATTTTACTTTCTTTAAAATATAATCAAATGGATTAAAAATAAATGTTACTAAAACATTGTTACTATAAACCCCTTCTCTTTTATAAATTAAACATTTAACTTTTTCTGTTTTTTTTTCCAAAAGATTCCGCACTTGTTATTATCTTTAAAAGTCTATTATTTAAAGTCCAAGCATATTCACAATCATTTAACGATATTTTTGCACTTAAAAATATAATTCAAGGGTTTTAAAAACGAATGTTACTAAACTATTGTTTACTAAAAACCCAAAACATTTCATACTTTAAATATTTATCTTTAAAAATCTCATTTAAAGATCTAATTACATTTATAAAGGTTTAAGGCAAGTGTTACTTAAACATTCACAACAAACCAAAACTGTTCACTTATAATTATCTTTAAAATATTTATTATTAAATATATAATTATATTCTTAAGTATAATTAATAAGAGTTAAAAACAAATGTTACTAAAACATCGTTTACTATAACCTAAAACCATTTTTATAAGTATCATTGATTTTAAGACATTCTTTTTAAAGACCACAACATATCCACACTTATTAATTAAGGTAATACACTTTTAATTGAACTTCTCACAATAAATAATTTTAACTTAAGTCTTGAAATCCAAACTTCCTTTACTACATTTATAAACACTAAAAATAACTTTTAAAACTTATGTATATTTACTAAAAACCTTTTTAAAATGATGTATATATTTATATGTATACTAATTTATTTGTACACTAATATAATTAATAAATTGTAAAACAATTTAAAAGATATTATATTATATAAGCTTTTTAATATTGTAACGACCCGGTATTTCGAACCATTCGCATCCGTACATGTCAGACTTGAATTGCTCAAAATAACATATTGTTAATTTATATTTGGCAAAACTCAGCCTATACAGTAAATAAATCAATCATAGAATCACAGACACGGAGTATTACAACAATAAGCAGAGGAATAGATAAATAGTAGTCCATGAAGCTAATATAAACATCAGAGTTTGAAACAAAATACAACATAATATCTCAAATACAATGTAGTCTCGAATACAAACAGAGGACAAGTCTGACAAACACAGGATAGCTGGAAGCTGAATAGATATAGATGGATCTCCAAGTGAAGCTCCAACTCCAAAGGTGAGTCTCAAATGCTGTGACACTCAGTCTGACCCAAGCATAAAGCAAAACACAAAACACAAAACACTTGAGTCATGATTAACATTCTTATATAGTAAATTCAACTCAAGTGAAATTTCAACTGAAATATAAGTAACTTAAAGGATGCTTGGGATTTCCATCCTCTAAGGATCCGTGAAACTATCTACTATGTAGTAATATATGCTATTATAATATGTCTATAGTAAAGTAAACTATTAAAGTAGCGTTAAGGCGTTACCCATATCCCCCTTAACACATTTTATATATTCCCATAGTCTATACAGTACCGTAATGCCCCCCGTAAACTGGAAGGCTATCAGAGGGCACTCCATAGGTATGGTACAAACCAAACTCGTAGAAGGCATGATAGGGCATGTGACAAGGCACTCGAGGCAATGCCAGGGTAGGTATACTGTTTGCATATTCGGACTGGTGGTAACGCATAGCAGCTACTACCGCCCACCTCGTGACATACTCCCAAATCAAAGGGTGCACCCAATCAAATCACAAAAGCAATAGAATGGTATCGAAGAAATGTGTCCGATCGGAGGAATGACCTCACTTAGCCCGGCGTGGCTCCTATTTTAGCCGCATCAAGCTGACTCATGGGAATCGGGGCTATGTAAATACCATATAGAATCGTCCCCAAACCATCCTACTTTATTTTGGAATCTCCACCACGTACACAGTTGTTAAAGTGGTTTTCGGCATTGACAGAGAGTATGACAATATCCAATCCCGGACTCTTTAACAACCAAACGCTTATTTCACACCGTGGTCATTTCATTTCAAATAGTTCATACTTCATATCAAAATATCATATTCTTTTCAAAACCATATCAAATTCGATATCATTATTCACTTTAAATAATATTCATTTTCAAAATCATAACATTTTCAAAGATTGTAACACTTTCGAAATCATAACACTTTCGAAATCATAACACTTTGAAATCATAACACTTTGAAATCGTAGCACTTCCGTAATCATAACAGTTTCCCCCTAAACAGTTTAGATGTTGAAAATAGTATATATATTAAAATAGTTATAAGTTAAAATAGTTTATATATATTAAAAATACTTTATATGATAAAAATAGTTTCCTCAAATTTCACAAATCGATTCAAATAATCTTAAATTCCAAAAATTCAATTTAAATCAATTCTAGTTTAACCATCTCAATTTAAAGTTCAAGAATTCAAGTTTAAATATTCAAACATTTACAATATAAATTTCATTTTTTTTCAACATTTTAACTTTAATTTTTATTCAATTTGGAAAATATTCCCTTAACCATTTTAATAACAATTTATTTAAATCCCAATTTATATATATAAATCAATATTAAATATTAAATCTCCATTTTATTTAAAATTGAGAATATTCGTTTAATCACTTTTTATCAAATCACGTTATAAATCATATTTTCCCCAAGACCTCAAAATCGATAAGTTCAAATAAATTATTATTTAAATTAAATTTTAAAATTCCAAGTCAACATTAATTTATCTTCCCAACCTTTATTATTAAAGCTATAAAATCTATTTTTCAAATAATAATAAAAATTTAAGTAAATACTTAAACACATTATATACTAATTTAAATTAAATTTTTATTTAATAAAATCTTATTATTAAATGTATATTTTATATTAAATATTTTTTTTATATATTTTAAAACAGTAAAATTATAAGTAAAATCTTAAAAAATTTATTTTCAAAACTAACTTATAAATTTAAAATTTCCAAAACATATAAATTTAAAAATCAAAATTTAGACATATATCAAAATATAACATTTATACATATTATAAATTAAAAAATTAATATTTATAAAACCCATATCTTTCCTTTCAAAGCTTTGGAAATCATTTTCAAAATATAGACCAATGGTGTCCGTATATAATTTTCTATCATATGGTCAAGAGATACAGATATTTATAATTTCAATCCGCAATTTAAATATTTACGGGTATATATCATTTCAACCCGCAATCCCAAAGTTTAAAATCAATGAAAATCGCTTGGGTTTATCATTTCAACCCATAACGATTTTCCCTTAATCTACAATATCGTTCGGGTATGTATCATTTCAACCCATAGGGATTTCTAATTAACAAGGAACTTGCAGAGTGAGAACAAATATGATAAAATAAAACATATCAATAACAGGCATATATCATCAGTGATAAATTAAATAAAATATATGCAGCAGGATATGGTGTCATATATCACAGGTGAACAATTGCAGATAATGGCATATCATATTTAACAATTAAACAACAAGCAATTTGAATTTAACAACATATTCTAATTGTCGTTTCAAGTGAAATCAAATTTGCTAACTATAAGAATGTTAATCGTGAGTGATTGCTCACCTTTCGAGGCTAGAGATATTTGACAATGAAATGGGTTACGAATCCAAGCACGAATTCCAAAACAAAGCAAGATGGACACGAATTCGATGAACAAAGATGATAAATTGGAAATCAAGAACCACAAATCAGCTTGATATAAGTGAAACGAAGAGTATATTATATTATTATTTTATTACTTTCTTTCGTAAAATCAATGTTTAATCAAAACACGTATTTTAAAGTAGGCTCTATATATATTTGAAAATTCAATATAATTTTTAAAATGCATACATAAAAATCAAAATCTATATATATTAAAATCAAATACACATATATATAATATAAAGTCTATAGGCATTTTGAAATCAAAATAACTATATATATATAATATATGATAAAACACATATATTGGCAGGCATATTAGTTCGAAAAATAATTCCACGCATAAAAATTACTATTATATAATTTCACCTTACTATTATATATAAGAAATTAGTCAAAGCTACTATGCAAACTTTTATATATAAAACTTACTTTATTACTTTACATACA
Organism: Allium fistulosum; assembly: GCA_030737815.1. Classification (NCBI taxonomy): domain Eukaryota; kingdom Viridiplantae; phylum Streptophyta; class Magnoliopsida; order Asparagales; family Amaryllidaceae; genus Allium; species Allium fistulosum. The sequence goes on from CM060902.1 coordinate 1,462,068,444, forward strand.
TACATACATACATACATATATATATATATATATATATATATAACAGCAGCAAATTTGTACTGGCCTAAAATTCACTTCATATAACTGAAATAATACTAATACATTATAAATAACAGAATCCGATATATAACAGATTATATATAATACTAATATAACTTATACAAACAGATAACCATATATTTATTTATATATATATATATATATGCTCAATATATTATATATATAATTTAAAACCAACCCATATTTTCAAGTTCAGTAACATACTTATTTACATAATATATATACTAGTTGTTACAAAATTTATTTTAAACTATTAACGTAAGTTTAAATAAATATTTACACATATTATACATATATTTTAAATACATTGAACAAATATTTTAAACACATATCTTTTTTTCCAAAATATATGTATGTTACATATATATATAAAACTGTAAAGTATAAAAAAAAGAAGACAAAGCAGCTTTTATATATTATCTACATAACCAAGATGCTGCTGCTAAGGTGATGAAGTAGAGGCTACAGTGGGAAGGACGTACGACTTCTAGCATAGAGGAGTAAAAATCACAGGAAAACTTTGCATATATTAAACTTATATATACATATATAACCAAATGAAATGTAGGGAAGCAAAAGAGGTGGATGGTCGGGCTTTAGGCAAACGATGGCAGGCTATGGGAAATGGGGTGGGGCTGTTGTTCGGGTGGTTACATGGTGCGGAGGGGGTTAGCAAAGGGTGGTCGGCTGTTGTGGTGGCAGGTGAAAGAACTTCGATTCAGGTGGTGGAAGCTTCCGGTGGCAAGGTGCCTTGGGTTGAGGAGTGACGTGGCGGGTGCGGACTGGTGGAAGCGTGGCGGGTATGGAGTGGTGGAAGTGGGTCTGGAAATGGGTCAGGAAGGAGAGAGTTCGGCAAGGACAGTGGAAAATAGGAGAGGTCGGTGGAGTGGAAGTAGGTGGAAGCAGTTCAAGGAATGGCGATGTTATACGTCTAGTATACCAAAACAGAGAATAATCAAATATAAACTCGTCGCACAAGTTTATAACTCAGATTTCCACTACACTGGAATTCTGTATTAATTATAATAACAATATAAATGTTGTAAATAAATTACAACAACAGCGTTATACTATTTTGAATAAATAGTATAACCAAAATAAAGGATAGAATGTAGAATTCTAACCTAAATATGTCTGAGGCTCGTCGTAACGATTTCCTTAAGAATTTTATTTCAAAATTCTCCCAAGATACAACAGACGAATTCTGCTTGAAATTGTAATGAGTATATCACTCTGTGATTTATTGTATAGAGCAGTAGAGAAAGAAGAAGAAATTAGAATTGGAATGGGATGAGAATGCGATCAGTATTCTCTCCTATTTATAATTTCGTTCGCACCCCTTCGAACAGTCGCGTCTGCCTGAAAGGTTGCACCCGTTTCCTTTCATTGCTACTGTTCATTTAACGTGCCGCACCCGTTCGCTACTGCCTATGTTCAGCCGCGTCTCTTCAGTCTGGCCGCACCTGTTCGCCTCTAACGGGTCGCACCCGCTTCTGTTCGCCCATGCTTCTTCAGTCAGGTTGCACCCGCTCGCCGTGTCCGCTTATGAACAGTCGTGTCTGTTCACATAGCCTGCAACTGTTAAAAAACCCGGCCCAGTTTTGCAGCAAAATTAGGATCATATTAGACCCAAACCCAAACCCGAGCCCGGCCCGGTTCGGTTCGGTTCGGTCGGACGGACGGCGGCGGCGCGCGCGCGTGTGTGGTGGAGATGCATGATCTCCCTCCTCACAACAAAGCATACATTTGGGTGCCCCTAGGCCCCAACATCTTCATTGCAAAGCCATATATAAACTAGTATGGCTTAGCAATTTTGGCGATGTGGGACTTTATGTATGTTTCATTCATTTTGTTCTTTAGGAATTCCAACAATCCCCCACATGAATGATATTATACATATCCCCCACACAAAGTGAAATATCACAGAGTACATATGGAATAATGCTTTATCGTGGATAAGTAGATATTTCACTTTGAACTTTCCCTAGTCAAAACTTATCGGATCTACTTGGCTAATCGGTGAATTATTCCATCTTGAACTGTCGGCCTTTATTGTATATCCAGACAATAAGCTTTACGAAGCATTGATTCCCTTCTCATCCAATCTCTTGGTTTTGTTCATTTTGGTCCTGAACATATGTTGGTTCTGCGAGTGTTTTAGAGAATAAAATCCTTTTAATATTCTCATAGAGCCGACCCAGCTCACACTTACATAGGTGATCGCAACCATTAAGAGTATCCTACATATACCCCACTTGTTATTTCCAAGATATGGTCATCATTAAAAAACATAGTTTTAACCTTTAAATACTTCTGTAGGCATGCATTTATATACGCAAATGCATTACGTCTTGAGTTATTCAGAACTGGTTTGCCTATTGATCCTAGTCTGTGGGATCTCCAGTCGCTAGGATAGGTTTCCGTAAAGATAACTCTTGGTGGTTTAGGCTTTTAAACCCATTCCCCTCGATGCACAGTCAATTTTCTCTCTGGATAAACCTTTAGTAAACGGATCCTCTAGGTTATCATTTGTCCTCACATAATCAATGGAAATAGTTCCATTAGAGAGTAATTGCCTAACTGTGTTATGGCGTCATCGAATATGTCGTGACTTTCCATTATACACAAAGTTGTGCGCTCTGCTTGGTTATCGCAGTGTATGCATATGGCCGGTACAGGTTTAGGCCAGAATGGAATATCTTCCAAAAAGTGACGAAGCCATTCTGCTTCTTCGCCTGCTTTATCTAAAGCGATGAACTCTGATTCCATAGTGGATCGAGCTATGCATGTTTGTTTGGTAGATTTCCATGACACTGCTGCCCCTGCTAGGGTAAATACATAACCACTTGTCGATTTTGATTCCTCTGAATCTGCAATCCAGTTTGCATCACTATATCCTTCTAAGACAGCAGGATATTTTCCATAATGTAAGGAATAGTTAGTGGTATTTTTTAAATATCCAAGCACTCTCATTAGTGCTTTCCAGTGTTCCTTTCCTGGATTGCTTGTATACCTGCTCAATCGACTTACTGCATAAGCTATATCTGGTCTTGTGCAATTCATGAGATACATGAGACATCCTATTACACGAGAGTATTCCAGTTGCATTACACTCTCATTAGTGTTTTTATGCAGTACTTCTGATGGATTAAAAGGTGTTCTCACTCCTTTAATTCCATAGTCTTGGAATTTTTCAATCACTTTGTCTACATAGTGTGACTGAGACAATTCAATTCCATTAGGAGTTCTTATTATTTTGATTCCCAAAATAACGTCTGCAACTCCTAAATCTTTCATATCGAAATTGTTAGTTAACATCTTCTTTATGGTCTCCATTACCTGAGTATTTGGACCAAATATTAACATATCGTCTACATATAAACAAATCATCACATATGATTGTCCAATTTGTTTATAATAAACACATTTATCGCATTCATTTATACGAAAACCATTTCTCATGATGACACTATCAAATTTTGCGTGCCATTGTTTTGGAGCTTGTTTTAGTCCGTATAATGATTTTACTAATCTACATACTTTGTTTTCATTTCCTTTGGAAATAAAACCTTCAGGTTGCTCCATGTAGATCTCCTCATCGAGATCTCCATTTAAGAATGCTGTCTTTACATCTATTTGATGAATTTCTAGTCCATAAATTGATGCAATTGCTATTTGCATTCTTATAGAGGTTATTCGTGTTACTGGCGAATATGTATCAAAGAAGTCTACTCCTTCTTTTTGACGATATCCTTTGGCTACTAATCTGGCTTTATACTTGTCGATAGAGTCATCTGCTTTCATTTTCTTCTTGAAAATCCATTTGCAGCCAATAGGTTTTATTCCTGGTGGAATATCAACAATTTCCCAAGTTTTATTACTTAGAATTGAATCAATCTCACTTTGGATTGCTTCTTTCCAACATGAAGATTCAGAAGATGACATTGCTTCCTTGTACGTTTGAGGTTCATGTTCTAACACATATGTGAAAAAATCCGAACCAAATGTCTTGGAAGTTCTAGCCCTTACGCTTCTTCTTGGTTCAACTTCCTCAATCTCATGATGAGGTTCATCTTCATGTGAATTGCTTGATTCTTCTCTTGTCCTTTTAGGGACATTATTCCCTTCATTCCTTTTGTGCGGAAACACGTCTTCAAAGAATGAGGCATCTCTAGATTCCATGATTGTATTTACATGAATATCAGCTATATCAGACTTGAATACCAAAAATCTATAGGCACTACTATTTTAGGCTGGCCCTAAATAGTAACAATCTACTGTTTTTGGTCCAAGTTTGACTTTCTTGGGAGGCGGAACTGGAACTTTTGCCAAGCACCCCCACACTTTGAGGTATTTAAAACTTGGTTTGTGTCCTTTCCATATCTCATATGGAATTGTTCCTGTTTTATTATGAGAGACTTTGTTTAATATGTGATTAGACATATTTAAGGCTTCCACCCACAAGTTCGTCGGTAGACCAGAGGTTAAAAGCATAGCGGTAATCATGTCTTTTAACGTTCTGTTCTTCCTCTCGGCTACACCATTTTGTTGTGGTGAATATGGAGCTGTTGTTTGATGAATTATACCATTTTCGGCACAGAACTGTTCAAATGGTGATTCATATTCTCCACCTCGATCAGATCTCAATATCTTGATCTTTTTATTTAACTGATTTTCTACCTCAGCCTTGTACTTTATAAACGATGTAATTGCTTCATCTTTACTGTTTAAAAGATATACATAGCAATATCGAGTATAATCATCAATAAACGTGATAAAGTACTTTTTCCCACCTCTTGTAGGTAATGATTTAAAATCACATAAATCTGTATGAACCAAACCTAGTGGTTCGGTGCTTCTATCAATAGATTGAAATGGTTTTTTAACCATTTTTGCTTCTACACATGTCTCACATTTGTAGTTCTTATCTACTTGGAATTTCGGAATTAATCCCAAGTTTGATAATATTTTCATTTTTCGGAAATTTATGTGTCCTATTCTATCATGCCATAGTAAAATTTCGTGCTCAAGCAAGTAAGAAACTTCAATTTTATTAATAGCACAATCAGAATACATAGTTTTATTGCCGATAACGACTACATTTGCCTTAAATAGGCCATCATATAAATATCCCCTTCCGATATACATTCCAGCTTTGGACATAACCATCTTGTCTGACTCGAACACCATTCCGAATCCTTTCTTTGATAATACTGCACCAGAGATGAGATTCTTGCGTATGTCTGGAACGTGGAGCACGTCATTCAACTTGACAGTTTTTCCTGAAGTAAACTTGAGGATTACTGTGCCACTTCCTTCGATCATAGATACTGCAGAATTACCCATATAGAGTTTTTCTTCATGATCGAATTTCTTGTATGTAGAAAACATGGATTTGTCAGAGCAGACATGACGAGTAGCGCCTGTGTCCACCCACCATTGGTTAGGATTCTGAACCATATTGCATTCAGATACAACTGCCGAGAAGTTGGACTCATCCACTTCCATGTTGTCTACTAAATTTGCCTCTTTGTTGCGGTCCTTTTTGAGTCTGCAATCTCTAGCGGCATGTCCAACCTTTCCACAAACCCAACATTCACCATTAAACTTTTTGGTTCGTTTGTTGTCTTTTGGTTTGTTGTCTTGAGCTTTCCTTTTCTTCTGGAAATTCTTCTTTTTGTTTTTGGTCTTTGAATCTTCAGCCACAAATGCCTCCTCGCTTTGTTTTGTAATTCCACGGTTATCTGCCTCAATTTTCAATCGGACTATGAGATCCTGTAAAGAGATTTCCTTCTTTTTATGCTTTAGATAATTGCGGTAATCTCTCCACGACGGTGGCAGTTTTCCCGTGATGGCTTCAACCAAAAACGATTCTCCAACCTTATGACCTTCTGCTTCGAGTTCATGAATAATGATTTGTAGTTCATGTAATTGAGCAGTCACCGGTTTGGAGTCAACCATCTTGTAGTCCATGAATTTTTCTACAATGAATTTCTTAAGACTGATATTCTGCGTCTTATACTTCGTGGCAAGTGCATTCCAGAGTGCTTTTGCTGTCTTTAGAGGTTGATATACTTTGTATAGCACCTTGTCGAGACAATTCAGAATATAGTTTCTGCATAGGAAATCGGAATGTTTCCATGTAGCAACATCTGCTTCCTTGCCTGGTGTTTCAATCGGTTCCTCCTCCTCGAGATACCGTTGCAGACCGAGTGTGGTGAGGTAAAATAACATCTGATTCTGCCATGTTAAAAAATCGTCACCATCTCCCTTGAACGGTTCAGGTCTGTTGTGAGTAGTAGTTTTTGAAAATTCTACTGTTGCCATCTCTGTTTTAGTAAGAAAACAGTAAAATTCTTAAGATGTTATTCGTCTAGTATACCAAAACAGAGAATAATCAAATATAAACTCGTCGCACAAGTTTATAACTCAGATTTCCACTACACTGGAATTCTGTATTAATTATAATAACAATATAAATGTTGTAAATAAATTACAACAACAGCGTTATACTATTTTGAATAAATAGTATAACCAAAATAAAGGATAGAATGTAGAATTCTAACTGAAATATGTCCGAGGCTCGTCGTAACGATTTCCTTAAGAATTTTATTTCAAAATTCTCCCAAGATACAACAAACGAATTCTGCTTGAAATTGTAATGAGTATATCACTCTGTGATTTATTGTATAGAGCAGTAGAGAAAGAAGAAGAAATTAGAATTGGAATGGGATGAGAATGTGATCAGTATTCTCTCCTATTTATAATTTCGTCCGCACCCCTTCGAACAGTCGCGTCTGCCTGAAAGGTTGCACCCGTTTCCTTTCATTGCTGCTGTTCGTTTAACGGGCCGCACCCGTTCGCTACTGCCTATGTTCGGCCGCGTCTCTTCAGTCTGGCCGCACCTGTTCGCCTCTAACGGGTCGCACCCGCTTCTGTTCGCCCATGCTTCTTCAGTCAGGTTGCACCCGCTCTCCGCGTCCGCTTATGAACAGTCGTGTCTGTTCACATAGCCTGCAACTGTTAAAAAACCCGGCCCAGTTTTGCAGCAAAATTAGGATCAAATTAGACCCAAACCCAAACCCGAGTCCGGCCCGGTTCGGTTCGGTTCGGTCGGACGGACGGCGGCGGTGCGCGCGCGTGTGTGGTGGAGATGCATGATCTCCCTCCTCACAACAAAGCATACATTTGGGTGCCCCTAGGCCCCAACATCTTCATTGCAAAGCCATATATAAACTAGTATGGCTTAGCAATTTTGGCGATGTGAGACTTTATGTATGTTTCATTCATTTTGTTCTTTAGGAATTCCAACAGGCGAGCAAGGTGATGGCCATGGCTTCAATTAAAGGATGCGTAGCTATGATACGTGGGCTGCGGGCAATTTCTCAAAGCAAAGTAAATTAAGTCCCGAAGCAAAATGGAAGCAAGCTCGGGTTTTCAAAGGGGAGAGGACGAACTAAACCCAGAGAAAATATGAATGCAAGCTTATTTAATATCTCAATTATATATTTTCTTTCTTTCTTCAGGCTAGAACAAAGAAACAAAAGCTAGACCCCAAATCAAGAAGGCAAGGTGGAAGATAAGCAGGTTTTCTTAGATCTCAATTCGTATAGCTGTTATATAAACGAATAGGTATACTTTATATATTAATTATTATTATAAAATCGTTCGAAGTGACCAGAGAATGAACAGCTAAAAGCTAAAAGAAAAGTCACCCAATATATACCATAATGACATAGCAACGGTCAGAGGCTTAGATTCCGGGAAAGTTATTAAAGCAATTATTTGATTCCTTGGGCTGCACGTTTAAATTTTGAAAAGGCATGGTAAGTTAAAAGTCACAATTTATGGTACCGTTTCAAGAACTGTTCAATCATTTCATCGCGCATCGGACCTCAAAATACAAAAATAAATATACTGCGGAGATTGGCATAATGAGGTGAACAGAATGGTACACGGATATCAGTGGAAAAAAAATCAAATTATAAAACTCGAATTTTCCGCTATAGAAAATGCTGCTAAAATGCAGAAAATAAGATAAACGGAGCTAGAGAAGTCCAAATTTGATGAAACGAAAGATGACGTCTTGCTTAGAAAATATTAAAAAAATTCTTATATAAAAATATTCAGATTTCAAAAATATTTTATTTTCATCCAATTAACTGATTTTAAATTGAAAATTGGAAAATTACACAACAGAACTAACTTTCATATTTTCCAATGAAAATCTATCATTCGCTATGTTTAAATAGACGCATTACAAATCTCAAATTTTCATTTCCAAATTCAACTATTTAAATTTGCTCAAAATTCAGTTAATTCGTCATTGAAACCATTAAAATTTACGGGTCGTTACAAATACTTTAATAAACTCTTTAACTACTTTTCTAAAAATTATATTATATTAATAAATATTTTATAGTTTAAACCCCTTTACTTTAAAAATTCATAAATAATTATTTAAAATATATTTAAACTTTGATATTTTTCCTATAGTAAATACAGTTATAGTATATATTAAAAATATAAAGAAGCCCGTAGGATGTCTATCAAAGTTGACTTTAAAAATCGTCGGACATAGGGCATTTTCAAAGTGCATCCATACTGACCTTTTCACTTCTAACTTTCACAATCTTCATTAGCAATTTCTATAACTTTCCTAACCAATTCCTTTATTTCAAACATACCAAAACATATGTAAGGAACAACCAAATATATACTTTCACAATATATTCACAATTTAACCAATTTAATATATGTTAAATACAAGGGATTTCAAAGTTAGTTTATAGCGACTATTTCACTTCAACCATTTACAACACACTTCAACTTTTCATAGAACAATATCAAACATGTAAACAATAAGTCCTGGCCATATTACATATTTTAGAGGGTTATAAGAGAGATTATACTACATATAATGTTATCACTTGCTTTCCAAAGAAAGGAGGGGTCCAAAAGTAATAATTTGCATTGTTATCTATTTTAACTTATATTTTCAACAACAAATACACACACAACATATACGAATTAAATGATGCATTAACTCGCCCAAGCCTAGGCCAAACCAAGATGTAGATAATCTCACTACGAGTGCAACAGTGATGATGGCGCCTCGATTGGACCTCATATGCAAAAGATACGAATTTCATAAGAATTTGAGTTATAAACTTTAATCTATTAACTTAATAAACCAATTTATACCTTAATCGCCTTAATAATCCCTTCTTCCCAATTCATGCATTCCTGTACATGCACATGGATACACCTGCCACAGCCATGCACTTCCCCCATCGATTTCTCCTCCGTTTCTCAACGATTCGACGAACGAACTTTGCCATCGCGTCACACTTCACACCTACTTCGCAATGCACATCAACTGTAACGACCCATATTTTTACGGATCGAAACATCGTAAAACTATTGTCATTAGGTCGTAATGTTGTTAAGTCGTCTAGGGTTTAAGTCGTTCGAAGCTTAAGTCGAGTAGAAATTAGATCATGAGCGACTTAAGAGAATGGAGCGACTTAAGGAATTGACCGACTTAAGAGGGATAGGCGACCTAAGGAAGTTGAAGTTGGCGACCTAAGGATTCTGGGGTTAGGTCGTATGATGGCTTAGGTCGAGTGAACGACTTAAGGAGTATAGCGACTTATAGGATTCAGACTTAAGAGTTTTGGCGAATTAACAACCTAAGGGGTAGGTCGGCGACGACTTAAGGAAGTTAGGTCGTGAGCGACTTAGGAGCATGTCTGGGTTAGGTCGTAAGATCTATTAAGCCTTAAGTCGGAGACAGTTGAGTCGTTGAGTCGCTGTAGCATGAGTAGTAGGTCGTAGACAACCTATGATAGTACTGGGTATAGTTAGGTCATGGATGCGCATTGTTTTAGGTCGCTGGGTCGTGAGCGACCTAGGAGTTAAGTGTTAGGTCGTTTGAGCGACTTAAGGATTTTAGGTCGTAAGTTGTTAGGTCGTGAAGCGATAAGTGGTAGGTCGCTTATAGGTGTTAAGTCGTAGACCACTTAGGTGTTGGTCGAAAACTCTGTGTTGGAGTTAAGTCATGAGTCGCGCACATGGGTTAAGTCGTAGGTCGAAAGTGTTAACTCGGCATGTGTTAAGTCGCGCATGGGTTAGGTCGCGCCTGCGTTAGGTCGGAGACCCTGTTAAGTCGTGTGGGTTTTTAGGTCGGCAAGGCTGTTAAGTCGTGTGGGTTTGTTAGGTCGAGCGGTCTTTAGGTCGTGGACGACCTAAAAGTGGACGACCTAAGGGTTTTTCAGCCTATAAATAGGAAGGTTTTTTCTCACTTTTTGGGATCCGGATTTCGAAGCGACGAAGTGCTGCCATTTTGAGAGCTCGACTTCTACACTTCTTCACTTCATTTCTCCACTCTAATCTAGTGATTCCTTCCATCTAAATCAAAGATCAAGTTGAAGATTCAAGAGCTTATCTACATCCATCGAAGATAGATTTCATCGTTTGAAGCAGATTCGTGATAGATCGAGCTAGATCCTTCACTGTCCAGATCTGAAGCGTGTTGATTTGGGGTTGTTTAGGTGATTTGGTGAGTGGTGATTATCTCTCACACGGATCTAAAGGAGTATATCGGATCGTTGGCTTGATTTGGTGTTAAAATAGTGATTTCCATGCATTTTCCTAATCCTAAGTATAGATCCATATAGATCCATTGTCCATGATGATTTGACAACCATTTTATTAAGTGTTAACCTATGCAAGTTCATTCATCAAGATTATAGAGATATTGTTCATGTTTTCATGCTTGTTAGACTTTTGACTCTTTAATTACGAAATTGCCATTATTGTTATAATTGCCTATTTAGATCACATTTGAATGCTTGATTACTTGGATTAATGTTTGACTTGATTGATTGCTATGAATTAGATGATTGATGATTTGATTTAGACCGAAGATGATTCGAAAGCTAAGGGAAAGGCTCTTGAATTGGAAAAGCTGCTCGTGGCATATGTAGCGGATGATGAAGCTCATATGGATAGATTTGATGATGATGTTGAGATGGAGCTTTGCTATGATGATGATGAGGCGAAGCATGATATGAGATAGTCTTGGTCTAATCCAGACGGGATCATTAAAACCATGTTGATAACTCGGTGATATGGTTCGACTTAGAGGATAATGGTTTGCTCGAGATGCGCTTGAGCTAGTATGGAAATAGTCGTCGAGGAGGATGACTAGAAGGATGAGATCTCATCGTTTTTGAAGGTTCTAGCATGCTCAAAGCAAGAGTACGTTGGGCAGATTCGATAGTCCCTGAAGGCTACTGATTGGTAGTCAAGTACTCTGGCAGATTCGATAGTCCTAGGCACGGGTCACGATGACGTGCGGAGTTATGTCTAGAACCGGGGGTTTCCATTAGCCCTTGACGGACGGATGAAAATATGAGCCGGTCATTCAATTAACGATGATATCGAAGCAATGATAACAATGATAGCCAGAGTCATGGATGTTTGGTTGTATCGTCATTCGGTCTCAAGAGCGGTATTTTCTGGGTGCTTATCTGATCTTGGTTTAGGCCTTGGGGGTTTGTACTTGGAAAACATCGCCCTTGACTCGAGTGATAATTGCTTTACTTTACATTGTATGCTTTGCTATGTTTGCTTTTGCTTAGTGTGTGTCTGGGGGCTATCACTGTAGAAAGAGGTGGAGTGGGAGGGTTGTATTCCTATTCCTTTTCCTTATGCTCTTTTGGTATGTTGTTAGTTAATTTACTGCTCACTAAGACCGTTGTCTGACTCAAGGCTTTATGTTTTAACCCTTATTGCCTTGGGCTGTTCGTCCATTTTGGGACGGGCAGACTAGGTAGCAGGTGACAGGTGTTGATCTTGCTTCCCACGGTGCTGATATCGAAGACGAGCTGGAGGGTTGCATATTATTTTCTTATTATATGTACTGGATGTTCCGCTGTTTGTAAATTCTCTGAGTGTTATGTAGTGAGGCTTGATGTATAGACTATTCAGATGTTTGTATTCATCTATTATGAAGTTTTATTGATGAGATTCTATTCTGTGAATCTTCACTATATATATGTTCTATTGTATTTTGTCCATGCGCTGTGAGTATTACGATAGATTCTGTTATTTTAATTTACCTTGGCAATCGTCCATGATCGCCTGGCACACTTTACAGCGCACTATCTCTAGGTTCAGTGCAGGGTTCATGGGCGGTCGTCACATTTGGTATCAGAGCGAGGTTGATCGATTTTACCCAACGCTCGCTGACGTAACTACGTATGAGAGACGTAATTGTATTTTGATGGATGATTACTATATATAATATAGTAGCTTAGTAGAGTTTGAGTCCTTTATGCAGTTGTTTCTCTAGGTGGGCTAATCATTCCTTTTTATAGATATTGAGAATGAGTCGAAGAGGGAGACCAGTTGCTAGGGAAGGCCGTGCTACTGAAGGAGCTGCTGATTATGCTGCTATGTTCGAAGCTATGATGACTTCGATCATGAGAAGGATGTCAGCTCCGGGGCCATCGGTGGATGTTGGAGTTCAAGTTCAAACTCCAAGACCGGTGGATTTTGCTAAGCTGTGTAAGGACTACACTGCTCTTGGAGGAAAGGTTTTCTTGGGAACAGAATCAACTATTGAGGTCCAAAGATGGATAGATGCTTGTAGAAGGATTTTTGGTGATTTGGGAATTGAGGATGCAACTAAGAGGAAGTTGGCATCAAGACAGCTTCAAGGGAGAGCTTCTGATTGGTGGAACTCTATCACCATCAATACTCCGGAGGAAGAGATTACTTGGGAGCAATTCCAAACCAGATTTGAAGCTAAGTTCATTTCTACAGCTCAGAAGTCTGTTCTGTTCAAGAAGTTTGTGGAGCTCAAGCAGGGAGGAAGACCAGTTCTTGAGTATGTTTCTGAGTTTGAAGCTTTGTCCAAGTATGCCCGGTCGTATATCGAATCTTCATATCAGAAGAATGAGAAGTTTGTGACAGGCTTAGACAGTTATCTTGGGAGGCAGTTGGTGGATCATTTGGATGATTCATTTGAGAAGCTTTTGGAGAAAGCTCTCAGGCATGAGATTCTGTTTCCTAAGGAAGGATCTGTTGTTGCTGTGACCAGGGGAGAGTCTAAACCACAGCAGGGTGGAAACAAGAAGAGGAAGCAGCAGCAGCAGAAGGGTAAGGATGGCCAGAAGAAGCCGAAAGGCGAAGTGACCTGCTACAATTGTCAGCAGAAGGGCCATTTCTCTAGGGATTGTAAGAATCCGAAGGTGCCGGTGAAGTGCCATAACTGTGATAAGCTGGGGCATGTTAAGAGGAATTGTCCAGAACCGCGGAAGGACAAGCAGATTGTGCAAGCTTATGCTTTGGGAGCTGTTCCATCGTCTTCGAAAGCTCCTACCGCTGAAGAGAAGGGAAAGAGTGTGGTGGTTCAAGGTACTCTCTCTATATGTGGTGTTCCAGTTAGAGTGTTATTTGATACAGGGGCATCGCATTCGTTTGTTTGTAGTGAACTTGTAGGTCGGTTGGGTTTGGAACCGGATATCGTTGATAGACCATTGTTTGTGACTAATCCAGTTGGGGGTTCGTCTTGTTTGTGTATGTTATGCCGTGGTCTGATTGTATCGAGTCATGGTTGCTCTTTTTTTTGTGATTGTTTTGTTTTGAACTTTGCGGGGTTCAGAATTATTTTGGGTATGGACTGGCTTAGGAAGTATGCGGCAAAGGTTGATTGTGATAGGTTGGAGGTGACAGTCGAGAATGTGGAGGGGCGAAAGATTGTGATACGATGTAAGCATGAAGAAGGTGTCTTCATGAGCTTCATGTATGCGCTGGTTGTTCCACGGGATGGACTGTCATCTGTGCCAATCGCTAATGGATTTGAGGATGTCTTTGACGAGGTCAAAGGGTTACCGCCGCATAGAGAGATCGAGTTTCGTATAGATCTAGTTGAAGGAGCCAGACCTGTTGTGATGCCTCTTAGGCGGATGGCACCTAGGGAACAGCAGGAGTTGAGGGTGCAGGTTGATGACCTTTTAAAGAAAGGATTCATTCGGCGTAGTGTGTCCGAATGGGGTGCACCAGTTGTGTTTGCAACCAAGGCAGATGGATCGTTGAGATTGTGTGTGGATTATCGTGAGCTGAATAAGGTGACTAAGAAGAACAAGTATCCATTGCCGAGAATAGATGACTTGTTCGATCAGCTTCACGAAGCGAAGGTGTTTTCTCAGATGGATTTGGCAACGGGATTTCACCAGTTGAGAGTGGCTAAGGATAGTGTGCCGAAGACTACTTTTAGGACACCATCCGGTTTCTTTGAGTGGCTGGTAATGCCGTTTGGATTGACTAACGCGCCAGCATATTTTGTGGATCTTATGAATAGAGTGTTCAGAGATCAGTTGAACAAGTTCGTGCTAGTGTTCGTGGATGATATTTTGATTTATTCCAGAACTGAAGAAGAGCACAAGACGCACTTGCGTATTGTTTTGGAAATCTTACGGAAACATCAACTGAAGGCTAAGTTTTCGAAGTGTCACTTCTGGAAGAGTGAAGTGAGGTTCTTAGGTCATGTTATCTCTGGAAATGGGATAGCGGTTGATCCCGCTAAGGTGGCAGCAATCCAGGATTGGGTTAGACCTAAGAATGCATCAGATGTGAGAAGTTTTCTTGGATTAGCAGGATATTATCGACGGTTTATCAAAGACTTCTCCAAGGTAGCTTCACCGTTAACAGGATTGACAAAGAAGAACCTAGTGTTCAAATAGGATGATAAGTGTGAGCAAGCTTTCAGAATCCTGAAAGAGCGATTGACAAGTGCTCCTGTTTTGACCATTCCAAGTGGGAATGATGAGATGGTGGTTTACACCGACGCATGTGGTACTGGACTTGGAGCAGTGCTGATGCAGAGGGATAAAGTTGTTGCGTATGCAAGTCGACAACTGAAGCCGCATGAAAGGAATTACCCGACTCATGATTTGGAGTTGGCGGCAATTGTATTTGATCTGAAGATGTGGAGACATTATCTATTGGGAGTTCGATTCGAGTTGTTTACAGATCATAAGTCGTTGAAGTATCTTTTCTCCCAGAAAGATTTGAATCTTCGGCAGCAACGGTGGCTAGAGTTTTTGGCATCATATGATTTCGGTATAGCTTATACTCCGGGAAAAGGTAATGCAGTGGCAGATGCGTTAAGTCGAAGACATGCAGGATTGGGAGCCATGTTTTCAGAATGGAAGAATCTCGAGTATTTAGCTGGATTTGACTTCAGGACCAGATGTAGATTGGAACCTGAGATGTTGGCAAACTTATCGATAAGACCCACTCTTGTGGAAAGGATTGGCGAGAGCCAAAAGCGAGACGAAAAGCTTGTCAAGATTATCCGTGATTTGGAGTCTGGATTGGACCCAGAAAAGGACAAAGGATTCGAGGTCGATCGAGAGGGTTGGCTTCGAAAGCAAGCACGACTAGTTGTTCCCGATATAGATGAATTGAGGAGTGAAGTTCTGAAGGAAAGTCATCACTCGAAGTTGACCATTCATCCAGGTGAAAATAAGATGTATCAGGATATGAAGAGAACCTATTACTGTGAAGGTATGAAGAAGGATGTTGGAAATTTTATTTCCAAGTGCATGAACTGCCAGTTGGTAAAAGCCGAATAGAAGAAGCCAAGTGGATTGCTTCAGCCATTAGAAGTTCCTACATGGAAGTGGGAGCAAATATCGATGGATTTTATTGATGGACTACCTAGAACAAGAACGGGAAATGAAGGGATTTGGGTCATCGTAGATCGTTTGACTAAGAGTGCAAGATTCATTCCTGTTCGATCGACTAGGACTGCATCGAAGTTGGCAGAGTTGTATGTTAAGTGGATAGTTCGATTCCATGGTATTCCGAGGAGTATAGTGAGCGATCGAGATCCATTGTTCACTAGTGGATTTTGGAAGAGTTTCCAGGAAGTTTTGGGAACCGAGTTATGTTTGAGTACAGCTTATCATCCTCAAACAGATGGTCAGACCGAGAGAGTCAACCGAGTTTTGGAAGATCTTCTTAGAGCTTGTGTTATGGATTTCGGAGGATCATGGGAAGATCACCTTCATTTGGTGGAATTTTCATACAATAACAGTTACCAGTCAAGCATTGGTATGGCACCGTATGAGGCATTGTATGAAAGACCGTGTAACTCTCCGACATGTTGGTTAGAGACCGGAGAAAAGCTGATGCTTGGGCCAGAGATGATTCGTCAGACTTCAGATTGTATAGAGATCATTCGGCAACGAGTGAAGGCAGCCCAAGACCGACAGAAAAGTTATGCCGATAAGCGTCGAAAGGATTTGGAATTCGACGTAGGTGATATGGTTTTTGTGAAGATTTCTCCATTGAAGAATGTTATTCGATCATGAAGAAAGGAAAATTGACTCCGAGATTTGTTGGACCATTCCCGATCATCGAACGAATTGGAAAGGTCGCCTATAGATTGGAGCTACCGGAGAAGATGTCGGGTGTGCACAATGTTTTTCATGTATCGTATCTACGGAAGTATGTGCACGACTCGAATACAGTGATTTCTGCTGATAGCTGTGAAGATTTCGAAGTTGATCCAGTCAATAAGAGACCTCGTAAGCCGCTTCGTGTTATGGAAACCGACACGAAACAGCTTAGGAGGAAGGTAGTTAAGTTGCTCAAGATACAATGGAGTGATGATGATAACGACTGTACGTGGGAGGTGGAAGAGAGGATGAAGGGAGCTCATCCTGAACTCTTCATGGTATGGCCCTAAGGTGTCGTGTCATCTAACGACATTGTAACTTGTTCTAAGCTTTAGAATTCTGCATGCTAAGCTAGAATTGGATGCATGGTTTGTTGATTGCTATGGATGGTAGGCGTACAGAATAGTCTTTGATTGCTCTTGTTTGTTTGGAATTTCGGGGTCAAAATTCCTAAGGAGGAGAGAATGTAACGACCCGTATTTTTATGGATCGAAACATCGCAAAACTATTGTCATTAGGTCGTAATGTTGTTAAGTCGTCTAGGGTTTAAGTCGTTCGAAGCTTAAGTCGAGTAGAAATTAGATCGTGAGCGACTTAAGAGAATGGAGCGACTTAAGGAATTGACCGACTTAAGAGGGATAGGCGACCTAAGGAA
The DNA here is from genome assembly GCA_030737815.1 of Allium fistulosum. Classification (NCBI taxonomy): domain Eukaryota; kingdom Viridiplantae; phylum Streptophyta; class Magnoliopsida; order Asparagales; family Amaryllidaceae; genus Allium; species Allium fistulosum. The sequence continues at coordinate 1,462,085,634 of CM060902.1, forward strand.
GTTGAAGTTGGCGACCTAAGGATTCTGGGGTTAGGTCGTATGATGGCTTAGGTCGAGTGAACGACTTAAGGAGTATAGCGACTTATAGGATTCAGACTTAAGAGTTTTGGCGAATTAACAACCTAAGGGGTAGGTCGGCGACGACTTAAGGAAGTTAGGTCGTGAGCGACATAGGAGCGTGATAAGTCGTGAGCGACTTAGGAGCGTGTCAGGGTTAGGTCGTAAGATCTATTAAGCCTTAAGTCGGAGACAGTTCAGTCGTTGAGTCGCTGTAGCATGAGTAGTAGGTCGTAGACGACCTATGATAGTACTGGGTATAGTTAGGTCATGGATGCGCATTGTTTTAGGTCGCTGGGTCGTGAGCGACCTAGGAGTTAAGTGTTAGGTCGTTTGAGCGACTTAAGGATTTTAGGTCGTGAAGCGATAGGTCGTAGGTCGCTTATAGGTGTTAAGTCGTAGACGACTTAGGTGTTGGTCGAAAACTCTGTGTTGGAGTTAAGTCATGAGTCGTGCACATGGGTTAAGTCGTAGGTCGAAAGTGTTAACTCGGCATGTGTTAAGTCGCGCATGGGTTAGGTCGCGCCTGCGTTAGGTCGGAGACCCTGTTAAGTCGTGTGGGTTTTTAGGTCGGCAAGGCTGTTAAGTCGTGTGGGTTTGTTAGGTTGAGGGGTCTTTAGGTCGTGGACGACCTAAAAGTGGACGACCTAAGGGTTTTTCAGCCTATAAATAGGAAGGTTTTTTCTCACTTTTTAGGATCCGGATTTCGAAGCGACGAAGTGCTGCCATTTTAAGAGCTCGACTTCTACACTTCTTCACTTCATTTCTCCACTCTAATCTAGTGATTCCTTCCATCCAAATCGAAGATCAAGTTGAAGATTCAAGAGCTTATCTACATCCATCGAAGATAGATTTCATCGTTTGAAGCAGATTCGTGATAGATCGAGCTAGATCCTTTGCTGTCTAGATCTGAAGCGTGTTGATTTGGGGTTGTTTAGTTGATTTGGTGAGTGGTGATTATCTCTCACACGGATCTAAAGGAGTATATCGGATCGTTGGCTTGATTTGGTGTTAAAATAGTGATTTCCATGCATTTTCCTAATCCTAAGTATAGATCCATATAGATCCATTGTTCATGATGATTTGACAACCATTTTACTAAGTGTTAACCTATGCAAGTTCATTCATCAAGATTATAGAGATATTGTTCATGTTTTCATGCTTGTTAGACTTTTGACTCTTTAATTACGAAATTGCCATTATTGTTATAATTGCCTATTTAGATCACATTTGAATGCTTGATTACTTGGATTAATGTTTGACTTGATTGATTGCTATGAATTAGATGATTGATGATTTGATTTAGACCGAAGATGATTCAAAAGCTAAGGGAAAGGCTCTTGAATTGGAAAAGCTGCTCGTGGCATATGTAGCGGATGATGAAGCTCATATGGATATATTTGATGATGATGTTGAGATGGAGCTTTGCTATGATGATGATGAGGCGAAGTATGATATGAGATAGTCTTGGTCTAATCCAGACGGGATCATTCCAAGCATGTTGATAACTCGGTGATATGGTTCGAGTTAGAGGATAATGGTTTGCTCGAGATGCGCTTGAGCTAGTATGGAAATAGTCATCGAGGAGGATGACTAGAAGGCTGAGATCCCATCGTTGTTGAAGGTTCTAGCATGCTCAAAGCAAGAGTACGTTGGGCAGATTCGATAGTCCCTGAAGGCTACTGATTGGTAGTCAAGTACTCTGGGCAGATTCGATAGTCCTAGTCACGGGTCACGATGACGTGCGGAGTTATGTCTAGAACCGGGGGTTTCCATTAGCCCTTGACGGAAGGATGAAAGAATGAGCCGGTCATTCAATTAACGATGATTTTGAAGCAATGATAACAGTGATAGCCAGAGTCATGGATGTTTGGTTGTATCGTCATTTGGTCTCAAGAGCGGTATTTTCTGGGTGCTTATCTGATCTTGGTTTAGGCCTTGGGGGTTTGTACTTGGAAAACATCGCCCTTGACTCGAGTGATAATTGCTTTACTTTACATTGTATGCTTTGCTATGTTTGCTTCTGCTTAGTGTGTGTCTGGGGGCTATCACTGTAGAAAGAGGTGGAGTGGGAGGGTTGTATTCCTATTCCTTTTCCTTATGCTCTTTTGGTATGTTGTTAGTTAATTTACTGCTCACTAAGACTGTTGTCTGACTCAAGGCTTTATGTTTTAACCCTTATTGCCTTGGGCTGTTCGTCCATTTTGGGATGGGCAGACTAGGTAGCAGGTGACAGGTGCTGATCTTGCTTCCCACGGTGCTGATATCGAAGACGAGCTAGAGGGTTGCATATTATTTTCTTATTATATGTACTGGATGTTCCGCTGTTAGTAAATTCTCTGAGTGTTATGTAGTGAGGCTTGATGTATAGACTATTCAGATGTTTGTATTCATCTATTATGAAGTTTTATTGATGAGATTCTATTCTGTGAAGCTTCACTATATATATGTTCTATTGTATTTTGTCCATGCGCTGTGAGTATTACGATAGATTCTGTTGTTTTAATTTACCTTGGCAATCGTCCATGGTCGCCTGGCACACTTTACAGCGCACTATCTCTAGGTTCAGTGCAGGGGTCATGGGTGGTCGTCACATCAACTTATCAAGCTTGGCTACCCTATTTGAAATGCGACTTGCTATGTAAAGACCCACCTTTTTTATCATCGAAAGTCGACACTGAACACTATCACTGTATTCAAATGTCGAACATCCAATCGACAAATGGGCAGATTATTAGGGTAAATAAAAAAAGAACAGAGAACAAAGAAAATTAGAATGTCACAGTTGACAACATATAATATAACAAGGACAGTAAAAACTGCCAGTCTAGAATACAGAGTATATCAAAGTTAAAAACAAACCTTATCAGCAGGACAATTATAAAATCCTGACCTTACAGTTGCTGATACAGATACTATATAATGCATTGAAAAACAAAACACTACAATATTTGAACCTCCAACTCCTCCCTAAGATCTCCATAACAACAAAGAAAACCTAGGAAAATACTCGTTCTGACCCGAGCATTATAATAAAATAACACCCGGATTGATCTTAAAATACCAGCATGAGATAACTCAAATAATGTGGAACATATAGAAGTTCTGTGAGACCACGCCGCTAATGCGGAACATGTTTTTACCTCATAAGAATAACACCCATACGGACAAGAGTATAGATAAACAACAGGAAAGAAATCCACATAAGAATGGGCATAAATAGTATTAAAAACCAAAATTAAAAGAATGAAAATAATCCGAGCCAAATCTGGACAAAATAGATAAAATAAGACAATAGTCCAAACTTGATAGAATGGACAAAATAAGGCAATAGTCCAAAATTAATAGAATGGACAAAACCTAATAATTAAACACCGCAAAGAGCGGTTGACTCTTCCCATTGCAATCAAAGAAAAACAGATTCAAAGGTTCAAATCAAATAAGGAAAGGAAAATTTCCAACAAATGACTAGAAGGATGCATCCCCCTTAAAAGAAGTATACCTGTAGAAATATACTTGAAAACCCCGGAAACTCCAAGCCAAACCCGGCCAAACCTTATCGAGTATCCGAATATTTCACATCTAAATCTTAACCATTTTAAGGTGACGGTACACCAAAATCTTGATTAGATGTGAAAATACCCTAATGAGAGCAACCCCACATAACTTGGCCCTCAAAAACACGTGCTTTGGTTTAGCCATTTCCGACAAAGGATAACAAAGCTCAAAGAGCAGGAAATCGTTTTTAAGATGATGATAAACCATGAAGAAAGCCGGATCTGATAATTAATAAATCAACTATCAGGGATAATTAACATGATCGTATATGGAATTAAATATCATATATCTAACACTACTCGTCGATTCCAAACAAGTGTTATCCCTCATTGAAAATGAAGCCAAGCAAGTTGAGGTAGTGTTACCTCTAGGCATCGCTTTGACGACATTTTTAACCTTCAAGATAGAAATGAGTCCAAGCCTCAACGTTTAGCGTTAAAAGTATGACTAAATCCTTTCTATATAAGCAATATCGATTACGGAACTACTTTTCCATAACCGAAATAAACTTAACTTGAGCTTGATTTCCATATTTCAATATTGGTAAAAACACTTTGGAAATACTCTTTTTAAAAATATTCTTTTAAAAGACAAACTTATAATACTAAGTGTATTAAAACAAGGGTAAAAAACAAAAGTCATTAAAACATTGTTTACTATAAACCCAAGCAATCTACACGTAGCTTTATTTATAAATAATTACTTTTAAAAGATTTTCTCATTTTAAAACCATCATTTGTAAGAAATATTAATTATCCTAAAAGATACTTAATAAAAATTATAATCTCTTTTAATAAGCAAATCAATTATTTTAAATAAAATAGTTAATTATTTCCAATTAATTAACTTTAAATATCATTAATTAAAAAGATTTATTAAATCCAAATAATCATCAATTAAAATGAATAAATAGTCTGTAACATCCCATCTTTTTGTACGTTTAAGCAGACACACGTGCCGACTCAAACCATGTAGAAGGGCGAATTGTTATGGGGTAAATAAGAAAAAATAGAGAGGAAAAACAAAACAGAATCTCGCAGTGGAATGAAAAAAATATAATAATCAAATAACAGTTCATGAAGCTATATACAAAACACTTGATTATACTTATACAATACAAAATCAGAGTTACACATATCAGAGATAAATACATTACAATGCAGCGGAACGGTATCATGCAGTGGGATAAATATAATTAATAATAATAATACAATCTTCGTCTTCGTCCTCCAGAATTAAGGTCTTTAAATCCTGAAATGCTCAGGCTGACCCGAGCGAATTGAAAAAACAAAACACTCGAGTCAGAACTAAAAGATCTTATGTGAGTTAAATCAACGGTAAATAACTATGAGTGGAACGGCGTCAGAGATGTTTACGGGGTTTGACATCTCCTATCCAGTGTCTAATGTGAGTGTAGTAACTTAAGAGATGTTCGGGATTCACATCTCCTAAGGATCCATTAAACTATCTACTATGTAGTACAATACGCAATTGTAATATGTCTACAGTAAGATAAACTATAAAAATAGCATTAAGGCATTACCCATTTCCCCCTTAACACATTTTATAATGCCAATAGTCTATACAGTATCGTAACTCCCCGTAAACTGGGGCCGCCAGAGGATACCCCGCAGGTACGACATAAAACAAACTCGTAGAAGGCGCGCTAGGGTAGGTGACACGGCACAACTAGGCAATGCCAGGGTAGATATACCAATTACACTTCCGGACTAGTGGTAACGCATAGCAGCTACTACCGCCCACCTCGGAACACACTCCCAAATCAAAAATTGAGGGTGGCCACCAAATAAATCGCAAAGTCAGAATATAGTATCGAAGGAATGTGCCCGATCGGAGGAATGACCTCACTTAGCCCGTCAATTGATCCTGTTTTAGCCACCTTATGCTAACTCACAGGAGTTAGGTCCACGTATGTATACCTTCAGGATCGTCGCCACCATCCTACTTCATTCTGGAATCTCCACCGCGTACACAGTTGTTAAAGTGGTTTTCGGTATCGACAGAGAGTATGCCCATATCTGATCCTGGTCTCTTTAACAACCAATCGCTTATTACACACCGGATGGTTCTTTTACATTTCCAAAACCATTTCATAATTGATATCAAAATACCATATTCAATTCAAATCATATCACTTTCAAAATCATATTTACCTTTGAAATCATATCACATTTGAAATCATAGTTCGAAATTATATTTCCTTTCAAAAGTCATATTTCCAAAATAGGTTAAACTCTCATTTCAAAATATCATATTAAACCAAATATGTTATTTAAATCCCAACTTAGGTTCTAACATTATTAACCATATTCACTTAAAAATCGAGAATTTGAATATAAACTCATCCATTTTACTTAGTTTGGAATTTAGAAGAAAATAGTTTTAAATAGTTATAACAAGTTAATATATATTTAAAATAGATTAAATATAATTAAAATAGATTAAGTAGCTTTAAATTAGATTAATTAGATTTAAAATAAGTTAAAACAGGTTAATTAGTTTAAATAAATTAAATGGTTTAAAATATGTTAAAATGATTTAATATAATTAATACAGGTTAAAATAGTTTAATACTTTGAAATCTTAATAATTAGAAATTTTGAAATAATATATTTTTAAAACAGTTTATATTAATCATGAATTTGGAATTTATATCAAATTAAACTATTCATTTCATTTCAACGCATTTGGACCATTTTTAGTTTCCAAGTCAACAAACCAAATTCCAAACCTTTCAATTTAACATTTCAATAAACTATTGACTTTCATATCGTTTCAATCCATGTTCAAATATCAATTCGGATTACTCCAATTTCAAAATATTTCAAAGTTATTTTCAAACAACTTCAATAACTTAATTTCGATAGAATTTCATTTATACTTAAAAGTTTAACTTTAAACTTCCAATTTAATTTCTTAAAGCAATTTCTTTTTAAACCAATTCACATTTCAACACAAAACTTGATTTTTCAATAATAATTCAATTCATATAAATCAAATTTTATTTCAAAATATCATTCAATTAAATTCAAAAATTAAGGATTTTAAAATCATTTAATTTCACCAATCCGGTGTCCGTATATAATTCTCTACCCTAGGGTCAAGTGATACAGATATTTATCATTTAAATCCGCAATTTAAAATGTTACGATTATATATCACTTCAAACCGTAATCCCGAATTAATAATAAAATCCATAAAATTGCTCGAGTCTATCATTTCAACCCATAACGATTTTTCCTTAATTTATTGATCTTTCGGGTATGTATTCAACCCATAGTGAACTTGCAGTTTATAACGATATAAAATAAAACATCCATTCATTCAATATGAAGAATCAACATCCATCACAATCATCATCCAAATCAATCATTAAATATCAATATAGAACTGATAATCAATAACAGGTATTTAACTGGCAATTTATATTCAATAATAAATTAAATAACATTTAATTCAAATAAATTCAAATTAATTGAGATGGCGATTAAAATATACCAAACAGTCATAAATAAATTTCTAATCACATCATAAATTTAATTTAACAAACATAAGAAATTTTAGAAGTTGTGAGTGGGTTAAAACACTCACCTTTGAATTTAAATCGAATTTAAATTCAAATTAAGCCCAAAATTCGAACGGGGTTAGAATTTGTCCAAACCAGCGTCAAAATGTCCGGATTTTCGATACGATCCCAGTGGAAAGAACCACACATGAATCGGACCTCGTACGTAAAAGTTACGATAGTTAGAAGATTAAACGATTTAAATTTGAAATAAAATAAAATAATACACGTTACCCTTTGCCACATCAACCCTACAGAACACGTCCCTCTCCCGCAATGCTTAAACCCTAGCACAGAAGCTATAGCCCCCGCCTCGTCAAGAATTTTCGCCGCAAATACATCAACCATCACGACCATCAGAACGCACCGCAGCCAAGCCCCCGTCAAGGCGCCTCCGGCGGTGATGGTGCGACCTCCCACCCAGCCTTCAATCGCTCGGTGCCACCACGACTTCAACGGCCAATCACGGCAACGTTGAGAACCTCCAGACCAACCAACTCGTACCGATCAACTTCCCTTTGCCCCCTCTACACGCACGAACTTCCCGATCGCCCAAACAACGAAGATCCACCGTTGATCGAGCATGTGGCTTATGAACGGCCGAGGTTCATCTTGAATTCAGGTCAAATGATGCGTCGAATCAAAAAACGAATGGTTGCAGAAGATTACGCTCGTCGAGAGTTTCAAAATGATATATAATTCGATATAGTTTGAGAAGTTTTTATTTTGGATTTGAATTTGATTTGAAATTGCAATTGGGAATTGGGGTTTGTTTCTGCCATTGGAAAGGAGGAACCACAGAGAAATGTACGTACTGAAATAAGAGGTCAGAAGACTTCTAGGGTTTATAACAGGTTATTTATAGGCAGATCAGAAATAGAGATGAATGGACACGATTTGATTTGGAAGTTGAACGATAAACAACCCGAAAAGCCCGTTCTGCCTCCGAAACGAAAATGGGTCAACCCTTATATCAAAATAGATGATTTCAAGTATTTTAAATTCAATGGAATAGGTTTCAAGTCCTAATTCCACCGTATGAAGAAGTTATGCCAAAATCAGCTTATTTCAATATGATTTCACTTAAGTTGATTTCTAGGCGTTTCGAGCCCGTACGACCAAACGACAAGTCCGATCGCTACAAAACTTGAAATCCTACAATAATTTACCATTACAGATCCGATGAAACTGGTTTCGTCGAAATCCGAGTCAGTGGCCAAAATGGCTATATTTCAGTTAATTAAATAAATTAATATTAAATTAATTAAATCACATTTTCAGTTTAAATTTTAATAATTTACAACTTCTATTATTTTTTGATTTCTTAACATTTACAATAATTTAAACCAGTTCAGATATCAATTTAAAGTTAATCAATTTACCAATTACAGTGTTTAATTCCCACTGTAATTAAATCAAATTAATTATAATTTAATCCAAATAAATTGATTCAATTTGATTTAAATCTGTATATTCAATCAATTATCATTCTACATTCATAATTAACATTGTTTTATATTTCATTACATTACTATTCTCTAATTTCCACCTTTTATTTGTATTAGTTACTATATTTCAACTATATTGAATTTTGTCAATTTCACACATTAAATAAAATTTAAAATCCCAAATTGACTTATTTATCTTGATTTCACTATTTTATTAAATCAATTATTACATCATGAATAAAATTAACATTTATATTTATTTTATTACATTCACAATTTCAGTTATTGTCTTAATCTTATTAATGTAACATCAAAGTTCATTTAATTCTAATTGATTTCCCATTTTAATTTAATACACCAAATAAACATGTAAGTAATAACAAACATTACCATAAATTTTAATTACACTTATGAATTCATTATTCACAAACAAATGTTACAATTCTTATATAATACTGATTTTATTCAATTACCATTAACTATCTATTATTTCCTTGGTTAATCCAATATTTCATTTATTCACTTTTGACATTATATTCAATCTTATAACCAAGTATAACAATTTACATTATTTCATTATTGGAATTTCATTTCAATTGTTAATAATTAGCTTTAATTACCATTGTTACATTTCATTTTACAATTTATTTCATTATTAAATCTCCATTTTTTTTTTCAATACTAAATTACCAAAATCTTATTATATTGACAAATTTTAACTGTCAAAAACTACGGGTCCTTACACTCTCCCCCACTCAAAACTTTTCGTCCCCGAAAAGGAAAAAGGAGGGAAAGAAGGAATTAAGTAATTAATATATCTTATTCAAAATATTAAATTTATAAACAAATAAATTTACAAAAGGGGTTTTTAGGCTTAGGGAAAAAGTTGGAGAAAAATTTAGTTTCAGGGACAAGAAGTTTGCTTTTTAGGTTGAAAGACACTTTTTAGTGTAAATCACAGAATGATATTTGCAACTATCATTTTCTATTCACATTAAAAAGTGTCCTTCAGAATAAAAAACAAACTTGTTGTCCCTGAGACTAATTTTTTTGCAACTTCTTCCCTATGTCTATTTTCCTGTTTACAAAATTAATTAATTTAAATAAAATATATCAATTTATAACACTTAAATCCTTTTATATTCAAGTAAATAAAAATTTGGAAAATATTTTATAAAACTTTCTAAGTCCAAAATTCACGAAAAATTTCGGCAGAGTCTCCTTTGTACAGAGAGGCTCAGGAGAAAATAATAATATCAATAATAATAATATATATAAAAAAAATTCAAAATAATATATCCCAACAGTGGAAAAAATAATATAATATCACTATAAAACCGTAATCCGAGAACGTACCTATTTGTCGGGCAATTAACGCTTATTTAATGAAACCAAAAGCAGTAGCTATTGCTTCCATAACCTGTATTTCACTTATATAATCTAAAAGAGTTAATAATTATATAAAATGAAATATTTAAAGTTGTTTCAACCACTAACAAACAAATCAATCTCGAATAATTCTGAGATTTATTCCATTCTCTACACTTGTTTGAATTCTACGGCGCGGAATCGCAAACTACCGTTACGCGATGAACCTTATTTTGACTTATTTTTCATAACTTGTCAAAATTTCTCCAAATTGTATTTTATTATTTATAAAAAATTTATAAACTATTTAAATTATTTAAATAAATGTTTTCCATATTAAATCTCATATTCACTTTAAACCATTTCATAATATCATATTATAATATTCAGTTCCAAACTTTTTATATTTTAAAAACATTGAGAGGCTCAATAAACTCCATACACATATTTATATGAATTCATTTTCAATTAACCATGGTTAATTACTTAACCATTTTTATTTTGATTTCTCAAAATTTATCATAACCAAGTTATCAACCATATCAACATCCATATAATCAATCATAATATCAACCAAGTTATCATCCAATATCAACCCATATTCAACAAATTAAACTCTAATTTAACATGTATATTATCACTTTAAGTTTTATTTAAATAAAACTAAGATTGAGTACTCACTTATGGCTCCACTCCATCATTCTTTTCGGTAGACTTCTCTTTTGATTCCGACGGTACCTCCTTCTCTTTTTCTTGCTCCGGAGCTCTTCAAACTCCTCATTCTTCTTCCTATATGGCACGGCCTAGGCCTTAGGTAGGCATGGCCATGCTTTTGGGTGGCTGTATGCTCAGCTATGATGGAAATGATGGAAGCCATGAGTAATAGAGAGGTAGGGGAGGTGATTTGACTTTGTTTATCTATGTATATAATTTTACTTTATTTTCTACTAAAATTTCTTTATAAATTTCCTAAAGAATAAGCCATGGAAAAGCGTAGGTAAAGAGGAAGAAGAAGATGGTAGGATGTGTGAATGAATGAATGAATGAATGAAAGGGGTGCTTGTATTTATAGCCAAAATTTTACAAAATATCCTACATCACTTCCTTCCCTTTCCATCACCCATGTGCCTCCTTCACCTCCTCTTACCCATGCCTACATCCTATTCCATCATCATCCATCAATTCACTTCCTAGCCATCCATTCAGGTCCTTAGTAAACATAAGGTTGCTTAAAGGTTAAGTAGTTAAGAAATATCTTAGATTTTTTCCTTTATGTATATATGTTGATGTGCAAGTTAGGGTGTGTATGTGTATGTTATATATGTGCACATGACATATAAACAAGGTTGCAATGACTTTTGAACAACTTTCGTTTGTTAAACCGTTGAAAATCGGGAAATTGATTCCTGGTCATATTTTAACTTATAAATTAATTTACATATAAATGTAAAAAAATTGAAAACTCATTTCTTATCATTTTTAACTAATTAAATGATTACATTTGATTTATAAAACCATATACATTGATATTAACAATTATTTACAAAAATTGCTATTATACCGATAAAGCGATATCAATTTTCTTATATTTTTCAGTTCAACATATATCTTAAACTATTATAAATAATTTTCTATCACTAATAAACTAAAATGACTTATTATCATTTTAAAACAATTATTAGAATAACTAAAATAATTATTAAATCATTAAATCTCAATTTAAATTCGTAAATCAATATTTAAATATAAGGGCACCACTGATGATGTCATAAATACCTTTATTTTTTCCAAAACCAAAATAAATAATTTTATTACATATTCTTGTTCAATTATAAAAATAAGTGTGCATCCAGCTCCATGCACGACGTTTGACGATTATAGAGCTGTTTATCGACAAAATGGTTTTCGGTCATTTTATCGCTATTTATTCCAAAGTATATATTTTTGTAACTACTTATTACCATTATTATTTATTGTTCAAAACATCATAATTTATGTTAAAAAAATCTTATATTTGAATATTTTAAAAATAAATATAATTTATCGAATTGATAAATTTGCAGATCGTTACATACTCCCCACCAAAAAGAATTTCATCCCCGAAATTACACCAAAACAAAACCCAAAGGTATTTGCCCAAAATATTTATTTTTAAACTTACATTCGTATGATTTATACAGATCATCCGATTTGATCTATTAGTTGAATCCACAACTTTACTTCCGAAATAGTATGGATCACCCGATCCTCTAGTGCGGACTTTGGTTAGGCTTTCTAATTTGAATTTTTAGTTTTCCTTGCTTAGCTCTCAGCTATGGTAGAAAACATAAGTATCCAAACACAAACCCTCATTAATGTTCGTCGTCAAGAACGAGTGATAAATCCTTTTTTGGACCTATATAAACACCTCCAAGTTCCGTACTTGAATCTTAGATCAGAATCATGCGACGAAATATTCTATGTATAACATCTGTACTTTATTTAACTTTTCAAATCTTTATGAGAACATTTCATAAAACTATATCTTTTGCTTTAAGTACTTTTATAATCCCTTTATTTCTTCAAAATATTTATTCAAAATTTTTTATTTCTATCTCTTTTCCAAAAGAAATCGATTATCCTGTACTTGGAATAATACCATTATAATTCTTATTTCAAAATTATTTTGAAATTTCTTTGTTAATATGTCTCATTATAAATTTAATTCCAAACTTATTTTATATTACATATCTTTCCCATTTATAATTTTTCAAAACATTAGGATATGAATTCTCAAATCCATCTTTCTCAAACATCATTTTGTTTTTGCTAATTATACTTTATTTTATAAAATATACTTTTATAAAATATATTCTTAATTTAAATATTTTTAATAAGCCATTTCTAATATTCCTTTAAACTTTTTATTTCTAGATATCTTATTAAATTGATTTGATGGAAGATAGAAGAAATGCACAGAGAAAATGATCAAAAGACATTTATTAATTAACATTATATTTATACATTCATTATAAACTCTAGGCTGTGTTACAAACTTTTAGAGATAACCCCTAGGGAATACAGGTTATCATACATCACCATCTTATATATAGATACTTGAACTACTGTATATACTATTCCTGGATCACTTTTGAGGTAGACGGTGCTTTATCTTTGAGGCCTAAGTCAGCCACCCTCGTTTTTGGATAGTCCTTTATTAAGTGTTTCCCTTGGAAGCACAAAATGCAAGTTCGAGGACATTCTTTGGTTATATGTCCCAGTTTTTTGCAACGATAGCAACCCTTTGTCTTTCCTAACCGTATTCTAGGTTTCTTCTTTGTTTTAGGACATTCACGTAGAAAATGCCCTTGCGTTTACACTTGAAACAGAATATATCAACCCTAAAAGATTATTCTTTCTTCTTTTTCTCTGCTTTCCTTTTATCCCTTTCCTTTTCTGTCCTATCCTTACATAGAACTGCATAATGCCCTTCTTTTCCGCTTCTGTAACAGAAGATGCCGACATAAGATCCTAGTTTTAATTTCTCTTCTGCCTCTTTTTATGCACGTACTCTTCGTGCTTGCTTTGGATTAGCCCAATACTCATCCCTCGACATAAAATAAGACATCCTAAGCTCAATGATATACTAAGTTATTATCAGAAGTTTCATACCATTAATTTCTTGACTTATCGAAATTACTTGATTCATACTTGTTCGGGTTTGAACTTTCTTTGATTGTACAATGATAAGAAGAATAATTTACCAAGTGTTCGATACCATACGCCCAAGTAAACATATGATCGATGCTTAGAAGATTATTCACACCATCACCAAACAGATCAAGACCTTATTCTTGGAACTTTCCAAAGGGATAACATCTTATAAATTTTCCAAATCACATAAATATTTATACTTTTGTATATATAAAATATACTCCTTTTAAAATGGTGTGTCGATTCGCCTTGTTTAAGTATTTAGGAATCCCAATTGATTACATGGAGCTCTTCATGCGCCGACCAGAATTCATAAACCACTCAACAGAATCACTATAAAACATTTTTATATCAAATAACACATACACGCTCATATATATAATACTCTCAATCTCATTCTAGGGTATCACTAACCCTATCTCTAATGAGTCACTCATTCTAGGGTATTACTAACCCTATCTATAATGAGACTTACTCCAATAAAGCCTAGGTATTCGCTCAACCAAGCTCTGATACCAAATGTAACGAACCTGATTTTCGACCCTTGAAATTCGACACTAATACATCCATGGTATTCACGCGCCGCAAATTCAAGTGCCGGAAATCCCGATTGTTAAGGGAAAAAAGAAAATAAAGATAGAACAGAATCTCACATGAATGGAATAGCATATATTATTTCAACAATAATCTTTACAGCGGAAAAATATGAATACAATATCAAAGTCTAACCTAGATTCAACCTGGACAGTTATAAACCCTCTGTCCTTACAAATGCTGAAAAATAAAAATAAAAACAAATGCAATAGATGCAGCGGATAATACAATACGTCCATACATAGATGAAGATCTCCAGCTCTCCTCTGGATACTCCAAGTCTCTTCAACTAAACCTGAAACTACTCGGATCTGACTCGAGTATTAAAAATACTCGGATCAGGCTTGATAAACCAGCGTGAGATACTCGAAGTTTTTTTTAATGTATAGATCATGCTGATGTCAATCAAAACCTTTGAAAAGAAGGGTATTTCATAAGACCATGCCCACACATAAATACGGATGGGTTTTTACCTTATGATAACCAAACACTTTTGTACCAAAATAATTTGGTATTATTTCTAATGACATTCCTTTGAAACACTTTTCAAATAATCTATCAAAATAGCCGAAATTGTTACATTGATTAAATTTGATGGTGTAACGACCCGAAAATTTTAATGGTTTTTATAACGTAAAAATTGAAATTTTTGTAAAATTTTAAACAATAAAAATTTGAAATAAAAATTTGATATTTGAAATGCGTCTACTTAAGCATAGCAAATGGTAAATTTTCATCAGAAAATATGGAAGTTTATTTTCTTGTGTAATTCTATTTCAATTTAAATCGGTTAATATTTGATGATAATAAAGTGCTTTCCAAACCTGAATATTTTTCTATAGAAAATTTGTAAATCATCTTCTGAGTAATGTGCCATAATTCATTTCTCCAAATTTTGACTTCTATTGCTCCGTTTACCTTATTTCTGACAAATTATCACCATTTTTGGTACCGATTTTCGACTTTTGATCGGATGATCGTACCACTGATATCTGTATACCGTTTTGATCGTCTCGTCGTGCTGATCTCCGCAGTATATTCATCTGTATGTTCCGGTATTCGAGACACGACGAATTCGGTGAACCAATTAACGGTATCGGTACCGGTTTTAAAATCTTTTGGTTTTCCACTAACCATTCGTTTATTCCAACAGTCGGAAATTGAATGGACATTTATTCTTATTATTTTCAACAATCGTCTATTGGTTTTCTCTATGCCCATTGATAAAATTTATGTTGACTATATCACTTAAATTGGGTTTCGTTTCGAATGCCTTTTTTCTGTTCCCTTCTTTGTTGTTCTGAGCTATAATAAAAAAAACAAAAAAAACACATCGGCTCCTTCACGTTTAATCTACTCTTCTCCACATCTCACCGACCATCCTCCTTCTGTGCTTGGCCTCGCCGCCCATCGTCCTGTCACCCTCCACACCTGAAACGCCGACGACCATCCCTCCGCACCTCATCACCGAGTAGAACCGCCATAGCCGCATCTTCCCACCACCTCAACAGCAACCGATTTCGGCCTCCACTGCCTCATCCTCCCCAGCAACACAGCCATGGCTGAAGCCATACCTCCCTCTCGCCTCACCGCTGACCGACGCGGCGATCTCCTCCTCCAACCTTGGCAAACTCTTGCCTTGCTCTGGCCATTTGCAGCCCTTTCTTTGGTATGTTTATATGTGTATTATTTAAGAAGTTATATATATATATTATATTATAAGTTCTGTTCAGTTATATCAAGGTTATAAAATGAGATTTGCTGCTTTGTATATGTCTGTATATAATATATAGGTTATGTACATATGTTGTTTAGATTTTTCGTGGTTTGTATAATTTACCATCTTCTAATTTTATTATAATATATATACGCTTATATCTGTCAGCAGTTTATATTACAGTTTTATATACATTATATGTTTATATATATATATATTATATAAGTGCTGTTATATATATGAGCTTATAGAAGTTATGCATATAAGTATACAAGTGTATGTTCTTTTATATATAAAGAGTTATATATATATATATATATATATACTACTGTTAGTATAGTATATATGTTAGTTTATTCTATATGACCAGCTTTAGTAGTATATATATAATAATTTTTTTATAAACTAAGTTACGGTATAAATGTTGTAATTTATTATACTATTAAGGAAATTTTATAATAGTTACGTTCGTGTATATATACAGTTTGAACTATGGTTCTTATATCTATGTGTATTTATATGTTTGTAGTCTTGTTTAAATGCATGTTTATATATATATATATATTAGCCTATATATATAGCAATCTATGTCCACACATATAACAATTTCTGAAGCTTTTCTTTTTAATCTGGGTTCTAAAATATATAGAAGTATTATTTTGGTTACTGTATTATGTTGAAGTGATATATATATAGTGTTATATTTGGGTTCTCTTATTTTATCTTCCTCTCCTTACAGTTTTATTATATATATATATATTTAGTAATCTAGTTTTTCTGGCTGCTGTGGAAAGAAAATAGACAAGGTTATATTTTAATTAAAAAACAACTGGTTGCATGTACTGTGTATATAATATTATATCTATATTTGAACAGATGTGTTAGACTTAGTAATGATCTTAAAATATATATATATATAGATTCTGATTTTGATATATGTTTGAATTTTAAATATTGAATTCAAGGTGTATATGTGTATCTTGAATAAATATAAGGGGATATTGTGTGTGTGTGTGTGTGTGTGTATATATATATACTATAAAGTCTATTCTTTTATACTGATTTTTAAATGTTGAGATTTCTGAATATAATATGTATGTGTTTTAAATTTATTTTGATTTTATAATAAATATGGATCTTAAAGTATAATATGTTAGTTTATATAAGTTTTAAAATATTGATTTTAAGAAAATAATAATAATAATGGTATATATATATATATTCATTTATATAAAGTTGATTTGATTTGTTCTCTTTGATTCCTAGGTATTAGCTTGTCAATCAAATTCGTGCCAATCTAGCTTTACTTTGGAAGTCGTGCTTGCATTTCGTAACTCAACTTCATTGTCTATCCTCTCTAGCCTCGAAAGGTGAGCAATCACTCACAATTAACGTTCTTACATTTATTAAACTTTATTTCAATTGAAACGACAATTGAAATATGCTGCCGTTAGTTATTTACATTTCTATATATGCTATTATCTGTATCTGTTCATTTGTGACATCTGACACCATTATATATTATTTATATATGCATGTTTTGTTATTATCATATCTGTTATCACTCTATGAGTTCCCTGCTAGTATAGAATTCACTATGGGTTGAAATGATATATACCTGAACGATCTGTAGAATAGGAGAAATCGTTATGGGTTGAAATGATAAACCCAAGCGATTTTCTTTGAATTGAATTTGGGATTGCGGGTTGAAAAGATCTATACCCGTATATATTTAAATTGCGTATTGAAATGATAAATATCTGTATCACTTGACCATAGGATAGAAAATTATATACAGACACCGTTGGTCTATATATATAAATATTTTGAAAAATGATTTCTATGGTTTGGAAAGAAATATATGGTTTAATAAATATTGATTTTTAAGATATTATGTATATAAATGTATTTTATTTATAGTTTAAAATTTAGATTCTCAAAAATTTATGTTTTAAAAATTCTATAGTTATAAGTTAATTTTTGAAATTTTAAATTTGAAGAATTTATTTATAATTTTAGTATTTTAGAATATATAAATAGATTGAATATATATAAATAAAGTCAGTAATCTATTTAAGTATTTATTTAAAATTATATTTCAGATATCGAGTTTACAATAATTTTTAATAAATTAATATTGGAAAGATAGATTTGAAATTGATTTGAAATGGTATTTAATTAAGAGTTATATTTAATCAAAATCGATTTGAAACTTATTGAATTTGAGTTTTTTTTGGATATGATTTTATAACTTGATTTTGGTTTAAAGTGATTTAAATGAATATTTCAAGTTTAAATAAATTGAAGGAAATATTTAATTTGTTTGCAATTTAGGGGTTTATTTAAATGATATTGGATTTATTAAGTGAATGTTTCAAAACTAAATAATAATGCAGTTAAATTAAGAGATATATGAAATTATCAAATTTAGTTTGAAAATGTGGAGTATTTAAAGCTTTGAAATATATAGAAATTGAAATGACTTATTTTATGGTTCAAATATATATTTGAAATCGATAATTTGAAATGGTTATTTAGAAACTGAATTGATTGAATTTGATGAATTGAGATCAAATGAAATTTAAATTTTGGAATTTAAGTTGATTGGAATCGATTTGTGAAATTTGAGGAGGCTATTTTATTATAAAAAGTATTTCAAAAGTATATTTAAAACTATTTTATATTTTACTAAAAAAAATTATTTTAATATAAACTATTTTAATATAAATCATTTTAATATAAATTATTTAATATAAACTATTTTAACTAATAACTATTTTATATAAACTATTTTATTTTATAAATCATTTTATTATATATACTATTATTAATACCTAAACTGTTTAAAAGAAGGTTTTATGATTTCTGAAGTGTTATAATTTCAAACGTTTAGTTTCGCAAGTGTTATAACTTGAAAGTACTATGATTTTGGAAGTGAATATATTTAAAATGGAAATGATATCATATTGATATGGCTTTTGAAATGGAAATGATATTTTGGTTTTGAAGTATAAACTATTTTGAAATGACCACGGTGTTATAATAACATTTGGTCGTTAATAGCGTATATTACTGCATAGTAGATAGTTCCACGGATCCTTAGAGGATGGCTATCCCAAACATCCTTTGAGTTACTTGTATTTCAGTTGATATTTCACTCGAAGTTGGATATATTGATATGAGAACGTTAATCCTGACTCGAGTGTTTTGTGTTTTGCTTTACGCTCAGGTCAGACTGAGTGGCATAGTGTTCGAGACTCACCTTTGGAGTTAGAGCTTCGCTTGGAGATCCAGCTATATCTTTTCAACTTCCTATTATTCAGTCGACTCCAGTGATGTATTCAGATTTTGTTATTTGACTATTGTACTGAGACTTCTATGTATTCGAGACTTCTGTTGTATCTTGTTTAACTCTGTTATATATATAGTAGCTTCATGAACTACTATCCTTTTATTTCCGCTGCTTATTGTTTTTTACTCTGTGTTTGTGATTCTGTGATTGTTTACATACTGTATATGCTGAGTTTTGCTAAATATAAATTAACAATCTGATATTTTGAGCAATTCAAGTCCGACATGTGTGGATGCGAATGGTTGAAAATTTCAGAATGTTACAGATGACTTACTAACAACTTTTAAAAGTAGGGTCTACAATCAAAATCGAAAAGGAAAAGTATTGGAATTGGATTTCCGACATAATAGGGAACTAGTGACCATTCAGACCTAAAAATCCACGTATAACAATCCTAGTTCACATCAGTTGCTTTACATGGTCTCCGTTAGTCTTCGAACTATATTGCTACACCATCATGGAACAATGTATTACTCGGTGGCTTTACATGATCTCCGTCAGCCTCCAAACCTTTCCATTCATACAATAAGGCAACAAGTGCTAAAGGGACATCTTCCCCTAATAATAGCCCGAAATTTGTCCTTCAGACCACATAGTATCCTGTATCATTCCTAGGATATGAGGCTCATGAGGTTACATTCCACAAAGCCACGCTTTGATCATCACAGGTTTCACTTTGAATGCCACATTACCATTCCTTCGATCACTATTGACTTTAACAAACATACAACCTCTGAGCTCATACCTCTCAGAGACGGGTGTTAAGCTAAGAAAAATTGTCTTCTCCGCTACCAAACAGATGTACGTTTTAAAAGTCAACATTATGATCTCAGAAATGCAATGTCAGATATCCATCTATACAAGTCATTCTAGGATCGAACGAAACCGAAGGAACTCCTCCTACTACATCCTGTCGGGAATTATCCCTAGGATTAGTAGCGAGTAGTCCTTGTGATCGAAGATTTTCATAACGGAGCACTACTGCCACCATAAATATACGATATGGTAAATTTCACCCCTAGGGACTAGTGACAAGCACCTTTCATCATGAAGATCCCCAACTTCAAAAATCATTATCTTCATCAGGTCTTTACTTCTGAATGTATACATTGGTTTGAAGTGGTTTTTGGATAGGATTTACCAAAATACGACCCCGGTTCCTCCGAATCAATCATAGATTAAAAAGATGTTAAGTTCATATGTGGTCATCAATCATCATTCAATTTAATTCCTCTTTTTATTCATTCATAAATATCTGAGAGAGATATATTATTTTAAATTATTCTATTTATTTTCTTAATAGTATATGGAATCATTAAGCCTCATTTATCAAATCCTTTTGGTTAATTAAACCATTTTGAATCTTGGAATAATTCCAAATCATTTCACCTTTTATTTAGGAAAACATTTCCAAATCAGTTATTTAAATCTCATATTGGAAAACATTATTGAGTAAAAAGGATCATGGAAATTATACTAATTCAACTCAATATCAATTTCTGTATTCAACCTTTACTATCCGTCGAATAATCTCGAAATCACCTTTTAAATTCTCACGGATGGTACGGATTCCATCTTCGGAATTTAATACCAAGTATAAGAAGATTATTTCTATGCAATCCAAGTTGTTTAGATTTGTAAAATTATATCTTTTATACTTTGGGAAATTTTGATTCGGGTAAATCAAATTTACTATCCCCTCCGTCGGATTAGTTCAGGTAGCGAGGAGCAGCAAGCAACTAGTTTCCCAAATCCAATCCTAAAGACTACCTCTCTGTCACCCATAAGGTGGTCAATTTATTTGATCAAATCTAAATATTTTAACATACTTAATTAAATTTTAATTATTTTAGAGCATCAGGGCTTTCCCTTCGGTCTGTTCCATTCCTCGGTCGAATTTCTATGACACTCGCAAATGGAACAAACATGCTAGTCGTTTTTGCATACTCATTTTTATACCTCTTAATCATCTCTGAATTACTTAATTATTTATTTCAAAATGTTCACAAATGATTCAGGAAAGAATAATCAAGTTAAAACCATTTTTTGCAAAAGTTATTAAAAAGTGTTGCAAATAGTATTTTAAAAATATTGATCGACTTTTCTATCTTTTGGAAATTCATTTATATAACTCAAATCTCTTTTAAAACATTTTAAAATATTTATAGAATTTATTCCATATTTTAAAGAGTTTAAAAATATCATTTTAACGGAATTCCCTCAATGGATTCTGAACTGCAAAACCGCGATTATTTTGAAAAATTGTTTTGGACTTATTTAAAAATATACAAGATGAAATCTTGATTTTCTTTCTTCATTTGCAAGCTATGGATATAATTGTTCGGGAAATTATTATCTCGAAGAATTCTAAGCTTTATTCCATTCTTTACACTTGTTTGAATTCTACGGAGCGACGTGAACTACCGTTACGCGACGCACCTTATTTTGACTTATTTTTCATAACTTGTCAAAACTTCTTCAAATTGAGTTTTATTGTTTATAACACATTTATAAACCATTTTAAATCATTTAAAAAAATATTTTCCTTATTAAATCTCATATTCACTTTTAAACCATTTCACAATATTATATTATAATATTCATTTCCAAACTTTTTATATTTTTAAGCCATTGAGAGGCCCAACAAACTCCATACACGTATTTATATGAATTCATTTTCTATTAATTAACCATGGTTAATTACTCAACCATTTTTATTATGATTTCTCATAATTTATCACAACCAAGTTATCAACTATATCAAGATCTATATAATCAATCATAATATCAACCAAGTTATCATCCAATATCAACCCATATTCAACATATTAATCTCTAGTTTAACATGTATATTATCACTTTAAGTTTTATTTAAATAAAACTTAGATTGAGTACTCACTTATGGCTCCACTCCATCTATCTTTTTTGTAGACTTCTCTTTTGATTCCGGTAGTAATTCCTCCTCTTTTTCTTGCTTCAGAGCTCTTTGAGCTACTCCTTCTTCTTCCTATATGGCTCGGCCTACGCCTTAGGTAGGCATGGCCAGGCTTTTGGGTGCTGGTGTGCTCAGCTATGATGGTAAATGATGGAAGTCCATGAGCAATAGAGAGGTAGGGAGGTGATTGGCAAGTGTTTTGAGGTGATTTGACTTTGTACATGTATGTATATAATTTAATTTTATTTCTACTAAAATTTCTTCATAAATTTCCTATAGAAGATGCCAAGGAAAAGCTTAGGAAAAGGGAGAAGAAGATGGTAGGATGTGTGATTGAATGAATGGAAGAGGTGCTTGTATTTATAGCTAAAATTTTGCAAAATATCCTACATCACTTCCTTCCCTTCACATCACCTATGTGCCTCCTTTCACCTCCTCTTACACACGTCTACATCCTCCTCCATCATCATCCATCACTTACCTTCACTTCCTAGCCATCCATTCATGTCCTTAGTTGACTTAAGGTTGCTTAAAGGTTAAGTAGTTAAGAAATACCTTGGATTTTTTTACCTATATGTATATATGTATTTGTATATATGTTCATGTGCATGTTAGGGTGTGCATGTGTATGTTATATATGTGCACATGACATATAAACAAAGTTGTAACGACTTTTGAACAACTTCCGTTTGTTAAACCGTTGAAAATTGTGAAATCGATTTCCGATCATATTTTCACTTATAAGTTAATTTACATATAAATGTAAACAAAATTTGAAAACTAAATTCCTATCATTTCTAACTAATTAAAATGATTACATTTGATTTATAAACCTTATAAATTAATATTAACAATTATTTACAAAAATTGCTGTTATACCGATAAAGCAATATCATTTTCTTATATTTTTCAATTCAACATATATCTTCATAAAACTATTATAAATAATTTTCTATCACATATAATAAACCAAAACGACTTATTATCATTTTAAACAATTATTAGAATAATTAAAATAATTATTAAATCATTAAAATCTCAATTTAAATTCATAAATCAATATTTAAATATAAGGGCACCACTGATGATTTCATAAATACCTTTATTTTTTCCAAAAATAAAATAAATAATTTTATTTAATTCAATTATAAAAATAAGTGTATGTATCAAGCTCCGTGCGTGTAATACCCCAAAATTTTGTGAAAAATCATTTTTGTAAAATGATTTAATTTTTGAAATATTTAGATTTAAATATGGTGAAATTTTTGGAATAAATAGTGTGCAAGGATATGTGTGCACATGTACATTGAAAATAGCACAAGGAAGAGATTTAAAAATTTCTGAAATATATATATATATATATATATATATAAGAAAGTAAATTCCTTATTTAAAGCATTGGATTGTAATTTAAGCATAAAGTTAAAAATGAAGTATATGCTTAAATGTATTTTCTGTGAAACAAGGGGAGATTAAATAAATAAATATTTTCTTTTTGTTTTCACTTGTATATTCTGTGAGCAGAAAAATGTCAAGCTAAGCAAAAGAGTAACATTAAATAGGTATAAAGCATAAAACAGGTATGTATGTTATGTATAGACAGAAATAGAAAGAAGGGGGATTTCCAAAAATGAGCAAATGAATAAATATAAAATATGGTAGTCACACTTTTAACATGACTAGGTGAGTGGCCATTTTTCTGAAAAAGTAAAGGGAAGAAAATACTGCCTTCAACTAATTATTATGGCCGGGGTATTAAGGAGGAAAATGAATGAAAAATGCATGAAGATGGTTAGGTCAGAAATGGAATTTTGTTTTAACAAAACCCTAGTGGAAATATGCATATAAATAGGCAGTTTTAGCTAGTAAAATTATCTTTACCCCGAGCTGCACAAAAAAATAAGAAAGGAAGAAAAATATTGGAAGGAAGGAGAAAACACTCATACAAGGATTTTCTGGATTAATAAGAAGAAATATTTAGGTGAGTAACCTCACTGAGTTCATGGCATTAAGACCTGAGATGAGGCAGCCACTTTTTATATTGCCATTTATATATTGCTGGTTTTGATGTATATGATTTCATCAATGTCTTTTGGATGTCTTATTTTAAATCTGATATGATTTGATATGGATGTTTTTGGTGATCTTTGCTTTGTTGAGACATTTGTCTTTGGATGTGTATCATTACTGTTTTATTTTTACTCAAAAATGTTAAAGTCCAGAATCTTAAAATTATATAGAGAATACTCTCAACTGTTATAGATCTATGGCATGGAAACTTTACAAAAAATGTTGGGAGCTGCATTATACTTGGTATAAGTGCTGAGGCTTGAGAAGAAAGATGTTAAGGGTGCAATAGAAATTTTCTAAGTGCTGAGCCCTTAATCAAATCAAAAAAAAAAGCTCACAAGCTAAAATTATGATTGAACCAGATCATGAATCTGAATCAATCATAAAGGCTTGCAGATCAATATAATAAGAACATGCCATGCCTCTTTTACAGTTGAAAATATTCTTATATTTTACTGAGATCAAGACATATTGACCCCATTTAGGAAATAACTGTCTGCTTATTTCTGAGGAGAATTATGCTAGGAAAAATTATGGATGTTTCCATGTTTGCAGTGACATGTTCACTTAGCATATTTGATGATAGGATTTAAGTCAATACACTAGTAAATAAACTAGGGAAGGGAAGGCCAAGAAGGTTGCTGGAATGCTTGTCATATTTGAAGTATGCAAGTTGGCACATGGTTTGTTTAAACCCTGAGATCTTTGTGCAATGATGTGAATTAGTTCATTGCAATGTGTCCCTGTGATTCCTTAATAGCAGATGAGGCAGGAATTTAAATTGAATTATACAACCTGTAAATGAAGAAATAGGAATATGAATATTTCTTAGGATTGGTTGGTATGGAACCATGATGGTTCCAGTGAATGCAAATGTTGCAAATAGATAATTATGTTTGCATGGTTATGTATGCAAGTGTAAGAATGATAGATGAATATATCATACCAGAATCAACTTATTTATACCATGTTAAAGTAATTGGATGCAGAAATTTGCTTAAATAACTAGTTGGTACTCTTACATTCTCTGTTGCTTAATATCATGAATGTATTGATGTTACTCATACCAGATCTTAGATCTGACCCTTGTTTGCTCATGGCATATGGGGTGTCTCATTTTAAAATGAGGCAGCCACTCATGCTCTTTCAGGGAATGCAGACACTAAGTAGAAAATGAAGTTATGGCTATTATGGAGGAGTGAATGAACATGCTAGCTAGTTTCAATAAGAGCTTAAATTGATTATATCTGCATGTATTCAGGAAAAATTATGTTTCTAAGATTTCCAGTCATGTAATGAATATTTTATGGTCAGTGATCAAGTTGCTCTTATGTTCTGTAAAGTGTTAGATTAAATTAGTTGTTCTGTCGAAATCATTGTGTGTTAAGGTTTGATTTGTTTTTGAAGTAGTGTCTAGAACATAAACAAGAAAAATATGCTCAAGTATTAGCTATGAAAATCTGGTAAAGAAATA
Organism: Allium fistulosum; assembly: GCA_030737815.1. Lineage (NCBI taxonomy): Eukaryota > Viridiplantae > Streptophyta > Magnoliopsida > Asparagales > Amaryllidaceae > Allium > Allium fistulosum. The sequence continues at coordinate 1,462,111,486 of CM060902.1, forward strand.
TACAATTATGTGAGCAATTTCTTTGCAATTATATTATGTATTAGACAATCTTAATTTATTTTAAAAACACTGAGTTTTGGAGTAAATTTAGAATTTACCTTGAAAAATACCTTTAAGTATCTAATTGTTTTTCCTCTGAATTATGTCTACAAATGGTTCAAGTCTACTTTTTAAATTGTTTTGAGAGAAGTAATTGTATGGGAAGGCTACAGGTATGATGCAAATGACTGGCATTTCAATTGCCATGATCAGGTACCTGGCATGACACTAGGCACATGAGTTAACCAGCTTCAAATAAGTGAAGTTTTGGTTGATTACGTTTGGTTGTGTTTTGACAGTAAAATGTCTTTCAAAAGCTTTAGGTCATTTAGCAAATGTTTTACCATAACCAATTTTTAAAGTCATAACAGATATACCATCTGGACAGGCTTGCACCAGCAAACCTGGAATTATTCTTATGAATATTTTTAAGTTCAAATTCTTGACATAGCAAATCTTATGCAAATACACAACTCACTATTTGTCATGTGGGCTAATATTAAGGCAAACAAGTCACATAGATTGAATCTTGAATAAGAAAGTTTTTTTTTAGAAAATACATAAGTGGAAAATGATAAGTGAATATATCATTTCTGGTCTTAGCCAAATACCAATACCTTGGATCCATGATCTGAAATACAAATCTCAAGAATCTTGAAATTTAACTGACATGGTAAAATTGATATTAAAACTATCAATTAGAATGAGCAAGTTCATATAAATTAAATATGCATAGGATTTACTGACTTATTACAAATATTCAAAAGTATATAGTAATAAACTTTAGGCAGAATTGCTAAAATCCAAATCAAACAGAATGCTCTTGTACAACAAATAAAAATAAAGTATATACTCTGAATTTAAACAAGAGGAACACATACATCTTCATATGTATGTGTATGTTATTAGAAATACACTGATATATTTATATTGGTAAATTATTTTGATCCTGGATATATATTTTGTTTATTGGAGAAAGAAAATGACCCTGGGAAATATATTTGTAATGAATGATATATCTATATATCATCTCTTAAAAAAAATCCTTATGAAATTAGGGTAGAAATAGGAGGGTCATTTCAGTGCGCGACGTTTGATAATTATAGAGTTGTTTATTGATAAAATGGTTTTTGGCCATTTTATCATTATTTTTTCCAAAGTACATATTTTTGTAGATACTTATTACCATTATTATTTATTGTTCAAAACATCATAATATATTTTAAAAAAAATTATATTTGAATATTTTAAAAATAAATATAATTTATCAAATTGATAAATTTTCGAGTCGTTATAGCTATCAAGTGTGCATTATGTGGTTTACATATCTCATTTGCATTAGTATGTGACGATCCTTCTTTGATAGTAATCGCAGCAAGAAGACTTAGTGATAGAGCCTAACTTGACTATACTAAGGCAACCTGCAATGATACAAAGAAATTAAGGATGAAGGTGGTAAAGTTAGTTAAAGTGTAGTGGGGCGATGATGCTAGAGATTGTACTTGGGAAACTGAGGATAGGTGAGGAAGTCTTATCCTAAATTGCTATTAGGTTAACGGTTTCTTCTATTATGATAGATTTTGTAGGGTACTCACCACTTAAGATGGAGTCACTTAGTATGCATTTTGATTTGAATGTAGTTTTAGCAATATTCTATATATGTACTTATTTTCCTGTTCAATTGTATTATTGTTCTTATTTGAATTTCGAGGAACGAATATCTTAAGTGAGGGAGAATGTAGCGATCTGTAATTTTGAACACTTCATCTTTGAATATCAAAACAATTGAAATATGGTTAAGTACTATAAAATTGATTTAACAACCTCATTAAACTCTTTTAATTTTTAAAACATGATGGGAAACTTGTTTTTGAAATTTATTTACAAAAATAAATACTTCGAAGAAATATCGATAATATGACCGAAAAATGTTTCACCAACAAACGGCTTTTTGCTCGATAGAAGTTGTTCGAACTTTTAGGGCTGCTTAGGATATTGGTAGGTAATTAATTAGCAACTAAAATATTTGGTGTGTTTTAACTAATTAAACACGTTAATGATGTCATGCATGATATCAAGTGAAGATATTTTGGAGGAGGGGTATCTTGGGAAAGCTTAAGGGCAAAGCAAAGAGAGGATGAGGTGTAAAGCAAAGCACATGGAAGGGGAGCAGGCTCTTGGTTGGTCATAGAGGGTAGGAGGTGGTAAGCAAACTCTTATTGAAGCTATATAAGCATCCTTAAGGCCTAAAAAATGGGTTTGCTAATTTATTAAACATAGAAACAATTCCCTTTGTCTTCTTCTCTTTACATATAAACAAGTTTCAATCACAAAGGAACTTCACCAAACTCAAGCTATAGGCCTAATACAACATTGGAACAAAGAATAACAACTCAAATCTCAAAGGAAAGGAGCACATACCCACCCCTACTTAATAGCCGTAAGCAATGGAAGGCAATTCCTTGTCAATGGTTGTGCATTTGTGAAGGTAGGTTGGATTTTGGAGCTTGCTTTGGTTGGGGTAGGAAGTGGTATTGAGGTAGAGGCTTGTGGTTTATTGTAGACTTGAGAAATGGTGAGTTAACTCACCATTTGATAATAGATGAAGTTGTATAACATTGCTTGTATAATTATATTAATGTCATTGACTAATTAATGTTGTATATTTGGACCATACTTGCTTTTGAAAGCAAATGACAACAATTTATGGCATATCATCACTTTTATGACCTTCTATTACATGTTATGTGACCTCGACATTGTGCACATATGGTTGATTGGATGGTGTTTGGTCTGAACTTGAAATTGAATGGTTATATAGCATATAGTTACTATAGAAGCACTTTGAAATGCCTTGTGTTCGACAATTCTAATTTAATTTGTAAAGACATCTTTAGGAATTTCTTGGCATGATTATGATATAGTATAAATATATTGCTTATCGTAAAAAAATTGGACCTTAAATCATTTAATTGCATGTCGAAAACGGATTGAACATAAAAAGGTTTAAAACTGATTTTTGGCATAAACGGGAATTTGCAACACTTTGAATCCGAAAAAATTTCTAGGAGTTTTAGTACTTCTGATAGCAGTTCTGTAAATGCTATTGGTTGCTGTTTGAAACTTTAAATGTTTTAAAATAACATTTAAATAAAGTATTTTTCTACAATCTTTATAGAAGTGTTTAATCACATATATTAGAGTATTTTGAAAGTGGATTGAACTTTAAATATATTTTTAATAATTATTTATGAATTATTAATGTAAAAGGTTTAATAAATGTTAAACATGCTTTTTATACTTTGTTTTGTTACTTTGTTTTGCCTGCAATATAACATAGTTTTTGGAAGTTTTTAAACAAATTATAAAGTAGTTATTTTCTAGTAATATTTTAAATAGATATTCAAAACATTTTTATAAGTATTTTAAAAGTATTTTTATGTATATGTAGTTTTAGAAAAATTATTTAAATATTTTATTAAGCATTAAAAGTTTTATGTAACATTTTGCCTTTTAAATTGTTTTAGAATTTATTAAGTATATTAGCTTTATAAATAAATTAGCATACGTACGTACGTACACACACACACACACATATATATATATATATATATATCATTTTATAAATTTTTAAATATATATAAGTAATTATAAAGGTGTATTACTAATAAAAAAGGGATTATGTGACTTAATCGTGTTGTATGTGTTTACTGAAAAGTATTTAATCTTATACTTAGCACTAAAAGCTAACAAAGTAGACCGGTCTACCTGTGAGAGTTAAGAATGATGTTAGAGCATGGTTTGGAAGCAACATTGATCTAACCTACCAGCTTCATTCTTGACCGAGGGATATAGTAAGTTGAGAAGGTTGGAAATGTGATAAGTATATAAGACATGATTTCCATACGCGATTGTTCTTAGGGCTAGATAGTTGATTAGTCGACTATCGAACTTGACTAAATTAACATAGGTTGTACATGAAAGCTTTGAAACTTTATACAGTTTGAGATCCCCTAAGGAGGACTCACTGGTATGAAACATCTCTCACTTCAAGAATGTATATATATACAAGATCCCCTAAGGAATACTCCTTTATATCATTCACTTACTTTTGAAAGAACCAGAATTGAGCTAACTGGAAATTTATTTATATACAAGATCCCCCAAGGAATACTTGGCTTTATATCATTCACTTACTTTATAAGTAATTCAAAAGATGAGCTGGAGGCTTCCATTTATCTATCTATTTCTATTTCCGTTGCATTATTAGTATACTACGTATGTCCGACTCATGGTTTTCAGTTTCCCTAAATTTCTCATATACTCTTTCGAGTAGGCCGAGTAAAGAAGGTTTGTCCATGGATGCTTCAGAGCTTCAAAAGATGAGCTGGAGGCTTCCATTTATCTATCTATTTCTATTTCCATTGCATTATTAGTATGTGTATAGTAGCATTGTGAGGACAGACAGTTATCACTATCCAGGCTGATGATAGTACTTTGGTTTTGTAAATTTGATTACTCTGAATTTTGGACTAACCCTTAGTACCGTCTTTTTGGATATTGCATATTATTTTTCCGCTTGTGAGATTTTGTTATTGTGTTCTTTCTTTCTTATTATGTTTCTTTTTCTTTTTACTTAATCCTAATAATCTATCTTTCCAGCACTTGGGTGTTTGGCACACGAATATCGTGGATGTATTATTGTCGACATTCGAGAGTCGAAAACTTGGGCCGTTACACCTTATATGGAAGGTGGAAATCAAAAGGCAATCCAATGGTGAAGATCCATTGTGTCACCAAGTATATCTACATTTTGTGTCCTAGTAAATGTTATTAATTAAAAAACTGAAACTTGATAAATTAAAGTGATGATACATGTAGATATAATCTCCATGAATCTCTATGCAACCTCCAAAAGTACAATTGGAAAAGGATGAAGTTATGAATAAAAGAAAGTTAGCTAGTGAATAAAAAGATAAGTGTCGATTTGTAAAAAAAATTCATTATGGTCTTTACTATTATTGTAAATATCATAACAATTAATATCTTTATTTTATGTTTACAACTAACAAAGAGAATTCCACGGGTTGGTTTCCATGATGTTTTTCTGAAATTCCCAAAATAACATTTCGTCTGAACTACTCTATGTCGGTACTCACCTAACCCTGAATAAAAAACTATTTTGTTATTAGATCCAACCTCCTCCTTCATCCCTCTACCCTCCCTATGCCCTCATTCTTTTTGAAACCCTACATTGTATCCACGCTTCCCACGGATCCTCCATCGTCCACATTGAATGAACACATTGCTGCCATCATCCTCTTGTAGGATCAGAGTTGGTGTGCCCATGTTCTTTACCTTGATTTCGGGTGAATGTCATTGTTAGCGATGTAATAAAATGTTGTTGAATGGATTGGGAAAGGTGGTAGAAATGAGTGCAGTTGGGTCTTGAAGCAAGATAGAAGAGAATAGAATTGACGAGAAGTGTAGAATATCAGTTATATATGAGAAGTGAGAGTTTGTGAGGTAGAGATTAACAGTTTCATTATGTATGAGGAACAAGAAGCAGAAAAGAAATGTATTAGCATGCACAAGTTGAGAGAAAATGAGAATAGAATTTCATTTATTAATGTGATATTTTTTCCACATACATTTTATTTGCTTCACAGCATATATATAATACTTTGTGCAACAACTAGTTTGAATTGTTCAACAGAGAAAACATTAAACTGAAACAACAAATATAAAAAAGCTCTCTCATCAGCTTGTACACATTCACACGTGCACAAACATGAACAACCTTATTCCTCCTTCTCCCGAACCTTAGTAGAAGTGTTGTCATCATTCCTTAACTGAATAGCCTTGTCACCATCTCTGACCAACCTGGAGTCCAGTTCTGATGATCTTTGAACGGATTCTGATGAAATGAAGCCTACAGCCTTCATGCGTGATTTTTGATCATAACAACTCCCTCTTTCATAAAAATGTACCTTGTCCGAAGGTCCATAGTAGGAAATTGCTTAATTATTCCCCAATACTCTTCCCATGTGGCTTCTTCAATACAAAAATCCTTCCACTTCACCAAAATCTGCACCACTGGTTTGTTATATATTAGTAAAACTCTCCTATCCAAAATCTTCTCAGGCTCCTTCATCATCTCCTCAACATAACTGGGCATATTTTTCTGAATTACGATGCCACTTCCAAGATTTTTCTTCAACTGTGAAACATGAAACACCGGATGAATTTTTACTTCTGGGGGTAATTTGAGTTGAAAAGCTACTTCCCCAATCTTCCTTTCCACTTCATAAGGTCCATAAAATTTAGGTGATAGCTTATGAGTCCTGGTTGTTATTTGTCTATAGAGTTGTAGACGCAAATAAACCCAATATCCTACCTTAAAACTCCTATCAGTTCTCTTGAGATCAGAAAACTTCTTCATTCTTTCTCTTGCTAAATTCAAGCTATCTTTCAAAAACTACAAGATGATGTCTCTAGAATATAGGACTTCTTCTACTTGAGGAATCTTAGCCGTGTTAGGGACATAACTTAGTAAGGTAGGCGGTGCCACACCATGAGCCTGAAAAGGAGTCATGTTAATGGCAGCCTTCCAAGTTGTGTTATACTAGAATTCAGCAAGTGTCGGCCACTTTTCCCATTCAGAGGGCCTTTGGCATACGAATCCCTTTAGATAGCCTTCCAAAATTCTATTGGTGACTTCAGACTACCCATCAGTTTGGGGTGATAGGATGTGCTTAGTTTTAAGGTGCTACCTTGAAGTCTGAAAAGCTCCTGCCAAAAAATACTGGTGAAAAGAGCATCCCTATCGTTGATGATAGATGTGGGCATGCCATGAAGTTTAAACACTCCATCAAAAAACACTTGAGCTACATCCCTGGTAGTATATGGATGTGAGAGAGGAAAGAAATGGGTGTACTTTGACAATCTATCCACTACCACATGCACCAGTGTATATTTCTTACTTTTTGGTAAACAGGTAATGAAGTCCATGGTGATGTCAGACTACATTTTTTCAGGTATTGGTAGTGGTTGCAGCAAACCAGGTATGCGTATGTTTTATCCTTTGCTCCTCTGGCAAGTATCACATTCTTTAACAAACTCTTCTACATGTCTCTTCATCTTTTTCCAATAAAAAACAGCCTTGAGTCTTTTGATGTTGCTTTAATGCCTGAATGACCACTGAGAGGAGTGGCGTGAAACTCATTTATGAGAATATTGAGTAACTCTTGGTTGTGATGGTCAACTAAAATCTTGCCCTTGTAAAAGAGTAAGCCATCAACTCCTTTAAATTTGCTAGATGTTGTGTCTCTTAAATTAATTTTATCTATCAGATTGGTATAGAAAGGGGAGTTTACTAATGTACTCTTTAATTCTTATAACCAGGTTACTTGGACTTGTGATAGAGCAAGGTATCGCTTCATTTCTTCAAGATAATGAATCTGCTACCACATTTTCCTTGCTAGGTTTATATTCCATAATGTAGTCATAGCCATGTAGTTTAGCCAACCACTTCCCTTGTATACCTATGTGTAGTTTTTGACTCAAGAGGTATTTTAAACTCTAATGGTCAGTCTTAATTATGAATTGCCTTCCTAAAAGGTACTGAGACCATTTTTTGGTTGCTAAAATCAATGCAAGAAGCTCCTTTTCATACGTTGAGAGTGATAGGTTCCTTCCTTGTAGTGCTTTACTTAAGAATGCAATAGGCCAGTTGTCTTATAGAAGTATTGTTAGGTGTGGCTCGCATTGTAATGGAGTGGGTACATGGATTGAACGGACCAAAGTCCCACATCGTAGGATATCTGAAATAATCGTGGTATATATATGGGATTGGTGGCACATAACATTGGGGATTCCTTTTATTACAATGTGTTTCCAAGACCAGATTATATGCTCGATGGAGGCGATGGAGGGATGTTCAATCGGGACGCCGGCATGGGAGACTTCGACCGTTGACCCCGGCTAGACATGGTGAAGCGAACACGTACGGTATGCAGGAATGCCGAAACTCAACATGGTACCAGAGCTCCATGGTTCGATGGGACTGGTATGATGCAGCGTGACCGAAGCATGACTCCTAACGGACTTGAGCATGCGATGCTCGTCAAGGTGGAGATATGGTTAAGCAATCGCTCCCTCCTGCTTATAAGAACTCGAAGTAGCAGCCTCATCTAACTGCGAAGAGGACTCAGTATAACTCCAAGGTAACTTGAGCAATGCTCGCCAAGGTGGAGATTGTTAGGTGTGGCTCGCATTGTAAATGGAGTGGGTGCGTGGATTGAACGGACTAAAGTCCCACATTGTAGGATATCTGAAATAATCATGGTATATATATGGGCTTGGTGGCACGTAACATTGGGGATTCCTTTTGTTACAATGTGTTTCCAAGACCAGATTATATGCTCGATGGAGGCAATGGAGGGATGTTCAATCGAGACGCCGGCATGGGAGACTTCGACCGTTGACCCCGGCTAGACACAGTGAAGCGAACGCGTACGGTATGCGAGAATGTCGAAACTCAACAAGTATAGCCCCTACCCCAATCCCACTAGCATCACACTCCACAATGAAAGGTTTATTAAAATTTGGCACAGCAAGTACAGGTGGAGACATGAGGCATTGCTTTAGTTTTTCAAAGGCTTGGGTTGCTCTCTCATTCCAAACAAACGAGTCTTCTTTTAATAAATCAGTGAGTGGTTTAGCTATTATCCCATAATGCCTGATAAATTTTCTATAGTAGCCTGATAGACCTGGAATTCTTCTCAATATTTTGAGTATGGTAGGGGTAAGCCACTCCTTTATAGCTTGTATTTTCTTGTTATCTACTAATATGTCGGTAGCAGAATCACATGTCCAAGGTATTTAATATATTCCTTGGCAAATGATCACTTGGATAGTTTAATTATCATCTGATATTCTTGTAACACCTGCAAAGTAATCCTAATATGCTCCAAATTCTCAAGCATAGCTTGGCTGTAAATTAGTATGTCATCAAAGAATACTAAAATAAATTTTTTCGGATAGGGTTTAAAAATAGAATTCATTACTGACTAAAAAGTGGAAGGTGCATTCACAAGTCCAAAGGGCATAACCATGAACTCATAATGCCAATCATGTGTCCTAAATGCTATTTTTTGAACACCCTCTTCAGTAACCCTAATCTAGTGGTAGCCGGACCTAAGATCTAATTTAGAAAAATACCTTGCACCATGCAATTCATCAAATAAATCATCAACAATGGGTATGGGAAATTTATCTTTGATTGTGATGTTGTTTAAAGCCCAGTAATCTATGCACATTCTCCAAGAACCATCTTTTTTTCTAGCCATAACAACTGGGGAAGAAAAAGCACTACAACTAGGCTTTATAATACTAGTTCTCAGCATGTCTTGAATAATATTTTCTAATTCATTTTTAATGTGATGTGAATGTCTATATGGCTTTAAGCAAATAGGTTTTGGTCCATGTAATAGTGGTATCTTATGATCTTGGGGTCTACAAGGGGGTAGATGTCTAAAGGATCAAGTACTTTAGGAAAATTATCAAGTACATTTTTAATAGTCTCAGGAATTGCAGTATTTTCTTCCATGACAACTTGTGTAAAAAGCATTATAGCAATCTGCCCTTGCACACAGTCTTTTTTAATTGATGTTTGGTCTACTATTTTTAACCCTCGGGTTGTACACCTTGCTATATGTGTGATTTCCTATTATATTTAAATTTAACTTGCAATTTTGAGAAGTTTAAAGCTACCTCTCCTAAAGTTTTCATCCATTGAGGACCTAGAACAATTTGACATCCATCTAATTGTAGTAATAAGAGGTCAATAAGCATACAACAAGTTTGGCATTTTAGGGATGCCTGGTTGCACATTCCAGTTCCTTGTAGTCTTTCACCATTTACTACTTGAACCTCAAATTTCTTGGTGTCATCAACCTCTAATTGAAGTCTTTTTTCCAGACTACAGTCAATAAAATTATGAGTGGAGCCCGAATCAATGAGCAATTGCACTGGTTTTCCATAGATCGATCCACATATTTTGATGGTGTGTAAAGCTGGAATTCCACACATAGCATGAAAGGTGATGGCAGTGCTAACTTCCTCCTCGTTAGTCTCCTCGGTTTCTTCAATATTTGGACCTTCATGACCTTCTACATCATCAGTATTATTTGAATCAGTGACCCCTTCAATTGTATAAACTTGTTAGGTCATGCAATGGTGGTCAGGCTGCCACCTTTCATTGCACTTGTAACAAAGATTATTTTTCTTGTTTTCAAGAACCTCTTAAGAAGTTAAACCTTTGCTTTTAGCAAAGTCTGCTAATGTGTTATTCTTGCTGGGCTTAGGGGTATATCCAAGTGCCTTGACATTTTTGGAAGAGGGGTCATTGAATGCAGAAGGTGGTGATGTGAAATAGGACTTGAAAGGCTTTCTAGACCACCTGCTTTCATAGATTTTGGCCAATGCCACTGCTTCTTTAAAATTGGCAGGCCTAGCTGGTTCAAAATCTATCCGAACATCTTCTTTTAAGCCATCCATAAACTTGTCAAACACATAATCTAGATGAAGGTGAGGTAGCAAGCCTTGTAGTTGTTCAAATTTGGTGAGGTAGGACTGAACTGTAGAGAGTTGTTTAAGACTGGCAAAGGCTCTAAAAGGCTTTCTTAATTCAGGAAGATTAAATCTCACAATAGCCTCTTATTTAAAAAAATTCCATACCTCAAAATTCCTGACATTATTGGATAGACATTTATACCATTTTTGTGCATCATCTTTTAGATGGAAAGAGCATGTGGGTACCCACTCTATTTCTATTGTGTGATGTTACTTAAAAAGTTGTTCCACCTGATCTATCCATTCAACAATTGTCTCATCCCCATTGTAGATAGGAAACTCTAATTAGTGGTGGCATGTTGCAACAAAGAGGGTGAGGGTAAGATACTTGGCTGTTGTCTTGGATGAGGACCTGGATTCAAGTCAATGTGATGAGGTGAAGTTGAAGTACCTCTGTTCTTATTCCTCTGGAATGATGGAACATAAGGGTTACTTCTAGAATTTTGATGGGTTTCTTGATGGTTAGAGGGGGTGGGATTCTTGCTATTTCTAACTTCTTGCATGAAAGACTCAAGAGTGGTAGTAAGAAGATCTACTTTATAATTTAAATCATGAGATTGTTATGCATCTTGAAGCCGCTCCAAGGAATGATTTGTCTTTTCATTAATGTGTTCTTTCCTTTGCCATAGATCGTCTTCATCATCTCTGGTTGGTGCGGTCAATTGGCTACTATCATTTTTGCCAGAATCAGGAGGAATTGGGGAGTTGTTGTCTGCATATGAACCAGAGATCAGATCTCGCTCTGATACCAACTCGGTGTGCCCATGTTCTTTAGCTTCATTTCGAGTGAATGTCATTATGAGTGATGTAATGAAATGTTGTTGAATGGATTGGGAAAGGTGGTAGAAATGAGTGTAGTTGGGTCTTGAAGCAAGATAAAAGAGAACATAATTGATGAGAAGTATAGAATATCAGTTATATAAGAGAAGTGGGAGTTTATGAGGTAGAGAGTATCAGTTTCTTTATGTATGAGGAACAAGAAGCAGATTATAATGTATTAGCATGCACATGATGAGAGACTTGTAAAACAAGTATGAGAGAAGAGAATGATTCCAATCATATTAATCACAGCAGCATCATAGGGTATTTATACAAAACAGGTATCTAAGAGAAAATAGAGATATCACATGTACAGCACGTGTACAGTGATATAATGAGTGTACTAACATAACAGACTTCCAGAATTACAATTGCAACAGATAGTTTTCTCTAACACTCTCCCTCAATTCAAGCTCTCTCTCTGCCTCATCTTCTATTCTTCTCTTCAACCATCACCTCTGGTATCTTCTCTACCTTCAGTTCTTGTCTCAGTTTAACGAACCGATTAGCAGATACAGACTTCGTCAAGACATCAGCTCTTTGATATAAGGCAGGGACATGATTAATACAAATACTACCTTTAGCAACTTGCTCTCTTACAAAATGCAAATCCAACTCTATATGTTTGGTTCTTGATTGAAGCACTGGATTAGCAGCTAGTTGAACTGCACTTGAATTATCACAACACACTGTTGAAGATCCCATGGTACTATCAATCACCTCTGACAGCAAGGATTTAATCCACATTATTTCAGACACCACTGCAGCTACACTTCTATACTCAGCTTCAGTGGATGATCTAGACACCGTAGTTTGCTTCTTCGAACACCAAGATACAAGATTCTTGCCAAAGTATACGCAATAACCACTAACTGACTTTCTATCATCCCTATCAGTGGCCCAATCCGCATCAGCAAATGCACTGATTTTTAGTGAATTACTATCATACAGTTTTAGCCCATAGTCTAAAGTCCTTGTCAAATATCTAAGTATTCTTTTGACCGTTTTCCAATGTTCACTCAAAGGATTAGACATGAATTGACAGACCTTATTCACACTGAATGATATTTCAGGTCTTGTAATTGTGATGTACTGTAAAGCACCAACTATACTTCTGTAAATGTGAGGATTATCTATTGGATCACCTGAGTTCTTTGATAATTGTAGATTTGTAGGCATTGGTGTGAGATAGGCCTTAGCTTTATCCATTCCAGCTCTCTTCAAAACAGATCGAATATAGTTTGCTTGACTAAGATGTAATCCACCATCCTTAGTTCGTGTGGCTTGTATACCTAGGAAGAAGTTTAAGTCACCTAGTTCCTTCAGCTTGAATTGATCATTCAGATATCTAATTAATTGGTCTATCTGCTCAGTGTTGTTACCAGTTATGATAAAGTCATCCACATAGACTATAACATATATAGTGCATACATTATCTTTTCTTATAAACAGCGAATTGTCTGATTTCGTCGGACTGAAGCTTAGTTTCATCAATGTGCTCTTGAGTTTCTCGAACCAAACTCTAGGGGCCTATTTTAAACCATATATTGCTTTACTTAATTTGCAAACCATATGTTGCTTGCTGTTGTCTTCAAATCCTTTAGGTTGCTCCATATACACCTCCTCCTCTAGCTCTCCATTTAGGAATGCATTGTGCACATCCAATTGCTTAACCGTCCACTTATGATGTAACGCAATAGTTAACATAACTCTTATTGTTGTAGGCTTTATCACAGGTGAAAAAGTTTCTTTGAAGTCAAATCCTGGTTGTTGAGTGAATCCTTTTCCCACAAGCCTAGCTTTATACTTAGCTATTGTCCCATCAGCATTGTATTTCAATCTGTAGGTCCATCTACTCCCTATGATAGTTTTATTTCTTGGTAATGTCACCAGTTCCCATGTTTTATTGTTCATTAAAGCCTGATACTCCTCTTCCATTGCCTTTCTCCATTTGTTGTTCCTTATTGCTTGCTCATAGTTTGATGGTTCAACTGTTACACAGTTTATTGTATATACCTTCAGTTTGAAAATGCCACTTTTTCCTCTGGTAATCATATGATGTCCTTTGGATTGCTCAGTTGATTTGATGATAATTGTGTCTCCTTGTTGATCACTACTGGTTGAATTAGTTGCTTTGTTTTCTGGTGACTGAGTCTGGTGCATATTATTCATGTTGCTGCTTTCATCTTCTGTTAGATTCTGAGTATGACAATTCTCATTATCACTAGAATTTAGCTCTGGTGTGTTAAACATTGAATCTTCTTCAAATATCTTTTTTGGCTCTGTTTGATTATTCTCATCAACTATAGGTATAGGTACTGCTAGCATTGATCTCTGAGCATTGGTAACTTTCTTGGTGTGCTTCATTTGGCCATCAGCAAATGGAAAAATACTTTCATTAAACATAACGTGTCTGGACATAATGATCTTTCCATCCTTTGTTAAGCATTTATACCCTTTCTGCTTCGATCCATAACCCAGGAATGTACATGGAGCATATCTAAAATCAAGTTTATGAGTATTATAGGGTCTTAGCATTGGAAAACATAAGCACCCAAATACTTTCAATCTTTTATAGTCAGGTGTTACACCATATAAAGCTTCATAAGGACTGATATAATTAAGAACTTTAGTTGGTAAACAATTAATCAAGTATACTGCAGTAGAGAATGATTCAGGCCAGAATTTGAGTGGTAGAGATCCTTGTGCAAGGAGAGTTAACCCCATATCTACTATATGCCTATGCTTCCTTTCAACAATACCATTTTGTTGAGATGTATGAGGACAAGTATATCTGTGTACTATTCCTTTTTGATTGAAGAATTCTTTCAATGGTTTGAACTCAGCTCCTCCATCTATTTGTAACACTTTCAGCTTCTTGTCAAATTGCCTTTCCACTTGTATGATGAATTGCTTAACTGCTTCTGTAGCTTCTGACTTCAACTTTAGAAAATAGATCCATGTGTGCCTTGAGTGTGCATCCACAAATGCAATATAATACTTGAATCCATAGTCGGAATTTAAGAGTGCAGGACCCCATAAATCGCATTCAACAAGTTCAAGTGGGTTAGTATAAATTGTATCAGACAAGTTAAAAGATAACTTATGACTTTTCCCAATTTGACATTGACTGCATAAATGGGGTTTAATATGAATTAAATGCAGGAGATTTTCTTTATTCAACACAACTTTCATCACACTTACATTCGGGTGGCCCAGTTTTCTATGCCATATATCATGTTCATCATTCACATCATTATTAACAGTACTATGGTAGACCACATTATTGCATTCTTTTTCTTCAGGTTGTTTGAGGCTGAATTTATAAAGGCCTTCATGCAGTTCCCCCTGCAACAATATATCTCCCCTCGAATTATCCTTTATCAAACATACATTTGGATGGAATTCAAAAAATACTTTATTATCTCTAGCAAACTTTGAAACACTGATTAAGTTCTTTTTAATTTGAGGAACTCTAAGCAGATTTCTTAATAGAAGTGATTTGTTTCTGTAGTTTGATGCAAACTGTGCATTACCAACATGTGTGATAGCAATAGGTTTACCATTTCCCATATGAATAGATTGTTTACCTTTATAAGCTGCTCCTCCAAGATTTAGGTTGTGAAGATTGTTTGTCACATGGTGTGTTGCTCTTGAATCAGGGAACCACGATTCATCCTGTATATCCATGTCACATGCTAGTGTATTGTGGTTTTCACTTCGATTAGATGAGTTCTTCAGGTTAGATCTTGCATCATTCTGAATCTGACTGAGATTAACATTATAAGGAACATTCCTTGATGAGCTCTGATTAGGTGAGATATGTTGGTTGCCGATGTAATTTGAATCAAATCTGAAGTAGCACCTTACTGCTGTATGTCCTATCCTCCCGCAGATCTGACATTTGGGTCGATTATTGAAGAATCTTCCTCTTCCTCTACCACGACCTTGTGTCCTTCCTCTTTCATACATAGCATATCCCCTGGCCGATGGCGATTCTTGATAGCTTCCAGATGATGATTCAGATTTTGGATTAACTTGTGTACTCTTGTTCTTCATGTTTGCAGCGTAATTAATAGAAAAGTCTGTTGATGAATTATTTTTCTGTTCCTGTCTTCCTTCGTGAGCTAGAAGGCAAGAGCTAACATATTGTATGGATGGAGTGGATTCTTGTGATGTTATAACCGCAACTATAGCTTCAAATTCATCTCCCAAGCCATTTAAAATATGAAGAACTTGCTCAGTTTCGCTTACTTTATGCCCTGATGATTCAAGTAGATCACAAATATTCTTTATCTTCACAAGGTATTCTCTAATACTCGAATTTTCTTTCTTCGCATTCTGGAGTTGTCTTTTATAGGTCATAATTCTTGCTGCAGCTTGAGAATTAAAGTTTCTATGAATAGCATTCCAAACTTCTAGTGATGTTTTACATCCTACTACGGATGAGAGCAGATTAGGACTGATTGAAGACAATATCCATGAGCACACCAAGCTATCCTACCTATTATGTATCAGAAATTCAGTATTTGGAGTTAATTGATCATTATTATTTCGAACGAATTGAGTAGGAGAGATAGTGGTCTGATCTATGAACTTCTCCAGTCCGTATCCCTTAATGGCCATTTCAATCTGAAATTTCCATAAGAGGAAGTTGTTATCATCTAGGGTTACTGTAATTAATTGTGTTTGGGGATTGACTATTGATTTCAATGATTGTTCCAGCGTTTGTGATGCCTGATTGATCGTGTTGTCTCTGACATTGGTCTGTCGCCATGATTTGTGATTAGAGATAGATCTGGTTTGTAGAATTGGATCTGAGGAAATATTGAAGAGATTGTGGATTGATGATTGGAATACTAATCAGATCCCAGATCTGAATTCTGATTGTCGTTGGTCATTTGCTCTGATACCATGAAGAAACTTGTAAAACAAGTACGAGAGAAGAGAATGATTCCAATCATATTAATCACAGTAGCATCATAGGGTATTTATACAAAACAGGTATCTAAGAGAAAATAGAGATATCACATGTACAGCACGTGTACAGTGATATAATGAGTGTACTAACATAACAGACTTCCAGAATTACAATTGCAATAGATAGTTTTCTCTAACAATGTGATCTTTTTTTTCATATACATCTGATTTACGTCACAGTCTATATATAATACTTTGTACAACGGTTAATTTGAATTGTTCAACATAGAAACTTAAACTGAAACAACAAATATGAAAAAGCTCTCTCATCATCTTGTACATGTGCACACGTGCACAAACATGCACAGCCTTATTCCTCATTCTCCCGAACCTTAGTAGATGTGTTGTCATCATTCCTCAACTGAACAGCCTTGTCACCATCTCTGACCAACCTGGAGACCATTTCTAATGATCTTTGGCTGGATTCTGATGAAATGAAGCCTGCAGCCTTCCTGCATGATTGTTTGTCATAACAAGAGCCTTTTTTTAAATTATTTCTACTACCCTAGATCGAATCCATGCTACCTACGGATCTTCCACTGTCAACATCGACTGAAAATATTGCCACCGACATCGTGTCTACTCAGTCCAAACCGCAGCCCCCTTCTTCTACCGTAGTTCTCCGTTTACCCACTGTTTATTGCAAGGATACAGGTATACACAATTTGCTCTTAAATTTTTTCCTTCTATTCTAAATTTTAATCATAACTATTGATATTTAAACATTACTGATTTGATTTCTATCTACGATCATTTTTCTTTGTGGAAAAATTATGTTTTGGATTTCTATTCAAAACTAGCAAACCGTTGCCATTTTTTAAATTAACCTACTTACATATTACCTGTTTCACAATGGAAAACTGTACTTTCTAGAGCCTCTATTAACAGATCGCTTGAATAATTTAAACTAACTTGAATATTAAGTTACTTTATATAAATATGCAAATAACATAAGCTAACCGGAACTAGAAGGTCCAAATGGCAATCATAAAAGTTAAATTTAGAAGTAAGGTTGGTTAAGTAGTTTAATCTCTTTATGATCAGCTACCTCTTTTATTGTCAGTATTTTATACTCTTTTTATTTGTATGCTCGGTTTTTTATTTCCTTTTCACATTCCTTTAGTACAACATGGAGATCAATTCCTTGTAATAATATGGAGTTTGTTGTTTTAAATTGATATATGATTCTATCCACGTTATGTTGAGTTATGGTTATATATAAGTGTGAGAAACATGGAAGTATGAATCCATAACCTCTGCTACTATATGAGGATTAATGAAATAATAAAAATGAACTGTTTAACATTATGTATTATATACATATATACTTGCTTTGGATCCTTTTTCGCGACTCTTCTCCCCTTCGTTGCATATTTAATTATGTCAAATTTGAAATATCGAAATGTAACACTAATAGAGAATAATAATGATTGAATTTGGGGAATTTTAGGATTCTTTTATCATTAAAGGTTGAAGTTTATTACAATAATGGTTCACTTATACTAATCCTTAATAAATATCAAATTTATTTAATGTGCATATTTGTTCTAGATAAACGTTTACACAAATTTTCAAAATTAATTCGAACATTCTACTCTTATAAATAACTAGTGTTAACCCGTGCTACGCACATGGATTGTTGTTAATAAGTTGCATTGGAAATATTATATGCCATTCTATTTATTGACGATGCAATAATTTATTAGAATTGAAACTTAAATTACTGATATTTGAAACTTATATAATGTATACTATTCTGCTATGTTGTAGCACATAGTAATGTTCTGAATGTTGGAGTAGTTTGAGCAACGTATGAATTGAAACGCTGTTAAGTAACATAAATACACCAGCAAGTAAACGTGAACATGTTGTTGTGTAAACCTGTACCGGGATGTTATAAATGAAAAGCATGCACGAATGAGCACAATTCATTTGAGAACAGGCAGAGACGTTAATTTATGGACCAAGTAGGTGGAATAAAAAAATTACGGCAGTTGAAGTTGATAGCATTTTCAAAATAAACTACAAACCAAGCATGTATTGTTTTTTCAATTGTAGGCAGGACAATATAAAAATAGATAGTTGTTCACTTTCTCGTCCATTAAATAATGGAATAATTGGAAAAATGCTTCATCCACCATGCATCGGTTAACTTTTGCTGCTGCTGCTGTTGTAAGTCTTCATAACTCGCTTCGTGCAATGGTTAACTTCTGCTGTTGTATAACTCTGGCTGACATCAGATCCAACTTCCATATGTTACATGAAGTAAATATAATGTTAAATTTAGTAAGAATGCCAAGTTTAGTATACATATGACAGTCCCTGGGGAGAAAACTAAAAGAAAATGACCATGTTACATCATAAATATAAAAGATCATATAATTATTACAACTATCATGCATGAAAATGGCGTAATAAAGAAATGAACTAACTATAGTCTAGTGCTACAATAAGTCGTGCCTAGCAGTTTAAAAAAAGGTATCGTGTTGCATTAATTCATTAGTAGTGATTTACTGATTATATAGTCATGCTTAGTAATTCTAAAATATAGTATCGTGTTGCAGTTTATTAGTAAAGAATCTAGCGAGTATGGGTACAATAGACCTAAGATAAATATATTCAATGTGTATGTGTATAAAATTGATACTTGAGACATGCATAAATAATTTGAAATACACTAAATATAACAGAAGAAGTACTTTCCATGTATCCAAAACAACCAATGATGTCAAACTATTCCCATGAAATGAGTAATTTCTTATCTGAAATCTCTTTATAATCCAAAATATGGACATTGTTTAGTAAGTCAGAAAGCTTTATGTCTCAAGAGCATTAAACATTTCCTCATACACCTTTGAACCTTTAGCAACTCTAAACTAATATAACAAAAGCAATTTTGAAGTAAAACAAAAGGAGATAATAATCTATAAGACAGCTCCCAGCGAGTCAAAAGGTAGAACATACCATGTATCTTCTACTGTATTATTTAATTTTAATTACTTTAACAACTTTGATGATTTCATGTCTAGTTGTGCATGCTTTGTGATACATAGCTCTTTGTATCAGCTCGCTCTTCTTTCTTGAGGTGCGGCACAAAATGATGTAAATTAAACTGAAAACTATTTATTAAAATAAAATTAACACAACCGTGGTAACGATATCAGCTTAGAAACAAACATAGGATAAGTAAATGTTCCTACTTCTGTTAAATATTGTTTATCTAAATATGCCAAATTCAGGCCTATACATTAAAAAAAATTAATGTCTCTGTATCTCCTTATATTATATGTTTGATGCAAAGTATTTTTGGTTTTATTTTAGTTGCATTTAGCTTTTATTGTCCAATTTCTTCTTCAGATAACAAACAAACAAATAATAAAAAGAGTTGTACTTATGCATCGTCAAGAAGGATTAGATATGATAAAACAATAAATTAATCTAAATAGTAAAAATAATTAATTTAATACCATAGTCTTTATAATATACATATGCACCTAAATCAAAGCATTTTCATGTTTGTGATTATTTAAATTAGAAATGTTCATGTTTGCTATAGTAGAAATGAGAAACGTGATCATGACAAATGTGATTCTACGAAGAAGAAAAAAGATTCAAGTGTGTTTGATACCAAACAATTACAACTTTATATTAAACAATCATTAATAAAAAAATAGGAATTCTCGATCGATTGTAAATCAATGCACAACAATCATCAGTACGTATTTTTAGTGCATAGCTAAATTGGCATGTATTAATGTTTGGAATTATATTAATAATCTCATACCGATGAGCAAGTAATCAAAAACTACCTTGCCATCTGATTAACATCATGGGATTATATAAATCAAAGGGGAAACCTTCATCAATGTAACGACTCGAATTTTTCGCGTTCGAAAATCGACATCCATACTTTACATCGTACTCGAATGCCATAGATTCGACCGTTCAAATCCGATTCGCCGGAGCTTATAACACCATTAAGTATAACAATACAGCGGGAGAAAGAAAAAGAATATAGATATACAACATCAGATACAACAGAGTGATACAATGAATATCAATATACATCAGAGATATGATACAAGAAATAGCAGCGAAAAAGAAAAGATAACATCAGCAGCGGATAGAATATCCCCAATAGAATGCTCCAAGATAAGCAACGTCAATCCATGAACTCCAAGAACTGACTAGCTCCAGATAATCTACCAAACCTGAATATCTGAGAAAACCCAACTCTAGACTGCCCGTGTGGAAAATAGTGGGCACCCAGAGTTTAGGAAGGGAACAATAAACTCCGGATCAGTCATGGGACTGGTGTGAGCAACAAAAACAGTTTATCTTTAAACAAACACAAAAGGCTTTAAAACATTGAAATCCACAATGTTTTTGGAAAATGAAAATACCATAAGACCTCCCACCACACACACAATGCAAACGCAGAATTGGAGGAGATTTCTTCTTATGATAGTCAAACATGCTTACTACACAAGAAAAACTCTCTTGATATTATTACTAGTGCATAGTGGAAAACATTTCGAAAGTATAATATCAATCTTAGCCAGCATACAACATTTCATCGTATGCCTACTATAGCTACCATGTTCAATAGCAAGTTACCGCCACATTCCATAGCAGGTAATACAACTAAAACCGTACAGGGTTCGTATTGTTTCTTTGGATTTCCAACAAATGATCAGGCTAAGGAACTTCCTTACCGAAATAGAAACGCCTCTGGAAAGACGCCCCGGATCCTAACCGGATCTCTGCAAACAAAAGGCCGATGCTACCTCACGCTGTACAGCTGTAACTAGGTAACTAACACACTGACGCTACCTCACGCTGTACAGCTGTAACTAGGTAACTAACACACGAGTCATGTCATCCCCCGGTCGTTACCGACCTTTATCCCGGGATCCCGAAAACCAACAAAGCAACATCATACAGTAATAAATTACCGTGTCCACACGAGTTAAGTATCTGGGCTCCATACCATGATACCACCCTTTATCCAGAAGGAAATGACATACCCTAGGGGCGCTACCCCTACAAACCTTTGCCGCAACATTCCTGTTTTGACCATTACCGGGTTGTGAGGCTCGACGAAGTCTCGTCCACAAAGCAATGCTTTTTCACAAAGCCACACTTTTTCACAAAGCCACGCTTTGACCAACAACTAATCAACAGCACTTCGTGTGCCACATTACCAAATTGGGAATGTATCACTAGTAACCATCAACTACATAACCTCTGAGCTCGTACGTCTCAAAGAAGGGTGTTAAGCTAAGAGAATAAATTCTCCGCCACCAACAGAAATGTATTTGATAGAAACCAGCTTTACATCTCAAAGTGTAACGTCAGACACACATCCATACAAGTCTGTTCCGGGTTCGAACAGAACCGAAGGCACTTCCAAAGAAGCCCTTGCAAATCCGGGTATTCACAATCTCGATCGAACTTCCCATCACTTAGGGAATCTCTATACCGGCGCGACTCAGTGCAGAGACAATCGATAGGTCATCCTATCGTTCTCGCAAATACTCGGTCTTCACCACCGGTCTTCAAATGCTATCCATATCGTCGTATCACTATTCGGAATGGGTTATATGACACAAAGGTCCTCTCCCGGCTAAACCGAATAACGAGCGCAATTAAAAAATCATATGGATACTGGGGTCTCAGTTAAATCACAGCTTAAAGCCCAAAACTTTTCATTCGAATGGTAAAACAAATTACCATTTCCAATCTTTTAAACAAAAGATTCAATTCAAAAACATTCAATGGTTTAAACAATTTCCACACTTTTAATCTTTTAAACAAAAAGATTCAATTCACAAAGTTCGCCCCATTCACAAAGATTCATTCATAGATTTTCAAATCGATTTCCATTTCAATTTGATTAACTCGTTAAATCTTTAAGTCAAGATTTAACTTATAGCTTTCAAAACAATTCCATTTCAAATTGGATTAACTCGTTCGGTCTTTGAATCAAAGACTCATTTCATAAATTTCAAAACATTTCAATTCTATTTCAACTCGAAACCATTCAACACAATTTAGAAATCCTTTCTTATGTGAAAGCTTTTACTATTTGAAAACAAATAATTACGTTTTCAGAAAAATCCAGTTATATTTACACGAGTTAAAACCCTTGAATAAAAATTCAAATTTCCAAATCAATATCTTTAAAATGGTTTAACCCATATAGAACTAGTATAACATCTTTAATCCTTAGTTTCAAATCATAGAATTCAATTTAAAACTTGAATTCAAATTTAAATCAAATTATTTAAATTTTCAAACTCGATTAAGTTATTCAAAATAACTTTTATCTTTGAAATCTTATTTCAAAAGCTTTTCACTTTGAACCCAAATTTCCAATCTCAAAAATCAATTGAAATTAAAATTTCAATTTCAAAAACATTAAATTTAAATTATCTGTGATTTAACCGATTTCCACGTGAAATCCATATTTGTGGTGTAGTCCAGGGGTTTCACATACAATAGTGCAACATCAATCATTACAGATATATCGATAAGCGGTATAATCGATAACGCTTATCTCCATTCACAGATTCATAGATAAAATAAATTTATCAGTCACAAAGATTCACAATTATAATTCGATGTGGGTTTCGGATAACCAACTGAAATCCGACTCCCTGTCGCATCGAAATTCAAGTGCCGTTTTACGGGCCATGGCTTTTCACATCAATACAAAACAAATCACAACACAGTGTAGAACATGGCAATTTACATCACACACTATCACAAACAGAACAGAAAATCAATATAGTTCATAGCAATAGTTAATTATTTTCCAATGTTGTTTTAAATAAATTTACCACACGATTAATTTAATCAGTTTTGATTTCTTTCTAAAACATTTTATTAATAATGATTATTCCTCTAAATTAACATTAAAAATCTTCTTTAAGCTTTTCGAAATCGATTTATTTCTATTACAAAAACTTTAATGTTAATTTACTTTAATGTTTACCTTACATCAATTATTTAGTTAATCATTTATTTGTCCATAATTAAATTACTTAATTAATTGACTATTAATCATCCATTAATTAACTTAATTAACAATTTAAAGGAATTTCTTTAACTTTTGAAAACAATTTATTATTAATTACTAACTTATAAAAACCCGAGTGCCCCCTCCTTCTATTTTCTTCGAGCCGAAACCCTTGAGACTTCGAGAATTCCACGCAACTGACTCGAGTAAACTAGAGTGCCTTCTTTCCCAAACATTACTGAACCCACCACACTCGTCTGCTTCGAGACGAACATCACCAAGCTTCGAGACATTCTCCGTCTTGCACGAGAATCACCCGAGCATACCGCGTCTTCCCCAAAATCTCAACAGTGACAGATACTCAAATGCACGCGTGCACCTGTACAACGTCGCCGACCATCTTCGGACGACACCACGACGTCAAGCATGTCGACGTTCACCTCCAGACCAACTCCCAATCACCAGAACCCCCTCACGCACGCGAAATCAAGAAAATCAGGTTTAAACCCAAACCTGGAAACACGAAAGCACCCATCACCTCAAACCTGTCACTGCCTCGTTTTCGATGCTCCGATCACCATTGCCTTTGAAACTCCAGCGAAGACCTCGTCTGTCACCCAACTCCCATCGCTCCAAACCCCGAAGCACTCGATCAACTGAGGAGGTCGATCAGAAGCAAAACTCGCACCAGATAAAAATTAGGGTTAAAAACTTTGCTCGACCACCGCCGACGCCACAGTCGCTTCCACCACCCCGACTATTTTTCCAAGCAACCCCATAAACTCGTCCACCACCCCGAACAACCCCAACCAACACGAACCATTTGATCACCAGAAAATGATAAAATTGACAATTCCATTCAACTTTAAAATTTGCAACATTCTCTAGCTTAAAAATTATAATCTTAACATTAAAATTCATGGCTCTCTAGCATGAATCAGGATACGAAATCAGAACTTAAAACGGAGATTCTTGAATTTTGTCATTTATGATGGTTTTACTGTAAATAAACATTTCCCAGTACTTACTTGATATATTTTTCTGAAATTATTTAAAGGTGAAACCATGAAGTTGTAAACAACTTCTCTTTAGAATTTGAAGCTTAATTTAATTTAAACAGATAGATATGATTTTTTTCTATATGTGGTCTTTTACTTTGTTGATATGACAGAGGCATATTTTTTTTCCAGTCATATACAAGCATTTATATATATGCAGACATGCAATGCTATTCATACTATCATATTGCATTCATTAAGGTATTCAGCCATCCCACAAATCAAACAATCATCATACTGTCACCATATATCAACAGAATTAGGCTTTTAAAAGGAGAGTTGCTCACCTTGAAGTTGTACAGGGAAAAAAAACAGAGAACAGCTCTTTGTTTTGAATCTGCAAATTTGATTTCTTCTTTGAATCTGTTTGCTTTTGTTGAATGATGATTTTTTTTCTCTTTTACTTCAGATGGTTTTCTCAGTTGTAATTGAACGAAACAGAGATGAAGAAAGTGATGTATATAACAAAAGGTTTACAGGTTGATACTTCATTTTGTACAGGGGATATATTATTTTGTACAAGTGATATTGGGTTTGGTCAGAGATATTTCATTTCTTTGGAGGCTGATAGATAGTGTTGCTGATGGCTTCATTAATTATCTTGTACAATATCAAATTTTTCTTATTTCCTTCGGCTGTACAAAAATGAAGATGATTTTCTTTGGCTTCCTTTGCAAGCTAACACATATATTTGTTTTGCTTTGGCCTTATCACTTTGCAGTATACTTGAGTTCTATTTGTTTGAAGGTATATGTTTATTCTACACTTATGTTTTGTAATATTACTTTACAATATAGATAAACTTCTATTATAAATTTTACTTTAATACTTATATTTCTATATATATATATTTATTTTATAAGTGCATTTGTTTATATCATTTTATATTTATTTTGAAATATAGTTGAACTTCTAGATTTAGTTTATGTTATTAAATTTATCCAACGTATTTATTTTATACTTTTATATCCTATATATTTACAATATTTAAAGTTTAAATGATTTATACCAAATTTATTTGTTTTCGGGGAAACTCGCATCACTTTAAATCAATTTATTTTACTATTTTTATTCAAAAATACAATTAATTATTAATTTAAATATATAGAAATTTTGGGGTCGTTACAATCAAACCATAGATTCCAAAAAAGGAGAAGCTTGCAAAGGATGAAACAATTGCTGTTCAGCCTATTTGTACATTATCAATGAATTGGTTGACCATATATTTTTTAAATGTTTGGTATTCAAAATTAATAGCTTGATTTTAGTAGGATTTGGCCCATTTATAAATTGTTCGTTTTATTATAATTAGTATTACAGTACAATATGTATATTGAACCTAGCCTCACTGCTGAAATAAGTCCTCGATTTCATATCATGAATACGGTTCCTTTAATAGTTTCTAGTTGCAATCCCTTTTTATTAATAAATATAATTGATTATATATAAGTTAAAGCAGAATACGCAGGTCCAACGTAAGTATATTGTATAAGGAAACATAGTAATGCATTTATTAGTTAAAGTATATACAAAAAGCTTATTATAAGTGTGCGATATTGGTATAGATTATAATTTTCGTGACATTACTTTTAAATATATGATCGAAATCACAATACACATACCAAATAATAAAAATATAATGGAGTAGTTTTGAGTTTCAACTGTACCTCATGATCTATGTGTGCACATTTGGACTTATAGATTATATGATATGAGAAGTAAACTATAACATAAGAGCAAGTAAAAATTAGTCTAACCATTTAAGTGACAACCACTTTTAGGAACATTGTATGCTATGCAGTAGTTATATAAAACATCATGTAGTGAACTGCATAACGAAATGTGAAAACTGGTATCTCCTAATATAGTCATAATTTGACTATTGAGCCCGTACAAAACTATTCAGTAGGTATACAAAACAAAATTTTCAAACGCAAAGTAACAAATTTTATTTATAATTTTCAAGTTAAATATTTATCAACTATAACGGATTACCCAGAAATATTTTCAAGTTAAAGAGATTTTCATGTCAAATGGCAATTTCTCTTAACTAAAAAGCACTGTTGCTAAGGTTAAGAGCACGGAGGCATGCTACAGCAATAAAAACAATCATCTTTATATTCTGCAATAATCCCAACAACTGTCGTGCACATATTATAAGGTCATATCTTTTTTTTTTGACAGGATATTGTATGATATCAGCTGCACATAGACTTATAACTTGTGGCAAGGTACTCATTTCAATGGTCATCTCTCTATTACTATAAGTGTTATTTGCGATCTTATTAACTCTAGAATTTCATAAGAAATGATTTAGCATGATATATACATTTTTTTTATTACACTATTTTTAATAATTATTCATGTTCTATTGCTATATGAAAAGTTTCACATGAATTAATCATTGTGCAAGCTAATCCAGATGGACAATATAAAAGATATCATTTGTGCTAGATAACCATTTGTTTCAGCATAGTTTGTAGGAGAAACAAATGTAACAAATTACCAGGAAATATTTTCAAGTTAAATATTTATCAAACCAACTCCAGATTTACTATTAAGTCAGTATGAGAGAAAAACCAGCATATGATGAATTTACAGATTTTTTTTGAGATATTATTTCAGCAAACCAAGATTCGACATAATTCCACATCCAATTAAAGGGAACAAAATTAATAAACTGTATACTAAAATTTTTACCTCATAAATAACACAGCATTTTTAGATTTCTGACTGCTACTGAAATGGAGTAAAGCCATGGACATCGAATTTAACAAAGGTAGTGCGGTGGATGGATATGAAATCTCCTAAACTGAACAAACAGGGGGTTACAATTCTTCATTGTTGTGTTGCCTAAAGACGTTTTGTTTGCATAATGCCTATTGAATTTAGATAATAATACAGTTCACTTATTGACCCAAGTTATAAGTTGAGTTTAGAATGAGCAACAAAGATTTTAAGATGATTAACTGATTAGTCCAAGTTATAAGTTGAGATTAGAATCTAAAATTTTCCTATGCGACTGCAAGAATCTAAGTTGATTTCAAGAATACAACCTGAATATTTTGAAGCTTTAGTCTAGGCAAGAAATAAAACACCAATCTAAAAACATAGTAAAAATTATCATATATACAGAAAATTTGCAAAAGGAAAATTATAACTATCGGATGGAAATAAAATGAAAATTCAAGTAGAATACAAACAATTCAAATTTAAAACATCTTCAATACAACTAAGTACATCGGTTATGAGAAAAGTATATCGAGATAAGTACCTGCAAATCAAAGATGTGAAATTACCTGAACATAAAGCTAAAGTCATAAAAAATAAGCGAAAACAGTAGTCAACTCTAGCTTAGAGGACGCATCATAGTTATGAAACGACAGAGGAGGTAATTAGCGAATTTCGTGAAACATTTCGGTGATTGAAATAAAATGAAGGGAGAACATACCTGAAATAATTGAATCAAATTCCTTGATCTGAATTGAAGTTGAAGAAATGGTCTAATATGCGACTATTAAATCAGGAAGATCGCTATGGCCTATTGTTAACGTTAAAAAGTGAACGCTAACACCCGGTGTGTGTAATAGAATCGTGAAAGCACCACCCGCGTGACGGGAATAGAATTTAAGCATTAAAATGGCAGAAAAAACAGTAAAAGACAGCAATTTATAGTGGTTCGGCTTGAGATTAAGCCTACGTCCACTTTGAATCTCTTTATTACTGAATCCGGTTACAAATCGATACAAATCTCTTATCAAAACAGTACAATTTGATCACAAGAAAAAATCTTGACTACTAGCTCAATCTTCGTCGATGAAATTCGATGAATCCGTGTTGGATGTAAGGAATTTCTCTTGAAGCTTGTTGTAGCGTCTTGAATGTTTGAAGATCTTTGATTGCTGGATGAATGGAGACTTTGACAGAGTAACGGCGCTTGAAGAAATGAATGGCAAAAAGTTCTCTCTTCGTTGGAGTTCGAGCCCTATTTGTAGGAGCTGATTTCTGAGCAGAAAATTCGCCTAAGTCTTAGGTCGCGTACAACCTTAGTTAGGTCGTAGGTCGCGAGCGACCTAAGCTAGGTCGCAGTCTCCTTGCGACTTAAGAAATTAGCTGGTGAAATTGCACTTGGCTTCATTTGAACAAGTGGTAGGTCGCAGGCGAGTTAAAGAATAGCGGTAGAAGCTTTAGGTCGTTGAAGTCTTAGCTCGCTTGACTCTTAGGTCGTAGGTCGCTGAGCTGCTTTAATAGTTAGGTCGCTGACTACCTTAGGTCATCAAGTTCCTTAGGTCGCTAACTACCTTAGGTCGTTAAGTCCCTTAGGTCGCAAGCTACCTTAGGTCGTTGAGTTCCTTAGGTCGCAAGCTTTTCCTGTAGTTAGGTCGCAAGGTTCTTTAAGTCCTTAGGTCGCAAGCTTCTCTTAAGTCCTTAGGTCGCAAGCTTCTCTTAGGTCGTAGTCTTTAGGTCGCAACACTGCTAGGTCGCAATGTTCCCTAAGTCGTAGGTCGCTGAGCTGCTTCAAGAGTTAGGTTGTGACATTCTTAGGTCAGGCCTTTCTTAGGTCGTGACATTCCTGTAGCTTAGGTTGTAGCTTCACTAAGTCTCAGAATCCCCTAGGTCGTGACTTCGTTAGGTCGCAAAACTTCTCTTAGGTCGCAAAGTTTTAGGTCGCTGAAATAAAGGAATTAACATTTGCCCCTCGAGGTATATGACTATGCCATAGGTCGTATACTTCGATTCATCCTTGCTAAGTCGTGGACGACCTAAAACTTCGTGCCTATTCACCTTCCATTCTCAGCCCATATAAACTGTTAAGTCGCCTTCTTCCTCCTAATCCTTCTGCTCTAATTTCCCGTTGCTATTGACAAATCTTTGAACCTCCAAGGGAGAATTCAACTTGTTTAAACGACGATTCATCCTTTCTAACAAACTACGTAAGTGAGTTTCGATCTCTATCCCACCATAATCGCCGCCCAATCATGAGTTCATGTTTTCTAACCCAAGTTTAATTCCATGCATTTTTGTTTCATTTTTCGAATGATTGTCACAATCGACACGTTGACATGATTCGTGAATGCACGGTAATGTTCGTAATGAATCGAAGAACTTGAAATTGATTTACTGGGCGATTCGGTTGGTATGTAGAGATGAATGGGATTCAAGAAGAGGATGAATCGTTTTCTTTATACTAGCAGTATCGGGTTATTGGATCCAGTAAGATTGTTTGGAGAGGAAGCCAGCGACTTAGCAGATCCGGACAACTTTAAAAGTTAGGTCGTAAGGTTCTTGGCGACCTAAGCCTTGCGATCTAAAAAACATCCACGACTAAAACGAAGCTGACCAACCTCTTTTGCGACCTAAGAGTTCTCGACCTATGCTAAGTCGTATGCGACCTAGGACATGGAGTAAATTGCATTGCCTTGATCCACACAGTTACATTGTGCGACCTAAATATGCCCCGACCTATGATAGGTCGCTGAACGACCTAGCACTTTAAACAAATTTGCAAAGCCCTGAACGCTTCAAATTGGACAGCACGACTTAAAATTGCTCCGACTTATGTTAGGTCGTGAACGACCTAGGACTTGGAAATTTGGGCAGAATTTGGCTGATTTTTGAATTTGAATTGTTTTAGACTTTGTTGTACTTCTTTTCAGATTGCCTTAACTTTAATGCTGATAACCTGTTTAGAAGCAACATTCACAGAAAAAATGGGACGAATATACTGCCATTGATTGCCCACATCAAATGACAGATTAGTCGACAAAGAATATCAAACTTAAATGAACTTCGCGAATGAAATGCTGTGAACTAACAAATCTAAGTGAAGTATTAAAGCAAAATTGAAATGATCAACTAAAGCTGATTTATTTGCATCAACACAACACTGTTCTTGGACTTAAGATATCAAGCCCCGAAACTTTATAATCGACAAGTATCAACTAATTTAGTTTCATTTATATTTGCTTGTTATTGCGTTAGTTTTGCACAACACTTCACTCTTTTTTAGGACACGTGCACCTTAATATTTGATCGTCCAGTTCCTTGTGTAGAATGGCATCTCAACAGGAAGACTTGGAAACAACTGGGGAAGCATTTCCAATTGCTACTCCATTAAACGATCCTCCGGAAAGGACTCCTACCACTTTGAGTCATAAAGTTTTCCATCAATTATGCATCCAATTTGGCATTTCTGAAGTTGACGCTTTGTTCCCTGGAATAAATGATACTGCTGATAGGCCGCCCCGTGGCTTTGTCGCAGTCAACCGTCAAATGTGTTCGAGTGGAGCTATTCCCCCATTTAACGACTGTCTTCGAGAACTTCTCCTTCGGCTATCTATCTCCCCTTTTCAACTGCACCCTAATGGATACTCCATCCTGCTGGGACTGTGTGTGCTTTTCAGGAGAACGTTGTGCCGTTTTCCCAGTTTTGCAGAAATTCGCTTCTTGTGCACATTTGCAAAGAACAAAGACCATCCCTCTATCACACTTGTGAGGAGTGCCAGGAACCGAAAACTAATTCTGGACTTGCCCGAAAGTGCCCATGGATTCTTGACTCAATTCTTTTACGTCCGCTGTCCTCCGGGATTTTACGCCATTTGGAGAGTCGGAAGTAAGATTGCCTCTTTCTGATTTGTTTTTAAGACTTTTCAGAATTCGAACTGTCAAATGCTTAACTCCATTCTTTCTTTTTGCAGCACTTCCTCCTCCACTTCGAGATACCAGTCACAAGGTGACTTTTGAGAGGCTTATGGCAGTGCCGGTAGAGGAGAGGAGTATCCAGTTTCTATTAGATGATGAGCTTTTGCACCAATTTGGGCTTTTACATCTTTCCAGGTCGACTCGGATTCATGAAATCTCTAGTTCTGATGCAGAAACGTTAGCTGCTTCGGGCTCTCAAGCAGAGGCATCGAATGCCCCAGTTTCTGCAGAAGAAGTTGCATCAGAAGCACCTGTCGTAGAGGCTGCTTTGATAAAATGTTCCGCATCCACCGATGTTGTAGGGTCAGTCAGCAAGTCGGCACTTGCTCCAATTATTGAAGAGGAAGAAAATCCTCGAATTTCTGAAAAATCAATTGATGTGGAAGTTGAGAAGGAGAATTCTGCTGAGCATCATAATGATGACACCTTCGATGACTTGAGTGACATAATGATAACTTCTCAAGAGCTTTTCAAGGATAATATTCCAAAGGCGAACTCTCCTGTCGTTGAAGCGACTTCCTCTTTGAAACAGACCTCAACGCCTTCTACACCTGTCGTCTCCGTTCCCGCACTAAAGCGTGGTTTGTAGTTTGACGCACGTAGTTCGCACGCCGCACACACTTAGGATTTTTCTGCACTTATAAGCATTTACTCTTTCTTTTTGGAAATTTCTAAACTTTACTTCTTTTCCGTTTTCAGATTCTCCGATGGGGCGCTCCGGCTCATACTATGACTCATTTCAGCGCCATGGAGGTCGTGGATCCTATGACTTTAGGAAATATCTTGGTGACCAGAGAGAGACAGATGAGAAACGGGCCCAAAGGAAGGCTCAAGAAAAATGGGATTATGAGCAGCGGCAGAGAAGAAGAGATGCTGATCGATATGATTCTTCATACAGAACTTACGATTCTCATAAGCGAAAGTCTTATGATGACAAAGGGAAGACTCATATTACTGATGAATCGAGCAAACAGTCTAAGCCAAGTGACGCGTCTGTTATTTTTGAGAAGACTAACGCTCCCATTTCTTCTGATATTTCGGCCGGCTCTCCTCCTCTAAAGGAATCTGATATTCAAACCATCATTAACAGGCCACAATATCAAGTTAAAGTCGGCCCTCCAACGCTTCAGAGCCGATTTCCGAATTGGTGTCTAAGAGGAGTCCGTTTTGACTTAGATTTGGTTCCCATTGATAAGCAGGCAATGCTGAGAAATGTCGATGCTGTCAAGCTTGATATTGAAAGAATGTCTGGATGGCAGAAGCTGGTTGATGAACTTCAAAGGGTCAACCATATGAACCTTGAGGCGATGATGACCATGGAGAACGATAAATCAGAACGGGACAAATGGCGTAAGCAGCATGATGCGGAGATGACGAGCATTGCAGACGACAATGCAAAGCTTGCATCTGAAGTCAAGCGACTTAAGGAAGATCTCGCCTCATCTTCTGCATCGCACACTCAAAAAGAAGAAGTCTTTCAGAAGCAAGTGCGGGATGCACATGCTGCACAAAGAGATGTCGAAATGAAGCTTGCCGCCGAACAGCACATTACTGAGAAATATCGCATAGAAAACACCGAACTGCGGGAAAAGGTCACCTCCCAGAACGTAGAGATTGAGTTACTAAAGTCTCGACTCGCTAAAGCTGAGATAGAGCGTGATGCGGCTATTGCTGGTCGGGTTGCTGCCGTTGCCGAAAAGGAAGCGGCTGAGCAATCACATGAGGCGACGAAAGCAAACATCAGCTCTACCTTATTCGATTTTTATTTACACAGTGTTCTGGGTCGTGGGAGTCTCGCTTTTCTGGGTCCTGATTATGAAATTACACTGGCTGAAGTGTGGGAAGTTGCAATTGACATGCTTGGCGGGGCCGGCTATGATGAGTCGGAACTTGAGGAGCGCTATCTTGATGATGAGGCTCGTGCCGCTCTTGTTAAGGGGAAGGAGCAGCTTGCTAAAGTACGGGCTGAATCAACGGGAGAAGAGCTTCCAAAAGAGGAAGCTCCTTTAACTGCCCCTGCTCATACTTCAACTTCAGCTGATGTTAATATTACGGATTCCAGCTCTCATTTTGCACATCCAGCTAAAGTTGCCCAAGAAACTGTGACCACTCCTACAGAAGAAGAGGCAATGAAGGACTTTCAGGCTCGGGAATTTGAGATTGATCTCGCCAAACCGACTTCTCCAGGTAACTTTGACGAGACGAATTCAGTGAATTGCTTCTTCGACTTAATCGAGTTCGACGAACTTCTTACTTATTACTTAAGCTTTGACGATCCACTGTCTTCTTTTTTCTCGTAGAATACTGATTTTAATTTCTTTTATTATGCAACGGACGCGCCGGAAACTGCACCAATTTTTCCTTCTTCAGCTGCCGTTCCTCCTCCTTCTCAAGTTACTCCTCTTCCAGCTTCTCAACCAGATTCACAGGAAGAACATATAGCAGCCCTTCAAGGCTTGGATGAACCACCTGCTTCCGAGGAGCAGAAAGCAGAAGATCTGGAAGATAATGAGAAGACCTCGGAGCAGTCTTTTGACTACGACACAAAGCTTTCTACATTTCTTACTCCGGGGAGTGAGTCTTCTTCCAAGAAGAAGGGGAAACGTGTGGTTTCGAAGAAAGGAAAGAAAAGTTCTTCTGCTGTTGGAGATGAAGCAGAAGTCGATCCGGCTGAGTCTCTTTCTCCTTCTTCTCCAATACGTCCTCCGAAACTAATTACCAGGCCGGGTAAAGGCTCCAAGGGTGGGAAGAAGGAGAAATGAGTTTGATTTTGACTTTTCTGCTTTTTGCATGTATTGACCGGAGATTGTGCGGATACCGGTCTCCGCTCCTTTTTGTAATCTGCACAATGTAAAAAGTTTCCATAGTATTGAATAAAATAGCTATTTTACTTGTACAAATTCTTGTGTATGTGAGAATGCATCTGTTTCTCTTTTTTGGTGTAGAATAAACGGTTCCTTTTACTTGTACAAATTTTTTGTCTGTGTTTGGGAATACATTTATTCCACATCTATTTTTTGTGATATTGCAATGAACTTGTGGCATGTTGCTTTTATTAATACAATTAAATTATATAGTGTTGCCCCCATACCGCAAGTGCATTGCAACATTTCTAGCTTCCTCAAGACTGATATTCTTACTTCAGAGAATAACTACTTCACTTCTAAGGGAAGAATCATTCTGCTTTTAATAGAGTATATCTCGTCTTCAGAGAAGTTTTTACTTTCTCTTTCTTCCTGAAGAACACTTCAACTTTTGGGAATGATCACTTTTATTTGTTTAAAAGTGAATTTTCCTGCACAGTGAAATGAGCTTCTGAAGAAGGTTTTGATTTTGTGCCCCAGTAAAGGGTTTATTTTTGGTACTTCAAGCAAGTTGAAGTACGCCTCTGAAGAGGTCTTTTGGTCTCTAAAGAGAAGCGATTTTGGTCTCCGAAGAGAAGCAATTTTGGTCTCCGAAGAGAAGCAATTTTGGTCTCCGAGGAGAAGCAATTTTGGCATTTCAGCTCTGGTGAAGTGGGTCTCAGAAGAGAAGCATTTTGCACTTCTACACGGGTGAAATGTGCCTCCGACAAGGGCTTTTTAGCATTTCATCACTGGTGAAGTGGGCCTCCGAAGAGGAGCATTTTGCACTTCTACACGGGTGAAATGTGCTTCCGAAGAGGGCTTTTGCCTCCGAAGAGGTCTTGAAATTGCCTGGAAGTTACTTTCTCATGGTTGAGTGGATCTACGGGGCGGACGCAAGTTGCTTGATTGGATGTTCGTTTGCACAAACGATCGCAATCAATTAACAAGGGCCATGTTCCTTCAGCTTGGGAAGGTGCCCCTCCGGTGGTTCCACCAATCTTGTTATTGAGAGAAGCACTTTCATTTATTGGCGTGCCTCGTTAGAGGGCTTTGTTGACCTTTGGGAAGGAGCATCGGTTGGTTGGTGTGCCAGGAAGGTTGCTTCTCAGGGGCGAGTAGATCCACGGGACGGACGCAAGCTGCCTGATCGGATGCATCACGATCAGTTAGCAAGGGCCCTGTTCCTT
Source organism: Allium fistulosum (assembly GCA_030737815.1). Lineage (NCBI taxonomy): Eukaryota > Viridiplantae > Streptophyta > Magnoliopsida > Asparagales > Amaryllidaceae > Allium > Allium fistulosum. The sequence goes on from CM060902.1 coordinate 1,462,146,773, forward strand.
CTGCTTGGGAAGGTGTCCCCTCGGTGGTTCTACCGGCCCTTTTATTGAGGAGCAAAATTCCTTTTGGTTGCTTCCGTGCTTGCTTGGCCATGTTCTCCCATCATCTGCCCATTAGTGATCTTTTATTATCATTTCCAAGCGTATCTTCGTTCCTTTTGTAAGTAAATTTCCTTATCCGAAGAAGTGGACTTCACTGTTGAATAACTTCACGGGACAAACGCGAGTTACCTAGCTGGATGTCTGTTCATATTGACAATCATAACCAGTTAACGAAGGCTTGCCCCAGTGAAGTTGCCAACTTTTTATGTGAAGTTCTTCTTGTATAGGATTTGAATATGGAATTTTTTGTTGCTTGGTTTTTGCTTTAATAAATGATTTGTAAGGCTCGCTTAGCTTTGCGATGGGTGAGCTTTGCTTTAATGACCTGCAATATTAGATCGACATTTTAGCAATACATTTAGAGTATTTACACATCGAAATATAACAGGCATTTCGTAATAGAAAACATAGAATTCATAGTTTTTCATTATTCAGTCACATTGATTTCTCAGCGGTTTACAATGCGGAAGTCATACATCCATTATCATTTTTACAAATTCAAGCAATGCTGTTAAGTAAAAAATGGATGCTAGCTATTATTGTTTCAGAATCTCCGGACTGATTTTCCATTTGCACTAGACTCGCAGCTTCGGATTTATATGCCAGAGAAAGTGAAAGATGCCCCAGTTGCAGTTTTGTGGACAATTAGCAGTCGTCCCAACTTCTGCCCGCTGGGTGTGGACCTCCTGTGACAACATTAATGACAAGCTTTTCTGAATCTTGCACTGCAGTATTGTTGAGAGAATCGGATTGATGGGTAGGACGTTGTTGATCCCGAGTGGATGAGGTTGGAGCGACTCCGCTTCTCTTAACGTATTGTTGGAGTTTTCCCTGCTCCAGCAATTCCTCAATCACATTCTTTAATTGGCGACATTGGTCAGTGTCATGGCCAGGTTGATTGTGAAAGTGGCAGAATTTTCCATTACGCTTTGCACCTCTCGTCATCTCAGGTGGCTTAGGATACCTGACAACGTCCTTTGTTGCAAAAAAGATATTTCTTGGTGTATCAATTAAAGGAGTAAAATCCAAAGGATTAAAGCGGCGAGGTTTCTTTTCATTTCCCTGGCTCTTTCCTCCTTCATTCTCCCTTTTCTGACTTTCAGATTCTCTTTTATTAGATGGGACATTGTTATTATTAGTTTGGGCAGCAACCACTTTCGATGTCGTAGAAAGGCTTTCAAGGCGAATGAACTCGTCGGCCTTTTTATAAAATTTTTCAAGTGAGTTCGGTTCCTTCATCTTTAGCCATATTCCAAATTTACTTGATTTATCAATGGCCCGCATCAAATAAGTCAGGATCATGCGTGGTTCCGCATTTTCTACTTCGGCTAAAGCTATATTGAAACGGCTCAAGAAAGATTTGATTGATTCTCCGGGCGCTTGTTCAAGGTTAGACAGTGACATTATATCCTTAGCTTTTGAAGCATACAATCTGAACTGTTCTTTGAACTTTTGCGTTAAGTCGGAGAACTTATCTACAGACCGAACTGGAAGCTTTGTGAACCAAAGTAAAGCCACACCTTCCAGGTATACTGGAAAGTATCGACAGTTGATCTCGTCTGATGCTCTTGCACCGGTCATATGCCAATCGTATTTGTATAGGAAATGAATAGGGTCACTGGTTCCCCTATAGGCTTGGATAGTAGGAGGTGCAAATTTCCTTGGAAATTCAGCTTTTAAGATCCTTTCAGTAAACGGAGTTCTGCTCGGTGCAAATCCCTAGTCAGCCTCATCCTCTTCCCTTTGCATGCTCTCTTTCATGATGCGGCCAACCATTTCGGACAGGTACTCTTTATTGTTCAAAGACATCTCCGGGCAAGCATCAGTTCTTCCCTCGGAAGTTTGCCCGGGCATATGTTCATGACAAGTTGGTTGCGGCATAGAACCATCAGCTTGGAAAGGTGGCATTTCAGGAAGAGTAGTTTGATGGTTTTCTGGTTGACGATTTTCCCCGAGCAGAGCAGTTAATCTCTCCATCATCAAAGCGTTTTGAGTTTCAATTTGTTGGTATAATCCAGAAACTGCATCATCCAATTCAGCCATGGTGACTCCAAAGGTAGGAGTTGCTTGGTTTGTTGTTGGAGAAGCGGAAGTCCCTTCGTGAGCATTTCTGGATCTGATAGGTCTAACTCTTCTTCCAGGAGCCATTATTTCGGATCTGGTTTTTAAGAGAGGTTCTTTTTATGAATCTTTGCGAAGCAACGGTGGATGATCGCTTGAGTTCAACTCTCAATGAAAGCACCAAAATGTTAACGTTAAAAAGTGAACGCTAACACCCGGTGTGTGTAATAGAATCGTGAAAGCACCACCCGCGTGACGGGAACAGAATTTAAGCAGTAAAATGGCAGAAAAAACAGTAAAAGACAGCAATTTATAGTGGTTCGGCTTGAGATTAAGCCTACGTCCACTTTGAATCTCTTTATTACTGAATCCGGTTACAAATCGATACAAATCTCTTATCAAAACAGTACAATTTGATCACAAGAAACAATCTTGACTACTAGCTCAATCTTCGTCGATGAAATTCGATGAATCTATGTTGGATGTAAGGAATTTCTCTTGAAGCTTGTTGTAGCGTCTTGAATGTTTGAAGATCTTTAATTGCTGGATGAATGGAGACTTTGACAGAGTAACGGCGCTTGAAGAAATGAATGGCAAAAAGTCCTCTCTTCGTTGGAGTTCGAGCCCTATTTATAGGAGCTGATTTCTGAGCAGAAAATTCGCCTAAGTCTTAGGTCGCGTACAACCTTAGTTAGGTCGTAGGTCGCGAGCGACCTAAGCTAAGTCGTAGTCTCCTTGCGACTGAAGAAATTAGCTGGTGAAATTGCACTTGGCTTCATTTGAACAAGTGGTAGGTCGCAAGCGAGTTAAAGAATAGCGGTAGAAGCTTTAGGTCGTTGAAGTCTTAGCTCGCTTGACTCTTAGGTCGTAGGTCGGTGAGCTGCTTTAATAGTTAGGTCGCTGACTACCTTAGGTCATCAAGTTCCTTAGGTCGCTAACTACCTTAGGTCGTTAAGTCCCTTAGGTCGCAAGCTACCTTAGGTCGTTGAGTTCCTTAGGTCGCAAGCTTTTCCTGTAGTTAGGTCGCAAGGTTCTTTAAGTCCTTAGGTCGCAAGCTTCTCTTAAGTCCTTAGGTCGCAAGCTTCTCTTAGGTCGTAGTCTTTAGGTCGCAACACTGCTAGGTCGCAATGTTCCCTAAGTCGTAGGTCGCTGAGCTGCTTCAAGAGTTAGGTTGTGACATTCTTAGGTCAGGCCTTTCTTAGGTCGTGACATTCCTGTAGCTTAGGTTGTAGCTTCACTAAGTCGCAGAATCCCCTAGGTCGTGACTTCGTTAGGTCGCAAAACTTCTCTTAGGTCGCAAAGTTTTAGGTCGCTGAAATAAAGGAATTAACACCTATCGTAGTGGAACAACCTATCAGTTGATTCGTCATATGGAGATACTTCGTCAGATGGCAGAGTGGTGGAATTGATTTATGGTTTTTGCCATGAGTGGGAAATGAAAACAGATTGAATTGTTAATTTTTCTGTGGTGGAAAAGTGACGCTTCGATTTTAGAATACAGGAATATTTAGGGGGTTTGGATGATAAGGGAGGAAGGGAATAGATGCGTAGTAAAAGACAAACAAAATACGTGACTGTTGAGTTTAAAATTGAAGGAGGCTTTTGTGCACTTGAAAACAAACTCGGTAATAATATAATAGTATAAATATATTTTAAATTTTTAACTATTTGTTACTACTATCTTGCACGCACGCACATACAATCATTTCATCACTATGATAAATATCATATTTAGGTGAACTCTTACCAATATATTCAATACATGATCAATCAATGTGCAATTGCATTTTAACTTGGATCAAAGGAGGAAATGCATAGGTTGTGATAGATAGAATCACATATACTAGGGATATTATGCAAAATGAAATAAAAAAACATAACTAAAATATGATTAAAATAAAAAATCATTGAGTTGAGCATGGTGTACTAGATTCCACGGTTGCAAATTATTACGAATAGCTTGGTACAATTCATTATAAAAATTTATACCACATGTAAATGGCAAGTACTTCGTTGCCATGATGAAGCCAATAAATTTGTAAGCAAGTTCTCAACAGATAGTGTTATTGAAAGAAATGGAAGTATTACTAACAATGAACTCATGATCAGTCAGGTATTATTATTCGTGCAATTTTATCTTAAGGTTCCAATTTAAGATTGTTACTATTGTTTTATGAGTTTATATTTGGTCTTGCTAGAAATCTTACCTCTATTGTGTATTAATGTGTATAGCACTATGACCGTAAAATCAGTAATAGTCGTAATCAGATTTTGGATGGAAAATTTGTTCAAAATAAATCTTGCATTCAACTCAGTCCCAACCACTTAAATGGTACTAGAAGAATCAATTGCATTTTCTTTGATGAGAATCAAAATAGTTATCCATCATTATATAGAACCATTTATTAATTAATTTGAAATTAATAATCCAATACAATGTTTTTACCTAAAGATGCAAACAATCTAATCCTACTCACGATGTAGGATTATAGTATTTCAAACCCTCGCATAGTTATGTAACAACCTAGAATAAAAATGTTAACATGGGATTATATTATTTGGAGTTATTAATTCCAATAGTATATGGAAATATCCCTATTAACAATATAATTTCATAATTGTTCTCATGGTTTCATAATTATTAGTATCGGGAGTGAGCTTGCTATGCACTGGCATCATGAAGTAGGCCTGTCAACGGATACTTTCGGATGCGGATTGTGCCATATCCGCATCCGCTCTGAAATCATTTTCGGATATCGGATATCCGCATCCGCAGATACGGACGGATATCGGATAATATCTTATCCGCTAATGACCGATAAATCAAGAAATATAAATAGAAAATTTTGGTTTAACATAAACTTTTTTCAATCCCGTTGATTATTAAGGTGTTAAAAATAAACAAATATAATGATAATAAACAGTTTTAAGCAGTTAATATGCATTTAGTGCGTATAATATAAACTTCTAACTTAATAAAACCATAAATAAATATCTTTCAATGTACTAAAATACATATAATTTAAACTTTAATCTTAAAAAATACCGCACGGATAATTTTCGGATGCGGATATCTTTATATCTGCATCCATTTTTTCGGATATCGAATATTTATCTATTTTTCGGATGCGGATGCGGACGGATTTCGGATTTTTCGGGTATCCATTGACAACCCTATTATGGAGTAGATGCACATAGTGTTAGACACCATAACATACGCGGGGCATTTTGTATATTAGTACCATTAGAAAATAGATTTACAACTGGTGCAGTGGTACATGTATTTCCATTTTGGCATTTATTGTGTTTTCTTTCATCTGCTTTCTTGTTAATGTTTTTAATCAGTATAAACATTACATGATGCTTAAGCTAAGTGCATCTCAAATATTTCTTCATTCAGTCTGTATATTCAATTAGATAACTCAAACAATGCAATTCAAACGTAATATTAAACTTAATATCCAATTTAAGATTTAAGATTCTAAATTGCATGTGAATTTGTTAATGATCTGAATTCATTTGCTTATTTAAAAACCATTTACTGCCAAGTGTTTAGTAAATAAGTGTTTATTTGTTGTGTCTCAACAAAAAATAACCCGTAATATTGAAGATTATTAAAAGCTATGCTTTAACAGTGCTAAATGTGTTGAAAATTCATCAGATGTAATGCTTTCAATTATGTACAATTATGACCTAGACTAAATTATAAGCCAGTACAAGTGGATGATGTAAATGGTTATCATAGAGGCCCATTTCATTTATATCTAATTTATCTGTATATAATAGGAATATGTCACTTTGAAGCTTTTGGAATTACCTAACTACCCCGCATGATTAAATTCTAAAAATAGCATAAATAGTGGCATTTTGGTCATTACCCTCACCCACGTGTTTGTTCGTTCTCATCCACCACATTCGTGCTGTCAACTCATCCTCTTATTCATATTTTCAAAATACCAATCCTTCTTAACGTTGAAATCAAGTTCTATTTTAATAGCTGGACAAACAAAGACTTCACATAGTGCTTAATTTTTATTTCCCAATTGAAGGCTCAATTTTGATTATCTCCAATTGAAGGCTTAGTTTTTTGAAAAACTTCAGATCCAATACCGAGTTGTGAAATCTATGATGTTATTCATATCTCACCTAATTCTTAAATTCAAGATCATGATTTTCAAGCAACTGTGAAGCTAATTTGAGATCCATCGGCGGTAGTGCAATCATCAAATTTCGATTCATCATCACTGTGACAGATCCGAACTTTCAGTTCTCCTAATTTAAGCTTGGACAGTGAAAATTCAAGAGGAACGCAGTGCAGATTCAGACTTCCACATATAACTAGCGACCACATCGGTTTTCCAGTTCCAGCGATTTCAGCATGGCTTGAATACCCAAGCCAACTCGATAGCAAACTCAGACACGAGCTCCAAACAAAGGCCGCGGCAAATCATCTCCAACATCGATGGTTCATCACTCCTCCATTGTAACGACACGATATTTTCAACCATTTGCATCTGCACATGTCCGACTTGAATTGCTCAAAATACCACGTTGTAAATAAAAATTTGGCAAACTCATCATATTTAGTAAATAAATAATCACAGATCACAGACACAGAGTAATATAATGCAGCAGAAACAGAGAAATAGTAGTTCATGAAGCTACTATATAAATACATCAGAGTTAAGTAAGATACAATAGGAATACCAAGATACAACAGGAGTAACAGTATGATAAATCAGGCACAACACAGAATACAACTGGAATCAACTGGATAACAACATGAATAGATTTATGGTTCTTCAAAGCAAAACTCCAGCTCCAAAGGTGAGTCTCTAATGCTGTATCACTTAGTCTGACCCGAGTGTAAAGCAGAAACACAAAACACTCGAGTCAGGACATACATACTTATCTAATGTAAACCAACTCAAGTGAACTGTAGTAAAAGTACAAGTAACTTGGAAGATGCTTGGGACCGCCCATCCTCTAAGGATCCGTTAAACTATTTACTATGTAGTAATATTACACTATTATAATAATGTCTATCAATAAATAAACATACTTTTAAATAGCATTAAGGCTTTACATTTTCCACCTTAACACGTAATAGTCCCAATAGTCCATCCAGTATCAGCGTACCTCCAGATCGGGAGGCTACTCTAAATACTCCACGGGCTACGGGAGAAAACCAAACTCGTAGTAAAAGGCTCGATATGGTATGTGACACGGCACACAAGGCAATGCCAGGATAGATATACCAATTACGACACTCGGGCTGGTGGTAACGTAGCAGCCACATACGCCCACCTCGGAACACATTCCCAAATCGGAGGATGGCCACCAAAAATCACAAGTAATAGAATGGTATCGAAGAAATGCGTCCTCTACGAGGTGCGACCTCAACTGGCCCGAGACCGCTCCTGTTTTAGCCACCTTATGCCAACTCACGGGAGTTGGGTCCACGTAACATACCACAAGAACGTCGCCACCATCCTACTTCATTCCGGAGTCTCCACCGCGTACACAGTTGTCAAAGTGGTTTTCGGTATCGACAGAGAGTATGTCCATATCCGATTCCGGTCTCTTTGCCAACCAATCGTTATTATAACCCGTGGTTATAACTTTAAAAAATAATACTTTATACTTCAAAATAAAATATCATTTCCAAACCCAATCTTTATCAAAATAAAGATTAAATCAATTCCAAACCATTTCAATATATTAAAATATCATATCTTTCCAAAACTTCATTTCAAATCATTTCAATATATCAAAATATCATATCTTTCCAAACTTCATTTCAAATCATATATCAGAATATCATATCTTTTCAAAGCTTCATTTCAAATCATTTTAATATATCAAAATATCATATCCTTTCAAACTTCATTATCAAATCATTATTTGAGTTCAAATCCAAATGTTTAACTTTAAATACCTTATCATTCATTTTATTATCATTTCAAGTCACCTTTTAAATAGTTTATATTTCAATCAGAATAATTCATTTAAACCATTTAAAAGTGTAATTATTAAACTTTCAAATCAAGTATTCAATTTACAAAGTTTCAAACCTTTCTTAGCTCATTTACTAAGTCAAAACCCATAATTATTAAAAATTCCAGCCTTTTACAGCATTTACAAAAAGCTGTTATAAGTTACACTTGAAAACATTTTAATTCAGCAAAGACAGCACTTAAAAACTGCTGTTATATCTCATTTTAGTTGAAATTTGGTTTAAAACAGCAAAGACAGCATTTTCAGAAATGCTATAATAGCTCAGGTTTCAAAATAAGGGTTTTAAATTTTTTCAGCAAAAACAGCAGACCACTACAGCAGTTACAGAACTGGTGTAATAGACCTGAGTTAAGTTTTAGTCTATTTAGTTCAACTACAGCAACTACAGCATTTCAGAAATGCTGTAATAGCTCTTTTTTTCAATTTTAGTTCAAATCAGAAATCATAACATTTCTGAATGCTATTAAAGTAATTTCTAGATTTTAGTGTATTTCCAGCAAATAATAAACTTCATTTTACACCCTTTTAACATTATAAAAATCATATTTTTAACATTCAAAAATATTCATTTAAATATCTTTTTACTTATGATTTTTTTTAAAGTAAACTTTATAATAAAATCCAATTTTCCAATATTTTACTTAACAAATTCAAATGTACAATTTTCCCATTTTTACCTTTTACAATTTATTTACACTTACATTTTCAAATTACCATTTCACAAATTAAACTAAATTTCCAATTTATTTAATTAATTTAAACCTTTAATTAAAACCAAATTTCCCATTTCCAAGTCAAGTTATATTTTAAAATTACACATTTGAGCATTCATTCATTTAACCATTTTAGTTCATAGAAAAATCAATAATACTTTATTAAATAATTTAAATTCAAATTTATATCAAATTATCATATTTCCCATTTTCCAAATAAAATTAAATTTCAATTTTATTCATAACTTAAATTCATTTTTTTTAACCAAAATCCAAATTTCCAAACTTAAGTTATATTTCCAATTTCAATTTAACTAGTCATTTATTCAACATTTTTAACTTATAAAAAATCATAATTTCTTTATTTAAACAATTTAAAATCCAAATTAAATCAAATTAGCGTAAATTTACACTTTTAAACATATTTAAAATATTCAAAATACTTTATAAAATAACCACGGGCCTGTATATAGTTTTCTAACCTAGGTCAAGTGATACAGATATGTATCATTTCAATCCGCAGTTTACAAAGAAAAAACCGGGTTCTATCATTTCAAACCCGCAATCCTAAGTTAAATAAAATAAATAAAAACCGTTCAAGCCTATCATTTCATCCCATAACGATTTTTCCCTATTATAAAGTCCGTTCGGGTATGTATCATTTCAACCCATAGTGATTTCTATACTAACTGGGAACTTGCAGTGTGATAAACAGATATAAATGAATAGTTAACAACGTATATCAGTAACAGATGATATGACAGATAAATAAACAGGTTTAACATCATATAATATATAACATAAGCAGGTATAACATAACATAATATTCTACACATTCAATTGTTGTCAATTCACATTTGCATAAGTATAAATGTCAGGTGAGATTTACTCACCTTTTTGTGCTGGAGATATCAATTCAAATGACACAACGGATTCTAGAACAAAATGACAAGGCTACGAATTTGAGTGGAGAGCGAGATCCAAGCTATAGATCTTGTGTTACAACCCAAAACAAAACCAAATAAATTAAAATTCAATACAACATTGAAACTGAATAACTTTGAAATAAAACACAATATGAATACACGACTTTTTTTTGCCTTGCTTTCTACATTTTCTTCAAAACCTAGGGGATGTTTTGGCTCAGGTTTGGCATGACTTTGGCTCAGGTTTGAACATAGGAATGCATGGCATAAAGGCTAGGACATGTGGAGGAAGTTACAAGGTAGGAATGTGAAGGAGTTTACGCTAAAACATGGTTTTTGGCAACCAAAAGTGCTCGGCCATGGGGTTATAGGCTTGGCCAGTGGAGTATGGGTCAGGTCAGGGCTGGAGGGGTGTGTGGTGGTCTGGTTAGTGATGGTGGTGGCGGCCAAAGGTGGTGGTGGTGATGGAAAATGAAGTGGTGAAGCAAATAGTGGTCAATAACATGTTTTTAAGGCTTAGGTTGCATTTTTGAGGGGTTTAGTCACCATAGTGGGCTCGGCCATGGTCATGGCCTGGAGTATAGGTGGTGTTGATGGCAGGGAAGAGGTGTAGGAGTTTGTGGCCGTGGATATGGAGGAGAGGTCGATCCAAAAAGCAAGAAGAACAAGGCAAAACACATGAAAAATGAAGAGAAAGTAGAAAAATATAAGAGAAACCATTACCCAAAAAGCTCTAGCCGTGAATGAAATGAGATGAAGTAATTTCTCACGTGAAATTGAAGTGAGAACTCACGGCTACAATGAGGTATAGGGCCAAAAACTCAAGGCAATGAAAAGACAAAGGAAAATGAAAAGGTTGGCTAATGAAAAGTCTTAGGTTAAAAGCTTTTTAAACTCTTCATATTTCCTTTTTCTTTAAATCAAATAAAAACAAAATAAAATCAGTAAATGAATTTAAAAACTGAAACAAAGTAAAATAAACTGAAAATGAATAATTAAATTTAAAGAAAATAGAAAAAGAATTAAAGAAATAGCTTAAAAATTTAAAACAGGGTTCAAAAATTACAAATAAATTATCACTAGCTTTGGAAAATTATTGTTATACTTCTAAACAAATAAAAGTCATGTGAAATAAAATAAATGCTGAACAAAATAAAGAAAAGTGAAAATAAATAATTATCTTTTGGAAAAATAGAAAAATAAAAAATAAATAAAGAAATAGCTTATTTAATTGAAACCAGACTTACATTTCAAACAAAATGCAATTACTTTGGAAAATTGTATCAACACTTCTAAAAAATTAAAAGGTCAAGTAAAATAGATAAATGTTGAACAAAACAAAGTGGAAATGAAAATAAAATAAGGTTTTTACAAAATAAAAAATAAATAAATAAAGAATTACTTTAAATAAATTGAAACTGGAAATCAGAAATTGTAAACAAAATACAACTAACACTGGAAAATGTCAATTATACCTTTTAAAATATTTTAAAGCCAAAATATATACATAACATGTTATTTTACCCATATAAGTATAAATTAGATCATTACATGACCAGATAAAATATTATTTATAAAATTTAAAATAAACAATTTTGTTGAATACAGCAAATTACACACAATAGTTAAAGGCATAACTTTCACATTACAAATCGGATTTCAACGAAACGAAAAGCAGTATTCCCAAAATTTTATTTATTTTCATAAAATAAAGATAAATTTCAAATTTTCAAATTTATATTTTTAAATTAGAAGTCAAAGTTTGACCATATTGATCAAATTCACATTTCTGAAAAATATTCTTTTTAGTCATGCTTTGGAATGATAATTCATATCAAAATCAAAATTTATATTTAAAATACAAAATTTATCCAATTTAAATAAATAAAATAAAGTTTTTAAATCAGGAATTCAATTAAAATAATTAAAATATACAGTTAAAAAAATCATAAAATACAGGGTTGTTACATCCATCCCAACCCATATCTGGCGACGCAACGGCGAAACTAAAAAGAATGAAGTAGAAAGAAAATCTCATTCGAATGCTAGATCTAATTTGAACGAGCATAGCAACGAAGAAGATGGCATTGGCAACTTTTTTCTACAAATAGTATTTTGATGTCATGTTTTTCTTGGATTAATTTTTTCTTTGACTAATTTTATGTTGGATTGAAGTCCGATATACCTTATGTATTTTAAGTTTAGTGCATTACACGTTGATTTAAATGAATCTAATTAGAGAACTTGGTTATCATGTTCTTGCTCGAGTAAATGTTACTATATATATATATATATATATTCTTTTTACCATTTTGAATTCCAATTTTGTACCGTTACCCAAAATACGCTATAGTTGTGTACTTTTCAAAATATAATCACTAAAGTAGTTTTAGTTTAATTATCAACTCTTCTGGGTGAATAAACTTTAGAAACCTACTCATTAAAAATTAATTCAGTTTAGGTTACATATGGAATTTGATAAAGTGTGGCATTATCAGCACCCAGTTTTCTGCTACCGGCCACCATCCTAATTTATTTTTATTTATTTTTATAACTACAGTCAGTGGACAACCGTCGAGCCAAGCAAGAAAGAGAGAAGATCAATAAAAAAATAGAGATCAATAAGGTCTCCGGTTTTTTATTGATCGCGGTTGTACACCGACCGTGATGGCCACCATCACAAAGCTGGATGTCGATATCAGTACACTTTGAGAAAATACGATAGGTATCTTCTTCTATAGCATTGGTTTAATATGTGTAGTCGTATGCCACAGTTAGGATAAAGTTGGAACTAGTTAGTTGTTATGATATTTGCAGCTCAATGACTTTTGAAATCCAGTTATTGAATTTTTATCAGTAGCACGTTCACTTTATTAAACTTTTATATATAAGTTACTGTAGTTTGTTTCTTATTCTTTTTTCTCATATTGATGTCAGTAAGGGTCTTTTGAAACAAACCATTTGTTGCTACACAGCTTGCTTTTATTTGGGAAAATGTATCATTAAGTTAATGCCTAATAATCCGAAGGTAATTATAGCATTGCCTATGAACATCCACTAGTAGAAAAAGGTTATGCTTTCATTTTGATAATAACAACAGAATGCCAATAGGATTTATCTGCAGATGAAGTTATGCTAAATCTTGAAAAGAATAAACTTTTGAATAATTTAAGCCATGGGATATATTAAGCATGAGGATAAGGTTTCATATTGATATGAGCAATAATCAAAAGCTCGGTTTCTATACTAAGATAGAAATAAGGTATAAATCAAAAAATTTAAGATGGCCCATTCAACAATAGGAAAAGGAAGTAATGGTCCAACCAATGCAAACAAAAGTGAATGAATTTAGTATTTGTAAAAAGAAGTAATCAAGAGTTTATTTCTAATGTGCAAGCCAATCAAATATCAAGTGGTGAACCAAACTATTCATACTTCATGGACTACAGTTTACTAATTACCTCACTTGATGAGGTAATTAGAGAGTAGTCGTTGGTAATAGGAGAGTTGCCATTGATAAATGAAGATGGAGTTATAATAGAAGAACACATCCAAAATAACTACAATATACCTTATGTAAATATATAATATAAATGTACAAAAATAATATATTTTTCATATGAGCACTGAAATATTTACATTAAGAAGAATTTAGTGCTGAAAACATACCATTGAGTTTTAAATGCATTTATTTATAACAGCTCACAATAAAAGTAGTTTACTTGCATATTTATTTGTGTCAAAAGTATTATACATGCATACAACCATTATTTCAAAATAAAATAATTTTGCTTTCAATTTTCTTTGCACACGTCCAAAGGATGTGCCTAACATACTGGTTTCTATAATGATCCTTGTGCAAAAGTCAAACCATTTTAAATTTAACGGGCTAGAATTATTGGTTAGTCATCACAACTTAGATCTGTGAGTTATGTTCTATTTATTCACGTCTTTTTTATTACATTTTCTCAACAATTGTCTTTTTGACAACAAATTTTCATATCGATCAATCTTCGCATTCATGCTATGATAACTTCATAACTTCTAACAAAACAAAAGAGTTTGTATATGTGCCATCGACACGAACTCCATTAAGATAGAGATTTCTTTTAAGCAAACAAAAATGTGGCAATCATCTGAGTCAATACTGGCAAATATATAGTAATCATCAAATAGGTTATAATGAAGGTATGGAAACAACTTGCTCATTAAAAATGATAATATAGATGAATAAATTCCAAATAACAAGATGAATGATGGAGCTTGATAAATAATTTAGGTCTAATCTTAAGAGAATAGAACTTAGAAAAGCGAGTGAAACATTAATTACAACAAAAAAATTTGAGGCAAGAAAGAAAAAGTAATTGACGTTTGGGTCAATAGTAATAAGCATAATAATTTTCAAATAAGTTATAATGAAGGGAATAAAACTACATGTTATGGGAAAACGATAGAATAAATGTTAATGTTGAAATATTAAACTTGATTTGTTATAGTTAATTTCTAGAAGCTTCTTGTTATTATAGTCTTTAGAGTCTTCTTGCATTTACTGTAGTTTGTTGAGAGCTCTTGAATTTTCTAGTAGAAATAAGAATTATGTATGGAGTCATGTTTCTAGAATTGTTTAGAGAGTCATGTTTCTAGAATATTCTATGGAGTCCTATAAATAGAACGGCTCTCTCATCATTTTGTATCAAACAATCAAGCAAGAAATCTACCATCAATAAAAGAAAGGTTTTCAACAACAAAAAGGCATCTTTATTATATTCTCTCCCTCTTTCTCATAAAAAATATATTCAACAAAGTGGTATCGGAGCTTTAAGATTTTTTCAAAAAAGATATGGATGGCGAATAACGGCGCTCCCTTACAAGTTCTAATGCTCACCAAGAATAATTATGACAATTGGAGCTTAAGGATGATGGCTCTTCTTGGAGCACATGACGTATGGGAAATAGTGGAGAAATGCTATACTGAACAAGAAAATGAAAGTAGCTTATCTCAAACTCAAAGGGCTAGTTTGAAAAACTCATGGACGAGAGACAAGAAGGTTTTCTATCTAATCTATCAAGCATTGGATGATGATACTTTTGAGAAGGTTTCTTGATCGAAGTCAGCAAAAGAAGCATGGGAGAAACTTCGAACATCTTACAAGGGAGCTGATCAAGTCAAAAAGGTACGTCTTCAAACTTTAAGAGAAGAGTTTGAAACTTTGCATATGAAAGAAGGTGAGCTTGTTTCTAATTACTTCTCAAGAGTTTTAGTGGTTAGTAATAATATAAAAGGAAATGGTGAGAAGTTAGATGATGTAAGAATTATCATTATATCCAAAGTTCGAACATATTGTCACCATCATTGAAAAAACAAAAAACTTGGAGACCATGTCAATAGAGGAACTACTAGGCTCAATGCAAGCTTATGACGAAAAGAAAAGGAAGAAGGAAAAGACCGTGGAGCAAGTTCTTAAGACACGGACTGATTCAAAAAAGGAAGAAAATAATCGAAGCCAACAAAGATGGGGTTGTGGCCAAGAAAGAGGAAGAGGTCGTGGATATGGATATATAAGGGTTTGGACACCCAACAACGAAAATAACAACAGCAACAGCAATAAAAGAGGAGAAAGCTCAACAAGAGGTCGTGGGAGAGGAAATTCAAGGTATGACAAGTCACGCGTTAAATGTTACATTTGTGAGAAATTTGGACATTATGCTTCTAAATGTAGAGCTCCAAGAAACAATAAAGTAAAAGAGAAGACCAATTACGTTGAAGAAAAAAATCAAGAGGATGGTACATTACTACTGGTTCACAAAGAAAATGAAAAAGGTGAGAAAAATCAATGGTACCTAGATAGCGGTGCAAGCAACCATATGTGTGGAAGAAAAAGCATGTTTGTGGAGCTTGATGAATCGGTGAAGGGCAACATCGCATTTGGAGATGAATCAAAGATAGCAGTGAAGGGTAAAGGAAAGGTTCTTATGTGATTGAAGAATGGAGAGCACCAATTCATTTCTAATGTTTATTATGTGCCAAACATGAAGAGCAACATCTTAATCCTAGGACAACTCTTAGAGAAAGATTATGATATTCGATTAAAAGATAATAATCTTTCTATAAGAGACGGTGCAAGTAAATTCATTGCTAAGGTACCAATGTCAAAAGATAGAATGTTTGTGCTCAACATTCAAAATGATGTCGCACAATGCCTTAAGGTGTGTTATAAAGATACCTCTTGGCTTTGTTATCTTCGTTTTGGACATCTTAACTTCAAAGGACTAGAATTGCTCCCCAAGAAGGAAATGGTAAGAGGATTACCATGCATAAGCCATCCTAATCAAGTGTGCGAAGAATGTTTACTTGGAAAGCAATTTAAAATGGGCTTTCCAAAGGTGTCATACTCAAGAGCTAAAAAACCGTTGGAACTCATACATACGGATGTGTGTGGTCCGATCAAGCCAAGTTCACTTGGTAAGAGTAACTATTTCCTTCTTTTCATCGACGGTTTTTCAAGATAAACATGGGTATATTTTTTGAAGGAGAAATCAAAGGTTTTTGAGAACTTCAAGAAGTTCAAGGCCCAAGTTGAGAAGGAAAGTGGCTTTGTGATTAAAGCCATGAGATCTGACGTGGAGGAGAGTTCACATCAAAAGAATCCCAAAAGTATTGTGAAAATAATGGAATCAAACAATAGTTGACAGTGCCTAGATCCCTCCAGCAAAATGGAGTAGTAGAGAGGAAGAATAGGACAATTCTTGAGATGACATGGAGCATGCTTAAAAGTAAAAGGCTGCCAAAGGAATTTTGGACGGAAGCTGTGGCATATGCGGTTTATCTATCAAACTGATCTCCAACAAGTAGTGTGTGGAGAAAGACACCACAAGAAGCATGGAGTGGAAGGAATCCTGGTATCATCTAAGAGCCTTTGGAAGCATAGCTTATGTACATATACCGGACGAGAAGCGAAGCAAATTGGATGTCGAAAAAACAGTCGATTGTCACTGTTTCAACATGCGAAGCGGAGTATGTAGCTGCTACTTTATGTGTTTTCCATGCAATTTGGTTACGAAATCTGCTAAAGGAGTTGAAATTACCACAAGAGGAGCCGACCAAAATTTTCGTGGACAACAAATCAGCAATTGCTTTGGCAAAGAATCCAGTCTTTCATAATTGAAGCAAGCATATTGATACATGCTATCACTATATTATGGAGTGTGTCACCAAAAAGAATGTGCAACTAGAGTACGTAAAGACGCATGGTCAAGTAGATGATATCTTCACCAAGCCTCTTAAGCATGAGAATTTTGTCAGGTTGAGGAATATGTTTGAAGTCACAAATCAAGTTTAAAGGGGTGTGTTGAAATATTAAACTTGATTTGTTATGGTTAATTTCTAAAAGCTTCTTGTTATTATAGTTTCTAGAGTCTTCTTGCATTTACAGTAGTTTGTTGAGAGCTCTTGAATTTTTTAGTAAAAATAAGAATTATGTATGGAGTCATGTTTCAAGAATTGTTTAGAGAGTCATGTTTCTAGAATAGTTTATGCAGTCCTATAAATAGAAGAGCCCTCTCATCATTTTGTATCAAACAATCAAGCAAGAAATCTACATCAATAAAAGAAAAGTTTTCAACAACAAAAATGCCTCTTTTTATATTCTCTCTTTCTTTCTCGTAAAAAAAATATTCAACAGTTATGACATATAAAGTGGCTAGATGAAAGTTCACATGGATGTGCATATATTCTTGTAAAAATAATTTATATCTATTTAACACATTTACAGTAAATGTATTAACAATTTAACACTCCTTTTGCAAAAAAAATTTACTTGTATATATATCTTCATAATTGTAATTCAAAAGTTAAATTTGATAGATTAAAGTGATGGTACCTGTAGGTATAATCTCCGTGAATCTATATGCGACCTCTTAAACTACAAATTGAAAAGGATGAAGTTACGAATAAAAGAAAGGAAAAAACAAATGGCTAGTGAACAAAAAAGATGCATTTCACAAAGATGCAGGTTGGTAAATAGAATTGCCTTTGTGTTATTACTGTTGTTGTAAATATTAAAACCGTAAGTGTAAAAATAATATAAGTCATGTTTATTTAACACATTTATACTGAATGTGTTTTAGAATTTATTGTTACACTCCATTTGCAAAAGCTATATTAAAACGTCAATTAATTTTTGTTCTTACTCGTGACTAAGCTATTGAGTTGCGAAATTGGCCAGTAGTTCATCGTTGTTTGTTTGCAAGATATACTCTATCACTACATCTTACAAATGTGGCTACAACATGCTGCCAATTGTATCATTCAAATAATTGAACGCAAATATGAAAAGAATAATGAAAGCAGTCTGCTTCTTCAATTAAGTTGCATTTTAAGAAGTTATAGTAGTAACCACGTGATCTACGTACAGCTTTGTGTATCATCAAGGAAAATCTGCAATGTCACCAACACACAAAAATTGGATATGCTTAATCCTCTCAAATTATTTTAGTCCAATATTTTAATCCATCATAGCTAAAAATTCTATATTTCAGTACCCAAACTGTGAATCTGAGCTTAATCAAGAAATGAAACTTGTCTACGTTTATTTGTTATCAAATTCATTCACCGTCTTCCCATCAAACCCCTTATCGGTAGATGTAGTTTTAGGATAAACAACTGGAAACAAACCACACATTCGTAAGAAAAAACTCAAAAACAAAAGTTTAAATAACAGTAGAATTCAGTATAACATTAATCGTAAAAAATTAAAAGCTTACTCAATATTTTCCAAGATCTTAGCCATTTCTAAACTATTGGCTTAGGATGCATGAAATGGCTCTATAAATAGGGCGTGAGAGGTTTAAAGTTATGTTAGTTTTCGAGAAAATTGAACAAGACGTGAATGTTTTATAGTGAAAGAGTTTTTCCGTGAATGGAAAGATTACTGAACCTGTTGAGAAAACAAAATAGCTACAATAAACACAAGTATTGAGAAAAGGAAAAGCCCAGGGGAAGAATAATTACACTATTTTGTCCAGAGTTCATGTTGTGTATGATTGGTGGAATAATGAAACCTTAGAGGGTCTACAAGTTAAAATTGACTCTAGAATAAGGAGAACTTAGGATTTGAGTTTAAATTGTACAAGAATAGAGAATACAAAGGATCAAAACTCAAGTTTTTACATAATATAATAGATATGAAAAGCTATGTCAATATTGTTGTCTGTAGAATACTTGGAGTTCAGTGATGATTGGTATATACCGTTACCAAAGCTTTCTTGAAAATATAAATAGTTTTTGCAGATATGGAATTTTTCAACAGTAGATCAATTAATTATGCATTTAAATGTAAAAATGGAGGAAAATGAGATATTTGGAAGGAAAATGTTAGTGTATCCTTTGTGATTTGAATTTGTTATATTGGAGCTAAATGTTACACTACTTCTAAAAAATTTAATGCATAATCTGAATATATTTTATGAAACAACATTTAATTTGGCCAATACCTTATTACAAAATTATACTCGTGCACTAATGAATGATTATTTTTTAAGCATAACTATAGTTTCTTAGCATGTAAATATATCATGATACTATAATCTGTATATAGCCATATAAACAACATATGGCTCTCAGCTACTCCATATATAGCAATACATCATGGTATATGTGTTAAATTTTGTGACACTATATGATGGAGAATTGAAGAGGAGGAATGTAGCTTCGTGTCGGAGAAGACGGTTTGCAAATCGAAGTTAGGAGGAAGGAGATAGGAGGGATGAAGCTGGAGTTCTGCTGTAGGTCAGACGTCTGGTTGAGAGGGCCAGACGTCTGACGAGGTTCAGGCTGTTTCCAGAGAACTTCTTCGGACGTCTGGTCCCTCTGGCCAGACGTCTGATTCTGTCTGGTTGCGTCCAGTGAATTCATGCAGACGTCTGGTCCATCTGGCCAGACGTCTGGTCCTGTCTGGTTCTGTTTTCTAGAACCTGGCCTCAGACGTCTGGGATAAGGGGCCAGACGTCTGAAGCGGCAATTGTCTGTTTTCTGGGCCGAGTCTTTGTGATTTGTTGAAGGGGCAAAGTGGTCTTTCGCCTTTGTTTTCTCCATGAGTATAAATTCTCTATTCAGGTTTAGAATGAGGCAGCTGATCATTTTCTATTCAAGGGTTTAGTCCTCCATTAATTAGGGTTTTAGGCAAAACTCTATTTCTTCAATTCTAATCTCCTCAAACAGATTATCTTATTGAATAGATATTGTAATCAATCTCTTGTACTCTTCTTATTTGGTGATAATAAAAGATCTCTCTCAAAGTGGATGTACACTAACGCGACGTTAGTGGAACCACTATAAATCAGTGTGTGATTTACTGTTTTTCGTTATTGCTTATCATATATTGCTTGTGGTGTTATTGTGATCGTGTTCGGAATTGGTGTCATTAAATTCTTCAAGTGTTTGGTTGTTTTGCACTATCTATCACGGTCTAGCTTTTCCGCGTGCGTTTGGGGATTTGTGTTTGAGCGGTCTCGATCGAAATCCAACATAACATTTGGTATCAGAGCTTTGGAGTTGGTAGGTGGTTGTTGAAATGCCGGAAACGGAAACCTCTGAAAATTCAATAGTTGGTCCAAGTAGTATAGCACCGTATGTGCATGGGTCGTATGTGGCATCGGGATCGCAATTGGTTATTGACAAGTGGAATGGCGATAATGATTTTGAAAAATGGCAATGGAAGATGAAAGCGGTTCTAAGGAGGAATCGGGTACATCGAGTGGTGTTTGATACTCATTTGTTGCCGGCGGACATCTCGGATGTCGAGAGAGAGGAAATGGAAGAGTGGGCATTTACTACACTTCAACTTGCAATGGGAGAGAATGTGATCTCCGAAATTAATGGTGAGACCACCGCTAAGGGAATTTGGACAAGTTGGAGGAGTTATATATGAAGAAGTCTCTAACTAATCGTTTGATCTTGTTGCGAACGTTTTTCACCTATAAGATGAAAGAAGGAACTTCGCTGAAGGCACATTTGAATGTGTTTGATGATTTGCTTATGAAGATGAAGGCAGTAGATTTGAAGATTGAGGAAGAGCAAAAGGCGATGATATTGTTATGTTCGTTGCCGGACCGTTATACGGGTTTCTCAAATAGCTTGATCTATAGCCGGGATACTTTGACGTTAGATGATGTCAAGACGGGTCTTCTTAGTGAGGAATTGAGAGATCAAATGAAGGAGTTGAGTGTTGGTGGTAGTAGTGCTAGAAATGGTCAAGGTTTGTTTGTGGAGAAGGACAGATATGTGAAGAAGGACAACCGGGGGCGTTCTAAATCAAGGAATCCCGGTTGGAGAGGAAAATCAAAGGAAAGGAAAGGCAAGTGCTATATTTGTAAGAAACACGGTCATTGGAGAAATGAATGTCCGGACAAGGAGAAGGCAAAGAAGGAAGTAGCATCTTCATCTGTAGCGATGGAGAGTGGAGTTGGTGAGGAAGACGTAGATGTGTTGACGGCAGTAGCATCGGATGTTTCCAGTAGTGAGTAGGT
The DNA here is from genome assembly GCA_030737815.1 of Allium fistulosum. NCBI lineage: Eukaryota > Viridiplantae > Streptophyta > Magnoliopsida > Asparagales > Amaryllidaceae > Allium > Allium fistulosum. The sequence goes on from CM060902.1 coordinate 1,462,168,116, forward strand.
GCTCGACTCGGGGGCGTCGTATCATATGACGCCTAATAGGAATTGTTTTTCTTCTCTTGTTGCTAAAGAAGGAAATTCAATTATTATGGGAAATGGTGCTATGTGTAGGTCTCAAGGCATTGGTTCCGTGCAAATTCGAATGTTTGACGGAGTGGTTCATACTCTCACTAATGTACGCTATGTTCTGGGACTTCGGAAGTCGCTTATCTCTTTGGGGCAGCTGGATTCTTTAGGTTGTAAAATCACTATTGAGAGTGATAGCTTGCGGGTTTCGAAGGGGGCGCTTGTGGTGATGAAGGGTGCTAGGACTCATGGTATTTATTTGCTTCAAGGAGTGACTGTGGAAGGCGAAACTTGTATAGGAGTTGACAGTTCTCGTGGCTTCGATGCGACTAGGTTGTGGCATTTGAGGTTAGGTCATAGCTCAGAGAGGAGTTTGGAGATTCTTCGGAAAAGGGAGATGATCAATGGTGAGAGCTTTAACAAATTGGAGTTTTGCGAAGAGTGTGTCTTGGGGAAGCAAACAAAAGTATCATTCAGAGAAGGAAAACATGATTCAAGAAATGTTCTTGAGTATGTGCACACGGATGTATGGGGACCGGCACCGGTAGCTTCTTTGGGAGGAGCAAAGTATTATATTTCCTTTATAGATGATTTTTCTCATAAAGTTTGGGTGTATGTAATGAAGGCTAAGTCGGAGGCATTTGCAAAGATCAAAGCATGGAAGGCTCTTGTTGAGAATGAGAGTGGTAAGTCTTTGAAGGTTCTTAGGTCCGACAATGGCGGGGAGTATGTTTCCGGAGAATTCTTAGAGTTTTGCAAGCATCATGGAATTCGGAGACATTTTACTACACCGGGAGATCCGCAATCAAATGGAGTTGCGGAGAGGATGAATCGTACTCTACTAGAGAAAGCTCGATGCTTGAGATTGACATCGGGTTTGTCTAAGGGATTTTGGGCCGAAGCTTTGTCAACCGTGGTGCATATCATTAATCGAATTTCATGCTCGGCTATTGATAACAAAATTCCGGAGGAAGTATGGAAGGGTAAGAGTATTGACTTGAGCTATCTTCGTGTCTTTGGAAGTCCGGTTTATGTGCATGATCCGGGCAATGATAAGCTTGAACCAAGAGCTTTCAAGGGGGTTTTGCTTGGCTATACGGATGGAGTGAAAGGCTATCGGATTTGGAATCCGGAAATGAAGAAGGTGACAAACTCTCGTCATGTTACTTTTGATGAGTCGGCATTGTTCAAGGAGAATGAGAGCTCATCGAATATTCCGGTCTTGGTTCGTGATGAATCGAAGGAGGAGGAAATTATTCCACCATTTCGTCCAAGTGGTAGAGGTAGAGTAGTTGAAGATGCCTGTGAAGAAAATGCGGTTGATGTTACATCACAAAGTCCACGTGGTGCCTCTTGTAGTGTTGGTGATGTACACGAGCCTAGAGAAGTTTCAGTTCAAGGTGGATCCGAAAGGAGTTTGGGTGAAAATATTGCTACTCGGATTGGTCATCGTCCTATAAGACCACCCGAAAGATATGGTGATTGGAACTATCTTAGCTTTTGTGATAAGTTGGACTATGCGCTTCATGTAGTCCAAGATGAGCCAATGGACCTTGATGACGTCATGAATTCGAGTGATAGCTCGAAATGGATTTGTGCCATGGAGGAAGAGATGCAATCATTGTTGAAGAATCAAACTTGGGATTTGATTCTACTTCCTAAAGGAAACCGTGTTATTGGGTGCAAATGGATATACAAGGTGAAGGACGATGGAAGATACAAAGCTAGGCTAGTGGCTAAGGGGTTTGCACAGAGAAAGGGTATGGAGTATGATGAGATATTCGCACCAGTTGGGCGCCATACTTCTATCCGGATATTACTTGCTATAGTTGCTGTTCATGACTTGGAGTTGGAGCAACTTGATGTGAAGACCGCCTTCTTGCATGGTGACTTGGATGAAGACATTTACATGGAGCAACCGCAAGGTTTTGTTGTAAATGGTAAGTCAAATATGGTGTGCAAGTTGAAGAAATCACTATATGGATTGAAGCAATCACCTAGACAATGGTACAAGAGATTTGATCATTTTATGCTTGAAAACGGTTTCAATAGAAGCATCAAGGATGCTTGTGTGTATTTCAAGAAGTTGGGAAATGATTGTTGGGTGTATCTACTCTTGTATGTGGACGACATGCTCATTGCTTCGAAGGACAAGAATGAAATCAACAAGTTGAAATTGCAATTAAAGTCGGAATTTGAAATGAAGGATCTTGGAGAAGCAAAGAGGATATTGGGCATGGAGATAGAAAGGAATCGAAAGCATTTTGAGTTGAAATTGACTCAAAGGGAGTACATAAAGAAAGTGCTTTGCCGGTTTAGCATGGAGAATGAAAAGGTGTCAAATACACCTTTACCTTTGCATGTGAAGCTTTCGAGTAAAGGGTCACCTATCTTGGAGAAAGACAAGGCTTATATGGCAAAGGTACCATATGCAAGTGCGGTAGGAAGCTTAATGTATGCTATGGTATGTACAAGGCCCGATATAGCAAATGCCGTTGGGGTGGTTAGTCGTTTTATGTCTAATCCGGGTAAATCGCATTGGGAAGCTGTGAAGCTCATATTGAGATACCTTAGGGGTACGTCATCTCATGGTCTTGTTTTTGGCGGTAGTGAGAAAAGGAGTTGCAACTTAGTTGGTTATTGTGATTTGGACTACGCCGGTGATAGAGATAGGAGAAAGTCAACTTCCGGATATGTCTTCACACTTGGTGGTACGGCCATAAGTTGGAGATCTAGATTGCAGACCGTAGTAGCTTTATCCACTACGGAGGCGGAGTTGATAGCCGCGGTGGAGGCGGCGAAGGAAGCACTCTATTTAAAGCGATTGTTGTGTGACCTGGGTATTGAACACGTTAGCATTGATGTTCAATGTGATAGCCAAAGTGCTATTCACTTGGTGGAGAATTTGGCATTTAGCTCACGGACTAAGCATATAGAAGTGAGGGAGGCATTCTTGGTAGCCATGGATGAGGATAAGCAAGTATATCTTCGAAAGGTGCACACAAAGGAGAACGTGGCGGATATGTTCACTAAGGCATTGCCGGTTGGGAAGTTCGAGCATTGCTCGGACTTGATTCGTTTGGAGAAGTGCTAGGTGCCACGAGGTGGCACGGTTGAGAGAGATACTTGTGTAGATGAGGAAGAGTATTGGTATGAGGTTGTCGTTCTATCTTCTTGGTGTAGTGCTAGTGTACACTCCTAGTGCTCTTGTCTTTGGTGAGACGATGTTGGATGTTTTCAACATTTCGTTAGCGGGTGGGGGCTTTGTGCCTGAACTCGTTGATGGAGTGCAATGGGGGCGGCTTTGCCAGAACCCGTTGGGGAAACATTCATGTTTGGTTGAAGGTAGAAGTGTTGGTAGTTGGAGCTATCGGTTGTTGATGGTATGGTACCATTGGTGTTGGAGATGGATATAGTGTCAAGGTGGAGTGTTAAATTTTGTGACACTATATGATGGAGAATTGAAGAGGAGGAATGTAGCTTCGTGTCAGAGAAGACGGTTTGCAAATCGAAGTTCGGAGGAAGGAGATAGGAGGGATGAAGCTGGAGTTCTACTGTAGGTCAGACGTCTGGTTGAGAGGGCCAGACGTTTGACGAGGTTCAGACTGTTTCCAGAGAACTTCTTTAGACGGCTGGTCCCTCTGGCCAGACGTCTGATTCTGTCTGGTTGCGTCCAGTGAATTCATGCAGACGTCTGGTCCATCTGGCCAGACGTCTAGTCCTGTCTGGTTCTATTTTCCAGAACCTGGCCTCAGATGTCTGGGATAAGGGGCCAGACGTCTGAAGCGGCAATTGTCTGTTTTCTGGGCCGAGTCTTTGTGATTTTTTGAAGGGGCAAAGTGGTCTTTCGCCTCTGTTTTCTCCATGAGTATAAATTCTCTACTCAGGTTTAGAATGAGGCAGCTGATCATTTTCTATTCAAGGGTTTAGTCCTCCATTAATTAGGGTTTTAGGCAAAACTCTATTTCTTCAATTCTAATCTCCTCAAACAGATTATCTTATTGAATAGATATTGTAATCAATCTCTTGTACTCTTCTTATTTGGTGATAATAAAAGATCTCTCTCAAAGTGGATGTACACTAACGCGACGTTAGTGGAACCACTATAAATCGGTGTGTGATTTACTGTTTTTTGTTATTGCTTATCATATATTGCTTGTGGTGTTATTGTGATCGTGTTCGGAATTGGTGTCATTGAATTCTTCAAGTGTTTGGTTGTTTTGCACTATCTATCACGGTCTAGCTTTTCCGCGTGCGTTTGGGGATTTGTGTTTGAGCGGTCTCGATCGAAATCCAACATAACAATATGTATGCTGGTGATCACCTAGATACTAAACACACTTAACCTTCTAAGTGTCACTATTGAAAATTCTTAAAAGGATACCTTTTGTATTTCCGTGTATCAAATCTTGTTCAAAAATGCAGTAGTCATTGATATGCAAACAAAATTAAAATGAAAAAAAAAGACGAATTAAAATAAGGTAAAACAAATATAACTTCAAGCAGTGCATACTTGATAATCTCCGAAAATTTGTAGGCCCACTTTCATAGGGTTATAGAACTGGGGCATGTATTTAGCAGATTCACCCCCAATAGCAGGCTCAATTTTTAAGCAAATTTAACAACTTTAGCTCAGTCTATGGCTCCAGCTGTAGACATTTTCCTAATTATAGTCGATCTACAACAACCAATTTATGAACAATTTCATTTTTACCGAACTGTTACTAAAACAGCTATCGTTTCCAAGAAAAATTGCTAAGGCTCGGACATGCATTTTATTTAATTTCTTTGAAGTTAAATGACAACACTATGATTTGTTTTATCATCAGTTACACAACTGTGAATGTCTTTACATCATTAGAGAGTTTGTAATCAAAATTGTAATTAGTTATATCTATAGTACAACTAGCTAAAAATGTAGGTTTGCAAAAGATGCACCTATTTTTGATATAAATATAGATTTTGTTCAATAGAATAATATATTATTTGTTTCAAATAAATATGTAGCGATCTGTGATTTCGAATACTAAGTCTTTGAATATCGTAACTTTTTAAAATATATTCAAGTGTTATAAATGTGATTGTACAACCTTGTTAAACATCTTTTAATTAATGAATAATTAAAAAAAACTTGTCTTTGAAATTTGTTTACAAAAATAAATACTTCGAAGAAATATCGATAACGCGGCCGAAAATTGGTTAATCGATAAACAGTTATTTATTCGATATAAGTCGTTCAAACTCTTTTGTACTTGTTTAATGAACATATAAACATACTAGCAACTAATTAACACACTTTGCTTCGTTTAGTAATTAGAGTCTTCTAGAAGCTTTTACAAGATAAGGAGATATTTTGTATGAGTAGTAGTTGGTCTTTTACTGAAGGAAGTAGAAGTGATGGAGCATGTTGGGGGGGAAGGGGGGAGACTTCCATAACAAGCCAAGGGGGTGAGAGCAAGGGTAGGGAGCACCACTTCATGCCTATATAAGTGGGTGTATACTCCTTGAAACCATTTCACATTTTTAATGAAAAAATCTATACACTTCATATCCTTCTCTTTATTAAAGTTCCTAAGAAAATCCATTTCAAAACATCTTCAAATCAATTCAAACTTGGCCGAGAACCTTAGGACAACATCACAACACCTCTTAGCAACTTGGATCTTGAAGAATTGAAGCACATCTCCCCCTTCACTTTGAGGCTGTGAGCAATTTCAAGGGGATTAGGCAAAAGGCAAGTGCAAAGCTAACAAGTGGTAGGAAGTAAGGTATTAGCAAGTTTGAGGTTGGAAGAGGAAGCTAGATCTTGCTTGTTTGATTGGTTAAGGATGAGCTAACTCACCATTGAATGAAAATATTGTGTATATGTGCTTGCATTTGATTGTTTCCATGTGATTGAATTTATATTACTATATGTTGTAATATTTGGATTTGATTCTTGCTTTGAAAGCAAATGGCATATGTAATCCATACACATGGACTTGTATGACTTGTTGCATAGCTTTGAAACAAAGCATATAGGTTGTAGTTGAGCGTAGGTTTGAACTGGACTTGGATTTGAAAGTGCTCTTATAGAGATAGTTGCTATAGATGCACTTAGAAATTGCCTTTTGTTCGGCAATTTCTAATGAACTTTGTACAGAGGTCCTTACAGGTTTCTCGCCATATTTGTAATGTATGTTGTGTATCTTAGTTTCTATAAAAAAATCGAATGTTAAAAAGTTAAGTAACATATCGAAAAGTGACCAGACTCTAACTTGTGTAAACTACCTCGTTTTAGCCTTTGTTTTGAATTCAAATGTTTAAAAAGGGCTTTAAATTTAAGTATTTTGTTTCATTCTTTTTGCAAGTCCTTGTTAACACTTATTAGAATATTATAAAAGTGTTTTGGGATTTTTTTGCATTTTTAAAAATTAGTTATGCATTTTTAAAAGAAGAGGGTTTACTTTTAAATATATGAAAAAAAGGTTTTTCCAAATTTTTAAGTAAATTATACACTTGTTATTTTCAGGTAATATTTTGAATGATTGTTTTAAAATCTATTATAAGTATTTTAAAGTATATATAGTTTTTAGAAAATGTGTTGACTATTTAATTAAAGTATAAATACCTTATGTAATATTATATCTTTTAATTTTTTATATTAAATATTTAGTTTTATAAATTAGTATACTACATACATACATACATACATACATACATACATATATATATATATATCATTTCTAAAAAGGGGTATTGAATTATATAGCAAAGATTTAGAAAGGGGTTAGGAATTGCTTAGTGGCTAAATCGTGCTTTGTTTACTTACCTATTTGAAAGGTAATTAACTATGATTAACATTAAAAGCTAACGAAGTAGACTTAGCAACATGTAAGAGTTAAGATTGATGTTCGTGTAAGGATAGAAGCAATAGTACTCTAACCTACCATCTTCACTCTTGATAGAGGAATGATTAAGTTGGAAAGGTGGAAAATGTGTTAATCGTGTTAATTTCTTGCTCGTTTATGGAAAGTCATTAATACTATATTTGACGCAGCGGAAATAACGGATGACAACGAAATGACGATTTCGTGTCAAACTAATCGATGAAACGATTAGATGAAGCAATATGAATCGATGAATTAATGATACCAAACGCCCAAATCCGTTGATCACGAAGATACCGGACTTTAGCAATCTTCGACACGTTGATCGCGCACGATGCCGTGAGAGAAGATCTTCAATTCTTCGACGTTGATCAAGCGCACTTGATTCCGTGAATTGGCTTCAACAATCGTTGATTCGAGCGCACTCGAATGCCGAAGGTGGAGATAGGAGATAACACTCAACTACCAATTTTAATGGTGGCACAAAAGCACACAAAAGAAATTTTATTCAAATTCAACCTTTACAAATGACCAACACATCCCTATTTATAGGATTACAACTCACATTACACACGTACATCACAAACACGACTCAGTACAAACGAATGCAACATGAATTACAACACAACATGTACACGACATAAAGCTACACAATACTAATGACTTAACAGTCTCGTTTGCGACCTAAAGAGACAGCACGCGACTTAAAATGGGAACGACAGCGACCTAGACTTGGCAGCGACTCAAATATTCTCGCGATATAGAATTGGGAATGGAAACGATATATGGCATTGCGAGATACATCTGGGAGATTTAGGTCGTTAGCTCGCAAACTAGGTTAGGTTGTTAGGTCGCAGAGGTTTAGGTCGCGGATGGAAGGTCGCGGGGATGGTTTAGGTCGCGGATGTGGAAGATCGCGATGGTGGTTAGGTCGCGGAGGTTTAGGTCGCGGATGGAAGGTCGTGGGGATGGTTTAGGTCGCGGATGTGGAAGATCGCGATGGTGGTTAGGTTGTGGATGTGGAGTTAGGTCACTAGATTGAGGTCGTGGAGATGGGGTTAGGTCGCTGGAGTTAGGTCGTGGAGATGGGGTTAGGTCGCTGGATTGAGGTCGTGGAGATGGGGTTAGGTCGCTAGAATTAGGTCGTGGGGATGGGGTTTCGCGATTTGAGGTATGTCCCGTTGCCTCCTTCTTTCTCGTGCTTTGCCGCGCTGCATCATCCTCCCCTTGTTGAAAAGAATTCGTCCTCTAATTTAAAAGTTCTTCCCCATTGGGTTATTCATCTCCATAATAAGGTATAAGGTGTTTAACATTAAACACGTCAGAAGTGTACACATCCTCCGACAGCTTCAACCTATAAGCCTTTTCATTGATCCGTTTCACAATCTTTACAGGACCAATCTTTCGAGCTTTAAGTTTATTGTATGCTCCCATAGGAAAACGATCCTTCGTTAGGACAGCATACACCCAATCACCCTTGTTGAACTCCACACTTCTTCTCTTCTTATCTGCAGCTCGTTTATACTTCTCATTTGTCTTCCCCAAACGTTCCTGAACAATTCTATGGCATTCTGTCAACCCATCAACAAAATCATCAGCCCGTTTAACTGTCCCCTTTGGTTGTGGTACTATCGTTAAATCCAACGGCCCTTTTGGCAAGCTTGAATATACAACTTGAAATGGACTGTACCCAGTGCTTCGGTTAACAACATGGTTATGAGCAAACTCTGCCTGACAAAACTTCATATCCCAACTTTTCAAATTATCCTGCACAAGACATCGCAATAGATTACCTAGGGATCTGTTCACAACTTCAGCTTGTCTATCCGTCTGTGTATGATTAGCGCTACTAGATTTCAACTTAGTCCCAGCCATTGTCCATAGCCTCATCCAGATATGGTTCAGAAAACGAGTATCTCTATTCGAAACAATAGATTCAGGTAATCCATGAAATTTATAGATCTCTCTGAAGCATAACTGAGAGACATTAACGGCCTCTGCAGTCTTCTTATAGATAATGATATGAACCAATTCTGAAAAACAGCCAACCTCCACATAAATAGAATTATTGCCATGTTGCGTTCGCAGTAACCCCAAAACAAAGTCCACACTAATCTCCTCCCGTAATTTAGCATGTATATGCAACGGCATACATAAACTTGCATTTGTCGTGGTCTTCTTTGAAACTTGTCGATTATGGCTTCTTTGAACAGACCTTTCAACTTCCTTCCTCAGTGATGGTTCAAAATAAGACTTTGAGATTAGTTGCATAGTACGATCACAGCTCAAGTGTCTTCCTACATGTAAGTCTTTGATAAATTTCATTTGCCAACTACAATTTGTAGTAGACAACTGACTTCCTTCGATTAGCAACCCATCAACTAGTTTTCTCAACTCTTCTTGCTCTGTTGGACACATACGATATCGTGGTCTATACGGTACAATAGCACTTGACACTATATCAGTATGATGTTGTGTGTTCCTCAGTTGCGGTAATTCCTTGCGCAACTCTACAGGAACTACATCTTCACATTCATTTACCACTGGCACATCCTCCTTAGAAATTTCGGGACCTTCACTGGTTTCATTCCTATTCAACATAAACATTTCCGCACTATCCTCCACTTCTTTAACAAACTCTTCTGTAGATAATAGACTATTCGAATCCACCTTCTTCATTGATAAATTACCCCCTTCATTTCTTGACACACTTTCTTCATCCTCATCAAACCTCGCTAGTTGTGAATTTTCAACTTCATGTTCATCAAACTTTGTTGGTTGAAAATCATCAACTTCATCTTTATCAAACTTTGGTGGTTGTGAGTGATCAACTTTATGGTCATCAAACTTCACGGGTTGAGAAGAGTCTACTTTATCTTTCACTTTAACATTATCTTTCACTTCTTCAACAAATTCTTTTAAAGATATTCGATTGGTTGCTTCCACCTTCTTCTCTGGCTTGCTTTCACTTTGTTCACGCTTCTTAAGGACTAAGATAATTTTGGTTCCTTCGAACACGAAACTGTAGCTGTTGGCATGGCTATTTTGTTGTACGGCTCTATCATACTACCATGGTCTTCCCAATAGTAGGTGACACACGTCCATATCAACCACATCACACCATATATCATCTTTGTACTTCTTCCCAATAGAAAATGTCATCAATGCTTGTCTTCCCACTGTCACTTCTTCACCTTCCTTTATCCATGCCAGTTTATAAGGTCTAGGGTGTTTTTTAGTCTTCAACCCCAACTTCACAACGGCTTCTTCAGAAATAAGGTTATCGCAACTTCCCGCATCAATAACGAATTTACAAACCTTTCCCAAGATAGTACAGGTAGATTGAAAAATATTGTTCCTTAACCAAATAGAATCATTCTCATGCTTTGGCAAAGTACACCCTTCGTCTCTATGACCACGTATGTCTCTATGATCATGCAAGTCTCTTCTACTCGGTGTTTTGACATCACGACATGGTTCATTGTCAAACCCATGTTGACTTCTTTTCTCTTCCCCATGGTGATCTTGTCTCATTGAAATTGATGATTCCCTTTTATTTTGATAAGTTTGTGGCGACACCCTCGTTGCTTTCGTAACCGATGGCGAAACTCTATTTCCTCCATGGTTCAAGACTGGTGACCTTCCTCTTTGACTTTGATTCAAATCCATCATCAACTTCTCCAACTTTCCAAAACCTTTATTGAACTTCTCTTCGAGGTTATCACTAATTCGTTGCTCTATTGCCTTAGCATCTTCTCTTCTATACACATCGGCAATATTCTGATGACGATTAACTCTTCTTGGATGCATGATTGATCTTCAATAAATCTTCAAAAAATTGTAACACAAACTTCAAAAACTTGGCTTCGGTCTAGCTCTCGGCCTTGAATAATAAATTGAACAAACAATGCACGGCATTGACTCTTCAACACAATGTGATGCACAAATTCAACTTCTAGCCCTCGGCTTTAACTCTTCAATAAGAATTGGCTCCAAGACTTGGCTTAGCTATGATTGGCTAAGTCTAGCTCCGATACCAAATGACGCAGCGGAAATAACGGATGACAACAAAATGACGATTTCGTGTCAAACTAATCGATGAAACGATTAGATGAAGCAATATGAATCGATGAATTAATGATACCAAACGCCCAAATCCATTGATCACGAAGATACTAGACTTTAGCAATCTTCGACACGTTGATCGCGCACGATGCCGTGAGAGAAGATCTTCAATTCTTCGACGTTAATCAAGCGCACTTGATTCCGTGAATTGGCTTCAACAATCGTTGATTCGAGCGCACTCGAATGCCGAAGGTGGAGATAGGAGATAACACTCAACTACCAATTTTAATGGTGGCACAAAAGCACACAAAAGAAATTTTATTCAAATTCAACCTTTACAAATGACCAACACATCCCTATTTATAGGATTACAACTCACATTACACACGTACATCACAAACACGACTCGGTACAAACGAATGCAACATGAATTACAACACAACATGTACACGACATAAAGCTACACAATACTAACGACTTAAATGTCTCGTTTGCGACCTAAAGAGACAGCATGCGACTTAAAATGGGCACGGCAGCGACCTAGACTTCGCAGCGACTCAAATATTCTCACGATATAGAATTGGGAATGGAAACGATCTACGGCATTGCGAGCTACATCTGGGAGATTTAGGTCGTTAGCTTGCAAACTAGGTTAGGTTGTTAGGTCGCGGATGGAAGGTCGCGGGGATGGTTTAGGTCGTGGATGTGGAAGATCGCGATGGTGGTTAGGTCGCGGAGGTTTAGGTCGCGGATGGAAGGTCGCGGGGATGGTTTAGGTCGTGGATGTGGAAGACCGCGATGGTGGTTAGGTCATGGATGTGGAGTTAGGTCGCTGGATTGAGGTCGTGGAGATGGGGTTAGGTCGCTGGAGTTAGGTCGTGGAGATGGGGTTAGGTCGCTGGATTGAGGTCGTGGAGATGGGGTTAGGTCGCTGGAATTAGGTCGTGGGGATGGGGTTTCGCGATTTGAGGTATGTCCCGTTGCCTCCTTCTTTCTCGTGCTTTGCTGCGCTGCATCATCCTCCCCTTGTTGAAAAGAATTCGTCCTCGAATTTAAAAGTTCTTCCCCATTGGGTTGTTCATCTCCATAATAAGGTATAAGGTGTTTAACATTAAACACGTCAGAAGTGTACACATCCTCCGGCAGCTTCAATCTATAAGCATTTTCATTGATCCGTTTCACAATCTTTACAGGACCAATCTTTCGAGCTTTAAGTTTATTGTATGCTCCCATTGGAAAATGATCCTTCGTTAGGACAGCATACACCCAATCACCCTCGTTGAACTCCACACTTCTTCTCTTCTTATCTGCAGCTCGTTTATACTTCTCATTTGTCTTCTCCAAACGTTCCTGAACGATTCTATGGCATTCTGTCAACCCATCAACAAAATCAGCAGCCCGTTAAACTGTCCCCTTTGGTTGTGGTACTATCGTTAAATCCAACGGCCCCTTTGGCAAGCTTGAATATACAACTTGAAATGGACTGTACCCAGTGCTTCGGTTAACGGCATGGTTATGAGCAAACTCTGCCTGACAAAACTTCATATCCCAACTTTTCAAATTATCCTACATAAGACATCGCAATAGATTACCTAGGGATCTGTTCACAACTTCAGCTTGTCTATCCGTCTGTGTATGATTAGCGCTACTAGATTTCAACTTAGTCCCAGCCATTTTCCATAGCCTCATCCAGATATGGTTCAGAAAACGAGTATCTCTATTCGAAACAATAGATAATCCATGAAATTTATAGATCTCTCTGAAGCATAACTGAGCGACATTAACGGCCTCTGCAGTCTTCTTATAGATAATGATATGAACCAATTCTGAAAAACAGCCAACCTACACATAAATAGAATTATTGCCATGTTGCATTCGCAGTAACCCCAAAACAAAGTCCACACTAATCTCCTCCCGTAATTTAGCATGTATATGCAATGGCATACATAATCTTGCATTTGTCGTGGTATTCTTTGAAACTTGTCGATTATGGCTTCTTTGAACAGACCTTTCAACTTCCTTCCTCAGTGATGGTTCAAAATAAGACTTTGAGATTAGCTGCATAGTACGATCACAGCTCAAGTGTCTTCCTACATGTAAGTCTTTGATAAATTTCATTTGCCAACTGCAATCTGTAGTAGACAACTGACTTCCTTCGATTAGCAACCCATCAACCAGTTTTCTCAACTCTTCTTGCTCTGTTGGACACATACGATATCGTGGTCTATACGGTACAATAGCACTTGACACTATATCAGTATGATGTTGTGTGTTCCTCAGTGGCGGTAATTCCTTGGGCAACTCTGCAGGAACTACATCTTCACATTCATTAACCACTGGCACATCCTCCTTAGAAATTTCGAGACCTTCACTGGTTTCATTCCTATTCAACATAAACATTTCCGCACTATCCTTCACTTCTTTAACAAACTCTTCTGTAGATAATAGACTATTCGAATCCACCTTCTTCATTGATAAATTACCCCCTTCATTTCTTGACACACTTTCTTCATCCTCATCAAACCTCGCTGGTTGTGAATTTTCAACTTCATGTTCATCAAACTTTGTTGGTTGAAAATCATCAACTTCATCTTTATCAAACTTTGGTGGTTGTGAGTGATCAACTTTATGGTCATCAAACTTCGCGGGTTGAGAAGAGTCTACTTTATCTTCCACTTCAACACTATCTTTCACTTCTTCAACAAATTCTTTTAAAGATATTCGATTGGTTGCTTCCACCTTCTTCTCTGGCTTGCTTTCACTTTGTTCACGCTTCTTAAGGACTAAGATAATTTTGGTTCCTTCGAACACGAAACTGTAGCTGTTGGCGTGGCTATTTTATTGTACGGCTCTATCATACTGCCATGGTCTTCCCAATAGTAGGTGACACACGTCCATATCAACCACATCACACCATATATCATCTTTGTACTTCTTCCTAATAGAAAATGTCATCAATGCTTGTCTTCCCACTGTCACTTCTTCACCTTCCTTTATCCATGCCAGTTTATAAGGTCTAGGGTGTTTTTTAGTCTTCAACCCCAACTTCACAACGGCTTCTTCAGAAATAAGGTTATCGCAACTTCCCGCATCAATAACGAATTTACAAACCTTTCCCAAGATAGTACAGGTAGATTGAAAAATATTGTTCCTTAACCAAATAGAATCATTCTCATGCTTTGGCAAAGTACACCCTTCGTCTCTATGACCACGTATGTCTCTATGATCATGCAAGTCTCTTCTACTCGGTGTTATGACATCACGACATGGTTCATTGTCAAACCCATGTTGACTTCTTTTCTCTTCCCCATGGTGATCTTGTCTCATTGAAATTGATGATTCCCTTTTATTTTGATAAGTTTGTGGCGACACCCTCGTTGCTTTCGTAACCGATGGCGAAACTCTATTTCCTCCATGGTTCAAGACTGGTGACCTTCCTCTTTGACTTTGATTCAAATCCATCATCAACTTCTCCAACTTTCCAAAACCTTTATTGAACTTCTCTTCGAGGTTATCACTAATTCGTTGCTCTATTGCCTTAGCATCTTCTCTTCTATACACATCGGCAATATTCTGATGACGATTAACTCTTCTTGGATGCATGATTGATCTTCAATAAATCTTCAAAAAATTGTAACACAAACTTCAAAAACTTGGCTTCGGTCTAGCTCTCGGCCTTGAATAATAAATTGAACAAACAATGCACGGCATTGACTCTTCAACACAATGTGATGCACAAATTCAACTTCTAGCCCTCGGCTTTAACTCTTCAATAAGAATTGGCTCCAAGACTTGGCTTAGCTATGATTGGCTAAGTCTAGCTCCGATACCAAATGACGCAGCGGAAATAACGGATGACAACAAAATGACGATTTCGTGTCAAACTAATCGATGAAACGATTAGATGAAGCAATATGAATCGATGAATTAATGATACCAAACGCCCAAATCCGTTGATCACGAAGATACTAGACTTTAGCAATCTTCGACACGTTGATCGCGCACGATGCCGTGAGAGAAGATCTTCAATTCTTCGACGTTAATCACGCGCACTTGATTCCGTGAATTGGCTTCAACAATCGTTGATTCGAGCGCACTCGAATGCCGAAGGTGGAGATAGGAGATAACACTCAACTACCAATTTTAATGGTGGCACAAAAGCACACAAAAGAAATTTTATTCAAATTCAACCTTTACAAATGACCAACACATCCCTATTTATAGGATTACAACTCACATTACACACGTACATCACAAACACGACTCGGTACAAACGAATGCAACATGAATTACAACACAACATGTACACGACATAAAGCTGCACAATACTAACGACTTAAATGTCTCGTTTGCGACCTAAAGAGACAGCATGCGACTTAAAATGGGCACGGCAGCGACCTAGACTTCGCAGCGACTCAAATATTCTCACGATATAGAATTGGGAATGGAAACGATCTACGGCATTGCGAGCTACATCTGGGAGATTTAGGTCGTTAGCTTGCAAACTAGGTTAGGTTGTTAGGTCGCGGATGGAAGGTCGCGGGGATGGTTTAGGTCGTGGATGTGGAAGATCGCGATGGTGGTTAGGTCGCGGAGGTTTAGGTCGCGGATGGAAGGTCGCGGGGATGGTTTAGGTCGTGGATGTGGAAGACCGCGATGGTGGTTAGGTCGTGGATGTGGAGTTAGGTCGCTGGATTGAGGTCGTGGAGATGGGGTTAGGTCGCTGGAGTTAGGTCGTGGAGATGGGGTTAGGTCGCTGGATTGAGGTCGTGGAGATGGGGTTAGGTCGCTGGAATTAGGTCGTGGGGATGGGGTTTCGCGATTTGAGGTATGTCCCGTTGCCTCCTTCTTTCTCGTGCTTTGCTGCGCTGCATCATCCTCCCCTTGTTGAAAAGAATTCGTCCTCGAATTTAAAAGTTCTTCCCCATTGGGTTGTTCATCTCCATAATAAGGTATAAGGTGTTTAACATTAAACACGTCAGAAGTGTACACATCCTCCGGCAGCTTCAACCTATAAGCATTTTCATTGATCCGTTTCACAATCTTTACAGGACCAATCTTTCGAGCTTTAAGTTTATTGTATGCTCCCATTGGAAAATGATCCTTCGTTAGGACAGCATACACCCAATCACCCTCGTTGAACTCCACACTTCTTCTCTTCTTATCTGCAGCTCGTTTATACTTCTCATTTGTCTTCTCCAAACGTTCCTGAACGATTCTATGGCATTCTGTCAACCCATCAACAAAATCAGCAGCCCGTTAAACTGTCCCCTTTGGTTGTGGTACTATCGTTAAATCCAACGGCCCCTTTGGCAAGCTTGAATATACAACTTGAAATGGACTGTACCCAGTGCTTCGGTTAACGGCATGGTTATGAGCAAACTCTGCCTGACAAAACTTCATATCCCAACTTTTCAAATTATCCTACATAAGACATCGCAATAGATTACCTAGGGATCTGTTCACAACTTCAGCTTGTCTATCCGTCTGTGTATGATTAGCGCTACTAGATTTCAACTTAGTCCCAGCCATTTTCCATAGCCTCATCCAGATATGGTTCAGAAAACGAGTATCTCTATTCGAAACAATAGATAATCCATGAAATTTATAGATCTCTCTGAAGCATAACTGAGCGACATTAACGGCCTCTGCAGTCTTCTTATAGATAATGATATGAACCAATTCTGAAAAACAGCCAACCTACACATAAATAGAATTATTGCCATGTTGCATTCGCAGTAACCCCAAAACAAAGTCCACACTAATCTCCTCCCGTAATTTAGCATGTATATGCAATGGCATACATAATCTTGCATTTGTCGTGGTATTCTTTGAAACTTGTCGATTATGGCTTCTTTGAACAGACCTTTCAACTTCCTTCCTCAGTGATGGTTCAAAATAAGACTTTGAGATTAGCTGCATAGTACGATCACAGCTCAAGTGTCTTCCTACATGTAAGTCTTTGATAAATTTCATTTGCCAACTGCAATCTGTAGTAGACAACTGACTTCCTTCGATTAGCAACCCATCAACCAGTTTTCTCAACTCTTCTTGCTCTGTTGGACACATACGATATCGTGGTCTATACGGTACAATAGCACTTGACACTATATCAGTATGATGTTGTGTGTTCCTCAGTGGCGGTAATTCCTTGGGCAACTCTGCAGGAACTACATCTTCACATTCATTAACCACTGGCACATCCTCCTTAGAAATTTCGAGACCTTCACTGGTTTCATTCCTATTCAACATAAACATTTCCGCACTATCCTTCACTTCTTTAACAAACTCTTCTGTAGATAATAGACTATTCGAATCCACCTTCTTCATTGATAAATTACCCCCTTCATTTCTTGACACACTTTCTTCATCCTCATCAAACCTCGCTGGTTGTGAATTTTCAACTTCATGTTCATCAAACTTTGTTGGTTGAAAATCATCAACTTCATCTTTATCAAACTTTGGTGGTTGTGAGTGATCAACTTTATGGTCATCAAACTTCGCGGGTTGAGAAGAGTCTACTTTATCTTCCACTTCAACACTATCTTTCACTTCTTCAACAAATTCTTTTAAAGATATTCGATTGGTTGCTTCCACCTTCTTCTCTGGCTTGCTTTCACTTTGTTCACGCTTCTTAAGGACTAAGATAATTTTGGTTCCTTCGAACACGAAACTGTAGCTGTTGGCGTGGCTATTTTATTGTACGGCTCTATCATACTGCCATGGTCTTCCCAATAGTAGGTGACACACGTCCATATCAACCACATCACACCATATATCATCTTTGTACTTCTTCCTAATAGAAAATGTAATCAATGCTCGTCTTCCCACTGTCACTTCTTCACCTTCCTTTATCCATGCCAGTTTATAAGGTCTAGGGTGTTTTTCAGTCTTCAACCCCAACTTCACAATGACTTCTTCAGAAATAAGGTTATCGCAACTTCCCGCATCAATAACGAATTTACAGACCTTTCCCAAGATAGTACAGGTAGATTGAAAAATATTGTTCCTTAACCAAATAGAATCATTCTCATGCTTTGGCAAAGTACACCCTTCGTCTCTATGACCATGTATGTCTCTATGATCATGCAAGTCTCTTATACTCGGTCTTTTGACATCACGACATGGTTCATTGTCAAACCCATGTTGACTTCTTTTCTCTTCCCCATGGTGATCTCGTCTCATTGAAATTGATGATTCCCTTTTATTTTGATAAGTTTGTGGTGACACCCTCCTTGCTTCCGTAACCGATGGCGAAACTCTGTTTCCTCCATGGTTCAAGACTGGTGACCTTCCTCTTTGACTTTGATTCAAATCCATCATCAACTTCTCCAACTTTCCAAAACCTTTATTGAACTTCTCTTCGAGGTTATCACTAATTTGTTGCTCTATTGCCTTAGCATCTTCTCTTTTATACACATTGGCAATATTCTGATGACGATTAACTCTTCTTGGATGCATGATTGTTCTTCAATAAATCTTCAAAAAATTCTAACACAAACTTTGAAAACTTGGCTTCGGTCTAGCTCTCGGCCTTGAATAATTTGAACAAACAATGCACGGCCTTGACTCTTCAACACAATGTGATGCACAACTTGAACTTCTAGCCCTCGTCTTTAACTCTTCAATAAGAATTGGCTCCAAGACTCGGCTTAGCTATGATTGGCTAAGTCTAGCTCCGATACCAAATGACGCAGCGGAAATAACGGATGACAACGAAATGACGATTTCGTGTCAAACTAATCGATGAAACGATTAGATGAAGCAATATGAATCGATGAATTAATGATACCAAATGCCCAAATCCGTTGATCACAAAGATACCGGACTTTAGCAATCTTCGACACGTTGATCGCGCACGATGCCGTGAGAGAAGATCTACAATTCTTCGACGTTGATCAAGCGCACTTGATTCCGTGAATTGGCTTCAACAATCGTTGATTCGAGCGCACTCGAATGCCGAAGGTGGAGATAGGAGATAACACTCAACTACCAATTTTAATGGTGGCACAAAAGCACACAAAAGAAATTTTATTCAAATTCAACCTTTACAAATGACCAACACATCCCTATTTATAGGATTACAACTCACATTACACACGTACATCACAAACACGACTCAGTACAAACGAATGCAACATGAATTACAGCACAACATGTACACGACATAAAGCTACACAATACTAACGATTTAACAGTCTCATTTGCGACCTAAAGAGACATCACGCGACTTAAAATGGGCACGGCAGCGACCTAGACTTGGCAGCGACTCAAATATTCTCACGATATAGAATTGGGAATGGAAATGATCTACGGCATTGCGTGCTACATCTGGGAGATTTAGGTCGTTAGCTCGCAAACTAGGTTAGGTTGTTAGGTCGTGGGGATGGTTTAGGTCGCGGATGTGGAAGATCGCGATGGTGGTTAGGTCGCGGAGGTTTAGGTCGCGGATGGAAGGTCGCGGGGATGGTTTAGGTCGCGGATGTGGAAGATCGCGATGGTGGTTAGGTCGTGGATGTGGAGTTAGGTCGCTGGATTGAGGTCGTGGAGATGGGGTTAGGTCGTTGGAGTTAGGTCGTGGAGGTGGGGTTAGGTCGTTGGATTGAGGTCGTGGAGATGGGGTTAGGTCGCTGGAATTAGGTCGTGGGGATGGGGTTTCACGATTTGAGGTATGTGCCGTTGCCTCCTTCTTTCTCGTGCTTTGCCGTGCTGCATCAATATTTAACACTAAAAACCGACGAAGTAGGCTTATCTATTTGTGAGAGTTAACATAAATGTTCGAGTGGGGATAGAAGCAATTGTGCTCTAACCTACCAGCTTCACACTTGACCGAGGAATAGTTAGTTGGAAAGGTCGGAAATGTGTTAAGTATATGAACCTTGATTTCCATAAGCGATCGTGTAAGAACTAGATACTCGATTAGTTGACTATCGAATCGACTATCGAACTTGACCAAATATTAACTTAGAAAATATATAAAAGCTTCATGGCTTCATTAGTTTTGAGACCCTCCGGGGGGAGCATTGATATGAAACGTCTCTAGTTTTAAGAACTTATATTTACGAGATCCCCTGGAGGACTCCTCTTTATATGATTCGCTTACTTCTAAAAGAACTGGATTGAGTTTACTAGAAATTCATCGATTTAGTATTGAAGAGTCTATGATCGGATAAGTTGACTTATGTTTTGCTTATCGAATTCCACTTCAAAACTAGTATACGATTCTATGTTTTGGAAGTGGTTGTGGACTGGAATGTTATATAGTTGAACTGTCTATCCTAAGGTTAAGTCCAAGGAAGAGGTCGGTGTTAACATTTCAGACTTATGCTATAGAGTTGAACTGTCTATCCTAAAGTTAAGTCCAAGGGAGAGATCGGCGTTAGAATTTGTTAAATGGCCTTATGCGAGAATCCATGGGGTGATTCATATTCTGTTTGAGTGATGAAGAATCATGTAAGAAATGTCGAACGTAGCCTCAACATTGCTGATTAAATAGAACCACAATAGGGTGCATAGCCGTATTGGGTTTAGTAAGCCGTATAGGATACATTAATTTCATATCTAGAGATGCTTATCAATATTGCTAGTCAGAAAAAATGAACATGAATATATGAATAGGATTTGTTGAATAGATTTACTTGGATCTATGTCATGCTTTCTATTAAGCAACATATCATCGTATTATGTGCCCCATATGAAGGATAATGAAAATAGACAGTGGATATAAGCACAATCTAGCCGAACCACTATAAATCTTTGTGTTCTTACTTTATTGCAATTTTCTTTCTACATAACTTATATGTGATCTTCTCTCTAAAATTCAATCATAATACAAATATAACAGTTGTGTTATACATCCCTTATTCATAACTTTACAACTAATCGATTGAAGGTGTTTGTCCACATTTCATGCAAACATTTTTGGTGTTTTTACTAAGAGGTGATTCTCAACGTGCATTTGAAATCAAAGAATAAGGTTGGTGCTACTAGCGAGAATGAAGGGAACACCAACGCATCTAATCAAACAACTACCAATTGGGATGATCATTCAGCAAGCACTCCGGTGCTAGTAGATGTATTTACCAAAAGCGACCCAGATCAATTTGTAGCTAAGCAAAATAAATGTTTTGCTGCCCAACAACAGGCATTGGTGGAACAACTTATGGCATGCTTGAGGGCATCCACAAACTATTTCTCGCAACTTTGGAACACGAGGGAGATCCCAATCTAAGGGAACTAGAAGGCAAAAGGGTCGCGGTTTAATAAGGAATCCAATCAAGAAAGTCTAAGAGATAAAAGAAGGAATACTGGAGGGATGAAACGAGTAAGATTTTAGCCTGAAGCTAAGATGAGAAGTGGTTCAACATCGAACTAGACAGAGATGATGCCGAACCGAGGACAACTGCATCAAACGTTTCTCATTCCCTCACTGAAATTGTTGTCAATGGAGGACAAAATGATCACTGAGACTGCCATAGGAGCCCTTACCATGCCTGCAATAGAAGATCAAATTGTCATAGGGAAGATAAAGGAAATCACCCCCCCCCCAAAGGGGAAGGATGAACTATCATTGCCAATCACCCGGATCAGAGGATCGGATGGCTCAAGTCATTGGATAATATGTGCGATGTGAATAAGTTGAGAGAGGAATTAGAGTTAGGTTTAGCGGTACCTTCTCCCTAGGGATAGGGCTACCAGGAACCCCGTAGATTTCAAGATGCCTACTATAGAGCCATATATAAGACTAACTAACCCCATAGTACATTGATAATGGTACACCCATCACATGCTGATAAGCGAAGCTATAGAGGATGCCTTGTGCAAGTGCTTTCCTCTATTCTTACAAGACTTAGCTACTATGTGGTTTTGTGATTGACCCCTATGATTAATTCATTATTGTGTGATGTTAAAGGAGAGGTTTATCGTAACATCCCTATTTTTTTAACATTGTTCAAGAGATTTAATTAGATAAACTAAATAGAATAATGTAATGTGTAGGGATAAAGAGAATGATGATAATTAATTTGGTCGGGCCTAAACTAACCAATTAATATGATTCATTTAAACATAGAATAGAAGGAAATTAATAAGAGAAGCAAAGTGAGAATAGTTCTTTATTTCATTCCTAAAACCCTTTCCTCTCCCATTCATTCTCATTTCATCTTATAAACTCCAAAACATATATAAGAGGCCGGCCATACCTAGAAGAGGAAATCTAAAACATTCAAGGGGAATAACTAAAGGAATTAATCAACCACAAATATCAATCTCTCTTATCCAATCTAAGATGAATAATAATATCCATCTCAATTATTTATGTCTAATTTCAGATCTACAATGATTTCCGAATTGTTTTAGTGATAATATATCATGCTATGGTTGATTATATCATTTGTGACGACCCGGATTTTTGGACGTCTATTAGTCGGGAAATTAACTGATTTTATTATTGAAATATTAATATTAATTGGTCAAACAAATAAATCTCTGATAATTAAAATATAATTTATCATTTTAAAAACAAATAAGATTTTGGGACATTACTATTTATTTATATATATACACGTGTGTATTTGCAAAGAAACCATGATTTGAAAATTCAAAATAAAGTCTTTCAAAAATATTTAAACTAAAATCTATCTCATTCACATTAAAAATAAGTATAAATATATATCTATACAAGAATATAAATTAAGTAATTGATAGTTTAAATTTAAAAAAGAAATAGAAATAAAAAAAAAGGATTTATGTTAGAAATAGAAATCATAGGGTAAATATATATATACAAGAGAATAGATTAACTATTGATAACTTTATATGTAAGCACTTAGGGAAAAATACAAAACCAGTCAAAGAAATATGTGTATATACATATCAATGGATATGTATGTAAACATGAAGGGGAACATGGATTAAATGCCTATGCCATCAAGCACATAAAAAGTCATATCTCAATTTTATATAAATCACTTCTATTTCACTTCATTTTCAAGATCACTTCAGGTCACAAATTGCTGACCAAAGAATTAGGAAAAAAAATGTATAAAATAAAATGAAATGAGATAGCAATTCATTGTACCAGACCCTACTCATATATATATATATATATATATATATATATATATATATATATATATCTTCCTCTACCATTTTCTTTCATTCGAACTAAACAATATCAGAAAAAGAAAAAAAAAACACTCCTATCTTACAACTGAAACACAAAGGCAAACTCAACTCAACTAAACAACAAGAAGATCAAAGGGGAAACAAGCTAGTAACTTTTCAAGAACAAAATCCACTCTCTGTTCAAACATTTTTCAAGTGATTAAACCATTTTTTTTAAAAGCCTTAAGTTGATATAAATCTGAGTAGTGATTTCTGGAATTGGTTTGAGCTTTATATGTATATATATAAGTAGAAATGTCTGAGTATATGTGTATTGATCTGTGTATATGAATGCTCGTTCTTTTCTGTTTCTAGAGTAAAAGTTTCCAACTTGTAAAAGGAAATATATTTAAGTATGTACAAACAAATAAATAAAGATAAGTATGTAGACTTGAGAAAACAAACAATGGTAATTAATGATAGCCCAAAATGTATCATATCAGCCACCTAAAAGAGGAGAAGGAAATCAGCTTGGTCAAAAGAGCAAAGAAAAATATCTCTGACTTATTGTACAAAACATACTCACCCTGTACAAAAAATATATCACCCAGAAATATTATTTCCTATATATCAATCTATTCATCTTCGTTCGTCCATCAAACTGGGTAACATCTGAAGTAAGCATCACTCAACCTTAAACAAAATTCAAACTTAAACAACAATTCAATTTAAACACCACTACAAATCAATTCAAAACAAGAGATCAAAATAAAGACTTCAGAACAGTTTCACAGCCTGTTTCAACATAGCAGGTTCTCTGTTCAAAAATAAACTGTGAGTAAACTTCACCTTGAAACTTAATCTTCTTTATATTCTGATATATATATGAAATCATGGAAGTAGTGACTGTGAAAATGTTTTGAAAGAATGAATAAATATGTTATGCCTGACATATATATATAAATATGTATCTGCATGTCTGTATATATGTATGAGTACCTCTGTTCTTAAGTTTACAAGATCATAAACACATTCAAAACCCAATTTCTCCTTATATAAACCATTTTAGGTGTTGATGTATGAAGAATATATGTTTGGAATAACTTGAATTTATTCTTAGGAATGATTTTAAGGGTTAACATCAAATAGTTTTACAAGGAGGAGAAAGTTTCAGTAAAAATAAATTAAAGACAGAAAATAAAATCTTTCAAATTCAATGTTTCAACTTATAACTTGATTCACATTTGGAAATCATGATTTTTGGAATAGATTTCATAATTTCTAGTATTGAGGTTGTCAAGAAGGGGTGAGTTGAACAATTTTGGGTTTACGGTCAATATCCCTCGATCGAGCTTGAACTGAGGCTCGAGGTTCTTGGCAAAGGTGGCTCGTGGAGGGAGGATACGGGAAAAATGGTCAAGGATTTTCTGAAGCACCATGGTGATGCAGCGAGATCGATGTAGGGTTTCCGATCGAGTTTGGTTGGTGATGTTCCTAAAGCTTGTTAGGCGACGAGGTGGCGTCGAGTTGGCTAGGGTTGGGGGAAAAGGACGATAGGGGATTGGTGCAGCTCCAGGCTAGGCATCAGGGTGTCCGGTGGTCCACGACGGCGGAACGAGGACGTTTTAGGAGATGGATGGACTCTGGGTTTGGGTTCCAGTGGAATCGTCTTGTTCGAACTGCTCGATTTCGTTCTGGTGCTCGTTTCGTTGTTTTGAAGTTTGGAACCAGAGGTGTGTGATGTCGTCGACTTATCAGGGGTGGTGACGATGATCGGAGATGCTCCGACCATCTGTGCACGTGTACGAGTGTTTTTCGTAACAGTTTAGCTGGGTTTGTGAAGCTCGGGATCGATCTCGAGTATATGAAGATTTGTCTCGGGTTCTTTATTGAGTAGTACGGGAATTTTTTACGTGTAACAGATTTAAATATAAAGTAGGTTTCAAAAAAAAAGAATGGAAGAGAGAAGGAAACTTAAACTCGGGGAAAAGTTGGAGAAACTCGGGAATCTACTCGAGTAAACTATTGGTTTGCCTCGGGTTATAAATCAAAGGTTAACAGTTTTTTTCTATTATAAAATTCAAGTTTAAATTTAATTATCTTTAAACTATTTTAAATAGTAAGTGATTATTAAATGTTTAATAATTAAAGTTAGAAATTTTAATTTAAGTTATCAATTAAGTTAATCCTTAAGTTGTTTTAAGAAGCTTAATTGATTAGATAATTAAATAGTTTAATTAAATGATAAAGTGTTTTAAAATTTTTAATTGAAGTTTTCAAGATAATTGGATTCCAAGTTTAATAAGTAAGATTTTAAATAATGATTAAGAAGATAATTAAGATAAATAATTTATCATTTAATTAATTGATTGATTGACAATTAAGGATTAATTAATAAGTAATTAAAGTTTTTTAATTGATTTATAAGGTAATCAAGGAATGATTAATTAATTAAATGGTTTGTAGTTAATTAATGATTGATTAAGCAGGGTTAAGTGATTAATTCTTAAGTAATTACTTTAATTAAGTGATTAGAGAATCATTAATTAATGTGATTAATTAATTAAGGAGATTAATTAAAAGTAATGTGAATGGTTAAGGCTAATTAATCCATGTGGTAATTAAAGGTTAATTACTTAATGTAATTAAAGGATAATTAATCAAGGATGATTAATTAAGAAGGATGATTAAAAGAATGATTTATTAATTGGGTTGTAATTAATAAATGTTGAGTATGCAGGATTAAGGTAATATAAATGATTTAAGTTGGTAATTAATTTAATTAGAGATTAATTAAATTAATTAGGAATTATATATCTAATAAACCTTGTTATGGATGGTTGAATGATATTGGATGACTTGGATTGATTTTATCTCTGATGGGCGATTGAGGTGTGCTGTGTGATATGAATGGGTTAAACTATGATAATGTAGGTTACCTATCTGAGTTGAATTGTTGTAGGATATCCTGGATATGAATTGTATTGTTTAAAACTTAACAACTTGGATTAGAGTTGACATTGAATTCGAAGAGACTGGGGTCGGGTATCAGTAAATACCCGAAACAACTTCGATTCTTTATAAATTTGAGTTTGGAAGCAAACAGGCTGGAATGAAATAAGTTAAGTATCATGGATATTTAAAACTGGATAACGATTCTTGGATATTGTTTTGAGATAAATGATCGACTTAAATAAGATTAGAACTCATAGAAAAGTACGAGTTACCCTGGTAATTCACTTAAGTTATATAGCTTGGTATTTCATATTATGGGTTTACTCATGCTGGTTTCCAGCCTGACCCGGGTGTTACTTTGATGTAATGCTCAGGTCAGACCGAGTATTACAGATTTTCAGGTAAGGGCGTTCTGGAGCTCAAGAGACGAGTTGGATGGCAGGAACGTATAGAGTGTTTCCGTTGTGATATTATTTATGTTTATCTGAGACATGTTGATTGTATATGTCCAGCGATTGTGTATGAGTGTAACTCTGATGTATTAAAGTGTAATTTGACAAGTACAGATTCTTTTGTATAACTGTTATTATTTGATATTATATTTTGATCCGCTGCGAATGTGAGATTTTGTGTTCTGTTTTCTATTTCTTCTTCTATCTCTTTCTTCTTTTCCTAACTATCTGGAATTTTCGGGATCGAAAATCCCGGGTCGTTACATTTATTTGGTTGAATGGTGATTTATTGGAATTTTAGGGAATTATTATGATAGGTTTTAAGGGAAAAAGTCATATTTTTTTATCTCCAATCGACTTGAAATTCAGATTTTTTGTATAAAACATTATTCTGGAGATAAATTTCATAGTTTTCCAAGTTTATATGAATATTTTATGAATTTCCCGATAGAAATAAGGGTTTGTTTTGGTTTTTTAATTATCAAAAAATAATTAAATAAAAAATTTAAAAATTTTTGGCCTTGGAATTTTTATATAAGAAATAAGAAGGAAATTCTGATTTCCTGTTATTTTGGGGATTTTTCCCAAACGGTTATAATTTTCTATAAATTATTTATGGTAGAAAGCTATAAATTAATATTAATAAATGATGTTAATTACTAAGGTTTGCAATTTTTTTAGGAAGATACAACGTGTTCTTCCAGTAAATTTTTGACAAGATGTGAAAAGTATTTCGTTAGCCAATCATATTCTGACAAAAGACAAGGGTTTGTGGAAAGAATTAGTTTTAAAAAGAAATAAATTAGTTTTATAATTATTTACAGAAATGCCATTATAGATATTTGGCACCCCCATCCCTTGCCATCAACATCTATGAAAGTCAATACCTGGAATAACTATCTGATTGTTATAAGAAGTATTGACTTTATAAAGTCGACATCTATTTAGGTTGATGCATGCGATGTTTACATTGTAGATATGAGATGTTTCAGCTCTTATAGAGATTCTACATCAAATCATTTAGGGATACGATATCTCAAGGTTGTAGAGGCTCGACATCCTAGGGTTTTAGGACTCTACATTGTTCTTTTAAAGATTCGGCACCTTCTTTGTTTTTAAGGCTTCGATAACCCTCAAGCCTTTTAAAGATTCGACATCCTATGTTTCTAAGGGTTTGACACCCTTCAGGATATAGCGGTTCGGCATCCCTAACTGTTTTAAACTTGGCACCTCTTGTCACCTATTTTATTTGACATCTATGTTTTACGGCATTGATGTCGTATGTTTATATTTTAGACATATATTTTTACGGTATAGTAGCTGTATGTTTATATAGTCGACTTTTAAATTTTATAAGCTCAAAAGCCTTACGTTTTGCAAACTGTAAGCTTTGTTTTAAAGGCATAATAGCCACCGTGTTTTAGAAAATTGATAATCATATGATTTCGACATTATAGCCATATGCTTTACAAGAATTGAAATGTTTGATGACTCGATGTAGAGGCTCGATATCTTATTCTAGCAGCATAGATGCCATATGTTTATGTTATCCTGCTTTTGGCAAGGCCATGATACCATGGATTTGGCAAATTGGATTTCATGATCATCAAGGCGGGAAGCCCGAAGAGATGATTATCAGGATTATAGCTCAATTATAAGCAATGTTATGGATGATAGTCGAGAGGATTCTGATGAATGACATCTCAAAATTGGTTAAAGTATGGATTGGCACTTCCCCTAGGCAGGAGATCAGATCAGATTACTTCCTCTAGGCATTGGATCAGTATGGATATTGACACAAAACTCAGCAGATCAACTCATCAAAGATCGGTCAGGAAACACTTAGGGAACTATGCAAACACATTGGACCCCACTCCCCAACATTAGGGGATCGACACCGATCCCCCCTGTAAGGATCGGCACCAATCCCCCAAAGTAGGCCCAATGCGGCCCATTTTTGGGAAGTGGGGTCAGCCTGGTTTGGAGGTTCTACGTGTGAATTTTCAGCTGGATATTTGTCCATCTTTCCATATAAATACAACGGGCATGGCACTTATTTGGGGATCTTCTTCCCTCTTGCTTACACTCTGTCATTTTTATGACTCGGATTCAAATCATTGTAACTGTAATCAGCAGTAGAAATAAAAAGAAAATCTTTGGAGTGGACGTAGGCCGGAGTCAGTGAACTACCATAAAACTTGTTGTATTCATTCTTACTGTTTTAATTTTTTGTTTTTCGTATTTTATTCTCTACTTCACTTTGTTTGGAATTGGTTATTGGATTTGTTGTGCTTTCACATTGTTTGGGTGTCGACAACCATTTGTGATGTGGTGCTTTCATTGAGAATACTTGCACTCGTGGTTTGGAAGCTAAGGTCTTGTATTTGGAAGCTTGGATACTTAGATCTAGGAAGCAATGGCTAGGAAATCGGCAAGAAGAACATTGGAAGACATGAGTCACCAGAGAGAGAGTCTGGAGGTATCTTAGAGTTGGAGCTAATTAACCCTCCATCTACATCACTAGGTATGAGATGGAGATTATGATGGAGGTAATG
The DNA here is from genome assembly GCA_030737815.1 of Allium fistulosum. Taxonomy (NCBI): domain Eukaryota; kingdom Viridiplantae; phylum Streptophyta; class Magnoliopsida; order Asparagales; family Amaryllidaceae; genus Allium; species Allium fistulosum. The sequence continues at coordinate 1,462,197,180 of CM060902.1, forward strand.
CAGAAGTAGATAATGAAGAGACAAAAGGAGATGATGTAGAATTTCCTTAGGCCAATCGGACAGGATGGTGTAGGAGCTACTGGCAATCTGAATCAAGGAGTTGGGCAACATGAGTTGTAGAAAATCAGAATTAGGAGCATGGAAACGGAGCTAATAGGTAGGAGAATAGAACGGAGCAGCTGGAGGTGAACCCAAGCATGCAGGAGGGATTGGCACCGATCCCCTTGGCTTGGAGGACACACCCCTCGGTCAGGCTAGACCAGATATCGATAGGCCAGTGGTAAGTGTTGTGCAGTTTAATTCGGATTGAATGCGGATGCACCTCCGAAGGGGTATGTTCTAGAATACCCTCGCGGAGGTTTCGGGGGCGGGCTAGTAATATGATTGGAGGCCACTATTGGATGAGAATAAAAGGATGGCTGAGCTGATACGACAAATAATATGAGGCAGATTGCCCAATAGGAGTCTGGAAGATGTCAATCGAAGTCTATTCACTCCGAATATCAGGCAAGCTAGGAACCCACTGAAGTTTAAATTACCAATTCTAGATGTGTACGACGGACGGTCGGACATTACAGTACACTTGATGAGGTATATCCGGCATATGGAAGTGCTAGGAGCATCAGAGGAAGTCATGGCAAGGTGTTTTCCACTATATTTGACGGAGTTGGCCGGGCTTTGGTTTACGCAGCTGGAGAATGGTTCAATCAGAACATGGAACGAGTTGGTATATCGGTTCATGAGGCTGTTTAGGGTCCACATTTCGAGACCTAAGAAAGTAATGACATTGGCTACACTAAAGCACATGAAAGGAGAGTCCCTAAGAAGTTTCTTGACATGGTTTAATGTAGCAGTTGCTTCGGTGGATCGATCGAATCCATTGATGGTCTTAATGGCGACGGTATTTGGGATTGCCGACGATATGGATTTTAAGATTTCATTGGAGCGGGATCCACCGATGGATCTTGGGGAATTTTTCCACGAAGTTAAGAGGTTTATGTGTCAGGAGGACGAACAAATCGACAAGCGGAAAGTAAATGTCGTGCGAGGTGGAGGACCATCTGGAGAAGGGTCCAAGAAGGATAAGGGAAAAAGGAAGTTGGACGACGGTTATGATGAATCAAAAAGGAAAAGGAAAGAATGGGAACCGAAGTTATCCACTTATTCAGATTTGACGAAAAGCTTGGAATGGATTTATCTAGACACATAAGGGCAACTCCCCTAACAGAAACCGCAAAAGGAGAGATCCTATGGAGCGGGAACATAGGTCTAGAAAGTATTGCCTATTCCATGAACTGGATGGGCATACTACAGATGAATGTAGGCACTTATGGGATATGGTTGAGGTACACATCAAGAATGGAAAGCTGCCACAATACGTGAGGACTCGGACATTGGCTATGGAACAGGAGCGGCCACCGTCCGTATCAAATGGAAATAGCTTTGGATCGAGGTGATAGATCGTCATCTCTTAATCGGGATGGCTTCAACTAAATAAATAATAAACTCCACAATAAAACGGCTAAATCACTTACACATGTACGGGATCGAGGTTAGTCCCATGGCAAGCTCTGAGATGATGATGAACCGTCATGCCCGGAAAGGCTATGTTTGATTTCCCTTGTTTTCTAGTTTTATGGCTGTAAGAACTTAAATTTAATAATTTAATCTAAATTTGCATTAACACGATGAACATAACAGGCCGCGGTCGTCTCGATCAGAGAGATGGGGTAGTAACCGTAAGGTGCAAGTCCCATTGCCAAAGAGAGACAGGATGGATTTGTACGTCATGGATTAAGCCATCGACTAGAGAGTCGAGGCCGGGGAAAGGAAGTCAGTACGAAATTGATTGCATTATGTCCCTGGCCGAAGGGTCGGGCAAGAAGTGAGTCGCTTCGCCAGAGAGCGACAGGATTGACTTACTTATCGTTGTACCCCTTTTCATCGAAGAGTGACTAGATGGGGTCCAGCAAAGGTCCGGAGAGAACATAATCAGCCTAGGAAGGCTAGGGCTTCGCGTTATGTTAAGGGACACTAAACCAGGGTTTAGGAAGTGATGCCTCTTTTTGCCGGAGAGCAACAAAATTAGCTTACTTGTTGTTGCTCCCCCTTCATCGGGGAGTGAGAAAATGGGGTCCAGCAAGAGCTCGGAGAGGCTATGATTGGTCCAGGAGGATCAAGACATCGCTATATGCCCCAAAAGGGCCGGAGTGCAGGGAGTGAGTCACTTTGCCGGAGAGCGACAGGATCAACCCACTCATCTTTAAGTCTCCTCACCAGAGATCAAGTGGATTAGGCTTAGCAAGGGTCCGGAGAGACCATCGATTGGTTCGGAGAGACTATGAACATGGATAACGATCCAAAGAGATTGTGTATTGGCTTACTGACTTCTAGGATTTCAAATAGTTATGGATTTGGATATTGACCCAGAGAGGCCACAGATTTGGATAACGATACGGTGAGATCGGGGATTTGGCTAACGATCCAGAGAGATCGGGGAATTGGATAACAATCTAGTCAGATCATCGATTTGGTTACTAGCTTTGGATGGATATGGATTCGGCTAAGGATTTGGAATGGACTATCGACTGGGAACATTCATGGATTTCACTAACAATCAAGAGAGATTAACGGTTCAGCATGCAAATACCAACTCCCGGGTAAATATGGGATGGCGGTGATTCAGTTTGGCAAAGGAATGGATTCTAGATTGGAATATTCGATGGTCGATGGATTTTGGAATTCAGACTTAAGGCAATTCAAAACACACCTTCCTATCGCAAGTCATGTTTTGGGGAGAAAATGTTATCCCATCTTTTGGCAAGACCGTGATACCATAGATTTGGCAAAAAAGATTTCATATTCATCAAGGCAGGAAGCCCGAAAAGATGATTATTAAGGTCGAAGATCAATTATAAGTAAGATTATGTATGACAGTCAAGTGGATTTAGACGAATTGCATCTCAGAATTGGTTAAGTATGGATTGGAACTTCCGTTAGGCATGGGATCAGATCAGATTACTTCTCTTAGGCGGGGGATCAGATCCGGTCACTATGGATATTGACACTCAACTCAGCAGATCCACTCATCAAATATCGATCAGTTACTCTAGAAAACACTTACTAAACTACGCAAACAACTCAGGAAACATGAAAATGATGTCATGGGTGACTCCAATGATCGATCGTTGGGCTCCACTCCCCAATATCAAGGGAGCGGCACCGATCCCCCTATAGGGATCTGCACTGATCCCCCAAAGTAGGCCCAATGCGGCCCATTTTACAAGAGTGGGGTCAGCCTGGTCTTGAGCTTCTATATGCTGATTTTCAGCTGGATATTTGCCCATCTTCCCCTACAAATACAGTAGGCATGGCACTCATTTGGGGATCTTCTTCTCTCTTGGCTAAGCTCTGCCAATTTTATGGCTCGGATTCAAATCATTATAACTGTAATCAACAGTATAAATCAAAGGAAAATCTTTGGAGTGGACGTCGGCCGGAGTCAGCCGAACCATTATAAAACTTCTTGTGTTCATTTCTTACTATTTTAATGTTATGTTCTCCATATTTTATTCTCTACTTCAATCTGTTTGGAATTGGTTATTGGATTTGCGGTGCTTTCACATTGTTAGGGTGTTGGCGGCCATTTTTGACATCAACAGTTATAATTTGAATAGTTTTATTTAGTAGCTAGATAAGCCATATGCTTTAAAGGTTCGATAACCTTGTTTTTGATACCGAATGATTTAAAGGCTATTAGAAGATGGTTGTATTTTGGCACTAGATTTTGGCTAAGTATTGGGCTATATTTTCCTTGTTTAAAAGAAAGATTTTAAGTGGTTTGTCATTTATAATGATAAATATTTTCATGGAAATAAAATGGTATTTTAACTCAAAGTTTTATATGAATTTTCCAAAGGAAATTATTACTTCAGATTAAGTAATTTTGTGATGCCAATAACTATTGGTTGAACATATTTTGATGAATGATGTTATATGTTCTTTTCATCATTTGATCAGTTAAATTTTCATATCTATCATTCTCATACTTACATTATTAGAATCCAAAATTGCCTCTTAGGGTTAGGGGAGAATTACCAGTTAAGTATTCCCAATAGTGAGTATAGTCAAACTTAGCTCCTGCGTGAGTAGAATTGCATCCACGATCGGATAGATCAATTGTGTAGGATGCCTTGAAATGATCAGAGAAAGATGACCCATGGATTTAATGACCAGAAAGGTTATTGGTTAATCTATGAAAACCAATAGGTTCATAGTAATCCTAGGAAAACAAAAATATGTGTGATGGATAATCCATATGATATATGAGACGGATAGTCCATATGATTATTGATAGGTTTATAGTAACCCCGGGAAAACTACGATATGTGTAATGGATAACCCACACAATCTAAGGCAGATAATCTGTATGAGATGTGTGATTGGTAGTCCACATGAGTTAAGATAAATAGTCCATTTGATTTGAGATAGATATTCCATTTGATTTGAGACAGATAGTCCACGGATTAAGGACAGATAGTACATTTTATGAAATTGGGTAGATTATGGGAGTACATAATCCAATGAAGACAAATTAGTCAAATTTACGCACATTGCATGCCTAAATATGATTATTTTATGATGTTCTAACCATTGTGGTTGCAAGTGCATGATTTATGATTGACATATATAAATAGGATACTAATGAAGGGGAACCCATTCTAAGCGGCGTGGTCCCACTAGATATCTATTTTGATTCGAGATTGCATATTATTATTCACACATGACTTTTTGTCTAACCCAAAGTTTATGTTTTCCCCCTACTTATTTGAGTAGTTTGAGAGTAGGGATTTTCAAGTTAGACGAATAAGCTTCCGGAGACGTGCAAGAGGCAAGCTAGCTAATATTAGGGGTTTATTTCCACTGTGTTGTTTTAAGTTTTTGCTTTGTTGGAATGGATGTAATGATAGGATTTATAATTGTCAAGTAGTTGGACTCTGATCACCTAATGGGGCATCTTCATATGTCGCTCATGGAATATATTTGTAATTATTATATCAGAACATAGGTTTATGTAAAGCTTAAAAGAATTTTTATAACTTCAAATGTTTGAAAACATAATCCAAATGTACCAGAGAGTATGATTGGGGTATCAGATAACACTATAGTAACGTACTTGTGTTTGCTATATATATAAGTATGCATCCTATCATTATTCTCCCCTCTCTCTTAGACCGTTCTTCTGTATGTTACTAAGGCTCGTATGCAGATTATGAGAAAGCAAGATATGAAAGTAGGAAACAGAAGAGTGAATCTAGGTAGAGCAAGCACCATAACAAATGGAAATGTTCATCCTAATACAAAAAGGAATCTGGGTCGATAAGCTAACGCTAATGTAGGTGCTGGAACCCTACCGGTAGATATAGGACTATATATGAGTTTTTCATGAATATTATGCAAGTTGGAGCTATTGGTTTGGCTGGAGGAAATGTTGCTAATACAGAAGGAGCTAATTCTGAGGTATCTTTGCTTACTTAGGCTTAAATGATGAGCATAAGAGGAGGTTGACATCTAGATAGTTGCAAGGAGCGGCTTTGTATTAGTGGAAAGTGTGATGGTAGGAATACCAGAGGAGAATACGACTTGGCTTGAGTTTAAATGGAGGTTTGAGGAAAGGTTCTTGTCTGAGATAACAAAGTCAACTTTGCCTAGGAAGTTTGTTGATTTGGAGCAAGGAGAAATGTCTATTCTGAAGTATGCAACTATGTTTGATGAGTTGTCCAGATACGGATATGCTACCATGGACACTGCGATTAAGAGGAACGAGAAGTTCATTCGGGGACTGAAGCTAGAAATTGCTAGGACAACAATACCGCATCTCAGAGATCCATGTGATTTGGTAGCAGAGATGGCGATAAGGGATGAGGAAATTCTTTTGAACTTTGGAAAGGACATGCTTGGAGACTCAAGCTTTTCAGGGCAAGAAGAGGAAGTTTTTCAAAAAGAAGGGAGCTCATAAGGGCCGAGCTACCAAGAAAGGGAAAGCCGATATTGTTTGTTATAAGGGTGATAAGAAAGGACACTTTGGTAATGAGTGTCGATCTGGTGATGGAAAAACTATTATGGGAAAGAAGAACGTGAAGTGCTATAACTGCAACCAGGTAGGGCATATGAGAATAAATGTCCAGAAGCAGTCAAGGACGATGAAGGGATGGTTTTTGCTCTAGAGTTGTCGGCTTCTAGACCGACTGCAGAAGATAAAGGAAAATCTATGATGGGAGGTAAGATTTGATTCATGGCGTACCGGTTAAAGTATTATTTGACATTGGCACATCACATTCTTTTATCTCATGTTATTTGGTGGATAAGTTAAATCTAGAACCACCATACCTTATTACTTCCTTAAGGGTTGGAATCCGATAGGAGATAATGTAACTCTTGGGATGAGATGTGACCATTTAGAAACTGAGCTATAAGGTCATACATTTACCTGCAATTTGCATGTGTTTGATTTTGTAGGTTTTGGGATTATTTTGGGTATAGATTGGTTAAGCAGATATGATGCTAGAATATTTTTCCAAAATAGGAAGAGATCATTAAGACACCCTAATAACTGTTGGCGTCAATATTGACCACCAACACCCAATTATGTGAAAGCACCAAAATCCAATCTAGTCACAGAAATATGAAGAGGAATAAATAAAGAACAAAATTAAAACAATCAAAAAGCATGTAAATTGAGACACAGATTTATAATGGTTCGGCTAACTCAAGCCTACGTCCACTCTAAAGATTTTCCTTTTATTATTTTATATTGCCGATTACAGTTACGAATCCGTGAAATTAAAAAATAAAAATGACAGAGTATGACCTAAGTAGAAGATGAAGAGAAGCAAAATTAAAATCCCTTTTCTGAAGCCATGTCTGCTGTATTTATAGGTGACACTTCGGCTACAGGATCTTCTTATCCATATGGGCCCACTATAGAGGTCGCTAGGCCCAAATCTACATAAAGAGGGATCGATACCGATGCCTTCCTTAGTTGATTTTTGGCAAGGGATTCCTATGGTGGATTGTACATACTAAAATATGTTTAAGCTCCAAGTTTCATGTCATTTGGATCAACAAAGCTCGAGTTATTGATTGTTGAATGCAAGAATACACGTGGTTTTTGATGTATGCCGATCCTTCCTTGTATACCGACCATCTACATGCTATGCCGACCCTTTTCTTCATATGCTACACCGATTCATCTTTCATAGGTTATGCCGACTCCTTGTCCATCCATCCATATCAATCCCTTATTTGAGAACTGAAGTGTGCCGATCCCTTCTAGCCTACAATGCTGATCCCTTCTTATGGATTGAAACATAACTTCCTTAACCAGTAAACCATGCCAAACCATGTATCTCCATTTATGTTGAACCCTCCATTATATCATCCATGCCGATCCATCTTGCCTTGAACTACGCCGATCCATCTTGCCTTGAACTTACGTCGATCCATCTCGCATGGACCATGCCGATCCAACTGCTTTCACCAATGCCAATCCCTTCTTTGCTTCGACCATGCCGACCCCTTGCCTATCCAAACATACCGATCCCTCAGCCTTTACATGTACCGATCCCTTTCTTCATGAAGTATGCCTGTACCGGTCCCTTCATATTGAAACATGCCGATCCCTTCAACTTAACTTCCCAAACTAATAAAACATGCCGATCCAAGTTATGTCCCTATTTCTAGTATCCTGCATCACTTATCTACCAACTCCATCCAACTCTGGCTTCGTATAACCATTTGTACTTCACTTTCGAGTTCTACAACCATCGCTCTGCACTCATCGGCCTTGATAATTATGAAGTCTGTTGGGTTAAATCCGCTTGTGTACTGACTTGCCAAAAGGCGGGTTAACACTTTTCCCCCCAATACATGCCTTGCGATAGGAAGGCGTGTTTTGAATTTCCATAAATCCAAAATCTGTAGTCCATAATTCATTGATTGTCATATTATCCAATCCATAATCCAATCCGTTGCCAATCTAATTCCTTGATCTCTCCGGATCATTAGAGAAATCCATGATTGTTCTGAGTGGATATCCAATTCCGAGTCTATTCCAAATTCATTAACCAAATCCACGATCTCTCTGGACCTTTTAATCCAAATCTGGGGTCGCTCCAGGTCCATATCCAAATCCACAGACCTCTCTAGGTCGTTTTATCCAAATTTGGGATCGCTCCGGGTCCATATCCAAGTCCATAGACCTCTCCGGGTCGTTTTATCCAAATCTGGGACCGCTCCAAGTCCATAGACCTCTCTGGGTTGTTTTATACAAACACAGGACCGCTCCGGGTCCATATCCAAGTCCATGGACCTCTTCCGGTCATTATCCTAATCCAAATCCTTGATCTCACCGGTCCTTGCTGAGCACAATGCATACTCGACGATATGAGTAGGCCGATCCTATCGCTCTCCAGCGAAATGGCCTACCCCTTGTCAGGCATAGTCCATATTGAATGACCTTGATCTCTCCGGATCCTTGCCAAGCACAATCCATACTTGATGACCTGTTAGGTTTTATTTTCTGGCCTCGACTCTCTAGTTGAGGGCTTAATCCCTAGGTGTCCTTTTCTAGCTTCGATTCCCAATCGAGGACTTAAACTGTAGGGTATCCTTCTCCAGCCTCGATCCCTAGTGAGGACTTAAATTGTGGGGTATCCTTCTCCGGCCTCGATCCCTTGTCGAGGACTTAATCCATGTACGAATCAATCCTGTCGCTCTCCAGTGAAGGGACTCGTGACTCATGGTTATTGCCCCATCTCTCCGGTCGGAGCCATAACTATGACCTATGTTATTTATTACACTAATCCGGACTTAAGCATTCCTAAGTCCATAAAATAAATTCCGTACAACCAATAAACATAAGTTCGAAGAAAATAAGGAAAAACAAATTTCACAAACCTGAGCACTACGGTTCATCATCATCTTAGAGCATGCCTAGGGACCGTCCTCGATCATGTACATGTGTAAGTGACTTAGCCCTATTACTGCGGAGTTTATTACTTATTCCATGCCATCCCAATTAATTGATAACAAGTTGGCATTGATGCCTTGATCCAGTTCCATTTTGGTTCGAGGTGTACGGTGGCTGCTCCTGTTCCACCGTCGCAGCCCGAGTCCTTATGTTTTATTGTAACTGACCATTCCTCATGTGTTCCTCAATGATATCCTTCAAATGCCTACAGTCATTTGTATTGTGCCCATCCAACTCATGGAATAGGTAGTGCCTTCCTAATGCCCGCTCACGTTCGGAGGGTTCCCTCCTTGCCGACCTTCGATATTGAAGACGTCCTCGAGTATCCAAATAAATCATTTCCAGAGATTCGGTCAAATCTATGTAAGAAGAGAACTTTGGTTCTCTCCATTGCCTCTTCGACACATTAATGCCATCATTCATTTTCCGTTTTCCTTTATCATTCTTGTTTACATCTCCTGATGATCCTCCACTCTAGAGAGCATTCACCTCCGGTTTGTTTGCTCGTGCATCTTCCTACCGTAGGAACCTTTCTGCTTCATGATAAAACTCCCCAAGATCCATAGGTGGATCCCACGCCAGTGAATCCTTGAACTTCGTGCCATTAGCAATTCCAGATACAAAAAACCACGGATGGATCTGGATGATCCACTGATGCCACCACGGCATTAAACTGTGTTAAGAAACTCCTCAGGGACTCTCCGGTCCTCTGTTTCAGTGTTGCCAAACTCTTCACATTTTTGGGTCTGTGAACCCTAAACTACCTCATAAACCTTTTGATCAATTCCTTCCATGTGCCAATAGAGCCACTTTCTAACTGTTTGAACCATAGTGCAGCTATATCCATTAAGTACAAGGGGAAGCACCGTGCCATAACTTCCTTCGATGCCCCCAGTACTTCCATTTGTCTCATTTATCTCGTCAAATGAATAGTAGGATCCGTTTTTCCATTATTGGTCTCAAGCATTGGTAGTTTAAACTCCGCTGGATTCCTAGCTTGCTTGATATTTGGAGCGAATGGACTTCTATTTACATCCTCCAAATCCTTGTTCACTACTCCTCCACGCATAGCTCGCTTTATCATCTCCGCAAACCTGTTATTGTCTTCCAATGTTAGTCTCCTATCGTCATGCCCAAGCTGCCCCCCAGTTTACAAGGAAATTCTGGAACATACTCCTCCGGATGAGCATCAAATTCTGATTTGCACCAAGCTCTACGAGGTTAATCATAGGTCCTCCAACATCATGATCAACCAGACCCGAGGGCATGCCCCCTAGCCTTTGTGGATCGGTACCGATCCCTTTGGAGGGATCGGTGTCGATTCCTCTTGGATGGTAGGGGACTACCCCCGGCTGATCTATTACACTCCTCTATCTATTAGCTCCATTTCCATGTTCTTGGTTCTAATTTTGGTTTTGCATTCCAGCAGCTCATATGTCTCTAGCCTATCCGATTTGTTGGAGTAGATTCTGCATCATCTCCTCATGCCTTTTTAACATCCTCTCCTGCATAACATCCATCATTATTTCCACTTCATCCCTGGTGATTTAGATAGATGCTTGATTAGCTCCAACTCCTGAGGAAGCCTCCTGACTCCCTCCATGTGATTCCTTTCCAACAGCACACTCCTTGTTGATTGCCTAGCCATTGCTTTCTAGATCCAAGTATCCAAGCTTCAAAATCTATTTCATGCAAGTCTTTTCTCAGTGAAAGCACCAAAAATGTTGGCGTCAAAATTCCACCAACACCCAATTATGTGAAAGCACCAAAATCCAATCCAGTCGCAGAAATATGAAGAGTAATAAATGAAGAAAAAAATTAAAACAATCAGAAAGCTAGCAAATTATGACACAGATTTATAGTGGCCCGGCAACTCCAGCCTACGTCCACTCCAAAGATTTTCCTTTTATTAGTTTATACTGCTAATTACAGTTACAAATCCGTGAAATTCAAGAATAAAAATTACAAAGTATGGCCTAGGTATAAGATGAAGAGAAGCATAATGAAGATCCCTTTTCTGAAGCCATGCCTGCTGTATTTATAGGTGAAACTTCGGCTATAGGACCTTCTTATCCATATGGGCCCACCATAAGGGTCGCTAGGCCAAATCCCCATGAGGAGGGATCGGACTGATCCTTTCCTTAGTTGATTTTTGGGCAGCGATTCCTATGGTGGATTCTACATACTAAAATATGTTTAAGCTCCAAGTTTCATGTCATTTGGATCAACAGAGCTCGAATTATTGATTATTAAATGCAAGAATACATGTGGTTTTTGATGTATGGCGATCCTTCCTTATATGCCGATCCATCCATCGGCATGCTATGCCGATCCTTTCCTTCATATGCAACATCGATCCATCTTTCATACGCTATGCCGACCCCTTGTCCATCCATCCATACCGATCCTTTATTTGAGAATTGAAGTGTGTCAATCCCTTCTAGCCTATAGTGCCAATCCCTCCTTATGGATTGAAACATAACTTCCTAAAACATTAAACCATGTTAAACCATGTATCTCCATTTATGCCGAACCCTCCATTATATCATCCATGCCAATCCATCTTGCCTTGAACTACGCCGATCCATCTTGCCTTGACTTACGCCGATCCATCTCGCATGGACCATGCCATTCCAACTGCTTTCGCCAACGCCAATCCCTCCTTTGCTCTGATCATGCCGACCCCTTGCCTATCCAAACATATCGATCCCTTAGCTTTTACCTGTACTGATCCCTTTCTTTATGAGGTATGCCTATTCCGATCCCTTCACATTGAAACATGCTGATCCCTTCAAAATAACTTCCCAAACCAATAAAACACGCCGATCCAAGCTATGTCCCAAATTTCTAGTACCCTGCATCGTTTATCTACCAACCCCATCCAACTCTGGCTTCATATAACCATTTATACTTTACATTCAGTTCCTACAACCGTTACTCTGCCCTCATCGGCCTTGATAATTATGAAGTCTGTTGGGTTAAATCCGCATGTGTACTGCCTTGCCAAAAGGCGGGTTAACAATAGCTGTGATCGAACTATATACTCTGTAGAAAATTCAAGTTTCGATATTCATGCTTTATTAGGTGCGATGGAAGTGGAAGATGAGATGAATTAGGTTTTTGTGGTAAGTGACTATGCAGATTTCTTTGAGCCAGTTATAGGACTACCACCGAAATGAGCTATTGAGTTTTGAATATATGTATTACCTGGAGCTGAACCCGTAGGTAAACTGCATAGTAGAATGACACCTATAGAGATGAAAGAGTTAAAGGTGTAGCTAGTGGACTTAGAAGGAAAGAATTTAATTAGACCAAGCAGTTCATTTTGGGGAGCGGCCGTGGTGTTCGTGAAGTAACTGGATGGGTCGAGGATGTGTATCGATTACCATTAGTTGAATAAGAATACGATAAAGAATCGGTATCATTTGCCGAGAATAGATGATTTGTTTGATCAGTTAAGTGGAGCCAAAGTGTTTTCCCAATTGGATATACCGACATGGTTGCATCAATTAAGAGTGGTGGAGGACAGTATTCCCTTAACATCGTTTTGAACATGGTATGGTTTGTATGAATGGTTAGTCATGCCCTTTGGTCTGACTAATGCACCTACTTTCTTTGGGGATTTGATGAACTGGATCTTCCGAGAGCATTTGAACAAATTTGTGTTAGTATTTATAAAAGACATTTTGATATATTCTAAAAATGAGCAGGATCATGAGACTTATCTTAGAATGGTGCTTGAGACATTGAGGCGGAATTAGCTAAAAATGAAGTTTTTAAAGTGTCATTTTTGGAAAAGAGAAGTGAATTTTTTGGTCATGTAGTTTCTGAAGAAGGGTTATTTGTGGATCCAGTTAAGATTGAAGCTGTTAATAATTGGAAGAGACCTGAGACTGTGACCGAGATAAGGAGTTTTTTTAGACTGACCGGCTATTATTGAAGATTCATAAAGGATTATTCTCGTAAAGCGGAACCTATGACTAAACTAATGAGGAAGGACAAGTTTGTTTGGGTTGATAAATGTGAAGAAGCATTCTTAAAGCTGAAACATTTATTAACTAATATACTCGTGTTAGTTGTACCAGATGGGAATCAAGATTTAGTGGTGTATACTAATGCATATGGATCAAGGTTGGGAGCTATGTTGATGCAAAAGGGTAAAGTGATTTCCTATACTTCTCGACGGCTTAGACCACATGAAGTTAGATATCCTACTCGTGATTTAGAGTTAGCAGCGGTGATCTTTGCTTTGAAAGAGTGGAGGTACTATCTTTTGAGAGAAAGATTCGAGTTATTCATGAATCATAAGTCTTTGAAGTATTTATTTTCTCAGAAGGAGTTGAATATGAGACAGCAAAGGTGGTTAGAGTTTTTGGCGGCTTATGATTTTAAAATTGAGTATATGCTAGGGAAGGGAAACTAAGTCGCAGATGCACTTAGCAGAAAACATCAGAATGTGACATTAGCTATGTTAGCAGAATTCAAGGATTTAGAAACACTGACTACATGCAGTGTGTGGCTAAGGTCGACGGTTAGTTCTAGCCGAAATACTGTGATGTTATCATGTTTGGAAGTAGGACCGATAATGATCGAAAAAATTTCTTCTAAGCAGAGGGATGGCCCATTACTAGCTAAACAGATTAGAAGGCTTGAAGTAGGAACTGAGATTGATGAGTTGAAAGGCTTTAGTCTTGACCAGAATGGATGGTTGAGGAAGAGGGGACGATTGTGTGTTCCAGATGTTTATAACCTAAGTAGGAAGTTCTTAGGGAATGTCATCAATCAAAGTTTACTATTCATCGTAGAGGAACTAAGATGTATCGGGACATGAAGAGAAGTTTCTTTTGAGAAGGTATGAAGAGGGATGTAGGCTTATGGGCTAAGCAATGTTTGAACTACCAACAAGTGAAAGACGATCATCAGAAACCGAGTGGGTTACTTCAAACTTTAGATGTGCCACTTTGGAAGTTGGATTCTATAACTATGGATTTTATTGATGGGCTTCCAAGGTCGGATAGGGTAAATGAAAGTATTTTGGTCATGGTAGATAGATTACCAAGAGTGCACATTTTATTTCCATTAAGTCGACAAGGATGGCACCTACTTTAGCGAAATTTTTTATGAAGAATATTGTTAAACTGCATGGGATGCCTAGTAGTATGGTCAGCGATAAAGATACTTTGCTCACTGGTGAATTCTGGAAGAGTCTACAAGAAGTGTTAGGTTTCAAGCTAAAAATGAGTACCGCCTATCACACATAGATGGATGGGCAGAGAGAAAGAGTCAACATGGTACGTGAATTTTTGTTGAGGGCTTGTGTATTAGACTTTGGAGGTTGGGAAGATCATTTGCACTTAGTTGAGTTTTCCTATAATAATAGTTATCAGGGTAATATCAAAATGGAGCCTTTCAAAGCTCTTTGTGGAAGGCCGTGCAAATCACCGGTATGTTAGATGGTGACCAGAGACATATTAGTTCTTGGTCTAGATATGATGAGAGAATCTATAGAAAAGATTGAGTTAATCCGAGAACGGATGAAGGAACCTCAATCAAGGAAGAAAAATCACACAGATATGAGGTGTAAGGATTTAGAATTCTCAGTTGAAGACCATGTTTTTGTGAAAGTATCCCCGATGATGGGAGTGGTATGATTTGGAAAGCTGGCAAAATTGGCACCAAGGTATGTTGGCCTATTTCCTATTGTAGAGAGGATCAGGAAACACACTTATAGGTTAGAGTTGTCGAATAGTTTGGCACATGTCCATAATGTTTTTCATATTTCTCATCTTAGAAAATGTGTTCATGATCCAGAGACTACTATTGCATGGACTGCTTTGGAATAATTAGTAGTAGAGCTAGATATGACTTTTGTTAGACAACTAGTTTGACTTGTAGCAAGAGATGAGATGAGATTAAAAAACAAGACAGTCAAGTTAGTGAAAGTCCAATGAAGTGACAGTGAGAAAGACTGTACTTAGAAGACAAAAGACAGGATTAGGGAAACTTATCCTGAGTTGTTTTGACGGTATGTTCTATAATTATCATATAAAATTTTTGCTAGTCCGATAAGCTAGTATAGTTGTGTCTTGTCATACATGTTTGCATGATTGGTATGCATGCATATTCCTTATCGTAATTTTGAGATCGAAATTCTTTAAAGGGGACCAGTAATACCCATACTTTTGTTTAGCATTACTCAGAAGATTTAATTAGATAACTTAAATTGAATAATGTGATGTGTAGGGATAAAGAGAATGAGATTTGATAATTAATTAAGTCGGAACTTAATTAATCAATTACTAAGATTGATTTTAACATAGAATAGAAGGGAATTAATGAGTGGGGCAAAGTGGGGATAGTTTTTTATTTCATTCCTAAAACCCTTTCCTCCCTTATTCACTCTCATTTCATCTTATAAACTCCAGAACATACATAAGAGGCAGACCATACCTAGAAGAGGAAATCCAAAACATTCAAGGGGAAAGGCTAAGGGGAATTAATCAACAACAAATCTCAATTGCTCTTATCCAATCGAAGGTGAATAATAGTATCCATCTCATTTATTAATGTTTGATTTCAGATCTAGGATGATTTTCGAATTGTTTTGGTGATAATATGTATCATCCCGAAATTTTATCATTTTGATTTTGTGTAACGATCCCACTACCATGCCCATATTATTAAAGAACTTTATAAGTAATGTCATCTAATAACACGAAGAATACGGCTGGTTAAGGGCGATCGGATGTGAATATATCTTTGGACTAGCACTGGCATGTCTTTATAACCTTTTGATGATTTGAATTGAAAATTTTGATGTGTATAGTATTAATACAAAGTAATAAACACACCGATTAAAAATATTTAGAATATTATAATATTAATAAATCGGAACAAGAGTCATAGATCACATCAGAATAATATACATCATATATATAATAAAATGCGAGTCTACAAAATATCTGTATTAGACCCATAGAATATATACATCGTATCAAAAATACTTTATCATGTATATAGTGACTACTAAATAATATACATGACATATCCTTCTAGATATATATACAAGAATGAAGTAATCTGAAATTGTCAAAATAGTCTACTCCAGTGCTAGCACAAATCTAAAGGTCAATGAGTTTCTATGCCTATAGGTATCAGCCTGGCCTAAGTATTATAAAATAAATGGGTCAGACAATATCTAATAAAAAGGTGAGATATTGATATCATAAATATATGACTTAACCATAAAATAAGTCATGTCAAAATATACCTAAAACCAATTGATCATAATAAGGCATATCAAACCAAATCACTATTTCAAAATCCATATATATATATATATATATATATGACTTAACAATAAAATAAGCCATAATAAAATTTTGTCGAAACAAATGATCAGAATAAGGCATATCAAACCAAATCACCATTTCATAAATCCATATCAAGTCACAAATGGACCATCAAAATAATTATGGTGATAACAATTCCAAATTCTGCAGAGCCAAAAGATACTAAATATCCATCAAAAATCTCTGAAGAAAAATCATCACTAATGAAATAATAATGGTAGTCAACTATAAGTTTTGAAAACAACGACACCGAGCCTAATTCACCAAAATAGACACCGTCAAATAGTGTAATAGTCTAACTCAACAAAATAGACTAATAGTCTAACTCAACAAAATAGCCTAGCCATGCAAATTTGCCTAACTCAACAAAATAGGAAAACATTATCTAACTGTAAACCAAATAAACTGATTGGTCTGCATGTAACACCTATTCAAACAACAAAAGGATAGTTGCATTACACCATAACAACCCTAACTCAACAAAATAGGTATGCCTACCAAAATCTAAGAATGTATCAACTCTTAGGTCGATGAAAACTGAGTTGTTGTCTCTCAGAGTCTATCGTCCTAAAAACAAAATTCGAACACCCTAAGATATTACAACTCTAAAGTGTTAATTACCGTCACTTCAATAATCACTAGAATCAAACTAACTATCCTATACTAGAAAGTGAAACTCTACTATTTACTAAAAGCTAATAAATTACACACAAACTTCATTTAACAAATTATAATAATAACTAAAAGAATTGTACAAAATGTCTCATACCAATCTGATAATTCAATCATTTATTAAAATTCTTTATTTCATAGAAAAGCAAGAAATCCAATAGAAATCTCATTAAAATCTCAAATCTATAATAATAAAATAAAAGAGTTCTAAATTAATTTTATATACACAAAGATATAATTTCCTAAAATATATATTACTGTGTTTGTTGTTCTATGATCTGTGATTATCATTTCTATTATGTTTTGTTCTGAATAGATCATATAGCCACCATAGCTTTGTATTAAATATTTGTTAAGTATGTCGATCCATTCGATAAAGAAAAATAATAATTGGGGTATCAAATCAACATACTTAATAGATGTTTAAGACAAAGCTATGTATGGTCGCTCCTAACCAGGCTTATTCTCCGCATTAGCAGGCAGTATTACCCAGTAATACTCTTTGTTAATGTGGGTCTCGGGGTGGGGCGTCACAGCTTGGTATCCTTTAATTCATTTTAAAGAAAAGTTGTTTATTTAAAGGCTTTTGAACACATTCAAAATCTTTTAAACCTCTTTTATAATTAATATCACTTAAAACTGAAATTATTACTTTCATAATTGCTTTTATAAAATAATACTATATTTTGTCTTTTGCCTCTAAAACATTTCAAAATATTTAATATACTTAGAATAGTGAAAAAAATTAATAGCTTTTATAATTAAATATTACTCATTTTTAAAAGTTTTGAATAGAAAATTTTAATTAATAAATAAGTTAAGTTTATAATATAATTTAACTATATTTTGTAAACTAGATTCCAATAAGTATCAAAGTAGATAAAATCTCATTTGAGAATCTTTTGAAAACATTTAAATAATTCAAACGATAAACCCATCAAAAATTCAACATTTTGAGCCAATATCGCTAAAAAACATAATTCCATAATATGGAATTATTTAGCGACCCGAATTACTTTCTAACAAGTCCGGTCACACAAAAAATGAATGCATTATCATCAATCAACCAAAACGTTATATGATCAATGAATTTTGTGATTACTTTCTACTTTCAATAATTAAAAATCGAATCAAATTCTACACTTAAAAGCATAATTCAACAAATTCATCCATCAAACCAATTGAAGCATAACAACAATTTTATTTCAAGCATTTCAATAATTCACTACCAAATATTATAGTAATTTATAATCAAACAAGGCATACAAAAGGGATATAATAATTTTTTTATATAGATGTGTGAGTTAAATAGATTAACTCACCTTAATTCAAAGGCTAGCGCAACATCAATCTTTGCCTCAACCTCGACTACTAATAGACCAACGACCTCTATCCTTTAGTCATTGCTATCGTACCATAGAATCAAAATCAGTGCCCGCCTTTCTCCTTACTTCTGTGTATGACACATCAGAGCAACCTTGCTTGCGACATCATTAAGGTTACCAAACCCAATCGTACGCACGCCTTAGCTACTGTAATGTTCCTTTCCAAGCTCCATTCATGCACGACCTCTTCTAGGCTTCGGAATCTACATACGAATGTTTATCTCCCCTTGTTGACGTCATCGCACGTGCCACCTCCGCTCGCTATGTCAGCCTCGAACGCGATTTCGTTCGTTGTTTTTTTTTTCTTCATTCACCGATTAGGGATTTAAGGCATAAAGGCAAAGTAGGGTTTTGGGATAAGGGGTACAGGCTATTCGTGAAAGAGAGGAATTTAGTTTTATTAAGGGCTTAGGTTTGAATTTGGGCTTGGGCTCTATTTGTTTAAGGAATTGGTTTACTATTTTTTTTTCTGTGTCCCTTTTATTTTCCTTCTCAGGAAACTCTTTTAATTTGTGCATAATTATATTTCCATTTTATTTAAACTGATTTACATTTCATTTTATGAAATATAATTCGAGAGCTACACAATTCTATTCAATTCAATATTAGTTCACTCTATTTAATTATTCGTCTTTGTCGATTTATTGGTTTTATTAAATATCAAATAAACTTCTCTTCGTCTATTTCAAGGATATATAATTATTTACATACATAAATATTTTATATTTATTAAAACGTTTTATTTAAATTTTATTATATTATCTAAAAAGGAATGTGTTAGCCAATTCAATTTTATTGTAAAAAATAATTTATAAAATAGACTTTAATTAAATAATAATTACAAAATTTGAATTCAAACACATCTATTTAATTAAATTAATTTAAATTACAGCTTTAAACAGTGTTGTTACATTTTGAGTAATTAATTAATTTTAAATATTTAAATAATTGGTTTTTATAGTTTAATAACTTGAATTCAAATATAGGGATTATTTAAATATTTGAATTATGAATTAAATATTAATTAAATGGATTTTATGGCTTAATTTAACTCCTTTAAATTAATAAATAATAATGGTGAACTCATTTGGTAAATTTATTTACAATAATAAATAGTTTCAATAAATAACAAGAAAATCAATTCTTAATAAAAACGACTTATTCTTAATGATGTATTTTTAATTTAATTTGTTGAATTTTTCCATAATTTTCAATTTGTAAAATATGTAAATTACCGTTTGACATATTTTCCGCAAACGATGGTATTTTTGATTTCACAGAATAAAAGAACCTATATATTTTATTGTTGATTTGTGGTCATGTAACATTTTGGTGCGTGATCGTATTTTTATTTCTGTCGTTCGCGGTTCGTACGCAAATGGAATTTTATGTAGCGAAGTGCCAAGAATTACAAAATAAACTAAACTAAACACAAAGGCTTTTCTCACTCTCATCGTTTACTTCTCTTTTTTCCCACTCTTTCATTATCATTCTCCTATAAACCAAAAGAAAGCAAACTACAAATTTCAAAAATCAAAATCTAATTTTATTATCATTCTCTTGTAAACCAAAAGAAAGAAAACTACAAATTTCAAAAATCAAAATCTAATTATTCACTCAACTAAAAATTATAAAGTTGAGATCTTTAGATTTGTATGGATAGATCTATGAATCTATATAAGTTTTGGGGTGTGCGGCTTCCATTGGAGATGCTCGACAGTTTAGTCGAGAGCTAGAGTTTTGGTTAGGTGATGATTTAGGGAGAGTTGTGGATTTGGAGGGTGTGGTTGTGCTTCTATTTCGAAGTGGAGTTGGACGGTGGTGGTTAGAGGTCGTGCAGTGGCTTATGGTAAAAAGAGACTTTAGGGTTTAGGAGTGGGAACCATCAGGTCGCATCTTCGATGGTGGGTGCGAGATCTAAGTGGGTACGTCGGATGTGTCCAATTCACATAGAGAAGTTGTTTGAAATCATCGGCACACGATTTTGTGGTGGGTGGAGCGAGATTGGAGGAGTGGGAGGGGATCCGAGATGTGGCATCTGTGTGTACAAATTTCTGTTGGGGGAAATGTAATTTTGAATTTGGGGAAGAAATAGGATTAAGGTGATAATTATACTTAATTAAGTTAATTAATTATTTCAATTAATCTCAATTCGTATTAAATTCAATAGCTGTATCATATGAGGTCAGATTTGGACGCGGTCTTTATGTTGGACTCATATTGATGTCATCTATGCATTATAGTTGGATTCATTGAATTTGATGCTAGTAAAATTTTAAGCTAAAATCGAACATCTCAAACCGGAACGCGAAAGCATCAATTAGAATTTTGCAAGTTTACTCACCTCCTACTAAATTTTATGGTTTCTGTGTTGCTATAGATTATTATTAAATACTTGGATGATAGTTGATAGTTTTAATGAAGTATAAAGTAATTATAAGTTTATATTGATTTAATTTAATTATATTTAATGTAGTTAAATTAGTTACACTTCGTTTGTTATATCTATTTAGCAGAATACAACACTGTTATGCTATAATTAAATTGAATGGATTATTTTGGACTTCTATCGAGCAGAATAAATCACTGTTCAGTGCTTGCAAAGTAAAATATAATTTTGAGGTTAATTAATATGTGGATTAGTTAATAAATGATATGTTAGTTATTGATTGCTACTAGTTGAAAATAATACGTTTGTTATTATGTTTGATTTTTTGTTTGGATTTGAATTCCCGCTTGAAAAGTGGATCGTATAAATAACCACTATTTTGAAGTGGACTTTTGTAGAGAGGCCCTAAGGGGTTTCTTGCCATTATTAATTTACTATTATATGCATCTTACTTAAATTCTTATGTTGCTTATATTGATATTTGGTTGAAATATTTGTGACATACTGTTTAATTTGAGTAAATGTTGTTATAGTGGTTATCACTATACCATCACTTATGAAATATCATCTCCTTAAACCTTTGTGTGTGTTGAACTTGAGGTTGTATTTTTAAAAATTAAACGTTTGGTCCTATTTTTGCACTTTAAAAGTTGTTTAAACAATATTTTCATGTATTTTTGAGGATTTGGAAATAAAGGTTAAGTGTTGTTTTAAATTTATAAAAAGATTATAAATTTGATTAATTATCATCTGGGATAATTAATATTGTCTTATAATTTTTAAAAATATTAAAAATTTTATTAATTATCTTTTGGGATAATTAATGTTGTTTTAAAATTTATAAAAAGATTATAAATTTGATTAATTATCTTTCAAGATAATTAATGTTGTTTAAATTTATAAAAAGATTATAAAGTTAATTAATTATCCTTTAGGATAATTAATGTTGTTTAAATTTATAAAAAGATTATAAATTTGATTAATTATCTTTTATGATAACTAATATTGTTTTAAATTCATAAAAAGACTATAAATTTGATTAATTATCTTTCAGGATAATAAATATTGGTTTAAATTCATAAAAAGATTATAAATTTGATTAATTTTCTTTCAGGATAATTTATGTTGTTTTAAATATATAAAAAGATTATAAATTTTACTAACCTTCTTTAAGGATAATCAATGTGGTTTCAAATTTATAACAGAGTTATATTAATTATCTTTCAAGATAATAAACATTATTTTAAATTTATAAAGATAGTATAGATTGATTTATTATCTTCGGGGCTAATAAATGTTGTTTGAAAAGTTATAAAAGATAATTTATAAATAAGAAAATCTTTAAAAAGGAATGTTTAAAATAAAGCAAAGTGTAAATTGTTTTTGGTTTATAGTAAATAACGTTTTAATGACATTTGATTTGACCCTTCTTTTTAATACACCTAGAAATATAATTTGCTTTTTAAAAAGATTATTTTAAAGAGTGTTTTACAAATATTTGTGATGTGACAATCATGCACAAGTGCAAGTCAAATGTTGTAAGAGTTTAATTTTCATATATGATCATTTTGTTATTCCCAATAATTGATTTATTGACTATTGGTTCCACTATCTTTTGTGTTTCATCGATTTAAGATGATTTTATTGCTTATTTTAGCGTTGATATCCTTTGTCGAAAATGACTAAAACTAAATAGTGAGCGAATGTCAAGCTATGTAGGGTTGCTACCATTAGGGTTTTTTCACATCTACTCTAGATTGGTTTCAGTTATATCCGCACTAAGATGTGAAATACTCGTATACTCGGTAAGGTTGGCATGGTCCAACTTGTACATTTCCATGAGCCATCGTAGTTCTCAAGTACATTATCTAGAGGTATACTATCAGTAAGAGGGTGCACCCTCCTAGCCGTTGTTGGAAAATTTTCCTTTCCTTATTTAATTCAAATCATTGAATCGTTTTCTTAATAGCATCGAGAAGTGCCTGGACCTCTTCTCGATGTTTAATTATTTGTTTCCATTCTTTCAAGTTTGATTTTGTTCTGACTTGTTTCCATTCTTTCATTTACAGATGTTGTTTTTGTGAGTTAAAACCCGTTCCGTGTTTAGCGGCATGTTTTCACAGAATTGTCATATATTCATTATATTTCTTGAGTTTTCTCACACTGGTTTTTTAGACTGATCCGTGTGTTATTTTATTATAATGCTCGGGTCAGACTGAGTATTTTTTTCAGGTTGTCATTGGTGGGACATAGAGCTCATGGAGTAGAGTTGGAAATTCACCTTTCGTAGTATTTTTATTTTCCCCTGTATTATTATGTATAACCATCAGTAATTGTAAGGTCAGGAAGTTATAACTGTCCAGGCTGATGAGGCTAATATACCATGTATTTAAAAGTGACAGCTTTTACCATCTTTGTCATATTATATGTTGTCTTTCGCTGTGAGATTCTATTTTTTTTGTTCTTTTTGTTTTTACCCTAACCATTTGCCTTTCCAGTGCTTCGATGCTTAGCATTCGAATACCATGGATGAATTAAGTGTCGACTTTCGAGAGTCGAAAAGCAGTTCGTTACATTTGGTATTAGAGCTGAAGGTTAAGCGAGAACCTTGGCTTTGGTGGGGTAACTCATTAGAAATATGGTATGTGACACCCTAGAATGAGTTGAGAGTATTATATATATAAGAGTGAATTTGTTATTGCTATAAATACTAATTGTGTTAATGGGTCTATTGAGTTGTTTATGAATTCTGGTCGAGACGTAGGATGCTACTGTGTCGATAAGGATTTCTAAACACTTGAACAAGGCAAACAAACATGATATTGATTTTTGAAATTTAGTGAATGAAATATTTTACCTAGGATTATGTATTATATATATATAAAGTAATAATTTTCAAATTAACATAGTTATTTATGTTTTGTTTGTTTGTTTGAAAATGGTAATATTTATTTATTATCATTATTATTTGATTTGTCATGCTCGAATAGTTTATAAGCATTGACTATTATTTGTTGAGTGTTAATTTATGCTTGACCAGGTTATGAGCATTTATTGATAATTGTGAGTACATTGAAATGAACCCCTTATGAATTAAGTTTCACAGTTTGACTATAAGATGTTTGGTGAAACTATTAAGTTAAAAAGTCATCTTTTAAGAAAAGTTGTTTAATATAATCTAAATGTGAAGATAAGAAATTTAGAGATAAAAATTTGTGAAAATTTTATTATAATAAAGGGAAGATATTATAATATAAGACGATTTTAAAGATACATTGTAACAACCCGGAATTTCACTGCTTTGATTTGTGAATATTTAATTAATTTTAAATATTCAATGTATAGATTTTATAATGAAAAATAAAAATCTTTTTATTGGTTAATAATGATGGTGAAATAGTTTTCAAAATTGGTTACAAAAACATATGGTTTAATGAAAAACATAAAATGTGACCGGAATCCGTTTTCCAAATTTTCAACGTTTCATCGTATTAATGTTGTTCGAAATATTGTTTACGTTTTTTATATATATGCGCACATATACTAATGTATTTAATATGGTTTAAGAGAATATATTAAGGTTAACGAACTTAATTAAGTTAAGATAATCATCGATATGACACTTTGGCAACTAAAAAATATATCACATCATTAGTACTTAAGGGACAGAAAGGACTAAACATTTATGGGATGTTTTCGTTGACTTAATGGAGTGGCTCAAAGGGGAAAACGTGTACATGGAGGTGGAGGAGCATGGTGAGATGGCGTGAGGTGAGTGGAGGGTAGTGTTTGTTGGTTAAATAGGTAATTTTACATATTCATGTCATATAAAACATATTTCTTCCATTATCTTTTTCCTTCATTTTCACTTTTTTAATTCTTTTTAGCATCACCATCTTCTTCTTAGCTTCATGAAACCTTGTTAATGGATTCTTATTCTAAAATTACAAAATTTAAATTCAAAAATTTATTTTGTTTTAAATGTTTTCAAATCTTGTTTTAAAACTCTTTCTTCTCCATTTTTCTCCCACTTCATTCGGCCATAACTTGCTCCATACTACTACAGTTTAAGATTTTATTTTTTAAAAACCATATAAAATTCCACTGGCTACAACTTTCATTTGATCACTTTTTCAAACTTCAAATATTTTTGGGGCAAAATTACATTTCTTTCCGACTCATTTTTGGACCCATAATATCAAGGCCAAAAATACCACTCATTTTTTTGACCATATCTCCCTTAAAACCAATCATAATTGAGTGATTCATTTATGGAAATTGTAGAGAAAATAATTTCTTAAAACTCATCTTTGGACCTCTTTTCCAAAATCCAAGAGTAACATGTCCAAAAATCGAGGAGCAAATGACCTATTTTCGAGTGATTTTCGTGGTTTTCCAAGCTTTCCCAATTCTAAAGCATTTCAAGTTTTCAAAGATTTTTTATGAGTAAACTTCTAACTTTTTGGAAAGACTTTAGCTTTTAATATATATTGGCAATTTGGTTATATGTATGTGTTTGTTGGTTGGACTATGGTATGGTTTGTATGTTTATGTGTGTGTTAACTTGTGGTTTAGCATTAGACTTGGATTTGGTGGATAAAGTGATGTGTTTGGATATTAAGTTGTAATCTTTATTGTGTTATTAGGATAATGTGATTTGGTATGTATATATATGCTTGGATTGTGGTTAAGTGGACTGGAAGTAGAACTTGAAATGTTGGAAAGGACTCGAGATCCACTTTTGAAAAACACATCGTTTACTTGTTTGATTTAGTAAACATAAAAGTTAACTATTACTTAATCGAGTATGTTTTGGATAAGTAATTAATTGATTAAAAATAATTATTTATTATTTAATTAAGTAATAAGTTAAGTAATTAGTAGTTAATTAGTATTAATTAAGTTAGTTATTAATTAATTAAGAAATTTTAATTAAGGATTAATTAAGATAAAAGATAATTATTTTATTTAATCAAGTTTAATTATTTTAATTGTTACTTAATTAGATTTTAATTATTTATTTAATTTTAAATCAATTAAGGATAATTATTAATATTAATTAAGACTTAACTAAACTTAATTAAGGTTTAATTTATTATTTAATTTTTAATTAAAGTTTATTTAACTAATTTAATGAGATTAATTAATATTAATTATTAATGAAGGTTTAAATTTATTATTTACTAATTAATAAAAGATTAATTAGGGTTTAAATTATTTATATAATAGTTAATTATTGTTTAATTAGTTACTAAAGGTTTGATTATTTCTCAATTTATAATTAAATTAGGTTAAGATCTAATTAAGATTGATTATGATTTAATAAAGAGTTTAACTTGTAATGAATCATTTTGAAAAGGATTTTTAAGTTTTAAATTCTTTGTTTTCCAAGAATCAAATTGTTTTTAAAGGTACTTGTTTTTCAAAGATGGTTTTGAACTGAAGGAATTCAATTGTTGACACTATTAAGTAGACAAATGTCTATGAATTAGTTATGATGTGTCTGTTTGTGTTTGTGTGGACATTTGGTAGCAGAATAAATATCCGTTCTGCTATAAATTGATTGTTTGATTGTGTGGACATTTGATAGTAGAATAAATCATCGTTCTGTTATAAATTGATTGTTTGATTTTATGGACATTTGATGGCAGAATAAATTCCCATTTTGCTATAAATTGATTGTTTGATTTTGTGGACATTTGATAACAGAATGAATTGTTGTTCTGCTATAAATTGATTGAATTATTTTGGACATCTATTTAGTAGAACAAATCACCAGCCTGCTATTATTGTTATTTGGACAGGTTTATGCTGGTTAGTTTATATTGACATGTTATTTCCTGATTTGGATATGAAGTGTATTTACATATATGTTGACTTATGTAAATAAATTGTTGAATGATTTGGAATAAATTGAAATTAAACGATAACTTAAATAGTACCATTGGGTTTACTAAGCCTCTTTTTGAATTTATAAAGTATGATTTTTAATTAACTTCAATTCATTAATAAATTTTGGGGTTTAATTGTTTATAAATGATTTTCAAGTCATATAATTATTTTATAAAGGTATTTATAAATAATAATTTGATTATATAAAATAAGGGTATTACTAAATAAAAGGGTTCATTTAAAGTGATTTTCAAAGGATGTTTTGTAAATGATATTTTGTAAAGGATTTTTCTTTAAGAAGATTTATAAAAAGAGTTTTTGAAATAGGGAAGTTACTTATAAATGATTTTAAAGAGTAAGGAGGTTTTAGAGAATTTTAAAAATTGAGTTATAAATTTATTAGGAAAATTTATAAGTTATTTGAAACATGAAGCGAGCTTTTAAAAGGAAACTTTTTATATAGGATAAGTGGATTGATTTTATAGGAAGTAATGTTCTAAATGGAATTTGTTTGGCCATTTAATATGGAATTTGAAAAGAATAAAACTTTTGTAAAGTTTGGTAAATATACTTATACCATTAAGATAGATATATGAATGTTTTTCCAAGTATAAAAGGGATGTAAGGGGATTGGGAATAATGTTTTGTAAATATCTTTTGATCGAATGTTTATAAATTGATTTAATTAATTAAAGATTAATTAAATAAGGCTTAGTGGATTCCACATGGGATTAAATCCATGTTTGAATGTTTTTTTATTTGATAAGTAAATAACCGACTATCAAAATCTGGACCAAAACGTAACTTTGAAAATATCTAGGAGAAATACGGAAATTATATGGTAAACTTATCGTAGATGGTGCTATACTATACGTGTAAATTCGTTTCATTCTTCTAGGATAAATGGTAAGGAAATCCAACCAATAATGGTTAGGAGGTGATCTCCACTCTTATCTTTTGTCTACTTATTTCCTAAATAACCGGGGTTGTTAGAAATCATCGGAAGTTGTTTCAAAGAGACAGGGATCATATATGTTATCCAAAAACCACTTTGATCCAACTCAAGAGTTTCGAAGTGAAGACATCTTAAAGAGTATATAATCTAGGATGGAGCTTTTGAAGCGCAAGTGCTACTTGCTACTAATCCTGAGGCTGATTCCAAAATGGGTGTAGTGGAAGTAGTGCCTTCGATGTTGTTCAGTCCCATAAAGAACTTGTATGGATGAAAGCTACCATTGCATTATTGCCTGGAGGGCAGTGTAGCATTCCAAGTGGGAAGTGCTATATAAATGTAAACCATAGCCTCATGCCTCATCAACCAGGAAATGACAAAAATCGGGCATGCAGCAGGGTCAAGTAGGTCGCTTTCATCAGGGTATGGTCATTCCAAAATCTATATCGATTATTATCTACTCATGTATGCTTCGGGGCCCAAAGTGGGGTAATCATATTCGTTACTACTAGTTAAGTGGTATGCCATTCCTGTGTGGCAGGGGTACCGGATGTTCTTGTCAGATCCTAGTGCATTTTATCTAGAGATGTACCATCGGAAGGTAGTTCCTTATCTTGTCATGGTATGTAATCCAATCTCTAATACGTCCCTTTACAATTTTGATTGTAGAATCTAGTATGTTGGAATTTAATTAATGTAACAATTTTGGCTATGATTAATAAAGTATTTGTACTCTAGACATTATTATAATATCACTGGATTTTCTATAAAATGTGTTTTGGTTATCGTAAGTAAAAACCCGTCCGTGTTTATGTGTGGCATGATCTTCTAAGATACCTTTGATTTTAAAAGGGATTTAATAATAATAATTCTGCTGTTTGAATTTACTCGCACCAGACCCATGTCAGTCTCGGAGTTTTATTTTCTTTCCCTAAAAATCTTGGGTGCTCAAATATTTATGGGCAGCCAAGTAGTTCAGGTTTTCCCACGAATGCATTTTGGAGGAACTTGGAGTTAGGGGCTTCATCGCTTATTATTATCTCGTTTTCCTTGTTTATATATATTGTATCAGTTAGGTACGGACATGCTGTTATAGATGTCCTAAGGTAGAATTTGTATTAGTATGACTCTGATGTATAATTTTGGAAATGACTTTGTAAAGAATTATGTTGATTAATATATGTTATTCCGTTGCATTATGAGATTCTGTAATTGTTTAGTTTCTTCTTATCGTCTATCTTCTTTCTTTCCCCTAACAATCTGTCTTTTCACACTTAGTAGTTTGGCTGTGAATACCATGGATCTATTAGTGTCGACTTCTGGGGTTTGGAAAGGCGGGTCATTACATACAATTTATATGAGTATGGTATATAAAATTATTTATAAAAGGTGTTTTATAAGTAAAAGAGTTTTTGAGAATTTAAATCCTAGTATGCTTGAAATGATTTCAAAAAGATTTAGAGAAAAGTAATAATGGTATTACTTGGAAGTACTTATAAGTTTAAGTGTTTCAAAGAGAATTCTTTAGAAAGATATACTTTCTTTGGATAGTTTAGTGAAATCATTTCATTTAGTTTTATGGTAATCTGGATAATCTTTTAGGTGACGATCAAATGTTTGCTTAGGCGAACTTTATAGTGAACTTAGTAAATTATTCTATTTATCATTTTGCGATCGAAATGAGTTCGAACCGCAACAAACCCAAAGCGCATATTAGTGAATAAATATTTAAAGTCATTTTATATATCAAAATATATGTAGTATGATTTCAAGAAGGGTTTGAAATAAAACCGGGTATTTAGTTCTTAAGTGTTCTTAATGGAAATTGATTTAAAATAAAAATATTATAAGACAATGTTTTTGATAAATGGAAATTTGAATTCTCGGATAAAGAAGAGATAATTTAACTCAAGTTTTTAAATTGGTTAAATTGGATAGGAAGGTATTAATAAGCGTTGTTTTATCAAAACCATATTTTTATTTAAACATCTAAGTCTGTTATTGGGCAGACTGATAAACATCTTTACCTTAGGAATGTCTAAGGAAAGTAGATTCTAGGATTGGGTTTAGATGCCAACATCCTACTCTTCCTTGTTACCTACGGGACTGAATAGGTAAAGGGATCAAAGTAGTTGATAGACCCATATTTTATTCGGTCCTCAATTTGAATTTTGAGAAAAATAAAATAAAATTGACAGTTTTTATTACTCTTATGATTTAGAAGAGTAATATACAAGTAAATAAAAGTGGAATAAGTTGTTACTTTAATGTTTTATAGAGTTGTGTCTCTATAAAATGTTTGTAAATTGAAGTGAAAATTTATGAAGTAGTTCGTAATAATTTTAATATTTGAGTGAAATACTATAAATGAAAATGAAAGTGATTTAGGAAAAGATTGGTGTAGTTAAGAAACCAATAATAGTTAAGTACGTTTATGTGCATAGGTCATTTTATTCGCACGGTTCTCAATCTAGGATTCAAGTACACAACATTCGAAGTGATTCACACTAGTCCGAAAAGGGATTTCTTAGTTGATTCTTATCAGCGAACACTTGATTCAGATTCTTGATTTGATAGTAAAGTTTTCTATCATATTATACGACTATGTAAGGAGAGTAGATGTTTCTAATCGAGGAACCTGATCTGAGTCCGCACTTGGGAGGTCAAGTGAGTGATATTAGTTCAGAGGTAAAGTTTATGTATCCGATGAAGTGGTCGGATCAGAAATTGCGTACATATGATTTATGTACATCATACAGGCTTAAGTATATTTTTATGATTTGTTGTGTGGTTAGGAAAGTTTAGGAGCGACTTTCAATTTTGTTCTAAGGTAGCTTAGATAATCTTATAAGAAATAACTAAAGGCTGATGAGCATGATGGGACGCTTAGGAAAACTATTTATATCCTTGGAAAGTTGTGAACCTAAGAAGAATTCTAAATGTTTTTTGTAAGTCATTTGATATTTTCAAATAATGTTAAGAGTTATTTTATTCCTTTATGGAATTTGGTTTAGTTAATAGTGTGATTTTATAGACTATGATTTACAAAGTTGTTGTTTATTAGGACTTAAATCCCGATTCTTTTGAAAAAAGAAAAAAAGTGATTTCAAAAGAAACTGTGAAAGAAATAATAATACTATTATTTTGAAAACTTTGGCAAAGTATTATTATTTCAGGATATTTGAAAAGAGTTTTTGTGAAGTGATTTTACAAATATTTTTGGTTTTGACTAAAGTTAGGGGATTGAGAGTTTTCCGATTTGAAAGACTTGTAGGTATATTTATTTACTCTAGTTGTTGTTTTAGAAGGAACTAGAATACTACTGGATACTCCGCGTTGTTATGATTCTTGAGTTATAACATTCTTTGATTGGAGGAGCCCCCTCCTTGTCATAATTAATTTTGTTTTTGATATATTCCTCTTAAAGGAATTTAAAATTATATTTTGAATATAAAAACCCGGACATTTTGATCTAAATTTATCTTTTGAAAAGATGGAATGCTTAGTATTTTATTTTAGAATATTCTCTGTACTTTTGTAGCATATGGTTGTTATCTTGTTAATGTTGTTATTGCTTATGATAGAAATAGCTTGTGTATTTCTCTTTTGTCAGCATGATTCTCTTTTGAATTATGCAAGTACAAGATAGGTATAGGAAGCAAGAGATAACTACTTGATAGCTTGCGCACCTGTGTTGAGACGACCCACCCTTCTCGACTCTCGAAAATCAACACAAAATTCACCACAGTATAATATGCCGACGATCGAGTGCCGGAAAAGACAGATTGTTGAGGAAAAAGAAAGAAGATTGAAGAAAGAAGGAACTAAAAAACATCAGAATCTCACAATCGCAGCGGAACAAAATATAATAAATAATAACATATCTTTACACAAAATGAAACCATATCTGTTATATACGATACATCATCAGAGTATATCACCAGTAAAGAACAATTACCAGCCTGGCAGTTATATCAGCCTGCCTCACAACTTGTTGGCAATTTCCAACAACCATAGCAGCGGAATAAACAAGTACGAATAATACGTCTCGGAATCCAGCTCCATACCTGAGCTCCACAGCATCCTATCCTGTAATCTATAATACTCGGTCTGACCCGAGCATTATAATAAAATAACACCCGAGTCAGTCTGGAATACCAGCGTGAGAGAAATACATCCAAACTGATTATTAAAGTTTCAAAAATCCTTTGAAAATCAAAAGCGTCTCATAAGACCACGACACAAATAAACATGTCGGGTATTTACCTTACGATAGCCAAAACACTTTTTATCAAATCCGTCTGATACTATAATAGTCTCTATAGAGAGTAAAACAGAATCTAGCTAAAATGCTTGCATCTCACGTTTCAGCAATAGTTGGGCACAATCAAAACCGTACAGGCGCGTAGGGAAAATGGATTTCCAACTAATGACTAGGCACTGGGGTACCACCTGTCACAGTATCTGGTCTAGATCAGCGTACCGAGGACCACGCCCGACCCCCTGCAACACAAGGCCGGAACTACCCCTTACTGGATAATTCCGAGTAAGATCACCCCACGGTTGGGATCAGCAACCGCACCACTAAGCCGAATAAAAAGGAACATCTAGACAGGGATGACCTCACCCTAATGGGTGCTACCCACTTAGCCTTGCTGCATAACCCCTGATTTTTAGTCATTCCCGGTTGATGAGGAGGCTTGAGGCTAAGCGTTACCTTTTTAGAACATATCACTTAGAATGCCCACCGTCTACCTTACGATGTTCCGAAAGCATTCATCCATACAAGTCCGTCCCAGGTTCGAACGGAACCGAAGGCACTACTCCTACTACATCCATTTTGGAATCACCCTCAGGATTAGTAGCGACTAGCCCTTGCACTTCACTGCTCCATCTTCGACTCCAAACTCGTTTTTTTCCACGAAATCATACAAACCGGATCGAAGTGGTTTTCTTGAAATTAATCCCGATCCCGGTCTCTTCGTAACGATCAGCGCATTTTCCAATATTGATAGCCGGTTATTTAACTATCAATTAACATTCACAAACATCCATCAAACATAAATAATTTCCCAAATTATTTATTTCCCTCAAAATACCTTCGCAAGATTTATTTCCATTTCAACCCTTTGAAACAGTTCCAAACCATCTTCCTTTTACGGAATAAATTCCCAAACAATTTTCTATTCCCCACTGAAATAACCAAGTCCAAATACTTTAGATTTTAAAATAATTTAAATCACTTTATTCTAATTTATACCTTAAATATTTAAATTAAACTACTTAAACACTTAATTCAAAATATATTTTAAGAATATTTAAGGTAAAACTCTTTTATAAAATATAAAACTAATTTAAAAAAAAATAAAGTCAAACTAAATTTTAAAATAAGTGTTACAAACTTCTATATAAGTTTCAAATAAAACTTTAACCAAACTATCTTTAAATAAATCCATTTTATAAAGTATCAATATTAATATATATATTTTTAAACATAATACCAATTAACCCTTTAAAATAATTACTATTATAACTAATTTAGTAAATATTTACTTTTAAAATTTTCACAACTTAATAATAATTTCTTAAAAACATTCTTTTTAATAACAACTTCAAAACTTCTAACTTCTACTCAAAATCTGCTTTAAAAACGTACTTGGCTTTTCAAGGAAATACACTTCCATTTCAGAATAAACCAAAGAATTCTTCTTATAAATCCTGCTTGATTTTTCTCAATTCAAATTTACGTTCAAGTCCCGTAAATTTCTCCCAACACTTTAAAAATAAACACCTTTATTTATTTTTAATCACATTCCCATTTCCTGGAAATCACTTTCAAAATATATGCTTAAATTATTTAAAATAAGTTACCAATTTCTTTATTCAAAATATACTTTTGAAAATTTATAAAAGTTTTCTTAAGCAACTTAAATCAAAAATTTCCTTTTAATATAAAGTTATCATATCAAATTCTTATAATAAAATTTCCTTTAGAAATCAAAATACTAATTTATATTTAAATTAATTAAATACCATAATTACTAAATAAATACTTATTTTTTTCACTTAAAAATAATTAAAGATAATAATTTTCTAAAATATTCTAGAAAGCATTTAAACATTCTGGTTTATACAATGAAAGATCTCTTTGAAACATACTTCATTTCCCAGGAAGAATACACTTTCCATCCTTTAAAAATAATCTCTCTATTATTTTAAACAATTTGCACTTCTTATAGAAATTCCCACCGAAAATCTATCTTTCAAAATTTATCCACCGATAAATATCCCATTTCATTTATAAGCCCAGTTTATACATTTCCATTCCTCATTCCCCTTTTTAAAACACCATTTCAGAAACACTTCAAATTCCAAACCAATTTCCTGAATTTAATTTCCTTAAATTCATATCTCAAAAATCCTTTTTCATTTCCCTTTTACATCCCCATTTCATTTTATTGATATTTTAAAATACCAAATTATATTATCCAACCATAACACAGCATAACAAAATTCCAAATCAATCTATCATAGGATATCAGTGAATTATATCACAGATTATGAATATAATTTCCATATTATGAGGAATCCAGTTGGATCCCTCCAACCTGTTTCTCTGCATCCACAGATGTCAGCACAACAAATAACATCAATCCAAGCTGGTATAAATATTCATATTCTACCAATTTCCCAATTATTTAAATATTAACCATTTAAAGAACTAGCATTCCAGATGTGAGTGAGATTAACTCACCTTGAGTTTCGACGAGCGTTTAAATTTTAAATTAAATCGAGCATGTTCGATTTAATCTAAAATTCTCGCTTGCTCCAAACGCCGTCGGATCAGCTGCAACGCGTAGACCGCGTCGCTGCGATTCCGACGCTTCTCGTTTCGTCAGAATATGATAATGTATGCAAAATATATGGATTTATAAAGTTTGTATATCTAATTTAAAACAAAATTTTCTCTATATCCTTTTTTTTATTTACCCTAGATCTGGGTCGTTCAAGCAGGTAAGAAAATCACGGCCGCTACAATATCCTTCTTCTTCGTTCGAAACCACGCTCCGAACCCACCAACGCGCTAAAAATATGAATGTCGCTTCCCCCTAGATGATGCCGACCATTGATCCAAGGCCTTCAGCGCGTGCGCCTATGCGAGCTACGCCCCAGGCCGTGACACGTCGTGCTCGGTCAACCCAAGGCCTCGGAAAACATGCACGAATGCATGTGCTTCTAACAGGAATTGCCGCTACATCTTTGCACGAGAACCCATCACTACCGTTGGATAGGTAGATGTCAAGGTGCTCTCCAACTTCCCAGTTAAAGGATTCTTGTAAAAGCGAGTGGATTTTGAGATATTAGAGAGTGAATGTCAACAATTTTCGGCCATTGAACTGTTTTGTGGCGGTCGAAGAAAACAGCTAGGGTTTCGGCCCCTTAAACGTGTATATATACACGTTCGATAAATATTATTTTATTAATATTCTCAATTTCAACTGCTAATTCGAACGAACTCCAAACAACACGTGCCGCCAGGCGTTTCTAAGGTTTTACCCGTATTCCGAACACAATGGAACGTGTTTCGGAGGCTAGTTTGGTTGTATGTGGAAGATAGCCTTTTAAATCGATTTAAAATTTTAAATTATCGATTTAAATTCCAACTCATTTCTCACCCGTACGAACAAACTGTACCTCCAAATTCTATGAAATTTGAAATCCGATAATAATTAACTATTACGGATCTAATGGAACTAGTTTCGTCGAATTCCGAGACTGTACCTTGGAAGGCTATTTTAACTCGTCGATTAATTTGACCGATTTCCAAAATCGTCGAAATCATTTAAATTCTCATTTTTAAAACTTTACTAACTTAATTATATAGAATTTATAATCTCATTAGAAATCATTCTGATTCATTTTAAATCAAAATCTGATTATTTACACCATTAATATATTAAATTTCATTGTTAAATTAATATAAAAATTCCAAATTTAGCCTATCGACTTTGGATTCCCTCCAAAGGTCCAATATTAAAACTCAAATCAAACTAGAATTAAAATAAATTTTCGAAACCATTTTCATAACCATTTACATCCAGATTCACAAATTTCCCAATTTCAAATATTTAATTATTATTTATCAAAATCCAATTTAATAGTCATATTTGAAATTGTAACAAATCTTATTGATTTAACCAAAAATTCTTATTTCAAATAAAATTATAATTCACATTCA
Organism: Allium fistulosum; assembly: GCA_030737815.1. Classification (NCBI taxonomy): domain Eukaryota; kingdom Viridiplantae; phylum Streptophyta; class Magnoliopsida; order Asparagales; family Amaryllidaceae; genus Allium; species Allium fistulosum. The sequence goes on from CM060902.1 coordinate 1,462,233,092, forward strand.
ACATTTAAAATGAATTAAATGTTCAAAATCTAACGACCAAAATTCTGAGTCGTTACATGTGTTCGCATTGAGATAGCAAAATTGCTTGCAAATATAAAAAATCAAATGCAAAGGAAGTATGTAGTAGATTTAGAAATTGGTGATTGATTGATGATTTAGTGCCCCAAATATGAGAGGCCACTTGGCTTTTATTTTCTTTATTGATTTGGGTCAATTATGGCGAGTTGTAGTTTTTTTTCAGTTCTAGCCATGTAAAGGAGGTGCTGCCGAAATTTTCCATAACATAAAGGACTTTAAAGGGTTAATAACCCATTTTAATTAATAGTTTTTTTGAACCTTAAGGGTTTGGGTAAATTTTCTTTCTTTAGGAATTTGGAGGACGAAATTCTTTTAAGGTGTGGGGGGTAGGGTGTAACATCCCAGAATTTAGCAATTTGACCTTGAATATTTAATTGATTTTAAATAATTGGTTTTAAAGTTTGATAACTTAAATTCAAATAGAGGGATTATTTAGACATTTGAATTGTGATAAATATTAGTTAAATGGATTTAAAAGCTTTATTTAACTCCTTTTAATTAAAAAATAATAATGGTGAACTCATTTTATAAATTTATTTACAATAATAAATAGTTCGAATAAATAACAAGAAAATCAATTGTTAATAAACAACTTGATTTTTAATGAAGTATTTTTAATTTAATTTATTGGATTTTTCCATAATTTTCAATTTATATTTAAATTACTGTTTGATGTATTTTTGGCAAACAATGTTATTTTTGAAATTTAATAGAAACAACCTGTGTATTTTATTGTTGATTTGTGATCATGTCACATTTTGATGCACGATCGTATTTTTATTTCTGTCGTTCGCGGTCCGTACACGAATGGAATTTTGTGTAGCAAAGTGTCGAGAATTGCAAAATAAACTAAACTAAACACAAAGACTTTTCTCACTCTCATCATTTACTTTTTTTTTTCCTCTCTTTCGTTTTCATTCTCCTATAAACCAAATGAAAGCAAACCACAAATTTCAAAAATCAAAATCTAATTATTTACCTAACTACAAATTGTAAAGTTGAAATCTTTGGGTTTGTATGGATAAGATCTATGAATCTATACAAGTTTTGGGTGTGCGACTTCTATTGGAGATGCTCGATAGTTTAGTCGAGAGCTACGGTTTTGGTTAGGTGATGATTTAATGGGGTTGGTGGATTTGGAGGGTACAGATGTGCTTCTCGTTCGAATTGGAGATGGACGGTGGTGGTTAGAGGTCGTGCGGTGGCTTATGGCAGAAAGAAACTTTAGTGTTTGGGAGTCGGAACCAATAGGTTACACCTTTGATGGTTAATGCGAGCTCGAAGTGGATGGGTCGGATGTGTCGGGATCACATAGAGAAATTGTCTGAAATCGTCGGCATGCGATTTCATGGTGTGTGGAGCGAAATTGGAGGAGGGAGGGGATCAGAGATGTGGTGTTAGTGTGCACGAATGTTTGTTGTTGGGAAATGTAATTTTTAATTTCAGGAAGAAATAGGATTAAGGTGATAATTATACTTAATTAAGTTCTTTAATTGTTTCAATTAATCTCAGCTCATTTTAAATTCAATAATTGTCTCATACTAGGTCGGATTTGGACGCGGTCTTTTGCTTTGGACTCGTCTCAATGTTATCTATGGATTGGAGTTGGATTCGTTGAATTTGAAGTTAGTGGAATTTTAAACTAAAATCGAATACCATTCGATTTTAGATCAAACTGGAATGCGAAAGCATCAATTGGAATTTCGGTGAGTTTATTCATCTCTAAACAAACAATATGGTATTTGTGTTTGCTATAGATTATTATTTAATACTTATATGATAGTTGATAAATTTAATGAATTGTAAATTACTGATAAAATTATAGTGATTTAATTTAATCACGTTTAACGTAGTTAAATTAGTTACATTTTATTTATGATATCTATTTAGCTGACTAAAACACCATTATACTATAATTAAATTGAATGGATTATTTTGGACATCTATCGAACAAAATAAATCACCGTTCTGTGCTTGCAAAGTAAAAAAACTTAATTTTGAAGTTAACTAATATGTGGATTAATTAATAAATGAATGTTAGCTATTGATTGTTAATTGTTAATAATAATATGTTTATTATTGATTGATTGATTGTTTGTATGGATTTGAATTCCTGCTTGAAATGCACATTGCATAAATATTGCAGGGGACTTTTGTAGAGTGACCCTAAGGCGTTTCTTGCAATTATTAATTTACAATTATATGCATCTTACTTATATTCTTATGTTGTTTATATTTATGTTTGGTTGAAATATTTGTGACATACTGTTTAATTTGAGTAAGCGTCGTTGTAGCGAGTATCACTACACCGTCACTTATGAAATATTATCTCCTTAAACCTTTGTGTGTGTTGTACTTGTGCATGTATTTTTAAAAAATAAATGTTTGGTCCTATTTTTGCACTTTAAAAGTTGTTTAAACCATATTTTCAAGTAATTTTGAGGATTTTGAAATAAAGGGTAAGTGTTGTTTTAAATTTATAAAAAGATTATAAATTTGATTAATTATCTTTCGGGATAATTAATATTGTCTTATAATTTATAAAAAGATTATAAATTTGATTAATCATATTTCGTGATAATTAATTTTGTTTAAATTTATAAAAAGTTTATAACTTTGATTAATTATCTTTTAGGATAATTATTGTTGTTTAAATTTATAAAAATAGGATAATTAATGCTATTTAAATTTGTAAAAGACTATAAATTTAATTAATTATCTTTTTGGATAAATAATGTTGTTTTAAATTTATAAAAATATTATAAATTTAATTAATTATATTTGAGATAATTAATGTTGTTTTAAATATATAAAAGGTTATCGATTTGATTTATTTTCTTTCAGGTAAATTAAAGTTGTTCAAATTTATAACTTTGATTAATTATCTTTTGGGATAATTAATGTTGTTTAAATTTATAAAAATATTATAAATTTGATTAATTATCTTTTGGGAAAATTAATGATATTTAATTTTATAAAATGATATAAATTTGATTAATTATCTTTCGAGATAATTAATGTTGTTTTAAATTTATAAAAATATTATAAATTTAATTAATTATCTTTGGGATAATTAATGTTGTTTTAAATATATAAAAGATTATAAATTTGATTAATTTTCTTTCGGGATAATTAACGTTGTTTTAAAATATATAAAAAGATTATAAATTTGATTAACCCTTTTCTGGATAATTATCGTGGTTTCAAATTAATAAAAAAGTTATATCAATTATCTTTCGAGATGATCAACATTATTTTAAATTTATAAAGTTATTTTTAATTGGTTTATTATCTTATAGGATAATAAATGTTTTTCTAAAGGTTATAAATGATAGTTCATAAATAAGAAATTCTTAAAAGGGAACGCTTAAAATAAAGCTAAGTGTAAATTGTTTTTCGGTTTATAGTAAATAATGTTTTAATGACATTTGATTTAACCCTTCTTTTTAATACACTTAGGAATATAATTTTCTTTTTAAAATGTATATTTTAAAGAGTGTTATTTAAGTAAGTTTTACAAATATTTGTGATGTGACAATCAAGCACAAGTGTGAGTTTGATATTTTAAGAGACTTAGTTTCCATACAAGACCATTTTGCTATTCCCGATTGTTGATTTATTGATTATCGATTACTCTATCATTAGTGTTTTGTTGATTTAAGACAATATGTTGTTCATTTGAGTGTTAATATCCTTTGCTCGAAATGGCTAAAACAAAAGAGTGAGTGGAGTCAAGCTATGTGAGGTTGCTCCCATTAGGATATTTTCACATCTACTTTAGATTAGTTTGGGTTATATGCATGCTAAGATGTGAAATATACAGATATTCGATATGGTTGGTAGGGTCTGGCTTTTACATTTCCGAGGGCCCTCATTATTCTCAAGTACATTGTCTAGAGTTATACGTTCGGTACGGGGTGCACCCTCGTAGTCATTGTTGGAAAATTCCCTTTCCTTATTTGATTCAAATCATTGAATCATTTTCTTCATTGCATCGGGAAGTGCCTAGAGCTCTTCTCGATGTTTAATTATTTGTTTCCATTCTTTCAAGTTTGATTTTATTCCGACTTATTTCCATTCTTTCATCTACGGATGTTATTCTTGTGAGGTAAAACTCGTTCCGTGTTCAGCGGTGGGGTCTCACAGAATTATTATATATTCACCATATTTCTTGAGTTTCCTCATGCTGGTTTTCCAGGTAAAACTCGTTCCGTGTTCAGCGGTGGGCAGTTCCAGACGTCTGGGGGACAATCCAAACGTCTGGATTTGGTCTTTGGAAATATTCCAGAAAACTACCCAGACATCTGAAATTTCTAACCAAACGTCTGAAACCCCTTTCAAACGTCTGAACCATAAATTCAGACATCTGAAGTTAGTCTCTGCCATTTTTATTTTACTTCCGTATATTCTTTTCTCCAGAAGGCAAAACCAGACGTCTGAAACTGAAATTCAGACATCTGAAGACCTGGTCTGGGCAACAGTTTGCCTAGGCCTTGATGGCCAAAACGAATTGGAAGCTATCGGACGAGCAACGGAGACTAGGGATTTATGCAAAGCGACAACCCAGTCTTATAGGCTCTTTGATACACCCCAAATATCATGTCCAAACATCCATATAAGGATTTTCATAGATTTTGAACCAAAACACCCAAATTTGGAAAATTCACCAAATCAATTCAAATCAAAAGCAAATGAACACGAATAGAAGTTAGGAATTCATACCTAACAACAATGATAGCTAAAGACGTAGATGTGAGTTCAAAAACTCACCTTTAAAACTTAAAGACACGAATGAAGAGCTCTAAAATAAAGGAAAGGCCAATTCCTCTTCAACTTCAACTCAAGAAGCTCCAATCTAAGATAATAAGCAAATATTTCCTAAGTTAGGGTTTCGGAATTTCTAAAATTGAAGAGAGATAGAGATGGAGAAGATGAAGAGGATGCTTACCTAAGCTTCTCCTTGATTTTGGACTTGAATTTGTATTTCCTAAACAAACTAGGGTTTTGGAATTCTAATTTCCAATCTTTTCCCCCATTTTTCTCTAGAGCTTGAATGTTAGGAAATGAGGAAATGAATGAAGAGGAGTTGAGTTAGGGTATTAAGATGGGTTAGTGGACTGAAACCCAAACCCAAAGCCCAAAATAGAAAAATAACAAAATTCTACTCAACTCCAAACATATCGATGTTTATACTCAAAAAAGTTGTAAATGCCATTTTGGACTCAATGGAAGTTGTCTCGAGTCCCAATTCGACTGTTTACAAAAAGTAACATTTCGGACTTTAATCCGATTAACGATGCTATATTTAAATAAAACATTTAAATATACAATCGTAAAATATGCGGGTTGTTACAGACTCCCCTCCTTAAAGAAATTGTGTCCTCGCAATAATTAAGAGGAAGATAAAAAGTAACAACCATACTAAGGCATAACAACACAAAAAGAAGAAATTTTGAAATGAGAAGTTCACCCTAAAGAGCACGAGAAAGTAAGTCCGGATGTGTTTGCTCGATGAATTCTTAAGATTCCCAAAAGAGCAATCCTTAGGATTTGAGGACTATTGAACTTTCATAAGAAGAACATCTTTATTTCGAAGGCATTTAACCTCCGAAGCAATGATATGAATAGAATGTTGCTCATAAGTCAAATTTGGTGAAACTTCAATTTCTTCAATTACACCGGGCTCAAGAATATAATCAGAATCCCTAAGGTATTTCTGTAGTTGAGAGACGTGGAAAACGTTATGAATAGCAGAAAATTGAGCCGGTAATAAAAGGTGATAAGCCACGGAACCAATATGTTCGGTGATGGGAAAGGGACCAACCTATCGAGGTGCTAATTTTCCCGATCAACTGAAACGCACAACACCCTTCATAGGTGAAACACAAATGAAATCTAGACCTAAAACCAGCTTCTCACCGGCTTCAAGCCAACACGAAGGAGATCGGCACGGCCTTCCGTAGAGTGCCTCGAAAGGTGCCATACCAATACTAGATTGGAAGCTATTATAGGAAGAAAACTCAACAAGAGAAATATGATCTTCCTAAGTTCCACCAAAATCAAGAATACATGCACGAAGGAGATCTTCAAGAGTTTGATTCACACGCTCTGTTTGTCCATCAGATTAAGGATGATAAGCGGTGCTAAAATAAAGCTTTGTTCCTAAAGCTTTTTGAAGACCTTTCCAAAATCCACTAGTGAATAATGGATCACGATCGCTAACAATAGAAGTAGGAACTCCATGCAATTTAACAATTTCTTTGACATAGAGTCTAGCCAATAGAGGTACGGTCCAAAAAGAAGGATGAGCCTCAAGGCTACACAAAACAAGAGATGAACATGAATTGGATTCACGATCTCGAATCTCACAAGTGGATAAAGTCTCGAGATCATTCCATTCGGATATCATCATGGAAACTACCGCTTGTTGCTTACGACTAAGGGCATCAGCAACACGATTACCCTTTCCGGGAGTATAAAGAATATCAAGATCATAAGATGCAAGGAACTCAAGCCAACGTTGTTGACGCAAATTAAGTTCTTTTTGAGAAAACAAATACTTCAAAGATTTATGATCGGTGTAGAGAACAAATTTATCTCCCAAAAGATAATGACGCCAAATTCTAAGAGCGAAAACAATGGTCGCGAGCTCTAGATCATGAGTGGCATATCTAGTCTTGGCAAGCTTTAATTGTCACGAAGCATATGTGATAACACGTTCCCTTTTGCATGAGAACGACATTCAAACCAATACGACTATTATCGGTATAAACAATCAATTCTTGGTTCCTTTCATGAATCGCAAGAATAAAAGCATTGGAAAAGAGTTCTTTTAATTGATCCGCTTTCCCGAAAAGCTAAGACATTCAAAATTATAATGAACTTTATGTAATTATCTTTTTAGAAAAATTTACTTTTTACAAATCAATTTATTGTGTCCGACTGTCTCATCATAGCGTTTAGGAGATTCCTATCGATAACGTTGATCAAGCGCATCGACCAGAATTTTTAAAGCACTCAATGGGCAAAACAACACAAAATCATCTTCTATATGATAAACATGTCTCCTAAAATTTTTACGAATATTCTTTGCTCGTTTTAAGAACAAAATCCAATCATACTTATAAATATATTATTAAAAAGATTTGCAAATTTTAAATTGTTGTTTTCATCCATAATTAATGAATACAAGGATGGATTCATCGAGATATTCATAGAATACTCGATTCATAAGATGGATGAAATAAGGTAGAAGGTTCGTCAAACCGAATGACATAACGAACCACTCACAAGAATCATAACGAGTGCAGAATGCGGTAAGTGGAATGCTACCCTCCGCAACTCGTAGCTGATGAAAACCGGTGGCAAGGTCAAGCTGAAAAGACCTTAGCACCACACAATAGATTGCTTAGGTGATAATCCTAAGACAAGCTCAAATATACCGGAAAATTCACAAACTACTTGAATGAGAGAAATAACACTTTCCTCATCAAGTGGGTTTAAAGAATAAAATGATGCAACCGAATTGGAAATCGAAATCATTAAGAAAAAATAGAAATCTACTTAACAGATTGAGCATGTCAAAGATGGATAGTCCTCTCAGGACATAGGATATGGGCTTCATAATGATTAAGCCAATCCTTTCCTAAAAAAAATCAAATTTTGAATCCTAAGTAACGCATAACTTGCAAATCGGCTCGAAAAGAATAATCACATAAAATAATCTCGACATCTCCACAAAGTAAACTGAGTGTTGCAGATCCACCAACCGGATCCGCAATTCTCAGTGAAGTCATCAAACCCATAATATTAAAGAAAAAGTATCAACAAGTTCTTTTGATATAAAAGAGTGAGATGCACCAAATCAAAAGAAATCGAATAGGAAGATCACGAAATAAAATAATGCCATCAAGGATACAATGAGAAATACCTTGACCACGAGAAGTGTTACTAGGTGCTTGAATAACATTCATCTCTCCCTCTCTCTTGCTTTGAAGTTTGGGACATGAAGATATATAATGATCCAAACTTTTGCAATAGCGGCAAGAAATAGGCCTTGGACACCTATTTATATAGTGGTCCTTAGAGCCACAATTGTAGCATTCTCCACGATTAGGGATTGGAGTCTTTGCTACCGAAGTTACTTGCTTCACTTTCTTGTTGGGATTAGGACTTTCGAACTTAATAAAGGGGTGCCTCTTCTTATTGATGTTGAAGTTCTGTTTGGCACTCACAACTTCAACATCACCTTCTTTATCGGCCTCTTCAAGTCGAAGAGCGATATCTATAACCCGATCGAAAGAAACTTCCAATTTCAGAAGTAAAGGCTTTTTTGAGGTTCTTATTCAACCCATAGACAAACCTCTGATATTTCTTCAATGGGGTATTAATATACTCGACCCCATATTTAGAGAGAGATTCAAAAGATGCGACATAATCTGCCACAGAAGATTCACCTTGAACAAGATCAATAAAGCGTCGGGCTAAAGTTACTTTTTCAGCCTCCAGCACAAACTTCAATTCAAATCTTTCCCGGAATTGCTCCCAAGTAAGATCCGCTTCAATAATTTTAGAAATCAAAAGCTCATACCAATCTATCGCTCTCTCCTCGAGCATGCTATAAGCCACTTGGACTCAAAGTGGATCAATAAGATTCATGCGGGAAAAGGTGCGATCGCATGTTCTAAGCCAAGCTTGGATTTCTATAACATTTTCGGAACCCTTGAATGGCCCTCCTCCCAAAGCGGTATAATCTCTGCACAAGTGTGCAAACCCGGATTTAGGGTGAGTAGGCTCTTGAACGGGTCAGGCAGCTTGGGCATTGTTCACAAGATCTAAAAGCTGCTGGGCAGACATAAATACTCCATCCTGAGGAGTAGCATTGGATTGACCGGCGTTGGGACGGCCTGGTCTAACCATTTCTCTTCTTTAAGAAAGAAAGAAAGAAGAGGAAAAAGGTTATTCTCGGAATGAATAACAAACAAACATGATTGATAAAACAAGGCATCATAAAAAGAAATAGGATAGAACGGTACGAAGACTCGATTCCTAAGAAAAACTTAGGACAATGATCCTTGTTGGATTATTCTACATTGTTCCGAAGTTTGGCTCTGATACCAATCTGTGACGCCCCACCTCTATACTCACACTAGCCAAGGACACTACGGGGTAATGTCGTTGACTAGCGCGAAGAATAAGGCTGTTGAGGAGCGACCATCTGTGTAATTACTTTGTGCGAGTACAGATAGGTCGGATAATATAACTTACATTTCATTTCAAGAAGAAAACCAACATATCAAATACAAACACAAAGCTACCACACAGTGGCTATGTGGACTTCGGAAACAAATATAGAAATAAACATAACACAAATCAGTCACAGATATTCATATCACAAAGGCGGAAACAGATATGAATATAACACATAAAGGTGTACATCAAAATAGTGGTCATACAAGATCCACTACATCACAAAAGAATAGGAACAAGTGCTAGCAAAAGAATATGTATACATTAAGGAGTCTCTATCTTGAATGTATACAAACAAAAACTACTATGCTAAAATAGATAGCCAAAAGTCAGGTGACGGACCCTGATAAGAAGTCAAGCAGAAGCACCTGAAATACCACGGTCTGACCCGAGAATTATTTAAGAAGAAAATAATAAACGGATCAATCCGGCTATAAATATCAGATAAAATGAGATAGGATAAGAGATATCACAAAAACGTATGATAACAATAATGCCATATTATGACAAGTATACATCAGACAACAACAAATATCATACAATATCTCCAATATTCACAAACACTAAAAAGAATGTCATATTCTTTAAATTATTCACCAAAACACAAATATTGATAGAGCTTATCAATGCAAACCTCGAAAATTGGTGAAACACAAATTCTAGAAATTATCAACTAGAAATCCAGAAATCACAAAAAGGGGAAGGCCTATCACAAACGGGAGCATGAAAACTCCCCAACACGTGTATCACAAATGAGTCGGAGCTCCTCCAAACAGGGTATAGTCCCCCCTCGCGGACTATGAGCCAAAGCTCCTCCTATGAGCCGAAGCTCCTCCAAACAGGGTATAGTCCCCCCTTGCGGACTATGAAATGAAACTCCTCCAAACAGGGTAAAGTCCCCCTTTGTGGACTATGAGCGGGAGCTCCTCCAAACAGGGTATAGTCCCCCCTTGTGAACTATGAGCCAAAGCTCCTCCTATGACCCGAAGCTCCTCCAAACAGGGTATAGTCCCCCTTTGCGGACTATGATACGAAACTCCTCCAAACAGAGTACAGTCCCCCACGCGGACAAAGAGACATCGCACATCGCTAGTCTAAATCACCAACGGATCATCATTGATCGATAAGTGTAAATTACACTAAGCTAGTAAATAAATGAGTTTAGCTTCATGTCCCATAACCACTAGCATAACTTAAATATTTACGAACAAATTGTAGATTTCCACTCGAAACTTGTCACAAGATTTCAATCGAACAAGTCTAAGAATTAACCGACAAAGTAAACGCAAGCGTTTATACCACTTGTTTTGCTAAGCCGTTTAATTAGATTTCTCATACGAATGAGGTAAATGTTTGTATATACTAATAGGTTGGAAAACGGTTTTATAAACGAGCTTTGTATTAAAAATAGACTTGAAATCATCTTTGTGAAAGAGTTTAAATAGTTACTACTAGTATAGAAACCTTTGTATTTTAAAGTGACAAACCATAGAAATGATTGTAGAAACAATCAGTCACCAAAAATTCACATACAAAAATGAGAATTAAATCCATAAAAGTCGATATCAAATCCATCAAACGGATATTCCCAAAAATCCAAAGAAAGAAGTCATCAAAGTCAATAATAAGTGATAACAACTAACCGGATCGACAAAAATCGATTAAACAATGGAAATTCACTCAAAAATAGGCAAATAGGCAAAACTGGGCAGTTCCAAACGTCTGGGGGTCAATCAAGACGTCTGGATTTGGTCTCTAGAAATATTCCAGAAAACCACCCAGACGTCTGAAATTTCTAACCAGACGTTTGAAACAACTTTTAGACGTCTGAACCATAAATTTAGACGTCTGAAGTTAGTCTCTGCCATTTTTATTTTTCTGCCATATATTCTTTTCTCCTGAAGGAAAAACCAGACGTCTGAAACTGAAATTCAAACGTCTGAAGACCTGGTTTGGGCAACAGTTTTCCTAGGCCTTGATGGCCAAAACGAATTGAAAGTTATCGGACGAGCAACATAGACTAGGGATTTATGCTAAGCGACAACCCAGCCTTATAGGCTCTTCGATACACCCCAAATATCATGTCCAAACATCCATATAAGGATTTTCATAGATTTTGAACCAAAACACTAAAATTTGGAAAATTCACCAAATCAATTCAAATTAGAAGCAAATAAACACGAATAAAAGTTAGGAATTCATACCTAACAACAGTGATAGCTATAGACGTAGATGTGAGTTCAAAAACTCACCTTTAAAACTCAAAGACACGAACGAGAAGCTCTAAAACAAAGGAAAGGCCAATTCCTCTTCAACTTCAACTCAAGAAGCTCCAATCTCAGCTAATAAGCAAATATTTCCTAAGTTAGAGTTTAGGAATTTCTGAAATTGAAGAGAGATAGAGATGGAGAAGATGAAGAGGATGCTTACCTAAGCTTCTCCTTGATTTTGGACTTGAATTTGTATTTCCTAAACAAACTAGGGTTTTGGAATTCTAATTTCCAATCTCTTCCCCCATTTTTCTCTAGAGCTTGAATGTTAGGAAATGAGGAATGAAATGAATGAAGAGGAGTTGAGTTAGGGTATTAAGATGGGTTAGTGGGTTGAAACCCAAACCCAAAGCCCAAAATAGAAAAATAGCAAAATTCTACTCAACTCCAAACATATCGATGTTTATACTCAAAAAAGTTGTAAATTCCATTTTGGACTCAATGGAAGTGGTCACGAGTCCCAATTCGACTGTTTATAAAAATTAACATTTCGGACTTTAATCCGATTAACGATGCTATATTTAAATAAAATATTTAAATATACAATCGTAAAATATGTGGGTTGTTACATACTTTGTTTGGGTATGCAAGTATACCTACCTTACGATATGGAACAACTTGCTCGAATCGAAGACAAAGAAATTTGAACAAACAAGGACACATAGGACTAGATTACAAAGACACTCCACCCGAGATCGATCATTATAGCGAACTTTATTATTATTCATTATGTGCAAGTGTGCAAGGTAGCGATGAGAAGGCATTCCATTAGAGGTCGCTTACCCCATTGAACTTGACAATCACTGGTCATGCACAAGTACATGGGTTAGCGACGGGAGGAGTTGTCAGAAGAGGTAGGGAAAATAACAAGGAACCACATTACTAATTTGCTCACCTTGCCGAAATTATCAACGGTTGATCCTATACAAATGCTAAGGTAGCAATGAAAAAAATTGCTAAAAGGCTAATAGCTAAGCAAGGATACTATATGAATACAAATGCAATAACTAATTCTGATCAGGTATAATAATTTCATTTAAAATTTCTATAAGATACATATGTGCTTATGTAAGTGTTTATGCAGAAAATATGAAGTATAGGCTAAGGGAAGCATCAGTCAAAGAAAGTGCTTGCCCTACCGAACTTGTTGGTGATTAATCTCATACAAGTATGCATGGAAGCAGCAAGAAAGGTTGCTAATGGAGCAACCAAACCTATCATCTTGTGGAACAAACCTATCACGACTACTAGCTAGGAAATAGAGAATATGGACATGAATAAATATCAGAACCAACAACACTTAAACATCAAAAGAAGATCAGCTTCACAGCATAAGCGCATGATCAACCTACGGTTAAACTTCAGTAGAAACCACTTACCTGGCCAAACATTTTGGTGACTGGTCTATGCAAGTATGCACGATAGCGATGAAGGAGTCACTAGTTGAATAACTTAGCGATTCTTTATGGAAAATTCATCGAAACCACCAATGTTAATTGGCCAAACTGCAGTCAAAGCAAAAAATATGCATCGTCAAGTCCATGTACAATGGAACCACCATATATTCCATTTCCTAGGACATCTCAATATTCTCGTAACATATAAGAACATGTGGCCCTCAAGACCTAGCAACATGGAGGTTGAGCTAGTGAGAGCAACTACCCACCGAACAGAGATGAGAACTAGTGGGAAATCCTACTATATGACTTACTACCAAGAAAGCACAAGCTAAAAACATCATACTAATAAAATATGTCTTGGAATGATCTAGAAGCTTTCCCTTGAGTGAACAAGGCGCTCCGCAACATACCAGCAGCGGAAAACTTATAGAAAGGACGAGAATAAGGATATAGATGTTCAAGGTTCGAGATAACCATCACATGCGAAAGAAAGATGATTTTAGATGAAACTAAGCATACTTTTATTCTGTGAAATTATGCTTTATGGAGCAAGTGTTGTGGGAATTTTCGCCCACCATATGGTGAATACGAAAAGACATCAAAGAGCATAGAAACGATTGGAAGGTGCATAATAAAGATGCCATCATGTAATCACAAGGGTAAGGAAAAATGTTAGCGAAAAATTTGACACAATCAAATTATTTACTCAAGGTACTCACAAAATGTTCCTAAAGTCTAGACATGCACCTAGGTCAAAATCGCATCTCAATTTGAGCTATGGTTTGGAAGATATGATCATCTTCAAATTTATCCACCACCTACCCGACTCATGTCCCATCTTGGATAGCTACTATCTACTTCAAGAAAATGGAACATTCAAAGGCATTGGAATACTCTACTTAATGATATGAAACTATTGATCTAAGTTTCATTCAATTCAGAGTTAAAATGAATGAGTTACGGCATGAAAACATGTGTCGCTCAAGTGGTTTTGCGTCAAGATCCCGACGAAGAGGTCAAGAGTTCAATTCTTGGAAAATACATTATTTTTATAGAATAGGAGAAACTGCCCAATAGGGAACCTAACCGTTTACTGCCTAACCGTTTATTACCTAACAGGTCTCTGACTAACCTCACACCTATAAATACCTCATGGATGAGCACTTCTGAACAGCAAGGAATCATCTTATCTTTATCCAATCACCTTGTCTAAGTACCCCAAATGAAGAGGCAATTAAGAAGCTCCTGAAGTATGGCAAGTGGAAGTGTAGGAAAAGGCAGGGGTAATCAATCCATACTTGCTTATTTAGTAGTCAAACTATGGTACAAAAATTCTTATTCAGTGGTCCAACGACTGAACAGGAACTCTGTCCCCGTAGTATGAGTACCGGACACTATTTCTGATCCAGTAATGAAGATACTAAACAAGGATGTATATCCAAAACTCAGAGAACCACCTAACCTACTACCTGCCGAACCAGAACTATTGCTGAACCAACAACCACCAATCCTGGCACTACCAAACTACAAACTACTAAACAAACAAGCATCACCGAGCCAACTATCACCAAGAAGACTATCACCTAGCCAATTACCACCAAATCCGAACAGAGCATGTATGGAAAGGCAATCTTGAATATATGGAAGTTCTGGAGCATATCTTCTGTATATGGAAATCACCGAACCAAGCATGTGTAACAACCCTGTTTTCAAACCTATAATATTATATAAATTTAATCAAAATAAAATTGCTTTAATTTGATTTTGATAATTATCATTGTTGGAGTCAAATTATTATTCAATTAACATCCATTTAAGAAATGATTTTTGTTATAATAAAATTGAATTAGTTAATAAATTCCTCTTAGGTAATATATTAAGTCCAAATAAAATGTTTTAATAAATATAAAATATTTTAAAGTGTAAATAATTTTGTATACTTGAAATAGATGAAAAGAAGTTTTGTTTGATATTCAATAAAATCTATAAATCGATGAAGATGAATAAATTTATTTTATGTCAATACAATGAATAATTAGAATAGAGTGAAACAATATAGGATTGAATGAAATTGTGCATCGGTCGAAAATGTATATATATACATGTCATAGAACGAAATGTAACAAATTTTAAATATAATTGAAAATTTCTCTAAATAAATAAAAGAATTAGCAGAATGAAAAGTAAATGAAAAATTTTCAATTTAATTTACAGCCCAAGCCCACGCAACCAAACCCATCTATTTGCTTTACTCTCCAAATACCTTAGCTCATTTTTTTATCCTATTCCAAAAATGAAATCGTTCAAATTAAAAATCATATAAAAATGAAAACCTAGCTATTCTTGAACGAGAGAGGGATAGGCATGGCCTCACAAGCTCATCCTCAACGGCAATAACATAGGCGTTCAAGCATGTCCAAGGTAAGGTGAAGATGAATTGCGCCAATAACCTAGGGCGACGGGAGGCGAGCGCCTGCATGGCTGGTGGCGCGTTCGTGGTGGAGTCCGCGACCTGGGGTTTAGGGCGAGTTTTGGTGGCAGTTTCTGATGGTTACTGGCTGTGGCTTCGATAAGGTAGAGACTTGACAGAACAAGAGGAGTTGGGGTAATGTTCGCTATGTACTTCGAGGGGAAGTTGGGTGTGGTTTTGGCTGTCGGAAACGTGAAATTGGGCGATGGCAAGTTAGGCAATGAATGATTAAGTGAGTTGTTTTTAACTCACACTTCTACATCTACATAAATGAATATCCTTATGCATGTCGTGATATGGTTGTTTGGGTGATAATTGTTGATTTTTAATTATTGAATTAGATATTATATGAATACATGTGAATAATTGTTCTATGTTTTGCACATAGATGGATAAACTTGATTGGTTTGAGATGCTGATTCCTTGAATGGCTTGATGGTGTAAATTTATGAACGTAACTCCATTCGTCGTGAATTAAAAATTTACAGCATGTTAATATTAGTATATCTCGTGTGATCAGAGTTGTCGGAAAGCACCTCGGATCTCTAAGAAATTTTATATTATGGAATGATATTTTATAGAGCGATGTTGACTCTAAAAGATGCGTTTTTGATGGATTTATTGTTTGAATTGTTTAATTATTTTTAAAAGATTCTGAAAATGAGATTTTATCTATTTTGATCTTTATTAGAATTTAGTTTATAGACTATAATTAAACTATATTATAATCTTAACCTTTTTCATATTACGAAATTTCTATTCAAATCTTTTAAAAATGAGTAATATTTAATTATAAAACCTTTTTAAATTTACTACTTTAAGTATATAATTTTAGAAATGTTTTAGAGAAAAAAGATAAAATATGGTATTACTTTATAAAAGTGTTTATGAAAGTAATAATTTTAATTTCAAGTGATTTTGCTATAAAAGTGGCTTAAATGATTTTGAAAGAGTGCAAAAGCTTTTGTAAATAATCAACACTTCTTTAAAATGAGTTTATGGATTTAAAAGTGATTTTGAAAAATTATATCTTTGTATATATAAAATAAATTTAAAAATCTTTTATTTTATTTATTATGGATTTGAGGTTTAATGAGATTTTGTGCTTTTCTATAAAACAAAGAACTCTAATAAAAGATTGAATTGTCGGATTAGTATGGGACATTTCGTACAATTCTCTCGCTTATTATAATAATTTGTTAAATAGAGTTTGAGTAGAATTTACTAACTTTTAGTAATACTAGAATTTTAGTATCTGGTATGGGACAATAGTTAAATTTTAATGGTAGCTATAGCAAAAGTAATTTACACTTTAGAGTTGTATTATCTTAGGGTGTTCGGATTTTACGCCGATAGATCTCCAAGAGAAGACGACTCATTTTCATCAACCTGAGAGTCGATACCATTCCTAGATTTGGGTAGGCAGACCTATATTATGAGTGATAGGCTTGTTATGGTGTAATATGGCTACCCTTTCGTTTCTGGGACAAGTGTTTTACATGCATGATTAGTATATAGACCGGATGACTGATACCTGTCAGTTTATTTTTGGTACAGTTAGACAATGTTTGCCTATTTTATTTCCGTTAGGTAAATTCACATAGGTAGTCTATTTTGAAATCAGTGAGACTATTACATTATGTGGCGGGGTCTATTTTGTTTTGGTCAGACTTCGTGTGGTTGTATCAAACTGATAGTTCACTACCATTAATATTTCATTAGTAATGATTGTTTCTTTAAAGATTTTAGGATGGATATTTAATATCTTTTAGCTTTGGAGAATTTTAAATTGTTATCACCATATTTTTTATATAGTCCATTTTAGGCATGATATGGATTTATGAAATAGTGATTTACACTGATATGTCTTATTATGATTTTTATCTCGGGCATATTTTTATTATGGCTTATTTTATTCTTAATTCATATATTTAGGATATCAGTATCTTATCTTTTTATTAGATATATTCTGACCTGATTATTTTAAAATACTTAGGTCAGGTCGAGACTCTACAGGTACAGGGACTCGCTGACTTTTGGATTTTTTGCTAGCACTGGAGTAGACTATTTTAACCTTTTTAGTTTTCTTCATGATTGTATATATAGATACTTTAGATGATCTGTCATGTATATTATTTAGTAGTCATGTTGTACCTGATACGATATCTTAGATGTGATGTAGATATTTATTTGGTTCTAGTATTGATATTTTGTATACTTACATTTAATTATGTATATGATGTATATTATTCCGCTGTGGTATGTTGCTCTGATCCTTATTTATACCTATCATATACTGTTCAAAATATTTTAAACCTATGTGTCTATTACTTTGTATTAATATTGTACATGTTAAAATTCTAAATTTAAATCCTCAGAAAGGTAATTAAGATGTGGCAGTGTTAGTCCAAAGATATTGTCACATTAGGTTGACCTAACCAACCGTATTCTCCATGTTATTAGACGACATTACCTGTAATGTTCTTTAATAATATGGGTATAGTAGTGGGCTCATTACACATGTTATACAAGGAAACTGCCTATCTTATCGGCTCGACCTCCCTATACCATCACTCCTATAAATACCAAAGCTTCGAACAATATTAGGGGACAACTCTGGAGAACCAAGCTTATAACAGTAATGCCAGACAAGTTAGAGGCAACTAGGAACTATAACGACCCTACCGCTATACCCATATTATTAAAGAACGTTAAAAGTAATGTTGTTTAATAACATGGAGAATACAGCTGGTTAAGTGCGATCAAATGTGAATATATCATTGTACTAACACTGACACATCTTTATTATCTTTTGAGGATCTGAATTAAAAATTTGATGTGTATAATATTAATACAAAGCAATAAATGCACCGATTTAAAATATTCAGAACAGTGTATAATATAAATAAATCAAAATCAGAGTCACGGATGACAGCGAAATAATATAACTCATATACATAATAAAATGTGAGTATATAAAATATCAGTACTAGACCCACCTATAAACATATATCACATCCAAAAGTAATGTATCTGGTACACAACGACTACTAGATAATATACATGACATAAAATCCTAAATGTCAATACACACACACAAGTATGAAGTAAACTAAAACGGTCAAAATAGTCTACTTCAATGCTTGCCCAAAATCCAAAGGTCAACGAGTCCATGTACCAATAGAGTCCTGGTCTGACTCGGGTATTTTAAAAATAAAAGGATTGGACTATATCTAATAAAGAGATGAGATAATGATATCGAAATTTTTAGAACTTAACAATAATAATAAGCCATACTTAAAAATATTCCTAAAACCAAAATCATAAAGAGGCATATCAAATACAAATCTACATTTCACAAATCCATATCAAGTCTCATATAGACTATCATCAAATATATGGTGATACAATTTAAAATTCTCTAGAGCCTAAAGATATTAAATATCCATCCCAAAATCTCTAAAGAAATAATCCTCACTAATGAAATAATAATGGTAGTCAACTATCAGTTTAAAAACAGCGACATGGAGTCTAACAACAAAATAGATTGATATAGTCTAATAAACAAAAAAGACCCTGTCATATAGTATAATAGTGTAAACCCACAAAATGGACTACTATGAGAATATACCTAAACCCACAAAATAGGCAAAATTGTCCACCGTACACAAAATAAACTGATAGGCCTGCATATAACACTTGTCCAAGGGGTGAAAGGGCAGCTATGTTATACCATAACAAACCTAAACCTTCAAAATAGGTATGCCTACCCAAATCTAATGTATTGATTTTTAGATCGATAATAAAAAATGAGTCGTCATCTCTCGTGGATCTATCAGCCTGAAAGCCAAACACACTAAGATAGTATAACTCTAAGAGTTAAGAGTTAATTACTGTCACTCAAATAATCACAAAAATTTACTAATTGTCCCATACCATATAGTAAATTCAAGTATTTACTGAGAGCTAGTAAATTCCACTCAAACTCTATTTATGAATTTATAATAATAATCAAAAGAATTGTACAAAATGTCCTATACCAATCCGACAATTCAATCGTTTATTAAAATTCTTTCTTTCATAGAAAAACACAAAATCCAATAGAAATGGAAATCATCTAATTATCCAATTAAAATTAAAATGAAACCAACAAGCAAATTTTAAACAAAAGAAGAATTTTATAAAAAAAACTTACCTTAGTTTATAACTTTGAAATAGAAAGAAAACTCCTTTCAAAATATATGTGCATTATCTTTTCTAATCTCTAGAATTATTATAAAATCCAACTTTTATTATTTATAATTAAAAATCTTAATTTACTATTATAAGAAATGATTATTTCTTATTTACTATTATAAGTAAAGGTTATTTCTTTTCAAACCAATATACTATCGAAAATCAGTTTTATTCATGGTTTTTATAAAAATACTCTACTTATAAAAATCCATGTTTAACAAACCTTCTAGGAATTCAATAAGTATTTCCAGAGATCAAAACCACTTCCATATAGTTAACTAAAAACTATGGAAACAAAATCAAACAAAGCCAAACACATCAACATGGGCCTACTAACACCCTAAATTCAACATATACCTATAATTATGCAGATAGTGTGTTATAAATTCTAAAATTGAGTTATATACTTCAACTAATCATTTTATTCATTCAGAAGTTCATCCAAGACAATAAATAAATTTAGATGTCAAACATACTAGATATAGTTGTGTGAGATAAACATCTCACCTTGAATCCAATACTTGTAGAAATTCCAATTACAGCTAAAAGCACCCCAAACCCTAGTCTGGCAGTTCGCGCCTCATAGCATCACCAAGCACGTTCCCACTTTCAAGTTATGGGTACCACCACGTCGAAGTCGCATGCACTTCCTTCTCCTTCGACCTGACTCGCGTGCGCGCTTTCATCTATCTCCAGTCGTCATCTCCTCCCCCATCGGCCATCAATGATCTGTCGGCTAGCATAAATAAGGCGTCGGCCTTAGTCACTCCCAGATGTCACATGGCCTCTATTCATCACCATTGACTACGTGCCGTCTCCTGCTCGCCTCGACTTCACCCTTCCTCCAATCGTCTAAATTCGCGATTTATGCTAAATTTGATTTTTAAATTTAAGGCTTAGGATTCGAACCTAACAAAAGTGAAGGGCTCATTTTTAATTCTATAAAAGATAAAATGAGGTTCTTGTGCTTTCTGGGTAGGAGTTAAGGCTACTAATAAGAAATAGAGGGGGTGTTTAATTGAGCATTATAATAAGCTAAGGAAAGGATTGAGTAGGATTGACCTAAATTTTAATTCAAATTGAGTTTCTATTTTGTTTTACCATATATATGTTAATAAATTATATCAAATATTTAAATCCAATAATTATTCATATTCATCGATTACTGATTTTATTGAATATCAAATAAAATTTCCTTTCATCAATTTCAAGTATATGAAATTATTTGCACTTTAAAATATTTTATATTTATTAAAACATTTCATTTGAATTTTAATATATTCTCTAAAAAGGAATTTACTAACCAATTCAATTTTATTATAACTAAATCCTTTATTAAATAGATGAACTAAATAATAATTTGATTCTGAAAAAAATAATTGTCCAAAAATCAAATTCAAACACTTCAATTTTCATTAAATTAGTCTAATATTATAGCTTTGAAAACATGGTTGTTACAGACCTCCCCTTTATGAAAATTGCGTCATCGTAATTTCTTATAGGAAGACGTCGCACTAAACTCTAACGTTAACTCCTACTATATTCTACAATCAAGTTTAAACTCATTCAATTCTCTAGTTGATTAATATTGAAATCAAACTTATCGTAAGTTATAAACTTTATTACTCATTTATTAACTTTTATTTCATCGTACATGAAAAATTGTTCAAAATTTTCTAAGTGTTGGAATTTCTGAAAAATTTCGATAGAGTCTCCTTTCTACGGAGAACTGTTTGCAATTTCACAAATATAATATATATAATATACATCGACCACGCGGTTGGAAACATAATATATAACAATATTTTTACCATTTTTGTATTTTAATCCAAAAGTGTACCTTTATTTAGCGTTTTAAAGCAATTTATCAAATCTTTATGCGAGCGAGAGTGAGTTTGCACCACATACCAATCCATATAGCCTTTGTGTACCTATATTTAACTCAAATCAAACACATAAGTCTTGTATACATAAAAGTTAATAACATGACATTTATTTAGCTAACTAAACATACAGATAAAAACTTAGTAATTCTATTAGCTTATATAAGCAATGTTACGACTAATTTTAGGATGTAAGAAACAAAAAATTAGCAAATGTCTTAATGATTAAAGTTATAGAATTATTTATTAGCTTTCCACACAATTTTAGGATCATAAAAATGTGAATTATATTTCAAGTTATGGTGGATTTTCTAAGTATATATATAGCAGATTTTTAACATATAAACACAGATCGACTTAGCAAATCAACCTTTTTAGCCTAGTCACGGACCAAATTTTGCAAAACACTTTAAATAGAAGTTGTAGCTTATGCTTTTATCTTTTCAAAATGGGCAAAATCATGTAAATTGGACAATTCATTCAAAAGTATGAGCTAATCAGTTTCGCTTAGTTTTTGGCTATTTTGCATTTCGGGACAGCGACAAAAATCCATTTTATTTCATGTTCAAACCATAGTTATTTTCAAAGTTTTCTATTGCATTTCAATAATAATTGATCTAACGGTGTAGGTTTTTGCATATTAAATAAACCACCAAATAAATCAAAGCAATCATAGATTCTTAACGCACAATTCAACAAAACTATTTGATGAATTAAAATAAGTTTTAAAATAGATAGCTTTCAGCACTTAAGTTGACAGCATCACAAATGCCAATTTGAGATTGGATCTTTGTAAAAATAATGCTCATGTAAAGCTCATTTAAAGCCTTATCCATATTATTTAAGATATTCAAATTTAGTTAAGCATTTGAGTTTCTGCCTCTGCTTTTACTATCATAAACTAAGATGATTTTTCGCGAATAAATATGTATCTGTTGACTTGCTAGTTCTAATAAGTTTATTCTATTGACTTGCTAGTTCTAATAAATATGTATCTGAAACCTGCATATATCAAGGACCAAAGTGTACAGATCAAATTATTATAAGTGCCATTAGTGTGCATAGTTAAAAAAATAGTATAAGCTAAATGTTATGTTTTTATTCACTCTAAACAAACTCAATATACATGTTACTAGGTGCAAGCATAATGGGAATTTTAACGACCCTAAATTTGGTCATTTTAACTAGGCAATTATATATATATATATATTATATAATCAATAAATAGATTTTTATTAGTAAATAAACTCATGTTAATTAATTGTTAATGAGGGAAAAATCATTTTCAAAATTTATTTACCGAATTAAATAGTCGATAGAAAAATAGAAAATGTGAATGAAAAACGTTTTCCGAAATTTCGATCTTTCGACACCGGAAAGTTGTCAGGAATGTTGCTCGTCTTTGTGCAACTTATGTACACACATATAGTAGATAATTAACTAAATAATAATACACTTAGGAATAGATTACCTTATGTTAATTATAATTAACTAGTGATGTGACAATTCATAACTTTAAAAATAATAAACATTATATATAAATATATATTATTAAGTGTTGTCATATCTTAATATTTTTCATAATTAGACATCATTACTCACTATGAGCTTAAGGATTTGACTAGAGAAGGAGTGGGATGTGAAAAGAGAGAGGAGTAGGAAGGTGATGTGATTTTTCAATATCATGACATATTATGTTAAATCAATAAAGGGTAAATTAGTAATTTTCTCCAATTCTTTTTTTGCCTATAAATATACATCCACACACACACACATTCTCATTTGCTTTCTCCTCTTCACTTTCTAAAACTTCCTCTCCAAAATATCCATGGCTTCCATAGTTTGTAAAAGTTAGAAGAAATCACTCTTTTCCATCAAACTGTTCTCTTTAGCTCACTAAATCCATCTCTACGCTTCCTCTTCCAAAATCAAGTTCCCTTCCACCAAAAACACATCAGGCCGAGCCCAAATATGACCATGGCTAAGCCTAATCTAGATGTTTAGGCATCCAAAAGCTTCATGTTTGCAAGTTAGGACCAAGTGCTAGCACATATCAAAGTTCTAGTGGAAGTTGCTTTGAGATTTGTAAAGCTTTTGGTGAGTAAACTTCAAATTTTTGGAAAAGAAAATTCAATTTGTTTTGATGCTATATATATTGTTAAATATGCTAGGTTGATATGTTGAATTACCATGTTAATTGGATAATATGTGATTGCAAGTTGGGTGTTTGAATTGGATAAGTGATTTGGTTAAATATATGATATATTTGGATATGTATATGTTTTATATGGATATGGTTGTAGACATGTTATATTGGTTATGATATGTTGGTAGTATTGATTGTAAAATGGAACCCAAGTTAGTAATGGATGGTTGTGAACTAGTGTTGAAATGGTCTCAAAGCGATTTGAGATTCGATGGAAAGAAATAGGTTTTCTTTGGTTTGATTTTGGAAATGTTTTCCAAGTTACAACTTGTTAAAAGTTTCAAAACCTTTCACATAAGTGTTTTTTTTAAAAAGTATAGCGTCGCTTGAGCCAAGTGTAAGTTTCGCATAGAAATCAATTCTAGCGAACTGCGCTTATAACGATAGTCGATATGGATGCAGTTCGGAAAATTTCACGATTTCAAGTTTTAATTGTTTTCTTTTGGATTATTTTTAAAAACTCATTTTGAATTAATTTAGTAAGTCAAAAGTTTAGTTTTAGTTATTTAATAATTTATTTGTTTAATTTAAATTAATTTGGGTAATTATTAATTAATTAAGTAATTAGTTTAAATAATTAGAGTTTAAGAAATTATTAACTAAGTAAATTATTCTTAATTAAGTAAGTTTTAAATAATGATTAATTAAGATAAAAAGAAAACTAATTTTTATTTAATCAAGTTATTTATTTTAATTAATTTTTAATTAGAGTTAATTATTTAATTAATTATTATTTAATTAAAGTTTAATTATCCACTTAATGAGGGTTTAATTTCTTAAATAAATGTTAATTAAATATAATATAGTTAGGTTTTAATTATAAATAAAACTTGGATTATTACTGATTAAATTATGATTTAATTAAGATTAATTAAGTTTTGATTGAGTTTAAGCTTATGATTTAGTTAAAGTTTATTTGTTTTTAAGGTTTCTTTAAAAACCCTATCGGTTATTTATATTTAACCAATTTTCTTGTTTAAGTGATTTGTTTTAAAACCAAGGATCTCTTATCCATGCTATTAAGTAGCCAAATGAATTAAAGTAAATTTAATACAACGATGATGCGTTTTATTGAAAGTAAGTCAACTTGTATCCATCATAAATACCACACTTCGGGAACGTGATAAAAACAAGGGGGTTAATTTTGATAAACGGATCATGATAATCTAAGCATATGGAACATATGTTCATATGTAAATCTTCACACCCTGATAGTGGGATAGTCCACTATAAATAACTTCACCCTTTAAAATTATCGAAGGTTGGTTTGGAGAGACTAGGATCGGATATTAGTTGTTATTTGAAAACCACTTCGAGACAACGTAAATGTTCGAATTGGAAATAATAAAGGCAATGTCCAAGATAAAGACTTTAAAGTGCAAGGGCAATTTGCTACTAAACCTAAGGTGATTCCAAAACGGGTGTAGTGGAAATAGTACCTTCGGTTCGTTCATCTCCTAAACGACTTGTATGGATGAATGCTGACATTGTGTCAACATCTGAAAGGCGATGTAGTATTCTAAGTGGTAGTGCTCTAGAAAAGGTAAACGTAGTCTCAGGCCTCATCAACCAAAAATGACCAATACAGGGTATGCTGCAGGGCTATATGGGTCGCTCCCATAAGGGTATACACCACCGTATCTAGAATCGATATTTGACCCATATTTTTGTATGCTCCGGTACGGTTGCTGATCCCAACCGTGGTGGTGATGTATTCGATACTACTAGTCAAGTGGTAGGTCGGTTCTGTGTAGCAGGGGTACAAGATGTTCTTGTCAAACCCTAGGTGTATTTTATCTAGAGGTGCATCTTCGAAAGGTAGTTTCTTACCTGGTCATGTATGGAATCCATTGTCCAATAAGTGTCATACGGAATTAGTTGCGCCCAAATATGTTGAAATATGAGATGCAAGCATTTTAGCTATGTTCTATCTTACTTGAAAACCCTAGATATTATTATTATGTCAATGAATTTCAATACAAAGTGTTTTGGTTATCGTAAGGTAAAAACCCGTCCGTGTTTATGTGCGACGTGGTCTTATGAGATACCTTTGATTTTCAAATTGTTTTATAAAAGTAAGAATTAAGTTGTTTGAGTTTACTCACACCAAATCCATGTCTAACCCGAAGTTTTATTTTTTTCCAAAAACTTTGGGTACTCAAATTTTTATGAGTAGCCAAGTGATCCAGGTTTCCTACGATAGCATTTTGGAAGAGTTGGAGAAGGTGGCTTCACCGATAGCTAGCTAGTATTTATTTCCGCTGTGTACGTATATATATGGATTTTGTACTTGTGATGTAAGGACAAGTAGTTATAATTGTCCTAGTGTAGAGCTTGTACTATTCTGACTCTGATGTATTATGATAGCAGTGACTATGTATAATCCTATGTTATATATTATATGTTGTTCCTTTCCAATATGGGATTCTGTTATTGTTAAATTTTCTTCTTGTCTTTCTTTTTCTTTTACTTATAATGACTCATCTTTCGAAGTAAGAAATGTGATTCGTTACAGTTGGTATCAGAGCTTAGGTTAAGCGAAACACTTAGGCATTTGGGTTGAGTCAATCTTGAGGGAGCATATTTGTAAATTTTTATTCATATACCCTTATAGGTAGATCAGCTTGGTAGGTTTGATTAGTAACTTTCTTTCAAGTCTTATCCCATTCATATTCTAAGAATTTTCTTACCATATCCAAGTAGTAAGAAATGATTAATAGAGGCAGATGAGGTAGGGGAGCAGATAACACTACAACTACAAATGGTTGAACCCCAAATCCTGGAGGAGTTCGGATTACCGAAGAGGCCGCACCAGAGTAGCTGAGAGTGAATTTCGCAACTTTATGTAAGGATTACACTAATCTTGGAGGGAAACCATTTAAGGGGACTGAGTATATCATGGAAGTGCAAGCTTGGTTGCCATCTTGTGAGAAGATTTTTAAAGGTCTTTGTTTATCCGACGAACATAAGAGATTTTTAGCAGCATGGCAACTGCAAGAGGGAGCGGTAGCTTTGTGAGACTCCCTTATTGCAAATATTCCACAAGATGAGTTTTCATGGGCTTGATTTGAAGAAGTTTTTGAGAACCAATTCTTGCCAGCAGCAGGAAGGACGAGGATGTACCGCAACTTAATGGATTTGAAGCAGGTGGATCTATCTGTAGCAGAGTATGAGACGAAGTTCAATGAGTTGTCTTGTTTTGGACCAGAATTGATTAACACTCCATTAAAAAAGAATGAGATGTTTGTTTTGAGTATGAGGGAAGAATACCATGAGAAAATGACAGCTCATGTCAAAGGTACTTTTGTGGATTTAGTTGACATGGCTTTGAGGTACGTGACATTGGAAAAGAAGAAGCCCACTCCAGTAACACCTAATGGAAATAATTCTCACAAGAGGAAGTTCAACTCGAATTGGAAGAATCGGGGAAAGGCAAAGCATGGAGGTGGAGCCCAAGGAAGTCGTTTTAAGGATTTTTTTTTGCCACAAATGTCAGCAGAAGGGCCACATTGCGAAGTTTTGCAAGAATTTTGGAATGCAGCAGCAATAGCAATAACAAAGTGGACCTATCTCCCCTACAGTACAGAAGACTCTTTGTTTTAATTGCCATCAGCCCAGGCATACGGTAAAAGACTGTCCACTCATGAAGAAAATGCAGCAGCCCAAGGTGTATGTTATGATGAGCCATCAACTTCAGCAGACGTGAAAGGGAAAGGCGTCCTTGAAGGTACCTTACTTATTAATGGCATTTATGTTCGAGCATTGTTTGATATTGGTGCCTCTTATAGCTTTATTTCCTTAGAATCGGTAGGAAAATTTCATCTTACTCCTAAGATTGTAGAAAACCCTATGTATGTGTCTAACCCCATAGGTGGTGTGACCCATTTGAATATTATTTGTAAGAATGTGCCAATTTCCTGCCTTTCTCATCACTTCTCTTGCGACCCATATGTCTTGGACTTTAATGGATTTGACATTATTCTTAGTATGGATTGGTTATCAAAATATAAGGCTGTATTAAAACGTAATAATAGAACAATATCCTTAGTGACTGATATAGGAAGGAAAGCTAAGGTATCATGTAAGGAACCCGATATTCATATGTGTAGTTTCTTGTATGCCCTTAAAGTAGCCCAGGAGAGTTTAGGGTTTACTGAAGTTATTACGAAATCTCCTGATGTATTTGAAGAAGTTCAAAGTTTACCCTCGCACCATGAGATTGAGTTCCGTATTGATTTGGTCCCTGGTGGAAGGCCTGTAGTTCAACCTAAGCGGAGGATAGCCCCGAAGGAGAGAGAGGAGTTGGTAGATCAAACCCAAGATTTGCTAAGAAGAGGATTGATTAAACCCAGTCATTCGAGTTGGGGATCAGCTGTAGTGTTTGTAGCTAAGTCTGATGGATCTTTAAGATTGTGCGTGAACTATAGGGAGTTGAATAAGTGGACCATTAGGAACAAGTATCCTTTACCTCGTATTGATGACCTTTTTGATTAACTTCATGGAGCTACGGTATTTTCCCAAATGGATCTAGCTACTGAATTTCATAAATTAAGGGTTACTGAAGATAGTATACCCTTAACTGCTTTTAGAGGCCCTAATTGTTTTTTTGAGTGGTTGGTTATGCCGTTCAGGCTAACCAATGCACCAACATATTTTATAGATCTCATGAATTGTGTTTTCCGAGATGTTCTTAATAAGTTTGTGTTAGTTTTCATTGACGACATCCTTATCTACTCCAAATCTGAGGAGGAGCATAGATATTATTTGGAAGTGGTGTTGGAAATATTGAGGAGACATGTCCTGAATGCAAAATTTTCTAAGTGCCATTTTTGGAAATCAGAAATAAGATTCTTAGGACATATTGTGACGGGAGAAGGTATTTCAGTGGATCCAGTGAAGGTGGAGGCGGTTCAAGAATAGAAGCAACCGCAAACTCCTACCAAGTTCGCAGTTTCTTAGGATTGGCAAGATATTATAGGAGGTTTATTCAAGATTATTCCAAGATTTCATCCCATTTGACTAAGCTGACTAAGAAGGAGGAGAAGTTTGTATAGACTTCGAAGTATGAAGAAGCATTTCTAGATTTGAAGAAGATACTTAACATAGCACCGGTTTTGGCTGTTCCAGATGGTAATAGTGGGTTCACAATTTACACAGATGCTTGTGGAGTGGGACTGGTACTGTGTTGATGCAGCATGGTAGAGTGATTGTGTATGCAAGTAGGCAGTTGAAGCCTCATGAGAAGAACTATGCTACGCATGATTGGAGTTGTTGGCTGTTGTTTTTGCATTGAAAATGTGGAGGCACTACTTGTTAGGTAAGGATCTTTCTTTTCTTCTTTAGTTTCTTTCTAATCTTTAGGATTCTAGAAGTAAGATTTCTTTCTTTAAATTAGGTGAAAAATTCGAGATCTTCACGGATCATAAATCCCTGAAGTATCTATTCACCCAGAAGGATCTGAACCTGAGGCAACAAAGGTGGTTGGAATTCTTAGCGGCTTATGACTTGGATATTCTGTATATGCCTGGGAAGGCTAATGTAGTGGCGGATGCTTTGAGCTGGAATGTTGTTTTGCCTCTCTTAGAGGTTACCCCACACTTCAGGAAAGGATTATGAGGAATTAGAGGGAGGATGAGATACTTGAAGGTTTAATACAAGGTGTTGAGGAGGGTAGATGTTTGGATTTCAAGACGGATAGCCGAGGTGCTTTGAGGATGAACAGACGATTGTGTGTCCCAGATGTGGTTGGGCTGAGACTGGAAGTTTTGTCAGAATGCCACAAGTCTAAGTTAAGTACTCATCCAAGAGTTCACAAGATGTACAAGAATAGGAAAAGAGTATTTTGGTGGCGGGGATGAAGAAGGACATTTCAGTCTTTGTTAGCAGGTGTTCGTGCTGTCAACAAATCAAAGGTGATCATCAGAAGATAGCCGGATTATTACAACCTTCGAAAATACCCAATTGAAAATGGGAAATGATATCAATGGATTTTATCGATGGTTTGCCCAAAACTAGAAAAAGATATGAAGGAGTGTGGATTATTATGGATCGACTAACGAAAAGTGCACATTTTATCCCGATCAAGCTAACTAGATCGGTAGCTTCATTGGCAGAAATTTATATGAGTGAAATAGTTCGTCTACATGGAGTTCCAATAAGCATAGTAAATGATCGAGATCCTATCTTCATGAGCCAATTCTGGGAAGCTCGGCAAATAGCTTTGGGAATGAAGTTAAATCTAAGTACTGCCTACCATACTCAAACCGATGGCCAGACTGAAAGAGTTAATCGCATTTTGGAAGATATGCTGAGAGCCTATATTCTTGATTTCGAAGGATCATGGGAGGATCATTGTAACAACCCGCATATTTTACGATTGTATATTTAAATATTTTATTTGAGTATAGCATCGTTAGTCGGATTTTAGTCCGAAAAAGTCACTATTTGTAAAAGAACAGTCGAATTAGGGAAAAGTCTATATGGATCGTGCGATATGGAAGTATCTATTTGAAAACACTGTCAAGCAGATATTCAGACGTCTGAAATGAGGCATTCAGACGTCTGAAATTGCTCGAGTCAAACCAGAAAGGAAATAGGCTAAAATTGCCATTTTCAGACGTATGAAATATACAATTCAAACGTCTGAATAATGTCCTAGACAACATCTGTTTTTTCAGAGTCAGACGTTTGAATCGTTCATTTCAGACGTCTGAATGAAGTTAGAAAACTCATATTCTTCCAGATTCGAACATTTGGTTTGGAAATTTCAGACGTCTGAATGAAGAATGGAATTGAGATTCAACAATTTGGACTCGAGACCACTTCCATTGAGTCCAAAATAGTGTTTGCAACCTTTTTGAGTATAAACATCGATATGTTTTTGAGTTGGGAAAATTTTGAAGTTTTCAACTAGGGCTTTGGGTTTGGGTTTCAGCCCATCAACCTTCTAATAACCTAACCCTTCATCCAACCCCTCTTCATTCACTCATTTCATTTCCTAACACTCTAGCTCAACTGAAAATGGGGTAAGAGAATGGGAAATAGAAATTCCAAGCCCTAGATTCAATTGCAAACTCAAATTCGTGCTCCAAAATCAAAGAGAAGCTTAGGTAAGCCTTCTTTTCATCTTCTCCATCTCAATCCCTCTACAAATTCTCAGAAATTCCTAATATCTTAACATAGAGAAAACTTCATGTTTGATTATATATTGAAGTTCTTGAGGTATTGTTGAAGAGAGATAAACCTATTGCTTGTTCTAGAGCTTATCATTTGTGTTTGGATTTAAAAGGTGAGTTTTGAACTCACATCTACGTCTATATCTTTGATAGTGTTAGGTAGTAATTCCTAACATCTATTCCTTGTCTATTTGCTTTTGGATTGAATTGGTTTGATGAATATTCAAATTTTTGGTGTTTGAAGTCAAAATCTATGAAAAATCATTATATGGATGTTTGGACATGTTGGTCGGAGTGTATTGGTGAGTCTTTCGGGTTGGGTAGTCGTTTGGCGTAAAACCCTAGCCATCGTCACTCATCCGATGGCTTCCGATATGATTTGGCCATCGTTGGCCTAGGCAAAGTATTGCTTGAGCTCCGGGGTTCAGACGTCTGAAATATACAAGTCAGACGTCTGAATCTGCTTGTCTCAGCCCAATTTGCCTATTTTGTGTGGGATTCCAATTTTAATCAATTCGGTTGATCTGATTTATTGTTATCATTTATATTGACTTTGATGACTTCTTTTTCGGGATTTTTGGGAATATCCATTTTGATGGATTCGGTATCGATTTTTATGGATTTGATTCACGTCTTTGAATGTGGATTTTGATGATTGATTGTTTCTACAATCATTTCTGTGATTTGTCACATTAAAATACAAAGGTTTTTATACTAGTAGTAAATATTCAAACTCTTGTACAAAGATGATTTCAACTCTATTTTTAATACAAAGCTCGTTTATAAAACCGTTTTCTAATCTATTAGTATATACAAACCTTTACCTCATTCGTATGAGAAAATCTAATTAAACGGCTTGGAAAAACAAGTGGTATGAAACACTTGCGTTTACTTCGTTGGTTAATTCTTTGACTTGTTCGATTGAAACTCTTGTGACAATTTTCGAGTGGAAATCTACAGTTTGTTCGTAAATATTTAAGTTAAGCCAGTGTTTATGGGACATGAAGCTAAACTCATCTATTTACTAGCTTAGTGTAATTCACACTTTTTATTGATCTATGATGATCATTTTGTGGTTTAGACTAGCAATGTGCGATGTCTCTTTGTCCACGTAGGGGACTGTACCTCGTTTTAGCTAGCTTCGTCTCATTCCTTTATGGGCTAGCGACCCATGTTCTTTTATGGTTTTTGGTTCATCGGATGTACCGTTATTGTACTACATCGATGTCTCGGCTTTTTGGTTCATCGGGCGTACCGTTATTGTACTACGTCGTTGTCTCAGTTTATCAGGTTCATCGGGCGTACCGTTATTTACTACGTCGTTCTTCCGAATCACTTGAGTATCGGGTTCATCGGGCGTACCGTTATTGTACTACGTTGTTGCACCGGCTCTATGGTTAGCGACCATGGGATAGTGACCCATTTGTGATACACGTGTTGGTGAGTTTTCATGCTCCCATTTGTGATAGGCCTCCCCCCTTTTGTGATTTCTAGATTTCTGGTTGTTATTTCTAGAATTTGTGTTTCACCTCTTTTCGTGATTGGCAATGATATGTTTGT
This sequence comes from Allium fistulosum, assembly GCA_030737815.1. Classification (NCBI taxonomy): domain Eukaryota; kingdom Viridiplantae; phylum Streptophyta; class Magnoliopsida; order Asparagales; family Amaryllidaceae; genus Allium; species Allium fistulosum. The sequence continues at coordinate 1,462,265,619 of CM060902.1, forward strand.
CAATATATTTGTGGTTTGGTGAATAAAATAAAGAATATGAGATTCTTTTTGGTGCTTTGAGATTCTTGAGATATTGTATGATTTTGTTGTTGTTTAAAGTATACTTGTCACTATATGACATTATTGTTATCATATGTTTTTGGTTATATCTCTTCTTATATCTCATTCTATATATGATAATTATAGCTAGACTGATCCGTTTATTATTTTCTTCTTAAATAATACTCAGGTCAGACCGAGATGTTACATGTGCTTCTGCTTGACTTCTTATTAGGGTCCTTCACCTGACTTTTGGCTAACTACTTAGCATAGTAGTTTTTGTTAGTATACATTCGAGATAGAGACTCCTTGTTGTATACTTATTCTTTTGTATAACACTTGTATATATTCTTTTGTGATGTAGTGAATCTTATATGACCACTATTTTGATGTACACTTTCATGTGATATGTTCATATCTTATTCCGCCTTTGTGATATGAATGTCTGTGACTGATTTGTGTTATGTTTATTTCTATATTTGTTTCCGAAGATCATATAGCCACTATGTAGTAGCTTTGAGTTTGTTTCGGTATGTCGGATTTCCTCATGAAAAGAAATGCATGTTATATTATCTGACATCTCGATGCTCGCACAAAGCAATTACATGGATGGTCGCTCCTCAACAGCCTTATTCTTCGTGCTAGTTGACGGCATTACTTCATAGTGTTCTTGGCTAGCGTGAGTATAGAGGTGGGGCATCACAGCTTGGTATCAGAGCCAAACTTCGGAACAATGTAGAATAATCTAGCAAGGGTCATTGTCCTAAGTCTTTCTTAGGAATCGTGCCATAGGATTTAATTCGGATCTTCGTACCGTTCTATCCTATTTCTTTTTATGATGCCTTGTTTTATCAATCAAGTTTGTTTGATATTCATTCTGAGATTAACCTTTTTCCTCTTCTTTCTTTCTTTCTTAAAGAAGAGAAATGGTTTGTAACAACCCGGAGTTTTACAAAAATTATTTATCGTCAAATGACGATTAAACCGGTTGTTAATTGCTATTGCAAATTTGAATCGATTGAAATTCTTTTCAGATTTGTATAATTCTTTAATAAAAGTTGGGTTAAAATTCGTTAATAAATTGTTGAACATTGGTGGGTTTTAAAGAAAGAAAATTTTTACCTTGGCCCATGTTGAATTTAGTTGCTGTGACATTATCTCAAACCGTTCCTCCTTTTATTTTCACTCGTTCAATCCCTAAAAATGGCGGCTCCATTCTTCTCCGTTCGCTCGTCTTCTCCAAATTAGGGCATGCTCATCTCGTCTTGAATTGGGGCTTCGTGATATGTTCATCGCAGGCGATCGTTTTTAGCCGCTCCTCGATTGATCGAGTCATCTTCACTTCGAATGCTAAGGTGAGTGGATAACCGCTCACATCTAATTCCAGCTCAAGTTTATTCGTGTTCGAATTGATGATTTTCAGTCGTATTTGTTTTTCTGAGCTTTGTTGTTAGCTGTTCGATTTTCGTTTGGAGGTTGATGATTTTCTCTGTTGTGTTCGATTCGAATTTACTAGTTATTGGGTTCGACTGAGAGGAGCTTGTCTTCGGCTCGGCCACTCAATTTTGTTTCAAGAGTGATGTTGTTCATATGTTGATTTTGGATTTCGTGGTTGAGCTTGCTGCTGTTGATTTCTTTTTTGAGTTCGCCCATTTGAAATGATCTCTGGAATTCATTCGAATTAGTATCTTTTGTGGTTATTAACTTTAGAGTTGTTATTTCGTGGATTTTGGGGACTTCGGCATGTCTACATCCATATATGCATTCATCTTTGCACTGACCAGTTTTATAGTTGCATATATGTTGTATCAATTGTGATTTGGTCTATTTGTTTGCCCAGTTTCTTCATGTCATTTTTATGGGTGCACTGAGTGGTGATAGTAGATGATTACCAGTATCCTATTTGGTGCCTGCTGCATTTACTTGCATACCTGTCCATCATGTAGTTCACTGTTTTGGGTTTCAAACATGGCCATTTCATTATTGTGACTTCTGCACACGTGATCCATTCTTGCATATAGATGCCAGTTGAAAATGTTAGGTTCATCGTGGAGTATTTAATTCGAGGTAGTCTGGTTGTACTTGAGTTATTCGAAGTGATATATTCTTTATGATCAGGCATCATCTAATTGCATGTATATATGAAATCTAATTCCTGTATACTCGATTGGTGTATGTCTACATGGTATATATAGATCCTGTTGGGTTCACACTGGCTCCTATGTTCATTATGATTGGCTATCACTGGCTTCATCATGTCTGCACTTTGTTATGCCCTATATACATACCAGTGTGCCTTTGTATATGACTGGTATACTTGTCTTTTTCTCTTAAGTCTGTTTCACTGGTGCACTATAGCTTATTCTAGATTGTTGCACCTGCATTGAGCATTGGTACGGCTGCAACTTTGTACATCATTCTGGTTTGAAGACTTTTGTTAGTCCATGTCTGGGCATTGGGACTTTTTGGGTTGAAGTTCATTTGCTGGTCCTATTTCAATTAATATAGATATGTATGTGTATATATATTTATATGCATACATGTTCAATTTTATTTGCTCGGCATCGAGTTACATTTTGCGACAATAGGGACTTTGACTTGTTCAGTTCTTTTCTTGAGTGACTTCACTATGACAGACAGTGTTCGATTCTTCTTTTTAACACTGTAACACTGATGTGGTTGTTTAAATAATTTGAAACTGCACTTGATTTTCATGTGCAATGAATGGCTCTTTTTGAAACTGAACTTGGATTCCTTTATGACTTCTGACTTGTTTTAGTTATGGCTCGATTTCTTGTACCTTGGGTATTTGGTCTCTTTGACCATTTGCTTGTAGTTTTCATATATGTACAATTGTTCAGTTTGGATTTCTGTTAATTTGAGCTAGTTCAGGTTGGCACTGAATTCATTTGTCTTGTGATCTATTTTGTTGGTTTTTGATTATTTCATGTTGATTGATGAAATCACACTTGAGTTGAACCCGATTTCGGGGTTTGACCTTGTGATTATTTGTGTCTTTCACTGAGCTTTTGTGTATCTCATGCGATAGTGGCGAGGCAGTACACGCGTGCGTGTACTGCAGCCCTATTGGATTGGACAGTTTTAAATTGATGTTTCGATTTGTTGAATTGTTTCGTTGGTGAATTTCAATGTTTTGGAGTTGTATTCTGATTTGGATTGTTGATTTGTCGTTTAACACTGTTTAGTGTTATATATGGCGTTATCCAATTCTCGTATCGAGAGTTGGATATACGAGATTTCTGTGACTGTTGTCTATTTGACTATCTGATTATTATTGCTACTATGCACTAATAACTGAGTTTGAATTAGACTGACCCGTGTATTATTTTCTTTTGAATGTAATACTCGGGTCAGACTCGAGTTATTTCAGGTTGTAGATTTCTTTCTTTGAGTTGCTGTTCGGGATTTGAAGACTTTTCACATCTTCTGAAGTTGTCATTGTCCTTTTGTAGTAGTCGTGTCATTGTATAGAACGATATGTATTCATGTATATTAGTTGATAATGTACTTGTATATATAACTTCTAGAGTCGACAGTTGTAGTTGTATCATATGTATCGTGTCAACTATATTGTAACTGACATCGGTTATATATATATGAGATTTTTGTTAATCTGTGTTCCGCATTTATATTATCTGTGTTATTGTTATATTTAATGTCCTAAACTATTATGAACTATCGTGGTTTGTTTTATACTGATAATTGGGTGTGTCGATGGGAGTAAATAAATAATAGATGAAAAATAAAAAGTATATACCACTCCTATCGAGATAACCAATATTAGTGTAAGGCCAACTACGGATGGTCGCTCCTACCCAGCCTTATTCTTCGTAATAATAGACAGTATTTCTTTTAATACTCTTTGTTATTATGAGCATAGAGGTGGGGCGTCACAGTTGGTATCAGAGCTTGGGGTTTATGGACATAATATAAAACATAACTTGGATGGAACATATGTTACAACTATTGGTCGACGTTTTATCTGTGATTTGAGTCAAAACTAAAGTTTTGAAATTTTGATGAAATTTTTAAATATCGTTATTTAAAAATAAAAGTGGAATTGTGTTTTGTTGTTTGGATGAAATTGTGTTCTGATGATTCGATTGATTTGTGTTCTATTTATCAGAGTGCGCAGCGGAAACAGTGAAACTGTCTTCGCTGAGTACAACTGATAATCTTTTTGATTTAAGAATCAAAATACGAAATTTATATGAATTCCAATTGTTGTTTACATAGCTGTAATTATTTGTTTCTTTGAGAATTTCGAATCCAAATTGAGGATTCGAAGAAATTGCAGATATGTGATTTTTGTTGAGATTTTTGGCTGGTTTCTTTGGTACTAATCATTTATTGATTAGATTTTTGCTGTTTTGAATTATCTTCATTGAAGATATATTCGAATGATTTCTTTGTTTATTTTGTAGTACGTGCAAAAAAAAAATTTGAATTGCACGTTATTGCATTTATTTTACGTTGAACCGATGCTTGGTTATGAAACGTATTTTGTTGCCGTTATTTTTATAACGAGATTTTTACACCAATGCTAAATTTTTGAAGCAAGGTGTTTTGTTGGCATTTTGATGAATGAAAATTCACTGATATTACATTTTGATGTAAATTATTTTGATGAGGTTTTGACGTTTTAAAATTACTGTCGCTTTGACTTCAGTAACTGACAAATTTTAAAAGTGGATTTTCTAGCGGTTATTCTGCAATGCTGTTTTGTGACCGTTTTTACGGTATTTTGAGAAGTACAATTTCCTTATCGGAATTGTTATTGATTTGCTGTTTTAATCACGTGATTGGAAAATCATTTTAAAATGAAAATTGTTTTATAAAATTTTAGCAGTTGCATTTTCAAAAGAATGAGAAAGCGACTTAAACGATTCAGCAAAATCGAGGATTATGAACCCTTTCTTTTACTGATTCGCTTAACTCCGGACTTGTCCAGTTGAGAATGTGAATTGTTATTTTTACAAAATAAATAAAATTGTTTTCAGAAATTTTAACAGTTTGCGCTTTCAAAAGAATGAGGAAGCGATTTAAACGTTTCAGCAAAATCGAGGACTATGACCCCTTTCTTTTACTGATTTGCTTAATTCCGGACTTGTCCGTTTGAGAATGTAAAGTGTATTTTTACAAAATACACAATTTTGCACTTTCAAGGAAACGATGAAGTGATTTAAACGATTTAGCAAAAGTGCGGAGTATGGAACCACACTTTTACTATTTCGGTTAATTCCGGACTCGTTAATTGAATATCTGTTGTTTTGATGAATTTGATGATTTCACACTTTCAAGGAAACGATGAAGAGAATCAAACGATTTAGTAAAACACGTGGTATGGGACATGTGCGTTTGCTATTTCGGTTAATTCCGCACTCGTTAATTGAAACATTTTGATGCTTTCGTGTGCTTTCGAGCCACTCTGCGGACCTTCGGGTCATTTGTTCGGCTTTCGGGCCACTCTGCGGACCTTCGGGTCAAATACCAGTACTAGACCTTCGGGTCACTCTGCGGACCTTCGGGTCAATCTGATGGGGGCCAAAAATTATGTTGAGTACTTGGTAGGCTTCGGCCACTCTGAGATGCACGTGCGGCGAATTAAAAACTCGCCATCTGATGGGATCGATCCAAGCTTTTATGTTGATTTTCTAGTCTTCTTAATTGATTTCTAGATATTTGTTGTTTCTAATTATCGCTTGTGATAATTGGATATTTGTTGATATGAGTTCTGATTATCGTTTTTGATAATCAGATATTTGTTGTTTCTAATTATCGCTTGTGATAATTAGATATTTGTTGATATGAGTTCTGATTATCGTTTTTGATAATCAGATATTTGTTGTTTCTAATTATCGCTTTTGATAATTAAAAATTTGCTGATTTGAGTTTTAATTATCGCTTTTGATAATTAAATAATTGTTGATTTTAGATTTAATTATCGCTTTAGATAATTAAATATTTGTTGATATGAGATTTAATTATCGCTTTTGATAATTAAATAATTGCTGATTTGAGATTTAATTATCGCTTTAGATAATTAAATATTTGTTGATATGAGATTTAATTATCACTTTTGATAATTAAATAATTGCTGATTTGAGATTTAATTATCGCTTTAGAAAATTAAATATTTGTTGATTTTAGATTTAATTATCGCTTGAGATAATTAAATATTTGTTGATTTGAGATTTAATTATCGCTTCAGATAATTAAATATTTGTTGATTTGAGATTTAATTATCGCCTGAGATAATTAAATATTTGTTGATTTTAGATCTAATTATCGCTTCAGATAATTAAATATTTGTTGATTTGGGATTTAATTATCGCCTGAGATAATTAAATATTTGTTGATTTTAGATTTAATTATCGCTTGAGATAATTAAATATTTGTTGATTTGAGATTTAATTATCGCTTGAGATAACTAAATATTTGTTGATTTTAAATTTGATTATCGCGTGAGATAATTAAATAATTATTGAATTTGGAATTTGATTATCGCTTGTGATAATCAAATAATTGTTGATTTGAAATTTTATTATCATTTTTGATAATCTAATATTTGTTGATTTGAGAAATTAGATTATCACTTTTGATAATCAAATATTTGCTGAATTGAAATTTGATTATCGTTTTTGATAATCGAATAATTGCTAAATTGAAATTTGATTATCGTTTTTGATAATCGAATATTTGCTGATTTGAGATTTCTGATTACCATTTTTGATAATTAGATATTTGATGTTTCTGATTATAGTTTTTGATAATTAGATATTTGTTGACTTGTTTTCTGACTATCGTATTGGATAATTGGATGTATGCTGATTTTATTGGGTTGTTGTTTTCTATCTATCTCTATCTCTGTTGAAATTTAGAATTGGTCGATTATGAAGTTTGTGTTTTCTAGTTATTTGTTGAATAACTAGATATTTGCGATTTTGCGATTTGTGATTTGTGTTTTCTAATTATCTTTGTTGATAACTAGATTATGCTGTTTTCAAGTTATCGTATCGATAATTAGATATTGCTGTTTTGTGAATTTCTATACTCCTTTTGTTTGAAATTAAAAGATTTCTTTGTTGTTTGTGTTCTTGACCTTATTTTTCTAGCTTAACCAGTTTATGTTAGAAAAATAATTGTTATTGACAGCTTTAATTATTTTAATTGCGGGGACGCAATTTTTATAAGGAGGGGAGTCTGTAACAACCTGGAGTTTTACAAAAATTATTTATCGTCAAATGACGATTAAACCGGTTGTTAATTACTATTGCAAATTTGAATCGATTGAAATTCTTTTCAAATTTGTATAATTCTTTAATAAAAGTTGGGTTAAAATTCGTTAATAAATTGTTGAACGTTGGTGGGTTTTAAAGAAAAAAAATTTTTACCTTGGCCCATGTTGAATTTAGTTGCTGTGACATTATCTCAAACCGTTCCTCCTTTTATTTTCACTCGTTCAATCCCTAAAACCCTAAACGTTCGAAAAGATTAAAAATGGCGGCTCCATTCTTCTCAGTTCGCTCGTCTTCTCCAAATTAGGGCATGCTCATCTTGTCTTGAATTGGGGCTTCGTGATATGTTCATCGCAGGCGATCGTTTTTAGCCGCTCCTCGATTGATCGAGTCATCTTCACTTCGAATGCTAAGGTGAGTGGATAACCGCTCACATCTAATTCCAGCTCAAGTTTATTCGTGTTCGAATTGATGATTTTCAGTCGTATTTGTTTTTCTGAGCTTTGTTGTTAGCTGTTCGATTTTCGTTTGGAGGTTGATGATTTTCTCTGTTGTGTTCGATTCGAATTTACTAGTTATTGGGTTCGACTGAGAGGAGCTTGTCTTCGGCTCGGCCACTCAATTTTGTTTCAAGAGTGATGTTGTTCATATGTTGATTTTGGCTTTCGTGGTTGAGCTTGCTGCTGTTGATTTCTTTTGTGAGTTCGCCCATTTGAAATGATCTCTGGAATTCATTCGAATTAGTATCTTTTGTGGTTATTAACTTTAGAGTTGTTGTTTCGTGGATTTTGGGGACTTCGGCATGTCTACATCCATATATGCATTCATCTTTGCACTGACCAGTTTTATAGTTGCATATATGTTGTATCAATTGTGATTTGGTCTATTTGTTTGCCCAGTTTCTTCATGTCATTTTTATGGGTGCACTGAGTGGTGATAGTAGATGATTACCAGTATCCTATTTGGTGCCTGCTGCATTTACTTGCATACCTGTCCATCATGTAGTTCACTGTTTTGGGTTTCAAACATGGCCATTTCATTATTGTGACTTCTGCACACGTGATCCATTCTTGCATATAGATGCCAGTTGAAAATGTTAGGTTCATCGTGGAGTATTTAATTCGAGGTAGTCTGGTTGTACTTGAGTTATTCGAAGTGATATATTCTTTATGATCAGGCATCATCTAATTGCATGTATATATGAAATCTAATTCCTGTATACTCAATTGGTGTATGTCTACATGGTATATATAGATCCTGTTGGGTTCACACTGGCTCCTATGTTCATTATGATTGGCTATCACTGGCTTCATCATGTCTGCACTTTGTTATGCCCTATATACATACCAGTGTGCCTTTGTATATGACTGGTATACTTGTCTTTTTCTCTTAAGTCTGTTTCACTGGTGCACTATAGCTTATTCTAGATTGTTGCACCTGCATTGAGCATTGTTACGGCTGCAACTTTGTACATCATTCTGGTTTGAAGACTTTTGTTAGTCCATGTCTGGACATTGGGACTTTTTGGGTTGAAGTTCATTTGCTGGTCCTATTTCAATTAATATAGATATGTATGTGTATATATATTTATATGCATACATGTTCAATTTTATTTGCTCGGCATCGAGTTACATTTTGCGACAATAGGGACTTTGACTTGTTCAGTTCTTTTCTTGAGTGACTTCACTATGACAGACAGTGTTCGATTCTTCTTTTTAACACTGTAACACTGATGTGGTTGTTTAAATAATTTGAAACTGCACTTGATTTTCATGTGCAATGAATGGCTCTTTTTGAAACTGAACTTGGATTCCTTTATGACTTCTGACTTGTTTTAGTTATGGCTCGATTTCTTGTACCTTGGGTATTTGGTCTCTTTGACCATTTGCTTGTAGTTTTCATATATGTACAATTGTTCAGTTTGGATTTCTGTTAATTTGAGCTAGTTCAGGTTGGCACTGAATTCATTTGTCTTGTGATCTTGTTGGTTTTTGATTATTTCATGTTGATTGATGAAATCACACTTGAGTTGAACCCGATTTCGGGGTTTGACCTTGTGATTATTTGTGTCTTTCACTGAGCTTTTGTGTATCTCATGCGATAGTGGCGAGGCAGTACACGCGTGCGTGTACTGCAGCCCTATCAGATTGGACAGTTTTAAATTGATGTTTCGATTTGTTGAATTGTTTCGTTGGTGAATTTCAATGTTTTGGAGTTGTATTCTGATTTGGATTGTTGATTTGTCGTTTAACACTGTTTAGTGTTATATATGTCGTTATCCAATTCTCGTATCGAGAGTTGGATATACGAGATTTCTGTGACTGTTGTCTATTTGACTATCTGATTATTATTGCTACTATGCACTAATAACTGAGTTTGAATTAGACTGACCCGTGTATTATTTTCTTTTGAATGTAATACTCGGGTCAGACCCGAGTTATTTCAGGTTGTAGATTTCTTTCTTTGAGTTGCTGTTCGGGATTTGAAGACTTTTCACATCTTCTGAAGTTGTCATTGTCCTTTTGTAGTAGTCGTGTCATTGTATAGAACGATATGTATTCATGTATATTAGTTGATAATGTACTTGTATATATAACTTCTAGAGTCGACAGTTGTAGTTGTATCATATGTATCGTGTCAACTATATTGTAACTGACATCGGTTATATATATATGAGATTTTTGTTAATCTGTGTTCCGCATTTATATTATCTGTGTTATTGTTATATTTAATGTCCTAAACTATTATGAACTATCGTGGTTTGTTTTATACTGATAATTGGGTGTGTTGATGGGAGTAAATAAATAATAGATGAAAAATAAAAAGTATATACCACTCCTATCGAGATAACCAATATTAGTGTAAGGCCAACTACGGATGGTCGCTCCTACCCAGCCTTATTCTTCGTAATAATAGACAGTATTTCTTTTAATACTCTTTGTTATTATGAGCATAGAGGTGGGGCGTCACATGGTTAGACCAGGCCGTCCCAGCGCCGGTCAATCTAGTGCTACTCCTCAGGATGGAGTATTTATGTCTGCTCAGCAACTTCTAGATCTTGTGAGAAATGCTCAAGCTGTCGGACCCGTTCCAGAGCCCACCCATCCTAAATCCGGGTTTGCACGCTTGTGCAGAGATTATACCGCTTTGGTGGGAGGCCATTCAAGGGCTCCGAAAGCGTTATAGAAATCCATGCTTGGCTTAGATCATGCGATCGCATCTTTTCCCGCATGGATCTTATTGATTCACTTCGAGTCCAAGTGGCGTCTTGCATGCTCCAAGAAAGAGCATTAGATTGGTATGAGCTTTTGATTTCTAAAATTATCGAAGCGGATCTTACTTGGGAGCAATTCCGGGAAAGGTTCGAATTGAAGTTTGTGCCGGAGGCTGAAAAAGTAACTTTAGCCCGACACTTTATTGACCTTGTTCAAGGTGAATCCTCTATGACGGATTACATCGCATCTTTTGAATCTCTCTCTAAATATAGGGTCGAATATATTAATACCCTGTTGAAGATAAATCAGAGATTTGTTTATGGGTTGAATAAGAACCTTAAAAATCCTTTGCTTCTGAAACTAGAAGTTTCTTTTGATCAGCTTATTGATATCGCTCTTCGACTTGAAGAGACCGATAATGAAAGTAATGTTGAAGTTGTGGGTGCCAAACAGAACTTCAACAATAGCATGAAGAGGCCTATAAAGTTCAAAGGCCCCAATCCCAACAAGAAAGGGTAACAGGAAACTTCGGTAGCAAAGACTCCTACCACTAGTCATGGAAAGGTAAAAATTTTAAGAGACATGTTTATCATATAGAAAATGATTTTGTGATTGTATTTCCCATTGAGTGCTTTAAGAATTCTGGTCGGTGCGCTTGATCAACGTTATCGATAGGAATCTCCTAAACGCTATGATGAGACAGTCAAACACAGTAAATTCTTGTAATAAGTGAATTTTTCTAAAAAGATGATTACACAAAGTTAATTATAATTTTGAATGTCTTAGCTTTTCGGGAAAGAGGATAAGAACTCTTTTCCGATGTTTTTATTCTTGCGATTCCCGAAGAGAACCAAGACTTTATTGTTTATACCAATACTAGTCGTATTGGTTTGGTGTTGTTCTATTGCAAAAGGGAATGTGTTATCACATATGCTTCTAGGCGATTAAAGCTTGTCGAGACTAGATATGTCACTCATGATCTAGAGCTCGCGGCTATTGTTTTCGCTCTTAGAATTTGGTGTCATTATCTTTTAGGAGAGAAATTGTTCTCTACCCTGATCATAAGTTTTTGAAGTATTTATTTTCTCGAAAGGAACTTAATTTGCGTCACCAACGTTGGCTCGAGTTCCTTGCATCTTATGGCCTTGATATTCTTTGTACTCCGGAAAAGGGTAATCGAGTTGTCGATGCCCTTAGTTGTAAGCAACAAGCAGTTATTTCTTTGATGATATCCGAATGGAATGATCTCGAGACTTTATCCACTTGTGAGATTCGAGATCGTGAATCCAATTCATGTTCATCTCTTGTTTTGTGTAGCCTTGAGGCTCGTCCTTCTCTTTTTGACTATACCTCTTTTGGCTAAACTCTATGTCCTGTTATATTGCATGAAGTTCCTATTTCTATTGTTAGCAATCGTGATCCATTATTTTACTAGTGGATTTTGGTAAGGTCTTCAAAAATCTTTAGGAACAAAGCTTAATTTTTTTTGCACCGCTTATTGCCCTCAATCCGATGGACAAACAGAGCGTGTGAGTCAAATTCTTGAAGATCTTCTTCGTGCTTGTGTTCTTGATTTTGGTGGAAGTTGGGAAGATCATATTTCTCTTGTTGAGTTTTCTTCCTATAATAGCTTCCAATCTACTATTGGTATGGCACCTTTCGAGGCACTCTAGGGAGGCCATGCCGATTTTCTTTGTGTTGGCTTGAAGTCGGTGAGAAGCCGGGTTTAGGTCCGGATTTTATTGGTGTTCATTCGTGTTTCACCTTTGATGGGTGTTGTGCGTCTCAATCGATCGGGAAAGTTAGCACCTCGATATGTTGGTCTATTTCCCATCACCGAACGCATTGTTTCCATGGCTTATCACCTCTTTTATTACCGGCTCAATTTTTGCTATTCACGACGTTTTCCATGTTTCTCAACTACGGAAATGCCTTAGGGATTCCGATTCTATTCTTGAGCCCGGTATTATTGAAGAAATTGAAGTTTCACCAAAATTTAACTTATGAGCAACATTCTATTCGTATCATTGCTTCGGAGGTTGAACGCCTTCGAAATAAAGATGTTCTTCTTATGAAAGTTCAATGGTCCTCAAATCCTAAGAATTGCTCTTGGGAATCTAGAGAGTTCATCGAGCGAACACATCCGGACTTACTCTCTCGTGCTCTTTAAGGTGAACTTCTTATTTCTAATTTATTCTCTTTGTGTGGATATGCTTTTATGGTTGTTACTCTTCATTTTCTTCTTAATTATTGCGAGGACGCAATTTCTCTAAGGAGGGGAGACTGTAACAACCTGCATATTTTACGATTGTATATTTAAATATTTTATTTAAGTATAGCATCGTTAGTCGGATTTTAGTCCAAAAAAGTCACTATTCGTAAAAGAACAGTCGAATTAGGGAAAAGTCTATATGGATCGTGCGATATGGAAGTATCTATTTGAAAACACTGTCAAACAGATATTCAGACGTCTGAAATGAGGCATTCAGACGTCTGAAATTGCTCGAGTCAAACCAGAAAGGAAATAGGTTAAAATTGCCATTTTCAGACGTCTGAAATATACAATTCAGACGTCTGAATAATGTCCTAGACAACATCTGTTTTTTCAGATTCAGACGTTTGAATCGTTCATTTCAGACGTCTGAATGAAGTTAGAAAACTCATATTCTTCCAGATTCAAACGTCTGGTTTGGAAATTTCAGACGCCTGAATGAAGAATGGAATTGAGATTCAACAATTTGGACTCGAGACCACTTCCATTGAGTCCAAAATAGTGTTTGCGACCTTTTTGAGTATAAACATCAATATGTTTTGAGTTGGGAAAATTTTGAAGTTTTCAACTAGGGCTTTGGGTTTGGGTTTCAGCCCATCAACCTTCTAATAACCTAACCCTTCATCCAACTCCTCTTCATTCACTCATTTCATTTCCTAACACTCTAGCTCAACTGAAAATGGGGGAAGAGAATGGGAAATAGAAATTCCAAGCCCTAGATTCAATTGCAAACTCAAATTCTTGCTCCAAAATCAAAGAGAAGCTTAGGTAAGCCTTCTTTTCATCTTCTCCATCTCAATCCCTCTTCCAATTCTCAGAAATTCCTAATATCTTAACTTAGAGAAAACTTCATATTTGATTATATATTGAAGTTCTTGAGGTATTGTTGAAGAGAGATAAACCTATTGCTTATTCTAGAGCTTATCATTTGTGTTTGGATTTAAAAGGTGAGTTTTGAACTCACATCTACGTCTATATCTTTGATAGTGTTAGGTTGCAATTCCTAACATCTATTCCTTGTCTATTTGCTTTTGGATTGAATTGGTTTGATGAATATTCAAATTTTTGGTGTTTGAAGTCAAAATCTATGAAAAATCATTATATGGATGTTTGGACATGTTGGTCGGAGTGTATTGGTGAGTCTTTAGGGTTGGGTAGTCGTTTGGTGTAAACCCCTAGCCATCATCACTCATCTGATCGCTTCGGATATGATTTGGCCATCATTGGCCTAGGCAAAGTATTGCCTGAGCCCCAGGTTCAGACATCTGAAATATACAAGTCAGACGTCTGAATCTGCTTGTCTCAGCCCAATTTGCCTATTTTGTGTGGGATTCTAATTTTAATCAATCCGGGGAGATCTGATTTATGTTATCATTTATATTGACTTTGATGACTTCTTTTTCGGGATTTTTGGGAATATCCATTTCGATGGATTCGGTATCGATTTTTATGGATTTGATTCACGTCTTCGAATGTGGATTTTGATGATTGATTGTTTCTACAATCATTTCTGTGATTTGTCACATTAAAATACAAAGGTTTTTATACTAGTAGTAAATATTCAAACTCTTGTACAAAGAAGATTTCAACTCTATTTTTAATACAAAGCTCGTTTATAAAACCGTTTTCTAATCTATTAGTATATACAAGCCTTTACCTTATTCGTATGAGAAAATCTAATTAAACGGCTTGGCAAACCAAGTGGTATGAAACGCTTGCGTTTACTTCGTCGGTTAATTCTTTGACTTGTTCGATTGAAACTCTTGTGACAATTTTCGAGTGGAAATCTACAGTTTGTTCGTAAATATTTAAGTTAAGCCAGTGGTTATGGGACATGAAGCTAAACTCATCTATTTACTAGCTTAGTGTAATTCACACTTTTTATTGATCTATGATGATCATTTTGTGGTTTCGACTAGCAATGTGCGATGTCCTTTTGTCCACGTAGGCGACTGTACCTCATTTTATTAAGCTTCGTCCCATTCCTTTATGGGCTAGCGACCCATTTTCTTTTATGGTTTTTGGTTCATCGGATGTACCGTTATTGTACTACATCGATGTCTCGGTTTTTTGGTTCATCGGGCGTACCGTTATTGTACTACGTCGTTATCTCGGTTTATCAGGTTCATCAAGCGTACCGTTATTGTCCTACGTCGTTGTTCCGAATCACTTGAGTATCAGGTTCATCGGGCGTACCGTTATTGTACTACGTTGTTGCATCGACTCTATGGTTAGCGACCATGGGATAGTGACCCATTTGTGATACACGTGTTGGTGAGTTTTCATGCTCCCGTTTGTGATAGGCCTACCCCCTTTTGTGATTTCTGGATTTCTGGTTGTTATTTCTAGAATTTGTGTTTCACCTCTTTTCGTGATTGGCAATGATATGTTTGTCAATATATTTGTGGTTTGGTGAATAAAATAAAGAATATGAGATTCTTTATGGTGCTTTGAGATTCTTGTGATGTTGTATGATTTTGTTGTTGTTTAAAGTATACTTGTCACTATATGACATTATTGTTATCATATGTTTTTGGTTATATCTCTTCTTATATCTCATTCTATATATGATAATTATAGCTAGACTGATCCGTTTATTATTTTCTTCTTAAATAATACTCGGGTCAGACCGAGATGTTACAGGTGCTTCTGCTTGACTTCTTATCAGGGTCCTTCACCTGACTTTTGGCTAACTACTTAGCATAGTAGTTTTTGTTAGTATACATTCGAGATAGAGACTCCTTGTTGTATACTTATTCTTTTGTCTAGCACTTGTATATATTCTTTTGTGATGTAGTGGATCTTATATGACCACTATTTTGATGTACACTTTCATGTGATATGTTCATATCTTATTCCGCCTTTGTGATATGAATGTCTGTGACTGATTTGTGTTATGTTTATTTCTATATTTGTTTCCGAAGATCATATAGCCACTGTGTAATAGCTTTGAGTTTGTTTCGGTATGTCAGATTTCCTCTTGAAAAGAAATGCATGTTATACTATCTGACATCTTGATGCTCGCATAAAGCAATTACATGGATGGTCGCTCCTCAACAGCCTTATTCTTCGTGCTAGTTGACGGCATTACTTCATAGTGTTCTTGGCTAGCGTGAGTATAGAGGTGGGGCGTCACAATCATATTCACTTGGTTGAGTTCTCCTATAATAATAGCTATCAAGCTAGCATGGGAATGGCGCCTTATGAAGCTTTGTACGGGAGACTGTGCAAATCACCTATGTGTTGGGTAGAATCTGGATATTATTTAGTGCTTGGTCTAGATATGATTCGAGAGGCGATGGAGAAAGTTGAAATGGTTGAAAGAAGGACGAGGAAGCTCAGGATCGCCAAAAGATTTATGCTAACAAGAGAAGGAAGGATTTGGAGTTCAAAGTCAGCGATGTTGTGTATGTGAAGATAACTCCCATCAAAGGAGTCATTCCATTTGGAAAAGCGGGGAAGTTGGCACCTAGATACATTGGCCCATTCAAGATTATAGAAAGGATTGGGTCACTCGCTTACAGATTTGAGTTACCCAAAAGGTTGTCAGGAGTCTACAATGTGTTCCAAGTCTCCCATTTGAGGAAGAGCGTGCATGATCAATCTATAGTGGTAGAAACATCAGTTCAATATGACTTGGAAATAGAACCGAACCTAACGGTAGTTAGACATCCAGTTAGAATTATGGATCATGATGAGAAGAAATTGCGCAACAAGATGGTGAGACTGGTTAAGGTTCAGTGGAGCGAGGATTCCCGAGACTACACTTGGGAAACCGTGGATCATGTAAAGGAAGCTTATCCTGGATGGATGCTAGAATAGTTATTGTGTTTTTATGTCATGTATGTATTATTGTCATGGGTGCTTGTATACCTTTTAAACGAAATTTATGGCATGAATATATGATTCCTTTGGGTTAACTCTTGTCAGTAATTTCGGCGATGAAATTCTTTTAAGGGGGTAGAATGTAACAACCCTGAATTTGGTCGTTTTAACTAGGCACATATATATATATATATATATAATCAATAAATAGATTTTTATTAATAAATAAACTCATGTTAATTAATTGTTCATGAGGGAAAAATCATTTTCAGAATTTGTTTTCCAAATTAAATAGTCGGTAGAAAAAAAAGAAAATGTGATCGAAGAACGTTTTTCGAAATTTCGACCTTTCGACACCGAAAAGTTGTTGGGAATATTATTCATTTTTGTGCACCTTATGTATAGACATATAGTAGATAATTAACTAAATAATAATACACTTAGGAATAGATTATCTTATGTTAATTATTGTAACAACCTGGTATTTTGAACCATTCAAATCCACAATCATCCACACATGTCGAACTTGAATTGCTCAAAACAACAGATTGTTAATTTATATTTGGCAAAACTTAGCATATACAGTAAATAAATTAATCACAGACACAAAGTATTACAACAATAAGCAGCGGAATAGATAAATAGTAGTTCATGAAGCCACTACATAAAATCAGAGTCTGAAACAAAATACAACAGAAATCAAATACATAGAAGTCACAATACCAAAGCTAGTGACAAGTCTGAATATAAACAACTGGAAATAATAGAAATAACTGAGAAGTTTAACAGATAAAGATAGATCTTCAAGTAAAGCTCCAAGCTCCAATGATGAGTCTCAAAATGCTATGGCACTTAGTCTGATCTGAGCATAAAGCAAAACACAAAACACTTGAGTCAGGATTAACATTCTTATGCAAGTAAATCAACTCTAGTGAAATGTCCAAATGAAATGCAATACAACTTAAAGGATGTTGGAATTCCATCCATTGAGGATCCGTTAAACTATCTACATACATAGTACAATATGCTAAATATATAATGTCTATAGTAAAGTAAACTATTAAAATAGCGTTAAGGCGTTACCCATATCCCCCTTAACACATTTTTTATATATTCCCGTAGGCTATACAGTTACTGTAAGCTCCACCAAACCGGTGGTATACTCAGGGAGCACTCCATAGGTACGGTACAAACCAAACTCACATAGGGCGCGATTAGGAATGTGACAAGGCACGCGAGTCAATGCCCAGGGTAGGATACTACCGTTTTGAGGAACCGGACTAGTGGAAACGCATAGTAGCTACTACCGCCCACTTCGAGACACACTCCCATAATCAAAGGTGCACCTAATCAAATCACAAAGTAATAGAATGGTATCGAACAAGCATGCTCGACCGGAGGTGCCACCTCACTTGGCCCGGCGTGGCTCCTATTTTAATCACATCAAGCTGACTTGCGGGAGTCAGGGCTGCGTTCATACCTCATATAGACGTCGCCAAACCATCCTACTTCGTTCTGGAATCTCCACCTCGTACACACTTGTTAAAGTGGTTTTTGGTGTTAGCAGAGAGTATGACAATATCCGATCCCGGTCTCTTTAACAACCAATCGCTTATTTCACACCGTGGTCATTTATAAAATCAAATAGTTCATACTTCATATCAAATTATCATATTCATTTTCAAAAGCATATCACTTTCGAAATCATATTCACTTTCAAAATCATATCACTTTAAATCATATTCATTTCCAAAAACCATAATAGTATCAACCTAAACAATTAATATTGAAAGTATTCGCATTTAAACCCATTAAATCTAAATCATAATAGTTCTAACTTAAACAGTTAATATTGAAAGTAGTTTATATATTATAATAGTTATTAAAAATAGCTTATATTTAAAATAGGTTATATTTAAAATAGTTTATATATTAAAAATAGTTTATATATTAATATATATATATATTTAAAATTGTTTATAACTTAAAATAATATATATTAAAATAATTTATATATTTAAAAGAGTTTATATCTAAAATAGTTTCAAATTAGAATTGTTTCTTCCAATTTCACAAATTAACATTAGTTCCAAAATTCAATTTAAATCAATCTCAGTTAACGATTTCAATTAAAGGGTTAAAGGTTCAATTCCAATTCTAAAACCACTTTTTTATATCGATTACAAATCCATGTTTAAACTACAATTTAAACCACTTCCAATTCAATAGATTTCAAAGTTTAAATATTCAAACAATTTACAATAACTCAATTTGGTAAATTCATTTGTATTTCAAGATTCAACTTTAATTTTATTTAAATTTGAAAATATTCAATTAATCGTTTCTAATAACATTTAAACAAAATCTCAAATTCCAAAATTGAATCAATATCAAATATTCAATTTCAATTTTATTTAAATTTGAAAATATCTGTTTAAACAACTTTAATCAAGATCAAGTTGCCAAGTTATAAAAATCATATCTTTAAAATCTCAAAATTAATAAGTTCAAATTAATTCGTATTTAAATACAATTATTAACCAATTTAAATTTCAAGTCAACTTAATTAATCTTTCCAACCTCTATTTATTAAAGTTATTATAAAAACTATTTCCAAATATTAATATAAATCTTAAATGAATAATTTATTATATATATTAATTAAATTAAACCTTTTTATTAAATCTATTTAAATCCTATTTTGTATATTTTAAAAATAATAAAGTTATAAGTAAAATTTATAATTTACATTTTAAAAAATTTAACTTATAATTTAAAATTTCCAAAACATATAATTTAAAAATCTAAATTTAAACACATATTAAAATTTAAAATAAAACCTTTATATTATATTTTAAAAATCAACTTTTATTAAAACCCATATATTTCCTTTCAAAATTTTGGAAATCATTTTTCAAAAATAGACCAACGGTGTCCGTATGTAGTTTTCTATCCTATGGTCAAGTGATAAGGATATTTATAATTTCAATCCGCAAAAATTTAAATTTACAAGTATATATCATTTCAACCCACAATCCCAAATTTCAAAAATCAATATAATCACTTGGGTTTATCATTTCAACCCATAACGATTTTCTCTAATCTATAAAATTATTCAGGTATGTATCATTTCAACCCATAGGGAATTCCTAAGTATCAGGGAACTTGCAGAGTAAGAACAATAAAATAATAACATGAAATGACATAGCACATCAATTACAGCATGGAACATAATTAAGAATTTATATACCACATGGTTATGGTGTCGTATGTCAATTTAATATAGGTAAAAAAATTCAAATAATAACATATCAAACTTAACAATTTAATTTCTAACCAATTTAAGTTTAACAACATATTTCAATCATCATTTTATGTAAAATCAATTTACTAAACATAAGAATGTCAATCGTGAGTGATGGCTCACCTTTCGAGCTCAGAGGAATTTGACAATGCGACAAGCTACGATTTTGGATCACGAACTCGACAATCAACCAATCCAAGCGACAATTTCCAAAGCAAAGTAAGGTGGACTCGAGATCGATGAAAACAAAATATATAAATTAAAAAAATCAATATATTATATTTTACTCACATATTTAAAAAATATATTTATATAAACATATTTTACTCACATATTTAAAATGAATCTCCATATATTATATTTAAAAATCAATATTCAATTTAAAACACAAATCAAAATAGAATCTTTTTATATTTATATTTTAAAATCAATATTAGATTTAAAACACATATTAAAATAAAATATATATTTTAAAATCAATATTTAATTTAAAACACATATATAAAATCAAAATATCTATACTATATATTTTTTAAAAGGAAAATCAATGTTTGAAAATTAAAATTCTCTTCTTTTTTTTAATAGAAAGCTTGACCTAGGGAAGAAAAATGGATAAGCTACAGATATCAAAACATATATATTTTTAGAACATAAGAAGAAGAACTGCTCGGAGGGGTGACTGCTGCTTTGGTTCGGATTCAATAGGCTGCTCGTGCTATTCGATGCAAGGTAGGTCGGATCGGGCGGAGCACCGGGCTGTGAGGTGGAGAGAATGGTCGGTGTGGCAATGCTGTTGAGTGGGCTGGGTGGTAAGAGGGTTTTGCTGATGAGGGAGTGTTAACTCCCTTTTAGCAACGACTTACGAGTTAAAAAGCTTAAAGCCTGTGTACTCAACGACTCACGACTTAGTTGCTAAGAAGGAATCTACGGCTTGAACGACTTACGACCTACCGGGTTAAGCAGCTTGCGACCTAAAGGAACTTCGAGACCTAACTACTCAAGATGTATGCCGACCTAGAAGCCAACCGACTTAACAAATGGTCGACTTAAGATTGCAAGTTAACTCTGCTCCGACTTAACTACTCAACGAGTTAAAGTCTCTACGACTCAAAAGGATCTTACAACTCACAAGGTCTGTACGACTCATCAAGCTAAGCCGCCTACGACTTAGGAGCTTTACGACTCATCAAGTTAACTCTTCTACAACTTAAGAGACTCAACGACTTAACTTGCCGAGCGACCTAACTATCTGGAAGGCCTTAAGTCGTCTACGACTCATGATTTGCTATAAGTGGCCTACGACTTAAGAGCTTCATGACTCAACGAGACAAGCTTCTTACGACTCATGAGGTCTTACGACTCACAAGGTCTGTACAACTCATCAGGCTTATGGCTTATGAAAACTTACGACTCATGAGGTCTTACGATTCATCAGTCTTACGACTCATCAGATTTACGACTCATGGAGATTTACGATTCATGAGGTCTTACGACTCATCAGGCTTACGACTTAAAGGCTATCAAGCTGGAATCCAAAGCCCTTGCCTGTGCTACTTTGATCTGATGAGTCGACTACGACTTAGCACTTGTCTTCCAACTGAGCCACAAGATGGACCAAATATGGCACCCACGAGACATCTTAAGTCGAATACGAGTTACGACTTACCATGAGTCGGTCACGACTCATGACTTGGCCAAACCGAGAGTTCAGAAATCTGCTCCTATAAATAGGCCACCACTTCCAACATGAAAAGGACTTTTTGGCAAATCATTTCTACAGCGCTGTTACTCCGTCGAACTCTCCATTCATTCAGCACTCAAGGATCCTTCAAGCATTCGCGACACTACAACAAGCTTCGAGAGAAATTCCTTACATCCAACATGGATTCATCGAGTTTCACCGTCGAAGATTGAGCTAGTAGTCAAGACTGTTTCTTGTGATCGAATTGTACTGTTTCCTGAAGAGATTTGTATCGATTTGTAACCAAATTCAATAATAAAGAGATTCAAAGTGGATGTAGGCTAAATCTCAAGCCGAACCACTATAAATTGATGTCTTTTACTGCATTTCTGCTATTTTCCTGCTTGATTTCTGTTCCCGTCACACGGGTGGTGCTTTCACGATCTTATTACACACACCGGGTGTTAGCGTTCATATTTTAACGTTAACATTTTGGTGCTTTCACTGAGAACCCAACTCAGGAGATCATCCACCGTTGCTTCGCAAAGACTCATAAAAAGAACCTCTCTTAAAAACCAGATCCGAAATAATGGCTCCTGGAAGAAGAGGTAGACCTACCAGATCCGGAAATGCTCACGAAGGGACTTCCGCTTCCCCAATAACAGACCAAGAAACTCCAACCGTTGGAGTCACCAGGGCTGAATTGGATGATGCAGTTTCTGGATTATACCAACAAATTGATGCCCAAAACGCTTTGATGATGGATAGGTTAACTGCACTGCTCGGGGCAAATCGTCAACCAGAGAACCGTCAAACTACTCTTCCTGAAATGCCACCTTTCCAGGCTGATGGTTCTATGCCGCAACCAACTTGTCATGAACATATGCCCGGGCAAACTTCCGAGGGAAGAACTGATGCTTGTCCGGAGGTGTCTTTGAACAATAAAGAATACCTGTCTGAAATGGTTAACCGCATCATGAAAGAGAGCATGCAAAGGGAAGAGGATGAGAACGACTGGGGATTTGCACCAAGCAGAACTCCGTTTACTGAAAGGATCCTGAGAGCGGAGTTTCCAAGGAAATTTGCACCTCCTACTATCCAAGCCTATAGGGGAACCGGTGACCCTAATCATTTCCTATACAAATACGATTGGCATATGACCGGTGCAAGAGCATCAGACGAGATCAAGTGTCGATACTTTCCAGTATATCTGGAAGGTGTGGCTTTACTTTGGTTCACAAAGCTTCCAGTTCGGTCTGTAGATAAGTTCTCCGACTTGACACAAAAGTTTAAAGAACAGTTCAGATTGTATGCTTCAAAAGCTAAGGATATAATGTCACTGTCTAACCTTGAGCAGGCGCCCAGAGAATCAATCAAATCTTTCTTGAGCCGTTTCAATATAGCTTTAGCCGAGGTAGAAAATGCGGAACCACGCATGATCCTGACTTATTTGATGCGAGCCATTGATAAATCAAGTAAATTTGGAATATGGCTAAAGATGAAGGAACCGAACTCACTTGATAAATTTTATAAAAAGGCCGACGAGTTCATTCGCCTTGAAAGCCTTTCTACGACGTCGAAGGTGGTTGCTGCCCAAACTAATAATAACAGTGTCCCATCTATGAAACGAGAATCTGAAAGTCAGAAAAGGGAGGGTGAAGGAGGAAAGAGCCAGGGAAATGAAAAGAAACCTCGCCGCTTTAATTCTTCGGATTATACTCCTTTAACTGATACACCAAGAAATATCTTTTTTGCAACAAAAGACGTTGTCCGGTATCCTAAGCCACCTGAGATGACGAAAGGTGCAAAGAGTAATGGAAAATTCTGCCAATTTCACAATCAACCTGGCCATGACACTGACCAATGTTGCCAGTTAAAGAAAGTGATTGAAGAATTGCTAGAGCAGGCTAAACTCCAACAATACGTTAAAAGAAACGGAGTCGATCCAACCTCATCCACTCGGGATCAACAACACCCTACCCATCAATCCGATTCTCACAACAACACTGCAGTGCAAGATTCAGAAAAGCTTGTCATTAATGCTATCACAGGGGAACCATACCCAGCAAGCAGAAGTTGAGATGACTACTAATTACCCACAAAACTGCGACTGGGGCATCTCTCACTTTCTCTGGCATAAAAATCCAAAAGCTATGAATCAAGCACAAATGGAAATCCAGCTTGGAGATTCTGAAACAACAATAACTAGCATTCATTTTTACTTAACAGAATTGCTTGAATTTGTAAAGATAATGATGGATGTGTAACTTCTGCATTGTAAACCGCTGAGAAATCAGCGTGACTCAATAATGAAAAACTATGCATTCTGTGTTTTCTATTATAAAATGCCTGTTATATTTCGATGTGTAAATACTCTAAATGTATTGCTGAAATGTCGATCTAATACTGCAGGTCATTAAAGCAAAGCTCACCCATCGCAAAGCTAAGCGAGCCTTACAAATCATTTATTAAAGCAAATTTCAAGCAACAAAAATTCCAAACTCAAATCCCATACAAGAGGAACTTCACATAAAAAGTTGACGGCTCCACTATGTCAAGCCCTCGTTAACTGGTTGCGATCGTTGATATAAAAAGGCATCCAACCAAATAACTTGCGTTTACTTTGTGGAGTCATTCAACAGTGAAGTCTACTTCTTCGGATAAAGCAATTTACTTGCAAAAGAAAGGAAGACGCGCTTGGAAACGATGATAAAGGATCGCAGATTGGCGGATGATGATACAACATGAGCGGGCAAACATTGAAGCAGCCAAAGGGAGGTTACAAAAAGAAGCGGAGACCGGTATCTGCACAATCCCCGGTCAATACAAAAAGCAGAAAAGACAAAATCAAACTCATTTCCCCTTCTTCCCACCCTTGGAGCTTTTACCCGGCCTGGTAATTAGCTTCGTAGGCCGTATCGGAGAAGAAGGAGAAAGAGACTCAGCCGGATCAATCTCTGCTTCATCCCCAGCAGCAGAAGAACTCTTCTTTCCTTTCTTCGAAACCGCACGCTTTCCCTTCTTCTTGGAAGAAGACTCGCTCCCCGGAGCAAGAAATGTAGAAAGCTTTGTGTCGTAGTCAAAAGACCGCTCCGGGGTCTTCTCGCTATCTTCCAGACCTTCTGCCTTCTGTTCTTCGGAAGCAGGTGGTTCGTCTAAACCTTGAAGGGCTGCTATTGGTTCTTCCTGTGAACCTGGTTGAGAAGTTGGAAGAGGTATAACTTGAGGAGGAGGAGGAGGAACGACAGCTGAAGAAGGAAGAATTGGTGCAGTTTCCGGCACGACTTCTGCATAATAAAAGAAATCAAAATCAGTATTCTCCGAGAAAAAAGAAGACCGTGAATCGTCAAAGTTACCTGGAGAAGCCGGTTTAGCGAGATCAATCTCAAATTCCCGAGCTTGGAAGTCCTTCAATGCCTCTTCCTCTGTAGGGGTGGTTACAGTTTCTTTGTCAACCTTAGCGGGAGGCGTGGAATGAGAACTAGAGCCAGTAATATCCGCGTAAGCTAAAGCCGAAGTATAAGCAGGAGCAATAGGAGGTGTTTCTTTCTCAGGAAGCTTCTCTCCCGTCGCCTCGGCCCGCACTCGGATAAGCTGCTCTTTTCCTTTGGCAAGGGCAGCGCGATCGCTCTCACCTAAGTAGGTAGCTTGAAGATCTGTTTCAGAATATCCAGCACCACCAAATAAGTCAATGATTGCCTCCCATACTTCCGCTAAGGTGACTTCATATTCTGGTCCCAAAAATGAAAGGCTCCCACGCCCCAGGACACAATGCATATAAAAGTCGAACAGAGTCGCGTCAATGGTGGCTATGGTCGTCTTATGGGATTCTTTGGCTGCAGCTTTACCAGAGAGAACTTCATCACGTTCTCTTTCAGCCTTCAGTAGCTGAGATTGCAGTCTTATAATTTCTAAATCTTGAGAGCTGACTTTCTCTCGAAGCTGAACAGCATCATCGCGGTATTTTCTCGTAACCTGCTGTTCTGCTTCGAGTTTCACCTCAATATCTCTCTGAGCAGCATGGGCGTCTCGAACTTGTTTTTGAAGCATTTCTTCTTTCTGAGAATAAGAAGTGGAAGAAGTAGCAAGCTCTTTTTTAAGTCTTTCAACTTCAGCTTCGAGCTTCCCATAACCATCGCTAATGCTTTTCATCTCCGCGTCATGTTGCTTATGCCATTTGTCCCACTCAGATTTATCATTCTCCATGGTCATCATCGCCTCAAGGTTCATATGGTTGACCCTTTGAAGTTCATCAACCAGCTTCTGCCATCCAGACATTCTTTCGATGTCAAGCTTTACAGCATCGACATTTTTCAGCATCGCCTGCTTATCAATGGGGACCAAATCCAAATCAAAACGCACTCCTTTCAGACACCAATTCGGAAATCGGCTCTGGAGTGTGGGAGGACCATCTCCAGCTTGGTACTGTGGCCTATTAATGATTGTCTGGATGTCAGACTCCTTAAGGGCAGGAGAACCAGAAGATGTATTAGGAGGAATAGAAGCGGTAGTCTTTTCCGAGATATTAGATGTATCTTTCTCGCCAAGTCTGATCCGTTTGCTGGAATCATCAGAAGTATGACTCTTCCCCTTGTCATCGTAAGATTTCCTCTTGTAAGGATCGTCGCTTCTGCGGGAAGAGTCACGTCGCTCGTCCCTACTCCCATAGTATTCCTCATCTTCTCTCCGGCGACGCTCTTCATGAGCTCGCCTCTCATGAGCCTTTATGGCAGCCCTCTCCTCATCAGTTTCCTTCACAGCACCGATATAACTCCTAAAGTCATAAGCCTCACGGTTTCCGTAACGCTGGAATTTGTTGAAGTAAGAGCCGCTTCGCCCCATCAAAGAACCTGAGATTGAAGAAAAAGACCAGTTTTAGAAATCCTCAAATTGAAGAAGCTAAGTGCATATAAGTGCCAAAATTCTAAGTGTGTGTGATGTGCAAACTACACGCGTCAGACTACAAACCACTTTTGGGTGTAGAAATGGCAATAAGTTGTGTGGAAGGCGTTGTGGTTTGTTGCAAAGAAGAAGTTGCTTCGATAACAGGAGGGACCACTTTAGAATCATCAACTTTAAAGAGCTCCTGAGAGGTTATCATAATGTCGCTCAGACTGTCAAAAGTATCATCGCCATGGTGCATGGGAGAATTATCTTTTTCAACTTCCACCTCAGCCGTCTTTTCAAGAGTGTGAAGATTTTCCTCCTCTTCAACAACCGGGGCAAGTGCTAACTTACTGGACGATCCAGCAATATCGGTAGGAGTAGAACACTTTACCAATGAAGTCTTAGCGGTAAGATCTTGCGGTAAAAGTTCTTTAGCAGGAACAGGGGCATCTGACTCCTCAGCAGGAGAATCAGGGACTTCATGTGGCTGAGTGGAACGGGAAGGATGTAAGAGTCCAAATTCGTGGAGGAACTCATCTCTCAATAGAAATTGAACACTCCTCTCCTCAACCGGCACGGCCATAAGCCTCTCAAAGGTAGTCTTGTGACGAGGTTCCCTAGAGGGGGGAGGAAGCGCTGAAACAGTAGAAAAAGAAGTTAACACTTGACAATTTGGACTTCAAAGAATTTAGAAAACACAGGGAAAAGATAGAAAATCGTACTTCCCACTCTCCAAATGGCGTAAAATCCCGGGGGACAACGAACAAAGAAAAACTGGCTCAGAAACCCAGGAACGCTTTCGGGAAGACCAATAATCAGTTTACGATTCCTGGCACTCCTTACAACTGTGATAGAGGGATGGTCTTTGTTCTTTGTAAATGAGCATAGAAAGCAAATTTCTCCAAAACTGGGAAAACGGTCCAACGTTTTCCTGAAAAGCACACACAGTCCCAGTAGGATGGCGTAGCCATTAGGATGTAGTTGAAAAGGGGAGATAGATAATCGAAGGAGAAGTTCTCGAAGACAGTCATTAAACGGGGGAGTCGCTCCACTCAAGCACATTTGGCGGTTCACTGCGACAAAGCCGTGGGGCGGCCTATCAGCAGTGTCATTTACTCCAGGGAGCAAAGCGTCAGATTTAGCAATGCCAAACGGGTGCATAGTTGACGGAAGACTTTATGACTCAGAGTGGTAGGAGTCCTTTCCGGGGGATCATTCAACGGAGTAGCAATTGGAAAAGCTTCTCCACTCGGTTCCAAGTCTTCTTGATGAGATGCCATTCTACACAATCAGCTGAATGTTCAAAAGTGAAGGTGCATGTTTCCTAAAAGTGTGAAGTGCTGTGCAAAACTAATGAAAACAAGAAAAAAAACAAGTATAACTGGAATTAAACTAACTGATAATCAGGCGAATACGATATTTCAGAACTTGTTAATACTCAAGTGTAGTGTTAATGCAAACAAATCAGTTTTAGTTTACCATTATGATTTTGCTTTAATACTTCACTTGAGTTGGTTATTGTGTAGCATTTCATTCATACAGTTCATTTAATTTAATCTTCTCTTTGTCAACTAATCTGTCATTCGATGTGGGCAGTCAGTGGCAGTATATTCGTCCCAGTATTCTGTGAATGTTGTGTTAAGCAGGTTATGAGCATTAAAGTCAAGATAGTGTGAGAGGTAACACAACACAGTTCAAATTCAAGAGTTCAGCCAACTTCTGTGCAAAATCATCTAAGTCTTAAGTCGTTAAACGACCTATCATGAGTCGGGGCTTTTAGGTCGTATTAGGCGAATCCAGATGTTCAAGGCATGTTCTCTTAAGTCAGATCATTCAAGTCCAAGAATTCGAAGTCATGGAGTCAAGTTATTAAGTCGTTCGGATGGGTTCGTGAGTTACGAGTTAAGAGCTCTCATCCACGACCTAGTCATTCAGATATGCTCACAAGTTAAGTCCTTAAGTACTAACTCGTCCACGACCTAAGGGCAAGCTACGAGTTAGGTTAAGCCATCAGTCTATTAAGGAGTGCTGCATAAGAAAGGTCTCAAGGCAATGAAAAATTGTCAAGTCTTAGGTCGTTACCGACCTACGACCTACTTTAGGTCGTATGTGATTTAGGACTTAGGTCTCAAGATTTCTATTCAGAACGCGAAGGCCTTAAGTCGTTCGTCTTCTCCCCAATACATCAACTCGCTAACTCCTTAACCCGTTAACCCATTAGCTTCTCCTCCAACCAAGACTCTCGTTCCCTCAGCGCATTTAATCATCCCGAAATCACCATAAACCCGGTCTAATGTCATTCCATCTCAAACCACGAATCAATCAAACTGAAATGCTACTATCCATCGTCTTGTTCTAACCGACTACCCAAAACTAGGACAAGTCGTCTCAAACCCATCAGTAGTCAATTGAAACAAGGATTGCAGAGAATTACGGCATGAGAAAAGGGGGGTCAATGGTGAAAATGGGATTCGTAATTGGGTGATAATCGAGGAATGAATAGCAATCGAATCCACTTACGCAATACGAAATCGAAGATGTCTGGCGGTCGAGTAATTGAGTTTGTCTGAGAAGAACTTGAATGCTTGCAAATGACGGAATGAAACAGGTGAAGGAGAAGAAGGAACGACCTAAGCTATTTATGCCCTGGGACAGTGAAAGGTGAATCGACACATCCGGCTTACGACTTATACTAAGTCTTTCGCGACCTACGACTCATCTTAAGTCGATCGAGATCTAGCACACTCATCAAGAAGCGAGCTAAGGAAATCGAAGCACACGACTTACGACTTAAGACGTATACTTCGAGGGGCAAATGTTAACTCCCTTTTAGCAACGACTTACGAGTTAGAAAGCTTAAAGCCTGTGTACTCAACGACTCACGACTTAGTTGCTAAGAAGGAATCTACGGCTTGAACGACTTACGACCTACCGGGTTAAGCAGCTTGCGACCTAAAGGAACTTCGCGACCTAACTACTCAAGATGTATGCCGACCTAGAAGCCAACCGACTTAACAAATGGTCGACTTAAGATTGCAAGTTAACTCTGCTCCGACTTAACTACTCAACGAGTTAAAGTCTCTACGACTCAAAAGGATCTTACAACTCACAAGGTCTGTACGACTCATCAAGCTAAGCCGCCTACGACTTAGGAGCTTTACGACTCATCAAGTTAACTCTTCTACAACTTAAGAGACTCAGCGACTTAACTTGCCGAGCGACCTAACTATCTGGAAGGCCTTAAGTCGTCTACGACTCATGATTTGCTATAAGTGGCCTACGACTTAAGAGCTTCATGACTCAACGAGACAAGCTTCTTACGACTCATGAGGTCTTACGATTCACAAGGTCTGTACAACTCATCAGGCTTATGGATTATGAAAACTTACGACTCATGAGGTCTTACAATTCATCAGTCTTACGACTCATCAGATTTACGACTCATGGAGATTTACGATTCATGAGGTCTTATGACTCATCAGGCTTACGACTTAAAGGCTATCAAGCTGGAATCCAAAGCCCTTGCCTGTGCTACTTTGATCTGATGAGTCGACTACGACTTAGCACTTGTCTTCCAACTGAGCCACAAGATGGACCAAATATGGCGCCCACGAGACATCTTAAGTCGAATACGAGTTACGACTTACCATGAGTCGGTCACGACTCATGACTTGGCCAAACCGAGAGTTCAGAAATCTGCTCCTATAAATAGGCCACCACTTCCAACATGAAAAGGACTTTTTGGCAAATCATTTCTACAGCGCTGTTACTCCGTCGAACTCTCCATTCATTCAGCACTCAAGGATCCTTCAAGCATTCGCGACACTACAACAAGCTTCGAGAGAAATTCCTTACATCCGACATGGATTCATCGAGTTTCACCGTCGAAGATTGAGCTAGTAGTCAAGACTGTTTCTTGTGATCGAATTGTACTGTTTCCTGAAGAGATTTGTATCGATTTGTAACCAAATTCAATAATAAAGAGATTCAAAGTGGATGTAGGC
Source organism: Allium fistulosum (assembly GCA_030737815.1). Taxonomy (NCBI): domain Eukaryota; kingdom Viridiplantae; phylum Streptophyta; class Magnoliopsida; order Asparagales; family Amaryllidaceae; genus Allium; species Allium fistulosum. The sequence continues at coordinate 1,462,296,105 of CM060902.1, forward strand.
TAAATCTCAAGCCGAACCACTATAAATTGCTGTCTTTTACTGCATTTCTGCTATTTTCCTGCTTGATTTCTATTCCCGTCACACGGGTGGTGCTTTCACGATCTTATTACACACACCGGTTGTTAGCGTTCATATTTTAACGTTAACAGGGAGTAGGTTGTGCTTGAGGGAATAAGCAAGGGGAGGAGGTGGGTGAAGTGCGGCTGTCAGGATGTGGTGCAAGCGTGTTAGGCGGAGGCTGCTTGGGTTTCGGGCGCAGTTGTCAGGCGGAAGGCGTGGGGCTTCAAGGCGTGTGTGGTTGGCAAATAGGCGAGGCTAGCACAAGATAGAGGGTGTGTGCTGGAGGAGGGCGAGTTGGATCGGCTGATGGTGGATGCTCGGGTGATAGGCGGCATAGTAGTGGGCGTTAGGTGGAAGGGGCAAGGTGGCGGGCTACAAATGGTGGAGTGGGTTTTGGGTTATGGTGATGATCGGCAGCATGAGGAAGAGGGAGTCTCGGCTGTCTCGGGTCTGGAGCTTTAGCATGGGTAGGCTAAAGAAGTGAGGAAGGGAGAGAGAGGGGATGTGAAATGACCCTCTCTTTTATACCTTAATTTGTAAGGATTTTTTTTTTACATAGAGACATATATAGATATGAGATATACATATACATATTTTCATATATGTATATTTCTGAAGCCAAGAGTCATTTTTTTTCTTTTTACCTAAACAACTTATCCAGGATCATAATCTTTACCAATATAAATATATCAGTACATCCACAAAGACATGCACATACATGTGAAGATGTATATGCCTCTATTGTTTCAATCAGAGTTTTGGAAAACAAGAGGATATTTGATTGATTAAGTTTAATCAACCCACACATAGTTCAGTACAAATCTATACAATAAAATTTCCATCCATACATGTATCAATATATATATATATATATATATATATATATTTTAAACTCCTGATTCCTAGTTGAATTCTCTATGGAGTATAATTCCTAGAAACCAGATAATTGTGTTATGGTTATCTATAAATTAATGGTGTAGTGTTTGTGCTCTGGAAAATGATATAAGCTTCTATCATTATCTATGTTTGATTTTCTTATAAAGTCTGTTCAGAGTACTAACTCTTTTCTGAAATGTTTTGAAGTGTTAAATCATATTGCAAAGGCTTAATTCTTTGATGACATGGTGCTAAGCTAAATGAAATGCTAACCTGAGTGAGTTCACTTATCTATGGGTACCCAGAAGCACATGGTTCAACCAGACTCTTTGTTCTGGTAGAACTCATAGGGTCTAGAAGAATACATTTTTGCTCAAAGCCTTAATGAAATGGACTTCAGATTCATGTTAAAAGTACAAAGGTAACTGGTGTGTTAATATCTGTACAAAACATGTTTAAATATTCACATATATGCAACTTTTATGGACCTTGCTTTCAACTCCTATATTACAGACCCTTCCCTTATTTAAAAATAAGGCATAAAACATTTGTATAAAACAAGTTGAATTATGGAAACATTACAGACATATAAAAATACATCCTCCCTATGCTTATTATCTTTTGTATACATATGCCATGGTAGAAAAATAAAACCATTTAATTTTTCTGAGATTCAACTATCCAGATTTTCCAGAACTTAACCTTTCTCAAAGACTCAAGATTGACTAATACATTTATAAAATGTAACCACCCTATTTATCATAGTGTTCTTGCTAAATCCACTTACAAAATTTTGATTAACTTCTTTAACATATCAGATATTAACTAGATTTATAGATTCCAGATACAAGTCAATTTCTTAACAAAATACTTAGCAAAATATTCATCCAATATTCAACACTTAATACAAGTAGCAATTCAAATTATCAATACATGCAGATTTCATCATTTAGGCTCTTATCTAACTAAGTTTAGCATGCTATAATCTTCTTCTTGAAGCCTTGCTCCTACTCCTACTTAGTTGTTGCAGTCCCTGAAAATGCATTTTGCCCCATTTTAAATGAGACACCCCATGTGCCATTAGCACACTAGGGTCAGACACATGTCTGGTATGAGAAAATCCACTAAAACAATTTGTAAATCAAGTTAAAGTTAAAACATGGATATGTGTATATAACTCTGCCTTTAGAAAACAAGTAATTCATGTGTGCATGCTCTGTGTCAGTGTGCAGGTGCACACTTTAATCTGTCTTTCTAGGAACCTCAAGAAAAACATGGTACATTCATACATTCATATAATTCAATCATGAATCAAATAAACATCCATACAACAAGGAAATCACCCAAAATGAATTAAATCATTTATTCACAATCCAGATTTCATTCCAGGAAAACTCTAGTTCCTCTTTATATCAAATTCTCTTATCTTGATATATTTATCTACCTTGGTCTCATCTGCAATTAATTGAATCAATGGACACACTGTAATGAACTAATTCACTCCATTACACAAAGATCTCAGGACTTAAACAAGCCATGTGTCAACTTGTATTACTCAAGAAAACAAGTCATTCCTGCAGTGTTCTTGACCCCCATTTCCTAGTCAGGTTTAAGTTAATAATAACTCTTTTGATTTTTCATGACTAGACCATTCAGTGATCCATTTCACTAACTAAAACATCCATATCATGGCATCTCATATTATTCATAACCAAACAGAGACAAACAGGCAAACATCCATTGGTGACTAAATAAATAAGATTCTGTATGTATATATATATATATATATATATTCTGGTATTTTAAAAGGGGTATAGGCAACTAACATTGGCTTATGGCTTTTGGGAGAGTTTTTCCTTTTGCAAACATTTGTGCTTGAGTTAAACTCAGACTGACCAAGTTTCACTAAATCACAAAATTTGTTTGCTATGCATATGAACATTTATATCTATTTTCATTGAATCAGGAGCATCAGCACATAGGCAACCCTATTGCACTCCTAATTCATTTTTGTCTCAAGCCTCGGCACTTATACATGAGTATATTGCAGCTCAACATTGTTTACATCTTTCTGGGTTGAGCCAAAACCAATACTACTTGCCTATTTTCAACACTTTATTTTCTGGGTATTTGTTTATGTTCCTAAACATTAACATATCATAGATCTGGGTTTATAAAACATATATGTATACTAATAATACTTAAGGCTTTCAAATAAAATAAGTAGAACAACCAAAGAGAATCAAAACATTTTCAGTTCTAAAATCACAGATAAGCAATCACATATGAAAAATACACTTTCAAGAATATTACTTATAACTGGCTGCCTACATTAGGACTTATTGCCTTAGATTTTGAGTGAGTTTTCTCACCTAGCTTTCTTTTACTTCCTAGTTGAATGGTAAGCCTCTGCCTTCAAATCTTTTCTTCACTTGTATTATATTTATATAATATCTATATATTTTTCTCAAGAGCTATCCGGGAAGAAGAAGGTTTCTCCTCTCACTGCCTATTTATGCAGGGTTTCTCTTAGGGTTTAAGGCACTAGCTAAAGACATTTTTTCCCATCAGAAATTATGCCATTTGCATTTAGTTTTTAAACCCAAAATCTCACCCTCCCCGGCTTGAGTTTGTGGAATGAAAAGTGGTTATATTCTTTTTGGTTAATTTCAGAAATTTGCTTTTCCACAAGATACTTTTTCCTTTGTCTACAATCATGCTAAAAGTATGACTTGATTTGTTATTTATCAAATACTCTTCCTAATTCTGCCTATACCAAGCAATTCCCTGTTTTATCTTATTTTTCCTATTTTTAGCTTTCATGTAAATGGTATGTACTTCCTTCATTTATTTATAAGAGGACTACTCCTTTTTATATCCTCATTCTTTTTCTTTCTGCCTATAATTAAAATATGTCTGTATATTTTATTTTACTGATTTGAACTTGAGATGACCCACTTTTCACAAAGTTTTTTTTTAAAACTAGTTTTACTCAGTGATCATCTACTCAAGAGAACATCCTTTCTCTACTATCCAGGATCTTTCAACCAATATAAAAATATTGTTGTAATCAAATCATCTAACTTACATACAAGAAACCATATATAGATGTTACTTTGAGTTTTCCTCTTTCTTTTTAATCAGAGTAGAGGAGTTTTGGATACAGAGAATTTGTTTTCAAATGCACTATATAATTTTCTCATGGCAAAGTAATTTCCAAAGAAGCTTTTCTGTCTTACATAATTTTGGGTAAATCCTAGATATTATTTCTCTAATTTTCTTTTGGGGTTTGTTTACAGTTCCATGAACTTAGATTTACTGAACACTTAGTTATCCCTTGTGCAAGTGTGTGTATATGTATTCTGTGTGTATCTGTGTTCTGGGTGCATGTGTGTATCTGTGTTCTGTGTGCATGTGTGTATCTGTGTGACTTCAGGTAACATATTTTTCCATTATATCAATCCTGGTTTTACTGGTTTGCTTTATTTGTTACCTTTCTTAACCAAATAGCTTAGGGTATTAGACTAGTTGAACCCAGGCTTGGCAAAGTTGGTCAAATTAGCCTGAATTCCGCTGCTACTTTACACAAATGTCATATAGATTAATCTGGGTTTCTATCCTACTTTATTTTCCATCAATACTTACAACAGATCTCTGGTTACTCTTTTAATTTCCAATCTACAGATCATTTCAGATTATTCTTATCATTGCACATTTTTGTTAAGCATTCCAGTAGTTAATACTAGAACTTGTATCACTAAATCAAACATTCTTAAAAGCATCTCACAACTTTTAACAGCAATCTCATGAGTAGTTCAATACCTGCAAACAGAAAATAACATTACATCAGTTTCCTCCCAAACAACTTAACTAACATTCCATAACATAAGTTCAATTTAACATCTATTTTAATTTCCTTGAGTCTGTAACTATTATATCCAATTCCTTAGCAGCTAATTCATCCAATTCTTGATCAAGAAAATTCCTATTTACCGCACAATCACCATGAGCTGCCTCATAAAAAGATGAGACACCCAATGGTATACAAACACACAAAGGGTCAGAGTAAATTGTCTGGTATGAATAATCTTACTGAAAATTTAAATAACTTTATAAAACAGATAAGGTAAAGCAATGTTTCTCTCGTATACATTCCTTTATCACCTGTGCATGTTCATTAATGCATAACATAATAATACATAATTCAATGGATTATTTCAGAGAGCACAAACATATAATTCTCAATAGAATACTCTAAACCAACTAATATGATTATCATTTAATCACTTTCCCTATTTATAACTTTCTGGCTATCAGGGATTTTACCCAAACCTACCTGTGAACTTATTCTCCAAATTCAATCTCAGGTATTTTATGATGGACTTTAGCTACTTTCCTTCTATTAAAACACACATTGTCTGGGGCATATTCACTGTTAACCCAGCACACTCAGGCCCCTGGGTATAATCATACCATGTGTGAGCTTGCAATATTTCCCTTGCTAAGCCATACTTTTGTAGCCCTAAGATCCAAATCCTTAGTTATATTACTAAGTGCTTACCTTCCCTTTTTCCCCGATTTATGCTAATCCCTTCTGCACCACATAAATTAATCAGAGGAAATAAATGACTCAACCATCATGCATATGTTCAAAGAATAACAGATCATCTTTTCATAATCATAGATTTATTCATACAAGCTAGTTTGATTTCTCAGTGTACATATTATTTAAATCATGGGTTTTGTGGAATCATGCCTATAAATATATGGTCATGTATAATTTGCCTTGATGCATCCATTTACCTCTGGCTTAATCAGATACTCACAGATTCATAAGATCTGACTAAACCACAAGCTTATATTCTTATCTGGATTTATTTGTAATCATAGAAGTTCAACACAAGTATAACATTGCACTTCTATGTTACCATGTTTATTCTTGAGACATAAGCAGCAACCACTTTATGCTACAGCCCCATCTATTTTTCCATTTTTAGACCATAGATTTATATCATATATCCCTGGAGTTTTCATGAATTAAACTATATGCAGCAGTCACATAAAGAGAGCATCTCATCTCAAAGATAATTTCATGACACAATAATCATTCAAACATGAAAGCCATCAATATATTTTCTGGGTATATTAACACAAAATATTTAAATAGATCATCAACACACCAATGTCATAAAATAAGCACAGATTAATTAAAATATAAAACCATTTAGGCTGCCTCAATATTCAGGACTTAATGCCAATTTTCAGTGAGGTTACTCACCTTAATCCTTTTCCTTTGATCTGCTATCTCCTACTTGTCTCTAATGGCCAGTGCTTCTCAATTTTTCTCTTTTGCTAACTATCTATATTTATGTATATTTATTTTAAAGAAAATGGTGACAGATCCTTTCACCCTTAACCCTCTTTTATACAAGACCTTGGCTGCCTCTAGGGTTTTAAAATTTACCCAATGTCAATTTTACCCTACCACTTATGATCAGCCTCTCTTTCTATTTTAAGAGCAGATGGGTAAATGGTCCCTGGTTCTATTAACAGAAATTACACTTTATTACCCCAGTCACCACATTTGCATGATCTCTATAAAAGCTAAGAAAATTGCTAAAAGTGGATAAAGTATTTATTCAACAACTCATACTATTTTCATGCAATTTCTAATAATTTTTCTTTAGCCAGCCTTTGTTTAAAATGCCTGTACAATATCTATATTTTTATCCTTGCCTAAACCTTTATTTTCCTTATTCTAGACTTTGTTTCAATGACACATTCATATCTGTAATAATCATGTTATGTTCATGTATCTATAGTTTTCTTTAGCTTACAAATAATTTTCTGCCTCTTTTTTTTCAGAGAAGTATGTACACATGTATTATATCATCTTGTATACATATCAATATTTACCCAATGCATTTATGGTCAACTTATCATATATATTTTCCCAGGCAACCAAAATAATTCAAACAAGTATATTAAATTAAATTATAAAACTTGTTCATAAAATCAGGGTTATCACATATACCCTTCCTTTTAGGAATTGTGTCTCACAATTCTTTCATACTTAATTCAGACATTTTCAATTCAGCAATCAATCATTCTCAGATCAATCATTAATTAAACTCCTATGCATAACAAAGTATTCAATCAAATCATTCATTAGTATACTTATGTATATATATATTTTTACCTTCTGGTTCAATCAATTAGCTGTGGATAATCACTTCTGATTTTATCTTCCACCTCCCATGTGCAATCATTTGGGTCAAGACTCCATTGCACTTTTACTAATTTTATTTCTTTGTTTCTCAGTTTCTTAATTTCCTTTGCAATTATGCCTATAGGCTTCTTTTCATACACCATTCTGGGGTCAATCTGCACTTTCTCAGGGGATTTTAAAATTGTTTCTTCATCATGAACCCATCTCCTTAACTGGGATACATGAAAAACATCATGCATTGCTCTCATCTCCTCTGGTAATTCTAACTTATAGGCTACATTTCCAATTCTTTCTAGAATTTTATATGGTCCTATATATCTTGGAATCAATTTTCCTTGTTTTCCAAATCTCAAAATCTTTTTCATGGGTGATATTTTAATAAATACATAATTTCCCACATCATACTGCACTTCTTTCCTCTTTTGATTAGCATATTTCTTTTGCCTATCTTGGGCAGAAGCAATCCTTTTCCTAATCAAGGCTATCTTTTCAGAGGTCTCTTTTACATTTTCTGGTCCTAAGACCACTTTCTCCCCAGACTCAATCCAACTTGAAGGTGATAAACAGGGTCTACCATAAAGTGCTTCAAAGGGTGCCATGCCTATGCTACTGTGATGGCTATTGTTATATGCAAATTCTGCCAGAAATATGTGATCTTCCCAACTTCCTCCCCAATCCAATATACATGCCCTCAACATGTCTTCAAGTAATTTATTCACAATTTCTGTTTGGCCATCAGATTGAGGGTGATATGCTGTGCTTAAGTATAAATCAGTCCCCATTGCCTTGTGGAAACTTTGCCAGAATTTCGAAGTGAAGATGGTATCTCTATCACTTACTATAGTCTTTGGTATTCCATGCAATCTAACTACTTCTTTAATAAATAACTGAGCTAAGGTGCATGCATTCCTATCTGATTTTACAGGTATAAAATGAGCTGTTTTGGTTAACCTATCAACTACAACCCAAATACTATCATTTCCCCTCCTAGTCTTAGGCAAACCATCAATGAAGTCCATTGATATGTCTTCCCATTTCCATTGTGGTATTTGTAAAGGTTGCAGCATTCCTGAGGGTCTTTGATATTCAGCCTTTACTTGTTGACAAACCATGCACTTAGACACATATAATGCCACTGCACTCTTTATCCCACTCCACCAATAATCTCTTTTTAGGTTATGATACATTCTGGTGCTTCCTGGGTGTATGGTATACTTGCTTCTGTGATAAGCATCCAAAATTTCTTGCTTCAATTCTTCAATGGTAGGAACATATATTCTCTTTCCCTTCTCCAAATGACCTTGTTTATTCAATTGAAATCCTTCCACTACCTCACCATTTAATATTTGAACTTTCTTTTCAAGTAAAAATGGATCTTGGTCTTGTAACTTTATAATTTTAGTTTTCAATTCGGATCCCAAAGTAACAAAATTCAACTTCCCTATTTCTTCCTTCTCACTGCATATGCTCATATTTCCTTCACTGTCCCTTTTCACTTCTGAGTCAATCAGTAATGATAAAGTATTAAACTCCTCTATCATCAATCTAGCTATCTTGGCATGCTGTCTACTTAGAGCATCTGCCACTTTATTAGCTTTGCCAGGTGTATATAGTATTTCAAAATCATATGAGGCTAAGAGTTCAATCCATCTTTGCTGCCTCATGTTCAATTCTTTTTGTGAAAACAAATATTTGAGGGACTTATGATCTGTATAAATTTCAAATTTAGCCCCTAACAAATAATGTCTCCATAACTTAAGAGTATACCCTATAGCAGACAATTCAAGATCATGTGTAGCATACTTTACCTCACTGGGCTTCAACTGTCTAGAGGCATAAGCTATCACTTGATGATGTTGCATCAACACTGCCCCAAGTCCCTGTCCACTTGCATCAGTATATATCACCAAATTCTCATTCCCTTCAGGCACCTTTAGTATTGGAGCTTGTATTAATGCTTCTTTTAATCTCTCAAAGGCTTTCTCACACTCCTCAGTCCAAACAAAAGCCTGATTCTTTCTAGTCAATTTAGTTAATGGAATTGAAATTTTTGCAAAATCCTTTATAAACCTTCTATAATAACCAGTCATTCCCATAAATGACCTAACCTCTATGACACTGGTAGGCCTTTTCCATGTTTGAATTGCCATCACCTTATTGGGATCTACAGATAAGCCTTTTTCTGATACTACATGACCTAAAAAATTTACCTCATTTTGCCAAAAAGTACACTTTGAAAATTTTGCCTTTAAATTTTCTTGCCTTAATTTCTGCAGTACTATATGCAAATGATTCTCATGTTCTTCAATTGTTTTAGAATAAATCAGTATATCATCAAAAAATATCAATACAAATTTATCTAAATATTTTCTAAAAATTCTATTCATCAAATCAACAAAGTAAGAGGGGGCATTAGTCAAGCCAAAGGGCATCACCAAAAATTCATAAAGTCCATACCTAGTATTAAAAGCAGTATATTTGATGCTTTCCTCTTCTACTTTCATTTGATGAAATCCTGAAGCTAAGTCAAGTCTAGAAAATATTTTTGCACCACTTAATTGATCAAAAAGATCATCAATTCTTGGCAAGGGGTATTTATTTTTAATTGTGATTTTATTTAACTCCCTATAATCAATACATAATTTGAGAGATCCATCTTGTTTCTTAACAAAAACCACTGGTGCTCCCTATGATGAGCTACTAGGTCTGATGAATCCTTTTTCTTCTAGTTCAACCAACTGCTTTTTCAGTTCTGTTAGTTCTTTAGGCCCCATTCTAGTTGGCCTCTTAACCACTGGGTTAGCTCCTGGAACTAGTTTGATAGAAAACTCTACTGGTCTATGGTTAACAATTCCCTTAACCTCACCAAATACATCAGCATACTAATCTACTATAGGGATTTCTTCTAATGCAGGCATGTGCTTCTCACCAGTCAAGTTATCAAGGGTGGCTATGCTTCTGTTCTTATCTACTTCACAAAGAACAACTACCCTTTTTCCATCAGAAGTTTTTAATGATAAGGTGGAGGTCTCCATATTTATAACTGTCTTATATCTTTTTAACCAATCAACTCCTAAAATAACTCCCATGCCTGGATATTGCAACACATATAGATCTGCACCAAACATATGTCCCCCTATGTTCAGTCCTAATTGTTTACATATTATACCCAATATACAGGAACTACCTAAAGGACTTTTAATAAGCAAGGGCTTATCTACGAGCATACAATTTAATTTTAGCTGTTGTACAATGTCATGGGAAATTAACGAGTGTGTAGCCCCAGTATCATACACTACTGCAAAAGGTATTGAGTGAATAAGCAAAGTACCTTCAACTTGGCCATGATTTTCAACATTTGGACTTCCAGTTATTTTGCTTTTTCCTTCCAACATTCCCATCTTTCCTTGCCTCAGCTCTGGACAGTTCCTTCTTATGTGCCCTTCCTTCCCACACGGATGACACTTGAAAGATGCTGGTTTGGGATTTGTACACCTATTCTTCATGTGTCCCTCTTGCCCACAATTATAGCAAGTGATCTTCTTTTTAACCTCAGCAGTTTTGACTTCTTCTGATTGCTTGGTGGAAGCTACATCCATTTTCTTTTTATCATAAGGGTGAAACTTACCCTTTCCTTTCTTGTTTTGGTTATTTTTAAATGCTCTGAAATTTTCTCTGGCTTTATCATGTTGTTCAAGGCTCAAAGTCAGATCTAAAACTTGATCAAATGTCCTATCCTTATATGGCAGCATGGCTCTACTGAGACTGGCATTCAATCCTTGGATGTATCTGCCATTTTTAGCTTCCTTAGTTGTGATGAGCACTGCACCATACTTTGCTAGAGATTCAAACTTCTGGGTATACTCAGTAACACTCATAGTTCCCTGACTTAATTTAATGAATTCTTCCAGCAAAGACTCTTTAGCTGATGCAGGTACAAATCTTCCTTCTAACATTTCTTTAAACTGGTTCCATGTCACTTCTCCTTCAGGTCTTCCAGCTATAATGACTTCCCACCAATCCAAAGCTGCTCCTCTCAATTGTCTAGATGTCATTAGCCTCTTCTTTTGGTCTTCAACTTGCATATCAGCAAAGATTCTATCCAAAATTCTGAGCCAATTTTGAATTCCCATTATTCCTTCTGTTCCATCAAAAGTCTTGCCTCCAAGATTGGTAAAAGTCTTGAGTAGTTTAGAAAGCTCCTCATGTGGATTTTCTTGCCTATTGCCTACTCCATCCCTTATAGCTCTCATGAAATCTTGCATATTCACCATGGGTGGTTCACTTGGTCCTACCCCTTGTTGTCTGGGTCTTACCATAGTTCTATGGATACAACACTTGAGTTAGTCCATTATATCTAATCTTTTATAAGTTACCCTATTCCATCTTATTATTATTAATTATAACAGATTTTATTAATATAAGTAGATAAAGACAAGGCATCCAAGACAGTCAATACTTTCATACATTCAAAACAACCAAGTTCATTCAAGATTTTTTTTTTACTATGTTACTTATCAACATAGCTCTGATACCAAATTGAGATGACCCACTTTTCACAAAGTTTTTTTTTAAAACTAGTTTTACTCAGTGATCATCTACTCAAGAGAACATCCTTTCTCTACTATCCAGGATCTTTCAACCAATATAAAAATATTGTTGTAATCAAATCATCTAACTTACATATAAGAAACCATATATAGATGTTACTTTGAGTTTTCCTCTTTCTTTTTAATCAGAGTAGAGGAGTTTTGGATACAAAGAATTTGTTTTCAAATGCACTATATAATTTTCTCATGGAAAAGTAATTTCCAAAGAAGCTTTTCTGTCTTACATAATTTTGGGTAAATCCTAGATATTATTTCTCTAATTTTCTTTTGGGGTTTGTTTACAGTTCCATGAATTTAGATTTACTGAACACTTAGTTATCCCTTGTGCAAGTGTGTGTATATGTATTCTGTGTGCATGTGTGTATCTGTGTTCTGGGTGCATGTGTGTATCTGTGTTCTGTGTGCATGTGTGTATCTGTGTGACTTCAGGTAACATATTTTTCCATTATATCAATCCTGGTTTTACTGGTTTGCTTTATTTGTTACCTTTCTTAACCAAATAGCTTAGGGTATTAGACTAGTTGAACCTAGGCTTGGCAAAGTTGGTCAAATTAGCCTGAATTCCTTTGCTACTTTACACAAATGTCATATAGATTAATCTGGGTTTCTATCCTACTTTATTTTCCATCAATACTTACAACAGATCTCTGGTTACTCTTTTAATTTCCAATCTACAGATCATTTCAGATTATTCTTATCATTGCACATTTTTGTTAAGCATTCCAGAAGTTAATACTAGAACTTGTATCACTAAATCAAACATTCTTAAAAGCATCTCACAACTTTTAACATCAATCTCATGAGTAGTTCAATACTTGCAAACAGAAAATAACATTACATCATTTTCCTCCCAAACAACTTAACTAACATTCCATAACATAAGTTCAATTTAACATCTATTTTAATTTCCTTGAGTCTGTAACTATTATATCCAATTCCTTAGCAGCTAATTCATCCAATTCTTGATCAAGAAAATGCCTATTTACCTGCACAATCACCACGAGCTGCCTCATAAAAAGATGAGACACCCAATGGTATACAAACACACAAAGGGTCAGACTAAATTGTCTGGTATGAATAATCTTACTGAAAATTTAAATAACTTTATAAAACAGATAAGGTAAAGCAATGTTTCTCTTGTATACATTCCTTTATCACCTGTGCATGTTCATTAATGCATAACATAATAATACATAATTCAATGGATTATTTCAGAGAGCACAAACATATAATTCTTAATAGAATACTCTAAACCAACCAATATGATTATCATTTAATCACTTTCCCTATTTATAACTTTCTGGCTATCAGGGATTTTACCCAAACCTACCTGTGAACTTATTCTCCAAATTCAATCTCAGGTATTTTATGATGGACTTTAGCTACTTTCCTTCTATTAAAACACACATTGTCTGGGGCATATACACTGTTAACCCAGCACACTCAGGCCCCTGGGTATAATCATACCATGTGTGAGCTTGCAATATTTCCCTTGCCAAGCCATACTTTTGTAGCCCTAAGAACCAAATCCTTAGTTATATTACTAAGTGCTTACCTTCCCTTTTTCCCCCATTTATGCTAATCCCTTCTGCATCTCATAAATTAATCAGTGGAAATAAATGACTTAACCATCATGCATATGTTCAAAGAATAACAGATCATCTTTTCATAATCATAGATTTATTCATACAAGCTAGTTTGATTTCTCAGTGTACATATTATTTAAATCATGGGTTTTGTGGAATCATGCCTATAAATATATGGTCATGTATAATTTGCCTTGATGCATCCATTTACCTCTGGCTTAATCAGATACTCACAGATTCATAAGATCTGACTAAACCACAAGCTTATATTCTTATCTGGATTTATTTGTAATCATAGAAGTTCAGCACAAGTATAACATTGTACTTCTATGTTACCATGTTTATTCTTGAGACATAAGCAGCAACCACTTTATGCTACAGCCCCATCTATTTTTCCATTTTTAGACCATAGATTTATATCATATATCCCTGGAGTTTTCATGAATTAAACTATATGCAGCAGTCACATAAAGAGAGCATCTCATCTCAAAGATAATTTCATGACACAATAATCATTCAAACATGAAAGCCATCAATATATTTTCTGGGTATATTAACACAAAATATTTAAACAGATCATCAACACACCAATGTCATAAAATAAGCACAAATTAATTAAAATATAAAACCATTTAGGCTGCCTCAATATTCAGGACTTAATGCCAATTTTCAGTGAGGTTACTCACCTTAATCCTTTTCCTTTGATCTGCTATCTCCTACTTGTCTCTAATGGCCAGTGCTTCTCAATTTTTCTCTTTTGCTAACTATCTATATTTCTGTATATTTATTTTAAAGAAAATGGTGACAGATCCTTTCACCCTTAACCCTCTTTTATACAAGACCTTGGCTGCCTCTAGGGTTTTAAAATTTACCCAATGTCAATTTTACCCTACCACTTATGATCAGCCTCTCTTTCTATTTTAAGAGCAGATGGGTAAATGGTCCCTGGTTCTATTAACAGAAATTACACTTTATTACACCAGTCACCACATTTGCATGATCTCTATAAAAGCTAAGAAAATTGCTAAAAGTGGATAAAATATTTATTCAACAACTCATACTATTTTCATGCAATTTCTAATAATTTTTCTTTAGCCAGCCTTTGTTTAAAATGCCTGTACAATATCTATATTTTTATCCTTGCCTAAACCTTTATTTTCCTTATTCTAGACTTTGTTTCAATGACACATTCATATCTGTAATAATCATGTTATGTTCATGTATCTATAGTTTTCTTTAGCTTACAAATAATTTTCTGCCTCTTTTTTTCCAAAGAAGTATGCACATATGTATTATATCATCTTGTATACATATCAATATTTACCCAATGCATTTATGGTCAACTTATCATATATATTTTCCTAGGCAACCAAAATAATTCAAACAAGTATATTAAATTAAATTATAAAACTTGTTCATAAAATCAGGGTTATCACAGAACTCTAGTATCTTATTAACATATCTATATATATATATATATATGTATATAAGTCTTACTGAAATAATTAGTACACACATATGTATATATATATTTATACATCATTCTGTACTGACACACACATGCACATGTACACTCAAAAATATTCAATAGCATTCATATATGTATATTTACTTATGCATATAGCTTTTAAGGATTTAATCTATATATATATATATATTTCCATACACATCAATATGTATTTATTTTTAGAGTTCAGGAATTTAGCTTTAGTTCATGTGCATTTCCTGTGCACACATGTACACACATACAGATACACTATCAAGCTATATCAATTCCCCTTTAAAATTTATTTAAAAATTATTTTAAACTTATTCATTTTTCCAAAATAAATTCCTAAAATCTTTGGTCATTACATACACCCCTCCTTTTAGAAATTGTGTCCCACAATTTTCCTAAGCTTAAAATAAATTTTAAACTTAATTCAGAGAACAAGTACATTCTCAACCAAATAGATTTTTAGTTCTATAATAACTAAAAATATATGCATCTAAAAAGGAAAACAATCAAAAATCAGAATTACCTTTAATCTGAAAATAGCTTAGGATAATTCATCCTAACTTTGTCTTCTAATTCCCATGTGCAATCACTAGGATCAAGACTCCACTGTACCTTCACAAGTTTCAGAGATTTATTCCTCAACTTCTTCACATCTTTTGCCAAAATTCCCACTGGATCCTTTTCATAAATCAAATTAGGATTTATCTGCACTTGGGTTGGGGTCTCAAGAATTTCTGCCTTGTCATGAACCCACCTTCTCAATTGTGATACATGAAAAACATCATGTATCCCTTGCATGTGTTCTGGTAATTCCAGCTTATATGCCAAGGAACCAATTCTTTCTAGAATTTTGTATGGCCCAATATATCTTGGGGTTAATTTGCCTTGTTTCCCAAATCTTAGCACATTTTTCATAGGTGATATTTTGATGAAAACAAAATTTCCTACCTCATATTCCACCTGCTTCCTTTTTATGTCTGCAAATTTCTTTTGCCTATCTTGAGCTGTTGCCATTCTTCTTCTTACCAACTCAATTTTCTCTTTAGTTTCTTGTATGTACTCAGGCCCTAAAATAGCTCTTTCCCCTGCTTCTACCCAACATACTGGTGACAAGCATGGCTTGCCATATAAGGCTTCAAATGGAGCCATTCCTATGGTGCTTTGATAGCTGTTATTGTATGTAAATTCAGCTAAATGGAGATAGTCTTCCCAGTTACCTCCAAAATCCAGTGCACATGCCCTTAACAAGTCCTCTAAAACCTTGTTCACCACTTCAGTCTGCCCATCTGATTGTGGATGGTAGGCAGTGCTTAAGCACAATTCACTTCCCATGGCTTCTTGAAAACTTCTCCAGAATCTTGAGGTGAAGATGGTATCCCTATCACTCACAATAGTTTTGGGAATGCCATGCAATCTTACCACTTCTTTCACAAATACTTGTGCTAACTTTGGTGCATTCCTTTCTGATTTGACTGGGATGAAATGTGCCACTTTAGTTAGCCTATCAACTATCACCCATATGCTTGTGTTTCCTCTTTTAGACCTAGGCAGTCCATCTATGAAATCCATAGATATATCTTCCCATTTCCATTGGGGTATGGTAAGTGGTTGCAATAACCCTGATGGCTTTTGAGTTTCAGCCTTGACTTGTTGGCAAGTCATACATTTTGCAATGTATTTGGCTACATCTGATTTCATTCCCCTCCACCAGAAATCTCTTTTTATGTTTTGATACATCTTTGTACTGCCTGGGTGTATGGAGTATTTACTTCTATGATATTCATTCAATATTTCCTTCTTCAACTCCATGTTTTCTGGCACACATATTCTATTCTGGTTTATTAAATAACCATTTTTGTCAATATGGTGATTTATCACTTCCTCCCCTTTTGATATGAGAACTTTCTTCTCCAATAAGTTTGTGTCTTGTTCTTGCATTTTTCCTACCTTCAAAATTAAATTTGATTGAAGTGTCATCAAGCTTAACTTCCCTCTATTTTCCTGTGCACCATGCACATGTACATCCATGTGCACATAGTCTTTCTCCCCAATTTCTAATTCAGCAAGCAAAGACAAGTCTTTAAATTCTTCTATCATTATCATGGCTAACTTAGCATGTTGTCTACTTAGAGCATCAGCAACTTTGTTTGCTTTACCTGATGTATAGAGTATGTCCAAGTCATAAGCAGCTAAGAACTCCACCCATCTATGTTGCCTCATGTTTAAATCTTTTTGTGAAAATAAATACTTTAAAGACTTGTGGTCAGTGTAAAGTTCAAACTTAGTGCCTAACAAACAATGTCTCCGAAGTTTTAAAGCATAGATCACAGCTGCTAACTCAAGATCATGTGTGGCATACCTTACTTCATGGGGTTTAAGTTGTCGGGATGCATATGCAATGACTTGGCCTTGTTGCATCAACACTGCACCCAAGCCAAATCCACTAGCATCAGTATATACAACTAATTCTTCATTTCCCTGGGGTAATTTCAGGATTGGAGCATTCACCAATGCCTCCTTCAACTATTCAAAAGATTTCTCACACTTCTCTGACCAAACAAAAGCTTGGTTCTTCCTGGTTAAGTTAGTAAGTGGTGTAGAAATTTTTGAAAAGTCTTTTATAAATCTCCTATAATATCCTGCCATCCCCATAAATGATCTCACTTCACTCACTGTGCTAGGCCTCTTCCATGCTTGAATAGCCACTACTTTATTGGGGTTTATAGAAATCCCTTTGGCAGAAATGACATGGCCAAGGAAATGTACTTCCTCTTTCCAAAATACACATTTTGAAAATTTTGCCTTTAAATCTTTTTCCCTTAATCTAGACAAAACCAGGTGCAAATGATTTTTATGTTCTTCCACTGTTTTGGAATAAATTAAAATGTCATCTATAAAAATCAGCACAAACTTGTCTAAATATTCTCTAAAAGTTCTATTCATTAAATCCACAAAGTATGATGGTGCATTAGTCAAACCAAATGGCATAACTAGAAATTCATACAACCCATACCTAGTGTTAAAGGCAGTGTACTTAACACTTAATTCCTCCACCTTCATTTGATGAAAACCAGATGCTAAATCTAGTCTAGAGAATACTCTTGCCCCTGCTAATTGATCAAAAAGATCATCTATTCTTGGCAATGGGTATTTATTTTTAATAGTTACTTTGTTTAATTCTCTATAATCTATACAGAGTCTTAAGGAACCATCTTGTTTCTTAACAAATACCACTGGTGCTCCCCAGCAAGAATTACTTGGTCTTATAAAACCCTTTTCTTCCAATTCTTCTAACTGTTTCTTTAATTCGTTTAGTTCATTTGGCCCCATTCTAGTTGTCTTTTTAATCACTGGGCTTGCTCCTGGAACTAGATTGATCTGAAACTCTACTAGTCTATGGTGTGGAACACCCTTAACCTTCCCAAACATATCCAAATATTCATTGACTATGGGAATTTCTTTAATGGTTAGTTCACTGAAATCTTTTTCTGGGTCAACTAAATGATATAGTTTTCCTTCCTTAGCTACTTCACATAAAACTGTGATTCTCTGACCTCTAGAATTTTGCAATGATATGGTGGATGAGTCTAAATTAATTATGGCTTTAAATTGCCTTAACCAGTCTACCCCCAATATAACACCTATATTTGGGTAATTCAAAACATATAAATTGGAAATAAAAATATTTCCTCCTATGTTTAATTCCACATCCACACAAATCATATTTAAAACACTAGAACTCCCCAGTGGACTTTGTATATGCAATGGGGTTTCAACCAATATGCAATTCAGTTTTAGCATTTTAACTAGTTCATAAGAAATCAAAGAGTGAGTTGCCCCAGTATCATATACTACTGCTATGGGTATGGTACAAATAAGTAATGTACCTTCCACTTGGCTATGGTTTTCAGTATTACTCTCCACTGTGGCTTTGCCTTTGCCTTCCAAATTTGCCAATTTTCCTTGCTGTTTATACTCAGGACAATTCCTCTTCATATGCCCCTCTTTCCCACATAGATAGCACTTGAAAGCTCCTCCTTTCAATTCTGGACACCTAGGCTTGATATGCCCTTCCTTTCCACACTGATGGCACATAATTTTCTTCTTGGTTTCCTTAGCTTTGACATCTCCAGTGCCTTTGTTATTGGCCTCTTCCTTCTTCTTATCATAAGGGTGATATCTCCCCTTACCCTTCTTGGTGTTGTTGTTCTTAAAATTTCTGAACTTCTCCCTCTCTTTGTCATGCTGCTCTAACCTCAAAGCCAAGTCTATTACTTGATCAAATGTCCTGTAAGCATAAGGTAACATGGCTCTGCTAAGCCCTGGGTTCAAACCCTTTATGTATCTATCATTCTTGGATGCTTCATCTGCCCCAAGCATTGCTCCATATGTGGAAAGCCCCTCAAACTTTTGAGTGTATTCAGTGACACTCAAATTTCCTTGCCTAAGTCTAATAAATTCTTCTAGTAAGGTGGTCTTAGCTGATGCTGGTATGAATCTTGCTTCCAACATCTCCTTAAATTGATTCCAAGTGATTTCATTCTCACCTCTCCCTGCAATGATTACTTCCCACCAGCTTAAAGCTGCTCCTTTCAGCTGTCTTGAAGCCACTTGCCTCTTCCTTTGATCATCAAGCTGCATGTCATTGAAAATCCTATCCAATGTTCTCAACCATGCTTGAATTTCCATGATACTTTCTGTCCCTTCAAAGCTTTTGCCTCCTAAATGAGTATAAGTCTTGAGTAATTTGGAGAGCTCTTCATGGGGATTTTCTTGCCTTTGTCCTGCCCCATCCCTAAATGCTCTCACCAAATCTTGCAGATTGACCATTGGTGGTGCATTGGAGGATCCAGCTCCCTGATTTGGTGGTCTTCCTACCATAGTTTGCTAATAATAATTTACATAGCTAGTTAGTTTTTTTTAACCCAAACTTGATCATCCAGTGATCAATCCCTACAAAATATTTTACTTATACTTTGTTTCTTAAGTTTTTAATTTCATAGAAAGATTTGATTTTAATTTTTCAACTATGTTTTAGTAACATAGCTCTGATACCAAATGAAATGACCCTCTCTTTTATACCTTAATTTGTAAGGATTTTTTTTTCTTACATAGAGACATATATAGATATGAGATATACATATACATATTTTCATATATGTATATTTCTGAAGCCTAGAGTCATTTTTTTTTCTTTTTACCTAAACAACTTATCCAGGATCATAATCTTTACCAATATAAATATATCAGTACATCCACAAAGACATGCACATACATGTGAAGATGTATATGCCTCTCTTGTTTCAATCAGAGTTTTGGAAAACAAGAGGATATTTGATTGATTAAGTTTAATCAATCCACACATAGTTCAGTACAAATCTATACAATAAAATTTCCATCCATACATGTATCAATATATATATATATATATATATATATATATATATTTTAAACTCCTGATTCCTAGCTGAATTCTCTATGGAGTATAATTCCTAGAAACCAGATAATTGTGTTATGGTTATCTATAAATTAATGGTGTAGTGTTTGTGCTCTGGAAAATGATATAAGCTTCTATCATTATCTATGTTTGATTTTCTTATAAAGTCTGTTCAGAGTACTAACTCTTTTCTGAAATGTTTTGAAGTGTTAAATCATATTGCAAAGGCTTAATTCTTTGATGACATGGTGCTAAGCTAAATGAAATGCTAACCTGAGTGAGTTCACTTATCTATGGGTACCCAGAAGAACATGGTTCAACCAGACTCTTTGTTCTGGTAGAACTCATAGGGTCTAGAAGAATACATTTTTGCTCAAAGCCTTAATGAAATGGACTTCAGATTCATGTTAAAAATACAAAGGTAACTGGTGTGTTAATATCTGTACAAAACATGTTTAAATATTCACATATATGCAACTTTTATGGACCTTGCTTTCAACTCCTATATTACAGACCCTTCCCTTATTTAAAAATAAGGCATAAAACATTTGTATAAAACAAGTTGAATTATGGAAACATTACAGACATATAAAAATACATCCTCCCTATGTTTATTATCTTTTGTATACATATGCCATGGTAGAAAAATAAAACCATTTACTTTTTCTGAGATTCAACTATCCAGATTTTCCAGAACTTAACCTTTCTCAAAGACTCAAGATTGACTAATACATTTATAAAATGTAACCACCCTATTTATCATAGTGTTCTTGCTAAATCCACTTACAAAATTTTGATTAACTTCTTTAACATATCAAATATTAACTAGATTTAAAGATTCCAGATACAAGTCAATTTCTTAACAAAATACTTAGCAAAATATTCATCCAATATTCAACACTTAATACAAGTAGCAATTCAAATTATCAATACATGCAGATTTCATCATTTAGGCTCTTATCTAACTAAGTTTAGCATGTTATAATCTTCTTCTTGAAGCCTTGCTCCTACTCCTACTTAGTTGTTGCAGTCCCTGAAAATGCATTTTGCCCCATTTTAAATGAGACACCCCATATGCCATTAGCACACTAGGGTCAGACACATGTCTGGTATGAGAAAATCCACTAAAACAATTTGTAAATCAAGTTAAAGTTAAAACATGGATATGTGTATATAACTCTGCCTTTAGAAAACAAGTAATTCATGTGTGCATGCTCTGTGTCAGTGTGCAGGTGCACACTTTAATCTGTCTTTCTAGGAACCTCAAGAAAAATATGGTACATTCATACATTCATATAATTCAATCATGAATCAAATAAACATCCATACAACAAGGAAATCACCCAAAATGAATTAAATCATTTATTCACAATCCAGATTTCATTCCAGGAAAACTCTAGTTCCTCTTTATATCAAATTCTCTTATCTTGATATATTTATCTACCTTGGTCTCATCTGCAATTAATTGAATCAATGGACACACTGTAATGAACTAATTCACTCCATTACACAAAGATCTCAGGACTTAAACAAGCCATGTGTCAACTTGTATTACTCAAGAAAACAAGTCATTCCTGCAGTGTTCTTGACCCCCATTTCCTAGTCAGGTTTAAGTTAATAATAACTCTTTTGATTTTTCATGACTAGACCATTCAGTGATCCATTTCACTAACTAAAACATCCATATCATGGCATCTCATATTATTCATAACCAAACAGAGACAAACAGGCAAACATCCATTGGTGACTAAATAAATAAGATTCTGTATGTATATATATATATATATATATTCTGGTATTTTAAAAGGGGTATAGGCAACTAACATTGGCTTATGGCTTTTGGGAGAGTTTTTCCTTTTGCAAACATTTGTGCTTGAGTTAAACTCAGACTGACCAAGTTTCACTAAATCACAAAATTTGTTTGCTATGCATATGAACATTTATATCTATTTTCATTGAATCAGGAGCATCAGCACATAGGCAACCCTATTGCACTCCTAATTCATTTTTGTCTCAAGCCTCGGCACTTATACATGAGTATATTGCAGCTCAACATTGTTTACATCTTTTTGGGTTGAGCCAAAACCAATACTACTTGCCTATTTTCAACACTTTATTTTCTGGGTATTTGTTTATGTTCCTAAACATTAACATATCATAGATCTGGGTTTATAAAACATATATGTATACTAATAATACTTAAGGCTTTCAAATAAAATAAGTAGAACAACCAAAGAGAATCAAAACATTTTCAGTTCTAAAATCACAAATAAGCAATCACATATGAAAAATACACTTTCAAGAATATTACTTATAACTGGCTGCCTACATTAGGACTTATTGCCTTAGATTTTGAGTGAGTTTTCTCACCTAGCTTTCTTTTACTTCCTAGTTGACTGGTAAGCCTCTGCCTTCAAATCTTTTCTTCACTTGTATTATATTTATATAATATCTATATATTTTTCTCAAGAGCTATCCGGGAAGAAGAAGGTTTCTCCTCTCACTGCCTATTTATGCAGGGTTTCTCTTAGGGTTTAAGGCACTAGCTAAAGACAATTTTTCCCATCAGAAATTATGCCATTTGCATTTAGTTTTTAAACCCAAAATCTCACCCTCCTCGGCTTGAGTTTGTGGAAAGAAAAGTGGTTATATTCTTTTTGGTTAATTTCAAAAATTTGCTTTTCCAGAAGATACTTTTTCCTTTGTCTACAATCATGCTAAAAGTGTGACTTGATTTGTTATTTATCAAATACTCTTCCTAATTCTGCCTATACCAAGCATTTCCCTGTTTTATCTTATTTTTCCTATTTTTAGCTTTCATGTAAATGGTATGTACTTCCTTCATTTATTTATAAGAGGACTACTCCTTTTTATATCCTCATTCTTTTTCTTTCTGCCTATAATTAAAATATGTCTGTATATTTTATTTTACTGATTTGAACTCTAGTATCTTATTAACATATCTATATATATATGTATATAAGTCTTACTAAAATAATTAGTACACACATATGTATATATATTTATACATCATTCTGTACTGACACACACATGCACATGTACACTCAAAAATATTCAGTAGCATCCATATATGTATATTTACTTATGCATATAGCTTTTAAGGATTTAATCTATATATATATATATATTTCCATACACATCAATATGTATTTATTTTTTGAGTTCAGGAATTTAGCTTTAGTTCATGTGCATTTCCTGTGCACACATGTACACACATACAGATACACTATCAAGCTATATCAATTCCCCTTTAAAATTTATTTAAAAATTATTTTAAACTTATATATATTTTCCAGAATAAATTCCTAAAATCTTGGGTCATTACAGGATGGGCGGTCATCGTTTGATAGCAAGGCTGGAAGGGGAGACATGTGGGTGATGGCTTTGGTTACAGGACTGTGGAAGGCAAAAGCACGAGTGGGTTTTCTTTTCCAAGCAATTATATACACTTTGGCTATAAAATATAATTATAAAATGAATAGAACAAAAATATGAAAGGTCGAGAAGGAAAGGTTGCACACCAGAAAGAAAGGGAAGGGTTTCAGAGTAAAGCAAACTAATATATACTTATATTGTATATTTTCTCAGAAAGAATATGAAAAGAAAGGGAAAGTGAATGGACGAACTAACATATATCAGAAGCATGTGGAATAACAAAAGTCAAAAAGCTAAAATTTTGAGGAATATTAATGGCAAATGGTTGTTAGAATCATACGGTGGACAATGGAAAGACGCAAGGACCAAAAAGGTTCTAAACGGGTACCGATACGGCTAACCGTTTCACAGATTTCGCCGTGTGCCCGACACCGAAATTCCCAAATGAATATACTGCGGAGATTAGCACGATGAGATGAACAGAATGGTACATGGATATCAGCGATACGACCAACCTATCAATACTCGATTTTCGTTACCGAAAATGCTGCTAAAATGCCAAAAATAAGATAAACGGGGCTATAGCAGTCCAAATTTGGCGAAACGAAATAGGACTTCTCACTTAGAAAATGATTTACAATTTTATTATATAAAAATATTCATATTTCAAATATATTTTATTTCCATCAAATTTAACTGATTTTAAATTTTTAAACTTGAAATTACACAACAGAGCAAACTTTCAAATTTTCAAATGAAAATCTACCACTTGTTATGCTATAATAGATGCATACCAAATATCAAATTTTCATTTCTAAAATTTTATTTTTTATTTTCAACAAAAATTTAGTTAATTACGTTATTTAAAGCGTTAAAATTACTGGATCGTTACACTCTTCCCCACTCAAAACTTTTCGTCCCCGAAAAGAAACAAGATAGGAGAATATAAGCAACAGAAAGGAAAGATAGATCCAAAATACATATTACCAGATACAACAATTAATTCAAAGCCATATAAATTTCATTTTTGGACATCTTAATACCTATATTTATTTTGTATACTATTCAATTACATGTTCTCATTACATTCAAACTTTTTCCAGGTAAGCTTTATTAATGTTTCCTAATGTAATTGAGCACTATTCAAATTTACCTTTTATTTACAACATTTCTATTAAGCAAATTTAGTTTGAACCATTTATTTCTTAAGTTTTCTCTTGTATAACCTTCAATTACATTAACATAAACATTTTAACTCTTTGAATATTTTAGGTAAGTTATATTTATGTTTTAGAATGCAATTGAGTATTATACAAATAAATTTTATCCTAGTTCAACTGTTTCAAGTTGTTCAATTCCATTTCCCTTTTCAGACAATACAATTATTCAAAAAATTTGCTTCATTTCGATAATTGAAAACCATCACTTAACATAAAACTTAAGAGTTAAATTTCCAGTTTCACTTCAAACCATTTTAAAATAAATACACACACACACACACACACACACATATATATATATATATATATATATATATTATACATAGAATCATACTCAAGAAATTCAAATCAAATCCATTTTCCAAAATAAAAGTGTAGCAAAGCTACTAAGTGGTCTCTCCAATCTAAGACTCGAAAATGAATGTCGATGATGCTGCAGTCATCACCAAAATTATTTTCCAACGACATAAGAGGAGAGTACTGGCTTACTTCTTTTAAAATTCTTTGGAAACAATTTCCATTTGAAAATATTTTCAAATAATATATTTTCAAAACTTTGAAAAACCAAATTTTGAAAAGCATCGGAAATTAAATTCTCAAATCCTTAATTTAAATTCATTTCATTTGCAAAACAGATTTATAAACCATGTTTTGAAAACTCATCTCCTTATAACATACAACAATAGTTATTGGTTTAGGAATGCTGACAAAACAATAAATGATAATCTAATATTATCATTTCTAACAACCAATTCATTTAATCATCCAATTTCAGAAAATTATACTTTTACATATAAAATATAACCATACATAAAAATTATTTCATTTACCGATTTTGAAAACAATATTGTGCCAGTTAGCTTTGTTCAAGTGTTTTGGAGTTCCCATCAATAGCGTTGGCTGGACGAAACGATCGAAACCCAAAATTCAAACTTAACAACTCAAACAACACAATATAAAACATTTTTATATCAATTACAAATACATCCTCTCATAGGATGGTTCAAGAATGGATTTTAGAACAAGGATAGAGATTCAAATTTGGAAGGATCCTAATCAAAGAGAATTCTAACTACAAAGATAGGTTCGAAAGGAAGATAAGATAATTAAATTACAAAAGAGGAAAGATGGATAGACTTACATAAATCGCGGCGACCTTAACTAGGTCAACTGAGACTCAGAAAAATGAGAATATCATTAACGAAAATGGGGACAAGCTTGTTGAGAACATCGCGGAAAACGCGATTCATGAGATCGACGAAGAAGGTAGGAGCATTTGTTAATTCAAAGGGCATGACTAACCATTCATGGAAACCAATCGCCCGGGAGGAAGGACAGCAGATCGAGCTCCCGGAATAAGATCGATGCGGAATTTAATTTCTCGCTTGGGAGGTAGAGAAGTGACTTCACCAAGAACATCAGGAGAATTCCTGACTATCGGGGTGGAGTCAAGATCACTAGGCTGAGAATCAAGCGAAAGATGGAACTGCCTGCATAATCCTGAGGCATTCGACATACGATTACAAGAGAATTACCCTGGTTGTCTACTAGAGAAACGGTTCGGGCTTTGCAAGAAATAACATTATCAAAACCGAGGACTTAGAAATCTCCGATCAATCGACGCCTGTTGTAAAGGAGTTTCACCCTTTACAAGTCATAGTAGGGTTGGCCGGACCGCCGATGGAATTAGTCACACATAAGGATGAAGTTGCCAATTGAGGTTGCAAGATATGCTCAAATTTATTACAGAGATCAATAGAAATAGAGCTATGGGATGCTCCAGTATCTAGAGAATACGAACAGGAAAGGACAAGCATGGATTTTAGAACTAAGAGTTAGTTCCAAAAATTCAAAAGAGAATCCAAATCAAGGAGATTTCTAAATAAGGATTTCAAGCTCGAACGAATATGATTCTATAATCTATTCCACTCATTATAGGGTATTATTACTATACTCTCTAATGGGTTTTTACTCCATATGCTAAGTTTGCCAAAACCTGGCTCTGATACCACATGTAACGACCTGGTATTTCGAACCATTCAAATCCACAATCGACCACACATGTCGGACTTGAATTGCTCAAAACAACATATTGTTAATTTATATTAGGCAAAACTTAGCATATACAGTAAATAAATCAATCCTAGACATAGAGTGTTACAACAATAAGCAGCGGAATAGATAAATAGTAGTTCATGAAGCTACAACATGAAATCAAAGTCTGAAATAAAATACAACAAAAATCTAATACATAGAAGTCTCAATAGAAAAGCAAGTGACAAGTATGAATATAAACAACTGGAAATAATAGAAATAACTGAGAAGCTGAATAGATAAAGATAAATCTTCAAGCAAAGCTCCAAGCTCCAAAGGTAAGTCTCAAAATGTTATGACACTCATTCTGATCCAAGCATAAAGAAAAACACAAAACACTCGAGTCAGGATTAACATTCTTATGCAAGTAAATCAACTCCAGTGAAATGTCCAAATGAAATGCAATATAACTTACAGGATGTTGGGATTCCATCCCTTAAGGATCCGTTAAACTATCTACATACATAGTACAATACACTACATATATAATGTCTATAGTAAATTAAACTATTAAAATAGCATTAAGGCGTTACCCATATCCCCTTTAACACATTTTTTATATATCCCATAGTCTATACAGAAACTGTGATGCAGCTCAGGACAGAAGTGAAGGTCTAAGTCGCACACGACTTAAGGATTTAAGTCGCATACGACTTAAGACAGAAGATATAGGTCGTCCACGACCTAAGGAGGCATGTGAGGAGAAGCGGCGAGTTAATAAAGCGGTATTGAGTCGTCTACGACCTAACAAATCAGATGGAAAAAAGTTACGACTTAATGGGAGCTTAAGTCGTTCAGGTTTGATGAGTCGTATACGATCTAACGACACGGCTGTAAGTCGTCCACGACTTATCAAAAAGCAGAAAGAAGTTCCAGCGGTTGAAGGCTTTAAGTCGGAAGAGGATTGCGACCTAATTGAATCATGGGAAGATGCCACGAGTTACGACTCATGTTAAGTTGTTGGAGTCTTAAGTCGTCCATGATTTAAGTCGCAAGAAATGGTGCAGAAGCTTGTCTCTTGAGTCGCTGAGTTTATGGGTCGTGGCAATGTTAAGTCGTAGGTCGCATCTTTTAAGTCATAAGTCGTTGTGTTATACATGTAAGAGTGGAGTTGTTAAGTCGGCAATGACTTAAATGATGTATTTTTCTATTGTATTTTCTGTTTGCTAAGTCGCTAGGCTTTATTGTAATAAGTTGTGAGTCGTCTGTACTTAAGTCGAAGGTCGTAGGATTGTGTTTCTGTATTGTAACCCGTAAGTCGTATGCTTTGGCTGAGTCGTAAGTCGGAGAGCATGATGAGTCGTAAGTCGAGGAGTTTTGATAAGTCGGAACCGACTTAAGTGTTGTACATTTTTGTTTTGCATGAGTTGTAACTTCTATAAATAGGCTGGTGGTGCCATTTGTAATAGTTTAGTTGATTTGAAATAAAACTCTTGTTTTGTTAGCTTTGTGCTTTCGCCAAATTGGTAGTTGAGTGTAATCTCCTATCTCCTCTTTCGGATAATCGAGTGCGCTCGATTCAACGACTGCAGAAGCCGATTCACGGAATCTAGTGCGCTAGATCAACGTGTGAAGAATCGCAGATCTTTGAACCCGGTATCATGCGCGATCAACGAGTTCGGGATAGCTAGAATTCGGTATCTTCGGATCAATGAATTCGGGCATTTCAGTATCTTCCAATCCATTGATTGCTACTCTCATCGTTCTACATTGTTTTGATTAATCCGCTGCGTCAGTTTTGGTATCAGAGCCTGTTCTAGCCAATCATAGCTAGATCGAGACTTGGAGCCTAATCATTTTGGAGTTTTGAAGAAATCAAGTTGAACCGAGCATCTCCAATCAAGTCGGCCGAGTTAGTA
The DNA here is from genome assembly GCA_030737815.1 of Allium fistulosum. NCBI lineage: Eukaryota > Viridiplantae > Streptophyta > Magnoliopsida > Asparagales > Amaryllidaceae > Allium > Allium fistulosum. The sequence continues at coordinate 1,462,324,970 of CM060902.1, forward strand.
GAGCTTGTTCGAAGTTGTTTCGATCGAATTTGTGTTGGAGGCCGAGAATTTTGTTCATCGTGTTCATCGCGATTTGCAACAAAAGTGGAAGTTTCGATCCATTTCATTTTGGATCAAAGTTCGAATTGTGTTTGAATTTGAAGTGTTTGTGAAGTTTCAAGTATGCCGCCGAGAAGAGCTAATCGTCACCAAAACGTAGAAGCTTTGTATCGAAGAGAAGAAGCTGATGAGATGGAGCAAAGAATCAATGAAAACTTTAGTGAAAAGCTTAACGAAGGAATTAGACGATTAGAGAAGATGATGTTAGAAATGAATCAAAATCGGAGAAGGGTTTCACCTCAATCTAACCATGGGGGAAGTAGAGTTTCGCCACATTCCAATCGAGACAGAAGTGTTGATGATGATCAAAGGCGTGGGAGGAACGTGAATGATCGTGAACGGAGGAATGTAGATAGAAGGGATGTTGGTGGAAGAAGTGATGGTAGTAGAGATGTGGGTGGACGAGATAGACAACGATATACATCTGACTTTGAAGAGGAGTATGACGGTGGTAGTATACAAGGACGAGGACAAGGAAGAAATCACTCTGAGTATGATCACATGTGGGAGTCGGGGATGAAGACTGAAATTCCTGAATTCAAAGGTGGTATGCAAGCGGAGGAGTTTCTAGATTGGGTGGCTAATGTTGAAGAGATTTTTGACTTCAAGGAAGTTCCAGAGCATCGAAGAGTGAAGTTGGTTGCTACAAGGTTGAGGGGTAGAGCTTTCGCATGGTGGCAACAAACCAAACTTACACGTGAACGGATGGGGAAGTCAAAGGTTGAATCTTGGGAGAAGATGAAGAAATTGTTGAAAGCAACGTTCTTACCTTACAATTATCAATCTTTGATGTATCAACGTTTGCAGAATTTGAGGCAGGGCACAAAGAATGTTAATGATTACGCAGATGAGTTTTATCAGCTTATTGCGAGGAATGATATTATGGAAACGGAAGAACAACTGACGTCTAGATTTGTTGGAGGGTTGCGAATGCAGATTCAGGATATGGTTAACATGTTTGATCCCAGATCTGTAGCGGAAGCACACCAGAAAGCGTTGGCTTGGGAGAAACAGGGAAGACGAGGAGGTGGTATGTTTACAAATTCCAACAATCAAGTGAAGGGTGTTAGTGGAAGTTCTAATGTTTCAAAAGCTGTTGCGAAACCAGTTGTGAATGAGGTTGGGAAGGCGAAAGTCAATAATGGTTTCAAGTGTTATAATTGCCAAGAAATGGGCTACAAAAGTAGCGAATGTCCAAAGCCGAAGAAGAGAGCTATGATAGCGGAAGTTGAGGATGAGGATGAAGAAGCTGAATGTTCCAATTCACCACCTGATGAGGAGGAAGAAGAAGTGTCGGGAGACGAAGGTTATAATCTAATGATGAAGAGGTCCTGTTTAACACCAAAGCAAGAGGAAGATTGTAGTTGGTTAAGGAGCAATATTTTTCAGTCAACATGTACCATTTTGGGGAAGGTTTGCAAATTTGTTATTGATGCTGGAAGCTGTGATAATATAATTTCTTCAAAAGCTGTGAGGAAGTTGGCGTTGAAGACTGAGAAACATCCGAAACCGTACAAGCTAGCTTGGTTGAGGAAAGGCGGGGAGGTGAAGGTTGGACGAAGGGCTTGTGTGAAGTTTTCAATTGGAAAGAAATACAAGGATGAAATCTGGTGCGATGTGGTAGATATGGATGTCTGTCATTTGTTGCTGGGGAGACCGTGGCAGTATGATAGGGCGGTGCAACATGATGGGCGTACCAACAGTTACAGTTTCATGTTTGAAGGCACAAAGATTACTCTAGTTTCAAAGAAGCGACAACAGGAGGAAAACAAGTTGGAGGAGATTGAAGAGCTTAAAACCTTGTTATCTTTGAAGGAGTTTGTGAAGGAAGTAGAGGAGGAGCCTGGAGTGTTTTTGTTGATTGGGCGAGAGAGCAGTGAAGAGGTTGAAATTCCGGAAGAAGCGAAGCCAGTTTTGAAAGAATTTGACGATGTATTTCCAAAGGAGTTACCAATGGAGTTGCCACCATTGAGGGATATACAACATCAGATAGATCTTGTTCCAGGTGCTGTATTGCCACACAGACCACATTATCGAATGAGTCCAAAGGAACATGAAGAATTGAGGAGGCAAGTGGAAGAATTGCTTGAACAGGGGCGTGTGCAGGAGAGTTTAAGTCCTTGTGCTGTACCAGCTTTATTGGTACCCAAAAAGGATGGAACGTGGAGGATGTGCATAGATAGTAGAGCATTGAATAAGATCACAGTTAGATACAGATTTCCGATGCCAAGGCTTGATGATTTATTGGATCAAATCAGTGGGTCCGTAATCTTTTCTAAGATTGACTTGAAGAGCGGTTATCATCTGATTCGCATTAGACCAGGGGACGAATGGAAGACAACATTCAAGACGAGGGAAGGATTGTATGAATGGCTGGTAATGCCGTTTGGTCTATCGAATGCACCAAGTACATTCATGAGGGTGATGAATCAAATTTTCAGGCCATACATTGGGAAATTTGTGGTGGTTTACTTCGATGATACTCTAATCTACAGTGCTAGTACAGAAGAGCATGTTCAACATTTGAAGAAAGTGTTAATTATTCTTCGTCAAGAACAATTCTATGCTGCTACAAAGAAGTGTGTTTTTATGGTGAGAAGTGTTTTATTTCTGGGGTATGTTGTGTCGGAAGAAGGAATACAGTTTGACCAAAGTAAAGTCGAAGCTATTAGAGATTGGCCGCAACCCAAGACGATAACGGAAGTTCGTAGTTTTCACGGGTTGGCTTCATTTTATCGAAGGTTCATTCCACACTTTAGTAGTGTGATGGCACCTGTTACGGATTGTATGAAGGGTAAACAGTTTTCATGGACGGAGGAAGCAGGGGTTGCTTTTGAGCGAATCAAAGAACTCTTGACGTCTGCACCAATTCTAATATTACCAGATTTTCAACTAGTGTTTGAACTACATACTGATGCATCCAAGGTTGGGATTGGAGGAGTGTTGAGTCAGAGGGGACGTCCGATTGCATACTTTAGCGAGAAGTTATCAGGAGCAAAAATGAGATACAGTACCTATGATGTGGAATTCTATGCTGTTGTGCAATCTATTAAACACTGGAGACACTATCTATTTTAGAAAGAGTTTGTTCTTTACACTGATCATGAGGCGTTAAAGCATTTACAAGGGCAAGACAAGATTTCAGCGAGACTTGCATCGTGGATTGCATATCTACAACAGTTTACTTTTGTTGTTAAACACAAGTCAGGGGTGACGAATCGTGTGGCTGATGCTTTGAGTAGGAGGAGTCATTTGTTGACTACACTGAAAGTTGAGGTGACAGGGTTTGATGTGTTGCCAGAATTATTTGTCGATGATCCTTACTTTGCGAAGTGTATTGATAAAGTCAAGGAGGGAAAGACGGATGAGTTTATGATGGTAGACGGTTTTCTATTCAAAGGAAATCGATTGTGCATACCTGATTGTAGTTTGAGAATGAAGATTGTCAAAGAACTACATGAAGAAGGACATGTTGGGAGAGACCGTACCTTACAGGTTATTTCACAGTCTTACTTTTGGTCATCGATGAGGAAGGAAGTGGAGAGGTTTGTGGAGCGATGTCATATCTGTCAGGTTTCGAAAGGAACTGCAACTAATGTTGGGTTATATATGCCGTTACCTGTACCAACTAAACCATGGGTTGATGTGAGTATGGACTTTGTGTTGGGGTTGCCGAGAACACAGCGTGGTAATGATTCCATTTATGTGGTGGTTGATCGATTTTCGAAAATGGCACATTTTATTGCTTGTAAGAAGACGGCGGATGCTGTTCATGTTGCTCAGTTGTTTTTCAAAGAGATATATCGACTTCACGGATTGCCAAAATCGATTATGTCGGATAGGGATACTCGTTTCCTAAGTCATTTTTGGCTAAGTTTGTGGAAGATGGTGGGAACGAAGTTGAACTTTAGCAGCGCTTATCATCCGCAAACGGATGGATAGACCGAGGTTGTGAACAGATCATTGGGAAATTTATTACGATGTCTGGTGCAAGACAATCTGAAGAGTTGGGATGTGAAGTTATGTCAAGCAGAGTTTGCTCATAATCATGTTGTGAACCGTAGTACGGGTTTCAGTCCATTCCAGATTGTATATTGGAGTTTACCGAAGGGGCCGTTAGAGTTAACAGTCATACCACAACCAAAGAAGACAGTCAAACGAGCTGTAGATTTTGTTGAAGGATTAACAGAGTGTCATAGAATCGTTCAAGAACGATTGGAAAAGGCAAATGAGAAATACAAACGATCTGCAGATCTGAAGCGAAGAAGTGTTGAGTACAATGAAGGAGATATGGTGTATGCTGTATTAACAAAGGACCGTTTTCCAGTGGGCGCTTATAACAAATTGAAAGCCAGAAAAATTGGTCCTGTAGAAGTCATGAAACGGATTAATGAAAATGCTTATAAGTTGAAGCTGCCGGAGGATGTGTACAGGTCTGATGTATTCAATGTTAAGCATCTCGTACCATATCATGGGGATGAATTTGTTATGGAAGAAGAGAGTACAAATTCGAGGTCGAATTTTTCTCAACCTGGGGAGGATGATGCAACTCAGGACAGAAGTGAAGGTCTAAGTCGCACACGACTTAAGGATTTAAGTCGCATACGACTTAAGACAGAAGATATAGGTCGTCCACGACCTAAGGAGGCATGTGAGGAGAAGCGGCGAGTTAATAAAGCGGTATTGAGTCATCTACGACATAACAAATCAGATGGAAAAAAGTTACGACTTAATGGGAGCTTAAGTCGTTCGGGTTTGATGAGTCGTATATGATCTAACGACACGGTTGTAAGTCGTCCACGACTTATCAAAAAGCAGAAAGAAGTTCCAGCGGTTGAAGGCTTTAAGTCAGAAGAGGATTGCGACCTAATTGAATCGTGGGAAGATGCCACGAGTTACGACTCATGTTAGGTCGTTGGAGTCTTAAGTCGTCCATGATTTAAGTCGCAAGAAATGGTGCAGAAGCTTGTCTCTTGAGTCGCTGAGTTTATGGGTCGTGGCAATGTTAAGTCGTAGGTCGCATCTTTTAAGTCGTAAGTCATTGTGTTAAACATGTAAGAGTGGAGTTGTTAAGTCGGCAACGACTTAAATGATGTATTTTTCTATTGTATTTTCTGTTTGCTAAGTCGCTAGGCTTTATTGTTATAAGTCGTGAGTCGTCTGTACTTAAGTCGAAGGTCGCAGGATTGTGTTTCTGTATTGTAACCCGTAAGTCGTATGCTTTGGCTGAGTCGTAAGTCGGAGAGCATGATGAGTCGTAAGTCGAGGAGTTTTGATAAGTCGGAACCGACTTAAGTGTTGTACATTTTTGTTTTGCGTGAGTTGTAACTTCTATAAATAGGCCGGTGGTGCCATTTGTAATAGTTTAGTTGATTTGAAATAAAACTCTTGTTTTGTTAGCTTTGTGCTTTCGCCAAATTGGTAGTTGAGTGTAATCTCCTATCTCCTCTTTCGGATAATCGAGTGCGCTCGATTCAATGACTGCAGAAGCCGATTCACGGAATCTAGTGCGCTAGATCAACGTGTGAAGAATCGTAGATCTTTGAACCCGGTATCATGCGCGATCAACGAGTTCGGGATAGCTAGAATTCGGTATCTTCGGATCAACGAATTCTGGCATTTCAGTATCTTCCAATCCATCGATTGCTACTCTCATCGATCTACATTGTTTTGATTAATCCGCTGCGTCAAACTATAAGCTCCACCAAACCGGTGGGATACTCAGAGAGCACTCCATGGGTATGGTAAAAACCAAACTCATATAGGGCATGGTAAGGCATGTGACAAGGCATGCGAGGCAATGCCCAGGCTAGGATACTACCGTTTTGCGGATCCGGACTGGTGATAACGCATAGCAGCTACTACCGCCGACCTCAAGACACACTCCCATAATCAAAGGTGCACCCAATCAAATCACAAAGTAATAGAATGGTATCAAAGAAGCATGCTCGATCAGAGGTGCCACCTCACTTGGCTCGGCGTGGCTCCTGTTTTAGTCACATCTGTGGAATATGCATGTATATGCTTTTTGTTTGATGATAATAAACATATATACATTCATTTAAATGTATTTGATATTGTACTATTTTATTTTTCACAGATAAAATAAATATTTGCTGAATAAAATAAATAACACAGAATTGGAATTCAAACGAATATTTTATTCAAACAAATATTTATTACAATTTTGATAGTACAATTTCAAGCTCTCACTATAACTATACAATTTCAGTCATAATACAATTACATCACAATTTCATAGTTACATCAGTTCCTCACTACATATCACTCACACTCGTATTTATCTTCAACTTCATTCCAATGTGAATCTAGCATCTGAGCAATCTGCAGAAATATACATTGACGCAGTAAAATTGAAAAGGAAATGTTTTTGCAGTATAAAATAAAATGTGATTTTTGAAAATAATATTTGCCTCAGTTATTTGGGTTGTTCGTCATCATTTATATTTGAATTCATCACACACGAACAATGTGACATGCACAGTGTATCACTGTACATGCCACAAGGCCGTGCAGACCGATATATGTATATACACTTGATATAGTAACAAGGACAGGTGAGCACAGGTCAAACCCAAAAATCGGGTTCAACTCAAGTCACGACATTTGTACAAGGTCAAACCCGAGTCTAAAACTGGATTCAACTCAAGCGAGACTCAATGTGTACAGCATGAATCAAAGGCAAACCAAATCCACAGCTAACATGACTCAAATAAACAAAGCACCAAAATCAGACTCGAGAAAAATGTACAAAACCAATGCTACAACTACAAAGACCAGAGAAATGCAAATGAAGACCAGTAGTGTGCAACAACAACTAAATGAAACAGTGGACAGGACAAGTACAGTGCAACTCAATGCTACAAAAGACCACCAGTATGCAATGGAGACTTCAAGAAATACAACAGAGAACTCAAGTCCAGATGCTCAAGTGCAACTGCAAATGACATCAACCCAAATAGAAATGACCAGTTGTAACCAAGTGAAGATCAAAGACAGAGAGCTACATGAATAGAGGGAAGTAAAACAGTATCAAGTGAATGACCCAAATGATCAAGCTACTCTTACAACTAATAGAGCTCAATGCAACACAGTGGCAACCACAAGATGTAAACATAAACAACATCAAGTATGCACATGAATGCACAGTGCACAACACAAAACCAAAATAGTGAAGTACAACATCAACATCTACAACAGCAGTGTATGCAACAGGATAATGAACTACAGACTCAAGTACACAAATAAAGACTACAAGTACACATCCAATTACAACAAAGAAAATGTAAAGTCGAAGACCACAGTGAAGAATGACCAGTTCACTTTCAATATAATGGTCAAATTGAAATCAACATCGAGAAATACAAAACTGACATGTACATAGCCGTGTGTAACAAAGACGTAACCATCAAGGAATTCAAAATCAACATCGAGTTATTCAACTATATGAACAGGTCAGAGATGAGGTGTAAGTTTCAAACTCAATACCGTGATTATCACGTAATAAAAAAACGAAATATACACATATGACAAAGTCAGAATCATCTCAAACGCTCAAGAAAAATCAAGTGGCCAAGTAAAACCAGTTGACAAAATCAAAGAAATAAAATTGAACGAAGATATAGGAACGAGAATCCTATATAAACCCGAAATCATCACTGGCAAATATCATCGAGTTCAAGCAAGCAAATCAGAAGAAACAAAAGGCAAATAATCACATACCGAAGTCGAACTCGATCAAACATTGAAGCAGCCGAAGCAAGCTTCAACGAGACGAACGATCGATCAAAGTTACACGCGAGATCATCTACTCAATCGATCAACAGAAGTCGGTTACTTCAACAAAGCAAAGCCCTAATTCCAGACTCGAGGCAAAAGGCCAAAGCCATAAACAACAGGAGAAAACTCTTAATTCTAGAATCAAGCAAAAGCCGACGCCTCAATCATAGATTCGCCAAAGCAACAGAGAATCAAGGAGCCGAAGCTCATAATTCCATAATCGCCAGAAAATCAAAACATCGCCGAAGCCCTAGTTTTTCAATTACTATTATCTCAAAGGGATCGGGCCAGAGAAAAGAATAGGGGGTCAAAGAGAAAAAGGATCGGGCCAATAATAAAGGGGATCGAAGATAAAATAACGGGCCGATTGTTTTTGGGCCGGTCTATTTAATCAATTAGGGTTTAGTTTTAATTCAGTCATTATTTATTTTGGGCCAGGTTTATTTAGGGCAAAGTTGATTTAAATTTTCAATTTAAATTTTGCCCTGGTTTTACTCTGTATTTTTGTTTTCAGTTTTTACTTTTTCAAGTCAAGTAAGGGTAAATCACCACCTAGGGTTTAGGTAGTGTCAGATTGTCTAGTTAGGGTTAGTTCAGTGAGCAGGGTGTGCGAGTTTACGAAACTCTATAGGCGGAGCAGGGTGTGCGAGTCTGTAGGTGTGTTTGTAAGCGGGATACTGTTTAATTCTAATAGAAATCTGGGAATGCAGCAGTAGGCAGGGGTTGCCGAAGCTGGGTAAATTCTGTGTGTGATTTACTTTTCTGCATATTTATTTATCTGCATTTTGATTACGTGTTTAATTCGAGAAATTTGCTATAACCCTATTCACCCCCCCCCCCCTCTAGGGTTAATCTAGATCCTACAAGTGGTATCAGAGCCCGGTATTTTTTCTTTAACTCTAGAGTCATGTATTCAAATAATTCTTTTTCTGAGGGACAATCTATTGTTAGGCCACCTATGTTTAATGGAAGTGATTATGCTTACTGGAAAGTTAGGATGGGTATTTATCTTAGTTCTGTAGATTATGATGTTTGGGATATTATTGAAACTGGCTATACACCTCCCACTATAACTATTGGTGATACTGAGATTCCTAAACCTAAGGAGAGGTGGGATGCTAGCGATAAGAAATTAAAAACTACGAATGCTAAAGCCATGAATGCTTTGATCTGTGCTCTTGATAAAACTGAATTTAATAGAATTTCTCATTGTAAAACAGCACAGGAAATTTGGCATACTTTGGAGGTGACACACGAAGGAACTTCTCAAGTCAAGGAGTCTCGTCTAGCCCTATTCAGCAATGAATATGAGAACTTTGTGATGGACAAAGGCGAGAGCATAAAGGACATGTTTGGACGCTTCTCAACCTTGGTATACAATGCTAGAGCGCTTGGAAAGGTATTCTCCGAGGTAGAGCTAGTGAGGAAGATACTACGAGTCTTACCGATGAACTTTGAGGCAAAAGTCACAGCAATACAAGAATCGAAAGATTTGAGTAAATTAAGCATGGTGGATTTGATCGGAAACTTGATGACGTATGAGCTTGAGCTAAAAGCAAAGGAGGAACGCAACAACCCCGAATCAAAGAAGAAGACGATTGCCTTAAAAAGCAAAGAAGAGAGCGATGATGAAGCAGAAGATCCAATTGAAGAACTTGCAATGGCTGTCAATAATCTTAGAAAATTGTCGAGATTCAGGCCACGCAAGAAGAAAACGAATGGTTATAGATCAAAAGATTCTGACAGTTCAGAAAATGAATTAACCTGCTATAACTGCAACAAGCCTGGTCACTTCAAACAAAATTGCCCACTTCTCAAAAACAACAAGGGAAAGAAAAAGAAGAAAAAGGCCTTCGCAGCGACTTGGGATGATGAGGAAGGAGAGGAAGTTTCAACTAATAGCTCAGAGGAGGATAACTTATGTCTTACGGCAAGATCAGATTCAGAAGCAAGCTCAGAGGAATCAAGATCAGATTCAGAAGCAAGCTCAGAGGAATCTAGTGAGGTAAAGAACTATTCTTATAAAGAACTTGTCTTTATGTGCCTTGATCTTACTAAAACAGTTGATGCTCTAGATTCTAAAATTGAAAAACTGAAATATGATAGGAGAGAACTTGCTCGTGAAAATTTTTGGTTAGAAACTGAACTTGAAAATATTCAAAACCTAGATTGTAAAAACTGTAAAACTTTAGATTCAGAATTATCAAAACTGAAGGATAGCTTTGAGAATCTTGAAAAAGAAAACTTGAATCTAAAGGAAACCATTGAAACTAGGAAAAAGGATTTTATAAACAGATACACCTCACTTGTGACTGAAAACTCAACACTGAAAACCAAAGTCCAAGATCTTGAGAAAACTCTGAATAATTTTTCAAGAGGAGAAAAATCATTTAATATATTATTGGGAAATCAACTTTTTGCTAACAACAGAAAAGGACTAGGTTTTGGGAAAACACAAGTTGATGATAATGAAAAAGGTAAGAGTGTCTTTGCTAGATGTGTAAAATGTGGAATAATTGGACATTGTGCTGAAAATTGTAGTCATAGGAACAAGAACACAAAATTTATACAAGTTTGGGTTCCTAAAAATTCTACAAACAAATTTCATGTCTATTGGAACAAGAATAAAAGTACAAAACAAGTTTGGGTTCCAAAGGGATTGTTTATTCACAATGCTTCTGCCACTAACAACCATGGACCTATAAAAACAAATAGGTCACAAAAATCTTTTACCGTGTAGGTGTGGTGGCAGGCTAAGGAACAACATTAGTGTTATCTGGATACTGGCTGTTCCAGACACACAACGGGCGACAAATCAACGTTCCTTAGCCTAGTATAAAGGTGACAGATTCACAATGGGCAAACAACGAAAGATTATCGTACAGGTAAAACAAGTAATTGTATTTATTTTCAAATGATAGATAAAATGTGAAAATCGGCACCATAATCTGAATTAAATCAGCCAGTTATTGTGAAATGATTGATGATGTTAATTTTGATTCTTTTTAACCAATCATCGTTAATTAGAATTACTTGAAGTAATTATGATGGTTGACAAATTCTAACTTGCTTGATATGATCTTACATGACTTGTTCTTATCTATGACTTTGATTTGTGCTTAAAAGTTGACCAACCATTTTTTTTCCATCATTGAATTTAATCTGTTTGGTCAAATTATGATGTTGATTGATTACTCATGCTATAAAAAGGTTTTTGAGAAATTGTTGAAACTTTGTGAAATTGGTGAAACTTCAAGAAATTGTTTTGAAATAATGATGATGGTTGAATGACTGTTGATCCTACGGTTTCTAAATCTGACACTATGATATTTGTTTGATGGTTAACACGACTTCAATTCAAAGTCAAGAAAATTTCGTTTAAAGATTGTTGAAAATAATTCTGAGATGTTGAAATTTCACAATCTGGTCTATGACATCCAACGAGTGAATATTGAGTGAAATTTAAAGTCAGATGCAGATCACACTGGTAATATAGTTGATAGAAAAATTACCAGTAGAACGTGATTATATTTCGAGACATTCATTTGCTGCATCATTTTTCAAAGAAAATATCTGCATATTTTTCACTTGAAATAATTTTATTTTAGCAGAAATTTTTTTTTCTTAAAAATCCCTTCTAGAAAATAATTTCTGTTGACCTTGTATCAGATTAGTTATTTAAGAAAATTTGATTTTATAACTATTTTTGAAATTGATTAACTGATCTGACCCCGTAATAATTATCTAAAAAGATAGGTAGTGATTGAAAATAAGATGAGTGTTGATATTAATCTTATATTATGACTTGAGAAAGTATAATTAGAAAATTTCTTTAGAAATTTAAACAAGAGTTATAAAAACTTTTTGTTGATAAATATTCCATGATCATTTCTATTTCTATCATTTTTCTATCGACCACCACTCATCAAAAGTCAATATAGTATGTCAATATGTGGTAGTTTAAACGGGAAATCATTTGTGCTTCAATTGTATTATATTTCTAACAATAAATAATAATATCCAAAATATTCACTCTCATTTAAAAGTCCTCATGGTTATGCATGGGTGAATTACTTGGATTTTTGATTATGTGCTTCCATGCTCATTTAAAAGTCCTCACGGTTATGCATGTATGGAACGCATATCAAAATTGATTGATTAAATAGGAAAGTTGATTCTAATCCCATTTAAAAGTCCTCACGGTTATGCGTGGTTAGAAGATACTTGAATTCATTTTTCAAATAAAAATAAAAATTTAGAATACTACTAATCTCATTTAAAAGTCCTAACGGTTATGCATGGTTAGTAGATATTCAAATTTCCTGAAATAAATATACCACAAATAGACACAACTATATGGTTTTATTCGATGAAATCATTCCTATCATTCTAAAGTGGAATATGCGTCAAAAAGGAGTATTTATGATTTTTGTTTGATTTTCTTATTGAAATTAATATTTACACTTGATTTAGCTTTAATATTGTATTAATGTCTATCACTATATCTCTATTTTTCTATTACTATTATTCTTTTGCTGATAACAAAAGGGGGAGAGAAAAGTTAAGATTTTGAAAATAAAGGTCAAAGATTTTCTAATTGCATCAAGGCTCATTTGAATTCTTTATTCTCATGCATATATGTAGGGGGAGTATTGTGTAGAAAGAGAGCATTTAAATAGATGGAGCAAATTGAATAATTAAATACATTTACAATAGTCAAAATCTTAAATATATGTTTGTTATCATCAAAAGGGGGAGATTGTGGAATATGCATGTATATGCTTTTTGTTTGATGATAATAAACATATATACATTCATTTAAATGTATTTGATATTGTACTATTTTATTTTTCATAGATAAAATAAATATTTGCTGAATAAAATAAATAACACGGAATTGGAATTCAAACGAATATTTTATTCAAACAAATATTTATTACAATTTTGATAGTACAATTTCAAGCTCTCACTATAACTATACAATTTCAGTCACAATACAATTACATCACAATTTCATAGTTACATCAGTTCCTCACTACATATCACTCACACTCGTATTTATCTTCAACTTCATTCCAATGTGAATCCAGCATCTGAGCAATCTGCAGAAATATACATTGATGTAGTAAAATTGAAAAGGAAATGTTTTTGCAGTATAAAATAAAATGTGATTTTTGAAAATAATATTTGCCTCAGTTATTTGGGTTGTTCGTCATCATTTATATTTGAATTCATCACACACGGACAATGTGACATGCACAGTGTATCACTGTACATGCCACAAGGCCGTGCACACCGATATATGTATATACACTTGATATAGTAACAGGGACAGGTGAGCACAGGTCAAACCCAAAAATCGGGTTCAACTCAAGTAACGACATTTGTACAAGGTCAAACCTGAGTCTAAAACTGGATTCAACTCAAGCGAGACTCAATGTGTACAGCATGAATCAAAGGCAAACCAAATCCACAGCTAACATGACTCAAATAAACAAAGCACCAAAATCAGACTCGAGAAAAATGTACAAAACCAATGCTACAGCTACAAAGACCAGAGAAATGCAAATAAAGACCAGTAGTGTGCAACAACAACTAAATGAAACAGTGGACAGGACAAGTACAGTGCAACTCAATGCTACAAAAGACCACTAGTATGCAATGGAGACTTCAAGAAATACAACAGAGAACTCAAGTCCAGATGCTCAAGTGCAACTGCAAATGACATCAACCCAAATAGAAATGACCAGTTGTAACCAAGTGAAGATCAAAGACAGAGAGCTACATGAACAAAGGGAAGTAAAACAGTATCAAGTGAATGACCCAAATGATCAAGCTACTCTGACAACTAACAGAGCTCAATGCAACACAGTGGCAACCACAAGATGCAAACATAAACAACATCAAGTATGCACATGAATGCACAGTGCACACCACAAAACCAAAATAGTGAAGTACAACATCAACATCTACAACAGCAGTGTATGCAACAGGATAATGAACTGCAGACTCAAGTACACAAATAAAGACTACAAGTACACGTCCAATTACAACAAAGAAAATGTAAAGTCGAAGACCACAGTGAAGAATGACCAGTTCAATTTCAATATAATGGTCAAATTGAAATCAACATCGAGAAATACAAAACTGACATGTACATAGCCGTGTGTAACAAAGACGTGACCATCAAGGAATTCAAAATCAACATCGAGTTATTCAACTATATGAACAGGTCAGAGATGAGGTGTAAGTTTCAAACTCAATACCGTGATTATCACGTAATAAAAAAAACAAAATATACGCATATGAAAAAGTCAGAATCATCTCAAACGCTCAAGAAAAATCAAGTGGCCAAGTAAAACCAGTTGACAAAATCAAAGAAATAAAATTGAACGAAGATATAGGAACGAGAATCCTATATAAACCCGAAATCATCACTGGCAAATATCATCGAGTTCAAGCAAGCAAATCAGAAGAAACAAAAGGCAAATAATCACATACCGAAGTCGAACTCGATCAAACATTGAAGCAGCCGAAGCAAGCTTCAACGAGATGAACGATCGATCAAAGTTACACGCGAGATCATCTACTCAATCGATCAACAGAAGTCGGTTACTTCAACAAAGCAAAGCCCTAATTCCAGACTCGAGGCAAAAGGCCAAAGCCATAAACAACAGGAGGAAGCTCTTAATTCCAGAATCAAGCAAAAGCCGACGCCTCAATCATAGATTCGCCAAAGCAACAGAGAATCAAAGAGCCGAAGCTCATAATTCCATAATCGCCAGAAAATCGAAACATCGCCGAAGCCCTAGTTTTTCAATTACTATTATCTCAAAGGGACTGGTCCAGAGAAAAGAATAGGGGGTCAAAGAGAAAAAGGATCGGGCCAATAATAAAGGGGATCGAAGATAAAATAACGGGTCGATTGTTTTTGGGCCGGTCTATTTAATTAATTAGGGTTTAGTTTTAATTCAGTCATTATTTATTTTGGGCCAGGTTTATTTAGGCAAAGTTGATTTAAATTTTCAATTTAAATTTTGCCCTGGTTTTACTCTGTATTTTTGTTTTCAGGTTTTACTTTTTCAAGTCAAGTAAGGGTAAATCACCACCTAGGGTTTAGGTAGTGGCAGATTGTCTAGTTAGGGTTAGTTCAGTGAGCAGGGTGTGCGAGTTTACGAAACTCTATAGGCGGAGCAGGGTGTGCGAGTCTGTAGGAGTGTTTGTAAGCGGGATACTGTTTAATTCTAATAGAAATCTGGGAATGCAGCAGTATGCAGGGGTTGCTGAAGCTGGGTGAATTCTATGTGTGATTTACTTTTCTGCATATTTATTTATCTGCATTTTGATTACGTGTTTAATTCAAGAAATTTGCTATAACCCTATTCACCCCCCCCCCCTCCTCTAGGGTTAATCTAGATCCTACAACATCAAGCTGACTCGCGGGAGTCAGAGCTGCGCTCATACCTCATATAGATGTCGCTAAACCATCCTACTTCGTTCTTGAATCTCCACCATGTACACAGTTGTTAAAGTGGTTTTCGGTATTGGTAGAGAGTATGACAATATCCGATCCTAGTCTCTTTAACAATCAACCGCTTATTTCACACCGTGGTTATTTATAAAATCAAACAATTCATACTTCATATCAAATTATCAAATTCATTTTAAAAAGCATAACACTTTCATAATCATATAACTTTAAATCATATTCATTTCCAAAAACCATAACAGTATCAATCTAAACAATTAATATTGGAAGTATTCACATTTAAATCCATTAAATCTAAATCATAATAGTTCTAGCTTAAACAGTTAATATTGAAAGTAGTTTATATATTGCAATAATTATTAAAAATAGCCTATATTTAAAAAAAGGTTATATTTAAAATAGTTTATATATTAAAAATATTTTATATATTAAAATATATATATTAAAAATTGTTTATAACCTAAAATAATATATATTAAAATAATTTATATATTTAAAAGAGTTTATATCTAAAATAGTTTCAAATTAGAATTGTTTCTTCCAATTTCACAAATCAATTCAAATCAACTTTAGTTCCAAAATTCAATTTAAATCAATCTCAGTTAACGATTTCAATTAAATGGTTAAAGGTTCAATTCCAATTCTAAAACCATTATTTTTATATCGATTACAAATCCATGTTTAAACTACAATTTAAACCACTTCCAATTTAATAGATTTCAAAGTTTAAATATTCAAACAATTTACAATAACTCAATTTGGTAAATTCATTTATATTTCAAAACTCAACTTTAATTTTATTTAAATTTGAAAATATTCAATTAATCATTTTTAATAACATTTAAACAAAATCTCAAATTACAAAATTGAACCAATATCAAATATTCAATTTCAATTTTATTTGAATTTGAAAATATCTGTTTAAACACCTTTAAAAAAGATCGGTTATCAAGTTATAAAAATCATATCTTTAAAATCTCAAAATTAATAAGTTCAAATCAATTCCTATTTAAATACAATTATTAACCAATTTAAATTTCAAGTCAACTTATTTAATCTTTCCAACCTCTATTTATTAAAGTTATTATAAAAACCATTTCCAAATATTAATATAAATCTTAAATAAATAATTTAAAACATATTATATATATATTAATTAAATTAATTTTTTATTAAATTAAATTAAATTAAACCTTTTTATTAAATCTATTTTAAATCCTATTTTAAATATTTTAAAAATAATAAAGTTATAAATAAAATTTATAATTTACATTTTAAAACTTTAACTTATAATTTTAAAATTTCCAAAACATATAATTTAAAAATCTAAATTTATACACATTTAAAATTTAAAATAAACCTTTATATTATGTTTTAAAAATCAACTTTTATTAAACCCCATATATTTCCTTTCAAAATTTTGGAAATCATTTTTCAAAAATAGACCAACGGTGTCCGTATGTAATTTTCTATCCTATGGTCAAGTGGTACGGATATTTATCATTTCAATCCGAAATAATTTAAATTTACGGGTATATATCATTTCAACCCGCAATCCTGAAATTTTAAAAATTAATAAAATCATTTGGGTTTATCATTTCAACCCATAACGATTTTCCCTAATCTAAAAAATCATTCGAGTATGTATCATTTCAACCCATAGGGAATTCCTAACTATAAGGGAACTTGTAGAGTGAGAACAATAAAATAAAACATGAAATGACATAACACATCAATTACAGCATGGATCATAATTAACAATTTATATACCACATGGTTATGGTGTCAAATGTCAATTTAATATAGGTAAACAAATTCAAATAATAACATATCAAACTTAAAATTTTAATTTCTAACCAATTTAAGTTTAACAACATATTTCAATCGTCATTTCATGTAAAATCAATTTACAAAACATAAGAATGTCAATCGTGAGTGATGGCTCACCTTTCGAGGTTAAAGAAATTTGACAACGTGACATGCTATGATTTTGGATAACCAACTCCACAATCGACTAATCCAAGCGACAATTTCCAAAGCAAAGCAAGGTGGACTCGAGATCGATGAAAAAAAAATATCTCACATATTTATAATAAATCTTTATATATTATATTTAAAAATCAATATTCAGTTTAAAACACAAATCAAAATAAAATCTTTATATATTTATATTTTAAAATCAATATTAGATTTAAAACACATATTAAAATAATATATATATATATATATATTAAATTCAATATTAATTTAAAACACGTATATAAAATCAAAATATCTATACTTCTTATTTTTTAAAAGAAAATCAATGTTTAAAAATCATAATTCTCTTTTTAATAGAAAGCTTGACCTAGGGAAGAAAAATGGACAAGCTACAGATCTCAAAACATATATATTTTTATAACACAAGAAGAAGAACTGCTCGGAGGGGTGACTGCTGCTTTGGTTCGGATTCAACAGGCTGCTCGTGCTATTCGATGCAAGGCAGGTCGGATCAAGCGGAGCACAGGGGTGTGAGGTGGAGAGTATGGTCGGCATGGCAGTGCTGTCGAGTCGGCTGGGCGGTAAGAGGGTTTTGCTGATGAGGGAGCAGGGTGTGCTTGAGAAAATAAGCAAGGGGCGGAGGTGGGTGAAGTGCGGCTGTCAAGATGTGGTGCAAGCATCATGGGCGGAGGCTGCTTGGGTTTCGGGCGAAGTTGTCAGACGGAAGGCATGGGGCTTCAAGGCATGTGTGGTCAGCAAATGGGCGAGGCTGGCGCAAGACAGAGGGTGTGTGTTAGAGGAGGACGAGTTGGATCGGCTAATGGCGGATGCTTGGGTGATGGGCGGCACATCAGTGGTTGTTAGGTGGAAGGGGCAAGGTGGCGGGTTGCAAATGGTTGAGTGTTTTTCGGGCTATGGTGATGATCGGCAGCTTGAGGAAGAGGGGGTCTCGGTTGTCTCAGGTCTGGAGCTTTAGCATGGGTAGGCTGACGAGGTGAGGAAGGGAGAGAGAGGGGATGGGCGGTCGGTGTTTGAAGGTAAGGTGGAAGGAGGAGACACGTGGGCGATGGCTTTGATTCAAGGACAGTGGAAGGCAAAAGCACGAGTGGGTTTTCTTTTCCAAGCATTTATATACACTTCGGTTATAATATATAATTATAAAATGAACAGAATAAAAATATGAAAGGTCAAGAAGGAAAGGTTGCACATGAGGAAGAAGGGGCAGGGTTTCAGAGTAAAGAAACTAATATATACTTATATTATATATTTTCTTAGAAAAAATATGAAAAGAAAGGGAAAGTGAATGGACGAACTAACATATATCAGAAGCATGTGGAATAACAAAAGTCAAAAAGCTAAATTTGAGGAATATTAATGGCAAATGGCTGTTGGAATCATATGGTGGACAATGGAAGATGTAAGGACCAAAAAGGTTCCAAACGGGTATCGATACGGCTAACCGTTTCACAGATTTCACTGTGTGCCGGACAACGAAATTCATAAATGAATATACTGTGAAGATCAGCATGACGAGATGAACAGAATGGTACATAGATATCAGCGATACGACCAACCTATCAAAACTCGATTTTTCGTTGCCGATAATGCTGCTAAAACGCCGAAAATAAAATAAACAGAGCTATAATCCAAATTTGGCAAAACGAAATACGACGTCCTCTCAGAAAATGATTTAAAATTTTATTATATAAAAATATTCAGATTTCAAATATATTATATTTCAATCAAATTTAACTGATTTTAAATTTTAAAAATTGAAATTACACAACAGAACAAACTTTCAAATTTTCAAATGAAAATCTGCCACTAGCTAAGCTTCAATAGATGCATACCAAATATCATATTTTCATTTCTAAAATTTTATTGTTTATTTTCAAGGAAAATTTAGTTAATTACGTTATTTAAATCGTTAATATTTCCAGGTCGTTACAATTATAATTAATAGGTGATGTGACAATTCATAACTTTAAAAATAAAATAAACATTGTATATAAATATATATTATTAAGTGTTGTTATATCTTAATATTTTTCATAATTAGACATCATTACTCACCACGAGCTTAAGGATTTGACTAGAGAAGGAGGGGATGTGACAAGAGAGAGGAGTAGGTAAGTGATGTGATTTTGCAATATCGTGACATATTATGTTAAATCGTTAAAGGGTAAATTAGTAATTTTCTCCAAAAAAAAATTGCCTATAAATATACATCCACGCACACACATTCTCATTTTCTTTCTCCTCCTCACTTTCTAAAACTTTCTCTCCAAAATATCCATGGCTTCCATAGTTAGTAAAAGTTAGAAAAAATCACTCTTTTCCACTCAAACTCTTCTCTTTAGCTCACTAAAACCATTCTACATCCATCTCTACACTTCCTCTTCCAAAATCAAGTCCTCTTCCACCAAAAACACATCAGGCCGAGCCCAAATATGACCATGGTCGTGCCTAATCTTGGTGTTTAGGCATCCAAAAGCTACACGTTTGCAAGTTAGGACCAAGTGCTAGCATATATCAAAGTTCTAGTGGAAGTTGCTTTGAGATTTGTAAAGCTTTCGGTGCGTAAACTTCTAATTTTTGAAAAAGAAAATTCAACTTGTTTTGATGCTATATATGTTGTTAAATATTCTAGGTTGATATTTTGAACTACCATGTGAATTGGATAATAAGTTTGCAAGTTGGTTGTTTGAATTAGATAAGTGATTTGGTTAAATATGTGATATATTTGGATATTTATACGTTTTATATGGATATAGTTGTAGACATGTTATATTGGTTATGATATGTTGGTAGTATTGGTTGTAAAATGGAACCCAAGGTAGTAATGAGATGGTTGTGATTTAGTGTTGAAATGGTCGCAAAGCGATTTGAGATCCGATGGAAAGAAATAGGTTTTGTTTGGTTTGATTTTGAAAATGTTTTCCAAGTTACAACTTGTTGAAATTTTATAAACCTTTCATATAATTATTTTGTTAAAAAAAGTATAGCGTTGCTTGAGTCAAGTCTAAGTTTCGCCTAGAAATCAATTCTAGCGAACTGTGCTTATAGCAATAGTCGCTATGGATGTAGTTCGGAAAATTCACGATTTCAAGTTTTAAGTGTTTTCTTTTTTATTGTTTTTGAAAACTCATTTTGAATTAATTTAGTAAGTCAAAATTTTAGTTTTAACTATTTAATAATTTATTTATTTAATTTAAATTAATTTGGGTAACTATTAATTAATTAATTAAGTAATAGGTTAAATAAATAAAGTTTAAGAAATTATTAACTAAGTAAATTATTTTTAATTAAGTTTTAAATAATGATTAATTAACATAAAAAGAAAAATAATTTATATTTAATCAAGTTATTTATTTTAATTAATTTTTAATTAAAGTTAATTATTATTCTGAGCCTAGCTCGCTGTTGTTTCTGTTGTAATCCTTTTGGTGCTGCAATAAAATGGTCGGGGTCCATCCAACCCCGTCGGCCTTGCCAAAAAAAATTAAAGTTAATGATTTAATTAATTATTATTTAATTAAAGGTTAACTATCCACTTAATGAGGGTTTAATTTCTTAAATAAATGTTAATTAAATATAGAATAATTAGGGTTTAATTATAAATAAAATTTGGATTATTAATGATTAAATTTTGATTTAATCAAGATTAACTAAGGTTTCAATGAGTTTAAACTTAAGATTTAATTAAAGTTTATTTGTTTTTAAGGTTTCTTTAAAAACCCTATCGATTATTTATCGTTAACCAATTTTCTTATTTAAGTGAATTGTTTTAAAACCAAGGATCTCTTACCAACTATTAAGTAGCCAAATGAATTATAGTAGTTGTAATAAAACGATGATGCATTTTATTGGAAGTAAGTCGACTTGTACTCATCAAAAATACCGAATTTCGGGAACGTGATAAATACAAGGGGGTTAATTTGATAAGCGGGTCATGATAATCTAAGCATATGGAACATATGTTCATATGTAAATCTTCACACCCTGATAGTGAGGTAATCCACTATAAGTAACTTGACCCTTTAAAATTATTGAAAGTTGGTTTGGAGAGAACGGGATCGGATATTAGTTGTTATCTGAAAACCACTTTGAACCAATGTAAACGTTCGAATTGGAAATAGTAATGGGAAGATCCAAGATAAAGACTTTGAAGTGCAAGGGCAATTTGCTACTAACCCTGAGGGTGATTCCAAAATGGGTGTAGTGGAAACAGTACCTTCGGTTTGTTTATCTCCTGAACAACTTGTATGGATGAATGCTGACATTGTGTCAACATCTGGAAGGCGATATATCATTTTAAGTGGTAGTGCTCTTGAAATGGTAAATGTAGCCTTAGGCTTCATCAACCGAATATGACCAAAACAGGGTATGCAGCAGGGCTATGTGGGTCACTCCCATAAGGGTATGTCACCACTGTATCTAGAATCGATATTTGACCTATTTTTCTGTATGCTCCGGTACAGTTGCTGATCCCAACCGTGGTAGTGATGTATTCGGTACTACTAGTCAAGTGGTAGGCCGGTTCTGTGAGGCAGGGGTACAAGATGTTCTTGTCAGATCCCAGGTGTATTTTTATCTAGAGGTGCATCTTCAGAAGGTAGTTCCTTACCTGGTCATTTATGGAATCCATTGTCCTAAGTGTCGTACGGAATTAGTTATGCCCAAATATGTTGAAATGTGAGATGCAAGCATTTTTGCTATGTTCCATCTTACTTGAAAACCCTAAACATTATTAAAATATCATTGAATTTCAATACAAAGTGTTTTGGTTATCGTAAGGTAAAAACCCGTCTGTGTTTATGTGCGGCGTGGTCTTACGTGATACCTTTGATTTTCAAATTGTTTTATAAAAGCAAGAATTAATTTGTTTGAGTTTAATCACACCAGACACATATCTGACCCGGAGTTTTATTTCCTTTTCCTAAAACTCTTGGGTACTCAAATTTTTATGAGTAGCCAAGTGATCCAGGTTTCTCACGATAGCATTTTGGAGGAGCTGGAGTAGGTGGCTTCACCGATAGCTAGCTAGTATCTATTTCCGCTGTGTATGTATATATATGTAGTTTGGACTGTGATGTAAGGACAAGTAGTTATAATTTTCCTTGTGTGGAGCTTGTACTATTATAACTGTGATGTATTATGATAGCAGTGACTATGTATAATCCTATGTTATATATTATATGTTGTTCCTTTCCGATGTGAGATTATGTGATTGTTAAATTTTCTTCTTATCTTTCTTTTTCTTTTACCTATAATGACTCATCTTTCGAAGTAAGAAAGGCGATTTGTTACAGGAATGGAAAGTCAGTATGCAGCTAGTATGGATGGGGAAAGTAAAACATAAGGAATCATTTGGAAAAACCAACAATTACAATAACTTGATTTTTTTTCCCTTAATGTTGCAACAACAAATTATTTTTAAACTAAATTATAGTACAATTATAATCTTGATTTCCATACATAATAATTAACTTTTATTTTGAAAATACAAAACATAAAGTTCTATAATATGGGATTTAAGACATAGACGGAAATCATAACTAATAATACATACATGAATAACTAAGGTGCTAAATTGTTGTTATTCATATGTAGATCCAAAATCTTTTCACTCACAGAATACAAATGCATAATAAACGTATCTAAAAACACTTTTGATACATGTACATTATCCTACTGTTATAAAAATTGAAGTCATAATTGATCCATTTAGCCATGGTAATAAATCAGCAAAATTGTTTATAACCCAAAGTTCATAAAAACACATTCTAAAGATACTTTGTGACAATAATCCAAGGATGTGACAATAATCAATAATCTAAGTATCTAATACAAAATGTTAGCACCAAAATTGGTCACTAACCTCGTAGAGAAAGATTATGTAGAGATATAAGTGATGAAGGTAAATTAAACAGAGAAGACAATGCTAATTTAAATGCAGAAAGTAAAAACACCAGATTTATAGTGGTTCAGCGTAATTGCCTACGTCCACTTTGAGATTAAACTTTATTGATCCTCTTAATGATTGATTACAAATACAATTCGTAGATCAAATGTTTGAATGAAGTTGCTAAGTAAAGAAGATGGATCTGAAAAATGGCAGAGTCTCCCTAGTGTTCTCCCAAAAAAGGTCCTTTTCACTGTGCCTCTGCTCCTCTATTTATAGACAAAGATGGGTTGGACTTCCCAGGTGGGCTCGGCAGCCGAACATCTGGCCCAAATACAGTGGTCGCCGTATGTCGAACAAAATAGGCCGAACGCTAACGATGCCGAACCACCCTCTCTATGCCGAACGGTATGTTTGATGCATGGGAAGAGTGGAATGAATGTCAGTCGAAGCCAAACGTGCCTTTGGCCGAACGAAGCGCCTGGTCGAACGTTGTCTATGGCCGAACGTTGGTGCTGGCTGAACGATAGCTTTAACCAAACAATGCTTCTGACCGAACGTTTTCTATGGCCGAACGATGGCTCTGGCCGAACGTTTGCCTTTAGCCGAACAGTGTCTCTGGCCGAACGATGGTTCTGGCCGAACGATAACTTTTGACGAACAATACAACCATGCCGAGCAGTTGTATACGCCGAACGCCTTCTAATGCCGAACGCTCCTGGATGTCGAGTACTCCTGGATGCCGAGTGCTCCTGGATGCCGAGTGCTCCTAGACGCCGAGTACTCCTAGATGTCGAGTACTACTAGACGCCGAGTACTACTAGATGCCGAGTGCTCCTAGATGCCGAGTACTCCTGGATGCCGAGTACTAGTTGCCTGGTCAAATCTCCAGGAAACACTTGCCCCCCAAAGTGTATCACGTGACCGAACGTGGTACGCTTTGAGTCATGTAACCTTTTCGTCTCGTTTTAAATCCTTGACTAACCTCGAACGGAGATGCCCTTTTGAGAATTCCAGTGGTTTAGGTGTGTGCCGAGCGTGTTCTAAATGCCGAACAAGACATTCGTGACCGAACGATGCTTTCTGGCCGAACGATCCTTCAGTGCCGGACATTGTTATACGCCGATGCCGAACGATATGACCTTGACCGGTTCCACCGGATGTAGCCTTTTCGACTTCTTCTGTTTTCCCTATAAAAGCCAGCACCTCTATCCTTCTTTCCCTTTTCACACTTCTAACACCTCTGCCTTGCACCTACCGAAGCTACCAGCCAACATACAACTCGCCGATTCTTCCCAAGTCTTCACCTTACCAACTAGGTACCGATCCTTTCGCCTAAATACAGCCTTTACGCTCGAACTCCCTTAATTGATGGGACAAATCGAGCTTTGACTAAAGTATCGAGTCATGTGACGAGGGTGGTAGGAAGAGTAAATAGAGATGGGTTTTATAGGAAGTCATTGGTAGACACACTATGGTTCGGCATAAGTATTTTATGCCGGACCAGATTGGTGGAAGGAGAAACATGGAGGAAGTAGGAGATGATTAGGGGCATCGAGCGGTATGGTCTGGTACGACTTGCCGAACGATTTGCCCTCGTGGTTCGGTGTGGATGGAGGAAGAGATGAGGCCAATGTTAAGGACAGCGTGCCGATGGTCATCTGAACCGAACAGTCACAAACGCCGTACCATACTTAGGCTAAAACATGCCGAACAAAACGAGGCCGAACACGACTCACATGCCGAACAACAACTTAGTCGAACCAAAATTTAGCCGAACACAGACTTAGCCGAACAATGACTTAACCGAACAATGACTTAGCCGAACAATGACTTAGCCGAATCAATGACTTAGTCGAACAATGACTTAGCCGAATAGTCACAAATGCTGAACACTTATTAACTATATCTACTCGTATAGCAAAACAAGAAACAGGGCCCAAGCATTCTAGCATATGTGAAGCCGACCCGGATCACTAACTTCTTAGCTTCAGTAAACGTGAATCTGAACTTAGATTATCATACGTTTTCTGGATCTGGAATTGCAATCACCAAAAGGCAGGCTTATGGGGACGGTCAGCGATGACGGTCTTCGAAGGCGATGACTTAACGCTCAATTTTATATCAACAACTTTGCGACCTTCAAACTTTCAATGCTTTTACACGATTGCTTTCACTAGTTCACACACCACATGGGGGGAATATTCGTGTTGTTAATTCTAACGTTCAACATTTTTCAAGTATAGTTTTTGCAGGCACTTAGACATATTCATTATTTATTGGGGATGTCTAAAAAGTCTAGCTCCGCCATTATATCTGATAGGCCTGGGCCGTCATCAAGGCAAGAAGCCGCTGATACTTCAAATCCATCGACTTCCCCTGCCCATAACTTAGCTCCTGATGCCCTAGAGGCAACAATTCTCTTAGATAATCTGATCGACTCACAAGCTTCGAAGATCAATGAAGCCGCACTTCGACGAATATGTTCCATCCATGGGATTCCTTTCGCCGATGTGTTAGTCCCTTCGCAACACGATCGTCCTCACCTGCCCCCAGTCGGGTATACCACCTGCAACAAGTTCATGTGTTGGATGGGCAGCGTGCCTCTGTTTAATTTATTCCTTCGGGACGTGTTGCAGTACATAGACATTGCCCCGTTGCAGCTGCATCCGAACGGTCACGCGTTTCTATATGGGACCTACCTACTCTTCATGGCCGTCTTCTCTAGACCTCCAACCTCTGGCGACATCAGATACATCTACATGATCAAGAAACAGAAAGACAGCCCTTCCTTCATGTTCCTCGAGCCGTACCACAAATGCCAAATCTTGACAGGGGCATGTAGTAAATTCACCCTGTACAAACAGGAATGGTTCTACGTGCGTTGCCCTCCTGGTTTTGTGAGGAGATGGGTTGAAGGCAGTAAGTCTCTTCGCTGAGTCATCATTCGCGTTTAATTGGAGTTATGCTTTTTCTAACTCCTTGTTTCATCTTTTCAGGTATCAACTCGCGTCCGGAGGGCCGAGGATATTCTGAGGCCGTTGAGGCCATTAGAGCTCTTCCTGCCGAGGAACGAGACATCCGAACCATCATTTCAAATGAATCATTGTCGAGGTTCGGCTTGCTAGCCCCTGGTCGTCGGATTAGCCTCCCGGAGGGCGTCTCCATTCCCAAGCCAACATCCGGTAAAGGGAAAAAACAAGCTAGATCGTCATCATGCCACACTCCCGACGCGCACGAAGAAGGTGAGCACAAAGAGGATGAAGCTCCTGAGACTCAAGGCGAGAATGTGGGTCTCGCTTGGAATCCGGCGGTCGAAGTTCATGACATTGAAACGTCATCCTCCCCTTCAGAGGGAAAGAAGAGGTTAAAATACAAGATTCGGAAGGAGAAAGTTGGCGGAACTTCAAAAGTTACGCCTATCCCGCCAGAGAAAGAGGCTTCCTCACAGCACCTGGAAAGTTCTCTAAGGGGTTTGTCGAATCTCTCCATCCCCGACGATATACTTAATTACGGGTTCGACGATCCTGAAGCCCTCAAGTTTTCTTCGCCCGCTAGAGGCAATGCGGGAGTTCAACTCCCAGTCCAGGGAGACAATACTCCAATTAGTAAAGACAAAAGAACTGGTCCGTCGGGGGGAACACTAGGACACACACGCACATTCGCATTCCATCATACACTTCAAGTTTTTTCTTATTTCCCGGATTTTTCTTAACTCGTTGTTACCTCTATTCTTTGTAAGTGACATGGGGCGCTCTCACGGACTCGATCGCCTTCATGGTTCTTCGATATTTCATCATCCCGGATGGGATTCAGGTTCAGGCAGACGTAGGGACAGAGATGATTATGAAGATAGAGACAACCATCCCCGCGATGCGTCTTATCGTAAGAAGGCATATTCCCAATCTTCATAGTCCTGTGATCCTCTTCCTCCAACTGAGCCGGATAGAGAGAAGTCTTCACAGAAGGGGTACCAACCCGATGCTCCTCGAGAACAACACTCCGGTTCGTCGAGTACAAGGCAAATTCGAGAGCAACGAAAAAGAGCAGAACTTCCAAAGCCTCCTTCCCCTACTCCCGCGGTTGACCCAACTGTAGCGGAAAAGATGGTCGATCTTAAGGCCAAATTTCCAAAAATTTGCTTCGATGGTCTGAAGTTCCTCCCAGCTATTCATCATATCCCTGGGCACGTGAAGCAGAGTGCCATTTCCTGTAATAACGACGTCTATGTTCAACATGACGCGTTTGTACACTTGGTTGAAAAGATCTCGGAGGTGTCCGTTGAGCGTCAATGTGAGATTGATCGTCTGAAATTGGAGGCCGGCTGTGACAAGAACATCATCAAGCATCAAGACGAAGAGCTTGCTTCGTATAAGTCGAAGCTGGAAGCCGTTGAGCAAAGCGCAAAAGATACTGCTGAGGCAGTTACTCGTTTAGAGATGGCTCACAAGAAGGAACTTGATGAAGCAGTCCAGCGTAGCGGTGCCCTTGACCTAGAAAAAGATTCCATCCAAAAAGAAAGGGACGCGCTCGTCGTACAAGTCAAAGAGCTGAAAGAATTACTCTCCAAGGAGAAAGAGGATAAAGTAGCTGCTCAAGAAGAATCACAACGATATTGTGATGAAATCGTTGCTACTCGGCTCCTGAAAACGAAGCTCGATGACGAACTTGCTGGGGTTGAAAAAATGAAGGACGAAGCCCGTGAGGAGGGCAAAAGAAAAGATACAGAGGAGATTGACTCTCGCCTCGAGGCGGCCGCAGAAGCCGGCAGGGAAGAGGTCAAGTGCATGTTTGACCCGTTGATTGCTGAGTATGGAGCCCGTGTCCTTATGCACCGTGACTTGACATTCTTGGGCGATGGCTATCTCGAATCCCTAGCTGAAGCCTGGGAAACTTTAGTGAAGATTAGGAAAATCGAGTCGGGCTCTAAAGAGGTCGATGAGGATGCCTTGGTGAAGGAGTTTCTTTGGGGGAATGAGCCAGCGGATTTATCCGCAGCTTTGGCGCTTTATAACAAAGGCTCTCCCCTTCCAAAAGAGAAAAGTGATGAAGCTGGCCCGTCTGGGGCTGAGACTACGGCTCCTTATATTGCTGCTCCTCCCGCTGCTCAACCGACCGGTCGGCCGACACTTGACCCGTTCGAGCAGCATGACGGCTATGATCCTGAAGATCCCGGGCTTGGCGTTCACGTGCTATCTCCTATTCTGGAGGGTGAAACCCCACGCGCAACCGATAGCCAACCAGAACCCGATAGGAAACTCTTCTTTTCTAGAAGTCGAAAGATCTTGTTATTTTCCAGCATTGGTTATTCGTTCTAATGTTCATTCTTTATGTTTTCATGCAGGCTGCTCTGATCCCGAGCCAACTCCGAGGAGCGATGACGCCAAGGAGGAGGCAGAGAAAACAAGCGATGTTGCTCATGCGGGAGTAACTCTTGGCCCTGACGCTCAAGTGATCGGGGCGCTAGATGATGATAAGCTTGACACTTCATCTCCTGCCGAAAGGAGTGATGAAATCGAAATCACTGGCGCCTCTGAGCATACCTCAAAGATGAGCATGAAGGAATGCCTCGCCGAAGAGGAGAAGAAAAAGGTCGAGGTCAAAGTCGAACCTGAAATACTGGAACTTACCGACCCGCGAAACAGACCTCTGAAAATCATTCTCCCGGGCAGGTCTAAACCACTGGATGTTCCGTCTCCTACTCCTGACTCCGCTTCTTTAGTGAGCAAGAAATCTAAGAAAAAGCGTGAGGGAGAGGAGTCGTCGGAAAAAACAAAAGAAGACAAGAAGAAGAAACCGAAGAAATAATCGCTACACTCGTTCAACGAGTTCCTTGCTTAAGTCTTGTAATTACTTTTATCTTTTGTCTCTGTAGTTTGTATAGATAGGTTCTTGACTCCAAGTTTTGGAGGAATAACTGTGTAACCCCATTTTGAACTATTGAACGAAGTTTTAGTTTCTTTTTTGCTTGAATAATTCTCTTACTTTTCTTTGGTTTTGCTGACTAACCATGGTCATAACTCAAGTTCTTATGAGTTGCATTATTTCCCAGTCCATTCTCGTGTTGTTCGAACATTTCCAGATGTGGCATACTTCTTGTCCCACATTTCTTGAGTACTTGGACTTTTTTCTAAATCCGTGCTCCAGGGATTTAGAGTAAGTTGATCCGCGTTCAAGGGATTCGGAGGTTCGCAACGTTTATACTCTAGTCCTCGCTCCGGGGACTTAGAGTACTCTGGTCCGCGCTTTGGGGACTCGGAGGTTGAAGTCGTTTATATCCTAATCCGCGCTCTGGGGACTTAGAGTACTCCGATCCGCGCTCTGGGGATTCGGAGATTTGAAATTGCTTATACCCTAGTCCTCGCTCCGGGGACTTAGAGTACTCCGGTCCGCGCTCTAGGGACTCGGAGGTTGAAGTCGTTTATATCCTAATCCGCGCTCTGGGGACTTAGAGTACTCCGATCCGCGCTCTGGGGAT
The DNA here is from genome assembly GCA_030737815.1 of Allium fistulosum. Lineage (NCBI taxonomy): Eukaryota > Viridiplantae > Streptophyta > Magnoliopsida > Asparagales > Amaryllidaceae > Allium > Allium fistulosum. The sequence goes on from CM060902.1 coordinate 1,462,354,721, forward strand.
TCGGAGATTTGAAATTGCTTATACCCTAGTCCGTGCTCTGGGGACTTAGAGTACTCCGATCCGCGCTCTGGGGATTCGGAGATTTGAAATCGTTTATACTCTAGTCCGCGCTCTAGGGACTTAGAGTACTCCGATCCGTGCTCTGGGGATTCAGAGATTTGAAATCGTTTATACTCTAGTCCACGCTCTGGGGACTTAGAGTACTCCGATCCGTGCTCTGGGGATTCTGAGATTTGAAATCGTTTATACTCTAGTCCGCGCTCTGGGGACTTAGAGTACTCCGATCCGCGCTCTGGGGATTCAGATATTTGAAATCGTTTATACTCTAGTCCGCGCTCTGGGGACTTAGAGTACTCCGATCCGCGCTCTGGGGATTCAGAGATTTGAAATCGTTTATACTCTAGTCCGCGTTCTGGGGACTTAGAGTACTCCGATCCGTGCTCTGGGGATTCGGAGATTTGAAATTGTTTATACTCTAGTCCGCGCTCTGGGGACTTAGAGTACTCCGGTCCGCGCTTTGGGGACTCGGAGGTTGAAACCGTTTATACGAGTTCGTACATCGTACAGGATAATGTAGTTCTAGTAATTCGTCACCCGATTATGAGATATAGAAACATTAGTAGTTCGTGGAAAATACGGCTTCAAGCCTTTATTAATGAAAAACAACTAAACTGCTTGATTACATAGTTAAAAAGAAACTAAGTTACGACTGAATAAAAACATATAGGAAATAACGGTGCCTAAAACAAGAAAGAAAACATGCTAGATGTAATAATGCCGCAAATGTTCACTGTTCCACGCTCGGGGGAGTGTCGTGCCATCAACGGTCGCTAGCTTGAATGTTCCCTCTCCAAGCTTCCATTCAACAACGTATGGACCTTCCCAGCTGGGATTCATACGTGATGGTACCGGGAAAACTCATTTCAGAATGATATCACCCACATCAAAATTCCTTGGGCGGACTCTGCCGTCGTAGTAACGCTTGACTCGGTGTCTATGCGCTGCTGCCCTTAATTCGGCCTCTTCACGCTTCTCATCGATGCAGTCCAGCGATTCCAACAAGAGGTCTTGATTCGTCTTGGGATCATAGTATGTCACTCGGTGTGATGGAACTTCAAGTTCCACGGGTATAACCGCTTCCGAGCCGTATGCCAAGGCGAATGGAGTGTGGTCGGTCGCGGACTTGTGGGTAGTTCTATAAGCCCATAATGTTGTCGGGAGTTCATCTACCCACTTGCCTCCGACCTTCTCCAGACGCTTCTTCAGTATGGACTTGATTATTTTGTTAATGGCCTCGACTTGTCCGTTAGCTTTTGGGTGTGCAACGGCGGCGAATTTCTTCTCGATGCCATACTTTAAACAAAACTCTTTGAACTCTCCGCTTTCAAATTGCGTCCCGTTGTCCATAATGATGGTGCAAGGAAGGCCAAAGCGGCATATAATGCTTCGTACAACGAAGTTAATGACCTTCTTAGAGGTGATTGTGGCCAAAGGTTCTGCCTCAGCCCATTTTGTGAAATAGTCGACTGCAACTATCGTGAATTTCGCACCACCTTTGGATATAGGCAAAGAGCCGATTATGTCGATTCCCCAGATTGCAAATGGCCAGGGACTAACCATTTGTGTGAGTTCCGTTGATGGAGTCCTCGGGATTTTCGCATATCTTTGACACTTGTCACATTTCCTTGCGTAGTCTGCAGCGTCCCGATTTACGGTCGGCCAGTAATATCCATAGCGGAGGATCTTTTTTGCTAGCGTTTGCCCCCTAGTATGGTCGCCACATTCCCCTTCGTGAACCTCTCTTAAGACCTGCTTTGTTTCGTCATGAGCGATGCATCATAATAATGGGACTGAGAACCCTTTTCGATACATTAATCCATCATGTATCACGTATCGCGTGGCCTTTCGAAGGACCTGCCGTCTTTCGCTCCTTTTTTCTGGCAAAGTCCTGGTCGTCAGGTACAGTTTGAATAGGGTTATCCATGATTCCTTCTCGATTTCCATTTCCAATACACAATCAACTTTCATCTCGTCTATGCTCGGGGCGTGCAAGGCCTCGACGGGATACAATCCCATTTGATGCGCATCGCCTGTGCTCGCAAACTTAGCCAACAAGTCGGCTTCTTTATTCTGTTCGCGCGGGACATGCGAAATGTCATAACGCTCAAGATTTGACAGTAGTTCTTGGACCTGAACAAGGTACGGAGCAAGCTTTTGTCCCTTTGCTTGGTAATCTCCCCGCACTTGGTAAACCACCAACTGTGAGTCACAAAAGATTTCAACTGATTTGATCCCGAGTTCTCCGATGAGCTTCAAGCCAGCAATCAGTGCTTCATATTCTGCTTCGTTATTTGTAGCTGGGAAATCAAGCTTCAAAGCATAACAAATTGATCGATTTTCCAGAGTTATAAGAACTATGCCCGCGCCGGAGCAACGATCGTTTGATGACCCATCAGTGTATAATTTCCATCGAACGGAGGGAATGACGTCGTGATTATCTGGTTCTATGAGTATGGTAAACTCAGCGATGAAATCTGCTAATGCTTGCCCTTGTATGGCTCTCCGTGGCAAGTAGGCGATATCGAACTAGCTCAACTCGATGTTCCATTTTAGCAATCTTCCAGAAGTTTCTGGTCGTTGGAGTACCTGCCGCAGGGGTTGATCGGTATAAACACTGATCGAGTGTGCTTGAAGATATGGGCGTAGCTTACGTGATGCAATCACCAAGCAATAGGCCAATTTCTCGATTTTAGGGTAATTTCTTTCTGCCCCCGTTAAACGCTTGCTAACATAATACACCGGCTTCTGAATTCGGTCCTCCTCGCGAACTAAAGCCGCACTTATCGCATGCGGGGATACAGCCAAGTATACGTACATCATCTCGTGGTTTACTGGTTTTGACAACACTGGTGGACTCTCCAGATGCCTCACCAGATCCCGGAATGCTTCCTCACAACTAGACGTCCATTCGAAATTCCTCTTCCCTTTCTTTATTATATCAAAGAAAGGGATGCACTTGTCAGTTGCCCTGGATATGAATCGACTTAGCGCAGCTACTTTTCCATTCAGGCTCTGTACCTGCTTTATAGTCTTGGGCACTTGCACATCTCGAATAGCTTGGATCTTTTCTGGGTTAGCTTCAATTCCCCTAGCGTTGACGATGAATCCCAAAAACTTCCCCGACGCAACGCCGAAGGAACACTTCAGAGGGTTGATCTTCATCCCGTAATACCTGAGTATGTCGAACATTTCAGCCAAGTCTCGAATGTGGCCGTTTGACTGTCGTGACTTCACGAGCATGTCATCCACATAGACTTCCATCGTCCTACCAAGCTGGTCCTTGAACATTCGATTCACCAAACGCTGATAAGTCGCTCCTGCGTTCTTCAGTCCGAAGGGCATTACTACATAGCAATATAGCCCGACATCTGTAACGAAACTACTGTGTTCTTGGTCCGGAATATGCATCGGGATTTGGTTGTATCTCGAGTATGCATCCATGAATGATAACAGCTCATGTCCTGCGGTGGAGTCGACCAACTGATCGATCCTAGGTAACGGGAAACTGTCCTTGGGGCATGCTTTGTTCAAGTCGGAATAATCTACGCAAGTTCTCCATTTCCCATTCGCCTTTTTTACCAGCACGGGGTTGGATACCCATTCAGGGTAGAGGGCATCGCGGACGAACCCATTGGCTTTGAGTTTGTCCACCTCCTCTCTAAGAGCAGCGGACCTCTCCGGGTCCATTCCTCTCCTCTTTTGTTTAACCGGGACGTATTTCGGGTCTATGTTCAACATATGACTCGTGATGGCGGGAGAAATCCCACACATATCAGAATGCGTCCAGGCGAAAACATCAAGATTCGCCCGGAGGAAGTCACTAAGGTCTTCAGTCATTACGGGGCCAAGCTGTGATCCGATCTTCAGTATTCGCGAAGGGTCGTCTCGGCTGACTGAAATGTCAACCGTTAATTCAGCCGGCGCTGCCTTTTCTTCCCTAGGTTTCTCATCGTCGTCTCTCGGATCTATGTCTTTGAAGATCTGAGAATTATGCCCGAGCCAGGGCTCGGGCACTACTTGTCAATTATCCGTATTAAGGATGCGGACGGGATTGTCCGCAACCTTTCCTTTCTCCCTCCGATGGGCCTCTCGGAGCTCAGCCACATAACAGGTACGACCAGCTGCTTGGTCGCCATGAACAATACCTACTCCTTTGTCAGTTGGGAACTTCAAAGTTAAGCACCACGGGGCTAATGCTGCCCTAAACTCAGCCAAGGCCGGTCAGCCTAAGAAAACATTATACGGAGAATCCATATCCAAAACTACGAAGGGTAGGATTCGCACCCTCCGACGCTCGCCTTGTCCCAGTTCAACTGGTAACTCAACATACCCCACTACATCGGTCGCTGCGCCATTAAAGCCGTGTATACGAGCTTTGGACGGTTTCAAGTCCTTTGTTTCCATTTTCATTTGGTCATAAGCCTTCTTGAAGATGATGTTGACAGAACTTCCACAATCAATCAGAATTCTTTTCACATAGGCCGGTCCGATCGTCGCGGATATGACCATCGGGTCGATGGTTGGAGCCTCTACTTGGTCAGCATCTCTATTTCTGAACACTATATCGTCTGTCATTACGCGCTGCTGCTTAGCAGGGGTCCCATCCTCCACATTCGAACAGCACTCAAAATCTGCATGCTTCAGAGAACTTGCATACCGCTCCATCTCTTGCCAATTCTTATCCGCGGGGTGAGGTCCGCCGATGATTGTATTTTATGACTAGTCTACCCACAGTTCGGGCAGGCTCCTCGGGATGACATGGAGCTAGTGCACGACCTGGGTTGGATGTTCCCTGTCCTCCTTCCTGTGGATCCTTCACAAATTCTTGCAGCTTCTTTTACCTGATCAACTTCTCGATAGCGTCGTGCAGGTGTCTGCACTCTTCCGTATTGTGCACATAAGTCTCATGGAAGCGGCAATATTTCCCGGTCCGCTTCTGTTCCTCGGTTGATTCTTTTGGACGTGGCTTTCTGTACTGAAAAGTATTGCAGGTTGATAGGTAAATGTTCTCAAGAGACGCATTCAGCGGGGTATACTCGTTGTAGCTTGGCACTCTCGATTTCCACTTCCCCGCTTCTCTCTTCTTCCCTTGATTTCTTCCTCCGGACTCCTTAGGCTACCCAGGTTTGTTCTGGACATTGACTTAGACCTTTCCCGAGTTGTCCCCGGACTGCTTCACAGCAACGTTGCTTTTCATGGACTCTTGGACAGGTCCTGGTGCCTTATCTCGTCTTACCCACCTAGCTTCCTCTCTTCTTATGAACTGGTGTGCCTTTGAGTAGAAACGCTCTAGCGTAGTCGGAGGTTTTCCTGCCAACCAGTCTCCAAACTCAGAATCCGGATCCACACCTCTCATCACAGCCATTAGGATTGCATGATCATTGGGATTACTGACTTCCGTTGCCGCAACATGGAATCTTTGTAAATATTCCTTCAATGACTCCCCAGGACTTTGGATTACACTTGACAGAGACATTACGTCCTTTGGACGAGTAGTGTGTATCCTGAACTGCTCAATAAACTTCTTTGCCAACTCCTCGAAATTGGATACGGACCGCGGAGGAAGTCGGGTGAACCACATAGTAGCGATCCCAGATAGAGTAATTGGAAAGCATCTACACTTGGTGGCATTATTTGCTCTAGCTGAATCCATCATCCACTCATACCTCATGACATGCTGTCTGGGGTCAGTCTTTCCCTCATACGCAGGGATAGTAGGCATACTAAACTTCTTGGGGTACGCCGCCTGCAGCACAACATCTGTGAATGGAGTATGACTTCTTAATACTCCCCAATCATCATTTGATAAGCCCTGATTTTCTTTCATCAATTGCCTGACCATGGCTGTCAGATCTGGTGTCTGTATGGAAGGTGGAAGGTTAGAGTCCGTTCTACGCGACTATCCATGCTGATGCCTCCTCTCCTGGCGATCTGCCAAATGTGCGTCTTGAGGTTCGACATCGTTAGCGTTTTGATGGTCTGGGCCTCCAGCCTCGCACTCCGGTTCCGAAGTTTCCAGCTCCTGCTTGGTCACGGTCTCCAGCTGTTTGAACAGCAGCATCTGCCCGCGCAGCTTCAGTCTTACGGCGTCTGCGCCTGGGAGGTTCATCAGAGGAAGTTGAGCTGTCAGATGAGGAATAAGGAGCGGGATGTCCCCCAGCATTCTGTTGCTGCTGTTGAGTGAGTTGTGCCATCAGGTTGGCGTTAGCTTGCATCTGCTCTCCTAGTTGTCTCCTGTTTTCCCTGAGTTCTCTCATCAAGTCGTTGAACTATATTCTGGTGACAACTGGAGTCTGGTCCTGGGTGGCAATTCCTACACCCGGAATTGCTGGCTGATTGCTAGGTCCTGCTTGTTGCACGCTAGCAGTCTCGTGGGCATCCGCATTATGAGAAGCTGACCTGGTACGTGGTCTTGCCATTGTAGAGTTATTGGTATGAACTCTGAGTAGAATCAACGGATGTCCTATCAATGAGTCGGATCTTCTTTGGGGGATTTGTTCAATCCAGTAGCTTCAAAGCAGATCCTTGAGGTCTGAGAATTCAATTCTCAGTAAAAGCACCAAAGTGTTAGCACCAAAATTGGTCACTAACCTCGTAGAAAAAGATTATGTAGAGATATAAGTGATGAAGGTAAATTAAACAGAGAAGACAATGCTAATTTAAATGTAGAAAGTAAGAACACCAGATTTATAGTGGTTCAGCGTAATTGCCTACGTCCACTTTGAGATTAAACTTTATTGATCCTCTTAATGATTGATTACAAATACAATTCGTAGATCAAATGTTTGAATGAAGTTGCTAAGTAAAGAAGATGGATCGGAAAAATGGCAGAGTCTCCCCAGTGTTCTCCCAAAAAAGGTCCTTTTCACTATGCCCCTACTACTCTATTTATAGACAAAGATGGGTTGGACTTCCCAGGTGGGCTCGGCAGCCGAACACTCTGGCCCAAATACAGTGGTCGCCGTATGCCGAACAAAATAGGCCGAACGCTAACGATGCCGAACCACCCTCTCTATGTCGAACGGTATGTTTGATGCGTGGGAAGAGTGGAATGAATGTCAGTCGAAGCCGAACGTGCCTTTGGCCAAACGAAGTGCCTGGTCGAACGTTGTCTATGGCCGAACGTTGGTGCTGGCCGAACGATAGCTTTAACCAAACAATGCTTCTGACCGAACGTTGTCTATGGCCGAACGACGGCACTGGCCGAACGATGGCTCTGGCCGAACGTTTGCCTTTAGCCGAACGGTGTCTTTGGTCGAACGATGGTTCTGGCCGAACGATAACTTTTGACGAACAATATAACCATGCCGAGCAGTTGTATATGCCGAACGCCTTCTGATGCCGAACGCTCTTGGATGCCGAGTACTCCTGGATGCCGAGTGCTCCTGGATGTCGAGTGCTCCTAGACGCCGAGTACTCCTAGATGCCGAGTACTAGACGTCGGGTACTACTAGATGCCGAGTGCTCCTAGATGCCGAGTACTCCTGGATGCCGAGTACTAGTTGCCTGGTCAAATCTCCAGGAAACACAAAAGAACCACCCTGTTGATCCATCATAAAGTAAAACCACGCTTTGGATAAAATTTAGATCAATGTTTTCATTATTGGGATTAAATTCATGATAAAGAAAACATTGATCTAAACAACTTGGCTAAAGCTTGGTATACCATCTAAATAATTAGATAACAACATTCAAATTTCCATGTCAATTCATTAGCAAAGTTATCTTACATTGTTCTTGTTTCTTTAGAAATTTTTTAAGCATTTCAAAATACTGCCATTTGCTTAACAAGTTTCAACCTTATATATATGACAACTATTGCATATTTCTTATAACTGAGTTCAGGCAGCTGGACATAACAATAGAAAGTGAAAAGGAAAACATAAATAATCATAAATATTTAATAATAATAAGAAGTATCTTTCTTTACTCATTTCTTGTAAATATACCATCGGTCAAGATTATGGATTTTAGGAAAATCTGCTTTGACGGGTGCTATATAGACAAACCCAAAGTAAATTATATGATCACTTATCAATTGCAACTAAACCGAGCTAACCTTCTCGCTCAATTCCACTTTATGTTCTTATACCTCGTTCAAAACACTAACCCCTTATTTTTACCAGCTCAAACCATTTCTTTATTTATCACTTTTCCTCAAAAACTAGGCGGACATAAAATCCAAATTTTAATGGCGATTGCATTCACTTAATATTACATTTTAAATTCAAACCCATACATGTGTCTGTATACCACTATTTGAAAAGCATAAGAGTTTTCAGAATCCTTTTTTTTCAATGCATAATGCATTTTTGCATACACCAGCCTTTCATTATTATCATTACATAACTCTATAATATGCAATATAACATATACAACTAAGCAACCAAGCACACAAAATTAACATCCATATTTACCCATATCAAACTCAACCAATAATATATATATATATATATATTAAGATATGGAACAAACCATTTAGTTCTCACTCAAAATTCCATATATGTACTAAATCTTTTTAACTTCTCGATCAATATAGATATCACCATTATAATATCACTATATAATATAAGGGATCAATTCCATACTTACATTTTCCTTTTAAAATGGTATACTCCATTTTTTCATATCAAAATATTGTTTATATATATTTCTAAACATAGCTATGTCAAATCACCTCGTTCAAGTATTTAGTAACCCCTATCGACAACATTGATCAAGCACATCGACCAGAATCCTTAACGCACTCTATAGGCAATTTAACAAAAAATTATTTTTCTATATGATATACATATATCTTTTAATACCTTATACCTATTCAAAATATTTGCTTGTTTATAATAAACATAATCATGTTCCATATATATGTTTATCTAATATCAAAAGATTATAATTCAATAGATGCTCGCTTTTATTAAAATTATTTCAATCATTGTTAATGTTATTATAAAAATAATAACTTACGGATTACAATTCGATAGCACACACATTCATCAATATATACTTCAAGCAAACATCATACATTTCAATCAAACAAATAAACAATCTCCTTCAGCGGAAAGCTATCTTTCAACTTCCGTTGTGCAACTCTGACTACTAATAGATTAGGACACAACAATTAAATTATATGCCATCTAAGGTCTCATTAATGCTATATATTAAAACTTAATCTTTACAGAAGTGAGTACCAAATTTAAAATCATTTTCATAATAATAATTTGCATAATTCAAAAAATTTCAAATACATCCCAATGATTATTCTCAATAATCATTTATATTCCTATCCTAAATTAGATAATTAAATCACTTACCATACAACCAAGGGACAGGACTCTAAGTCTCAATAGGTTTAGATCTCGACTCTGTGTCAATTATATTCTATAATGTTTCAAACACAGCATTGGTACCAAGCTGTAACGACCCCACCACTATACCCATATTATTAAAGAACATTACAAGTAATGTCGTCTAATAACATGGAGAATAGGGCTGGTTAAGGGCGGTCGAATGTGAATATATCATTGTACTAACATTAACGCATCTTTATTACCTTATGAGGATCTGAACTAAAAATTTGACTTGTACAATATTAATACAAAGTAATAAACACACCGATTTAAAATATTCAGAATAGTTTATAATATAAATAAATCAAAATCAGAGTCACATATTGTTATCCCAACTTTTGGCAAAGCCGAGATACCCAAAGATTAACTGAAAATCAATGATTATTGGTCATGAACATCGATTGTGCATCACAGGTTCACCATGGATATCGATGATTTTTGTCCGAGTCCGGATCGGGCTGCAATTGATAAGATATGCTAAGCAAGGCCAGAGGAAATGACGTTCCAATTTTCAAGTCAATCCGAGTTCGTATGCTCAAGATATCACCGATGGAAAATGGAGGATTCAACCTTGTGTTCGAATCCATTAAGGTCGACTCGATCATCCTCGAATCCATCCCCTTTTGCCAACCTTCGAATCCATCGTGGAAGCTACCTTCGAATCCATCCCCTTGGCCTGGCTTCGAATCCATCGTGGAAGCTACCTTCGAATCCATTCCCTTTGGCCTGGCTTCGAATCCATATGATAGATGCGCCTCGACTCCATCCCATGAGCTACCTCGAATCCACTAGGCCACAACAGCTAAGAACGTGGAGTCGACCCAGTCAATCCGGAATGGAAACCGGATCGATTCGAAGAAAGCGCACCACGTCACCATCTTCACAAGCAGGAAGATCGATTCGAACGAATCGATTTGAGCAGATCGATTCGAACGACTCCAGAATACGAAAAACACCAACCTGAATCGATCATAACTCGAGTTCTACAAGTCCAAATCCCATGAAATTTTCACAGAAGCTTGAGCACATGTTGAAGAATGTTCACACCAAATTTCAGCTCGATTGGACAATTTCTTGATCGATTCGAACGTAGCTTCGAATCGATCCCAAAGTGGGCCCGGATTTTCAGAGAGCGGGCATGTGGGCCCCCTGACGTACTGGAACTGGTCTCCCTTCAGTTTAGGCGAAATATCAGCCTCCTACACCTATAAATAGACCCCCAGGTCATTCAGAAAAGGGGTCGGACAATTCTTAGAGCTAAAGAGCGCCCAGATTTTGCCAGATTCGCTCCAGATCACCATTGCTGCCTTAGATTCAGACTTAGTTCAGCAAATCAGTTGTAATACAAGATACAAAATTGTAATCTTCACGCATCGAGCAATAAAATCATTAAAACCTTGAAGTGGACGTAGGCCGGAGATAGCCGAACCACTATAAATCGTGTGTCACTGTTCACTATTTCTCGATTACTGCTTATTACTTGCTTAGATCTGTGATTTGTGTGTGAATACTGTTGATTCGTATTCATACGCTGGTGCTTTCGCTACACTTGGGGTTTGTGACCATTTTTGGTGCAAACACTTTGGTGCTTCCACTGAGAAGGACTAGCACCCGCTACACCAGATTCGAAGTTCAGATTTGAAAACTCGAAGGTTTGAAGACAATGACTCGACAAACTAGACAAAGAACTGAGAGGAGCCAACAGGCAGGAAGTCAAGAGGCATCCTCTGGTGCTGGAGAAGAACCAGCTTCGATCTACATCACTAGAGACGAAATGGAGACCATGGCCAATCAGATGCATGAGCGAATGATGAAAAGCCAACAAGAGATGCTGCAGAATTTCTTCGAGCAGATGAGAGCTGCAGGGACGCAGAACCCTGGACCAGCTACAACGGCTGTGAATGTGGAACAAGGAGCTAGGGCTATGGAACCCAATGAAGGACAGAATACAGAACTAGAAGGCAATCAACAAGGGCTTGGGGGCAGGCCCGCAAGATCCGACGCAGAAGGACCTTTGGAAGGAGCTCAACCGGCTAGGGCCAACGTAAATGCTAACGAGCCACCCGAAGAGTACGTACCAGAATACCCTACAAGACTCGGAGGGCAAGACAGAGACATGACAAGGGGGCAACCCCTAGACGGAGATGAAAGAATGATCGGCCTAGTGAGACGACTCATGAGAGGAGGCTTTTCAGGAGGAGGATTGGAAGAAGTTAGTCGGAGTCCGTTCGCTCCGAATATCAGGAATGCAAGGAACCCTCCGAAGTTCAAACTACCAACGCTGAATCCTTATGATGGAAAGTCAGACCCGACTATGCATATCACCAGATATATCAGACACATGGAAGTACTGGGAGCATCCGAGGAAGTGATGGCACGATGTTTCCCCTTATTCTTATCAGATTTGGGTGCGCTTTGGTTTAGGCAGCTAGAAACCGGATCAATCAGGACATGGGGCGAGCTTGTGGATTGCTTCATGAAGCAGTTTAGGGTTCACGTGACGCGACCTAAGAGCGTGATGACTTTAGCATCAATAAAACAAAGGACCGGAGAGTCCATAAAAGATTTTTTGTTACGATTTAATGCAACGGTGACTTCTGTAGATCGCCCGGACCCATCGATGATTTTGATGGCGGCAGTGGCAGGAGTTGGAGAAGGCACCGAATTCAAAGACTCTTTGACTAAAGATCCACCGCAAGATCTTGGAGAGTTTTTCCATGAAGCTGAAAAATTCATTCGATTAGAGGAATCACAGGCCGAAAGGCGGGAAATAAATGTGGCACAAGGCGAAGGAACCGCCACGGAACAGCCCAGGGCTGACAAAGGAAAGTGGAAGCAGGATGACGCACATGATGGTCCTGATAAACGGAAGAAATTCCGAGAACCCAGATTCAGACAATACACAGATTTGGTGGCAGGACTGGAACGCATTTACACTGAAACTCGGGGGCAACTCCCCTATCGAAAGCCACCTAGGAGAGATCCCACAGAGCGGGAACGTAGAACCGGAAAATACTGCCTATTCCATGAGCTGGATGGGCACACTACCGATGAATGCCGCCACTTGAAGGATGAGGTGGAAGAACATGCCAGGAGTGGTAGATTGCCGCAGTATGTCAGAGAACGTACGACGGCGGTTAGACCCGAACAACTGCCGCATCAACCAAACAGAAATGATCCTGGATCGGGATCACGACTCGTCATCAACTGATTGTGATGGCAAGGGCCAAGTTCAAGATTTGGACTCTGGTCGATTAGTTTTCTTAGATTTGATTTCCAAAATAAAACGGCTATTCCACTTACTCATGTACGGGAACCGGAGAGATCCCTAGGCATGCTCTGAGATGGAAATAGACCGCCCCGCCCGGAGAGGCATTATCTTGTTTTTCCTGGTGTTTGAGATTGAACATCTAGGATTTGAATTTAATAAAGAAACACTTATTAAAATAAACCTTTGACCGGAGAGTTAAAGGATAAACATTAAATATCAATATAAACATGATCTCTTTATGATCCTACCCGGAGAGGCAGGGTCCGGAGTGCAGGAAGTGAGTTGCTTCGCCGGAGAGCGACAGGATCAACTCACTTAAGCATCGTTTCCTATTCACCGGAGAGTGATTGGATCCGGATTCGATAAGAGCCCGGAGAGGCTATGATCGGCCCACGATTTAGGCCATGACATCGCTTAATGTTCAGATACACTGAACCGGAGTGCAGGAAGTGAGTCGCTTCGCCGGAGAGCGACAGGATTGACTCACTTAACGTTGTTTCCCCTTCACCGGAGAGTGACAGGATGGGATCCAGCATGAGCCCGGAGAGGCTATGATCGACCGACGATTCAGGTCATGACATCGCTTATTGTTCAGATACATTGAACCGAAGTGCAGGAGGTGAGTCGCTTCGCCGGAGAGCGACAGGATTGACTCACTTAACGTTGTTTCCCCTTCATCGGAGAGTGACAGGATGGGATCCAGCATGAGCCCGGAGAGGCTATGATCGGTTGAGAACGACCAAGACATCGCTATACGCCCTAGCTGGGGCCAGAGTGCAAGGGATAGAAAGCAACGCCGGAGTGCAATAGGATCTTTCTATTCAATCGCTAAATCAAGAATGGGTTTGACAAGGGTCCGGAGTGACCACCAGTAGTTCGGAGAGACCGTAGAATTTCATTCTTAATTTCCACTGGAAAAAATTGATAACAATTCGACTTCGAACAGCCATGGACTTGATTGAAAATGCTATAAGCTACGAGTAAAACACGAACTCACTACATTTGACTTAAGACTGATCAAAACACGCCTTTTAACAAAAAGGCATGTTTCGGGGGGCAAAATGTTATCCCAACTTTTGGCAAAGCCGAGATACCCAAAGATTAACTGAAAATCAATGATTATTAGTCATGAACATCGATTGTGCATCACAGGTTCACCATGGATATCGATGATTTTTGTCCGAGTCCGGATCGGGCTGCAATTGATAAGATATGCTAAGCAAGGCCAGAGGAAATGACGTTCCAATTTTCAAGTCAATCCGAGTTCGTATGCTCAAGATATCACCGATGGAAAATGGAGGATTCAACCTTGTGTTCGAATCCATTAAGGTCGACTCGATCATCCTCGAATCCATCCCCTTTTGCCAACCTTCGAATCCATCGTGGAAGCTACCTTCGAATCCATCCCCTTGGCCTGGCTTCGAATCCATCGTGGAAGCTACCTTCGAATCCATTCCCTTTGGCCTGGCTTCGAATCCATATGATAGATGCGCCTCGACTCCATCCCATGAGCTACCTCGAATCCACTAGGCCACAACAGCTAAGAACGTGGAGTCGACCCAGTCAATCCGGAATGGAAACCGGATCGATTCGAAGAAAGCGCACCACGTCACCATCTTCACAAGCAGGAAGATCGATTCGAACGAATCGATTTGAGCAGATCGATTCGAACGACTCCAGAATACGAAAAACACCAACCTGAATCGATCATAACTCGAGTTCTACAAGTCCAAATCCCATGAAATTTTCACAGAAGCTTGAGCACATGTTGAAGAATGTTCACACCAAATTTCAGCTCGATTGGACAATTTCTTGATCGATTCGAACGTAGCTTCGAATCGATCCCAAAGTGGGCCCGGATTTTCAGAGAGCGGGCATGTGGGCCCCCTGACGTACTGGAACTGGTCTCCCTTCAGTTTAGGCGAAATATCAGCCTCCTACACCTATAAATAGACCCCCAGGTCATTCAGAAAAGGGGTCGGACAATTCTTAGAGCTAAAGAGCGCCCAGATTTTGCCAGATTCGCTCCAGATCACCATTGCTGCCTTAGATTCAGACTTAGTTCAGCAAATCAGTTGTAATACAAGATACAAAATTGTAATCTTCACGCATCGAGCAATAAAATCATTAAAACCTTGAAGTGGACGTAGGCCGGAGATAGCCGAACCACTATAAATCGTGTGTCACTGTTCACTATTTCTCGATTACTGCTTATTACTTGCTTAGATCTGTGATTTGTGTGTGAATACTGTTGATTCGTATTCATACGCTGGTGCTTTCGCTACACTTGGGGTTTGTGACCATTTTTGGTGCAAACACATATCACAGCATAATAATATACCTGATATACATAGTAAAATGTAGGTCTACAAAATATCAGTACTAGACCCACTATAAACATATATCACGTCCAAAAGTATTGTATCAGGTAACAACAAATACTAGATAATATACATGACACAAAATCGTAAATGTCAATATATATACAAGTATGAAGTAAACTAAAACGATCAAAATAGTGTACTCAATGCTAGCCCATAATCGAAAGGTCAATGAGTCCTTATACCTGTAAGGTCTCTGCCTGACCCGAGCATTTTTAAAATAAATAAGTTAGAATATATATAATAAAGAGATGAGATAACGATATCGAAATTTTTATGACTTAACAGTACTAATAAGCCATACTTAAAAATATGCCTAAAACCAAAATCATAAAAAGGCATATCAAATCCAAATCACCATTACAAATCCATACCAAGTCTCAAATGGACTATCATCTAAAATATGGTGATATAATTCAAAATTCTCCAAAGCCTAAAGATATCAAATATCCATCAAAACCTCTAAAGAAATAATTCTCACTAAAGAAATAATAAATGTAGTTAACTACCAGTTTAAAAACAGCGACATGAAGTCTAACAACCAAATAGATTGATATAGTCTAATAAACTAAAAAGTCCCCGCTACATGGTGTAATAGTCTAAACCGACAAAATAGACAACTATGCGAATTTACCTAAACCCACAAAATAGGCAAACATTTCTACTGTACATAAAATAAACTAATAGGCTTTCATATAACATCTATCCAAGGGGCAAAAGGCAGTCGTGTTATAGCATACCAAACCTAAACCTCCAAAATAGGTATGTGTATCTAATCTAAGAATGTATCGATTTTTAGATCAAAAAAAATGAGTCATCGTATCTCGGGGATCTTTTGGCCTAAATTTCAAACACCTTAAGATAGCATAACTCTAAATGTTAATTGCTGTCACTCAAGTAATTAAAAGAATTTACTAATTGTCCCATACTAGATAGGAAATTCAAGTATCTACTAAAACTAGTAAATTTTACTCAAACTCTATTTAACAAATTATAATAATAATTAAAAGAATTGTACGAAATGTCTCATACCAATCCGACAATTTAATCGTTTATTAAGAATCTTTGTTTTATAGAAAACACGAAATCCAATAGAAACGGAAATCATCCAATTGTCCAATTAAAATTAAAATGAAATCAATATGCCAATTTTGAACAAAAGAAGAATTTTATAATAAAAAAACTTAGTTTGGTTTATTACTTTGAAATAGCAAGAAAACTCCTTTCAATATATATATATATATATACACTCCTTCCAATATATATATATATATGAAATCTTTTCAATGCTCTTGAATTATTATAAAATCCATCTTTTATTATTTATATTAAAAATCTTAATTTACTATTATAAGAAAAGATTATTTCTAATTTACTATTATAAGGAAAGGTTATTTCTTTTCAAACCGATATACTAATGAAAATCAATTTTATTCATGGTTTTTATAAAAATACTCTACTTATAAAAATCCATATTTAACAAATCAAAATTCCAGGAATTCAATCAATAAGTATTTCTGGAGAAAGAAAATCAAACAAAGCCAAACACATCATCAAAGGCGTTCTAGCACCCTAAATATAACGAATACCTATAATTGTGCATATGGTGTGTGTTTGTATTCACAATATAAATTCTAAAATTTAGTCATATACTTCAACTAATCAATTCATTCATTCAGAAGTTCACCCAAGACAGTAAATCAATTTAGATATCAAACAAACTAGATATATTTGTGTGAGATAAAAATCTCACTTTGAATCCAATACTTGTAGAAATTCCAACTACAGCTAAAAGCACCCAAAACCCTAGTCTCGGAGTTTGCAACTCATAGCATCACCAAGCACACGCCCACTTTCAAGTTGCAAGCACCACCACGTCGAAGTAGCTTTACTTCCTCCTTCTTCGACCTGACTCGCGCACACTTTCATCTATTTCTAGTCAACATCCCCTCCCTCGTCGGCCATCAATGACCCGTCGGCCAGCATAACTTAGGCGTCGGCCTCAATCACTCCCAGATGTCACGGCCTCTATTCATCACCGTTGACTATATGTGACCTCCTACTCGCCTCGGCCTTGCCCACCCTCCGATCATCTAAAGTCACGATTTATGCTAAATTTGATTTTTAAATTTAGAGCTTAGGTTCGAACCAAACGAAAGTGAAGGTTTCGTTTTTTATTTCTATAGGAGACAAAATGAGGTTCTTGGTCTTTTTGGGTAGGAGTTAAGGCTAGTAATAAGAAATAGAGGGGTGTTTAATTGAGCTAGTTATAATAAGCTATGGAAGGGATTGAATGGGTTTGACCTAAATTTTAATTCAAATTGATCTTCTATTTTGTTTTACCACATATATTTTAATAAATTATACCGGATATGTAAATCTAATAATTGTTCATGTCCATTGTAACGACCTACCTTTTTGGACGTTAAAGCAGACACACACGTCAAACTCAAACCATTCAAAAGGGCAGACTGTTATGGGGTAAATAAGAAAAAGAGAAAGAAATAAAACAAATACAGAATCTTGCAGCGGAATAAAAAAATATAATAACCAAATAACAATTCATGAAGGTGTTTTATAAATACATTTGATTATTCTTTACAACACAAATATCAGAGTTACATAAACAGGAATAAATAAATAAATGCAGTGGAACAACATGATGCAGTGGAATAATTATAATAAATAATAATAGTACAATCTTCGCCTTCATCCTCCAAAAATAAGGTCTTCAACCCAGAAATGCTCAGGCTGACCCGAGCGAATTGAAAAGACAAAACACTCGAGTCAAAACTAAAAGATCTTATGTAAGTTAAATCAACGGTAAATATGCATGTGATGGCCTCAGAGATGTTTACGGGGTTTAACATCTCCTATCCAGTGTCTAACGTGAGTGCAGTAACTTAAGAGATGTTCGGGATTCCCATCTCCTAAGGATCCGTTAAACTATCTACTATGTAGTACAATACGCTATTATAATAGTATTTACAATAAAGTAAAGTATTAAAATAGCGTTAAGGCGTTACCCATATCCCCATTAAGACATTTTATACATTCCCATAGTCTATACAGTACCGTAACTCCCCCCGTAAACTGGAGGGCTATCAGAGGGCACTCCATAGATATGGTACAAAACAAACTCGTAGAAGGCGCTCTAGGGCATGTGAACACGGCACTCGAGGCAATGCCAGGGTAGATATACCAATTGCGTATCCGGATTGGTGGTAACGCATAACAGCTACTACCGCCCACTTCGGACACACTCCCAAATCAAAATCAAAGGGTGGCCACCAAATCAATCACAAAGTCAGAATTGTATTGAAGGAATGTGCCCGATAGGAGGAATGACCTCACTTGGCCCGGCGTGGCTCCTGTTTTAGTCACATCTAAGATGACTTACAGGAGTCAGGGTCACGTCATACCTCATATAGAAATTGTTCGCCAAACCATCCTACTTCATTTCTGGAATCTCCACCACATACACAGTTGTTAAAGTGGTTTTCGGTATTGGCAGAGAGTATGACAATATCCGATCCCGGTCTCTTTAACAACGAAACGCTTATTTCACACCGGATGGTTCTTTTACATTTCAAAAGTCAATTCATAGTTTATATTAAAATATCATATTCAGTTTCAAATCATATCTCTTTTGAAATCATATTCATTCCCAAACTATATTCACTTTCAAAATCATATTCACTTTGAAATCATGTTTACCCTTGAAATCATATCGTTTCCGAAATCATATTTTCTTCCAAAAATCATATTTCAAATTAGGTTCAATCCACCCTTTAAAATCATCATATTCAATTAATTATAACATTTAAATCCCAACTTAGGTTATAACTTCATTTAACTGTATTTTCTGTTAAACCAGTGAATTTGAATATAAACACTTCCCTCTTACTTAGTCTGAAAATTTAGAAAATAGTTTAAATAATTATAAATAGTTAAAATAGTTATAAATAGTTAAAATACTCTAAAATAGTTTAGCTATAGATTAAAGATACTGCTAAATTGATTTAAGATAGTTAAATAATTTTAAAATAGATTAAATATAATTAAAATAGATTAAATAGCTTTAAAAAAGATTAATTAGATTTAAAATAAGTAAAAATGGGTTATTTAGTTTAAAATAAATTAATGGTTTAAAATAGGTTAAAATGATTTAATATAGTTAATATAGGTTAAATAGTTTAATAGTTTGAAAATCTTAAAATTTAAAGTCTTTAAAATAATATATTTTAAAACAGTTTATATTAAAAATATGAGCTTGAAATTGATATCAATTTAACAATTTATTTTATTCCAACATATCTGGACCATTACAATTCCAAATCAACAAAACCCAATTTCGAATCTTCAATACTAATTCTTTCCAATCCATGTTTGAAATATCAATTTAAATTATTCCAATTTCAAAACATTTCAAAGTTATATTTCAAACCAATTCCATAACTCAATTCTGATAAATTTCATTTATACTTAAAATTCAACTTTAAACCTTCAAGAAAATTTCTTAAAGCTCAGTTCCTTTAAACCAATTCACTTTTCAACATAAAACTTGATTTTCCAATAATAATTCAATTTATATAAATCAAATTTTATTTCAAAATATTATTTAACTGGATTCGAAATCAAGGATTTAAAATCATTTAATTTAACCAATCCAGTGTCCGTATATAATTCTCTACCCTAGGGTGAAGTGGTACGGATATTTATCATTTCAATCCGCAATTTAAAATATTATGGTTATATATCATTCAAACCGCAATCCCGAATTAAATATTAAAATCCATAAAATCGCTCGAGTCTATCATTTCAACCCAAAATGATTTTTCCCTAATCTATCGATCTTTCGGGTATATGATGACCCTAAAAACGGCCTTCGAAAATCGGCACCCGTACTTCATTTGTACTCAAAATGCCGCAGATTCAAATGCCGAATCTGGTTCACCGGAGCTTATAACACAATTAAGTATAACCACACAGCGGAAGAAAGAAAACAATGATATCATATACGACTCCAATGAATACAATATCCAGAATGATATACAACAATGATATCAATATGATACCCCAATATCAGAGATAAATAATGATACAATGCTACAGCGGAAATAATAACAATGGAAGAGATCACTCCAAATGATCTCCAGAAGAGAATGACTCCAACAACTCCAACATCACGCTCGAAAACACCAACCAATGCACCAAGATAAGCAGGTGCAGTCGCCAACTCTGATGAAGTTAACTAGCTCCAGATAATCTACTCAACCTGAAAATCTGAGAAACCCAACTCTAGACTGCCCGTGTGGAAAATGGTGGGCACCCAGAGTTTAGGAAGGGAACAATAAACTCCGAATCAGTCATGGGACTGGTATGAGTAAACAAAAGCAGTTTATATTTAAACAAACATAAAAGGCTTTTAAACATTGAAACCCTCAATGCTTTTGGAAAATGAAACTACCATAAGACCTCACGCCACACACACAATGCAATCGCAGACTTGGAGGAGATTTCTTCTTATGATAGTCAAACATGCTTACTACGCAAAAGAAAACTCTTTTGATATTATTACTAGTGCATAGTGTGAAAATCCTTTCGAAAATACAATATAAATCTTAGCCAGCATACAACCATTATTGTATGCCTACTATAGCTACCATCTAAACAGTGGTGACCACCATAAGTAAATAGCAGGTTCTACAACTAAAACCGAACAGGGCGCGTATTGTTTCTTTGGATTTCCAACAAATGATCAAGCAAAGGAACTTCCTTACACCGAAATGGAAACGCCTATGGAAAGACGCCCCGAGAACCTAACCGGATCTCTGCAAACACAAGGTCGACGCTACCTCACGCTTTAACCAAGCTGTAACTAGGTAACTAACACACGAGCTATGTCATCCCCCGGTCGTCACTGACCTTTATCCGAGAGCTCTCGATCATACAGCAACAACCACAAAGTATAATAACTGTGCAGCATCAACATAGGTAAAATATCTGGGCTCCATACCATGATATCACCTTTTATCCAGAAGGAAATGACATACCCTAGGGGCGCTACCCCTAAAAAACCTTTACCGCAACATTCATGTTTCGACCATTACCGGGTTGTGAGGCCCGACGAAGTCTTGTCCACAAAGCTACGCTTTTTCACAAAGCCACGCTTTTTCACAAAGCCACGCTTTTTCACAAAGCCACGCTTTTTCACAAAGCAACGCTTTGACCAACAATGATCAACAGCACTTCGTATACCACATTACCAAATTGGGAATGTATCACTATTAACCATCAACTACATAACCTCTGAGCTCGTACGTCTCAGAGAAGGGTGTTAAGCTAAGAGAATAAATTCTCCGCCACCAATAGAAATGTATTTTATAGAAACTAGCTTTACATCTCAAAGTGTAACGTCAGACACACATCCATACAAGTCCGTTCCGGGATCGAACGGAACCGAAGGCACTTCCAAAGAAGCCCTTGCAAATCCGGATAATTTCTAATCACGTCTGGACTTCCCATCACAAAGGGTGATAAAATCTCTATACCGGGGACCAGTCGGTGCAGAGACATTCGACGAGTTGTCCTTTCGTTTTCGAAAATATCCGGTCTTCACCACCGGTCTTCAAATGCAATCCATATACGACGAATCATTATTCGGAATGGGTTGTATGACACAAAGGTCCTCTCCCGGTTAAACCGAATAACGAGCGCAATTAAAAATCATATGGATACTGGGGTCTCAGTTAAATCACAGCTTAAAGCCCAAAACTTTTCATTCGAATGGTTAAAACAAATTACCATTTCCAATCTTTTAAACAAAAAGATTCATTTCAAAAACCTTCAATGGTTTAAACAAATTTCCACACTTTTAATCTTTTAAACAAAAAGATTCAATTCACAAAGTTCACCCTATTCACAAAGATTCATTCACAGATTTTCAAATCAATTTCCATTACAATATGGATTAACTCGTTAAATCTTTAAGTCAAGATTTAACTAATAGCTTTCAAAACTCATTTCCAAAGATTCATTCATAGTCTTTCAAAACAAATTCTATTTCAAGTTGGATTAACTCGTTCGGTCTTTGAATCAAAGACTCATTTCATAGTTTTCAAAACATTTCAATTCTATTTCAAACTTGAAACCTTTCAACACAATTTGGAAATTCATTACTTATGTGAAAGCTTTTACTATTTGAAAACAAATAGTTTTGTTTTCAGAAAAATCCAGTTATATTTACACGAGTTAAAACCCTTGAATTAAATTCAAATTTCCAAATCAATACCTTTAAAATGGTTTAACCCATATATAACTTATACAGCATCTTTATTCCCTAGTTTCAAATCATAGGATTCAATTTCAAACTTGAATTCAAATTTAAATCAAATTATTTAAATTTCAAGATATCCAAAACATCTTTAAAACTACTTTCAAAAGCTTTTCATATTAAACCCCAATTTCCAATTTCAAAATCAATTGAAATTAAAATTTCAATTTCAAAAACATTGAATTTAAATCATCTGTGACTTAACCGATTTCCACGTGAAATCCATATTTGTGTGTGTATGGTGTAGTCAAGGGTTGTCACACAATAGTGCACAACATCAATCATCACAGATATATCGATAAGCGGTATAATCCATAACGCTTATCTTCATTCACAGATTCATAGATAAAGTAAATTTATCAGTCACAAAGATTCATCATTACAATTCGATGTGGGTTTCGGATACCAACTGGAATCCGACTCCCTGTCGCATCGAAATTCAAATGTCATTTACGGATCAAGGGTTTTCATATTCACATCGTAATATATCACAGAAACAGAAATCACAGCTCAGCACAAAGTAATTTATATCACAAAGCATCACAATCACAAACAGGGATATCAAACTGCTCAATCATCCAATAGAATCCAAATATTCATAAGTAAGATCAGTTAATTATCTGATTAATTCAAATTAGATTAATTACTTATGAATTTCTAATCCTGGTTAAGTAACATTAATTAATCACAAATCATTCTGATTAATTATCCTTTAATCATTTATTAATTAACCATTAATAATAAATTAATTACCTTTAATTATAATTCACCAACCTTTAATTATTAAATAATTAACCTTTAATTATTTAATTCACCATTTAATCATTTAATTATCCTTTGATTAATTATATATACTAATTAACCTTAACTAATCACCATTAAATTAATTATCCTTTAATTAGTTAAAACTCTAAGTAAGTAAAGATAAATCCTTATCTTAATTACTTATTTAATCACATCATCAATTTCTATTTGAAAACCCTTAAGAATATTTTAGACAATCATTCCAATGTAATTATTCAAAGCCCAAAACTATTTTTAAACACATTTTTAATTTAAAAATCAAATCTTTGAAAACTTGACTTAAAACCTGCTTATAAATTAGATTCGAATACTTGGTTTATTTTTGCTTTAAAACTTATTTTTAAATTTAAAACCTTAAAACATGTTCCCTTTTAAAATCTGGAAATCTGGTTTCAAATTAACAAACCCGAACTAATTCAGATTCCTCCCGAGCAAATACTCGAGTAACCCACATCTTCCTTTTGCTTCGAGTCCAACCATCATTTTCTCACGACCATCCCCGAGACCAACCCTTCTTCCCCAAAGACTGAAATCAACAGGCACACAAATGGAATCGTGCACCTGTGCATGTGCTCATATGAACGGAGATACTCCGACCATCGCCGATTGCAGCGCCCAGTCACCAATGACCTCCTCTACCACTTCGACCACCCAGATCGATGCATTCCTCCGTGAATCAAAATCGAACACCTTAAAGCAAAAGGGATTCAAAACCCGATAGACTAATCACCTTGCCACCGAAGATCTTGACAGCTGGAACCCACGGCACTACTTCCAAAGCAACATCAAGTCACCACGACACGACCTCACCCCTCGCGATCGAGTACGAATCACCATTCTCGTCGAGATCACCTCGACATCCAACTGAACAAAACAACACTCAAAACCCTAGATCGTCTATTCTCGTCCACCCTAGCCATCGTTAAACAACTTCGACATTTTTCCCATGATCGACAACCCTAAATCCACCCTCGATCAAAATCCCGAACCTCAAATCATCCATGATCGCCGACGATATACAAAATACCCAAATCTGATCAAAAGCATATCTCTCTGAATACTTTCCTAAAAATTATGATTTTACTGTCTAAATTCATCATTCACGATAACAAATCAGGCGATATACCTGAAACAACCAATTATTATAATTGAGATTTTGATATGTTTAGAAATCTACTGTTCTTCTTCCTTCTTGTTAATACTAGCTTTAGATTTAACTTGAAGATATTTCTTAAAATTGATATTTTGTTATAACAAAGAGATTTTGTTTATATAGTGAAATCTACAGGGAATCAGGGAAATAGATATTTGATTTTGATCAATTTTATAACTTGTACAATATGAACAGAACAAACATCCTGTTCTCAGACATGCCCACCTACTTACACACATATATATACAAAAAATATTTACCTTCATGCAAGAACTTATCACCACTATACTTCAAATAAAATCACAACATCCAGATATCAACAGATTCTAGTTTAAATAGGTTAGTTTTACTCACAGATAAAAGAATTTTGTTTAGAAGTTTGCTCACCATTGTTTCCAGAAATGAACAGAGCATACTTTTGAAAAGCCATAAGCCTAATTCTCTTGAATCTCTTTGCTTGCTTTAAAATCCTTTCTTCAATCTTCTAGTTGTTGATTAAGTTTATTTAAATTTTGAAGATGATGTTTACTTCATATTTTCTCAGTTAAAATGGACGAACTGAGATGAAGGTGATGGATAAATAAATGAAGTTACAGGGTGTGTTATTTGTTTGTACTGGTGATGATATTATTTTGTACAGGTTGTATATTTTTCTCTTGTTTGTACAACATGCCATATTTTTTTTTATCTAGTACTTCTAAGTGGAGGCTGATATGATTCTTGTCTCGGCTGATATGATCTTAGTTAGTACAAATGTTTCCTTTTAAGTTTACATACAATTCTATTTGAATTGTATAGGCATACTTTCTTTCATTTGTTTTACTTGCTTTGTACATAGATGATAGCATTACCAGTCATTATTTTCTTCTAAGTCTACATACTTACTTTATTTGCTTGTTCATAGAGCTATATATTTGTTTTCTTGCTTTGACCATGCTGAGATAAATCTCGGCTGATATGATTTGTACTATGCATGCTAAGATATTGGCATTAACTCCTTTGGTACAATCTACATATACTTATCTTTTTTTTTCCTTTCTTTTTATATTGCCTGACCTTGCTTTATTTCGGCTCTACATGTATATTTTCTTGTTTCCTTTTACAAGTTAATTCATATGTAGATTTATTCACTTGTTTACAGATCTGAATGCATTTTGTTTTCAAGTGGTTCATACATGAATATATATTAGTGTTTGTATTGATTTATTAATATGATATTAAGATATATATATATATGTATTTACTTTGTATTTTTATTATAATTTAACTCTTTATAAATTTATAATATATATTTTGTATCTTTATTTTCAAACCATTTATTTACGATTTGAATTCAAATCAAATATATATATACATATATTTACAATATTTAAAGTTTAAAATGATTTATACCAAATTTATTTGAGTTCGGGGAAACTCGCATCTATTTATCATTTAATTTTACAATTTTTATTCAAAAATTCAATAAATTATCAATTTAAATTTATACAAAATCCGGGGTCGTTACAAACTTCCCCCCTTAAAAGAATTTCATCCTCGAAATTTGCCAAGGAGACACAAAGATAGATGAAGAATATTTCATCAAATCAAACCGAATATCTATTCTGCATTTTACTTACCAAATCAGAATATCAATAATAGATACAAGAACGAATCTGTTTTAACACTTCACAAGATACTCGTGTTATCCAAATCTACGAAGTATACAATGGCATCGGTTAGTTCGAAGGGAGAACTAACCATTCGTAGAATATATTGGGACCCAAAGAATAGATAGATATATGGATACAATTTCAAAACTTTCTAGTTTAAAAACTAAAGTATATCTATCAACCATAGCAACCAAAGCAACCAATTCATCCAAACACACAATTCTGACCTACTCGGAGTTTATTGTCCCATACAAATGTATCAAATCATCTTCCTGGATCTTACCAGAAACTATCAAAGAATTTGAGAAAAGATGCTGAACAAAACAGATTGATAGAGAAAATTTGTTTCCACTGTTGTTACAGGGTATTGACCATTAAGTAGTATTCCCCTGTCCACTATCTCATCCTCTTCTTGCACTCATACTCACTATCAGTGGATAGCAAGAGAATTTACTGAGGCACACGGACGGATATCTTAGAGATTACTCATTCTAGTGTATACTTCACCCGATCTCTAATGAGTTACTTAATGTGTTATACTCCTGAGCTAAAGTTCAACCTTCAGCTCTGATACCAAATGTGATGACCCTGAAATCGGCCATCGAAAATCGGCACCCGTACTTCATTTGTACTCAAAATGCCGCAGATTCAAATGCCGAATCTGGTTCACCGGAGCTTATAACACAATTAAGTATAACCACACAGCAGAAGAAAGAAAACAATGATATCATATACGACTCCAATGAATATAATATCCAGAATGATATACAATAATGATATCAATATGATACCCCAATTTGAGATAAATAATGATACAATGCTACAACGGAAATAATAACAATGGAAGAGATCACTCCAAATGATCTCCAGAAGAGAATGACTCCAACAACTCCAACATCACGCTCGAAAACACCAACCAATGCACCAAGATAAGCAGGTGCAGTCGCCAACTCTGATGAAGTTAACTAGCTCCAGATAATCTACTCAACCTGAAAATCTGAGAAACCCAACTCTAGACTGCCCGTGTGGAAAATGGTGGGCACCCAGAGTTTAGGAAGGGAACAATAAACTCTGAATCAGTCATGGGACTGGTATGAGTAAACAAAAGCAGTTTATCTTTAAACAAACATAAAAGGCTTTTAGATATTGAAACCCGCAATGCTTTTGGAAAATGAAACTACCATAAGACATCACGCCACACACACAATGCAATCGCAGACTTGGAGGAGATTTCTTCTTATGATAGTCAAACATGCTTACTACGCAAAAGAAAACTCTTTTGATATTATTACTAGTGCATAGTGTGAAAATCCTTTCGAAAATACAATATAAATCTTAGCTAGCATACAACCATTATTGTATGCCTACTATAGCTACCATCTAAACAGTGGTGACCACCATAAGTAAATGGCAGGTTCTACAACTAAAACCGTACAGGGCGCGTATTGTTTCTTTGGATTTCCAACAAATGATCAGGCAAAGGAACTTCCTTACACCGAAATGGAAACGCCTCTGGAAAGACGCCTCGAGAACCTAACCGGATCTCTGCAAACACAAGGTCGACGCTACCTCACGCTTTAACCAAGCTGTAACTAGGTAACTAACACACGAGCTATGTCATCCCCCGATCGTCACTAACCTTTATCCGAGAGCTCTCGATCATACAGCAACAACCACAAAGTATAATAACTGTGCAGCATCAACATAGGTAAAATATCTGGGCTCCATACCATGATATCACCTTTTATCCAGAAGGAAATGACATACCCTAGGGGCGCTACCCCTAAAAAACCTTTACCGCAACATTCCTGTTTCGACCATTACCGGGTTGTGAGGCCCGACGAAGTCTTGTCCACAAAGCTACGCTTTTTCACAAAGCCACGCTTTTTCACAAAGCCACGCTTTTTCACAAAGCCACGCTTTTTCACAAAGCCACGCTTTTTCACAAAGCCACGCTTTTTGACAAAGCAACGCTTTGACCAACAATGATCAACAGCACTTCGTATGCCACATTACCAAATTGGGAATGTATCACTAGTAACCATCAACTACATAACCTCTGAGCTCGTACGTCTCAGAGAAGGGTGTTAAGCTAAGAGAATAAATTCTCCGCCACCAACAGAAATGTATTTGATAGAAACCAGCTTTACATCTCAAAGTGTAACGTCAGACACACATCCATACAAGTCCGTTCTGGGATCGAATGGAACCGAAGGCACTTCCAAAGAAGCCCTTGCAAATCCGGATAATTTCTAATCACGTCTGGACTTCCCATCACAAAGGGTGATAAAATCTCTATACCGGGGACCAGTCGGTGCAGAGACATTCGACGAGTTGTCCTTTCGTTTTCGAAAATATCCGGTCTTCACCACCGGTCTTCAAATGCAATCCATATACGACGAATCATTATTCGGAATGGGTTATATGACACAAAGGTCCTCTCCCGGTTAAACCGAATAACGAGCGCAATTAAAAATCATATGGATACTGGGGTCTCAGTTAAATCACAGCTTAAAGCCCAAAACTTTTCATTCGAATGGTTAAAACAAATTACCATTTCCAATCTTTTAAACAAAAAGATTCATTTCAAAAACCTTCAATGGTTTAAACAAATTTCCACACTTTTAATCTTTTAAACAAAAAGATTCAATTCACAAAGTTCACCCCATTCACAAAGATTCATTCACAGATTTTCAAATCAATTTCCATTACAATATGGATTAACTCGTTAAATCTTTAAGTCAAGATTTAACTGATAGCTTTCAAAACTCGTTTCCAAAGATTCATTCATAGTCTTTCAAAACAAATTCTATTTCAAGTTGCATTAACTCGTCCGGTCTTTGAATCAAAGACTCATTTCATAGTTTTCAAAACATTTCAATTCTATTTCAAACTTGAAACCTTTCAACACAATTTGGAAATTCATTACTTATGTGAAAGCTTTTACTATTTGAAAACAAATAGTTTTCTTTTCAGAAAAATCCAGTTATATTTACATGAGTTAAAACCCTTGAATTAAATTCAAATTTCCAAATCAATACCTTTAAAATGGTTTAACCCATATATAACTTATACAGCATCTTTAATCCCTAGTTTCAAATCATAGGATTCAATTTCAAACTTGAATTCAAATTTAAATCAAATTATTTAAATTTCAAGATATCCAAAAAACCTTTAAAACTCCTTTCAAAAGCTTTTCATATTAAACCCCAATTTCCAATTTCAAAATCAATTGAAACTAAAATTTCAATTTCAAAAACATTGAATTTAAATCATCTATGACTTAACCGATTTCCACGTGAAATCCATATTTGTGTGTGTATGGTGTAGTCCATGGGTTTCACACAATAGTGCACAACATCAATCATCACATATATATATCGATAAGCGATATAATCCATAACGCTTATCTTCATTCACAGATTCATAGATAAAGTAAATTTATCAGTCACAAAGATTCATCATTACAATTCGATGTGGGATTTGGATAACCAACTGGAATCCGACTCCCTGTCGCATCGAAATTCAAATGTCGTTTACGGATCAAGGGTTTTCATATTCACATAGTAATATATCACAGAAACAGAAATCACAGCTCAGCACAAAGTAATTTATATCACAAAGCATCACAATCACAAACAGGGATATCAAACTGCTCAATCATCCAATAGAATCCAAATATTCATAAGTAAGATCAGTTAATTGTCTGATTAATTCAAATTAGATTAATTACTTATGAATTTCTAATCCTGTTTAATTAACATTAATTAATCACCAATCATTCTGATTAATTATCCTTTAATCATTTATTAATTAACCATTAATAATAAATTAATTACCTTTAATTATAATTCACCAACCTTTAATTATTAAATAATTAACCTTTAATTATTTAATTCACCA
This sequence comes from Allium fistulosum, assembly GCA_030737815.1. Lineage (NCBI taxonomy): Eukaryota > Viridiplantae > Streptophyta > Magnoliopsida > Asparagales > Amaryllidaceae > Allium > Allium fistulosum. The sequence goes on from CM060902.1 coordinate 1,462,384,628, forward strand.
TTTAATCATTTAATTATCCTTTGATTAATTATATAAACTAATTAACCTTAACTAATCACCATTAAATTAATTATCCTTTAATTAGTTAAAACTCTAAGTAAGTAAAGATAAATCATTATCTTAATTACTTATTTAATCACATCATCAATTTCTATTTGAAAACCCTTAAGAATATTTTAGACAATCATTCCAATGTAATTATTCAAAGCCCAAAACAATTTTTAAACACATTTTTAATTTAAAAATCAAAACTTTGAAAACTTGACTTAAAACCTGCTTATAAATTAGATTCGAATACTTGGTTTATTTTTTCTTTAAAACTTATTTTTAAATTTAAAACCTTAAAACATGTTCCCTTTTAAAATCTGGAAATCTGGTTTCAAATTAACAAACCCGAGCTGATTCAGATTCCTCCCGAGCAACTACTCGAGTAACCCACATCTTCCTTTTGCTTCGAGTCCAACCATCATTTTCTCGCGACCATCCCCGAGACCAACCCTTCTTCCCTAAAGACTGAAATCAACAGGCACACAAATGGAATCGTGCACCTGTGCACATGCTCATATGAACGGAGATACTCCGACCATCGCCGATTGCAGCGCCCAGTCACCAATGACCTCCTCTACCACTTCGACCACCCAGATCGATGCATTCCTCCGTGAATCAAAATCGAACACCTTAAAGCAAAAGGGATTCAAAACCCGATAGACTAATCACCTTGCCACCGATGATCTTGACAGCTGGAACCCACCGGCATTACTTCCAGAGCAACATCAAGTCACCACGACACGACCTCACCCCTCGCGATCGAGTATGAATCACCATTCTTGTCGAGATCACCTCGACATCCAACTAAACAAAACAACACTCAAAACCCTAGATCGTCGATTCTCGTCCACCCTAGCCATCGTTAAACAACTTCGACATTTTTCCCATGATCGACAACCCTAAAGCCACCCTCGATCAAAATCTCGAACCTCAAATCATCCATAATCGCCGACGATATACAAAATACCCAAATCTGATCAACTAAGCATATCTCTCTAAATACTTTCCTAAAAATTATGATTTTACTGTCTAAATTCATCATTCACGATAACAAATCAGGCGACATACCTGAAACAACCAATTATTATGATTGAGATTTTGATATGTTTAGAAATCTACTGTTCCTCTTCCTTCTTGTTAATACTAGCTTTAGATTTAACTTGAAGATATTTCTTAAAATTGATATTTTGTTATAACAAACAGATTTTGTTTATATAGTGAAAACTACAGAGTATCAGGGAAATAGATATTTGATTTTGATCAATTTTATAACCTGTACAATAAGAACAGAACAAACATCCTGTTCTCAGACATGCCCACCTACTTACACACATATATATACAAAAAATATTTACCTTCATGCAAGAACTTATCACCACTATACTTCAAATAAAATCACAACATCTAGATATCAACAGATTCTAGTTTAAATAGGTTAGTTTTACTCACAGATAAAAGGATTTTGTTTAGAAGTTTGCTCACCATTGTTTCCAGAAATGAACAGAGCATACTTTTGAAAAGCCATAAGCCTGATTCTCTTAAATCTCTTTGCTTTCTTTAAAATCCTTTCTTAAATCTTCTAGTTGTTGATTAAGTTTATTTAAATTTTGAAGATGATGTTTACTTCATATTTTCTCAGTTAAAATGGACGAACTGAGATGAAGGTGATGGATAAATAAATGAAGTTACAGGGTGTGTTATTTGTTTGTACTGGTGATGATATTATTTTGTACATGTTGTATATTTTTCTCTTGTTTGTACAACATGCCATATTTTTTTTTCCTCTAGTACTTCTAAGTGGAGGCTGATATGATTCTTGTCTCGGCTGATATGATCTTAGTTAGTACAAATGTTTCCTTTTAAGTTTACATATAATTCTATTTGAATTGTATAGGCATACTTTCTTTCATTTGTTTTACTTGCTTTGTACATAGATGATAGCATTACCAGTCATTATTTTCTTCTAAGTCTACATACTTACTTTATTTGCTTGTTCATAGAGCTATATATTTGTTTTCTTGCTTTGACCATGCTGAGATAAATCTCGGCTGATATGATTTGTACTATGCATGCTAAGATATTGGCATTAACTCCTTTGGTACAATCTACATATACTTATCTTTTTTTTCCTTTCTTTTTATATTGCCTGACCTTGCTTTGTTTCGGCTTTACATGTATATTTTCTTGTTTCCTTTTACAAGTTAATTCATATGTAGATTTATTCACTTGTTTACAGATCTGAATGCATTTTGTTTTCAAGTGGTTCATACATGAATATATATTAGTGTTTGTATTGATTTATTAATATGATATTAAGATATATATATGTGTTTACTTTGTATTTTTATTATAATTTAACTCTTTATAAATTTATCATATATATTTTGTATCTTTATTTTCAAACCATTTATTTACGATTTGAATTCAAATCAAATATATATATATATACATCTATTTACAATATTTAAAGTTTAAAATGATTTATACCAAATTTATTTGAGTTCGGGGAAACTCGCATCTATTTAGCATTTAATTTTACAATTTTTATTCAAAAATTCAATAAATTATAAATTTAAATTTATACAAAATCCGGGTTCGTTACAGTTCGGGTATGTATCATTTCAACCCAAAGGGAACTTGCAGTTATAACAATATAAAATGAAACATCCAATCATCCAATATCAACAAATCAGACATACATCACAATCATTATTCAAATCAGTCAATGAACATCAATAGATACCTGATAATCAATGTAGGTATCAAATTAACAATTTAAAATTCAATATTTAATTAAATGATAATTAAATGCAATAAAGTCAAATTTAACCAGAATGATAATTTATATATACCAAACATTGATCAATAAATTTCTAATCACATCATAAATTAAATTTAACTAACATTAGAAATTTTAGAAGTTGTGAGTGGGCTAAAACACTCACCTTTGAATTTAAATTCAATTTAGGGCACAAATTAAAACGGTCTCAGAATTCATCCAAACCAGCGTCAAAATGTCTGGAATTCCGATATGATCCTAGCGAAACAAACCGCGCGTGAATCGGACCTCGTATGTGGAAGTTACATCGATTAGAATGATAGAAATAGGAATTTGAAAAAAAATAGCTACCAATCAGAATCCGCCACGTCCACCCTCTTCTCTCACGCGAACCCGCTACCATTCAAACCCAGGCCAATGATTGACCAGCGCATGAGCCCCCTTTGACGACCGATAACCCACGCCTACCACCACCATACGCCACGCCGCCATCACCATCCAGCTCGCCTTGGCCCCTTCTACCTGCCGCCAAAATCCGACCCCCACCAGGTGTCAGCCGCCGCCGCCAAATTTAGGGTTTTTCAAACCCTAATCATTGATTTTCGACCTCCACACCCACTATCGTGTCACGCGACCACCTCCAAACCACTCTGGACATCGAGCACGGCAAAACCCCCCAATTAATTTCATGGATTGATGTCGAAATCAAACGCCCAATTTTTGACTTTGACCGCGATTTCTGATCGGTCCGGTCATTGTCTAGAAAAACGAACAATAGATGTAGGATCTATTTATCGAGATCTTTCCAACGATATAAAATTCGATTGGGTTTGGAAGAGTTTGAGATTTTGATTTGATTTTGGTTTGCAATTGAATTTAGAATTTGTTTTGGTTTGTCTGCCATTGAGGAGTAGAGGAGCAGAAAGAATTGTACATACAGACAATGGAATAAGAGATGGCTAGGGTTTATAATGAGCTATTTATAGGAATAGCTGAAATAGAAAAGAATGGACCAGATCGATTTGCACGTTGAACGATAAATAACCCGAAAATCCCGTGCTGTCTCCGGAACGAAAATGGGTCATCCCATATATCAAAATAGATGTTTTCGATATTTTTAAATTCATTGGAATAGGTTTCAAGTCCTAGTTCCATCGTATGGAGAGGTTATGTTAAAATCAGCTTATTTCAAATTGATTTCAATTAAATTGATTTCTAGGCGTTTCGAGTCCGTACGGTCAAACGACAAGTTCGAACGCTACAAAACTTGAAATCCTACAATAATTCACCGTTATGGATCCAATGAAACTGGTTTCGTCGAAATCCGAGATAATTGCCAAAATGGCTATTTTCACGTTAATTAAATAAATTAATATTAAATTAATTAAATCAAATTTTCAAATTTCAATTCTATAATTAACAAATTTTATCATTTTTGATTTCTTAAGCAATTACAATAATTCAAACAATTTAGATATCAATTTAAGTTAATTAATTTACCAATTACAGTGTTTAATTCCAATTCCGAAAAATTCAGTAATTATAAATTAAATTCCCAATAATTCCATTTATTTGATTTTTAATCTTGTTATTAAATCAATTATCATCTTATGGATATAATTATCATGGTTTATGTCTTATTACACTAATATTCTCCAGTTTCATCTTTATTTACATTAACGTAATCTTTAATTAAATTTAATTGCAATAAACCCAATTATTATAATTTAAATTCCAAAATTTGATCAACTTGATTTCAAAGCTTTATGTTCAATCATCCATTATTCTATGTATCCATTTAACATTGGTTTCTATCTAATTACAATAATATTTCACAATTTCATCCATCTATTAATGTAATATTTAATTCCATTTAATTGCAATTGATTTCCAATTAAATTTAATAGACCAAATAAATAGGTAACATATAATAATTGTTATCACTAACCCTTAATCGCACAAATAAGTTTATTATTTACAACCAAATGTTATAATTACTTACCTAACACTGATTTTATTCAATTACCATTTATTTTATATTATTTCATTAGTTAATTCAATATTTACACTTGTTTTCCTATATTCACTTTATAACCAAGTATAACTTTTAAATCATTTCAATTGGTTGGAATTTCAATAAACTTGTTAATAATTGACGTAAATTAACATTGTTACATTCCTTCTATTTATTATTTCATTGATAAATTACAAATTTTTTTTATTTCTCCCAACATTAAATCATAAAATCTTATTAAATTAACTATCCTTTTATTATCGAAAATTACGGGTCGTTACACTCTCCTCCACTCAAAACTTTTCATCCTCAAAAAGTAAAGGAAGGGAAAAAAAGGATTAAGTAATCAATATATCTTATTCAAAATATTAAATTTATAAAAAAATAAATTTACAAAATTAAATAATTTAATAAATATATTAATTTACAAACAATCAAATCCTTTCATATTCAAGTTAATATAAGTTTGAAAAAAATTTCAGAAAATTTTCTAAGTCTAAAATTTACGAAAAATTTCGACAGAGTCTCCTTTGTACGGAGAGGCTCGGGAGAAATAATAATATAAATAACAATCATATATATCAAATATTTCAAAATAACATATATCCCAACAACGGGAAAACAATATAATATTGCTAGAAATCCGTAATTCGAGAACGTACCTATTTGTCGGGCAAACAACGCTTATTTTATGAAATCAAAAGTAGTAGCAATTGCTTCTATGACCTGTATTTCACTTATATAATCCAAAAGATGTTAATAATTATACAAAAGAGAATTATTTTGAGTTGTTTCAACTAATACAAACAAATCAATGCAACATAACAACAATCACTTGCAAACAAGCATACAATCATTACAAAGAATCAAAGTAATCAACCATTCATCCATATCAATCAAACAAATGGTTTGTTCGGTTTTAGACACTTTTAAATCGCATAGAATAACAAACAAACTACTAAGTATACCATCTACTCAGCAATCTTAGATAAAACTCAACATATTATTCATACATCCAAACGATTAGAAGCATCCTCTCCCGAACAACCCATAGGCCAAACAAACAACAAAATCCAAACATTATTTAAGTTCATTTTTACATATTTCCTTTCCTATCATTTATTGTTTGTCTATTTTCATTCATCCAGTGACTATTTTCTTTAATTTACATTCGTTTCTTGCAAAATTCAATTCCCATTCATTCATATAATACTTAATTTCATTCCATTTACATTCATTTATTCACATATGTTATTTACATTTTCTTACATATGTTACTCATACACAATTATTTTAAACATATGTTAATCAATTCTTAAAGTACTATATAGGTTTCTTTGTATATAAGTTCACATTCATTCATTCAGTGCTTACTTTCATTTATTTTCATTCATTACTTACAAAATTCATTTTTTATTTATTCATATAATGAAAATTTCTTTTCATTACTTTACATTCATTTCTTACATAAGTTATTTCTATTCAATTGTTTATAATGACCAATGAATTCATTATTCAAGTATTACATACATCTTATTGCGGTTTAGTTCACATTTATAAATTAGTATACTTGATTTCCATTAGATAATTATATTCATTTGTGCATAAGTTCATACCTAAGTTTCTTACTTTTTAAATTTTACATTCGTTTTCTTATTTAATGTCATTGAATGTTAAATCTAGTTTCTGAATCATTTCAACACTTTCTGAAGTTATAGCCATTTAATTTAGTATAGTATTCATCTTATTATTGACTTAAATTATCAATAGCTTCAAACATTAACTTAAGTACATAATCCTTTACTTACAATACTCATTTTTCTATGACATTTAATTAGTAGTATTGCAATTATAACTTAAGTTTATAACAACTATAATATCAAAGTTCTTATTTATAAAAGTAATTCCATTGAACATTTTCATTACTTAAGTTTAACTTGTATAATATTCTATTACATGTTCTTATTAAACATTTCAACTTATAATCTTCGGTAAGCTATATATATTTTAAGAATGCAATCGAATGTTACACAGTTTATCTTATTCCATTTTAAATTAATTTACTGTTCAATAATTATCATTTCTAAATTTCATTTCCTTTTTATTTATAGTTTACAAATTTTAAATTTCTGTATATTTCATTTATAACTTAACACTTAATTTTTTATTTTCATTTTAGAAATTCCAATTATTAAATGGTGAAAATTTCATTTCATTACAATAATTGAAACCTTTAATTTATAGAAACTTAAAACTAAATGACGGGTTCTATTTCAAATCATTTTAAAATAATATGCATATGTATACACTTACAACTTATATATCCTATCATATTTAAACGTTGAATTTATATATGTTTATCAAAATAAATCTGTAGTAAAACTACTATAATGGCCTTCCCACTTTGAAACTCGATAATGAACGTTGATGATGCTTGCGCTCATCACCGAAATTATTTTCCAGCGACAAAGAGGGGAGTACAAAACTTATTTCCTTCCAAAATTCCTTTAAAACATTTCCTTCAAATTATATTGAAATATTTATCAGAAAATACTTCTAAATAATACTAATGTTATATACCAAAATCTTTTGAAAGAAATTTTCAAAATCTCGGAACTTTAACTTCAAAAATTTAATTTATATTCATTTTATTTGTGAATCTATTTTCTTTTCCATCAGTATTTATAAAATTTCACTACCTAACAAACAAATATATAACATCCAATTATATTACTTTTAAAATTTATTATTTTATATACAAAATATATAATAGGTAAAATTATTTCATTTACCTATGTTTTCAAAACAAGTATAGTGTCGATCTGCCTTATTAAGTGTTTAGAAATCACTATCGATGTCATAGCGTCTTACGCACCGACCAGAATTTATAAATACAAAACGGAACAAATTAATACAATACAAAAACCCTTTTATAACACTAACAAATACGCTCTTTCCTATATATACACTCGGCGACTCATTCTAGCGTATTACTACCTTATTTCTAAAGAGTCAGACCCCACAAAGCTAAGGTTATCGCTAAACCAAAGCTCTGATACCAACTGTAACGGGAAAACGCCAGTGGGGTAACGCCCACCGTAGCATACAATGGTACATGTGTTCTGCTTTTACGGCCAGCCTCTCGACTACACCAACCCCGCGGGACATGTAGGAGTAAGAGTCATCCGCTCGCTACCAAACCCAAATGCGAGAACCCCCTATCATGCTGCACCCGCCAAGTGCATAAGCAGACACACAGGTCAAACTCAAACCATTCAAAATGGCAGATTGGTATGGGGTAAATAAGAAAAAGAGAAAGAAATAAAACAAATATAGAATCTTGCAGCGGAATGACAAAATATAATAACCAAATAACAGTTCATGAAGCTATTTTATAAATACATTTGATTATTCTTTACAACACAAATATCAGAGTTACGTAAACATGAATAAATAAATAAATGCAGCAGAACAACATGATGGAGTGGAATAATTATAATAAATAATAATAGTACAATCTTCGTCTTCATCCTTCAGAAAAAAGGTCTTCAACTCTGAAATGCTCAGGCTGACCCGAGCGAATTGAAAAGACAAAACACTCGAGTCAAAACTAAAAGATCTTATGTAAGTTAAATCAATGGTAAATATGCATGTGACGGCTTCAAAGATGTTTACGGGGTTTGACATCTCCTATCCAATGTCTAACGTGAGTGCAGTAACTTAAGAGATGTTCGGGATTCCCATCTCCTAAGGATTCGTTAAACTATCTACTATGTAGTACAATACGCTATTATAATAGTGTCTACAATAAAGTAAAGTATTAAAATAGCATTAAGGCGTTACCCATATCCCCCTTAACACATTTTATATATTCTCATAGTCTATAAAGTACCGTAACTCCCCCCGTAAACTGGAGGGCTATCAGAGGGCACTCCATAGGGATAGTACAAAACAAACTCGTAGAAGGCGCTCTAGGGCATGTGAACACGGCACTCGAGGAAATGCCAGGGTAGATATACCAATTGCGTATCCGTACTGGTGGTAACGCATAGCAGCTACTACTGCCCACCTCGGACACACTCCCAAATCAAAATCAAAGGGTGGCCACCAAATCAATCACAAAGTCAGAATAGTATCGAAGAAATGTGCCGATAGGAGGAATGACCTCACTTGGTCAGGCGTGGCTCCTATTTTAGTCACATCTAAGCTGACTCATGGGAGTCAGGGTCACGTCATACCTCATACAGAAATCATTCGCCAAACCATCCTACTTCATTTCTGGAATCTCCACCACGTACACAGTTGTTAAAGTGGTTTTCGGTATTGGCAGAGAGTATGACAATATCCGATCCCGGTCTCTCTAACAACCAAACGCTTATTTCACAACAGATGGTTCTTTTACATTTCAAAAGTCAATTCATAGTTTATATCAAAATATCATATTCAGTTTCAAATCATATCTCTTTTGAAATCATATTCATTCCCAAACTATATTCACTTTCAAAATCATATTAACTTTGTAATCATGTTTACCCTTGAAATCATATCGTTTCAAAATCATAATTTCTTCCAAAAATCATATTTCCAATTAAGTTCAATCCTCCCTTTAAAATCATCATATTCAATTAATTATAACATTTAAATCCCAACTTAGGTTATAACTTCATTTAACCGTATTTTCTTTTAAACCAATGAATTTGAATATAAACACTTCCCTCTTACTTAGTCTGAAAATTTAGAAAATAGTTTAAATAATTATAAACAGTTAAAATAGTTATAAATAGTTAAAATAATCTAAAATAGTTTAGTTATAGATTAAAGAAAGTGTTAAATTGATTTAAGATAGTTAAATAATTTTAAAATAGATTAATTATTGTTAAAATAGATTAAATAGCTTTAAAATAGATTAATTAGATTTAAGATAAGTTAAAATGGGTTGTTTTGTTTAAAATAAATTAATGGTTTAAAATAGGTTAAAATGATTTAATATAGTTAATATAGGTTAAAATAGATTAATAGTTTGAAAATCTTAAAATTTAAAGTCTTTAAAATAATATATTTTAAAACAGTTTAAATTAAAAATATGATTTTAAAATTGATATCAATTTAACTATTTATTTTATTCCAACATATCTGGACCATTACAATTCCAAATCAACAAAACCCAATTTCGAATCTTCAATACCAATTCTTTCCAATCCATGTTTGAAATATCAATTTAAATTATTCCAATTTCAAAACATTTCAAAGTTATATTTCAAACCAATTCAATAACTCAATTCTGATAAATTTCATTTATACGTAAAAATTCAACTTTAAACCTTCAAGAAAATTTCTTAAAGTAGTTCCTTTAAACCAATTCATTTTTCGATATAAAACTTGATTTTCCAATAATAATTCAATTTATATAAATCAAATTTTATTTCAAAATATCATTTAACTGGATTCGAAATCTAGGATTTAAAATCATTTAATTTAACCAATCCGGTGTCCGTATATAATCCTCTACCCTAGGGTCAAGTGATACGGATATTTATCATTTCAATCCGCAATTTAAAATATTACGGTTATATATCATTTCAAACCGCAATCCCGAATTAAATATTAAAATCCATAAAATCGCTCGAGTCTATCATTTCAACCCATAACGATTTTTCCCTAATCTATCGATCGTTCGGGTATGTATCATTTCAACCCATAGGGAACTTGCAGTTATAACAATATAAAATGAAACATCCAGTCTTCCAATACCAACAAATCAGACATACATCACAATCATTATTCAAATCAATCAATGAACATCAATAGATAACTTATAATCAATGAAGGAATCAAATTGACAATTTAAAATTCAATATTCAATTAAATGATAATTAAATGCAATAAAGTCAAATTTAACCACAATGACAATTTAAATATACCAAACAATGATCAATAAATTTCTAATCACATCATAAATTAAATTTAACTAACATAAGAAATTTTAGAAGTTGTGAGTGGGTACAAACACTCACCTTTGAATTTCAATCGAATTTAAATTCAATTTAGGGCCCAAATTCAAATGGTCTCAGAATTCATCCAAACCAGTGTCAAAATGTCTGGAATTTCGATACGATCCCAATGGAACAAACCGCGCGTGAATCGGACCTCATATGTGGAAGTTACATCGATTAGAACGATAGAAATAAGAATTTTAAAAAAAAGAAGAAGAAAAGCTACCAATTAGAAGCCGCCACGTCCACCCTCTTCCCTCACGCGAACCCGCTACCATTCAAACCCAGGCCAATCGTTGACCAGCACATGAGCCCCCTTTGACTACCGATAACCCACGCCTCCGACCAGCATACGCCACGCCGCCATCACCATCCAACTCGCCTTGGTGCCTTCTACTTGCCGCCAAAATCCGACCCCCACCAAGTGTCAACCGCCGCCGCCAAATTTAGCATTTGCCAAACCCTAATCATTGATTTCTGACCTTCATACCCACTATCGGGTCACGCGACCACCTCCAAACCACTCTAGACATCGAGCACGACAAAACCTCCTAATCAATTTCATGGATTGATGCCAAAATCAAACGCCCAATTTTTTATTTTGACCGCAATTTCTGATCGATCCGATCACTGTCTCGAAAAACGAATAATAGACGTAGGTTCCATTTATCGAGATCTTTCCAACGATATAAAATTTGATAAAGTTTGGAAGAGTTTGAAATTTTGATTTGATTTTGGTTTGCAATTGAATTTGGAATTTGTTTTGGTTTGTCTCCCATTGAGGAGTAGAGGAGCAGAAAGAATTGTACGTACAAACAATGTAATAAGAGATGGCTATGGTTTATAATGAGCAATTTATAGGAATAGCTGAAATAGAAAAGAATGGACTAGATCGATTTGCACGTTAAACGATAAATGACCCGAAAAGCCGGTGCTGTCTCCGGAACGAAAATGGGTCATCCCATATATCAAAATAGATGTTTTCGATATTTTTAAATTCAATGGAACAGGTTTTAAGTTCTAATTCCATCGTATGGAGAAGTTATGTTAAAATCAACTTATTTCAAATTGATTTCAATTAAATTGATTTCTAGGCGTTTCGAGTCCGTACGGTCAAACGACAAGTCCGAACGCTACAAAACTTGAAATCCTGCAATAATTCACCATTACGGATCCAATGTAATTGGTTTCGTCGAAATCCGAGATAGCGGCAAAAATGGTTATTTTCACGTTAATTAAATAAATTAATATTAAATTAATTAAATCAAATTTTCAAATTTCAATTCTATAATTAACAAATTTTATCATTTTTGATTTCTTAAGCAATTACAATAATTCAAACAATTTAGATATCAATTTAAAGTTAATTAATTTACCAATTACAGTGTTTGATTCCAATTCCAGAAAAATTCAGTAATTATAAATTAAATTCCCAATAATTCCATTTATTTGATTTTTAATCTTGTTATTATATCAATTATCATCTTATGGATATAATTATCATGGTTTATGTCTTATTACACTAATATTCCCTAATTTCATCTTTATTTACATTAACGTAATCTTTAATTACTTTTAATTGCAATAAACCCAATTATTATAATTTAAATTCCAAAATTTGATCAACTTGATTTCAAAGCTTTATATTCAATCATCCATTGTTCTATGTATCCATTTTACATTGGTTCTATCTAATTACAATAATATTTCACAATTTCATCCATCTATTAATGTAATATTTAATTCCATTTAATTTCAATTGATATCAGATTAAATATAATAGACCAAATAAATAGGTAACATATTATAGTTATTATCATTAACCCTTAATCACACAAATAAGTTTATTATTTACAACCAAATGTTATAATTACTTACCTAGCACTAATTTTATTCAATTACCATTTATTTTATATTATTTCATTAGTTAATTCAATATTTACACTTGTTTTCCTATATTCACTTTATAACCAAGTATAACCTTTAAATCATTTCAATTGGTTGAATTTCAATTAACTTGTTAATAAATGACTTAAATTAAAATTGTTACATTCCTTCTATTTATTATTTCATTGATAAATTACAAATATTTTTTTTATTTCTCCCAACATTAAATCCCAAAATCTTATTAAATTAACTATCATTTTATTATCAAAAATTACGGGTCGTTACATTCATCGATTACTGATTTTATTGAATATCAAATAAAATTTCCTTTCATCCATTTTAAGTATATGAAATTATTTTCACTTTAAAATATTTTATATTTATTAAAAAAATTCATATGAATTTTAATATATTATCAAAAAAGGAATTTATTAACTAATTCAGTTTTAATATAACAAAATCCTTTATTAAATAGATGAATTGAATAATAATTTGATTCTAAAAATAATAATTGACAAAAATAAAATTCAAACACTTCTATTTTAATTAAATCATTTTAATGTTACAACTTCGAAAACATCATTGTTACAGGAACATCCAAGTAGGAATAATCCAGCAGGAATTGCCAAGCAGGAACTGCCTAGCAAGTACTGCCTGACACGAGCTACCTAACAAAAACAACATACCGGAAACTGACAAGAAGGACAACCGAATAGAGATAAGCTAACAGGAACAGTTGAAGATGAATAGGCAAGTAGGAATAAACGAATAAGAATATATGAACATGAGTTGCTCAACAAACTTCATAGGAGCTATATATTACTTTCATTGAGCAACAAACCATCATGTTATATGCTTCAAACATTGTATCAAAGAACTATGTGAAGGATACTGAAAATAGATAGTGGATGTAGGCATATTTTGGTCGAACCACTATAAATCTTTGTGTTTACATTTTACTACAATTACTTTCTTTATAACTTATATGTGATCTGCTCTCTGAAAATCAATCATAATACAAATATAATAACCGTGTTATACACCCTATATTTGCGACTCTACAACTAATGGATTGGAAGCGTTTATCCACTTATCATGCAAACATATAGAGATGTGTGTGTGTGTTTCCTTTATGTTTCTGATCTATAACTTAGTAAAAAGCCATCTATTTATAAATAACTTATGCACATATGTTCTTTTTCATATAAATAAACAGGAGGACATTGAATGTTGTTGAACAAATTTACTATAAAGTGGGTGACATGTTGAAGTTATATAATACGTAAAACCTACACATAAAGACTCAGCATAACATTTTTTTATGAAATTATCTCTTCTCATTTTATAATACTTGCATTATTTAACCATTGCAAGTTAACCAAAAAAATATTCCATATTTTCATTTTCTTATTTTACGGAAACATACACTGACTAAATTACCAATATACTATTTGTAGAAACTACTTGAAAATCCTTATATCGATGAAGTTATAGCTTTAGTCATCCATTCAAGAATCAAGGCAATGTTGGTTAAAACACATGATTATGGAAGATTCGATCTTGCACTACATTCACAAAACCACAATTATATAATAACTTGAATTAGTCAAGTACTAATAGAAGATTGAAATGTACAAATACATATAATTACGAGTGGTCATCAAAGCTTTATTGGTATATGTATCGTTTGTCATATGCATGAACAAAAGACATTATATTATAAATATAAGTGGACTTGAGTACTGTAAAAAATGACTATTATTTAGTAATTAAAAACATCTTGTTTTTTTGATAAGCATGAATTTTGAATTAAGTATATTAATTTAAAAATACATGTCAAATTATGTAGGTTGTCAAATTCTCGTATATAAGGTCAATATTGATTTGTTGCTAAGAAATATAAATGGAAAAGTTGATTGTATAAATAAAAACCAAGTAAATGAAATATATAAAGCAGCTTGTTTGGATCAAAAATGGCATAAACGCCCAATCAAGCAGTAAATGAAAATTATAGAAGAAAAGAGATTAAAAGAGAGAAAAGAACATATAATTATTATAGTGGTTCGGCAAACACTTCAGCCTATAGTCACTTAATCGTTTTCTATTAATTGTACTTTGCTCCTACAAAGTATATTTTACAACTCATATTTCACAACTCGGGTATGATAGTATCTAGTTCAGGAATGAGTCACTCAACTCGTACAGATTTAGAGTAGAGAAGAAAAGGATCCTCCTTAAAGTATATCTCCTCCTCCAGTTATAGAAGAAAGCCGCTACCGAAATCTCCTGAAAATACTCAGCTACATTCTCCATGTCATGCCAAAGTCAAAGCCAGAAGATTGTGGGTAGATACCATGTCTCTTTTTCAACTCGATATAGATTCATAGTAGAGAAGAAAAAGTGTAACGACCCGGAATTTTACCGCCTTGGTTTGCGAATATTTAATAAAATTTAATTATTCAAGTAATAGGTTTTTATAATTAAAAATATAACTCTTTTAAGTAATAACAAATAATGGTAAAATATATTTGTAACAACCTAGGATTTTGCCACTTTGAAATAGGCTATTTAAATATATTTATATAATCAATAAATGGATTTTTATTAGCAAATAAACCTATTTTAATTATTTAATAATGATGATAAAATAGATTTCAAAATTTGTTTATCAATATAGATAGTTAAATAAAAATAGAAAATGTGACCGAAAAACGTTTTTGAATTTTCGACTTTTTGGCATCAAAAAGTTATCGGGAAACGTTATGCACACTAGTGTACACATTCACACATATATGCACATGCTATGTTAAGTTAATTAGTGAGTTAATACTAAATAAATCATGCTTAGTTTAAATTAATACTTGATTTGACATATTATGTTTATTTGATAAGTATATATAATAAAAGAATAAGCTCTCGTATATCACCTTACCTTTAAACCTATACCTTTGTACACAACATGGCTAGCATGATTTGGGGATAAGCGGGGCCTTAACCAATGTGTAAACATGAGAGGTGGGAGGGACAAGTGGCAACATCTAATTGGTTAAGGGTATTTTTGGTAGTCTACTAAGTTGGTTAGTATAAATACCCCTACCCTTACACTTATCTTCACTTTCTAAAATTCCTAAGACATTTTCATTTCCATTCTATTCTTCATGAATTCCTACATCCATTTGTGGCTACCAAATTAAAATTCCTAAGAGAAAAGATAGAGAAAGTAGTGTAAAAACATAACTAAACACCTTCCATTCACTTCCAAATCTCTTCTCTTCACAAAGCAAGCACACACCACCTCAAAACCACCTTGGGCCAAGCCTAAATATTCCCTTGGCTAAGCCTATTTGCACCGTAGAAGGTCATACTGAGTCATATTTTCAAGCTAAGGCGGTTTGTTGGCGTTGTAGCCAAGTTCGGTGGAAGTTTAGTTTGATTTAGATAAGTTACAGCGAGTAAAGTTCACGTTTTTAAAACTCAAGTTACTAACTTTTTGAAGTTGTAAAATTTATGAGTTAAAATGTTGCTTAAATATGTGATGATGTTATATGTTGTGTATACATGCATATATGTTAATTTGGTGTTGGTTGTTTATGTCGAAGTTTGAGTAGGCGATGAAGATTTTACCTTGAATATTGGAAAAGTTAGTTAACATTATGAAGTAATACTTTATTTATGATGGTGCTATAATTTTATGATGTGATATTATGTTTGAATGTTGTATTTGTTGTATGTGGGTTCATGGCATGAAGATAGTGATTCCCTTACCAAAAGCGACTTAGAAATCCCTCTTTTTGTCGAAAAGTTGTTTTTGCTTCAAAGCGAAATGTTTTCAAGTTTAAATCTTTGATTTTGGTTCCAAAAGTTTATTTTCATTTTTAAAGAAGAAAAGACTTCAAAGTTGAAGTTTCAAAAGTTAGAAAAGTCAAAATTTCAAGTTTTGAAATTACGGATCGTATAGCGATAGTCGCTATACGTGTAGTTCGCAAAAACCAAACTATTTTCAAATCCAAAACCTGTTTCCACCTAGAACTTTTTGAAAAGTGTTTTTTAACTTTTTTATAAGTTTTAAAGTGTAAAAATATATTTTTGAAGTTAATTTGCTTAGAAACCAAGTTTTGAAATTACGGGTCCGTATAGTGATAATCGTTATACGTGCAGTTTGGAAAGTCTAACTATTTTTCTAATCTAAACTTGTTTTGACTTAGAATATTTATAGAAAATGTTTTCTAACTTTAATTTAGTAATTAGAGAAAAATTATTTAATTATTTATCTATTTAATGATTAATTAATTAATTAATTAATTAATTAATTAAAGTAATTAGTATTTAATCATTTGTTAATAATGGTTTTTAAACTTAAATGTTAATCAATTAAGTTAATCATGATTTGCTACTTAATTAAGGTTAATTATTATTTAAGGATTAATTAATTATTATTTAATTATTTATTTAAGGTAATTATTAATTAATTATTATTTTAAAAGGGTTTTATTTAATTAATCATTGATTTAAGTTAATTATGTTTTGATAAGGTTTAATTACCTTTAATTAGAGTTTAATTACAATTTAATAAGGACTTGATTCTCATTTAAGTGGGTTTTAATTTATTTTAAAATCGCTTTGAGTTTAAAATTTTGTTTTAAACTGTTTTTTGTTTCAAATTTGTTTAAAATCAAGATATTTTTGTGTCGCTTTCCCTTTAGTAACCCATATGATTAAAAAAACTAAAGGACATCTATTAGCAGAACAAAAGACCATTCTGCT
Source organism: Allium fistulosum (assembly GCA_030737815.1). Taxonomy (NCBI): domain Eukaryota; kingdom Viridiplantae; phylum Streptophyta; class Magnoliopsida; order Asparagales; family Amaryllidaceae; genus Allium; species Allium fistulosum. Next base: position 1,462,402,113 of record CM060902.1, read on the forward strand.
ATAACAATTAACTTGGACATTTACTTAAGTTGATTGATTTTTATGTGTCGATCCCTTATATACATGTTGTTATGTGATGCCATGTTAAACTGGATAAGTAAAATCAAATTAAAAGCACCAATGTGGTTGCTAAGCTTTCATTTGATTTTGTATGGATAAATATTTCATTTTCTTTTTAAAATGGTTTCAAAGTTTGTGCATTTTGAACAAGATATTTAAGAATGATTTGACAAATGGTTTTACTAAAGATGTTTTAACTAATAGGAAAGGTTTTCCATGTTATAAAAAGAATTTTTTATAACCGTTTTATAAATGGATTTGGAAATTTATAAGATGTTTTGGGTAAATGGATTCGAGTTTTTAAGAAAAGAAGATTTCATAAATAAGTGAGATTTATAAAATATATTTTCTTATTAAAGGAAGCTAAATTAATTTAAGGTTATTTAAGAAGTTGTCTAAACAGGAAAGGTTTATAAAGAAGTTTTATAAATGATTTTGGGAGGATTTATAAAAGAAGTTTTAGAAAATGATTTGGATATTCATAAAGGGAGTTTATGCAAAGGTTTGGATATTTTTAAGAAATTTATATAAAAAGTTTGGATATTTATAAAGGAATTTATATAAATGGTTTTGAATATTTATAAAAGGGTTTTATAAATGAATTTGGAAGTTTTGGAAAGAATTTTGAAATGGTTTTGATTTCAAAAATAAAAAGAGACATCATGAATGAAATAGTTTTGTTTAAAAATGATTTATCGAAAGAAATATAAAAAGAATTTGAGATCTAGGTTTCTCTACACTAACCTTTTAAGAATGGTGGTATGGGACATCCATTTCACACTTAACGCCGAGGGAATAGGGTTTAGGGTTGTCCTTACCTCGAATTTAAACAACATTTGTTTAATCCTTTTTAGCATGGTTTGGAAGTAAGAAGTTATTCGCAAATGTTTTGTGAATATACTTATGTTAGAGAGATAAGTATATGAATGCTTTGGACAAATGTTTTGAAAAGATATTTATTAAATAAAGATTTGTTTTGAAGCTTAGCGGTTGCTATGGATAAATAAATCTCAAATGGAATTGGTTGTTCTTTGTTTATTTGATAGTTAAATAAACGACTATCAAACATGGACCTGTTTTAACTCAAGAGATATGTCAGGTATATTCGAGTTTCCCGGTGAGGACTCGATTGCTTAGTGCATACTTCTAAAAGAATCGTAATTGAGTTAGCAGGAAATTATCGCTCAGTTTTGGAACATCGGTCCTCAGATTTATCCAAACTACTCTAAACTAATAACGAACAATGTTAAATCATATTGAAGTATGTTATGGAGTTATACTATTTTTCCTGAGGGTGATTCCAAAATGGAAGATAGTAATGTAGAATGTTTGTTCGATCCCAGAACAACTTTCATGGATGAATGCTGGCATTGTATCTCTGCCAGTAGGGCAGTGTTAGCATTCCAAGATGGTCTGCTAAGAGGAAGAAGGTAAAGACATGACCTCACAAGCCTCATAGACTGGGAAATGAATATTCAGATTTCAAAAATATTTTATTTTCATCAATTTAACTGATTTAAATTTTAAATTGAAATTTCACAAACGAACAAAATTTCAGCTGAAATGCTTGCATCTCACGTTCCAGCAATAGTTGGGCACAATCAAAACCGTACAAGCGCTTATTGGAGATTGGATTCCATACAATGGCAGGGCTACTGGGGTACCGCCCCTCACAATACCTGGTCTAGATCAGAGTACCGAGGATCTACCCTGATCCCCTGCTACACAAGACCGGAGCTACCCCTTGCTGGATAGTCCAAATAAGATCACCCCGCGGTTGGGATCAGCAACCGCCCACGCAGACAGGGTATGCAGCAGAGCTATGTGGTCAGCTACCATTAGGAGCCATCATCCCATTCTAGATTGTCCATATTCGAGTTGTTTTGTGTGCAAAAACACCAATAGTATAAGGCCTCAGTGTTAAAAGGGGATGAGGTAATCCGGTTCGCCATGTTAAAGGGGCAGTCGGCTCTATGTAGCAGGGTACAAGAAGTTCTTATCAAACTCCAACGCATTTTCTAGGGCTGTACCATCGGAAGGTAGTCCCTTACCTTGCCATAGTATGGAATCTAATCTTCAATACGTGCATTTACAGTTTTTGATTTTAGAGCCTAGTATGCTGAATTTAACATGGTAGCAATTTCAGCTATTTTGACATGTATTTGAATCCTTAGACATTATTATAATATCACCTGATTTTATGTACAAATGTTTCGGTTATCGTAAGGTAAAACCCGTACGTGTTTATGTGCGTCATGGTCTTACGAGATGCCTTTGATTTAAAAGTTTTTATAAAATTAAAGACTTATGCTTTACTCACATTAGACCCATGTCTGACCTGAAGTTTATTCTCTTTTCCTAAACTCTTCGGTGCTCAAATTTGAATGGGCAGCCAAGTAGTTCATGTTTTTGCGTAGATTCACCTTGGAGAAGTTTGGAGCAGGTTGCTTCATCGATAACTAGTTATTTTTCTTATTTCTGCTATTTAATATGTATATTTGTATCTGTTAGGTAGAGACGGGCCATTATAACTGTCCTAGGCTAGAATTTATATTAGTATGACTATGATGTAACATTTTTGAAATGACTTTGTAATATGTTATGTTGAGTAATATATATTGTTCAGTTGCATTGTGAGATTCTGTGTTGGTTAGTTTTTTCGTTCTATCTTTTCTTTCTTTCCCCCTTAATGACCCGTCTTTTAGACGAATAAATGATTGGAACACGAATACCGATGATGTATTAAGTCTTGTCTTTGGTACTAAGAAAGGCGGATCATTACAAAATGGATCCTCCTTAATGCGCATCTCCTGCTCTATTTATAGATGAAAGCCGCCTTTTCCATTCTAAATTGGATAATATTCACCCATGAATTGTGAAGTACAGGTTATAAAATATACCATGTAGGAGCACTTGCCGAATCATTATAAAATTGTGTTTTCTTTTCACTCTTTTAATCTCTTTTCTTCTATAATTTCCATTTACTGCTTGATTGGGTGTTTGTGCCAATTTTTGTGCAAACACAATTCATCCAATAATGATGATATCTTGTAAAATAAATTACCGAAAAATTCACGAGTTTTGTGAGGACTAACGGTCAAGTTTTTGTTGTCTAGCGTTGGTTGTGTGGAACATGAGAAACCCTAAAATTTGCGAAGTTCAAATGAAGAGGAAAATAGTCCACTTTAATTAATGGAAGATTAGAAAGTTGAAAGATGAAAAAATGACTCAATATACTACTAGAAGGTATAAAATACGTAAAACCTACACATAATGACTTAGCATAATATTTTTTTATGAAATTTTCACTTCTTATGTTATAATAGAGAATTATTTAACCATGGCAAGTTGACCAAAATAAAGTATTTTGTATTCATTTTCTTGTTTGACGAAAACATCCACTAATTGAATTACCAACATACTATTTATAGAAACTACATGAAAATCCTTATATCAATGAAGTTTTAGCTTTAGTCATCCTTTCAAGAATCCAGGCAATGTTGGTTAAAACAAATGATTATGGAAGATTCGATCATGCACTTCATTTGCAAAACCACAATTCAATAATATTTTGAATTAGACAAGTACTAATAGAACATTACTATAAATATGTATGATTATGAATGATTATCGAAGCTTTATTGGCATATGTTTCATATGCATGAACAGAAGGCATGATATTATAAATATGGATGGCCTTGAGTGCTATAAACAATTGACTATTATTTAGCAATTAAAAGCATCGTGTTTTTTTTGGATAAGCATGAATTTCGAATCAAGTATGTTAATTGTAAAATACATGTCCAATTCTGCAAATTGTTGAATTATCGTATATAATACAAATATTGATTTCTAGCTAGGAAATTTCAATGGAAAAGTTGATTAAACTAATGAAAACTAGCTAAATGAAATATATAAAGCAACTTATCTAATAAAATCTATATCATGTAAAAAATACCTAGAAAACTCATGAGTTCGAAGGGACTAACAACCACATATTTCTTGTCTAGCATTGATTGTGTAGAACATTAGAAAACCTAAAATCTATGGAGTTCAAATGAAGATAAAAATAGTCCACTTTATTAATCGAAGATTGGGAAGTTGAAAGAAAGAGTAACGACTCAATATACCGCTGCAATTCAATTATTGTGGAGGTTAAGAACGGAGAAGAATGAAAATATGATTAGAAATGAAGCGAGGTTTATCCTAAATCAGTGAGAATAGGTTCAAATTGTGATATGAATAATTAGTGGGTGTAAATGTTAAAAAACATTGAAAATCAATGAGGAATTAGTATTTCAATTAAGATTAGCTAAGAGCAAAGAATACAGATGGTTAGGATTCAATTTCTTATATAATAATAGAATAGATAGATAGATATGATAAAAGTTAATGCAATTCTTAAAAAAAAGTAATTTGAGTGGGAACTAAATTTTTTTCCTAGAAAGGTTTCTATGATGAAAGGTATGGATTGGATTGTGTGGGATCTTGTTCTCATTACTTGAGAGATGGAAGAAAAAAAGGTTTTTTGAACATGCATTATTAGTGGAGTTATTTGCATTGGTATTAATTAATCCTAGCTATTGGTTAATCAGGGCAACCTCTATAAACCTTTAGCTCCTTGTTATATGATTTGTTATTTTCTAAGTTAAAGCAAGATAGTGGAATTTGGCACCAAGAACTAGCGTATGTATATTGTTTTTTTGAAGCTCTATGTTGTATTGACTAACCTAATTTTTGTCCATTTATTAAATAATAAATATTTTTTCATAGAAAAAAAAGGGCAGCACTAAAAGAAGAGGAGGCAAAAAAATATATAGGTTTATTTGTTTTCCATTGAATTATAGAATTTAATGCTTTTGACATTCTGAGAAATAAAGGAGAAATAGGAAGACTTGTGCAAAATTTAGGTCAAAATCAAGGAGCGTTGATTATTAAAGCGGAGAATTAATGATGACAAAGAATACAAATGGTCAAAAGTTTACAAATATGCAATAAGAAATTCATGATCATTATCTCTATCATTTTCAAGGAAGGCAATTTATTATTTCCTGTTTCGAGATAATTAGGGAAAAAGACAAACTTTGAAGAAAAAAAATAGGCGGAAGGACGTGAAGTTTTATTTTTAGGCTGAAGGACAAATGTTAGTTATGTTTAGTATTATATTCAACTTTTACACTATACAAAATGCTAGTTGTAACTAGCATTATATTCAGTTTTACACTATACAAAATGCTAGTTATAACTAGCATTGTCCTTCAGCCAAAAAAATAAATTTGCTGTCCTTCAACCTAAAAATATTTCTAAGTTTGTCCTTATGCCTATTTTCCTGTTTCCACAAAGTAAACATCCATTAAAAAAACTAATTTTTTTCTACTTATCCCATAGGTTAAAAAACATGAATAAAATTCATCAACCAGAAATAGTTCATCAAAATGTATTATACATAACTTAAGATTGAATTCTCACACATTCGAGCGAAAAAAATCCACCAAATAATTCGCTTAAGGAGAAAATATGTATATGAATCATAGCAATATAACATAAATAAGTTCTGTTATAAGTCTGTACAAACAAACAACCTCTGCTTTATTCCTACAAATAAATAAATAATAGAACTAAGTAGGACTACTTGATTTTAAATAGCCATGATGTGATAGGAATCATGCCAGAATGGTAATTAAATCAATATATAGTATAGTAGGCATGAAGAAATAATAAAACAAGAAAACACTTACACGCAAGTCTTGGAATCTTTGGATCCAACTGACCAGATGAATTCATTTTAGCAATATTTTCTACTGTTGAACAAATAACACCAAAATTTAAATAATTTGATATAAAACAATAATAAAGTAAAAAAGCTACAGGTCCCTATTTTTTATGTTGCTATAAGAAAAGTGCATGTAGCAATAAATATATATGTGTGTGGTCCCTGTTTTTTTAAAACAGAAAACTCTTGGTAACCTGCACTTTTCTGATAAAAAATGCAAGTCGACTTGCAGTTTTTGAGAAAAAATAAAAAAATTCCATAAAATTAGATAATGTTGAAAAACTGTAGTTATTTAATGAAATTATACTTCAATAACAACTATTACCATTTACAAATAAAGAAACTTAGGCCCCGTTTGGCTTGTCGTTTTTAGTTTTGTGTTTTCGTCTATATAAAAACGCGTCTGTTTTATGTATAGTTGAAAAACAAACAATTTTGAAAAATGAAATTAACATATACAGTAGAAAACAAGTTTATTTTGTTTTTCGTGTTTCAAGAGATAATAAAAGCACGGAGAACAATCAAACTCTTTCGTTGTCCGTCGGTCGTCCCAACGGCTAAGAATTATAAATCTTCTTCTCTTATTTCTTGTTATTTCTTAATGCAAGTTGAAAACACAAAACTTAAAATACAAAATGAAACCAAATGGACCCTTAGTTTTTCAATTTTTTAATTTTTATGAAAAGTGCTATTTAACTTGTACCATCAGTTAGGAAAGTGCAAGCTAGTTTGCAAGTTTTGATTTAGAAAAATATGGACCTAATTAACAACTTCATTGCTACATGGACTTTTCTTACAAAAACATCATAAATAAGGACCTGGTGTGCAAAGCCCCATAATAATATTCAAAAGTAAACTAGTAACTGAAATAAAACAAACGCACGCAAGTTGATTGTACCAGCATTTAAGAGATCGGTAAAAGGTCCCCCTCCAGCTCCATTTCCCTATTAGCATGACAAAAGATAATTTAGTTAATGTTAGAGATATAGAGGAATATGCTTTAAATATCATCATAAAAATTATTTATGTATGTTTGTGTATTATATATTTATTATAGACATTTACCATATATGTGTATGAATAAGTTTTAATTTTAAATAGTCTATAAATATTAATGTTTTTTTTGGAAAATGTACTTTGTTAAGACGAAAAAGACCCTATATACTTCCATAATATGCCTCATTAAAACCTTGCAATCCCCATAACCTAGATAATTATGAACTGCATTCAACATTACATGACTAGTTTGAAAATCAAATTTGTTACATAGGATGTGAAATCTATATGACTTATTAGTTTATAAAATTCACAAAATATAGAGATGGTTTTTAACACTTAGAAATCAGTGTAGGAAATAATACCAAAAGAGAGAATATATTAAGAAAAAAATTGCTCACCATAATCGGATCATAAAAGATAGATGAAGGTGATGTCTGTGTTACACTAAATAAAGGACTTTGTTTATCCAACACAAGTTTCTCGCATTCCAATAATCTTTGTTGGAGATTACAAAGCATTTTCTCTAAAGTTTCAATCTTGTTTTCCAAATCACTTACAATCTTAGTACAACCATACACAGAGTCTTCTCTTCTCATCCGAGCTTCAAATAATATACTTGTTATAAAATCTTTGTGTTTATCGACTGGAACATCAGTCAGCATCTTCTCTATGTTACTAGATTCATAAATTGCATTGATATCTTCAAACTTGCCTTGACGAATATCTGTAGGATATTTTGCAAAAACATAATTAACTATGCATTTTTGTTTTTCACTTCAACATGTTATACATGATAATTTCGAGTTTTGGATAAAATGTTTTAGAGAGATTATTATATCTTTTGATGAAGGTAAATGAGCAGAGTAAGTTATATAAAATATGTTTTACATCAATAGTTAGTACCCAATTAATTCAGAAGATTGGAGCATTATACTTACCAGCATACAATTAGTTTAGAAATGATTAAACTAAAGCTTTATTTTAAATTATTTTATATAATTAGTATCTTAACTCAAAGATCCAAAAATAATAATAATAATAACATAGTATATTTTTTGTATGTTTACTAGTAATATAAATAGTTAAAACATTACACTTATATTGTATAATTTATTAGAAAAGTAATATCCATTTCAAATTAAAAATCTTATTTTATATTCATAATCCAAAAAAATTGTGTACATATGTAATTATTTTTCAATATATTCTATTAATCTATTAACTTTATTAGTTATTTATAGCGATATAGAAAGAAGTACTCTTTTCTTCTTAATTCATTAAAAATAAGACAAAAATAAAAATTCCAAGCAAACAAAATCTTTAGCATTTATTTTACATCAGCACGTGGAATGCATGGATCACACACTAATTAATGGAAAAGGACAACATTGTTATACTTATCCCATAGATTAATAAACACAAACAAAATTCATTAACCAGAAATAGATCATCAAAATGTGTTATGTATAATTCAATATAGAATTCCTACATGTTTCGAGCAAAATAAATCCGCCAAATAGTCCATCTAAGGAGAAAAATGCCTATGAATCATAATAATTTTATAACATATCTAAGTTCTATAACAATTTCTGTGAAAAAAAAACCTCACCTTCTTTCCTGTAAATAAATAAATAATAGAACTAAGTAGAATTACTTAATTTAGATAGCCACGGTGTGATTGGATTATGATAGAATGGTAATTAGTACAATATCTAGTATAAAGGTAATAAAGAAATATAAAAACAAGAAAATACTTACACTCAGTTCTTGGAATATTTGGATCCAACTGACCGGTTGATTTTGTTTTAGCAATATTTCCTACTACCAAATAAATAACAACAAAATTTATATAATTTGATATAAATAATAATATTCAAAAGTAAGCTAATAATTGAATGAACACAAATACACTCAAGTAGCTTGTACCGGCATTTAAAAGATCGGTAAAAGATCCCCCTCCAGCTCCATTTCCCTATTAGTACAACAAAAGATAATTTAAATAGTGTTACTTATATAGAGGAATGTGCTACAACTACCATCATAAAAATTATTAGGTATGTTTACATATTAGATATTTATTATGTACATTTACCATATATGTGTTAGGTTTGTGGCTTGCATTGTTGTGGGATGGATAAGTGGATTAAACGAAAATAGTCACACATTACATGATACACGGAGAAGCATGGTGTAAATATGGGATTTTTAGTAATAACCATTGAGAATTCCTTTTGATACAAGAAGTTTTGTCATGATCATGTATGTGCATGCTTAAGAGGCAAAGGAGAGATGTTCAATTGAGACATCAGTACATAAAGGGGTTTATGCTAGTAGACAATGCGGAGCATGAGGACGATGCAAGTGATGAGCGGAACATTACAGAGTGCTAGTGTCAGTATTATACACAACCGAAGAGGGCTTCTTTAGTGTCCTTCCATCCCAACATTGACTGAACGTGTGGGAATGGACAGGAATACATGTGGAAGCATTGAAAATTAACATGATGTCAAAGCTCTTGGTTCACGAGATTGATATGCAAGAATAATAGAAACATGGCTTCAGGATTATGGTTGAGCAAGAAATGCTAATAAAAGTGGAGATTATAGTAGAAGCGGTCTGTTCCACTGCGGATAAAATGAGCACCCAATGTTTTGTATAATCCACTGTTTGAATACACATTATAACTCCAAGGTGATTTGAGCAATTCTCGCCAAGGTTGAGAATGTTAGTTTTGTGGCTTGCATTGTTATGGTGTGGATGCGTGGATTGAACAAAAATAGTAGCACATCACAAGATAGATAGAGGAAGCGTGGTATAGATATGGGGTTGATGGCACGTATAATTGGGAATTACTTTTGATACAAGAAGTATTGTCATAATCATGTATGTGCCTACTTAAGAGGCGATAGAGGGATGCACAATTGGGATGCTGGCATGGGAAGTGGTTTATGCAAGTAGACGGTGCAGAGTATGTGGATGGTGCAAGTGATGAGCGAAACATTATGGAGTGCCACTGCAAGTATTATGTGCAACCGAAGAGAGCTTCATTAATGACCTACAACCCTAATACTTAAAGAAGTGCATGCATACGGAAAACAGATGTGTGCGGAAGTGGCGAAAATTAACACTATGTGTATGAAATTAGTTTTAACTTTAAATAGTCCGTAGACATTAAATTACATAACTAGCATAGACCGATAATTATGGACTATATTCAATAATACATAATTATTTTGAAAATTAATTTTGTTATAGTGGATGTGAAACGTCATAATAATCCATAAACTTCAAAAAAAAATAGTGCTGGTATTTAACAATTGGAAATTAGTGTAAGAAACAATTTCAAATCAAAGAATATACTAAAAATAAAATTACTCACCATAACTGGATCAGAAAAGTTAGACAAAGGTGATGTTCCCATTCCACCAAACAAAGGTCTTTGTTCATCCAATATAAATTTCTCACATTTCACTAGTTTTTGTTGGAAATTATGAAGCATTTTCTCCAATGTTTCAACCTTATTTACCAAATTACTTACAATCTTAGTACAGCCATACACAGGGTCTTCTTTTCTCATCTGAGCTTCAAATAATATACTTCTTATAAAATCTTTATGTTTATTAGTTGGAACATCGGTTAGCAACTTCTCTATGTTGCTAAAGCCATAAATTGCATTGATATCTTCAAACTCGTCTTGACGAATATCTGTAGGACATTTTCAAGAACATAATTAGCTTTGTATTTTCGTTTTTGGCTTCAACATGCCACACACGGTAATTTTGAGTTTCTAGATAAAATATTTTGGAGAAATATTATTATAACTTTTTATTTTTGATGAAGGTAAATGAGGAGAGTAAGTTATATAGAAGATGTTTTATGTTAATAATTCATACATGATTAATTTAAAAGATTAGAGCATTTTAATAGCCAATATGTGATTAATTTAGAAATGATTACCCCGATATAAATAGCTAAAATACAAATCATGAAATAATTTAAAGATGGCTAGATATTAGTTTTATGCTAATAAGTAGACTAATAGAAAAACTATACCCAAGTACAATCATATTTTCATACTCAGTATGAATTATTAATTAGTGCATATAAACATTATATGTTAACTTTGGAGACAAAATATTATTCAATACCTCTATTGCATATATATTCTTTAAAAAGGTATCACAAATTGCAAATAGTGAAATTAATTTACATTCATTTGCATTAAAAAAATATATCCGTACTTCATAAAAACATGGTATTCCACTAGCTCAATTAGCAAGTGGTAAGACGCTCTACGTTGAGGTTATAGAGGTCTTGGGTTTGAATACTCGAGGCATAAGAATGAGTGTTCTACTTTAATAAAGAACCATTCTAATTTTACAAAAATCCTTTTGTTTTGTATGTTTTAATTCCCAATCATGCTTATTGTTACGAGACCAAATCTAAAAATTCCTACCTTACTTGCACCCACTGGTACAGTAATTTTCATTAACTTCTTTGGGTACATTTTAACACCATATCTCTAAATTTTACTGGTTTCACCACAATGAGATGGCTCATCCATCTCAACTCGAAGCACTTATAGCTAAACACATTATGTATTATTTATGTTTATAATCATAATTATTCACCGTGCTATAAACATCATATTAAAGTAATAATTATTACTATTATTTAATTATTAATTACTACTAGTATTATCATTATTGTTTCTTAAATTATGACCGATATTAACTTATTAATATAAGAAGGAAGAATAACGTAACTTTGAAAACCATCAATGGCTCAACATTTGTTTTATTTTTCATTTTATTTTTTCTTTTATATTTATATTGATTATAGACTTTATTAATATTTCCATTGTAATTTTTCTAAAATTGAGTACTTAGATGGTAGTCCATAGTTGTATCACAAATCTTAGTACCACTGTAATTACTATTATATTCAGTGGAAATTTGGTTCTGCTCCTTATTTTCTGTTTTGATATTATTTTTTTCAAAAACATGTTTTAAATTACGCTTCTATTTTTTTTAAAACAAATGTTTTTTTTCTATATTTTCAAAAAAATGACCTAAACATTAATCGCATGTCGCTATGATCAAAATAATTTTTTTGAAAAAAATGCAAATATTTGCAGCGAATTCTGCAAATATTCGCAGCTTTCTCCGTAAATATTTGCTGAATTTTCCACTAATATTGACAGGTTCTATACAAATATCCTAAAATTAAAAATATGGGTAATTTCAAGTCTTGTTTTCGAACAGAGACAACTGTATATTTTGAAACTTAGAGAGGGTGTTTTATAAAAGTTCCCTATGACATTAATAATATTTCAAATTTATAATACATAATAATGAAGCATAATTTGCCATGAGTGGTTTTTGACTTTCTATCCTCAACTGCTCATAGAAAGGATGTTTTCGAAATTTCATGGTTGAACCAAAAAACTATTATTATTTCAACCATTAGTAAGTATGATTTGGTTAACTAAATATATAAGCAATAACACGGTGGGTGAAAATTATTGGGAATGGAGAATATACAAAATTTATGATAGGAAATATAATGGATGAAATATGCATCCTTAATATTTCTTCGTTCGTTAACTTGAAAATCTGGAATCATATTCTAGAGACAACTATCATTTTCAAACGAGAAAAACTATCATTTCAGACTTTGCGAGAAAGTTGCATCCAATTACACACTAATTAAATTTTCTTTGCTTATTCAAAAGATCGATAAACATAGAGAAAGTTCATTAATCAGAAACATGTAATATTATTTAACTTAGCTGCTGATGTTTTTGCTAAAATTATTAAAAGAACTGTGGATAATGGATCTCTTGGACATGTAGGCAATGAAATTTCGCGTAATGGTTTATCGGTTCTTCAATTTGCTGATGATACCTTACTTTTTTCTTCTCATCTTCCTAGACACATCATTACCCTTAAGTTTATCCTTTACAGTTTTGAACTTTTATCTGGCTTAAGAATAAATTTTGACAAAAGTTCCGTGTTAGTTTTAAATGATTTTGATAAAGTTGAAAACTTAGTTGTTAATACTCTTAATTGCAAAACTATGAACTTTCCTTTTAACTACCTTGGATTTGTGATTAGACCCATCAAACTCAAACATGATGACTGGATTATTATCATTGATAAAATTAAAAATAAGATTTCTAACTGGAATGGGAGATTTCAGACTTGTTTTAATAAATTCGGTTTTATCAGCTCTTCCGATTTATTGGATGTCCTTGCATTTGTTCCCGAATTGGGTTATTCATAAAATTGATAAGATTAGAAGAGATTTCTTATGGAGTGGAGAAAACTCTAATAATAATATTAAATGTCTAGTAAATTGGGAAATCGTCTGTAAGGCCAAAAAGGAAGGTGGATTAGGTGTTATTAATTTGCGGAATATGAATTTGTCTCTGTTAGGTAAATGGCTTTGGAAGTTTAAAGATATAAATGATAACGCTATTTGGAAAGAGACCATTTCTAAATATTACTATAATGGAAATAGTAATTTATATCAAATTGCTTCTCCAGCCACTCAAAATATATCTAACTTTTGGAAAAACATTTTAAAATGTAATGAGATTTTTAATTTAGGTATAAATAGAACAGGAAATTATTGTTAAGGACAAAATTTTTCAACATTTTAGCCTCAAGGACAGACCTTCAGTATTTTAGCCTGAAGGACAACTTTATTTAGGTATCAGTTTTTAGTATCAGTTTGTAGTTATCGGTAGCAGTTTTTAGGTATCAGTTTTTAGTTCGGTAGCAGTTTTGGAAAAATATTTGTCCTTATGAATAATTTTGAAAGAATGTTTGTCCTTATGAATAAATTTTTGGAGAATGTTTGTCCTTGTGGTTAAAATATTGAGGTCATGTCCTTGAGGTTAAAAATATACAACTTTTTGTCATTTAAATTAATTCCCCCTAGAACAGGAAATTATTGTTCACTCTGGTAATTGTACTTCGTTTTGGCATGACTGTTGGATTTCGAACTTGCCTCTTAAGATAGAATTTAAGGATCTGTATGAAATTTGTAACTTTAAGTATGCTTTAATCAATGAAGTTTATTCTCCAGATAATGACCCTCCTTGGAATTTCAGTTTTAACAGAATTTTAGTTGATTCAACGTTTAGACAACTTTCTTTGCTTTATGCCATATTAAATCTTTATAATATTGATAATGATAATGATTTTATTAGTTGGGAATGGGATAAAAGTAAGAAATATACTTCTAATTCTTTCTACAGATTCATTAATTTTTCGGGTACAATAAATAACTCATTTAAATATTTGTGGAAATCTAATGCTCCGCCCAAATCTAAAATTCACATGTGGTTAATTCTTCATGGAAAACTTAATACAATCGAATTTTTAAAGAGAAAAAATATTCAAAATGATAATAAATGTTATTTTTGTAATCTGTATCTTGAGGACATTAATCATATATACTATAATTGTATAGATTCTAATTACATTCTAATTAATACTCTTAAAATTTTTAACTATAATATAACAACTAAAATTTCGGATTGTGATTTTTACTGGAATAATTATAGATCAAGTACAAAAAGAATATTAGATTTTTACTAGACACTTTATTCATTATTATTAGTTGGTTTATTTGGTTTGAAAGAAATCAAAGAATTTTTAATAATAATAATTGTCATTTTAACAAATTGATTTTTACAATTTCTTCTTTTTGTTTTAATTGGATCTCTAATCCTAAATATAAATTAGCTAAAAATATCCTTTTCAAAAGGTATCTTAACAAGGTTAATCAAAATATTAATTTTTTAAAACACAACAATAATTTTTTTAACATTAATAATAGTGTTATTAATATTTTTTCTAATTTAGATGTTGATTTCACTTCTAATCATAACTTACTTATGATTAAAGGTTCTTAAGATAGAACCGTCTTAATATTTGTACTAGTCTATGTTTGGTATTGGTTTTTAGGTATTTTATTTACACTCTTATTGTCCTGCTAGTTTTATTTAGGTTTTTATTTCCTTCCTTATTAATACATATATATGTATATTTATATATAAATATACATATATATGTATCTTGTCTAATTTTTTTCTTTAGTCTTTTTTCAGTTACAGGTATGGGGTTTAGGATTTCAGGTTCACTATGCAGATTTTCATATCTTCAGATTGCTGGACACCAGATGGTAGAGAGGTCACCAGAGCAGAGTATCTTCATCCAGGACTACTAGCAGTTTCTCCTCAAATTTAGGTTTTCTGCTTTCTTCTTTTTGGAGTACTTTTTTCAGGAGGATATTTTCTACATTTAGTTGGTTGGAGCTCCCTCATTAGTTCGGGACGTCATCCAGTAGTTTTTGTTTTTTTCCTCTAGTCTTTTAGATACTTCTAACACCTTAATATCGGGCGGTGGCCATGCCGGAGCTCGATATTAGGGTGAGATGGGTGGTGGCCTTGCCGGAACTCATCTTAGGAGTATCTGAGTTTTGATATTTATGTATTTGGATTTTGTTACCTACCCGGCATGTTGGCAGCACTTTATATTCGTGATATATATATATATATATATATATATATATATATTCGCATGTGTGCTCTCCATTATTCCTAGAGGATCATACATTTTTCTCAATAAAAATAAAAATAAATACATAATCAAAACTGAAATGTCACATGTTCTAGCAAAAACATTCTATCACAAATTCACTATACAAGGAAACAAACAATGCCTATGAATAATAATTAACGATCTTTTTAACAATGCCTTTGAAAATATATAACCTCAACTCATTTGTCCAAATAAACAGATGAATATAAAAACTGACAAGAATTGCTTGATTTTAAATATTCATAATAGTATTTAAGATAGAAGATCATTATATGTTTGAATTTAACATCTAGTATATAGGACAGAGGCAAAATAAGAATAAGAAAATACTTACAATCAATATTGCTAGAGACATTTAGATCTAGCCGCTCAACTGAATTCATGTTGACAATATTCACCTCTATCATAGAAATGACACCCAAAATTACATAGTGTGATATTATAATTTAATTTACAAAAGAAAAATAAAGAATGAAATAAGATACACTCAAGCAATCAATTCCATAATTTGAGAGATTAGCAAAACTTGGAACATCCAAAATTCAACTAACCAGGTGAATTCATGCCAGCACCACCTTCTGCCATAGAAATGACACCAAAGTAAGTAATTTGATATAAGTAACCTATATCAACATTAAAGGAATGAGTAAAAGATAAGGATCCGTGTAACCGATACTAGCATTTAAGTTTTAATTAAAATTTCAAATAACATGTTACAAATAATATAAGATATACAATTTTCAAGTTCATGTGTACTAACTTAGATTAATTAAGTTATATGTATAAAACTTATATGAAAAATTTATAATTTATGTGGTTGAAAAGTTACATCGCACGGTGACAAAGCAATAAAAATTTATGTGAGTGTAATCATGTGACTAATAATGCAAAAATATAAAAAGTTCAAACCTTCCATCCCAAATAACCAATTTCTCATGTGGCAATCACGTCTCATCAGTTTATATGTATGGAAGGTTAAATGATTAGTGCAACTAGTAGACGAGTCACACATAAAAGGAAAAATAAAAAAATACAAATAACATTCACTCTGGGTATTAAAGATATAATAACTGATACAAGCAGCTCACGTTATCTATGTGATGGATAAAAGGTTACAATTTAAAATTCCAAATATTAAATGTCAACCATTGAAATTCGTAACGTCAGTTCAACATATGTAAAACTTGTACATAAGTTTAAACACAAGTTCAATACATATTAAATATAGTTGCAACAGTGTTTTCTCTTCTTTTTATGATCTACACATAGTTTTCATTTCCAAAATATTGTATATGATGACATTTAATATGTTTTAAACGGTATTTTAATCTAATAAATATACAATGCTTATTCAGACAATTTAACTTAAAAGCTATTGTTCATTTTATTTGACTTAGTTTATAACTCATCATTTGTTATTAAATGTAAATGCTAGACAAACTTTATATGCAATTATTTACAAATGAGATTGAAACCTTGTTAATATATTAAATTAGGTTGGGTATACTTTGACATGTGCATTGCACAAGTGTATAGTGTTCAAAAAAATACATATTTGAAATAAGCTTTAGATTGGGTTGTTTTAGTTTGGATAAAATATTTGAAACACGCACACACACTTATAATGATTTCACCTTGCCCCTTATGGTCAGTGTTGTTGGTCGAGAAAGTCGGCTTCCAACGATAAGATAAAGAATTCAATCTTCACCGACTATTTATGTTATGGGAATTCTAACTCGAGATTACTCAAATCAAAACCCCAAAGCACAGCGGAGAACGAGATCATGGTAAGAAGTGCAAAACAACCAATCAATATCTTAATCCAATCCAAAACCAATCACAATCACCAAACAAGCAATATAGAAACAAAGCAATAACGATAAAATAAATCATACATCGATTTATAGTGGTTTCACTAATGTCTTGTTAGTATACATCCACTTTGAGAGAGAGCCTTTATTAATACCAATTGGAAGTGTATAAGAGATTGATTATAATGATCAATATTCAAATAGAATGGATTTGTGGAGAAGAGAATTGAAGAAAACTAGGTTTTCCTAAACCCTAGTTAATGAAGGACCCTTGATTAAATACTTTTAGTCATCACGGTCTTTGAATTTGAAAATAGCTTATATAGGGAGAGATCTTTCCTTGGAAAATTCTCAAAATGCCCCCTGAAGCTTCGCAAATCTCACAAAACTGCCAGAGCCTAAAATAGGCTGAAAGTCGTCACAAACGTCTCACATTATGACCGACGTCTGTCATAATTTTTAGGAAAGCATTCCCTGAAATCACAAACGTCTGTCATAAATTGAAAGACGTCTGTCCCAGGCCTGGTGTTCCAAACCCTGAAGCAACTTGATGAAGCAGCATACCTAGGTTCGACGACCAGAGGCTCCGACCTAACTTCCACCTTCATGCCGACCTACGACCTATCTCCAACTTCCCTGCCGACCTACGACCTCAGCTACAGCTTCCGACCTAACACTTCACCGCGAACTAGCAAGCTCCAATTCAATAGCCTCCGACCCAACTATGCCGATCTAAATCAGCTCCGACTTAAACCCTATGCCGACCTAAATCATCTCCGACCTACCCAAGGCTGTAGACCTACCAATCCAATTGCCGACCTACCCAAGGTCGTAGACGACCTAATTCCCAAATACCGACCTATGACCTATCTTCGCGAACGAATTACCACACCTCCACTTCCATCTCCAGTCGACATTACCGACCTAACACCTCTTCCCAAAGTCGCGACCGACCTAAACCCCATGTCGCGGAAGCACATCGCAAGTTCCGACCTAAACCTAAATCATTGCCAGATAACTCGCGAGCGACATTGTTTAAGTCGCGACACTTGATTAAGTAGCGAACGAGATAAGTCGCGTACGACTTAATTATAAGTCGGAATTGAACATTGATAAGTCGGAGCCGAGCTAAGTACTTGTATTTTCTTTGAAGCTTTTGTATGTGTTGAGTTGTAAATGTTTGGGCTTAAGTCCTGTACGACTTATGTTAAGTCGGAGACGTTGTTAAGTCGGTTGCCGACTTAGGAGTTAGTGAATTTTGTGTTTTTTTTATGTGAGTTGTAAACGCCTATAAATAGGCCGGGTTTCTCATTTGTAAAAGGTTGTTGAAAATTGAATAAAATTCTCTTTTGTTAGCTTTGTGCTTTCAATTTCAATTGGTAGTCGAGTGTATCTCCTATCTCCACTTACGTCATTCGAGTGCGCTCGAATCATCGTTTGTTGAAGCCGATTCACGGAATCTTGTGCGCAAGATCAACGTTGAAGAATCGTAGATCTCTTTCCCGGTATCTTCGGATCAACGAGACAGAGATAGCTAGAGTTCGGCATCTTCGGATCAACGAATTCGGGCATTTCAGTATCCATCAATCCACAGATTGCTATTTACGTCGATTGAAGATCGTTTTGAATTATCCGCTGCGTCAGTTTGGTATCAGAGCTTGTTTTAGCCAATCATAGCTAAATCGAGTCTTGGAGCCGAGAATTTGAAGTGTTGAGGTTGTGTTCATCGTGTTCATCATATTTTGCAACAAAGTTGGAGTCTTCGATCCATTTCATTTTGGATCAAAGTTCGAATGGTGTTTGAAAACTTGAAGTGTGAATTTGTTGAAGTGTTTGTGAAGTATTCAATCATGCCGCCAAGACGAGTTCAACGTCATCGCAATATTAATGCTTTGTACGGAAGAGAAGAGGCCGACGAAATGGAGCAACGAATCAACGAGAATTTCAATGAGAAGCTTACTGAAGGGATTGGTCGATTAGAGAGAATGATGCTTGAAATGAGTCAAAATCAGAGAAGGGTTTCACCTGAATCGAGCCATGGAAGAAGTAGAGTTTCACCACATTCTAATCGGGAGAGAAGTGTTGATAGTGATCATAGAAGCGTGGATCGAGATTGTGATAGAAATGTTGATGATCGAGGTCGTGATAGAAATGTGACTGATCGAGATCGGAGGAATGTGGATCGTAGGAATGTTGGTGGAAGAAATGGTGGTGGTAGAGATGTTGGTGGTCAGGATCGACATCGATATACATCGGATGGCGAAGAAGAGTATGATGGTGGTAGTGTTCATGGACGAGGACGTGGACGAGGAAGGAATCAGTCGGAATACGATCACAAGTGGGAATCTGGGATGAAGACAGAAATTCCAGAATTCAAAGGTGGTATGCAGGCTGAGGAGTTTTTGGATTGGGTGGCTAATGTTGAAGAAATCTTTGATTTCAAAGAAGTTCCAGAACGTCGTAGAGTAAAGTTGGTTGCTACAAGGTTGAGGGGTAGAGCTTTGGCATGGTGGCAGCAAACCAAACTTACACGTGAACGAATGGGGAAGTCAAAAGTTGAATCTTGGGAGAAGATGAAGAAATTGATGAAAGCAACGTTCTTACCTTACAATTATCAATCTCTGATGTATCAACGTTTGCAGAATTTGAGGCAGGGCACAAAGACTGTTAATGATTACGCAGATGAGTTTTATCAGCTTATTGCAAGGAATGATATTATGGAAACGGAAGAGCAGCTGACATCTAGATTCATTGGGGGATTGAGAATGCAGATTCAGGATATGGTTAATATGTTCGATCCAAGATCTGTGGCGGAAGCACATCAGAAAGCGTTGGCTTGGGAGAAGCAGGGACGACGAGGAGGTGGTGTGTTTACGAATTCCAATAATCAAGTGAAGGGTGTTGGTGGAAGTTCTAATGTGTCTAAACCTATCAGTAAACCAGTGGTGAAGGAGGTTGAGAAGGCAAAGGTTAACAACGGTTTCAAATGTTACAACTGTCAGGAGTTGGGTCATAAAAGCAATGAGTGTCCAAAGCCAAAGAAGAGAGCAATGATTGCTGAGGTTGAGGATGAGGATGAAGAAGCTGAATGCTCTAATTCTTTACCAGTTGAGGAGGAAGACTTACTGTCGGGAGATGACGGATACGCATTGATGATGAGGAGAAGTTGTTTAACACCGAAGCAAGAGGAAGAAAGTAGTTGGTTGAGGAACAATATCTTTCAATCTACATGCACTATTTTGGGAAAAGTTTGTAAATTTGTTATTGATGCTGGGAGTTGCGATAATATTATCTCTACAGAAGCAGTGAAGAAGTTGGAGTTGAAAACCGAGAAACATCCTAAACCGTACAAGTTAGCTTGGTTGAGGAAGGGTGGTGAAGTGAAAGTTGGACGTAGAGCTTGTGTGAAGTTTTCAATTGGGAAGAAATACAAAGATGAAATCTGGTGTGATGTCGTAGATATGGACGTTTGTCATTTGTTGCTAGGGAGACCGTGGCAGTTTGATAGAGCAGTACAACATGATGGACGGACCAACAGTTACAGTTTCATGTTCGAAGGTACAAAGATTACTCTGGTTCCGAAGAGACGCCAACAGGAAGAAAACAAAGTGGAGGAAATCGAAGAGCTGAAAACTTTATTGACTTTGAAGGAGTTTGTTAAAGAAGTTGAAAAAGAGCCGGAAGTATTCTTGTTGATTGGACGAGAAAGCAGTGAAGAGGTTGAAATTCCAGAAGAAGTTAAACCAGTTTTGAAAGAATTTGACGATGTATTTCCAAAAGAGTTACCAACGGAGTTGCCACCGTTGAGAGATATACAACATCAGATAGATCTTGTTCCAGGTGCTGTGTTGCCACACAGACCACATTATCGAATGAGCCCGAAGGAACATGAAGAGTTGCGGAGGCAGGTAGAGGAATTGCTTGAACAGGGGCGTGTGCAGGAGAGTCTGAGTCCTTGTGCTGTACCAGCTTTATTGGTACCCAAGAAGGATGGGACGTGGAGGATGTGCACTGACAGTCGAGCATTGAATAAGATTACTGTGAGATATAGATTTCCAATGCCGAGGTTGGATGACTTGTTGGATCAAATA
The DNA here is from genome assembly GCA_030737815.1 of Allium fistulosum. Lineage (NCBI taxonomy): Eukaryota > Viridiplantae > Streptophyta > Magnoliopsida > Asparagales > Amaryllidaceae > Allium > Allium fistulosum. The sequence goes on from CM060902.1 coordinate 1,462,423,459, forward strand.
AGTGGAGCTACTATCTTTTCGAAGATTGATTTGAAGAGTGGATATCATCAAATTCGTATCAGACCAGGAGATGAGTGGAAGACTGCTTTTAAAACCAGGGAGGGTCTATACGAATGGTTGGTCATGCCATTTGGTTTATCCAATGCACCAAGTACTTTCATGAGGGTGATGAATCAGATTTTTCGACCGTTCATTGGGAAATTTGTGGTGGTATATTTCGATGATATTCTTATCTACAGTGGGAGCCCAGAGGAACATTTGAATCATCTTAGAGAAGTGCTGATGGTATTGCGACAAGAACAATTCTATGCTGCAACGAAGAAATGCATGTTCATGACGCACAGTGTTTTATTTCTGGGGTATGTTGTTTCAGAGAAAGGAATACAGGTTGACCAAAGTAAAGTTGAGGCAATCAGAAACTGGCCGCAGCCCAAGACGATAACGGAAGTTCGTAGTTTTCATGGGTTGGCTTCATTTTATCGAAGGTTTATTCCACACTTTAGTAGTGTGATGGCGCCTGTTACAGATTGCATGAAAGGTAAACAGTTTGCATGGACGGAGGAAGCCGAGGTTGCTTTTGAACGAATCAAAGATCTTTTGACCTCTGCACCAATTCTAGTGCTACCTGATTTTCAGTTGGTGTTTGAACTACATACTGATGCATCCAAGGTTGGGATTGGAGGGGTGTTGAGTAAGAAGGGGCGTCCTATTGCATATTTCAGTGAAAAGTTGTCCGGAGCGAAGATGCGATACAGTACATATGATGTGGAGTTTTATGCTGTTGTGCAATCTATTAAACACTGGAGACACTATCTATTTCAGAAGGAGTTTGTTCTTTACACTGATCATGAAGCATTGAAGCATTTGCAAGGGCAAGACAAGATTTCAGCGAGACATGCATCGTGGATTGCATATCTGCAACAGTTTACTTTTGTCGTTAAGCACAAGTCAGGGGTAACCAATCGTGTGGCTGATGCTTTGAGCAGGAGGAGTCATTTGTTGACAACAATGAAAGTTGAAGTGACAGGTTTTGAATTATTGCCAGAATTGATTAAAGAAGATCCTTACTTTGTGAAATTTGTTGAAAGGGTAAAGGAAGGAAGCACTGATGAATTTGTGTTGGTGGATGGTTTTCTGTTTAAAGGAAATCGTTTGTGCATCCCAGACTGTAGCTTGAGAATGAAGATTGTTAAAGAATTACATGAAGAAGGCCATGTGGGTAGAGATCGTACGCTACAGTTAATTTCTCAATCTTATTTTTGGCCGTCAATGAGGAAAGAGGTTGAAAGATTGGTGGAAAGGTGTCATATTTGTCAGGTTTCGAAAGGAACAGCGACGAATGCGGGGTTATATATGCCGTTACCTGTGCCTACCAAACCATGGGTTGATATCAGCATGGACTTTGTGTTGGGATTGCCGAGAACGCGGCGTGGTAATGATTCCATTTATGTGGTGGTTGACAGATTTTCAAAGATGGCACACTTTATTGCTTGTAAGGAAACGGCAGATGCTGTTCATGTTGCTCAGTTGTTTTTCAAGGAGATTTATCGACTTCATGGATTGCCAGAATCTATTGTGTCAGATAGAGATACTCGATTTCTGAGTCATTTTTGGTTGAGTTTGTGGAAAATGGTGGGAACAAAGCTGAAGTTTAGTAGTGCTTATCATCCGCAAACTGATGGACAAACGGAGGTGGTTAATCGATCGTTGGGAAACTTGTTGAGGTGTCTTGTTCAAGATAACCTAAAGAGTTGGGATGTGAAGTTATGTCAGGCAGAATTTGCCCATAATCATGCTGTGAATCGAAGTACTGGGTTCAGTCCATTCCAGATTGTTTATTCGAGCTTACCGAAGGGACCTTTGGATTTAACGGTAATACCACAATCAAAGAAGACAGTTAAGAAAGCTGCTGATTTTGTTGAAGGGTTGACGGAGTGCCATAGAATCGTTCAGGAACGATTGGAAAAGACAAATGAGAAGTACAAACAAATGGCGGATAGGAAACGAAGGAGTGTAGTCTTCAAAGAGGGTGATTTTGTTTACGCGGTATTGACGAAAGATCGTTTTCCAGTTGGGACTTACAACAAGTTGAAAGCTCGCAAGATTGGACCAGTAGAAATCTTGAAGAAAATCAATGACAATGCTTATCAGTTAAAATTGCCAGATCACATTCACACTGCTGACGTTTTCAACGTTAAACATTTGATTCCGTACCATGGAGATGAGCTTGTTGAAAAAGAGAGAAGTACAAATTCGAGGTCGAATTTTTGTCAACAAGGGGAGGATGATGAAGCAGCATACCTAGGTTCGACGACCAGAGGCTCCGACCTAACTTCCACCTTCATGCCGACCTACGACCTATCTCCAACTTCCCTGCCGACCTACGACCTCAGCTACAGCTTCCGACCTAACACTTCACCGCGAACTAGCAAGCTCCAATTCAATAGCCTCCGACCCAACTATGCCGATCTAAATCAGCTACGACTTAAACCCTATGCCGACCTAAATCATCTCCGACCTACCCAAGGCTGTAGACCTACCAATCCAATTGCCGACCTACCCAAGGTCGTAGACGACCTAATTCCCAAATACCGACCTATGACCTATCTTCGCGAACGAATTACCACACCTCCACTTCCATCTCCAGTCGACATTACCGACCTAACACCTCTTCCCAAAGTCGCGACCGACCTAAACCCCATGTCGCGGAAGCACATCGCAAGTTCCGACCTAAACCTAAATCATTGCCAGATAACTCGCGAGCGACATTGTTTAAGTCGCGACACTTGATTAAGTAGCGAACGAGATAAGTCGCGTACGACTTAATTATAAGTCAGAATTGAACATTGATAAGTCGGAGCCGAGCTAAGTACTTGTATTTTCTTTGAAGCTTTTGTATGTGTTGAGTTGTAAATGTTTGGGCTTAAGTCGTGTACGACTTATGTTAAGTCGGAGACGTTGTTAAGTCGGTTGCCAACTTAGGAGTTAGTGAATTTTGTGTTTTTTTTGTGTGAGTTGTAAACGCCTATAAATAGGCCGGGTTTCTCATTTGTAAAAGGTTGTTGAAAATTGAATAAAATTCTCTTTTGTTAGCTTTGTGCTTTCAATTTCAATTGGTAGTCGAGTGTATCTCCTATCTCCACTTACGTCATTCGAGTGCGCTCGAATCATCGTTTGTTGAAGCCGATTCACGGAATCTTGTGCGCAAGATCAACGTTGAAGAATCGTAGATCTCTTTCCCGGTATCTTCGGATCAACGAGACAGAGATAGCTAGAGTTCGGCATCTTCGGATCAACGAATTCGGGCATTTCAGTATCCATCAATCCACAGATTGCTATTTACGTCGATTGAAGATCGTTTTGAATTATCCGCTGCGTCACAACTAGTGACAGACGTCTGTGCTACTGCTCTAAGCAGCACTTCTCCTCTCTTCGCCATAACTTCTACCTTCTAGCTCCGATTTGTGAACTGTCTTCTCCGTCACCAAGCTACTTTCAACCACTTCAATTCTCTATATAGTGTCATCAAAATTCAATAATCCACCTCGACACTATATCCATCTCCATCACAAAGAACTGATAGTGCCAAACCATCACCACTTCTACCTTCAACCAAATAAACTTGAATGCTTTCTCAATGAGCTCTGGCAAAGCCACCGCCTATTGCACTCCATTAACGAGCTCGGCAAAGCCGCTGCCCCTTAATGAAGTGTTGAAAGTACCCAAATCCAAAACCGTCTCACCAAAAGATAAAGGCACTAAGGAGTGTAAACTAATACTCATCAAGATGATAGAACCATAATCTCTCACCGATACTCTTCATCATCCATAACTAAGCTCCTCCCTCAACCGTGCCACCCCGTGGCACCTAACACTTCAACAAGCGAATTAACAGGCAATGCCTTAGTGAACATATCTGCTTCATTATCCTTTGTGTGCACTTTTCGAAGATATACTTACTTATCTTCATCCAAGGCTACTAGAAATGGCTCTCTCACTTCAATGTGCTTTGTTCGTGAGCTAAATGTTGAATGCTCCGCCAAGTGAATAGCACTTTGGCTATCACATCGAACACCAATGTTATCGTGTTCGAATCTCAAGTCACACAACAATCACCTCAAATTAAGTGCCTTCTTTGCCGCCTCCACCGCGGCAATCAACTCCGCCTCCATAGTGGATAAAGCAACTACGGTTTGCAATCTCGATCTCTAACTTATGGCCGTACCACCAAGTGTAAGACATATCCGAAAGTTGATTTTCTCCGATCCTTATCACCGTCGTAGTCTGAATCATGATAACCAACTAACTTGCAATTCATTCTCTCACTACCGCCAAAAACAAGACCTTGAGATGATGTTCCTCTAAGGTATCTCAATATAAGCATCACAGCTTCCCAATGCGATTTTCCCCGATTAGCCATATACCGACTAACCATCCCGACAACATTTGCAATATCGGGCCTTGTACACACCATAGCATACATTGAACTTCCAACCGCACTAGCATATGGCACCTTTACCATATAAGCTTTGTCTTTCTCCAAGATATGTGATCCCTTACTCGAAAGTTTTGTATGCAAAGGTAAAGGTGTATTTGACGCCATTGCATTCTCTATGCTAAACCGGAAAAGTATTTTCTCTATATACTTCTTTTGAGTCAATTTCACTCAAAACGCTTTTGATCCCTTTCTATTTCTATGCCCAATATCTTTTTTACTTCTCCAAGGTCCTTCATTTCGAATTCCAATTTCAAACTCAATTTTAACTTGTTGATTTCATACATATCCTTAGAAGCAATGAGCATGTTGTCCATATACAAGAGTAAATACAACCAACAATCATTTTTCAACTTCTTGAAATATACACAAGCATCCTTGATGCTTCTATCAAAACTATTTTCAAGCATAAAATGGTCAAATCTCTTGTAACATTGCCAAGGTAATTGCTTTAAACCATATAGTGATTTCTTTAACTTGCAAATAAATTTGACTTACCATCTGTAGTAAAACATTTCGGTTGCTCCATGTAGATGTCTTCATCCAAGTCACCATGCAAGAAAGCGATTTTCACATCAACTTTCTCTAATTCCAAGTCGTGAATAGCAACTATAACAAGTAATATCCGGATTGAAGTATGGCGCAAAACCGGTGCAAATATCTCATCATACTCATTTCCCTTCTTTTGTGCAAACCCCATAGCCACTAATCTAGCTTCGTATCTCCCATTGTCCTTCACCTTGTATATTCATTAGCATCCAATAGCATGGTTTCCTTTAGGAAGTGAAACCAAATTCCAAGTTTGATTCTTCAATAACAATTGCATCTCTTCCTCCATAGCACAAATCACTTGTAACAACCATGTTGTTAGTTACTTGATTAATTAAATCTAGCTAGGGATAATTAATTTTGAATAGTGATTTGTGAAATTTAACCGTGAAATTAAATATGGTTTCTAAGAATAATTGATTTAATTTAATTAAGAAACGAGTTTCATTTCTTAATGAGAATTTCAAACTTTTAAATTTGAAATTGAATTAAGCCAATTATTTAGATTTGGTCTTGAGTAAATTACTAAGAATTGCGATTTTATTGAATTCGGATTTTAGAAATATTAATCCATATTTATTAAAATGATATTAATGGTTTATTGGTGATTCTCAAATTGTTGAGAAATCATATTTAAAATTTATAAAATATTGGTTAGGGTAAATTTATGATTTAATAAGTGATTAATATTTGATTTTAATTGTTTTGGGCCTTGGTAATAATTCTAGCCCATTAGAATAACCATAAACTTATCTCTCTAACCTAGTTACTTTACCTATTCCCTAAACTATAGAATAGTTTTCCATCGTTCTTTCTCCTTGAGTTAAAATTCAAAAATGAAAAAAAGGGATAACGTAAAACCTAGCTAATTAAGGTGAATGGAATCTCGTGGAGGCTAGTCGAAGCTTGCATGGTTAAAGGTGTGGGACTCAGGTGAAGTCGTGGATGCGTAGGGTTGCGGACGCTGGTGGTGGTCGCGTCCAGAGGATGGCATGCGAGGCTAGGGAGTTGGGCGATGGTTTCGGTGAGTTCATCTCACCACTACCTCTCTATATCCTAAGAGCTCATTATATTTTGATTTTGAGTGACGTTTTCTTTGGATGAATAGGCTATTCTGTTGTGTTTTAAGTTACCGCTCTTAGGAATATTGAGTCCAAACCTAATAAATAATCGATTAAAACACTAAAATTAGTACATATTGTTGCCTGATAATATATGTATGCATGCTTACACCTTCATGCTATGAGCCCAGCTTCAAGCTTCCTCGCTGGAAATCCTTCCAGCATCGGCCAGAGATAGCCGGGAGCCTCGTCGGCTCTAGGACTTTTCACACCCGGTTGACTGGTGATGCTCCACCAGTGTACTGGTAGTTGCACCCGGAACCACTTCGGTTCCAGGAATTTTTCCCCTGAGTTTGCTGTCGAACTATTGACAGTTTGTCGAGTTGGTTGTCTTGCTTCTTGAAGGTATTTGTTGATATTAAAGGACTGGTCATATCTTATTTGTGTGAATTTCTATTGATGTTTGCATTTTCATGTGGCTCTTTCCTATATTTGCTGAGTTTTGTGTTAGCTGTTCTTCTTCCCTAGGATCGTTGTGATGATTATACAAGTATTATTACATTGAATAATGTAGTTAAGTTAATTAGATAAATGTTGCACTAGTTTGTGAATGAATGAATATTTAGTGAAGTAGTTTGTAAATCCATTAAACTCGTCTATTTATTATGAGCGGCTGTTTTTCGCTTACTATCTTCTTGATTTGGATAGGAAGTCCAACCTTGTTTAATAAAAATACTCGAATTGTATAAAGGCAAGTAGTGTAATAAAAGGTACATGTGTATATGTTTCGAAATTTTATATACATAGAAGAATATAAGCTGACATTTCCTAAGGACATAAAGAAGGGCTATTCATGTTTTTACTTTTATAGGACATAGATTAATTATTTAATATTCTTTTTTCCATAAAAAGAACCTGACACAAATTTCATTTAGAAAGAGTAGCATTGACTTTGCATATGTATATATATGTTAGAAAATTGATTGTAAACCTTTCATAACTCCAGTTTAGATAAGTCGTATAGATCTGTTTATATCTTTAGTGTCTTTTATTTTAGTTCAAGTCCAACCTGTTTCGTAGTTAAGAAACATATTTTACAGTTCTTATAAGTATAGGTTTAATAATAAAACAAGTTTATAATCCTATAACCTTATGTTCAATAAATAAATACATTCAAAAAGGTAAAAAGTGTCAGGTTAGGAGGCTACATATGTACTAAGCTAGACTATGTAATAAAAAGTTAGTGATATGCTTATATGTAAATAGTAATAACCTGACATGCTTTTGAATATAATGGCCAGGCACTCTATTTTGTTTGCTGTCTAGTTTGTAGCAAAGTTTAAGCAAAGTTTAGAATTTGTTTTACTTATTTTTACAACTCTCTGCCATGAAGTTGCATGCATTTTTTTGTGACCTGATGCCTTTTTGTTTTGGAAAAAGTAGCCTATGTGCTAAATGTAAGTGACAGGCTATGTACTAGGAGCATGAAATTTGAAACCTATATGTACTATTTTATAAAGTTAGTCTATGTATAATAGAAAGCATGAAACACCACTAAGTTTTAAGTAGTTATTCATATACCTTTACCTATCTTGCTGTACTTGGTTTTCCAACTAAATTATTACTAGCTAGGGTTCAATATATTAGAAGCTTGGACAGGAAAAAAATTTAGTTGTTCTTGATGAGTTAGTATCATGCTCTTCTATTCTTTTTCATGCCTTTGCTATATATTGTGTTGGCATTGTTTAATAGTTAACTTGATAATATAAACATTTATATAAATACTAAATTTCTGAGGTGGTTGTAAAAAGATCTTTAAGAGAAGTTTTATCATACAAAACATAGATTTCTAACTTAGTGTTTATAATATAAAACTTAGTTTATTTCGTAATATAAAATAATGGATTTGGAAGAGAAATAATTGTGATTGTATAAAATGAATGGTCTTAAAAAAAGTACGATTCTGTGAATAATACAACCATATGGAAATTTAGGATAATTTTGGGTATATAAGCAAAATCTTGGAACAAATCGAGTTATGGAGTATTTTATCTAATAGGTGATCATTTATTTAAAGATTAAATAATAAATGGAATTGTGGAAAATTATAAAAAGTGTTTATAAACAATAAAATCAATGAATTTTTTTTTGAGGACCTTAATTCTATAATTTGGAAAGTACTACTATTCAACTTAATGTTATCGATTGTTTTAACTGCTTTCGGATAATGCTTCGTCGAATACGGTATAACTCATTGAATAGAATGTTTGAGTGGAATTTACTAAACCATTAACAAATAAGTGAATTTCATCGGGTAGTATGGGATGCCTTGGTTAAATTCTTGTAATCGTATTTGGGAATGTACTAAACATTTAGAGTTGTATTCTCTTCTGGTGTGCGACAAGTGGTTGCCAGATCCTTAGGAGAATGTAGTTCAGGTCTTCCAGTGGTATCTGTAATAAGTGATATTTACTAGCTTTTAGTAAATACTCGGATTTCACCATATAGTATGGGACGTATTGGTTAAGTTCCAGTGATTACTAAAGGTGATAGTATTTGGCACTTTAGAGTTTACTCTCTTTTAGTGTGCGACAAGTGGTTGTTAGATCTTTAAGAAGTTTATTTCTGGATTTCTTTTCGAACATAATAATATAATAATATTAAATAAATGTAGATTTATCACAAGTCATGGTTTCTACGATCACCTTGATCGGTATAGACTATCCTTGAGATCATTCTATGATTCCGTGTTCCCGGTCTGAGTATGATCCTTGGTATCGGATCGGTTCGAGTGTTACCAATTTGTTTGTTTGTTTGCTAAAGGTTTTCAGTACAATCACCACGATTGTTTTGGACGATCATTACGATCGGTTTGGATTAAGATCTCTTAGATTCTGGATATTTGGATTTTGTGACTATTCTATGTTCATGAAATAAATATATATTCTTGTGTCTTGTGTTAGTGAAATAAATATATATTCTTGTGTCTTGTGTCTTGTGTTAGTGAAATAAATATATGTTCTTGTGCCTTGTGATGGATGTTAAGTTAATTTTGTTATTCTGTGTTTAGTGACCAATATGTGTTTATGACTTAAATGTATAACTTATGCCTTGTGATGAACTCTAAGTTAAATAAATTCCCATGACTCGTTATATCCTAGACATCTGTATTTACTTATATGTTGTTTATTCTTGTGTTATATTCTATTCTCACCCTATTGGATGTTTAGAGATAGTCTGACCTGGGTGTTATTTTGCTCGGGTAGGCCGAGACCTTCCAGGTTACAGGATAAGTTGGCCTTTGGATGTTTGGGATAGCAAGGAGATAAACACTTTTGACTTTTTAGTTTATCTCAGTTAGGAAATTTGTGAATATGTTTATAAGATGTACAATTGAGATTAGAGAATTGTAAAATTTGTATAACAGTCAAGTTAGTATTTCATTTTGTAGACTAAATAATTTGTATATGTATAAGTTGAGATTTATTCCGCTGTGATCTGTGACTGCTATTTATAGGATATAGTTCTGATTCTGAGAAATCAATGTGTCTATTACTTTGTATTAATACTATACACATCAAATTCAGTTCAGATATGAAGTGAAAAAGGTATAAATGACATGTCGGTGTTAGTATAAAGATATATTCACGTTCGATCGTCCCTAACAAGCTGTATTCTCCAGATTAGCAGACAACATTACTTGTAATGTTCTTTGCTAAATTGGGCATCGCGGTGGGGTCGTTACAGTTGGTACCAGAGCATTGTCCGAACATTATAGCATATAAAATCATAGATCTTGACCTAATGAGACTTAAAGTCCTATTCCCTGGGGTGTGTGGTTGATAATTATAGTAATGATATATATAGGGATAGTAATAGAAAATGATTATTGGCATAATCATTTGGGGTGTAAATTGATTTAAAAAATTTAAATTGATAAATTGGAATTTATGACATTAACACCTTTGGAAAATAATGAGTAAAAATTTTTGAGTTGAGGAAATTTTGGAATTAAATTGGAATGGATTAAATTAAAGCGAACTATTTCTTTTAATATAAAATTTGGGAAATTTGAGTGAATAAGTTAAATATTTAAATGGTCTAGGAATAATCAGAGTTGCACAACGAATTTCAGACATTGAATTGTTCCGTTATAAGTAATTATGTATGTTTTGGTGGTTGGTTGATTGGTTGCTAGGAAATGATTGTTCGCTTGCATTTATTTAAAATTGGATTGCATGTATATTAGTGACAATAAAATAAATGCATCTAGACTTGAGATTATCTATTGTGTTGACTTATCCGGACGTTGTTTAAGGATTTTGATCGATATGTGGGACACCATAGTACCGATAGGGGTTCCTAAACATCGAGCGTGACATTTTGACATAAGTAATAATTAAAACTTGAAAATTCAAGTATGGATTTATTACGTTATGTAATAGTATGATGTCAATCTAACTAAAGTATAATCATGAATTGTTAATATCTCCTATATGATATGGATTTGATATTTAATACTAATATGAATTTTTTTAAGATAGGTGCAAGTATCTGAAGTTAAATAGATATCGTTTAAAAGATTATAAATTATTTGATTAAGGAATATTAGCGGACTCGTTAATATTTCAAATATAAGGTACGTATCTCGGATTACATATCGCATTTTTTATGTTTTTCCCTACGGGACGCCTCATCCTTGAGATGTGATGTATATTCTGTAATTATATTCATATTATAAACTTCCGAAACGCTAGCTGCGTAAAGGAGACGCTAAAGAAATTTTTCATAAATTTAAGGTGTTAGAAAAATTTTGAGAATTTTGAAAAATTTTGCTAACTCAAATTTGATAGTAATGTTGTCTTTTGGAGTAATATTAATTGGGTGATTTTGGGAATGAAATTAAGAACAGTTAACAAATATTTTCTTTAAGAAGAAATTTATATTATATATTTTTTCATTAAGGAAATTGCGAGGATGCAATTTCTTTTAGGGGGGAAGTCTGTAACAACCATGTTGTTAGTTACCTGATTAATTAAACCTAGCTAGGGATAATTAATTTTAAATAGTGACTTGTGAAATTAACTATGAAATTAAATATGATTTCTAAAAATAATTGATTTAATTTAGTTAAGAACTGAGTTTCATTTCTTAATGAGAATTTCAAACTTTTAAATTTGAAATAGAATTAAGCCAATTATTTAAATTTGGTCTTGAGTAAATTATTAAGAATTGAGATTTTATTGAATTCAGATTTTGGAAATATTAATCCATATTTATTAAAATGATATTAATGGTTTATTGGTGATTGTCAAATTGTTGAGAAATCATATTTAAAATTTATAAAACATTGGTTAGTGTAAATTCATGATTTAATAAGTGATTAATATTTGATTTTAATTTGGGCCTTGGTAATAATTCTAGCCCATTAGAACAACCATAAACTTATCTCTCTAACCTAGTTACTTTACCTATTCCCTAAAATCAACTATAGAATAATTTTCCATCATTCTTTCTCCTTGAGTTAAAATTCAAAAATGAAAAAAAGGGATAACGTGAAACCTAGCTAATTAAGGTGAATGGAATCTCGTGGAGGCTAGTCGAAGCTTGCATGGTCAGAGGTGTGGGACTCAGGTGAAGTCGTGGATGCGTAGGGTCGCGGACGCTGGTGGTGGTCACGTCTAGAGGATGGCGTGCGAGGCTAGGGAGTTGGGTGATGGTTTCGGTGAGTTCATCTCACCACTACCTCTCTATATCCTAAGAGCTCATTATATTTTGAATTTGAGTGATGTTTTCTTTGGACGAACAAGTTATTATGTTGTGTTTTAAGTTACTGCTCTTAGGAATTTTGAGTCCAAATCTAATAAATAGTCGATTGGAACACTAAAATTAGTACATATTGTTGCTTGATAATATATGTATGCATGTTTACACCTTCATGCTATGAGCCCAGATTTAAGCTTCCACGCTTGAAATCCTTCCAGCATCGGCTAGAGATAGCCTGGAGCCTCGTCGGCTCTAGGACTTTTCACACTCGGTTGACTGGTGATGCTCCACCAGTGTACTGGTAGTTGCACCTGGAACCACTTCGGTTCCAGGAATTTTTCCCCCAAGTTTATTGTCGAACTATTGACAATTTTTCGAGTTAGTAGTCTTGCTTCTTGTAGGTATTTGTTGATATTAGAGGACTGGTCATATCTTATTTGTGTGAATATCTATTGATGTTTGTATTTTCATATGGCTCTTTCCTATATTTGTTGAGTTTTTGACGCAGCCTACAGGATCACACAACTCACGAATTGATGAATTAGTGAGAAAATGGATCGATGAAACAAAATGAATCGATGAATTGAAGATACCCAAGTGCCCAAATCCGTTGATCTCTCGAGATACCAGATTCTAGCTATCTTCAACACGTTGATCGCGCACGATACCGCGTTAGAAGATCTACGACTCTTCGACGTTGATCTCGCGCATGAGATTCCGTGAATCAACTTCAAGTTCGTTGATTCGAACGCACTCGAATATCCGAAGATGGAGAAAGGAGATAACACTCAACTTCCAATTTTAATGGTGGCACAAAGCATAAACCAATTTTTTATTCAAAAATTCAACCCCTTTTACAAATGACAACACATCCCTATTTATAGGGAAAGTACAACTCAACACACGTTACAACACTTCACACGACTTAAGAAAAATACATCACAAACAGTACAAACGACTTACAAAACAAACGACCTAACAACAAATAGGAACGACCTAACGAAACAACGCAGCGACATAAGCAATTCGCGACTTAAGAAACTTGGCATCAGAAAACATCGACTTAACAATCAGCGACTTAAAGAAATGCTCGCGACCTAGGTTGGAAGCAATCAACGACATAAGAAAGTTCAGCGACCTAAGCTTCGCGACCTAACTGGAATGTCGTTCGCGACCTTCGATGGAGCGACTTAACTGGAGCGACATAAGGCCACGCGACACAAGGCGGAGCGACCTACTGGAGGAATTCGCGACATAGGGTTTTGGCATAGGTCGTTCACGACTTACTGGAATTGGCATAGGTCGTTCGCGACCTAGATTTGCTTGCGACCTACTGGAAGTTGCTCGTTCGCGATTCAAGGTATGGATCGACCTAGGGCTGGAGCGTGACATAAGGTAGGTCGCTCGTGACCTAAGGAATGTTGGAGCTGTTTCGTCCTCGCGATCTAGGGCTTCGGCGATTTGAGGTATGCGCTGCATCATCCTCCCCTTGTTGGAAAGAATTCGACCTCGAATTCACGCTCCCCTCTTCTTCGACAAGCTCCTCCCCATAATACAGAATTAAGTGTTTGACATTGAAAACATCAGACGTATGAACATTTTCCGACAACCTTAACTGATACGCATTATTATTGATCTTCTTCAAGATTTCTACTGGACCACTCTTTCGAGCTTTCAACTTGTTGTAAGTTCCCACTGGAAAACGATCTTTCGTCAATACTGCGTAAACAAAATCACCCTCTTTGAAGTCCACACTCCTTCGCTTCTTATCTACCAACTGCTTATACTTCTCATTAGACTTAAGCAATCGTTCATGAACAATCATGTGACACTCCTGCAACTCATTCACGAAATCACAAGCTCGTTTAACAACCCCTTGCTGAAGTGGAACTGTCGACAAATCCAACGGTCCCTTCGGAATTGCTGAATATACCACTTGAAATGGACTGAATCCAGTACTTCGATTAATGGCATGATTATGTGCGAATTTTGCCTGACACAATTTCACATCCCAGCTCTTCAAATTATCCTTCACAAGACATCTCAACATGTTTCCCAAAGATCTGTTCACCACTTCCGTTTGCCCATCCGTTTGTGGATGATAGGCGCTACTAAAATTCAGCTTAGTCCCAACCATCTTCCACAGACTCAACCAAAAATGACTTAGAAATCGAGTATCCCGGTCAGAAACAATAGACTCAGGTAGCCCATGTAGTCGATAAACCTCTTTAAAGAACAATTGAGCAACATGGACTGCATCGGCGGTGTTCTTACAAGCTATGAAATGTGCCATCTTCGAAAATCTATCCACCACAACATATATAGAATCATTCCCTCGTTGAGTTCTTGGCAAACCCAAAACGAAATCTATGCTAACATCAACCCATGGTCTAGTAGGCACAGGCAATGACATATACAATCCTGCATTCGTAGCTGTCCCTTTGGAAACTTGACATATGTGACATCTCTGCACAAATCTTTCAACTTCTTTCCTCATGGAAGGCTAAAAATACGATTGAGAAATCAACTGCAAGGTACGATCTCTTCCCACATGACCTTCATGCAATTCCTTCACAATCTTCATTCGCAAACTGCACTCTGGTATACACAACCGATTTCCCTTAAATAGAAAACCTTCTACCAACATATACTCATCCGTCCTCCCTTTCTTGACTTCTTCTACAATCTTGGCAAAGTAAGGATCATCAACAAACAAATCTGGAAATACATCAAACCCCATCACTTCAACTCTCATCGTAGTCAACAAATGATTTCTTCTACTCAATGCGTCTGCCACACGATTTGTAACTCCCGATTTATGCTTTACAACAAATGTAAACTGTTGCAAGTATGCTATCCATGAAGCATGCCTGGCTGCAATCTTATCATGTCCCTGCAAATGTTTCAATGCTTCATGGTCAGTATACAACACAAACTCTTTATGAAACAAATAGTGTCTCCAATGCTTTATGGCTTGGACAATAGCATAAAACTCCACATCATAAGTATTGTATCTCATCTTTGCTCCAGAAAGCTTTTCACTGAAATAGGCAATCAAACGACCCTTCTGACTCAACACTCCTCCAATTTCAACTTTGGACACACCTGTATGTAACTCAAATAGTAACTGAAAGTCCGGGTATCTAAGAATCGATGTTGTAGTCAAGAGTGTCTTGATCTGTTGAAAAGCAGAATCAGCCTCTTCAGTCCACACAAACTGCTTTCCTTTCATACAATCTGTCACCGGTGTCATCACGCTACTGAAATGTGGGATAAACCTTCGGTAGAATGATGCTAAACCATGAAAACTTCTCACTACAGTTACAGTCCTGGGTTGTGGCCAATCCTTGATTGCTTCAACATTACTTTGATCCACCTAGATACCTTCCTTGGACAATACATACCCCAAGAACAAAACACTGTGCGTCATGAACATGCACTTCTTTGTTGCCGCGTAAAATTGCTCCTGACGAAGTATCATCAACACATCCCGCAAGTGTTGTAGATGCTCTTCTGTGCTTCCACTGTATATCAATATATCATCAAAGTATACCACCACGAACTTTCCAATAAACGGTTGAAAGATTTGATTCATCACTCTCATAAAAGTACTAGGTGCATTCGAAAGACAAAATGGCATGACCAGCCATTCATACAACCCCTCCCGTGTCTTGAAGGTTGTCTTCCATTCATCCCCTGGTCGAATTCGAATCTGATGATACCCACTCTTCAGATCAATCTTTGAAAAGATAACAGCTCCACTCAACTGATCTAACAAGTCGTCCAATCTTGGCATCGGGAATCTCTACCTCACCGTAATCTTGTTTAGTGCTCGACTATCTGTACACATTCTCCAAGTTCCATCCTTCTTTGGCACTAACAAGGCTGGTACTGCACAAGGACTTAAACTTTCTTGTACGCGTCATTGTTCAAGTAACTCTTCCACCTGCCTTCTCAACTCTTCGTGCTCCTTTGGACTCATTCTATAATGTGGTCTATGTGGTAACACAGCTCTCGGAACAAGATCAATCTGGTGTCGTATGTCTCTCAACGGTGGTAACTCTTTTGGTAATTCTTCAGGAAACACATCTTCAAATTCCTCCAACACTGGCTTAACTTCCTCAGGAATTTCAACCGCTTCACTACTTTCACGTCCAATCAACAGAAATACTTCAGGGTTATCCTCTACTTCTTTGACAAATTCCTTCAAAGATAACAGTCTTTAGTTCCTCGATTTCCTCCAACTTGCTTTCACTTTGTTGTCGCCTTTTAGGAACTAAAGTGATTCTAGTGCCATCGAACATGAAACTATAGCAGTTAGTCCAACCATCGTGTTGCACGGCTCTATCGAACTGTCACAGTCTTCCCAACAACAAATGACATACATCCATATCCACCACGTCACACCAAATTTCATCCTTATACTTCTTTCTGATGGAAAAAGTTACACGAGCTCTTTGACCAACCTTCACTTCCCCACCTTTCCTCAGCCAAGCCAATTTGTAGGGTTTGGGATGCTTTTCTGTCTTTAACGCCAACTTCTTTACGGCTTCTGTAGAGATGATGTTATCACAACTGCCTGCATCGATAACAAACTTACAAACTTTTCCCAAAATAGTGCATGTCGATTGAAAAATATTACTCCTCAACCAACTAGTCTCATCTTCCTGCTTTGGCGTCAAACAAGATCTCCTCATCATTAAAGAATATCCCTCGTCTCCCGTCAATAATTCTTCTTCCTCCTCATCCTGTGGTGAATTGGAACATTCTACTTCTGCATCCTCATCCTCAACCTCAACAACCATCGCTCGCTTCTTAGGCTTCGGGCATTCATTGCTCTTATGACCAAACTCCTGACAGTTATAACACTTGAAATTGTTGTTGATCTTGGTCTTAGAAGCTTCATTGACAACCGGTTTACTAATAGCCTTGGAAACATTAGTATTGCTACTAGCCCCCTTCACCTGATTGCTCGAACTTGTAAACGCACCACCTCCTCTTCTACCTTGCTTCTCCCAAGCTAGAGCCTTCTGATGTGCTTTAGCAACGGATCTCGGATCAAACATATTTACCATATCCTGAATTTGCATTTTCAATCCTCCAACAAATCTGGATGTCAACCGTTCCTCCGTTTCCATGATATTTTTTCTAGCAATCAGTTGATAAAACTCATCTACATAATCATTTACCGACTTTGTCCCTTGTCTCAAATTCTGTAAGCGCTGATACATAAGAGACTGATAATTATAAGGCAAGAAAGTAGCCTTCATCAACTTCTTCATCTTTTCTCATGAAACAATCTTCGACTTTCCCATTCTTTCCCGTATAAGTTTAGTTTGTTGCCACCATGCCATAGCTCTTCCCCTCAATCGTGTAGCAACCAACTTAACTCTACGATGCTCGGGTACTTCCTTGAAGTCAAAAATTTCTTCAACATTTGATAACCAATTCTGAAACTCTTCCGCTAGCATTCCCCCTTTGAATTCTGGAATCTCTGTTTTCATCCCCGACTCCCATCGACGATCATCTTCGGAATCTCTATTTCGATTTCGCCCTTGGCCACGGTTTCGACAAGAACTACTACCACTATCACTGGATTCCTCCAAATCTGACGTATGTCGATGTCGATTCTGACCATCAACATTTCTGCTACCACGCATGTCTCTTTCCCCCGAAGGGCCGAAACTGATGGTTAGGCCGAAACTGATGGTTCTCTTCTTTCCCGATCCGATGGTGGTAACATTCTTCTCCTCTCGGAATTTGACGGCGAAATTCTATGTCCACTTTGATTTGAACCTGGCGATGCTCTTTGTCGAGTTTGATTCATATCCATCATGAGCCTTTCCAGTCTACTAATTCCCTCATCAAACTTCTCATTGAATTTATCACTAATTCGTTGCTCCATTTGCTCAGCATCTTCTCTTCGATACACATCTGCAACATTCTGATGACGATTAATTCTTCTTGGAGGCATTATCAAATCTTCAACAAATTCAAACACAAACTTCAAATCTCGAAATTTCACACCCAACGAACTTGGAAAAGTTCGTCTCCTTGCTCTGATACCAAATGACGCAGCCTACAGGATCACACAACTCACGAATTGATGAATTCGTGAGAAAATGAATCGATGAAACAAAATGAATCGATGAATTGAAGATACCCAAGTGCCCAAATCCGTTGATCTCTCGAGATACCGGATTCTAGCTATCTTCAACACGTTGATCGCGCACGATACCGCGTTAGAAGATCTACGATTCTTCGACGGTGATCTCGTGCACGAGATTCCGTGAATCGGTTTCAAGTTCGTTGATTCGAGCGCACTCGAATATCCGAAGATGGAAAAAGGAGATAACACTCAACTTCCAATTTTAATGGTGGCACAAAGCACAAACCAATTTTTTATTCAAAAATTCAACCCTTTTTACAAATGACAACACACCCCTATTTGTAGGGAAAGTACAACTCAACACACGTTACAACACTTCACACGACTTAAGAAAAATACATCACAAACAGTACAAATGACTTACAAAACAAACGACCTAACAACAAATAGCAACGACCTAACGAAACAACGTAGCGACATAAGCAATTCGCGACTTAAGAAACTTGGCATCAGAAAACAGCGACTTAACAATTAGCGACTTAAAGAAATGCTCGCGACCTAGGCTGGAAGCAATCAACGACATAAGAAAGTTCAGCGATCTAAGCTTCAGCGACCTAAGCTTCGCGACCTAACTGGAATGTCGTTCGCGACCTTCTCTCGTTCGCGACCTTCGATGGAGCGACTTAACTGGAGCGACATAAGGCCACGCGACACAAGGCGGAGCGACCTACTGGAGGAATTCGCGACATAGAGTTTTGGCATAGGTCGTTTGCGACTTACTGGAATTGGCATAGGTCGTTCGCGACCTAGATTTGCTCGCGACCTACTGGAAGTTGCTCGTTCGCGATTCAAGGTATGGATTGACCTAGGGTTGGAGCGCGACATAAGGTAGGTCGCTCGCGACCTAAGGAATGTTGGAGCTGCTTCGTCCTTGCGATCTAGGGCTTCGGCGATTTGAGGTATGCGCTGCATCAGTTTTGTGTTGGCTGTTCTTCTTCCCTAGGATTGTTGTGATGATTATACAAGTGTTATTGCATTGAATAATGTAGTTAAGTTAATTAGATAAATGTTGCTCTAGTTTGTGAATGTGAATATTTAGTAAAGTAGTTTGTAAATCCATTAAACTCATATATTTATGAGCGGTTGTTTTTCGCTTACTGTCTTCTTGTTTTGGATAGGAAGTCCAACCTTGTTTAATAAAAATACTCGAATTATATAAAGGCAAGTAGTTTAATAAAAGGTACAGGTGTATATGTTTGAAAATTTTATATACATAAAAGAATATAAGCTGACATTTCCTAAGGACATAAGGAAGGGTTATTCATGTTTTTACTTTTATAGGACATAGATTAATGATTTAATATTCTTTTGTCCATACAAAAGAACCTGACACAAATTTCATTTTGAAAGAGTAGAATTGACTTAACATATGTATATATATGTTAGAAAATTGATTTTAAACCTTTCATAATTCCAGTTTAGATAAGTCGTATAGATCTGTTCATATCTTTAGTGTCTTTTATTTTAGTTCAAGTCCAACCTGTTTCGTAGTTAAGAAACATAGTTTACATTTCTTATAAGTATAGGTTTAATAATAAAATAAGTTTATAATCCTATAACCTTATGTTTACTAAATAAATACATTCAAAAAGGTCAAAAGTGTCAGGTTAGGAGGCTACATATGTACTAAGCTAGACTATGTAATAAAAAGTTAGTGATAGGCTTATATGTAAATAGTAATAACCTAGCATGCTTTTGAATATAATGGCCATGCACTCTATTTTGTTTGCTGTCTAGTTTGTAGCAAAGTTTAAGCATACTTTAAATTTTATTTTACTTATTTTTACAACTCTCTACCATGAAGTTGCATGCATTTTTTTGTGACCTGATGCCTTTTTGTTTTGGAAAAAGTAGCCTATGTACTAAATGTAAGTGACAGGCTATGTACTACGAGCATGAAATTTGAAACCTATATGTACTATTTTATAAAGTTAGTCTATGTATAATAGAAAGCATGAACAACCACTAAGTTTTAAGTAGTTATTCGTATACCTCTACCAATCTTGTTGTACTTGGTTTTTCAACTAAATTATTACTAGCTAAGGTTCGATATATTAGAAGCTTGGACAGGAAAAGAATTTTAGTTGTTCTTGATGAGTTAGTATCATGCTCTTCTATTCTTTTTCATGCCTTTGCTATATATTGTGTTGGCATTGTTTAATAGTTAACTTGATAATATAAACATTTTTATAAATACGAAATTTCCAAGGTGGTTGTAAAAAGATCTTTAAGAGAAGTTTTATTGTATAAAACATAGACTTCTAACTTAATGTTTATAATAGAAAACTTAGTTTATTTCGTAATATAAAATAATGGATTTGGTTGAGAAATAATTGTGATTGTATATAATGAATGGACTTAAAAAAAGCTTTGGAATATGATTCTGTGAATAATACAACCATATGGAAATTAGGGTAATTTTAGGTATATAAGCGAATTCTTGGAACAAATTGAGTTATGGAGTATTTTATCTAATAGGTGATATTTTATTTAAAGATTAAATAATAAATGGAATTGTGGAAAATTATAACAAGTGTTTATAAACAATAAAATCAATGAAAAATTGTTTCAAGGAAATTAATTCTATAATTTGGGAAGTACTACTATTCGACTTAATATTATCGATTGTTTTAACTGATTTCGGATAACGCTTCGTCGAATATGTTATAACTCATTGAATAGAATGTTTGAGTGAAAATTACTAAACCATTAACGAATTAGTGAATTTCATCGGGTAGTATAGGATGCCTTGGTTAAATTCTTGTAATCATATTTGGGAATGTACTTAGCACTTTAAAGTTGTATTCTCTCCTAGTGTGCGACAAGTGCAGGGCCAGTTTCAGGGCAAGTCTAACCAGACGGCCGCCTAGGGCAACCCCCCGGAAGGGGGGCAACATGGTGGAGGAGATGGACAGTTAACATATTTTATCTTTATGAACATGTTGTATTTTCTATTAACAAAGTGATATTTGGTGTAGTGGTTATATGTATGTTCTTTGATAAATAGTTTGCAGGTTCAATTCCCAGTAGCCCTGTTGTATTTTGATTTTCTGTTCCTTGTTTGCCTGGAGCAACCCAAGTTTTTGCAATTTCTAGAACCGGCCCTGGACAAGTGGTTGCTAGATCCTTAAGAGAATGTAGTTCAGGTTTTCCAGTGGTATCCGTGATAAGTGATATTCACTAGCTTTTAGTAAATACTTGGATTTCATCATACGGTATGGAAAGTATTGGTTAAATTCTAGTGATTACTAAAGGTGATAATATTTGGCACTTTAGAGTCTACTCTCTTTTGGTGTGCACCAAGTGGTTGTTAGATCATTAAGAAGTTTATTCCTGGATTTCTTTTCAAACATAATAATATAATAATATTAAATAAATGTAGATTTATCGTGAGTCATGGTTTTTACGATCACCTTGATCTGTATGGACTATCCTTGAGATCATTCTGTGATCCTGTGTTCCCGGTCTAAGTACGATCCTTGATATCAGATCGGTTCGAGTGATACCAATTTGTTTGTTTGTTTACCATGAGTTTTGAGTACAATCATTGCGATTGTTTTGGACGATCATTACGATCAGTTTGGATTAAGATCTCTTGGATTCTGGATATTTGGATTTTGTGACTATCTTGTGTTCATGAAATAAATATATATTCTTGTGTCTTGTGTTAGTGAATAAATATATATTCTTGTGTCTTGTGTTAGTGAATAAATATATATTCTTGTGTCTTGTGTTAGTGAAATAAATATGTATTCTTATGCCTTGTGATGGATGTTAAGTTAATTCTGTTATTCTGTGTTTAGTGACCAATATGTGTTTGTGACTTAAATGTATAACCATGTGCCTTGTGATGAACTCTAAGTTAAATAAATTCATGTGACTCGTTATATCCTGGACATCTGTATTTACTTATATGTTGTTTATTCTTGTGTTATATTATGTTCTCACCCTATTGGGTGTTTAGAGATAGCCTGACCCGGGTGTTATTTTGCTCGGGTCAGACCGAGACTTTTCAGGTTACAGGACAAGTTGACCTTTGGATGTTTGGGCTAGCAAGGAGATAAACACACTTGACTTTTTAGTTTATCTCATTTAGGAAATTTGTGAATATGTTTATAAGATGTATAATTGAGATTAGAGAATTGTAATATTTGTATAACAATCAAGTTAGTATTTCATTTTGTAAACTAAATAATTTGTGTATGTATAAGTTGAGATATATTCCGCTATGATCTGTGACTGTTATTTATAGGATATATTTTTCTGATTTTGAGAAATCGGTGTGTCTATTACTTTGTATTAATACTGTACACGTCAAATTCAGTTCAGATATTAAGTGGAAAAGGTATAAATGACATGTCAGTGTTAGTATAAAGATATATTCATGTTTGATCGCCCCTAACAAGTCGTATTCTCCGGATTAGCAGACAACATTACTTGTAATGTTCTTTGCTAAACTGGGCATCGCGGTGGGGATGTTACATCACTTCGAGCTATCACTCGACTGGATGACGTCTTCAAGGTCCCTTTGCTCATCTTGGACCACATGAAAACATTGTTCAAATTATTACAAAAGCTAAGATAGTTCCAATCACCATATCTATCGGGTGGCCTTATAGCACGTCGACCCACCCGAGTAGCAATACTATCACCCAAACTCCTTTCGGCTCTACCTTGAACCGAATCCTCTCTTGAATCATGTACATCACCAACACTACTAGAGGCATCCTATGGACTATGTGATGTAACATTAACCGCTTCCTCCGCACAAGCATCTTCAACTACTCTACTCCTTGGACGAAAGGTGGGAATTACTTCCTTCTCCTTTGATTCACCATGAACCAATTCTGGAACATCCGATGAGCTCTCATTCTCCTTGAACAAAGCCGACTCATCAAAATTAACATGACGAGAATTCATAACCTTCTTTGTTTCTAGATTCCATATCAGATAGCCTTTTACTCCATCCGTATAGCCAAGCAAGACCCCTTTAAAAGCTCTAGGCTCAAGCTTATCATTTCTCGGATCATGCACATAAATCAGATTACAGAACACATGAAGATAACTCAAGTCAATGCTCTTTCATTTCCACACTTCCTTTGGAATTTTTTACCAATAGCTGAGCATGGAATTCGATTAACAATATGCACCGCGGTTGACAAAGCTTCGACCAAAAATCCCTTAGACAAACTCGATGTCAATCTCAAGCATCGAGCTATCTCAAGTAGAGTACGGTTCATCGTCTCCGCAATTCCATTCGACTGTGGATCTCTTGGTGTAGTAAATTACCTCTGAATACCATGATGCTTGCAAAACTCCAAGAACTCTCCAGAAACATACTCCCCACCATTGTCGGACCTTAGAACCTTCAAAGACTTTCCACTCTCATTCTCAACAAGAGCTTTCCATGCTTTGAACTTTGGAAATGCCTCTGACTTAGCCTTCATTACATACACCCATGCCTTTTGACAAAAATTCATCAATAAAAGAAATATAACAGTGAGCTCCCCACAAAGAAGCTACCGGTGCCGGTCCCCAAACATCCACGTGAACATACTGAAGAACCCTTCTCGAATCATGTTTTCCTTCATCAAATGGAACTTTTGTTTGCTTCCCCATGACACATTCCTCGCAAAACTCTAGCTTGTTGAAACTCTTTCCATCGATCATCTCCCTCTTCCAAAGAATATCCAAATTCCTCTCCGAGACATAACCTAACCTCAATTGCCACAACCTAGTCGCATCCAAGCTATGAGAACTATCAACTCCAATGCTAGTTTTACCTTCAATAGTCACTCCTTGAAGCAAATAAACACCATGAGTCCTAGCACCCTTTATCTCCACAAGCGCACCCTTCGAAACCCGCAAGCTATCACTCTCAATAGTGATCTTATATCCTAAAGAATCCAGCTGCCCCAAAGAGATAAGATACTTCCAAAGTCCCGGAACATAACGTACATTAGCGAGAGTACGAACCACTATGTCAAACATTCGAATTTGCACGTAACCAATGCCCTTCAACTTACAAATAGCTCCATTACCCATAACAATTGAATTTCCCTCTTTGTTGACATAAGAAGAAAAACAATTCCTATTCGGCGTCATATGATAAGACGCCCCCGAATCAAGAACCCATTCGCTACCCAAAACATCCGATGCTACCGCCATCAAAACATCTTCGTCTTCCTCACCAACAACACTCACCACCGCTATGGATGCTACTTCCTTCTTTGCCTTCTCCTTATTCGGACACTCATTCTTCCAATGACCAGGTATCTTACAAATAAAGCACTTGCCATTTCTTTCCCTCGAGTTTCCACTCGAACTGGGCTTCCTTGGTCTAGAACTCCCTTGGTTCCCTTTCTTCTCATATCTCTTCTTCTCCTCAAATAAACCATGACCACTACTAGCATCACTACTTCCATCACCTAACTCCTTCATTTAATCGCGCAACTCCTCACTAAGAAGACCCATTTTGACATCATCAAGAGTCAAAACATCTCGGTTATAGATCAAACTATTTGAGAAACCCGTATAACAGTTCGGCAAAAAACACAACAATATCATCGCCTATTGCTCTTCCTCAATCTTCTAATCTACCTCCTTCATCTTCATTAGAAAATCATCAAAGACATTCAAGTGCGTATTTAGTGAAGTAATCTCCTTCATCTTATAGGTAAAGAAAGTTCGCAACAAGATCAAACGATTAGTTAGTGACTTCTTTATATACAACTCCTCAAACTTGTCTCAAATACCTTTAGCGGTAGTCTCACCACTAATTTCGGAGATAACATGCTCCCCCATAGCAATTTGAAATGTAGTGAATGTCCACTCTTCCATTTCCTCTCTCTCAACATCCAAGATGTCCACCGGCAATAAATGTGTATCAAACACTAACCCATGCACTCGATTCCACCTAAGAACCACCTTCATCATCCATTGCCACTTTTCGAAATCATTATCGCCATTCCACTTGCCAATAACCAATTGTGATCCTGAAGCCGCGTACGTGCCACGTACATATGGTGCTACACCACTTGGACTAACCATTGAGGGACTACCTGAGGTATTATCTAATTATGGCTTTTCCACAGCCACCTACCAACATCTAAGCTCTGATACCAAATATTATGAGAATTCTAACTCAAGACCACTTAAATCAAAACCTCAAAGCACAGCGGAAAACGAGATCATGGTAAGAATGAAAAAATAACCAATCAATATCTCAATCTAATCCAAAACCAATCAAAATCACCAAACAAGTAATAAAGAAACAAAGTAATAACGATAAAATAATTCACACATCGATTTATAGTGGTTCCACTAACGTCTTATTAGTGTACATCCACTTTGAGAGAGAGCCTTTGTCAATACCAATGGAAAGAGTACAAGAGACTGATTACAATGATCAATATTCAATATAATAGATTTATGGAGAAGAGAATTGAAGAAAACTAGGTTTTCTTAAAACCTAGTTAATGGAAGATAAACCCTTGACTAAACCCTTTTAGTGATCATCCTCTTCGAATATGAAAATAGCGTATATAGGGAGAGATCATTCCTTGACAAATTTCTAAAATGCCCCTTGAAGCTTCACAAATCTCACAAAACTGCCCGAGCCAAAAATAGGCTGAAAGTCGTCACAGACGTCTGTCATAAGTTTTAAGAAAGCTTTCCCTAAAACCATAGGCATCTGTCATAAAGTGACAGACGTCTGCCCCAAGCCTCGGGTTCTAAACCCTGAAGCAACAGACAACTGTCCCTCCACGACAGACGTCTGTGCTACTGCTCCAAGCTGCACTTACCTTCTCTTCATCATAACTTCTACCTTCGAGCTTCGATTTGCGAGCCGTCTTCTCCGTCACCAAGCTACATCCGACCACTTCAATTTTCCATATAGTGTCGCCAAAATTCAACACATTTCTTATGTGATTATCAGGAGTATGTATCGCGATCACGGTGAATATTTTTATAGAGTTTACAAGCAATAGCTTAGTTTTTTTGGTTTTACAAAAATCAAATCAGCTTGAGGGTCAAGAACAACTAGCTCAAGTGGCAAATGGTAAGGCACTTTAGATGAGGTTCTAGAGCTCTTGGTTTTGAACCCTTAAGACATCAAAATGAGTACACTAATTGAATAAACTACCATTATGGTTCTAAAAAAGGATGGTAAAACTAGAATCAAAATGTTACTTTAAAAAAGATTTTTCTATAATATTGATTTTTTCTCAAACAACCAAGTATGAGAAAATAAAACTAAATATCATTCAAAATGTTACTCAAAAAGGGAATTTATTTGTGATTATACGAAAATGTCTTTTAATTTAGAAAATATATATAAAAAATCAAATGAGTGCAGCCGTGTTATTTAAAAATGAATGAATAATGGAAAAGATTTATTAATACATAGAGGAAGAAAAGATATTTCAAAATAAATAGATAGAAATAAATAATATATTTGAAAGATAGTCGTCATTGGGATTCGAACTTACAACATTAATAATAATCGAAACTTTATAATAAATATTAAGGGAGCCTAGTTTGCTACAAGCATGATTTAAACTTGTGACCTTATCTGCCTATAGTAAAGGAGTTTTTGAAATTTTATGGTTAGAAAAAAAATTGTTATTCTGTTCCAATGATTAATAAATATGAATTAACAAACTAAATAAATAAGCATTAAATTGATGGGTGAAATCTAATGTAGTGTTAACATAACATGTTTGACATTTTTAAATAACATATGGTGGTATTACAATTTTTTTGAAATAGGTATTATATTTACTAAAAGCAAATAAGGGGTATAATTTATAGCAATTAGAGAACAAACAATGGTAGGAGTGTTAAACATAAATCATACTAAAAAACCGTCAGTGATCGAGAAGAACTAAAACCAAAAACACAAGAAAATTACTGGGAAGGAGAAAAAACAACAAAAAATAGCACAAAAGCATCAACCGTGCAGGACTAAAGTTTATCTTATACCAAACGTTGATTAACTTCGTTCAATATTGAATTCCACATCCGAGCAAGAATTCATGGTGTCCAAAGTGCTTAACATTAGCTCAAAGCTCGTCGATTTTGACATGTATCTCACACCAATGAGTTGATCCACTACTACTTCCCCTTTGTGAAGTTAGTGTTGTTGCATATGTTGCTTGAGAGAATACTTATGATTGACTTTGTTTGTATCATTGTTTTACCTTTTGACTTTAACCGTGATACCATATTTCGCCACACAGGGTTATTGATCACACCATCAGGTTTGATTGCAGTAAACTCGAAGGGAATTTATTCTTGCCGATACTTCATGTTATATTTAGACCTTGAACGTGTTCAAAGGTGACCATAAGAGAGCAGAGTGTGGGTTCCAGATTGCGAAGACTTTTGATGCAGCCCAGACTGATGAAGACTTAGGTCGCTAACGACCTAACTCCCCTGATTTATGACCTAGCACTTTATTCTTTAAGTCGCGCCATTTTAGGTCGCAAACGAGCTATGAAGTCCGACCTAACAAGCTCCGACCTAACGAGCTTCGACCTAACAAGCTCCGACCTAACGAGCCACATGCCTTAAGTCGAACGAGACATGATGACGAGTTACGACCTAACTCTACCGAGCTCCAGCGACCTAGCAACACCTTTAAGTCGCCCCAGCGACCTAACGAAGGTCATGAGTTATATGATAAGTCGCTGGAACGACCTAACGACCTAAGCCAATATGATAAGTCGTTGGAACGACCTAACGACCTAAATCCATATGATAAGTCGTTGGAACGACCTAACGACCTAACCCAATATGATAAGTCGCTGGAACGACCTAGCGAGTCAAAGCAAAACTCATATCACCCAAATTCCTTAGGTTGCTCAAACAAGCTAACGACCTATGATAAGTCGCGAACGACCTATCTTAGGTCGTGCAGCCTTTAGGTCGCTGAAGCTGATTTTCTTATGCCGCTTGAATGCTTAGGTCGCTGAGCTTTCTTAAGTCGCTACTGAGGAGTTTCTTAGGTCGCTCACTGCCGCATTTCTTAAAGTCGCTCAAGTGGTGGGTCGCTCGAAGATTTCCAGAAACCACTTCTTTAAGTCGCTCAAGCTTAGGTCGCGTGAAGAGTTCCTGAATCTGCGACCTAATTAGGTCGCTTGAAGAGTTCCTAAAGCTGGATTGACTTGTGCCGCATTACTCCTTAGGTCGTAGGTCGTTGAGTCGCTTTGAGGTGTTGTATTTGTATTCCTTTCTTAGATCGTAAGTCGTTCTTGTATGTTTCTGTTGTAAATATGTGTTGTAACTAGTGTCGCTGTGTTGTAATAAGTGTTAGGTCATTCACGATCTAAGTGTTGTCTGTGTTAGGTCATTGCCGACCTAGGTGTTGTACTGTGGAAGTGTGTTGAGTTGTAAGGCTATAAATAGGCGGGTGGTGTCATTTGTAATAGTAAGTTGATTTTGAATAAAAACTTGTTTGTGTGCTTTGTGCCACTTCTCAAATCGGTAGTTGAGTGTGATCTCCTATCTCCACTTTCGGTATTCGAGTGCGCTCGAATCAACGATCGCTGAAGCCGATTCATGGAATCTAGTGCGCTAGATCAACGTACGAAGAGTCGTAGATCTTTAAACACGGTATCGTGCGCGATCAACGTGTTTGGGATAGCTAGAATCCGAAATCCTTGAAACCAAGTAGACGAGAGAGATCACCAAGCAGCTCCACCAGAGAATGAACGCCTCGTTGTAAACACTGATGATCCAGAAAGAAATCTTCCCTACAAACACGGATGGTCCAAAATTGACGCAGCGGAAAATAACAGATTTGAATACAACGATGAAAGTAGCAATCGGTGGATTGAAAATACCAAACGCCCAAATCCGTTGATCTCAAAGATACCGGATTCTAGCTATCTTCGTCACGTTGATCACACACGATGTCGTGAAAGAAGATCTACAATCCTTCGAACGTTGATCAAACGCACTTGATACCGTGAATTGGCTTCAACAATCGTTGATTCGAGCGCACTCGAATGCCGAAGGTGGAGATAGGAGATAACACTTGTAACGACCCGTATTTTTACGGATCGAAACGTCGTAAAACAGTTGACATTTGGTCGCATTGTTGATAAGTCGTCCAGAGTCTAAGTCTTAGGTCGTATGAGAGTTTGGAGCGACCTAAGGAAGATGACGAGTTAAGGAGTAGACGACCTAGCGGAGTGGAGCGACCTAAGGATTGGAACGACCTAGGAGGTTAGGTCGTATGATAGTTAGGTCGTATAGAAGTTAGGTCGGAGTAGACGACCTAAGGGTTAGACGACCTAAGGAGTTAGCGACTTAAGTCAGTAAGCGACCTATGGGGTGGTTTAGTTAGGACGTAAGCGACCTAAGTTAGTAGACGACTTAGGAGTTAACGACTTAGGGATTGGAGCGACTTATAGAAGTAAGCGACTTAAGAGTTAGCGGCTTAAGAAACTGGGCGAGTTAGCGACTTAAGAAGGACAGGTCGGCAACGACCTAAGGAAGCTGGTGGTAGCAGTTAGCGACCTAGGGGTTGGGTGAGTTTACGACCTAAGGGAGTTAAGTCGTGAACGAGTTAAGTGTTAGGTCGTAACCCAGTTAGCTCGCATAGGTATTGAGTCGTTAGGTCGCGCATTGTCTTAGGTCGTGGCACTGTTAGGTCGCAGAAGCGCATTTGTCGTTAGGTCGCGCATATTAAGTCGCGCAAGGTTAAGTCGTATGGTTTGTTAAGTCGCGAGATTGTTAGGTCGCTAAGTGTTAGGCCGTGAGCTGTTAGGTCGCGAGAAGACTTATTGTGTTGAGTCGTTAAGTCGCAGACTGGTGGATTTGTTAAGTCGTAGGATGGGTTGTCTCACTAAGTCGTAAGTCGGGGAATTTCTTAAGTCGTAAGTCGTGATGGTCTATAAGTCGTGGACGACTTAAGGAGGCGGACGACTTAGGGAATTCCAGCCTATAAATACACGTCCATTTCTTCATTTTTGGGATCCGGATTTTGAAGCGACGAAGTGCTGCCATTTTGAGAGCTCGAGTTCTACACTTCTTCACTTCTTTTCTCCACTCTAATCTAGTGATTCCTTCCATCCAAATCGAAGATCAAATTGAAGATTCAAGAGCTTAGATTGAAGATCTTCATCCATCGAAGAGAGATTTCATCGTTTGAAGCGGATTTGTGATAGATCGAGTTAGATCCTTCGCTGTCCAGATCTGAAGTGGGTTTCTTTTAAGGTGTTTAGGTGATTTGGTGAGTGGTGATTATCTCTCACATGGATCCAAAGGAGTATATTAGATCGTTGGCTTGATTTTGTGCTAAAGTAGTGATTTCCATGCATTTTCCTAATCCTAAGTATAGATCCATATAGATCCATTGTTCATAATGATTTGGCATTCATTTTTCTACATGTTAACCTATGCAAGTTCATTCATCAAGATTATAGAGATATTGCTCATGTTTTCATGCTTATTTGACTTTTGACTCTTTAATTACGAAATTACCATTATTGTTATAATTGTCTATTTAGATCATATTTAAATGCTTGTTTACTTGGATTAATGTTTGATTTGATTGATTTCTATGAATTAGATGATTGATGATTTGATTTAGACCGAAGATGATTCAAAAGCTAAGGGAAAGGCTCTTGAATTGGAAAAGCTGCTCGTGGCATATGTAGCTGATGATGAAGCTCATATGGATAGATTTGATGATGATGTTGAGATGAAGCTTTGCTATGATGATGATGAGGCGAAGTATGATATGAGATAGCCTTGGTCTAATCCAGACGGGATCATTCCAAGCAGATTGATAACTCGGTGATATGGTTCGGGTTTGAGGATAATGGTTTGCTCGAGAGGCGCTTGAGCTAGTATGGAAATAGTCGTCGAGGAGAATGACTAGAAGGCTGAGATATCATCGTTGTTGAAGGTTCTAGCATGCTCAATGCAAGAGTACGTTGGGCAGATTCGATAGTCCCTGAAGGCTTCTGATTGGTAGTCAAGTACTCTGGGCAGATTCGATAGTCCTAGGCACGGGTCACGATGATGTGCGGAGTTATGTCTAGAACTAGGGTTTCCATTAGCCCTTGATGGACGGATGAAATAAAGAGCCGGTCATTCAATTAACGATGATATCGAAGCAATGATAACAGTGATAGCCAGAGTCATGGATGTTTGGTTGTATCGTCATTCGGTCTCAAGAGCGGTATTTTTTGGGTGCTTATCTGATCCTGGTTTAGGCCTTGGGGGTTTGTACTTGGAAAGCATCGCCCTTGACTCGAGTGATAATTGCTTTACTTTAAATTGTATGCTTTGCTATGTTTGCTTCTGCTTAGTGTGTGTCTGGGGGATATCACTGTAGAAAGAGGTGGAGTGGGAGGGTTGTATTCCTATTCTTTTTTTCCTTTATGCTCTTTTGGTACTTTGTTAGTTAATTTACCGCTCACTAAGACTGTTGTCTGACTCAAGGCTTTATGTTTTAACTCTTATTGCCTTGGGCTGTTCGTCCATTTTGGGACGGGCAGACTAGGTAGCAGGTGACAGGTGCTGTTCTTGCTTTCCACGGTGTTGATGTCGAAGACGAGCTGGAGGATTGCATATTATCTTCTTACTATATGTACTGGATGTTCCGCTGTTTGTATATTCTCTGAGTGTTATGTAGTGAGGCTTGATGTATTGACTGTTCAGATGTTTGTATTCAACTATTATGAAGTTTTATTGATGAGATTCTATTCTGTGAAGCTTCACTATATATATATTCTATTGTATTTTGTCCATGCGCTGTGAGTAATACGATAGATTCTGTTGTTTAAATTTACCCTGGCAATCGTCCATGGTCACCTGGCACACTTTACAGCGCACTATCTCTAGGTTCGGTGCAGGGGTCATGGGCGGTCGTCACATTTGGTATCAGAGCTTTGGTTAATTGATTTTACCCAACGCTCGTTGACGTAACTACGTATGAGAGACGTAATTGTATTTTGATGGATGATTACTATATATAATATAGTAGCTTAGAATGATTTGAATCCCTTATGTAGTTGTTTCTCAAGGTGTATTAATCATTTCTTTTTATAGATATTGAGAATGAGTCGAAGAGGGAGACCAGCTGCTAGGGAAGGCCGTGCTACTGAAGGGGCTGCTGATTATGCTGCTATGTTCGAAGCTATGATGACTTCGATCATGAGAAGGATGCCAGCTCCGGGGCTATCGGTGGATGTTGGAGTTCAAGTTCAAACTCCAAGACCGGTGGATTTTGCTAAGCTGTGTAAGGACTACACTGCTCTTGGAGGAAAGGTTTTCTTGGGAACAGAATCAACTATTGAGGTCCAGAGGTGGATAGATGCTTGTAGAAGGATCTTTAGTGATTTGGGAATTGAGGATGCAACTAAGAGGAAGTTAGCATCAAGACAGCTTCAAGGGAGAGCTTCTGATTGGTGGAACTCAATCACCATTGATACTCCGGAGGAAGAGATTACTTGGGAGCAATTCCAAACCAGATTTGAAGCTAAGTTCATTTCTACAGCTCAGAAGTCTGTTCTGTTCAAGAAGTTTGTGGAGCTCAAGCAAGGTGGAAGACCAGTTCTTGAGTATATTTCTGAGTTTGAAGCTTTGTCCAAGTATGCCCGGTCGTATATTGAATCTTCATATCAGAAGAATGAGAAGTTTGTGACAGGCTTGGACAGTTATCTTGGGAGGCAGTTGGTGGATCATTTGGACGATCCATTTGAGAAGCTTGTGGAGAAAGCTCTCAGGCATGAGAATTTGTTTCCTAAGGAAAGGACTGTTGTTGTTGTGACCAAGGAAGAATCTAAACCACAACAGGGTGGAAACAAGAAGAGGAAGCAGCAGCAACAAAAGGGTAAGGATGGCCAGAAGAAGCCGAAGGGCGAAGTGACTTGCTTCAATTGTCAGCAGAAGGGCCATTTCTCCAGGGATTGTAAGAATCCGAAGGTGCCGGTGAAGTGCCACAACTGTGACAAGCTGGGGCATGCTAGGAGGAATTGTCCAGAGCCACGAAAGGACAAGCAGATTGTGCAAGCTTATGCTTTGGGGGCTGTTCCATCATCTTCGAAAGCTCCTACCATTGAAGAGAAAGGAAAGAGTGTAGTGGTTCAAGGTACTTTTTTCCTATGTGGTGTTCCAGTTAGAGTTCTATTTGATACCGGGGCGTCGCATTCTTTTGTTTGTAATGAACTTGTAGGCCGGTTGGGTTTAGAACCGGATATTGTTGATAGGCCATTGGTTGTGACTAATCCAGTTGGGGGTTCATCTTGTTTGTGTATGCTATGCCGTGGTCTGATTGTATCGAGTCATGATTGCTCTTTTGTTTGTGATTGCTTTGTTCTGAACTTTGCGGGGTTCGGAATTATTTTGGGTATGGACTGGCTTAGGAGGTATGCGGCAAAGGTTGATTGTGATAGGTGGAGGTGACAATCGAGAATGTGGAGGGGCGAAAGATTGTGATACGATGTAAGCATGAAGAAGGCGTCTTCATGAGCTTCATGTATTCGCTGGTTGTTCCACGGGATGGACTGTCATCTATGCCAGATCGAGTTTCGTATAGATCTAGTTGAAGGAGCCAGACCTGTTGTGATGCCTCTTAGGCGGATGGCGCCTAGGGAACAGCAGGAGTTGAAGGTGCAGGTTGATGATCTTTTGTAGGAAGGATTCATTCGGCGTAGTGTGTCCGAATGGGGTGCACCAGTTGTGTTCGTAACCAAGGCGGATGGATCGCTGAGGTTGTGTGTGGATTATCGTGAGCTGAATAAGGTGACTAAGAAGAACAAGTATCCATTGCCGAGAATAGATGACTTGTTTGATCAGCTTCACGAAGCGAAGGTGTTTTCTTAGATGGATTTGGCAACGGGATTTCACCAGTTAAGAGTGGCTAAGGATAGCGTGCCGAAGATTGCTTTTAGGACACCGTCCGGTTTCTTTGAGTGGCTGGTAATGCCGTTTGGATTGACTAATGCACCAGCATATTTTGTGGATCTTATGAATAGAATGTTCAGAGATCAGTTGAATAAGTTCGTGCTAGTGTTCGTGGATGATATTTTGATTTATTCCAGAACTGAAGAAGAGCACAAGACGCACCTGCGTATTGTTTTGGAAATCTTGCGGAAACATCAGCTGAAGGCTAAGTTTTCGAAGTGTCACTTCTGGAAGAGTGAAGTGAGGTTCTTAGGCCATGTTATCTCTGGAAATGGAATAGCGGTTGATCCCGCTAAGGTGGCAGCAATCCAGGATTGGGGTAGACCTAAGAATGCATCTGATGTGAGAAGTTTTCTTGGATTAGCAGGATATTATCGACGGTTTATCAAAGACTTCTCCAAGGTAGCTGCACCATTAACAGGATTGACGAAAAAGAACCAAGTGTTCAGATGGGAAGATAAGTGTGAGCAAGCTTTCGGGATCCTGAAAGAGCGACTGACAAGCGCTCCTGTTTTGACTATTCCAAATGGAAATGATGAGATGGTGGTTTACACCGACGCATGTGGTACTGGACTTGGAGCAGTGCTGATGCAGAAGGGTAAAGTTGTTGCGTATGCAAGTCGACAACTGAAGCCTCATGAAAGGAATTACCCGACTCATGATTTGGAGTTAGCGGCGATTGTTTTTGCTCTGAAGATGTGGAGACATTATCTATTGGGAGTTCGATTCGAGTTGTTTACAGATCATAAGTCGTTGAAGTATCTTTTCTCCCAAAAGGATTTGAATCTTCGGCAGCAACGGTGGCTAGAGTTTTTGGCATCATATGATTTTGGTATAGCTTATACTCCGGGAAAAGGTAACGCAGTGGAAGATGCATTAAGTCGAAGACATGCAGGATTGGGAGCCATGTTTTCAGAATGGAAGAATCTCGAGTATTTAGCTGGATTTGACTTCAGGCCTAGATGTGAATTGGAACCTGAGATGTTGGCAAACTTATCGATAAGACCTACTCTTGTGGAAAGGATTGGCGAGAGCCAAAAGCGAGACGATAAGCTTGTCAAGATTATCCGTGATTTGGAATCTGGATTGGATCCAGAAAAGGATAAAGGATTCGAGGTCGATCGAGAGGGTTGGCTTCGGAAGCAAGGACGACTAGTTGTTCCCGATATAGATGAATTGAGGAATGAAGTTCTGAAGGAAAGTCATCACTCGAAATTGACAATTCATCCAGGTGGAAATAAGATGTATCGGGATATGAAGAGAACCTATTACTGGGAAGGTATGAAGAAGGATGTTGGAAATTTTATTTCCAAGTGCATGAACTGCCAGTTAGTAAAAGCCGAACAGAAGAAGCCAAGTGGATTGCTTCAGCCATTAGAAGTTCCTACATGGAAGTGGGAGCAAATATCGATGGATTTTATTGATGGGTTACCTAGAACAAGAACGGGGAATGAAGGAATTTGGGTCATCGTAGATCGTCTGACTAAGAGTGCAAGATTCATTCCTGTTCGATCGACTAGGACTGCATCAAAGTTGGCTGAGTTATATGTTAAGTGGATAGTTCGATTCCATGGTATTCCGAAGAGTATAGTGAGCGATCGAGACCCATTGTTCACTAGTGGATTTTGGAAGAGCTTCTAGGAAGTTTTGGGAACCAAGTTGTGTTTGAGTACAGCTTATCACCCTCAAACAGATGGTCAGACCGAGAGAGTCAACCGAGTTTTGGTAGATCTCCTCAGATCTTGTGTTTTGGATTTCGGAGGATCATGGGAAGATCACCTTCATTTGGTGGAATTTTCCTATAATAACAGTTACCAGTCAAGCATTGGTATGGCACCGTATGAGGCATTGTATGGAAGACCGTGTAACTCTCCGACATGTTGGTTAGAGACAGGAGAAAAGCTGATGCTGGGGCCAGAGATGATTCGACAGACTTCAGATTGCATAGAGATCATTCGGCAACGAATGAAGGCAGCCCAAGACCGTCAGAAATGTTATGCCGATAAGCGTCGTAAGGATTTGGAGTTCGACGTAGGTGATATGGTTTTTGTGAAGATTTCTCCTCTGAAGAATGTTATTCGATTCGGGAAGAAAGGAAAATTGACTCCGAGATTTGTTGGACCATTCCCGATCACCGAGCGAATTGGAAAGCTCGCATATAGATTGGAGTTACCAGAGAAGATGTCGGGTGTGCACAATGTTTTTCACGTATCATGTCCACGGAAGTATGTGCACGACTCGAATACAGTGGTTTCTGCTGATAGCTGTGAAGATTTCGAAGTTGATCCAGTCGATAGGAGACCTCGTAAGCCGCTTCGTGTTGTGGAAATCGACACGAAACAGCTTAGGAGGAAGGTAGTTAAGTTGCTCAAGATACAATGGAGTGATGATGATAACGACTGTACATGGGAGGTGGAAGAGAGGATGAAAGCAGCTCATCCTGAACTCTTCAAGGTATGGCCCTAAGGTGTCGTGTCATCTAACGACATTGTAACTTGTTCTAGTTTTAGAATTTTGCATGCTAAGCTAGAATTAGATGCATGGTTTGTTGATTGCTATGGATGGTAGGCATGTAGAATAGTCTTTGATTGCTCTGTTTGTTTGGAATTTCGGGGGCGAAATTCCTAAGGGGGAGAGAATGTAGCGACCCATATTTTTACGGATCGAAACGTCGTAAAACAGTTGACATTTGGTCGCATTGTTGATAAGTCGTCCAGAGTCTAAGTCTTAGGTCGTGTGAGAGTTTGGAGCGACCTAAGGAAGATGACGAGTTAAGGAGTAGACGACCTAGCGGAGTGGAGCGACCTAAGGATTGGAACGACCTAGGAGGTTAGGTCGTATGATAGTTAGGTCGTATAGAAGTTAGGTCGGAGTAGACGACCTAAGGGTTAGACGACCTAAGGAGTTAGAGACTTAAGTCAGTAAGCGACCTATGGGGTGGTTTAGTTAGGATGTAAGCGACCTAAGTTAGTAGACGACTTAGGAGTTAACGACTTAGGGATTGGAGCGACTTATAGAAGTAAGCGACTTAAGAGTTAGCGACTTAAGAAACTGGGCGAGTTAGCGACTTAAGAAGGATAGGTCGGCAACGACCTAAGAAAGCTGGTGGTAGCAGTTAGCTACCTAGGGGTTGGGTGAGTTTATGACCTAAGGGAGTAAAGTCGTGAACGAGTTAAGTGTTAGGTCGTAACCCAGTTAGGTCGCATAGGTATTGAGTCGTTAGGTCGCGCATTGTCTTAGGTCGTGGCACTGTTAGGTCGCAGAAGCGCATTTGTCGTTAGGTCGCGCATATTAAGTCGCGCAAGGTTAAGTCGTATGGTTTGTTAAGTCGCGAGATTGTTAGGTCGCTAAGTGTTAGGCCGTGAGCTGTTAGGTCGCGAGAAGACTTATTGTGTTGAGTCGTTAAGTCGCAGACTGGTGGATTTGTTAAGTCGTAGGATGGGTTGTCTCACTAAGTCGTAAGTCGGGGAATTTCTTAAGTCGTAAGTCGTGATGGTCTATAAGTCGTGGACGACTTAAGGAGGCGGACGACTTAGGGAATTCCAGCCTATAAATACACGTCCATTTCTTCATTTTTGGGATCCGGATTTTGAAGCGACGAAGTGCTACCATTTTGAGAGCTCGAGTTCTACACTTCTTCACTTCTTTTCTCCACTCTAATCTAGTGATTCCTTCCATCCAAATCGAAGATCAAATTGAAGATTCAAGAGCTTAGATTCAAGATCTTCATCCATCGAAGAGAGATTTCATCGTTTGAAGCGGATTTGTGATAGATCGAGTTAGATCCTTCGCTGTCCAGATCTGAAGTGGGTTTCTTTTAAGGTGTTTAGGTGATTTGGTGAGTGGTGATTATCTCTCACACGGATCCAAAGGAATATATCGGATCGTTGGCTTGATTTTGTGCTAAAGTAGTGATTTCCATGCATTTTCCTAATCCTAAGTATAGGTCCATATAGATCCATTGTTCATAATGATTTGGCATCCATTTTTCTACATGTTAACCTATGCAAGTTCATTCATCAAGATTATAGAGATATTGCTCATGTTTTCATGCTTATTAGACTTTTGACTCTTTAATTACGAAATTGCCATTATTGTTATAATTGTCTATTTAGATCATATTTAAATGCTTGTTTACTTGGATTAATGTTTGATTTGATTGATTGCTATGAATTAGATGATTGATGATTTGATTTAGACCGAAGATGATTCAAAAGCTAAGGGAAAGGCTCTTGAATTGGAAAAGCTGCTCGTGGCATATGTAGCGGATGATGAAGCTCATATGGATAGATTTGATGATGATTTTGAGATGAAGCTTTGCTATGATGATGATGAGGCAAAGTATGATATGAGATAGCCTTGGTCTAATCCAGACGGGATCATTCCAAGCAGATTGATAACTCGGTGATATGGTTCGGGTTTGAGGATAATGGTTTGCTCGAGAGGCGCTTGAGCTAGTATGGAAATAGTCGTCGAGGAGGATGACTAGAAGGCTGAGATATCATCGTTGTTGAAGGTTCTAGCATTCTCAAAGCAAGAGTACGTTGGGCAGATTCGATAGTCCCTGAAGGCTTCTGATTGGTAGTCAAGTACTCTGGGCAGATTCGATAGTCCTAGGCACGGGTCACGATGACGTGTGGAGTTATGTCTAGAACCGGGGTTTCCATTAGCCCTTGATGGATGGATGAAATAAAGAGCCGGTCATTCAATTAACGATGATATCGAAGCAATGATAACAGTGATTGCCAGAGTCATGGATGTTTGGTTGTATCGTCATTCGGTCTCAAGAGCGGTATTTTCTGGATGCTTATCTGATCTTGGTTTAGGCCATGGGGGTTTGTACTTGGAAAGCATCGCCCTTGACTCGAGTGATAATTGCTTTACTTTAAATTGTATGCTTTGCTATGTTTGCTTCTGCTTAGTGTGTGTCTGGGGGATATCACTGTAGAAAGAGGTGGAGTGGGAGGGTTGTATTCCTATTCTTTTTTTCCTTTATGCTCTTTTGGTACTTTGTTAGTTAATTTACCGCTCACTAAGACTGTTGTCTGACTCAAGGCTTTATGTTTTAACTCTTATTGCCTTGGGCTGTTCGTCCATTTTTGGACGGGCAGACTAGGTAGCAGGTGACAGGTGCTGTTCTTGCTTTCCACGGTGTTGATGTCGAAGACGAGCTGGAGGATTGCATATTATCTTCTTACTATATGTACTGGATGTTCCGCTGTTTGTATATTCTCTGAGTGTTATGTAGTGAGGCTTGATGTATTGACTGTTCAGATGTTTGTATTCAACTATTATGAAGTTTTATTGATGAGATTCTATTCTGTGAAGCTTCACTATATATATATTCTATGGTATTTTGTCCATGCGCTGTGAGTAATACGATAGATTCTGTTGTTTAAATTTACCCTGGCAATCGTCCATGGTCACCTGGCACACTTTACAGCGCACTATCTCTAGGTTCGGTGCAGGGGTCATGGGCGGTCGTCACAACACTCAACTACCAATTTAAAAGTGGCACAAAGCACACAAACAAAGTTTTATTCAAAATCAACTAACTTTACAAATGACCCAACATCCCTATTTATAGGGTTACATCACAACACAATACTCGACCTACATACAGTACAGGCGACCTACGACCTAACATAGGTCGTTAACGACCTAACAGGTTATAACATCACACGACTTATACATTTACAACATCACGCGACTTAAAAACATTACAACACAATAAAAGACAACAGTGCGACTTACGACTTATAGTATTTACAACAGTTACAACATCACAATTTACAATAGTAACGACTTACGACCTAACACTTGAGCGATCTAAAAGATAACACATCTTCAGGCTGAGCTTCGGCTTGTGAGCGACCTACGAGATAACGACTTAGCATCTAGAGCGACCTAACCCTTCAGCGACATAAGAGAATAATACTTCTTCAAAGACTTGCGACCTAAGCTTGGCCGCGGCCTAAGAGATCAGCGACCTAAGGAGGCTCGCGACCTAAAGAAGCTCGCGCTGCATCACTGAGTTGTTTGAGCGACCTAGGCTTGAACGCGACATTATTACTCTGAGTTGGCTGTGAGTCGCTAGGTCGTTCGCGACTCAAGTAACCAGAGCGACCTAAGGTTTTGGGGGCAACTTGACTCATTACGCGCTGCATTGTTAGGTCGTTCGCAACCTAGGGGTAACTCGTCATCTTGTCTTGAGCGACTTAATGAATTGGGCGACATGACTCAGGCTGGGCTGCATCATCCTCCCCTGGTTGAGAAAAATTCGTCCTCGAATTTAAAAGTTCTTCCCCATTGGATTGTTCAACTCCATAATAAGGTATAAGATGTTTAACATTAAACACGTCAGAAGTGTACACATTCTCTGGCAGCTTCAACCTATAAGCGTTTTCATTGATCCGTTTCACAATTTTAACAGGACCAATCTTTCGAGCTTTAAGTTTATTGTATGCTCCCACTGGAAAACGATCCTTCGTTAGTACATCATATACTAAATCTCCTTCATTAAATTCAACACTTCTTCGCTTCAGATCCGCAGATCGTTTATACTTCTCATTCGTCTTCTCCAATCGTTCCTGAACGATTCTATGGCATTCTGTCAACCCATCAACGAAATCAGCGGCCCGCTTAACTGTCCCCGTTGGTTGTGGCACTATCGTCAAATCCAACAGCCCCTTTGGCAAGCTTGAATATACAATCTGAAATGGACTGAAACCCATACTACGGTTGATAACATGATTATGAGCAAACTCCGCTTGACATAACTTCACATCCCAACTCTTCAGATTATCCTTCACAAGACATCGCAACAAATTTCCCAGGGATCTGTTAACAACTTCAGTCTGTCCATCCGACTGCGGATGATAAGCACTACTGAAATTCAGCTTTGTTCCCACCATCTTCCACAAACTCAGCTAAAAATGACTCAGAAATCTTGTATCCCTGTCCGAAACTATAGATTCTGGTAAACCATGTAAGCGATAGATCTCCCTAAAGAACAACTGTGCCACATGGACTGCATCTGCTGTCTTCTTACAAGCCACAAAATGTACCATCTTCGAGAAACGGTCTACCACAACATATATAGAGTCATTTCCCCGTTGAGTCCTCGGCAAGCCCAACACGAAATCCATGCTTACATCTACCCACGGTTTTGTAGGAATAGGTAAAGGCATATACAATCCCGCATTTGTAGCTGTCCCTTTCGAAACCTGACAAACATGACATCTACGCACAAACTTTTCAACTTCCCGCTTCAACGAAGGCCAATAATAAGACTGAGAGATCAACTACAAAGTACGATCTCTACCCACATGACCTTCCTCATGCAAATCCTTCACAATCTTCATTCGTAAGCTGCACTCTGGTATGCACAATCGGTTCCCCTTAAAAAGAAAACCATCCACCAACACATACTCATCTGTCTTCCCTTTATTGACTTCATCCATAACCTTAGCAAAGTAAGGATCATCAATAAACAATTCTGGCAATACATCAAAACCCGTCACTTCAACCTTCATTCTAGTCAACAAATGATTCCTTCGACTCAATGCATCTGCCACTCGATTCGTAATTCCCGACTTATGCTTCACCACAAATGTAAATTGTTGCAAGTATGCAATCCATGATGCATGCCTAGCTAAAATTTTCTCCTGTCCTTGCAGATGTTTCAAAGCCTCATGATCAGTATATAACACAAACTCCTTGTGAAACAAGTAATGTCTCCAGTGTTTCACGGCTTGCACAATAGCATAAAATTCCACATCATATGTACTATATCTCATCTTGGCTCCCAAAAGCTTCTCACCGAAATATGCAATTGGTCGGCCTCTCTGACTTAACACCCCTCCAATTCCAACCTTAGATGCATCGGTATGTAACTCAAACAACAACTGAAAATCCAGCAATACTAGAATTGGTGTTGTCGTCAAAAGCTCCTTGATCCGCTCAAAAGCAAATCCTGCTTCCTCTGACCATGAAAATTGCTTCCCCTTCATACAATCAGTAA
Source organism: Allium fistulosum (assembly GCA_030737815.1). NCBI lineage: Eukaryota > Viridiplantae > Streptophyta > Magnoliopsida > Asparagales > Amaryllidaceae > Allium > Allium fistulosum. Next base: position 1,462,465,446 of record CM060902.1, read on the forward strand.
CTGGTGCCATCACGCTACTGAAGTGTGGAATAAATCTTCGGTAGAATGATGCTAAACCATGAAAACTTCTAACTTCTGTTATCGTACTGGGTTTTGACCAATTTCTGATTGCTTCAACTTTATTCTGATCCACCTTTATACCTCCTTCTGAAATAACATATCCCAAAAATAAAACACTATGCGTCATGAACACGCATTTCTTCGTTGAAGCATAAAATTGTTCCTGTCGCAGTATCATCAACACTTCTCTCAGATGATGCAAGTGTTCTTCTGTGCTTCTACTATATATCAGTATATCATCAAAATACACCACCACGAACTTCCCAATAAATAGTCTAAAGATCTGATTCATCACCCGCATAAATGTACTAGGTGCATTCGAAAGACCAAACGGCATAACCAGCCATTCGTACAACCCCTCCCGTGTCTTGAACGCTGTTTTCCATTCATCCCCTGGTATTATACGAATTTGATGATAACCACTCTTCAAATCGATCTTCAAAAAGATAGCAGCTCCACTAAGTTGATCCAACAAGTCATCCAATCTAGGCATAGGAAATCTGTATCTCACTGTAATCTTGTTTAGTGCTCGACTATCAGTACACATCCTCCACGTTCCATCCTTCTTCGGCACTAACAAGGCTGGAACTGCACAAGGACTTAAACTTTCCTGTACACGCCCTTGTTCAAGCAACTCTTCCACTTGTCTTCTCAACTCCTCTTGTTCCTTTGGACTCATTCTGTAATGTGGTCTATGTGGTAACACAGCTCCTGGAACAAGGACTATTTGGTGTTGTATGTCCCTCAATGGTGGTAACTCCGTTGGCAGCTCTTCAGGAAATACATCTTCAAATTCTTCCAGCACTGGCTTTACTTCTTCAGGAATTTCAACCACTTCATTACTCTCACGTCCAATTAACAAAAATACTTCAGGCTCCTCTTCTACTTCCTTAACAAACTCCTTCAAAGATAGCAAAGTTTTAAGTTCTTCAATCTCCTCCAACTTGCTTTCTTCTTGTTGTCGCTTCTTAGGAACTAAAGTGATTTTAGTACCTTCAAACATAAAACTGTAACTATTAGTACGACCATCATGTTGCACCGCTCTATCATACTGCCATGGTCTTCCCTACAATAGATGGCATACATCCATATCCACAACATCACACCAAATTTCATCTTTGTATTTCTTCCCAATCGAAAAATTTACACAAGCTCTTCGTCCAACCTTCACCTCCCTACCTTTTCTCAACCAAGCTAACTTGTAAGGTTTCAGATGCTTCTCAGTCTTTAATGCCAACTTCTTTACAGCCTCGGTAGAAATGATGTTATCACAGCTGCCCGCATCAATAACAAACTTGCAAACCTTCCCCAGAATAGTGCATGTTGACTGAAAAATGTTGCTCCTTAACCAGCTAGAATCATCCTCTTTGTTTTGGTGTTAAACAAAACCTCCTTATCATTAAACTACAACCCTCATCTCCTGACAACTCTTCTTCCCTCTCAACAGGTGGTGAATTAGAACATTCAGCTTCTACATCCTCATCCTCAACCTCAGCTACCATCACTCGCTTCTTTGGCTTCAGACATTCATTGCTTTTGTGACCAAACACCTGACAATTGAAGCATTTGATACCACTATTGACCTTGGTCTTAGCAACTTCACTAACAACCGGTTTTGCAACAGCCTTGGAAACATTCACATTGCTACTAGCCCCTTTCATTTGATTGTTGGAATTTGTAAACATACCACCACCTCTCCTACCTTGCTTCTCCCAAGCTAGAGCTCTTTGATGTGCTTCAGTAACAGATCTGGGATCAAACATATTCACCATATCTTGAATTTGCATTCTCAATCCTCCAACAAATCTAGCTGTCAACTGCTCCTCTGTCTCCATGATGTCATTCCTCGCAATCAGCTGATAGAACTCATCCGCATAATCATTAACTGACTTGGTTCCCTGTCTCAGGTTCTGCAATCGCTGATACATAGGAGATTGATAATTATAAGGCAAGAATGTAGCCTTCATTAATTTCTTCATCTTCTCCCATGACTCAATCTTTGACTTTCCCATTCTCTCCCGTGTTAGTTTAGTTCGCTGCCACCATGCCATAGCTCTTCCTTTCAATCGTGTAGCAACCAACTTCACTCTACGATTCTCAGGAACCTCTTTGAAGTCAAAAATTTCCTCAACATTTGAAACCCAATCCAAAAATTCCTCCGCTACCATTCCACCCTTGAATTCTGGAATTTCAGTTTTCATCCTCGACTCCCATTGTCGATCATCTTCAACCTCCCGATATGCATTTCGTACTTGGTCTCGATCTCGATAATGAGCACTACATCTATCACCATCTTCATAAAAAATAGATGTACTTCGATAACGGTCTCGACCATCCACATCTCTATGATCACGCATATCCCTTCTACTTTGTCTTTCAACATCACGATATGGCTCATGTTCAAACTCACGTGGAGTTCTTCTCTCTTCATCTTTATACTCATGATGTTCTCTTCTCAATGAAACTGAAGATTCTCTTCTTTCTCGGTAAGATTGCGGCGACACCCTCCTCGTTTCCGTAACCGATGGAGAAACTCTGTTTCCTCCATGTAGTTTATGTTATTAATATAATTTATTCGTTCCGCTGTTTAGATTCTGTTGTTGTTTCTTTCTTTCTTCTCTTCTTTTCTCTTTCTATCCCTTTCTTTCTTATCAGCGATACGACTTTCTGGTCGATGAAAGCCGGGTCGTCACATCAAATGTGACGACCCGGCTTTTTCTCCACAAAAAGTCGTATCATCAAGAAGAAAGAAAGGGATAGAAAAGAGATAAGATAGAGAAGAAAGAAAGAAACACATCAGAATCTAAACAGCGGAACGAATAAATTATATTAATCAATAAGATATTACATTGTATCATATACATCAGAGATACACAGCTTATACAACACATACTAGACAGTTATAAACATCTGTCTAGTCATTACAACTCAAATACACTCAACAAATGACTCATACAGACTAACACAGCGGAACACTATATCTACGAATGCTGAAGCCTCCTGCTCCATTGCTCCTCCATAGATTCGTCAAAGCAAACCTGAATCCCTTGGCTACTCGTAAAAATTTGAGTACCCAAGGTTTAATAAAACAGAAAATAAACACTTGGGTCAGACATGGGTCTGGTGTGAGTAAACGGTTTAAATTGCTTAACTTCAAAACCTTTTGAAAACAAAGGTATCACGTAAGACTCCCCACAAATAAACATGGGTAAGTTTTTACCTTACGCTAACCAAAATATTTGATAGGAAATCCAGTTATATTATAATAGGGTCTAGGGTTTCAAGTAAAATACAGAAATAGCTGGAATGCTTACATCTCACGTTCCAACATAGTTGGGCACAACTAAATCGTACGGCACTTATTGGATTTTGGATTCCATACAATGGCAGAGCTACCGGGGTACCGCTCGTCACAGTACGTGGCCTAGATCAACGTACCGAGGATCACTCCCAATCCCCTGCAACACAAGGCCGGAACATCCCTTACTGGATAATTCCCGCATAAGAAACCCCGTGGTTGCGGCCAAACAACCACCCACACAGCCGAAATAAAAAGGGACTCTAGACAGAGGAATCTTATACTACTTGGGTGCTACCCACTAACCTTGCTGCACCTCCCCTGTTTTAGCCATTCCCGGTTGATGAGGCTTGAGGCTACGATTACCTTTAATCAGAACACATCACTTAGAATGCTCATCGTCCACCTGACGATGTGCTGAAAGCATTCAATCCATACAAGTTCGTTCCGGGTTCGAACGAAACCGAAGGCATTATCTCGTTACACTCGTTTTGGAATCACCCTCAGAGTTAACGACAATAACCCTTGCACTCTGAATCTTCATCTTCACTTGATATTCACGACCTATCGTTAATTTGGATCGATGTGGTATTCGGGTGCCACTGTAACAACCCGAGTTTTTCTAACACGAAAAACTGGACCATTTTAGTTAAGAAGAAGAGGTAGAAGAAGAAAAATAGAAAACAATAACAGAATCTCTCATACGCAGCGGAATAAACTATAATAGGTAATAACAGATCTTTACACAAAAAGAAATCTATATCTGTTTATATATACATCATCCCAATACATCATCAGAGTACATCATATCAATATCATACAACTGGACAGTAATCATATCTTGTCCTCACAATCTGAATACACAGCGGAATATATAACTCAAATACGAAAGTACGTATCGCCATCCAGCTCCACAGCATCATTTCCTGTAATTTATAATACTCGGTCTGACCCGAGCATCATATAAAACAATACCCGAGTCAGTCTGGAATACCAGCGTGAGAAAATCACACTCAAATTGATTATTAAAGTTAGTGATAGGCTTATATGTAAACAGTAATAACAGGACATGCTTTTGAATGTACCGGCCATGCATTCTATTATACTTGCTGTCTAGTTTGTAGCAATGTTTAAGCACACTTTGGAGTTTGTTTGTTTATTTTTTCCCTCTCTCTTCCATGAAGTTGCATGCGTTTTTTTTTTCTTTGCTCTGATACCAACTGTAACGACCCGGAATTTTCGAACCCGAAAATTCCAGATAGTTAGGTGAAAAAGAAAAGAGATAGAAGAAAGAAACAGAAAGAAGAAAGAAAAACAGAAAACACAACGTCTCACATTCGCAGCGGATAAAATATAATATCAAATAATAATATCAGTTATACAAAGAAAACTGTATTTGTTAATTTACATTCAATACATCAGAGTTACAACCATTTACAAATAGACTAGACAGTTATCCACCTGTCCCAGACTACTATCAATAAGCTCTCAAATACACAGCGGAATACACTCCATACGTTCCTGCCATCCAGCTCGCCTCCTGAGCTCTAGAACGTCCTAACCTGAAAAGCTGTAATACTCGGTCTGAGTTTAGAAGAAGATAAAAGAAAATAAAGAACGAAAGAGAGAGGGGTGGAAATGAATATGTATTGACGTTTCTTTGAGTTTTTGGAAAGAAGCTAGAAAAAAAAATTGTAGAGAATAGATATATGATTATATAAGTTAAATTAGGTTTTATTAAAAATAAAGGAAAATTAAAATAAAAGTGACACTTGTTGAAGTATCTTACATTTGTCATTTGTATGTTATATTTATCTTACATTTGTACATTTTCATGAGAAAATGTTTATATATATTTTATTTTTATTAATGTCTTATGTATTTATTTATTACTTAAATCCACGTAATACATTTATACATGTGTGTTTTCAATCTTTATATATTTACAAACTACATTTATAGTATCTTCAAATCATACCCTTTATGATTTATATCAAAATCTCCTTTACACAAATCGATATCCAAAATCGATAATTCTCAAACTAGGCTTTCCAAATTCCCAAAATTGATTTTTCCAAAAATCAAAAGCCTTTCCAAAATTACATAGGTTCTCAAACCTTTTCCAAAATCCTCATAAGATCATTTATATATATATATATATATATATAATTTTGAAAATCTTTGGATCATTTCAAACTTGTATAAAACCTCTTTTATACTTCAATTATTTCAAAACCCTTTTTATTCTGGCTAGATTCAATAAGGGAAGTTTATCATATTACAAAATACAACTTTATTTATTGCCAAATCAAACTTCGAGATTGGCGACCTTCTCCTTTGACCTTGATTCATATCATTCATCAGTTTCTCTAACTTCCCAATGCCTTCATCAAACTTTTCATTGATGCGTTGTTCCATTTGCTCGGCATCTTCTCTTCTTTACAACGCTTCAACATTCTGATGGCGATTAGCTCTTCTCGGAGGCATGATTGAATCTTCACAAACTTCAACTCTCGGCCTTGACTTACAAATGAACAAACAATGCACGGCTTTGACTCTTCAACACAATGTGATGCACAACTTCGACTTCTAGCCCTCGGCTTTAACTCTTCAATAAGAATTGGCTCCAAAGACTCGGCTTAGCTATGATTGGCAAAGTCTAGCTTTGATACCAAATGATGCAGCGGAAAATAACAGATTTGAATACAACGATGAAAGTAGCAATCGGTGGATTGAAAATACCAAACGCCCAAATCCGTTGATCTCAAAGATACTGGATTCTAGCTATCTTCGTCACGTTGATCGCGCACGATGCCATGAAAGAAGATCTACAATTCTTCGAACGTTGATCAAGCGCACTTGATACCGTGAATTGGCTTCAACAATCGTTGATTCGAGCGCACTCGAATGCCGAAGGTGGAGATAGGAGATAACACTCAACTACCAATTTCAAAGTGGCATAAAGCACACAAACAAAGTTTTATTCAAAATCAACTAACTTTACAAATGACCCAACATCCCTATTTATAGGGTTACATCACAACACAATACTCGACCTACATACAGTACAGGCGACCTACGACCTAACATAGGTCGTTAACGACCTAACAGGTTATAACATCACGCGACTTATACATTTACAACATCACGCGACTTAAAAACATCACAACACAACAAAGGACAACAGTGCGACTTACGACTTATAGTATTTACAACAGTTACAACATCACAATTTACAATAGTAACGACTTACGACCTAACACTTGAGCGACCTAAAAGATAACACATCTTCAGGCTGAGCTTCGGCTTGTGAGCGACCTACGAGATAACGACTTAGCATCTGGAGCAACCTAACCCTTCAGCGACATAAGAGAATAATACTTCTTCAAAGACTTGCGACCTAAGCTTGGCCGCGACCTAAGAGATCAGCGACCTAAGGAGGCTCGCGACCTAAAGAAGCTCGCACTACATCACTGAGTTGTTTGAGCGACCTAGGTTTGAACGCGACATTATTACTCTGAGTTGGCTGTGAGTCGCTAGGTCGTTCGCGACTCAAGGAACCAGAGCGACCTAAGGTTTTGGGGCAACTTGACTCGTTACGCGCTGCATTGTTAGGTCGTTCGCGACCTAGGGGTAACTCGTCATCTTGTCTTGAGCGACTTAATGAATTGGGGTGACTTGACTCAGGCTGGGCTACATCAAAAATGAATGCCACACTTGAAACGGGGATGATCCAGAATGAATGCCTCAGTGCAAACACGGATGATCCAGAATGAACGCCTCACTGCAAACGCTGATGATCCATAATGAACGCCTCACTGCAAATGCGGATGATCCAGAATGAATGCCTCACTGTGAAAGCGGATGATCCAGAATGAACGCTTCACTGAAATCCCGGTGACATCAACCCAAAGACCCTTCAAATAGAAATCTAGCACTATTTTTGGCCTAAACTTGTATCTGCAGATGGAACTATACAAAAAATAAGAACAATAGACATATATGTATATAAATAAAATTTATATACATACATACATACATATATATATGTATTAATGAAATAAAAGTACTAAAACTAAAGATAAAATCATAAGATATCAAAGAAACTAAAATAAGAGATAGACAAAACAGGAACAAAACTCATTAAGCAACGATTTAACTAACTCAAAAATATTAAAAAAAAATATTGACATTATGCTCCTTTGATCAAAAGAACATTTTGATAAATAGTAAAATCATCATTCAAATTTGAATAAATGTTAATGCTGTAATTATTAATGTTAAAATTATTGTTTCTTGTTTAAATAACACAATGCTATTTCTAACCTTATTAGATATTCATTAAAAAGATTATTTTTAGCCAATCTATATTTTGGATTTAAGATCCAATTGAAACAAAATGATGCTATCGTAAGTATCAATCTATTAATATAAACAATGTTATTATTAAATAGTCGCTGGTTTCTCTCAAACCAAATATACCAACATATTATAATGAATAAAGTATCTAATAAAAATATATAGTCCTTTTTAAACTTAAATCTTGAGTTATTCGAGTAAAAATCACAATCAGTAACTTTAGTTGTAAGAACAAAGTTAAAGATTTTAAGAGTATTATTAAGAATGTAGCAAGTATCCATACAATCATAATATAAATGATTAAAATCTTCAAAATGCCACTTACAAAAAGTACATCTATTTTTGCAATTTTTTTAAAGCTCAATAGTATTTAGCTTCCCATGCATGATTAGCCACATATGAATCTTAGCTTTTGAAGGAGCATTATTTTTCAAAATAAGATTAAAAGTGTTATTAGTAATTCCCGAGAAATTAAGAAATTTATATAAAGAATTTGAAATGAATTTCTTACTTTTATCTTATTCCTAGTTAATAATATCATTTTCGTTATCAATATTATATAAATTCAATCTAGCACATAATAAAGAAAATTACCTAAGAGTAGTACCTTCTAAGATTCTATTAAAACTAAAGTTCCAGGGGGGATCATTGTCCGGAGCAATAACATCTTTAATTAAAGCATTTCTAAAGTTACAAATTTCGAAAAGCTCTTTAAATTCAATCCTAAGTGTGACGGATAACCAATGATCATGCCAAAAAGTAGTATTGTTTCCATAACGAACAATCGTATTAGTACCAAGGTTAAAAAATCTCATGACATTTTGAAATTGATTTCCAAAAGTTAGACAATTTATTGTTAACTGAAGGTGTAATTTGGTATAAATTATTACTACCATTATAATAATGTTTAGCTATAATTTCTTTCCAAATAGAATTATCATTTGTATCCTTAAATTTCCATAACCACTTCCCAAATAAAGACAAATTCATGTTACGTAAATTAATAACACCTAATCCTCCCTCCTTTTTCGATTTACAAATAGTTTCCCAATTAACTAGACATTTTATACTACTCCTAAGATTATCGCCATTCCATAAAAAATCCCTTTTTATTTTATCAATTTTATTAATCGCCCAATCCAGAAAAAGTTGCATAGACATCCAATAAATCAGAAGAGTAGATAAAACAGAATTAATGAGGACTAATCTACCCACTCTCGATACAAACCTCCTATTCCAATTAGAAATTCTATTTTTAATTTTATCTATAATAATTGACCAATCATCATGTTTAAGTTTAGTAGGCCTAATCAAAAATGAAAGATAATCAAAAGGGAAATTCATGGTTTTACAATTTAGCGTATTAGCCATTAAACCTTCAACCTTATCAATGTCATTTATTACTAAAACCGAACTTTTATCAAAATTGATTTTTAGCCCTGAAAGAAGTTCAAAGCTATATAAAATAAATTTAAGGGTAATGACATGATTAGGAAAATGAGAAGTAAATAATAAGGTATCATCCGCTATTTGAAGAACAGAGAGACCATTGCGCGAGATTTCACTACCAACACATCCTAAAGAACCATTTCCAACCGCTTTTTTAATAATCATAGCGAAAACATCAGCAGCTAAGTTACACAAGAGAGGCGATAAAGGATCACCTTTCCTTAAGCCCCGTTTTGATTTAATTTTATTTCCTAAAATTCCATTAACCATAATACTAGAATTACCAGTTTTAAGCAAAGTCATAATCCAATCAATCCATTTGTGACTAAAACCTCTAGCCAATAACATATCAATTAGAAAATCTCAATCAACCGAGTCGAAAGCTTTCGCAAAGTCCAGTTTTAGAAGCGCACATGTAATGTTATTTTTACAACAGTAATTAATGTACTCTTGAACAACAGTCACTCCATCAGTAATATTTCTACCCTTAATGAAAGCGGTTTGTGAGCTATCAATTAGATCATTCATTCTTGTGCTCAGTTTATTAGCTAAAACTTTTGAAATAATTTTAATATAACAATTAATTAAAGAAATTGGTCTAAAATCTTTTAAATTATTAGCACCGATTTTTTATGTAATAGAATGACGTTTGCAAAATTAAATCTTCCTAATTGAAGTTTCCCATTATAAATCATTAAACATGCTAATTAATCAAATTTTAAAACATCCCAAAATAATTTGTAAAATAAGATAGGAAACCCGTTGGGACCCGGAGCTTTATCACTAGGCATGTCATTAATAGTCTTCAAAATCTCCTCTTCAGTAAAAGGATTATTAAAGTTAGAAAGGTTAATTCTAGAATCAATAGTATAAAGATCATTCCATCTAATGTTTATTCTATGCTTATTATTATTGCCAAAAATATCCTTATAGTAATCGGTAAAGGCCTTATTTAGATCCCTTTGATCAACCAGTTCAACATTATTCACAAAAATAGAATTAATTCGGTTGCTACGTTTTCTACCATTGGCCATATTATGAAAAAAAAATTGTATTATTATCACCCTCATTAATCCATTGAATTCTAGATCTTTGTTTCCACATAACCTCTTCTTTTTCTAAAATAGAATTAAGCTCTTCTTTTAAATTAGCGAGAACATTACGCTCTCCAAGATTAAGTTGCCTAGTTTCTTCTATCTTGTTAAGTTTAAGCATTTCAGAAAGAATATTTTCTTTTTTAATTTTAATACCGCCAAAAACATTCTTACTCCAATTTTTAAGAAAATTCCTAAGACTCCTAAGTTTTAAAACAAATTTTTTTGCAGAGTTATCCGAATTTCTGATATTATAAAAATTCATTGATAACCATTTATTTTTAATTAGATTAGTGAAATTGGATTGTAATAACCATATTTTTTTTCAAATTTAAAAGCTTTATTAACAAATTTATGATGATCACACGTTAAAATGATAAGGAAATGATTGGAATATGTATACACCAAGTCGAAGACTCTACAAATAGGAAAATTATCTTCAATTTTGTCACTTACAAAAAATCTATTAAGAAGAGCCATAGAAGGGGATTCCCTAGTATTACTCCAAGTGAATTTTCTATTAGTTAGAGGTAATTCAATCAAATTAGAATCAATAATAAATGGGTCAAATTCTTCCATAGAAGAGATATCACCTTCCCGAGGTGAACGTTCCCCTAAAAAATGCGTAACATTAAAGTCACGACCCATAATCCAAGACCCAGGAGCGAATGATCTAAATTATAGACATTTATTCCATTTAAATATTTAAAAATTATTTAAATATTCAAATACAAAGTGATTAATTTACGGGTCGTTACACTCTCCCCCCTTATGAGAATTTCGTCCTCGAAAATAATACACAAAAGACAATTCGAAAGGTATTTATTATACTTAGAAATTCATATAACAATGCAAAGCAATTATGCCATACAAGAACATTCAAAAAACAAACAACTAACCTGACATTACATCATGGTAAGTTTCTCTAATATGATCCTCATTCTCCCAAGCCCAATCACGAGGGTCATCACTCCACTGAACTTTCACAAGCTTAACCACCTTGTTTCTCAATATCCTTTCATCCCGATCTACAATATGAAATGGATATCGGACTACAGTCAAATTTGGTTCTATCTCTAAGTCTTTCTAAACAGACGTCTCTACAATCAACGACGGATCATGAACATGATTTTTCAGATGAGATACATGAAAAACATTATGGACTTCTGACAATCTTTCAGGCAATTCTACCCTGTAGGCCAATGATCCAATCCTCTCAAGGATTCTAAATGGTCTAATGAATCTAGGTGCTAGCTTTCCTGCCCTTCTGAATCTTACAACTCCTTTCATCAAGGAAACTTTCACAAATACCAAATCCCCGACCGCAAACTCCAAGTCCCTTCTCCGCTGATCGACATAACTTTTCTATCGATCCTAGGCTTCTTTCATCCTTTCCTTGATCATAGCCACTTTCTTTGATGCTTCTCGAATTAACTCTGGTCCAAGAATTAAACGGTCTCCAGTCTCAACTCAACTTGAAGGTGATTTACATGGCCATCCATACAAAGCCTCGCAGGGTGCATGCCAATGCTAGCTTCGTAACTGCTATTATAAGAGAATTCCACCAAATGCAAATGATCTTCCCAAGAACCTCCAAAATCCAAAATACATGCTCTCAGAAGATCCTCCAAAATCTGGTTCACCCTTTGCCCGTATGTCTGTGTGTGATAGGTTGTTCTCAAATTCAACTATGTTCCTAAATTATTGGGTTGGATAAGAAAGTTTCGGAGTTGCTCAAAGAGGGATCACATGTTGGGTTAGAAAAAAGTAAGTATGAATTATTTTGTTAACTGTTATAGAGAAGAAACATTAATTGGACAACATAATAATTAGGTTAAGATCTAAATGAATAGGATCGAGGCAAATTTATACTTGCATGATAATCGAAGCTTTTAAAGATGCAGTTAGAGTAGAGTTTCACTTAGAAAATTGGATAGTAAAAAAGGCACTGGTGGTATTGGAATTTTGGTTGATTGTTGTTAACCAATAGACTGGAAATCGTTTATGATGTGGTTGGAATTTTGTTTAGAAGGGCCTAGATTTTGTTCCAAAGTAGGGTTCCGAGGACTCAATATTATTACTATGTGATCTAATTTGGTGTTCAGTCCATAGGTTATACTTATGAAATAGTTTTCATCTGCATTTTCATACCCTATCATTGTTGTAATGGTTGGTGAGAAGGAGAATATCGTGTAGACGATTCATTGTTTGAACATCACGTAAAGTTAGACGATCTGTATGGTTTGCGGAGGTGGGTCGTTGAATTTTACATTTCGAGCAATGTCACACCACACAAATTTGTTTAATTTGGGAGGTGTTTCCTAGGGATTTGACCAGGCAACTAGTACTCGGCAATAAGTGCTCGGCATCAGAGAGTGTCCGGCATCTAGGAGTGTTCGGCGAAGCACTTTCCATCCAGGAGTGTTCGGCAAAGCAACTGTCATCCATGAGTACTCGGCGTAGTACTCGGCATCCATAGTGTCCGGCGTCCAGGAGTGTTCGGCAAAGTACACGGCATCCATAGTGTCCGGCGTCCAGTAATGTTCGGCGTAGTACTCAGCAGTGTTCGGCGTCAACTGACACTCAACGTCAACCAATGCTCGGCATCAAGGCTGCTCGGCATACAAGACTGCTCGGCATCAAGACTGCTCGGCATCAAGGCTGCTCGGCATCAAGACTGCTCGGCATCAAGGCTGCTCGGCATAAAGAGCACTCGGCGTCGAGACTACTCGGCAACAGGAGTACTCGGCATCCCATGGTGTTCGGCGTAATACTCGACATACAGAAGACATTCAGCATGCACAACTAATCAGGATACCGGTATCGTTCGGCATGCATACGCCGTTCGCTCAAGAGCTTGAGATGGAGGCACGTTCGGCCTCAACAGACAACCGTCCTACACTTCCCACGACACCAACATACCGTTCGGCATAGAAGGAATGGTTCGGCGCAGAGCGTTCGGCACGCCTGGTTTGGCATACAGCGACCACTGCACTAGGGCTTGAGCGTTCGGCTATCCAGCCCACTTGGGAAGTCCAGCCCATATTTGCCTATAAATAGAGGGGCAGGGTCACAGTGAAATGGATCCTTTTTTGGAGAGAAAACACCGGGGAGACTCTGCCATTTTCAAGACTCATCTTCTCTACTTAACAACTTCATTCAAGCATTTGATTCACGAATTGTATTTGTAATCAACTGAAAAGAAGATCAATAAAGTTTAACCTCAAAGTGGACGTAGGAAATTACGCTGAACCACTATAAACTTGGTGTTCTTACTTTCTGTATTTAGATTAGCACTGTCTTTTCTGTTTAATTTGATTTCATCACTTATATCTCTTCACAATCTTCTTCTACGAGGTTAGTGACCAATTTTGGCGCTAACACTTTGGTGCTTTCACTGAGAATCGAATTCTCAGACCTCAAGGATCTGCTTTGAAGCTACTGGATTGAACAAATCCCCCGAAGAAGATCCGACTCACTGATAGGACATCCGTTGATTCTACTCAGAGTTCATACCAATAACTCTACAATGGCAAGACCACGTACCAGGTCAGCTTCTCATAATGCGGATGCCCGCGAGACTGCTAGCGTGCAACAAGCAGGACCTAGCAATCAACCAGCGATCCCGAGTACAGGGATTGCCGCTGAAGAACAGACTCCAGTTGTCACCAGAGTAGAGTTCAATGACTTGATGAGAGAACTTAGGGAAAGCAGGAGCCAACTAGGAGAAAAGATGCAAGCTAATGCCAACCTGATGGCACAACTCACTCAACAGCAGCAACAGAATGCTGGGGCAATCCCGCTGCTTACTCCTCATCTGACAGCTCTACTTCCTCTGATGAACCTCCCAGGCGCAGACGCCGTAAGACTGATGCTGCGCGAGCAGATGCTGCTGTACGAACAGCTGGAGACCGCGACCAAGCAAGAGCTGGAAGCTTCAGGACCGGGATACAGATGGAAGATAGAGGCCCAGATCATCAAAATGCTAACGATGTCGAACCTCAAGATGCACGATTGGCAGATCGCCAAGAGAGGAGGCATCAGCATGGACAGGCGTGTAGAACAGACTCCAACCTTCCGCCTTCCATACAGACACCCGATCTGACAGCCATGATCAGGAAATTGATGAAAGAGAATCAGAGCTTATCAAATGATGACTGGGGAGTGTCAAGAAGTCATACTCCGTTCACGGATGTTGTGTTGCAAGCGGCGTACCCCAGGAAGTTTAGTATGCCTACTATTCCTGCATATGAAGGAAAGACTGACCCTAGACAACATGTCATGAGGTACGAATGGATGATGGATTCAGCCAGATCGAATGATGCCACCAAGTGTAGGTGTTTTCCGATTACTCTATTTGGGATCGCTACTATGTGGTTCACCCGACTTCCTCCGCGATCCGTATCAAATTTCGAGGAGTTGGCAAAGAAGTTTATTGAGCAGTTCAGGATACACACTACGTGCCCAAAAGACGTGATGTCTCTGTCAAGTGTAATCCAAAACCCTGGGGAATCGTTGAAGGAATATTTGCAAAGATTCCACGTAGCAGCAACTGAAGTCAGTAACCCAAATGACCATGCAATTCTGATGGCTGCGATGAGAGGTGTGGATCTAGACTCTGAGTTTGGAGACTGGCTGGCAGGAAAACCTCCAGCTACGCTAGAGCGTTTCTACTCTAAGGCACACCAGTTCATAAGAAGAGAGGAAGCTAGGTGGGTACGACGAGATAAGGCGCCAGGACCTGTCCAAGAGTCAATAAAGAGCAACATTGCTGTGAAGCAATCCGGAGACAGCTCGGGAAAGGTCCAAGTCAATGTCCAGAACAAGCCTGGGCAACCCAAGGAGTCCGGAGGAAGAAGCTAAGGGAAAAGGAAAGAAGCAGGAAAGTGGAAGTCAAGAATTCCAAGCTACAGCGAGTATACTCCGCTAAACGCCCCACTTGAAAACATTTACCTATCCACCTGCAATACTTTTCAGTACAGAAAACCACGTCCAAAAGAATCAACTGAAGAACAGAAACGGACCGGGAAATATTGTCGCTTCCATGAGACTTATGGACACAATACGGAAGAATGTAGACACTTGCACGACGCTATCGAGAAGTTGATCAGGCAGAAGAAATTGCAAGAATTTGTGAAGGATCCACAAGAAGGAGGACAGGGAACGTCGAACCCAGGTCATGCACCGACTCCACATCATCCCGAGGAGCCAGCCCGGACCGTTGGTAGGGTGGTCATAAATACAATTATCGGCGGGCCTCACCCCGCGGATAAGAATTGGCAGGAGATGGAGCGATATGCAAGTTCCTTGAAGCATGCAGATTTTGAGTGTTGTTCGAACATGGAGGACGGAGCCCCTGCTAAGCAACAGCGCGTAATGACAGACGATATTGTGTTCAGAAGCAGAGACGCTGATCAGGTAGAGGCTCCGACCATCGACCCCATGGTCATATCTGCAACGATCGGACCAGCATACGTAAAAAGAATTCTGATCGATTCTGGAAGTTCAGTCAACATCATCTTCAAGAAGGCCTACGATCAAATGAAGCTAGAAACAAAAGACTTGAAACCATCCAAAGCCCGTATCCACGGCTTTAACGGCGCTGCAACTGATGCAGTGGGATATGTCGAGTTACCAGTTGAACTGGGACAAGGCGAGCGTCGGAGAGTGCGAATTCTACCCTTTGTAGTTTTGGATGTGGGCTCTCCATATAACGTTTTCTTGGGCCGGCCAGCCCTGGCGGAGTTTAGGGCAGCGTTAGCCCCGTGGTGTTTAACTTTGAAGTTCTCGACTGACAAAGGAGTAGGCGTTGTTCACGGCGATCAAGCAGCTGGTCGTTCCTGTTATGTGGCCGAGCTCCGAGAGGCCCACCGGAGGGAGAAAGGAAAGGTTGCGGACGATCCCGTCCGCATCCTCAATACGGATAATTGACAAGTAGTGCCCGAGCCCTGGCTCGGGCATAGTTCTCGGGTCTACGGAGATATAGATCCGAGAGACGACGATGAGAAACATAGGGAAGAGAAGGCGGCACCGGCTGAATTAACTGTTGACATTTCAGTTAGCCGTGACGACCCTTCGCGAATACTGAAGATCGGATCACAGCTAGGCCCCGCAATGACTGAAGACCTTAGCGACTTCCTCCGGGCGAACCTTGATGTTTTCGCCTGGACGCATTCTGATATGTATGGGATTTCTCCCGCCATCACGAGTCATATGTTGAACATAGACCCGAAATACGTCCCAGTCAAGCAAAAAAGGAGAGGAATGGATCCGGAGAGGTCCGCCGCTCTTGGAGAGGAGGTGGACAAACTCAAAGCAAATGGGTTCGTCCGTGACGCCCTCTACCCGGAATGGGTCTCCAACCCCGTGCTAGTAAAGAAGGCGAATAGGAAATGGAGGACTTGCGTAGATTATTCCGACTTGAACAAAGCATGCCCTAAGGACAGTTTCCCGTTGCCTAGGATCGATCAGTTGGTCGATTCCACCGCAGGACACGAGTTACTGTCATTCATGGATGCGTACTCAGGATACAACCAAACCCAATGCATATTCCGGACCAAGAACACACCAGCTTCGTTACAAATGTCGAGCTGTATTGCTATGTAGTGATGCCCTTTGGATTGAAGAATGCTGAAGCAACTTACCAACGTCTGGTGAATCGAATGTTCAAGGACCAGCTGGGTAGAACCATGGAAGTCTATGTGGATGACATGCTCGTGAAGTCACGACGGTCAAACGACCACATTCAAGACTTGGCTGAAATGTTCGACATACTCAGGTTTTACGGCATGAAGATCAACCCGTTGAAGTGTTCATTCGGCGTTGCATCAGGGAAGTTTTTGGGATTCATCGTCAACGCTAGGGGAATCGAAGCCAACCCAGAAAAGATCCAAGCTATTCGAGATGTACAAGCGCCCAGGACTATAAAGCAGGTACAGAGCTTGAGCGGAAAAGTAGCTGCGCTGAGTCGATTTATATCCAAGGCAACTGACAAGTGCATCCCGTTCTTTGACATAATAAAGAAAGGAAAGAGAAATTTTGAATGGACGTCTAGCTGTGAGGAAGCGTTCCGAAATCTGGTAAGGCATCTGGAAAGCCCACCAATGCTATCAAAACCGGTTGACCATGAGATGTTGTACGTTTACTTGGCTATATCCCCTCATGCGATAAGCGCAGCTTTGGTTTGTGAGGAGGATCGAGTCCAGAAGCCGGTATATTATGTTAGCAAGCGTTTAACGGGGGCAGAAAAGAATTACCCTAAAATCGAGAAATTGGCTTACTGCTTGGTGATTGCATCACGCAAGCTGCGCCCATACTTTCAAGCGCATTCAATCGGTGTTTATACCGATCAACCCCTGAGGCAAGTACTCCAACGACCGGAAACTTCTGGAAGATTGCTAAAATGGAACATCGAGTTGAGCCAATTCGATATCGCGTACTTACCACGGAGAGCCATCCGAGGGCAAGCGTTAGCAGACTTCATCGCTGAATTTACCATACCCACCAAACCGGACGATCACGACATCATTCCCCCTGTTCGATGGAAATTATACACTGACGGTGCATCAAACGACCGTTGCTCCAGCGCGGGCGTAGTTCTTGTAACTCCGGAAAACCGATCGATCTGTTATGCCCTGAAGCTCGATTTCCCGGCTACAAATAACGAAGCTGAATATGAAGCACTAATCGCTGGCTTGAAGCTCATCAGGGAACTCGGGATCGAATCAGTCGAAATCTTTTGTGACTCGCAGTTGGTGGTTTACCAAGTACGGGGAGACTACCAAGCAAAGGGACGAAGGCTAGCTCCGTACCTCATTCAGGTCCAAGAACTACTATCAAATCTTGAGCGTTATGACATCTCACATATCCCGCGCGAACAGAACAAAGAAGCCGACTTATTGGCTAAATTCGCAAGCACCGACGATGCGCAACAAATGGGATTATATCCCGTCGAAGTCTTGCATGCCCCGAGCATAGACGAAATGAAAGTCGATCGCGTGTTGGGAACAGAAATCGAGAAGGAGTCGTGGATAACCCCATTCAAACTGTACCTGACAACCGGGGCTTTACCAGAAAAAAGAAGCGAAAGACGACAGGTCCTTCGAAAGGCTGCACGGTACGTAATGCAGGGTGGATCCATGTATCGAAAAGGATTCTCAGTCCCATTATTACGGTGCATCGCTCATGATGAAACAAAGCGAGTCTTGAGGGAAGTTCACGAAGGGGAATGCGTCGACCATACTGGGGGGAAAACGCTAGCAAAGAAGATCCTCCGCTATGGATATTACTGGCCCACCGTAAACCGGGATGCCGCGGACTACGCAAGAAAATGCGACAAATGTCAAAGATATGCAAAAATCCCGAGGGTTCCATCAACGGAACTCACACAAATGATCAGTCCCTAGCCATTTGCGATCTGGGGAATTGACATAATCGGCTCTTTGCCTTTATCCAAAGGTGGTGCGAAATATGCAATAGTTGCAGTCGACTATTTCACGAAATGGGCTGAGGCAGAACCTTTGGCCACTATCACCTCTAAGAAGGTCATTAACTTCGTTGTACGAAACATTATATGCCGCTTTGGCCTTCCACGCACCATCATTACGGACAACGAAACGCAATTTGAAAGTAGAGAGTTCAAAGAGTTCTGTTTGAAGTACAGCATCGAGAAAAAGTTCGCCGCCGTTGCGCACCCAAAAGCTAACGGACAAGTCGAGGCCGTTAACAAAATAATCAAGTCCATATTGAAGAAGCGTCTGGAGAAGGTTGGAGGCAAGTGGGTAGATGAGCTCCCGACAGCATTATGGGCGTATAGAACTACCCACAAGTCCGCGACCGGCCACACTCCGTTCGCCTTGGCATACGGCTCTGAAGCCGTTATACCCGTGGAGCTTGAAGTTCCATCGCACCGAGTAACATACTATGATCCCAAGACGAACCAAAACCTCTTGCTGGAATCACTGGACTGCATCGACGAAAAGCGGGAAGAAGCTGAATTAAGGGCGGCGGCGCACAGACATCGAGTCAAGCGTTACTACGACGGCAGAGTCCGCCCAAGAATCTTTGATGTGGGAGATCTCGTTCTGAAACGAGTCTTCCCGGTACCATCACGCATGAATCCCAGCTGGGAAGGTCCATATGCCATTGAACGGAAGCTTGGAGAAGGAACATTCAAGCTAGCGACCGTTGATGGCGCGACACTACCCCGAGCATGGAACAGTGAACATTTGCGGCACTATTACATTTAGCATGTTTTCCTTTCTTGTTGTAGGCACTGTTGTTTCCTGCATGTTTCCATTCAATAATGACTTAGTTTCCTTTTAAAGTTGTAATCAAGCAATTTAGTTGATTTTCATTAATAAAGGCTTGAAGCCACATTTTCTATGAAGTTTCTATATCTCTTAATTGGATGATAAATTACATTATCCTGCACGACATACAGACTCGTACGAACGATTCCAAATCTCCGAATCCCCAGAGCGCGGATCGGAGTACTCTAAGTCCCCAGAGCGCGGACTAGAGTATAAACGATTCCGAATCTCCGAATCCCCAGAGCGCGGATCGGAGTACTCTAAGTCCCCAGAGCGCGGACTAGAGTATAAACGATTCCGAATCTCCGAATCCCCAGAGCGCGGATCAGAGTACTCTAAGTCCCCAGAGCACGGACTAGAGTATAAACGATTCCAAATCTCCGAATCCCCAGAGCGCGGATCGGAGTACTCTAAGTCCCCGGAGCGCGGACTAGAGTATAAACGATTTCAAATCTCCGAATCCCCAGAGCGCGGATCGGAGTACTCTAAGTCCCCAGAGCGCGGACTAGAGTATAAACGATTCCAAATCTCCGAATCCCCAGAGCACGGATCGGAGTACTCTAAGTCCCCAGAGCGCGGACTAGAGTATAAACGATTCGAAATCTCCGAATCCCTAGAGCGCGGATCGGAGTACTCTAAGTCCCCAGAGTGCGGACTAGAGTATAAACGATTCCAAATCTCCGAATCCCCAGAGCGCGGATCGGAGTACTCTAAGTCCCCGGAGCGTGGACTAGAGTATAAACGATTCCAAATCTCCGAATCCCCAGAGCGCGGATCGGAGTACTCTAAGTCCCTAGAGCGCGGACTAGAGTATAAACGATTCCAAATCTCCGAATCCCCAAAGCGCGGATCGGAGTACTCTAAGTCCCCAGAGTGCGGACTAGAGTATAAAACGATTCCAAATCTCCGAATCCCCAGAGCGTGGATCGGAGTACTCTAAGTCCCCAGAGCGCGGACTAGAGTATAAACGATTCCAAATCTCCGAATCCCCAGAGCGCAGATCGGAGTACTCTAAGTCCCCGGAGCGTGGACTAGAGTATAAACGATTTCAAATCTCCGAATCCCCGAAGTGCGGAGCGGAGTACTCTAATTCCCCGGAGCACGGACTAGAGTATAAACTGTTTCAAGCCTCCAAGTCCCCGGAGCACAGAGTCAGCAAGAAGTCCAAGTACTCGAAAGATGTGGGACGAGAGGTACGCCATGTCCAAAAATGTTTGAACAGCACAAGAATGGACCGGGAGATAATGCAACTCATAAGAACTTGAGTTATGGCTACAATTAGTCAGCAAACCAAAGAAAGACAAGAGAATCATTCAAGCAATAAAGAAACTAAAATTTTATTCGATAAGTCCAAAATGGGGATACATGATCACTCCTACAAAATTCAGACCTCTCTATACAAACTGCAAGTTGTGAAAGATAAAAGCAATTACAAGACTTAAGCAAAAAACTCGTTGAACGAGTGTATCGATTATTTCTTCGACTTCTTCTTTTTGTCTTCCTTTGATGTTTCCGACGACTCCTCTCCCTCACGTTTTTTCTTGGACTTTTTGCTTGCTAGAGAAACAGAGTCAGGAGTAGGAGACGGAACATCTAGTGGTTTGGACCTGCCCGGGAGAATGATTTTCAAAGGTCTGTTCCGCGGGTCAGTGAGTTCCAGTATTTCAGACTCGACTTTGACTTTGACTTTTCTCTTCTCCTCGTCGGCAAGACGGTCCTTCATGCTCATCTCTGAAGTATGCTCAGAGGCGCCAGTGATTTTAATTTCATCGCTTCCTTCGACAGGAGACGAAGTATCAAGTTTGTCATCATCAAGCGCCCCGATCACTTGGGCGTCGGGACCGGGAGTTACCCCTGCGTGAGCAACGTCGCTTGTTTTCCCTGCTTCCTCCTTGGCGTCATCGCTCCTCGGAGTTGGCTCGGCGTTAGAACAACCTGCACGAAAATATAAGAAATGGGCATTAGAACGAATAACCATTGCTGAAAAATGACGGGATCTCTTCGACTTCTAGAGAAAGAAGAATTTCCTACCAGGATCCGGTTGGCTATCGGTGGCGCGCGGGGTTTCACCCTCCAGGATAGGTGACAGCACATGAACGCCAAGCCCGGGATCTTCGGGATCATAACTGGCATGCTGCTCGAATGGATCAAGCGTCGACCGACCGGCCGATTGAGCAGCATAAGGAGCGGTCATGTGAGGAGTAGTAGTGTCGGCCTCTGACGGGCCGGCTTCGTCGTTCTTCTCTTTCGAAGGGAAAGAGCCTTTGCCATAAAGAGCCAACGCTGCGGATAAATCCGATGGCTCATTCCCCCTCAGGAACTCCTTCACCAATGCATCCTCGTCGACCTCTTCGGAGCCTGACTCGACTTTCCTGATCTTTATCAGAGTTTCCCATGCCTCAGCCAGGGATTCAAGGTAGCCGTCGCCCAAGAATGTTAAGTCACGGTGCATAAGGACGCGGGCTCCGTACTCGGCGATCAACGGGTCAAATATACTTTTGACCTCTTCCCTGCCGGCCTCTGCGGCCGCCTCAAGGCGAGAATCAAGCTCCTCCACAGCCATTCTTTTGCCCTCCTCACGGGCCTCATCCTTCATTTTCTCGACCCCGGCAAGTTCGTTGTCGAGCTTTGTCTTCAGGAGTCGGGTAGCAACAATCTCATCACAATATCGCTGTGATTCTTCCTGAGCAGCTATTTTGTCTTCTTTCTCCTTAGAGAGTTGTTCTTTCAGCTCTTTGACTTGAGTAGCGAGCGCGTCCCTTTCTTTTTGGACAAAGTCTTTTTCTAGGGCAAGGGCGCCGCTGCGTTGAACTGCTTCGTCAAGCTCCTTTTTATGAGCCACCTCTAAGCGAGTAACTGCCTCAGTAGTATATTTCGCACCTTGTTCAGCGGCTTCTAGCTTTGACTTATACGAAGCGAGCTCTTCATCTTGGAGTTTGATGATTTTCTTATCGCTGTCAGCCTCCAGATTCAGACGGTCAATCTCGTGTTGACGCTCGACAGATACTTCCGAGATCTTCTCCACCAAGTGCACTAATGCGTCATGTTGAACATAGACGTCATTGTTGCAGGCAATGGCACTTTGCTTCACGTGCCCAGGAATGTGATGGATGGCTGGGAGGAATTTCAAGCCGTCAAAACAGATTTTCGGAAACTTGGCCTTAAGGTCGACCATCTTTTCCGCAACAGTTGGGTCCACGGCAGGAATAGGAGGAGGAGGCTTAGAGAATTCCGTTCTTTTACGTTGCTCTCGAACTTGCCTCGTACTCGATGAACTGGAATGTTGTTCTCGAGCAACATCAGACTGATAACCCTTCTGCAAAGACTTCTCTTTATCCGGTTCAGTTGGAGGAGGAAGATCGCGGGACTGGGAAGATTGAGAGTGTGCTTTCTTGCGGTGAGACGACTCGCGAGGACGATTGTCCCTATCTTCATAATCACCTCGGTCCCTGCGTCTGCCTGAACCGGAATCCCGTCCGGAGTGATGGAATATAGAAGACCCCTGAAGGCGATCAAGTCCGTGTGAGCGGCCCATATCACCTGCAAAGAATGGAGATAACAACGAGTTAAGGAGAATTCACGAATTAAAAAGACTTGAAGTATATTATGGAATGCGCATGTGCGTGTGTGTCCTAGTGTTCCCCCCGACGGACCCGTTCGTTTATCTTTGCTAATCGGAGTATTGTCTCCTTGAGCCGGGAGTTGAACTCCTACATTGCCTCTAGCGGGCGAAGAGAATTTGAGAGCTTCAGGATCATCGAATCCGTAATTAAGTAAATCATCGGGGATGGACAAGTTGGACAGACCTCTCAGAGAACTTTCCAGATGCTGCGAAGAAGCCTCTTTCTCAGGAGGGATAGGCGTAGATTTTGAGGTGCCACCAATTTTCTCCTTTTGAACCGTATATTTCAGCTTCTTTTTTCCCTTCGAAGGGGAGGATGATGTCTCAATATCCTGAACTTCGATTGCCGGATTCCAAGCGGGACCCACGTTCTCGCCCTGAGTCTCGGGAGCAACATCCTCTCTACGCTCGCTTTCTCCGTGCGTATCGGGAGTGCGGCGCGACGACGGTCCGGCCTGCTTTTTCCCTTTACCAGACGAAGGCTTGGGAATAGTGACACCTTCTGGAAGGCTGATCCGACGACCAGGGGCTAGCAAGCCAAACCCCGACAGCGATTCATTTGAAATGATAGTCCGGATGTCTCGATCCTCAGCAGGAAGAGCTCTAATGGCTTCAACGGCCTCAGAATATCCTCGGCCTTCCGGACGCGGGTTGATGCCTGAAAAGATGAAATGAAGAGTTAGGAAAAGCATGACTCCAATTAAATACAAATAGCGATTCGGCAGAGAGACTTACTGCCTTCAACCCATCTCCTAGCGAAACCAGACGGGCAGCGCACATAGAACCATTCCTGTTTGTACAGGGCGAATTTGCTGTAGGCCCCTGTCAAGATCTGGCACTTATGGTATGGCTCGAGGAACATAAAGGAAGGGCTATCTTTCCGTCTCTTGAACATATAAATGTATCGGATATCACCGGGGGTTGGAGGTCTGGAGAAGACGGCCATGAAAAGTAAGTAAGTCCCATATAGAAACGCATGACCGTTCGGGTGCAGTTGCGATGGAGCCATGTCTATGTACTGCAGAACGTCCCGGAGAAATAAGTTGAAGGGAGGCACGCTGCCCATCCAACACATGAACTTGTTGCAGGTAGTGTACCCGACTGGGGGCAGATGAGGGCGATCGTGTCTCGAAGGGACTAACACGTCGGCGAAAGGAATCCCGTGAATAGAGCATATCCGCCTCAGGGCAGCTTCGTTGATCTTCGAAGCTTGAGAATCGATCGGATTGTCTAGTAAGATGGTTGCCTCCAGAGCGTCAGGCGCCAAATTATGAGCGGGAGAAATTGACGGGTTAGAAGAATCAGCGGCTCCTTGCCTTGTTGACGGCCCAGGCCTGTCAGATATGGTAGCAGAACTAGATTTTCTCGACATCCCGAATAAATAACGAACCTGGCTAAATGCTTGAGAAAGCTATACTTAAAAAACGTTGAACGTTAGAATTAGCAACACGGTTTCCCCCCCCCCCCCCGTGTGGTGTGTGAACTAATGCAAGCAATTGTGTACATGCAATAAGAATCTAAAGGTTTTAAAGATATAATAATTAGCTTCGAATCATCGCCTTCGAAGACCGTCATCGCTGACCGTCTCAAAAAGCTCGCCTTGAGGTGATTACAGTTCCAGATTCAGAAAGCATATGATTTATAAAGTGGCCGGCCTAAGTGTAGTTTGACGTTTATGTTGTTCGACATGTATGTGTTTGTTCGGCATTTGAATGTTGTTCGGCATTGACATTGTTCAACCTAAGTTCTGTTCGGCATGTATGTGTTTGTTCGGCATTGAGACTGTTCGACCTAAGTTCCGTTCGACATGTATGTGTTTGTTCGGCATTTGAATGTTGTTCGACATTGGAATTGTTCGGTCTAGGTTCTGTTCGGCAATAGTATTGTTCGGCCTCAATACTGTTCGGCATCTAAGAATGCTCGGCTTGGGTTTTGGTCAGCTAAGTTTTTGTTCGGCTGAGTTATCGTTCGGCATTTGTGTTTAAGTGTCCGTCTTTAGTTCGTTCGGCTAAGTTGTTGTTCGGCTGAGTTATCGTTCGGCTAAGTGGTTGTTCGGCTGAGTTATCGTTCGGCATTTTTGTAAGTGTTCGTCTTTAGTCCCTTCGGCTAAGTTGTCGTTCGGCACTCTAACGAGTATTCAGCCTCATTAAGACGAGATACTATTCGCTATCGTTCGGCGCACGACAACGTACGCCGAACCATAACTATGCCATCCAACACCCTTACCACCTCCAACGTTTCCCTTGTTCCTTCATTTTTGGCTGTGGTTCGACGCGATGGGGATAAATTCAATAGCCACATATTCGCAAACACCTCAAATCCATCCTCCTCGCCTCACATTATCGTTCGGCAAGGGGAACAACCTACTCGAAAGCTTTCTACAGAACACACTTGACTCATTTGAAACGTATTCAAGTTATACGAAGAGCGGTACCTAGATTGCAGTTAGGAGTCTAAGAAGGAGTGTTCAAGTTGCAAATCTGTTCGACTGGAGAAGGTTAGAAATCTTGGAAGAATGACGGAAACGAAAAAGTAAAGGAAAAGGGACGGGAAGGACCCGGTTATATAGAGGGAGGTAGAAGTCGAAGAGGCTATACCCGGTAGAGCCGGTCAATACCGGAGTGTTCGGCATCGTACCGGAGAGACGTTCGGCACGATAGGTACGTTCGGCTTCGAACGTATCGTTCGACATCCCAACCTCGTTCGTCTTGCACCACCTTCGCTAGCATTCTCGAGAAGGTACCTCCGAGGTAGATTGTACCAGATTCAAAGCGCATCACGTTCGGCCACGCAATACACTTTAGGGGGCAAGTGTTTCCTGGGGATTTGACCAGGCAACTAGTACTCGGCAATAAGTGCTCGGCATCAGAGAGTGTCCGGCATCTAGGAGTGTTCGGCGAAGCACTTGCCATCCAGGAGTGTTCGGCGAAGCAACTGTCATCCATGAGTACTCAGCGTAGTACTCGGCATCTATAGTGTCCGACGTCCAGGAGTGTTCGGCAAAGTACACGGCATCCATAGTGTCCGGCGTCCAGTAATGTTCGGCATAGTACTCAGCAGTGTTCGGCGTCAACTGACACTCAACGTCAACCAATGCTCGGCATCAAGGCTGCTCGGCATACAAGACTGCTCGGCATCAAGACTGCTCGGCATCAAGGCTGCTCGGCATCAAGACTGCTCGGCATCAAGGCTGCTCGGCATAAAGAGCACTCGGCGTCGAGACTACTCGGCAACAGGAGTACTCGGCATCCCATGGTGTTCGGCGTAATACTCGACATACAGAAGACATTCAGCATGCACAACTAATCAGGATACCGGTATCGTTCGGCATGCATACGCCGTTCGCTCAAGAGCTTGAGATGGAGTGTAACGACCCGGAATTTTGGACCATTCGCATCCATTATAAGTGTATAGGTAGACACTCATGCCGGAGTTGAATTGCTCAAAATACCGCGTTGTTAATTTAAATTTGGCAAAACTGAACATATACAGTAAATAAAATATCACAGATCACAGACACAGAGTAATAAGTGCAGCGGAAATAAAAGAGATAGTAGTTCATGAAGCTACTATATAAATATATAAGTTACATCAGAGTTAAACCAGATACAACGGAAGAGTAATACGATACATCAGATACAAATCAGAATACATCACTGGAATCATCGAATACTGAAGCAAAATAGATGGCTGAATCTTCAATCCAAGCTCCAACTCCAAAGGTGAGTCTCGAAAGCTGAACTACTCAGTCTGACCCGAGCCTAAAGCAAAACACAAAACACTCGAGTCAGGATTAACATTCTTATATTAATAAATCCAACTCAAGCGAAATAGCAATCGAAATACAAGTAACTCAAAGGATGTTGGAATAACCATCCTTTAAGGATCCGTCAAACTATCTACTATGTAGTAATGTACGATAAGTAGATAATGTCTATCAGTAATATAAAAGATATCAAAGTAGCGTTAAGTCATGGCCCATTCCACCCTTAACACATTTTTATTCCCACAAGCATATACAAGACCGTAGTTTCCCCAAAACCGGAAGTCACCAGAGGGCAATCCATATACTCAAGGTACAAAACAAATTCGTAGTGGTCGCGCATAAATGGAATACAAGTATGACAAGGCACATGAGGCTATACCCAAGATAGTGATACTACCGTTCGCCTGATCCGGGCTGGTGAGAACGCAACGCCGCAGCGCCCGCAACACCGTGAAACACACTCCCAAAATCAAGGGTGCACCAATCGACAACAAGTATAAGTAGTTCGAAGAAGTGTGTCCACTTGAGGTATCAATCCTCCATTGGCCCGGCACAGCTCCTGTTTTAGTCATTTCCAATTTGACACAAGTGTCAAGGCTATCCATTATCGTTCTCTTTCTTCAGTCAACACGTACATCATTCCAACCACTTCATTCTGGATCATCACTCCGCGCATAGTTATTAAAGTGGTTTTCGGTTTAGATAGAGAGTTTATCCATAACCGAATTCCGGTCTCTTTAATAACTTCCGTAATTATTACACCGATTGGTCGTTTATATATTTCAAAAACCAAATCAAATTCAATTTCAATTTCAATTCGCAAATCAACATTTCATTTGTCTATCAAAACAGTTTCCATACTTTACGTTTCAAAACTTCCAAATTACCATTTCAAAATCTTATAATTCAATTTCAATCTTTATTTAAACAATTCAAATATCAATTTAAATTCGAATACAAGTTTCATTTCGAAAACAATTAAATCAAATCTTATTTAACATTCAAATCAATTTAAAATCATTTATCGATTTCATTCAATATTCGTTGAGTTACTATGCCATTCAAACAATTTCCATTAAATTTCCAATTCATTAAATCCATTTCTTAAGTTCAACTTCATTATATCAAAACTTACAAATTGAATTAAATTAAATTCGTCAAATCAAATTCTTTAAATTTCAAGTCTTACATTAATTTCAATAAATCACATTTTATTTCTTGTTAAAGAAATTCAACCTCACTTATTTACTTACTTAAATAATTTTCCAAAACTTAATTAATGAAGAACTCAATTTCAATTATTTACGAAGTAAAATTCACTTATTCAAAAGTTCAATTTTACTTATTAAAGAATTCAATTCAATTTAATCATTAAATAAATTCAATCTTATTTAATTATTAAATGATTCAAAACTTAATTATTAAATAATTTCAAAGTTAACAATTTCAAACTAAATTATAATTTCAACTTAATTATTAAATCATTTCTCACATTAAACAACATTCTTTCATCAATTATATTGTAAATATTTAATTTCATATTATTAAATATTAACATTTCATTTTCATTAAAAATTCAAATTTCAACTTCATTTCAAATAAAATCTTCATTTTATTTTTAAATCAAATTATTGACCAATCGGGTTTTTTTATATTTAATTTTCTTTCCTAGGTCAAAGTTCAATTTGGGTATTTATCATTTCAACCCGATTCCAATTCAATTCGAAATCAAAACATAGAAAAGGGAACTTGCAGTGTGATAACTGGGATGGTGTCAAAATAAATAAACAAGCAATAACAACAATCAATATCAATCCAATAATCAATTCAAATAATCCCGAAATAACCGTATTAATTCGCATTATTATTTGTACGAATTAATATAATTATTTCTAGAATCTACACTATCATTTCATGTAGATTAAAGATTATTACATTACGGTTTTCACTTGTCATTCAATTTCAATTTTTACACTACGTTCAATGTTTCAAAGTGTAATTATCAGTATTCTACATGTCAATTTATTTAACAATTAAAAGGGGTCATATTATACAAATGTCATTTAATCAAATTTTAATACATATATCCAATCTAACTATCCTACGTCAATTTCAATTTCAAATTTATTTATCACTTACATCATTAACAATTTAACGTCCAATATAAACATCAACAATCATTTAACAACCAAACTGGATTATCATTGCATATATAACAGATAATGGTGTCAGATGTCAGAGGTGAACTGATACAGGTAATAACAGTGTAAATATCAAACAGCATCATATTTCAACTGTCGTTTCAATTGAAATCAAATCTAATAAAAAGAACGTTAATCGTGAGTGAGTGCTCACCTTTCGAGGCTAGAGAAGTTTGACACAGAACCAGCTACGAATTCCAAAGCGAAATAAGATGGGCACGAATTCAATGGACGAAGCTGGTAGATAAGAATTGATGAAAACGAATTAGAACCATCAGAATAGAAACAGAATATATATATATATATAATATATATTTATTTTCACATCAATTTAAAACTAAACTCAAATATATATATATATGTATAACGCATATAAAAATAAATATCTCCATATAATCCATTTTTAATAGATATTTATCGAATATACAAGTAATCAAACCATTTATATATCATAAATCTTAAAATCAATACTTCCGCATATACCCATATTTACATAAATAACATAAACAACTGTAAGTATGAACAGCAGCTTAATTATAAACTTACTATAAATCTTCTCGTTGAAAATCGAACTCAAGTATACCTATGCAGTTGAGATCCATATAATATTATTTGAAAGTCAAACTTAAAATCAATATATATTTTTCAAATTCCAACAAGAAAAATCTGAAATGTAGCTATGAATACGTGGGTTGTAAACATCATATAACCGATCTATATACCAGTATGTATACCCAAACCATAGAAAAATGAACCCGGCGGCATGAACACACATAGTCCATGCTAATATGAACCTTATCCAAATAAACCAGATAGATTGTATATATATAAAACAATACATAACTTGAAGGAAAAATTGTTAACCATCTTTAATATACTGTTGTTCACTTAATTGTTAGTGTATAAAATATATATACTATAGACAAAATCATATACAACTTATGATTTAAAATAAACACATAACTTTCAAAATCTATACATACATACATAAATAAACAGCAATTGCATTTTAAAACTTACCCATATATATGCAACTATAAAGATTCAATATTTGATTTAAACTTATATATTAAAATAAAGTTCTATACGTAACATATATATAACTTAACTCATATGTATATACAACTTCCTATAACCACATATAAAGGACCGACATATAAAAAAAATTCATACAACTCTTTAACATAAAATATTTACACGCATTCATTCCAAATGCCAGTGTTCATTTTGAACATAATATATAAGTCAGTATCTTCACATATTACAAGTTAACTATATATATTTCTTTCCAGTAAAATAAATAGCAAGCCTAAGCACTTCCTTTATGCTATACGACTATACATCTGCATACTAATAAAATATTACACCCAGATCAAAAATACCTGCGACTTGTTTACTTATAACTATATATATCCTTATAGATATAAACTCACGTATATAACTACACCTATAAACATATATATATAAATAAGTATATGCAGACTATTACACTAACAGATCCAATAAATATATATAAACTGTAATATAAACTATACTATATACCTATGTAACGAAAGAAGTGGAGGCTGAGGGTGAAGCGATGGTTGGCTCCTCTTCGACACATCAAAAGACAAGCTGGAAGATACAAGATGGAAGCAAGGAGGGAGGAGTGGAGATGGCGGACTTGGAGGGTGGTGAAGTCTCGGCTGTTAGGGGAGGCGAGGTCAAAGAGGATGATCTGGAGGAGGCAGCTTCGGCTATGGCGAAAGGCGGTGGTGGAGATGATGTGGTGGCTTCGGGCGGAGGTTGTGGGCTGGAGAGCATGGTGGTGAATGGAGGAGTGGCTTCACGGCTTAGTTCGGTCGTTGGCGTGAGGTGGAGTCCTAGGGCGGAGGGCGGTCATCG
The DNA here is from genome assembly GCA_030737815.1 of Allium fistulosum. Classification (NCBI taxonomy): domain Eukaryota; kingdom Viridiplantae; phylum Streptophyta; class Magnoliopsida; order Asparagales; family Amaryllidaceae; genus Allium; species Allium fistulosum. The sequence goes on from CM060902.1 coordinate 1,462,496,490, forward strand.
GTGGTCGGTTGGAAGGTCAGGTGGTGGCGCGTGGAGTTTCAGGTGGAGGAGGTTTGGAGATGGTGAACGATGGTGGCGAGCTTTGGGTTGGAGATGCGAGATGAAGGTGTGGTGGTGAATGGAAGGAAGAAGGCGTAACTTGGAAATATGTAAATTATAAAACAAAACAAAAAAATGAAATGTTACACAAACTTGGAAACAGAGAATATAAAACGAAATGGTGAAATTGTGGAAGTCAAGGCACAATAATTCAGGGAGAAATAAATGCAATTGTCTACTGGCTTTCAACCGTTGGAAATTTGAATGGACCCGGGAAGCCAAAAGGCATGAAACGGTTACCAATACGGTAGGCGTTACGCAAAGTGCAACGTACACCGGAACTCTGAATTTGACAATCGAATATACCATAGAGATCGGCACGACGAGACGATCAAAACGGTATATAGAAATCAGTGTTACGATCATCCGATAAAAATCGATATCGGTACCAGAATACTGCTATTTTGCAGAAAATAAGAACGACGGAGCCAAAGATGTCCGAATTTGGAAAAATGACGAACTGACATCTTGCTCAGAAGATGGTTTAGAATTTTTCTAAGTAAAAATATTTAGGTTTCGGAAAACGTTTTATTTTCAACGCTTTTTAACTGATTAAATTGAAGTAAATTTACGCACGAAATAAACTTTCATATTTTCGGACGAAATTTTACCAGTTGCTATGTTTAACTAGACGTATTCCAAATATTAAATTTTTATTTCAAAATTTTATCGTTTGAAATTTCACAAAATTTCAACTAATTACGTTATTAAAACCGGTTAAATTTACGGGTCGTTACATTCTCCCCCACTCAAAACTTTTCGTCCCCGAAAAGGAACGAGGTAGGAGAATAGAAACAACCAGAAAGAAAACAGATTTGAAATGCAAAATAACAACTAATTTAAACCATATAAATTCAAATTTAAATTAATTGATATTCAATAATTGATTTAATCCATTTGATTTTACTAAAATCAATCTCAACTATTTCTAAATTCATTATTTTATTATCCAATTATCTTCAATTTACAATTTCTAAAACCATAAATTTGAATAGTCTTTTATTATAATCATATTTTCTTCAACAATTTAAATTCTTCTTTATTCCAAATTACTGTTAAATTTATCCTACTTAATATATCTTATCACATATATTTAAACCATATAAATTAATTTAAACCATTTAAACTTAAATTAATTCATATTCATTAATTGATTTCAATTTCAAGGTATTTCTATAAGTTGATCTCATTTCAATTTATTAATTGACTTTCAAAACAAAATTTATTTTTCAATTATCTTATTATTCTATTTATCTCTATTAACATTTTATAATTAAAATTTAAGGGTATAACATTTATTATAACCACTGAAATTTTATTTATAAATTCCATTTATATTATATATTATCCAATTACATATTCAACTTCTGAATGATTTAGGTAAGTTGTATTTGAATGCAGTTGAACAATATATAAAATAAAATTTTTCAAATTCAATTATTCAAGTTAAAATATTTATTCCAAATTTTGGTTTTATTTATAATTGAAATCATCCTTTTTACAAAATTTAATAATTAGATTTCCGATTAACCTTAAACAATTTAGAGATATATATAATATTTTTATCAAATCAAATTAAAATTTTAAAATAAGATACATATATATATAAATCAAATTATACCGAAGAAATTCAAATCAAAATATTTTTTTTCAAAACAAACCGTAGCAAAGCTACAGAATAGTATCTCCGCTTCGAAACTCGAAAATGAACGTCGATGATGCGGCCGCCATCACCGAAATTATTTTCCAGCGACAAAGAGAAGAGCACTGATTTCAACATTTTAAAAGTTCTTTGGAAACGATTTCTATTCGAAAATACTTTAAATAATATACATTAGAATTATTTGGAAACAAATTATAGTCAAAATACCTTTAAATAATGTGCATTTTAAACCTTTAAAACCATAGTTCGGAAATCATTGGAAATTAAATTCTCAAATTTCTGAATTAAATTCATTTTAAATTCCAAATCGATTTATAAACCGTATTTATAAATTCATTTAGAATAATAAATGATAATCAAATATTATCATTTCAAACAAACAATTTTAATTAACCTATTGAATTCCAGAAAATTTTACTTATATTTTTACAGTATAATCAAACGAATTTATTTCATTTTCCAAATTTGAAACAATATTGTGTCAGTTTGCTCTGCTCAAGTGTTTTGGAAATCCTATCGATAGCGTTGATCAGACGAATCGATCGGAAACCCAAATCAACATCAACAACCCAAACAACACAATACATTTTAATATTTTAAATATTAATTTACAAATACACTTCCTCGCTCGACTATATAAGAATAGATTTCAAAGCAAAGATAGAGATTCAAATTTGATGGACTCAAATCAAAGGGAATTTTGATTCGAAAAATAAGTTTGAAACAGAAGATAAGATAATTCGATTATCACAATCGGTAGATGGATGAGTTTATTTAATTCACGGGCAACCTTAACCGGGTCGTCCGTAACTTCAAGGATAAGATCGATGCAGAATTTCGAGGTAAATCAACACTCGATCTCAAGTGATGGAATTCAGGTATAGCAGGTAATAGATAGCATCGTAATCCGAGGATATAGAAATCTTCGGTAAATCGATGCGACTGTGCAGGAGTTTCACTCCTTTACAAATAAATTTGAATTGGCGAGATTGCCAACTTATTATAAAGATCATTCGAAATGGAGTTATGTGATGCTCCAGATTTGAAAGAAGACGAATAGTGAGGGACACGAATGAAATTTTGGAACCGTAGGAAACGTTCCAAAATTCAAAGAAATTGAGTCAAAGGAAGAGATTGAAACTCGAATGAGAGTGATTCTGTAAATACATTTACCCTATATGTTGAGTTTTTCCTAGAGCTACCAAAGCTCTGATACCAACTGTAACGACCCGGAATTTTGGACCATTCGCATCCATTATAAGTGTATAGGTAGACACTCATGCCGGAGTTGAATTGCTCAAAATACCGCGTTGTTAATTTAAATTTGGCAAAACTGAACATATACAGTAAATAAAATATCACAGATCACAGACACAGAGTAATAAGTGCAGCGGAAATAAAAGAGATAGTAGTTCATGAAGCTACTATATAAATATATAAGTTACATCAGAGTTAAACCAGATACAACGGAAGAGTAATACGATACATCAGATACAAATCAGAATACATCACTGGAATCATCGAATACTGAAGCAAAATAGATGGCTGAATCTTCAATCCAAGCTCCAACTCCAAAGGTGAGTCTCGAAAGCTGAACTACTCAGTCTGACCCGAGCGTAAAGCAAAACACAAAACACTCGAGTCAGGATTAACATTCTTATATTAATAAATCCAACTCAAGCGAAATAGCAATCGAAATACAAGTAACTCAAAGGATGTTGGAATAACCATCCTTTAAGGATCCGTCAAACTATCTACTATGTAGTAATGTACGATAAGTAGATAATGTCTATCAGTAATATAAAAGATATCAAAGTAGCGTTAAGTCATGGCCCATTCCACCCTTAACACATTTTTATTCCCACAAGCATATACAAGACCGTAGTTTCCCCAAAACCGGAAGTCACCAGAGGGCAATCCATATACTCAAGGTACAAAACAAATTCGTAGTGGTCGCGCATAAATGGAATACAAGTATGACAAGGCACATGAGGCTATACCCAAGATAGTGATACTACCGTTCGCCTGATCCGGGCTGGTGAGAACGCAACGCCGCAGCGCCCGCAACACCGTGAAACACACTCCCAAAATCAAGGGTGCACCAATCGACAACAAGTATAAGTAGTTCGAAGAAGTGTGTCCACTTGAGGTATCAATTCTCCATTGGCCCGGCACAGCTCCTGTTTTAGTCATTTCCAATTTGACACAAGTGTCAAGGCTATCCATTATCGTTCTCTTTCTTCAGTCAACACGTACATCATTCCAACCACTTCATTCTGGATCATCACTCCGCGCATAGTTATTAAAGTGGTTTTCGGTTTAGATAGAGAGTTTATCCATAACCGAATTCCGGTCTCTTTAATAACTTCCGTAATTATTACACCGATTGGTCGTTTATATATTTCAAAAACCAAATCAAATTCAATTTCAATTTCAATTCGCAAATCAACATTTCATTTGTCTATCAAAACAGTTTCCATACTTTACGTTTCAAAACTTCCAAATTACCATTTCAAAATCTTATAATTCAATTTCAATCTTTATTTAAACAATTCAAATATCAATTTAAATTCGAATACAAGTTTCATTTCGAAAACAATTAAATCAAATCTTATTTAACATTCAAATCAATTTAAAATCATTTATCGATTTCATTCAATATTCGTTGAGTTACTATGCCATTCAAACAATTTCCATTAAATTTCCAATTCATTAAATCCATTTCTTAAGTTCAACTTCATTATATCAAAACTTACAAATTGAATTAAATTAAATTCGTCAAATCAAATTCTTTAAATTTCAAGTCTTACATTAATTTCAATAAATCACATTTTATTTCTTGTTAAAGAAATTCAACCTCACTTATTTACTTACTTAAATAATTTTCCAAAACTTAATTAATGAAGAACTCAATTTCAATTATTTACGAAGTAAAATTCACTTATTCAAAAGTTCAATTTTACTTATTAAAGAATTCAATTCAATTTAATCATTAAATAAATTCAATCTTATTTAATTATTAAATGATTCAAAACTTAATTATTAAATAATTTCAAAGTTAACAATTTCAAACTAAATTATAATTTCAACTTAATTATTAAATCATTTCTCACATTAAACAACATTCTTTCATCAATTATATTGTAAATATTTAATTTCATATTATTAAATATTAACATTTCATTTTCATTAAAAATTCAAATTTCAACTTCATTTCAAATAAAATCTTCATTTTATTTTTAAATCAAATTATTGACCAATCGGGTTTTTTTATATTTAATTTTCTTTCCTAGGTCAAAGTTCAATTTGGGTATTTATCATTTCAACCCGATTCCAATTCAATTCGAAATCAAAACATAGAAAAGGGAACTTGCAGTGTGATAACTGGGATGGTGTCAAAATAAATAAACAAGCAATAACAACAATCAATATCAATCCAATAATCAATTCAAATAATCCCGAAATAACCGTATTAATTCGCATTATTATTTGTACGAATTAATATAATTATTTCTAGAATCTACACTATCATTTCATGTAGATTAAAGATTATTACATTACGGTTTTCACTTGTCATTCAATTTCAATTTTTACACTACGTTCAATGTTTCAAAGTGTAATTATCAGTATTCTACATGTCAATTTATTTAACAATTAAAAGGGGTCATATTATACAAATGTCATTTAATCAAATTTTAATACATATATCCAATCTAACTATCCTACGTCAATTTCAATTTCAAATTTATTTATCACTTACATCATTAACAATTTAACGTCCAATATAAACATCAACAATCATTTAACAACCAAACTGGATTATCATTGCATATATAACAGATAATGGTGTCAGATGTCAGAGGTGAACTGATACAGGTAATAACAGTGTAAATATCAAACAGCATCATATTTCAACTGTCGTTTCAATTGAAATCAAATCTAATAAAAAGAACGTTAATCGTGAGTGAGTGCTCACCTTTCTAGGCTAGAGAAGTTTGACACAGAACCAGCTACGAATTCCAAAGCGAAATAAGATGGGCACGAATTCAATGGACGAAGCTGGTAGATAAGAATTGATGAAAACGAATTAGAACCATCAGAATAGAAACAGAATATATATATATATATAATATATATTTATTTTCACATCAATTTAAAACTAAACTCAAATATATATATATATATGTATAACGCATATAAAAATAAATATCTCCATATAATCCATTTTTAATAGATATTTATCGAATATACAAGTAATCAAACCATTTATATATCATAAATCTTAAAATCAATACTTCCGCATATACCCATATTTACATAAATAACATAAACAACTGTAAGTATGAACAGCAGCTTAATTATAAACTTACTATAAATCTTCTCGTTGAAAATCGAACTCAAGTATACCTATGCAGTTGAGATCCATATAATATTATTTGAAAGTCAAACTTAAAATCAATATATATTTTTCAAATTCCAACAAGAAAAATCTGAAATGTAGCTATGAATACGTGGGTTGTAAACATCATATAACCGATCTATATACCAGTATGTATACCCAAACCATAGAAAAATGAACCCGGCGGCATGAACACACATAGTCCATGCTAATATGAACCTTATCCAAATAAACCAGATAGATTGTATATATATAAAACAATACATAACTTGAAGGAAAAATTGTTAACCATCTTTAATATACTGTTGTTCACTTAATTGTTAGTGTATAAAATATATATACTATAGACAAAATCATATACAACTTATGATTTAAAATAAACACATAACTTTCAAAATCTATACATACATACATAAATAAACAGCAATTGCATTTTAAAACTTACCCATATATATGCAACTATAAAGATTCAATATTTGATTTAAACTTATATATTAAAATAAAGTTCTATACGTAACATATATATAACTTAACTCATATGTATATACAACTTCCTATAACCACATATAAAGGACCGACATATAAAAAAAATTCATACAACTCTTTAACATAAAATATTTACACGCATTCATTCCAAATGCCAGTGTTCATTTTGAACATAATATATAAGTCAGTATCTTCACATATTACAAGTTAACTATATATATTTCTTTCCAGTAAAATAAATAGCAAGCCTAAGCACTTCCTTTATGCTATACGACTATACATCTGCATACTAATAAAATATTACACCCAGATCAAAAATACCTGCGACTTGTTTACTTATAACTATATATATCCTTATAGATATAAACTCACGTATATAACTACACCTATAAACATATATATATAAATAAGTATATGCAGACTATTACACTAACAGATCCAATAAATATATATAAACTGTAATATAAACTATACTATATACCTATGTAACGAAAGAAGTGGAGGCTGAGGGTGAAGCAATGGTTGGCTCCTCTTCGACACATCAAAAGACAAGCTGGAAGATACAAGATGGAAGCAAGGAGGGAGGAGTGGAGATGGCGGACTTGGAGGGTGGTGAAGTCTCGGCTGTTAGGGGAGGCGAGGTCAGAGAGGATGATCTGGAGGAGGCAGCTTCGGCTATGGCGAAAGGCGGTGGTGGAGATGATGTGGTGGCTTTGGGCGGAGGTTGTGGGCTGGAGAGCATGGTGGTGGATGGAGGAGTGGCTTCACGGCTTAGTTCGGTCGTTGGCGTGAGGTGGAGTCCTAGGGCGGAGGGCGGTCATCGGTGGTCGGTTGGAAGGTCAGGTGGTGGCGCGTGGAGTTTCAGGTGGAGGAGGTTTGGAGATGGTGAACGATGGTGGCGAGCTTTGGGTTGGAGACGCGAGATGAAGGTGTGGTGGGGAATGGAAGGAAGAAGGCGTAACTTGGAAATATGTAAATTATAAAACAAAACAAAAAAATGAAATGTTACACAAACTTGGAAACAGAGAATATAAAACGAAATGGTGAAATTGTGGAAGTCAAGGCACAATAATTCAGGGAGAAATAAATGCAATTGTCTACTGGCTTTCAACCGTTGGAAATTTGAATGGACCCGGGAAGCCAAAAGGCATGAAACGGTTACCGATACGGTAGGCGTTACGCAAAGTGCAACGTACACCGGAACTCCGAATTTGACAATCGAATATACCGTAGAGATCGGCACGACGAGACGATCAAAACGGTATATAGAAATCAGTGTTACGATCATCCGATAAAAATCGATATCGGTACCAGAATACTGCTATTTTGCAGAAAATAAGAACGACGGAGCCAAAGATGTCCGAATTTGGAAAAATGACGAACTGACATCTTGCTCAGAAGATGGTTTAGAATTTTTCTAAGTAAAAATATTTAGGTTTCGGAAAACGTTTTATTTTCAACGCTTTTTAACTGATTAAATTGAAGTAAATTTACGCACGAAATAAACTTTCATATTTTCGGACGAAATTTTACCAGTTGCTATGTTTAACTAGACGTATTCCAAATATTAAATTTTTATTTCAAAATTTTATCGTTTGAAATTTCACAAAATTTCAACTAATTACGTTATTAAAACCGGTTAAATTTACGGGTCGTTACATGGAGGCACGTTCGGCCTCAACAGACAACCGTCCTACACTTCCCACGACACCAACATACCGTTCGGCATAGAAGGAATGGTTCGGCGCAGAGCGTTCGGCACGCCTGGTTCGGCATACAGCGACCACTGCACTGGGGCTTGAGCGTTCGGCTATCCAGCCCACTTGGGAAGTCCAGCCCATATTTGCCTATAAATAGAGGGGCAAGGTCACAGTGAAATGGATCCTTTTTTGGAGAGAAAACACTGGGGAGACTCTGCCATTTTCAAGACTCATCTTCTCTACTTAACAACTTCATTTAAGCATTTGATTCACGAATTGTATTTGTAATCAACTGAAAAGAAGATCAATAAAGTTTAACCTCAAAGTGGACGTAGGCAATTACGCTGAACCACTATAAACTTGGTGTTCTTACTTTCTGTATTTAGATTAGCACTGTCTTTTCTGTTTAATTTGATTTCATCACTTATATCTCTTCACAATCTTCTTCTACGAGGTTAGTGACCAATTTTGGCGCTAACAGGAGGTTATAGAATACCAGGCAAGTAAATTGTCGTCTTACCATATATGTTTTGTGGCGATAGTTATAGAGCATTAGTACTTGGGTTATTGTTGCAACTTCAAGCGTTAGTGCTAGAGTATGTGGAAAATAGAGGAGAAGATCTAATCTTTTCATCTCGACTTTTTCCCAGTTGTTTTCCCATTTGCTTATTTGTTAGCATAGTTAATTTATATAGGTATGGTTGATTGGGATGCTACGATTATTATTATTTGATTTGGTTTATTTGGTTATTTGTTTTATTCATGGTATGAATTATGCTTGATTGATTTTGGATGTATTTACATGCCTTGACTTAGTAACATACTGATATATGAGTTCACCCTGTGTTATGCTAAATTTAAAAATTGCTGCATACGTGTAGAAATTATATGCTTATCCTAGGATGCCCGCATACGTACTTGATATGTCATGTCATCATATTGATATATGAAAGCCTGAAAGATGGAAGCTTGCATTAGTACAATGTCATATGCCATTATCATTATATATATGTATTATAATGCTGTGTTGTTATTTAGGTTCTCCAAAGTATACGGGAATCACTATAGTTTTTTTATTATGATAGGTACACACATACTAAGGATACTTGTTAGTTGGTTGTGTATGTCATGTATGGAGGATATGTATCGATGATTGGTTGTTCATGCATGTTATAAATAGCATGTAGGTGATGCATTATACAAGAGCGAGTGAGTTGCATTCTCTATCCTTTGAGAATTTCGAAGATCATATTCTCTTTAAGGGGTGAGAATGTAATATCTTGGTATTTGAATAATAAATTAAAAAGGATACTTTGATCAATTTATTTAGTAAGGGATAAATGGTTATTTTGCAAACTTTGGAATTTAACGGTGAAAGTTGCACCATTACTTAGAGCATGTTCATCTGATCTGTATCAAATATAAAATTGTTCGAATCGGAAGTTGTATGAAGAGATATAAGGGAAAACAGGTTTTAGGCTTAGCAGCCTTTAGATCCTATAATTTAAATTTGAATTCAAACACCCATGCCATTTCATTTTCCCTCTAACTACTTAAACCAGAAAATATATACGTATCCTTCTCATTTCTTCTTCCTTCGTAGAATTGGCATTTTTTCCCACTTCTTCTGCTTCAAAACAAAAAATCTCGTCAAATCTCAATGGAATCTGATGATCTGGTATCAAAATGATCACGGAGGCGACAACTGTGATCTAGTGTGGAATTCAAGATGAACTGGTGAAGTTTCTGGGCATACCCATTCAGACAACGAAGACTGTTGTTCTTTTCTGGGATGGATATTTGAACTAATGTAGACACTTTAATGAAAACTAGACGAATTAGATGATGAAATACTAACTACATGATTATATGATGAAGTATAATTAAGTAGAAACTAAAATATATTTGATGCTCATTGATTTTGATGTCTAAATTAGTAATAAACGTCGTCAAAATACGAGTACAACTAATTTCGGATATTAAAAGTAGTGGACCATGGCTATATAAAATTTAGAAATAAGAACTAATGAATAAATGGGAAACCTCAAAACGGAATTAAACAATATCACATATACAAGTTCCAGTAACTTAATATCATACAGATTCAACACATTAAATTACATTCACATTTTTCAGTACATTAAAAATCATTAATAAAAAATGATATAACTATGGTGTAAGATAAATATACCAAGCCAAGCACCTATGGATTTGATTTATATCCAAAGCTTTGCTCCCTCCCGTGCTCCTATCTACAATTTTACAAATAAATATATAAATATATAATGAAAAAGATGGACGATCAATTATGTTTAGACTACACCTTATCCTACACGCTACAGCTAGGTGTATCAGCGGTCCTGGTTCGGTCTGGGTATCTTAAAACTTGGACCTGATCCCAATTACAATAATCAAAACCCGAGCCCGGTCCGAACTCGTAGGGTATTTCAAAACCAATAACGGAACCTAGTTTGTTGGGCTTTTCAAGCCCGTTGGGTAATACCCATTTATCGAACTCATAATATTTACGTTAAAATCATACTTGAAATTTGCAATTTTATAAAAATTGTACATAAACAATGTTAACTTACATATTGGGTGGTGATGCAACCAAATTCATAACAAAAGTAAGCAAAAACATCTATATGCAAACAAACAAAATGATAAACAAATAACATAAACACTCATGTTTTGATACTATGGAAAATTAATAACCTGGTCAGGTCCTAACCGTACTGGGTTTCGATAAAACCATACCTGACCCACCGGGTCGGGCCTGGGTCGTTAGGGCATAACCCATACCCATATTAATAGGGTGGGTCAGGGTTGGGCTCAGGTCAAAACCCGTACTATTTACAAGCCTAACTACAGCCATAAGCTCAATAGCTAATGTATAGGAAAAGGCTACCTACGTACCGATTTTGCAGGATCAAGCTCGCGTAGTTCTATTTTATGCTCTTCTCCTGCATCCAAATACTTGTTAGCACATAACAACTATAAAATACATGCAACTAATTCAACCAGTGCAACCATTACAACCAATGCAAGCTGGAAGCACAGCTACAACAAAGCTATCAAAATCAATCATCATATAGGTAACAGTAGTAATAGACATGAGCATGAAACATCAGCAATACTCAATGCCTACCTAAAGCATCAAATAAGCTAATAATAATAAAAATACTTATATACATACTAATTATCAACTATTAGCAATACTGTTGGAATTGGGCCAGCCCGCAACAGAAGAAATGGGTGAATTTCAAAACTTTCTACCATTTTGGATCTTTATTGGGCCTATGAAACGTAGTTCATTTAGAACATTTCTAAATTTATTTTAAACAAAATCATTATTTTACTTAAATTTATATTATAGTTTTATATTATGTAATTCATATTATATTATGTATATGTATCATACACACACACACACAGATATGTGTGTGTGTTCATGTGTAACATAGCAATCCATGTAAGGTTTGACATGCCCGTGTGTAAGTACTGGGATTTACACCGCAATGGACATGTTAGCCCCTTTAATATACAAATAAATCATCCAAATGTATGGTCATGTGCTTTAAGTCATATATACAAAGCATTACAAGTGTGTGTGTATCATTTTGAATAATTTATATATATAAGGAACTTATAAATACACATACACACACATATGTATATATATATATGAATGTAAATAAAAGTAAAATCGTTTTGAATAAAATATTAAAAATTCATTTATTTATTTAATTGAAAATCCAAAAAATAAATTAATTTTTTTATTTATAAATAAATGTATTATATATATATGCTAATAAATAATTTGCTAACATATATATATATGTTTATAATTATTTACTAATATAGATATATAACGAAATAAATATACACAAAATAAATATAAATATAAATATATACATCTAATAATGCTCATGGAAAAATTATTTTTTTAATATATATTAATATTAAATATTTTTCGGATATTAAAATAAAATAAAATAAATTATTTTCGAAACTAAAATTTTGTATTTTAATACTTTATAAAAAATCTATATAGTATTTTAACATTTAGATATTTCCATATATATATATTTATATATATATATTTAAAATCAATTTTAAATTTTCATAAATATATATAAATATTTAATTCAAATGTAATTTTTTGCTAGCGAAAGCATATTAGATATGGAATTAAATCTATAAAATTTAAAACATATTTTATATGATATAATTATTGATATTATGAATTTATGAAATTTATTTAATTTAAATAGTAATTAAATTATATATTTATATTAAAAAATTTAATATCGAAACCTTTTATGTATAATAGTATTTGTTTAAAATATTTGTATGATATAATATTTAAATATTGCTGTAGTACAAGAAATTGTGAATTATTGCTGTAAAAACAACATCCATTATGCATGTTAAAACTCGACTTATCTAAGGCTTTCGATTCTATTAACTGGGTGTTTTTAAAAGACCTTTTACTGGCTAGAGGCTTTAGCACTAGATGGGTTGGTTGTATTATGTCTTTATTAAAAATAATGAACTGTAGTATTTTGGTCAATGGTTTTTTAGGTAATAAAATTCAATCTAAATGTGTTCTTTGGCAATGTGACCCTTTATCACCTTCACTATTCAACCTGGCAGTGGATGAATTTTCTAGGATCATAAAATTATCAACTTCTAATAGGGTATTAAGTAGTGTCGGGAATGAGGTCACCAGTGAGGGTCTTTTAATTTTGCAATTTGCGGATGACACTATGCCTTTTACCTCTCATCTTCCCCAACACATTGTAGCACTTAAACTTGGTTTATATAGTTTTGAAATGCTGTCAGGCTTGAGATCAACTTTGATAAGAGTTCCGTCCTTGTCCAAAATGATGTTAAAAATGTTGAAACCCTTGTCGCCAATTTCCTTAATTGCGAAATAATGAGGTTTCCTATACAATACCTAGGGTTCTTGATTATACCATCAAAGCTTATAAAGGAGGTTGAAAAAATTAATAGAAAACTATCAAATTGGAACTATAGGTTTTTATCTAGACCCGAGATAATTGTTCTCCTCAACTTCGTCTTCTCGAGTCTACCGATTTATTGGATGTCATTTTATCCTTTTCCATAATGGGTCATAAATAAAATAGATAAAATTAGAAGAAGCTTCCTTTGGAACGGGGATAGTTCCTGTAGTACCATTAACTGTCCGGTTAATTGGGAGTTTCAAGTCAAAATAGGATGGGGGGTTGGGAATTATAAACCAACACAACCTTAATGTTTTGCTTGTAGGTAAATGGCTCTGGAAGTTAAACAATGATAACGATAAACTATTATGGAAAGAATTTATTTCAAATCAATATTAAAATAGAACCTACGATCTACACATCACTAGTCCTAACTATAAAAATATGTCTTACTTTTGGAAAACCATCTTAAAAAACCATAATATTTTTAACCTTGGGATCAATAATATAGTCCATTCTGGCAATAACACTTCATTTTAGGATGGTAGTTGGATCTCTGCTATACCACTTAAAGTCTTTGAAGCACTATTTGATATTTGTAATTTCAAAAATGCAATAATTTCAAAGGTTCATAGAACTCATAACGTTTTTCCATGGAATCTTACATTCAACCGTGCCCTTGAAGGCAGTACCTTAGTCCAATTTTTCTTTCTTTGTACTAAACTTGAATACTATAACATAGATGATGAGAGAGACACTAAAACTTGGTATTGGGTTAAAAGTAGAATCTACACCCCAAACTCAATGTACAAGTTTCTAAACTTCTCAAGGACTACTTCAAATATGAAAGGTTAATGCTCCTCCTAAGGCAAAGTTACACACTATGAATGACGGCGGTTGTCTATAACACAATGCAGAATGAATCTTATGGCTATTTAAACAATAGAGAAAGGGGGAGTGTGTATTTCAAATATTTAAAACTTACTTATGAATTTAAAAATCTATCTGCTCAAATTGCAAACAGAATAATCACATAATAAGTAAGTAATAAAGTAAAATTCAGTAAAGTAAATAGCACCTAGAATTTTTATACTGGTTCGAATTGACCAATCCCACATCCAATCCTGTACCGCACCGTACAAAATTTCACTGTTCACTGCTTGCTTTCTATGGGTGGCAAGAACACCTTTACAATCTTGATTTCACGGGCTACAAGATGCACCATCTTGATTTACGGGCTACAATAACACCCTCTTCTCTAAACAAACAACAATAAAGTATGGAAATTAGTCTTATCTTTAATATAGATTCTTGCAGATTCGGTACAATGATCCTATAGACCTGCAGTAGCAATATACCTTTGAATTCTTTGAGGAATAGGATGAAATCAGAGAGGGAATGATATGGATTCAAGTACAAATTCTCTAATATTGTGTGGTTTGCAAATCCTTGAAGAATTGGAGTGAAAGGATATGGATTAGCAAAGAGAATGGAAGAGTATGCAATGGATTTCTCTCACAAATGTATGGAGGTGAAAGAGTAAGAGAAAATGAGAATTATTATTATGAAAATTCGTTTTCTAAAACCTTTAAATAGTGGTTGAAAAGATATGTCTTTTGGTGAAGAGGTGGCAGGCAGATATGTCTTTTAGTGAAGAGGTGGTAGGAAAATCCCTTCATTTGAATATAAAAAACCGAAAAACGATATCTATGTCGACTTACTAGGGATGCATATTCGACATATAGGCGTTTCAAAAAACAGAAATTCAATAAAGTGTTGCAAATTTTCAGATTTCAATGTACCTCATATTTATGGATATTTTGTGATTTGGTTGTGGTCAATGGTTGATAATCTTCAAGTATAATCGTCGTAGGGTCTTTAATAAAAGATTCTAAGATTCATCACTTCAAATACCTCCGTCGTTTCAGCAATTGAATTACTTCTTCAATCAGTTTTGTTCTTACATTTGCTCCAATTACTCTTTATATATATAATTCATTTTCTTCTATTGGGTTCTTGGTTATCTCTGTAAATGTCTCAATAATATATTTGAAAGTACTACACAACTCGTAGAAATGTTAGTTGTAATATTTATATGATTGTTCATCAAAATGAATAATTAGGGTATTAACACATATATGGTTAATCCTTCACAAAAAATTAAACACAATAGAATTCATAAAGAATTTTTTTTGCTTATAGATAAAAAATATGTTTTTCTTGCAATTTAGAACTAGAAAACATCGTGCGCCTCTACTACAACCGTCCCATAACCAGTTCAATACTTGTTAAATCTCTGAACATATTAGAATTAACCTTGACCAACACTGACCTTAGCCGTGACAATTATTGGAATAACCTCATATTCCAGTGGTGTAAAGATTATAGATTTTTACTTGATATCATCTTCTCTATTATTTGTAGGTGTATATGGTTTGAAAGGAACCAAAAATATTTAATAACATTAACACTCCTTATAATAGCCTAATATATGCCATCGTGATGTTTATATATAATTGGATAGCTAATCCTAGTTATAAATTGTCTAATACAGTTTATTTTAAGGAGCAATTTAAAAAGATAAAATGTCAAATAGATTTCCTAAAAGTAAATTTAGGCTTCAATAAGAGGCATTTAATGACTATAAATGATGACACAACACAAACTTTTAACGAAGACAACTCTCCGAACATAGTTCTCTTAATTAATAACTAAATTTGTTATATCTTGCATTACTATCTTTTATTCTCCCTTACATATATGTATATAATTTTAAATCATATACTTATATGTGTGTTGTGCTCATGCTTGGTTGAGTTTTTCAGTTTAATTAGAAGCCATGGACATGGTAGCTCAAACTATCCGCCCATGGAAGCTTGATTACGAGGATAGGTTTTTTTCATTGGCCTTTATTCGACTCTGATTGGCCTGGCCATCGCTCAGCTAATTTATTATATTGGCTTCATGGATAGATTTATTTGGTGTTTGTTGTAGTATTCCCTTAGATGATACATTCCACTTGTCTGTTTTAGGTATGCTTCAATTCATTTTCAGTAGTTTTGATTTTAACCATGCTGTTGTTTCATACTTCTTCTCCTAGGTTTGGTTGGGGTTTGTAACATCCCCCACTTGGAGGCCCAAGACTAACGGCTGTTTTAGGGGTGATGACATATTCAGTACTATTTATGCTAGAGATAGCTTAGTTCTGTATTGGTAGAGGGCAGCGGGGCTGTGCCTCGGTACATTCCTCTAGAGATGTATTGTCGAAAGGCAGTCCCTTACCTTGTCATTGTTGGAAATCCTTTCTCCAATACATACCTTTACGGACTTGATCGTATATCCAAATATGCTGTCGAATTTAACAAATGTAACAATTTCGGAAATTTTAATATGTTATTTGAAAAGTGTTTTCAAAGCAATATCATTAGAAATAATATCAAATAATTTGATAAAAATGTTTTAGTTATCTTAAGGTAAAAACCCGTCCGTGTTAATGTGCGGCATGGTCTTATGAGATGCTCCTCTTTTCAAAGGTTTTGTTTGGCATCAAAGTCGATCTACGATACTATCATATATATTTATGATTTGGGTTTCTCACGCTGGTCTGCCAGACTGTTCCAGGTATTTTTAATACCTGGGTCAGATCTGAGTAGTTTTAGGATTAGCTGAAGACACTTGGAGTTTTCAGATGAGAGCTGGGGATCTTCATCAACGTATGGATGTAGTTTACTTTTCTATTATGTTTGTTGTTTTTCAGCATTTGTAAGGACAGGTATTTATAACTGTCCAGGTTAAGCTTAGGATAGACTTTGATATATGTATTTGAAAGTTTTTTCGCTGTAAAGATTATTGAAATAATATATGTTATTCCATTTATGTGAGATTCTATTCTGTCTTTATTTTCTTTTACTCTTAACAATTGATTTTTCCGCCACTTGAATGCTCGGCATGCAATACAGTAGGCATATTAGCGTCGATATTCGAGGGTCGAAAATCCCATTCGTTAACGGACTTATGTATAATAATAATTATATGTTATCGCTGCATGGATGACTTAGCGTTATTTTGGTGATCGATTTTATACTGTATATTGTTCTATCCTGGAGGCACACATGTTTATTGCTTTGTGTCGATATCGTGTACATATATGTGAGTTGTTTATGACTATTGAATTACTTACTAGTGCTAGTCCAAGGGAATATTCACGTGTGTAGCCTAGTATTGTCTCATTCTCTATATTGTCATGCAACATTACACTGTAATACTCTTTAGTGGTACGAATATAGAGGTTGGGTGTCAAAACTTCTTCATAAGAAGTTCATTGTTTCTATAAACAATACTTTAGTAGTTTGTAAATACTTGAGAATACTTTAAACTACCATTTAGTGATCTTAATTTGAATTTGATATTTGCTTCATGTATCAAATACATAAGTAAATTACGATAATGTAGACATTACAACATGTATGATAATTCATATTGCTAAAGCATAAGGAATCCATCTTACATATTCCTTATTAAACATTTTAATAAGGTGTCTTTGCATATCATTTGGGGTATTCCCAATATCCTTTATGCTTATGATAAAAGAAATAATTTACAAATCCAATATCGAGTATTAAACAACCAAAATATTATTGATTTTAACACAAGTACAACATTAACTATCAGTAGTAAGTTGTTCACTTATAGTCTAGAAATATCTATGTACCTTTTAGGGGTTCTTTCTTATGGACACACATTTCCTCTTTATTTTGACTGAAAATCAAACTATTCAATGTTTCTATCAAAATACTTATTCAATTCCAATACTTATAAAATGATACTTTCATATCATTTCTTAGATATCCTAATACCCACAAACTCAATATCTCTTCCACTGACTTCGAGACACTTTGATTGTTAAGTGCAAACAGTTCATTCTAAATCATTATGTAGTATTTTCCAGTTCAACTCATATGTACCAAACACAAAGTCATACAGAGCGATAAATTTTTGAGCAAATATGAATTATCTTGAGTCCGTTGAATAATGAATCTATTACGTCAATTTCAACAATTGAAATTTACAATGTTATTCTTATTAACATTGCTCATTATATTCCAACTGCATTTATCTTTCCCTTGAAAACCCATTCATGGCCGATGTATCATATTATCCCATTGGGTACAACTACCAAAATCATATTTTGATATAGAATCCCTTTCGGATTTTTGCGTCATACCATATGGTGGAGTCAATACGCTTAATGGCTAAATTGACAATAGAGGTTATCTATTCTCAGCATTGATAAGAAACACATAGTTTCTCTTTAATGTGTGAGAATACCTATTAGACAATCTAATGTGATGTGTTCGTTTAGGTTAGGTTAATTACATTTCACCCATGTAATCAGTTTTATCTTTGGATCGTATCCAAATTCATTTTAATACCAATAATTTCTCAAAGAAATTCCTTTACTACGAAGTTCGTATTTCTTGGAACAACAATTATTTCTCACTACAATAGATTAGGTATTCATAAACACTTTATGAAATTGCCTTATACATAAAACCGATTTGGTTTTAGTTTACAAAACTTATGTTCAAAACATAAATAGGTCATCCAATGACAGTTGTTTCCAAACTCCTTTTGGGGAATTTCATACAAGATCTCTCACGTACAATTATTATGTGTTGTCTTTCGACTTACACAACCTGACAACTCCTTGGCCTAAGATATGTTGGGAATTCTTATATACTCTTAGCTTGTATGATTTTTGTAATGAACCGGATTTTCGACCCTGGAATATCGACACTAATACGTCCACTGTATCACATGTCGAACATTCAAGTGTCGGGATTCCGATTTGTTAGGGTGAAAGAAGAAGGTAGAAGGTAGAAGAAACTAAACAACACAGAATCTCACAACGCAGCGAATTATATATAATACAACAATGATCTTTACAAAAAGGAAACATCTTTATTCATATATAAAACATCAGAGTACATTAGACTTATCCTAAATTTGGACAGTTATAGAAACCTGTCCTTACATTGACAAACATACAAACTCTATAATACAGTGGACGAAAAATATACGTGAATACGTCTTGACCATCCAACTCCTCTTCAATCATACTTAATACATAACCGATAAATTTTAAAATAACTTTTAGTAATTAAATCATAATTTAATATAAATTAAAGCTTAAATAAATCTTAAAAAATCAAAATCAAATCATAATTAAGTCTTAATTAATTAGAACTAAATTAATAATTAAACTTTAAACAAATAAGCATTTACTTAAAATTAATCCCAAATTAAGTAATAATTAAGTAAATTATAAATCTTTAATTACATAATAATTAATTAAATAGTTCAACTTTAATTAAATAATAATTAAAATAATTAAACTTGATTACATAAAATAATTACCC
This sequence comes from Allium fistulosum, assembly GCA_030737815.1. Classification (NCBI taxonomy): domain Eukaryota; kingdom Viridiplantae; phylum Streptophyta; class Magnoliopsida; order Asparagales; family Amaryllidaceae; genus Allium; species Allium fistulosum. The sequence continues at coordinate 1,462,516,223 of CM060902.1, forward strand.
TTATTAATTTAATTAATCATTAATCAAATTTTTTAATAACTTACTTAATTAGCACTAATTAGTCACTAATTACTTAACCTAATTATTGATTAATTAATAAATTGTTTGTACCAAAATTGGGCACAACACTCTTCGGAAGTGTTTGAAGAGATAAAATGAAGAAAGTAAATGTAAAAAGAGGATCATCTAACAAACACTCCAAACAATAATCAGAAAAACAAAAAAAGAACATAGAGATTTAGAGTGGTTCGGCGTGTTGCTTACGTCCACTATGAAATGATTGACTTTTATTAACTTTTGCTTACTGGTTACAGCAGTTTACAACAGTAAATTTCGAGTACAACAGTGACTTTTGAGTGCAATAATGGTTTCGGCAGTCTGGACGTCAAAGAGCCAAAAGATACCTCTTTTGTAGGTTCTGGGCTGCTATTTATAGGTATAGATTGCAAATATCTCGCTTAGATCTCGGGAGACCTCTTCTGGCACGTGGGTAGGCCTACGCAATCGATCCCATGCAGTGTTCGCTCGATCTGTGATTGATACGAACAAATTTCGTATCGATCATATTTTGGTCCAATCGAGTCGAAATCGATCATGAACATTCTTGAGGATGTACGCAAGCTCCTATGAAAATTTGGTGGCATTTGGACTTGTAGATGGTGAGTTGCGATCGATGCAAACTCGAATTCATCAAAGGTTGTTTTCTTCGTATCGATGCCGTTCGCATCGATCTGTTCGTGTCGCTTTTTGGGCACATGCTCACAAGTTGATGTGGCGCTTGATTTCTGGATCGATCCACTTTCGACGCCGGATCGACCCAGTCTTTCCAATGTTTTATGCCTCGTTCGTATCGTTGCATTTCGGCCTTGTTCGTATCGATCAGCTCTGCCGTGTTCATATCGATTGTCGTCGTTCTGTTCATATCGATCGCTTAATGGGTTACTTCATATCGATAGTTGGGGGTCATTTTTGTATCATTTGTTTGATGCTTTTATTCGTATCGATCGTTGATCGATCGATATGAGCTGTGCAATTGGGATCGATACGAATTGATTCCAATTGATGGATACGAAGTTGGGTGTATGTGAAGGTTACGAACAACAGACAATTGATGGATTCGAACATATAAAGCTAAATGGAGGAAAACAGATGGAGGTGAACAGATGGAGGCGAACAAATGGAGACGAACGAATTGATTCCCTTGGTTTGCATCGATCATATCTTGAGCATACGACCTCGGATTGACATGAAATTTGGAACGTAGGTTTCCAAAGCTTTGCATGTGGCGTTATGTCAATTGTAGCTCGATCCGGTCTCAGATAAAATTCGTCAGTATCCATAGTGAACCTGTGTATAACCGATCTTCGGGACGAACTGTCCTTGGTTTCTATTCAAGTTATTTGTGTCACGACCTTGCCAAAAGGCGGGATAACATTTTGCCCCCCAAAGTACGTCTTGTGAGAACAGGACGTGCTTTGAAAAGTTGCAATCTTCATCCTGAAAATTTCCATTTGACTTTTCTGAATGGTTGTTGTCTTTTCGACGAAAGGTGTAACCTTTGATTGATTCTTCGAAAACATAAATCATGTACTGCTGACTGCCAATTATGGTACTGTGTACTGTTGTAACTGAGCGTTGTATGATAGTGACCTATTGTTGTAATCATCATCAGATGAGTACTCAATTCCTGTGAATTTTTAAAAATTTGACGTTAGTCCATTATACATGAATGCATGTTGGCCTGACTCCCGTTAACGTTCGCACGTTCATGAGTCGTTGTCAATTTTATTTTTGTATCGAATTCCGTATTGACCCTCTTCTGAATCAATGTGAAATTCAATTTGTAACAATGCTTGATGGTTCTTTTGGAGTGTCCCTACGTATCGATCCTCTCCTGGATCGATTTGAGATGTTGGGGTATGTGTTTTGTATTGATGGCCGTCGATACAAAGTAGATGGTTTTGTAAAGTGATTCGTATCGATGGATACGAGTTGTTGTCGTCCTCAAACAGATGCCGTGTCATATCGATGGAACTGAGTGATCAAAACATAATTTTGCAGTGGCACCTCGTGTCGATGGGTTTGAAGACCGGTTACCAATGGATACGAAAAGGTACGCTCTGGATCGATTCGAACTAATAGTTACGAACAGCTATATTCCAGATCGATCTGGGCAAATGGACACAAAGATGACTCTTCGCATCGATGATCTTAGGGACTGCTTTTTACCGGTTAATATAACTGGGAGACGAACTATTTCTCACCTTTACCTCGTGTCCATATAAATACTATTAGGACTTAGAAAATTTTCATCTGTTTTCCATTCTTCCTGCCTCGTTTCGTATCGATTAAAAGATTAAGAAAAACGACTCGCTCTCGCCCCAAATTAACATAACTCCTTAATCCCTTGAATTTGCACTTTGATTTAGGTAATTAATTAGCGAAATTATGTCAAGAATGATGAGACTCGAATTCAACTGCCAATCCATCTGCATTCACGGCCGATTCTGGTGATGAGGCCATGGATAGTCAAAATGGGTTTGGAGGAGGAGATGACGCCTGAATGAATTTGGAGGAGTGTGAGGTCACGAAGAGAACATTCGTATCGATCTGAGGGTTGGAGTTCGTATCAATCAGAGCAATGGAACTTCGTACTGATGGAGTGGGAAGCTTCATATCGATCGATGGTGAGATTTCGTATCAATCCAAAGCGATCGATACGGAGGCTTGAATTTGGGGATCTATACGAAGACGCTGTAGGCAATCGATATGAAGTCGAGGGATTGTGATCGATACGAACTGAACCTTCGGCGCTCGATGCAAAATGCCGTCTTCTCTGATCAATACAAATGGTACTTATGGTGATCGATCGAACATGCATACTGATGGATACGAAATTTTTGCACACTCGATTACTTGACTCCGACGAGCTTCAGCCTTGCATAATCGGACTTAACTGTTTCACTGCATATTTGATTGCCTTTCGAAGCTCGTCGATGGAACTGTAACTTAACCAAATTTAATGAACTTTAACTTGGATCGATCTCCAAATTCCAGATGGCACAGCTGTGACGGTCAACGATGACGTTCACTCTGGTTGAAATTTTAAGCCTCGCCGTTCGAACATCTCTTCAAACTCTGTGGAATTTCTCAAGTATTATGCAGCACTGCACTGCATAACACATTCATACACTTCACACGGGGGAACACACAGGCTTATTATCATCTAATGATGGTTTTTAATAAGTCGATTAGCTATGGAATCCACAAGTTCTCAACAGCAGGAGCTTCAAAGTCCAGCTCCCTTAGCCATAGAGATACCGGTCATCACGGCCGAAGTTATAGATCTAGCTACGGACATGTAATACCCCAAAATTTTGTGAAAAATTATTTTAATGAAATAATTTAGTTTTGAAATATTTAGATTTAATTATGGAGGAATTTCTGGGATTGAATAATGTGCAAGGATATGTGTGCATGTGCACACTGGAAATGGCAACAGGAAGGATCCAAAATTCCTAAAAAAAAAGGAAAAGAAAGCATTTAAAATATGATTTTGAAATGTGAATTATTAACCCAGGTGTAGATATTTTGTTTCTGGGTCATATGAATTATTTTGAAATGAAAAGAAGAAAATATTTTATTTGAGTAAGAAAGTAAATTCTTACTTAAAGCACTGGATTTTTAACCCAGACCTAACCAAGTTATAAATATGAAATATATATATATATATATATATATATTTACGTCAAGCAAGGAAAATTAAATAAATATATATATCTATATACATGTATACTTTTCTTTGAGTAGAAATATGTTAAAGCTAAGCAAAAAGAATAACAACATCAAAATGACATGAGACACAATACAAGTAAGCATGTATATGTAGGTAAAAATAGAAAAGAGGATTTCCAGAAATGAATAAATGTATAAAATATAGCTAAGTCACACTTTTAACATGAATTGAGTAAGTGGAGAGGTATTCAAAAATAGCCATTTTCTCAAAAGCAAAAAAGAGGAAAGCACTGACCATAACCAACTAATGTAGCCCGGGGTATTAAGGATGGGAAATTGGAAAATGCAAAATGCCTGATGTTAGCTAGGACAAAAATGGAATTTTATCTTGATAAAACCCTAGTGAAAAACATTCATATAAATAAGAAGTTATGGCCAGAAAATCATTTACCGGAGATACTTAAAAATAAGAAAGGAAGAAAATATTTAAAAGGAAGGAAAAGCTTTCAAGGGTCTTATGGATCAAATAGAAGGAAGTACTTAGGTGAGTAATCTCACTAAATCCTTGGCATTAAGTCCTGATATGAGGCAACCAAACTTTTATGTTGTTATTTGCATATTTCTGGTTTTGCTGAACATAGTCTTATTAGACATCTTATGGATGTTCTTTGGATGGTTTTGATCTGATATGATGTTTATTATGGATGTGCATCCCACTGTTTTATTATACTTAGAAAAGCTAAGGCACAAAACCTTGAAATTATAAGAAGAGTACTTACAACTGATATAGAACTATGGCATGAAAATTTCAATAGAGAAAATAATATGAGCTGCATTATACTTTGTATAAGTGCTAAGGCTTAAGAAAAAGGAATTAGGGGTGCAATAGAGATCTTTATGTGCTGAGCCCCTAATCAAATAGCAAACCCACAAGTAAAAAATTATAATTAAGCTAGATCTTGAATCTGGTTCAACCATAGTTACTTGCAAATCATAATAACCTGACATGCCATGTCTCTATTCTCAGTTGTAAATATTCTTATATTTGATTTAAAGTCAAGACATCTGATGGCAATGTCCTTGAAAATGATTATCTGCTTGCTTTTGAAAAATATGTTTGCAAGATGTATGGGATGTTTCATGTACACAATGACTTGTTCACCTAGCTATCTGATGATAGGATTAAACATGATACAATTAGTAAATAAACTAGGGATGGTGATCCAAGAAGGCTGCTGGAATGCTTGTCATATTTGAAGTATGCAAGTTGGCACATGGTTTGTTCAAGCCCTGAGATCTTTGTGCAATGATGTGAATTAGTTCATTGCAATGTGTCCCTGTGATTCCTTGATAGCAGATGAGGCTAGGATTTAAATTGATAAATACAACCCATAAATGATGAAATAGGAACTTGAGTATTTCCTAGATTGGTTGGAATGGAACCATGGTTGTACCAGTGCATCTATATGCTACTGATTAGTGTGCATGTTTGCATAATTATGTATGTGTACATGGTTGATTGTTGAAGTTATCATACATGCACAAAATTATCGAAACATGGTAAAATAGTTGATTAAAGAAATTGCATAAGCAACAAGCCAGTACTCATGTATCACCCATTTGCTTAATGTTATGGATATATTGTTGTTGCTCACACCAGATCATAGATCTGACCCTTGTTTGCTCATGGCATATGGGGGTGTCTCATTTAAAATGAGGCAGCCACTAATGCACTTTCAGGGAATGCAGGACCTAAGTAGGAAGGAAAGTTATGGCTAATGAGAAAGAATGAATGAGCATGCTAGCTTGTTTTTAATAAGAGCATAGTATGATTTATCTGCATGTATTCATGAAAGTTTGTGTTTTTAAATTTCTTGTTATGTAATGAACTTGTTATGTCTGATTAAACTAGTTGTTTCTATTGAATTTTGTTATGTATTAAGGTTTGAGAACTGAAGGATTATCTGAGTTGTGAACAAGAAAATAAGCTTAAAGTATTATCTATGAAAATCTGAAAAAGAAATATATATTCGAGCAATTGTCTTACATAACCTATATTATGTATTAGTCAACCTTGAGTCATTCAAAAGCATTAAGTTTTGGGTAAAATCTGATTTTTACTTGGGGTATTCTTTTAAGTATTCAGTTGCTTTTCATTGAAATATTTTGTAAAAGAGTTCGAGTCCATTTGTGAGTTGTTTTGAGAAGTGTATATATCTTAAAAAGGTTTCAAGTACTTTGCAAATGAATGGCATTTCAATTGACATGGTTAGAGTGTCTGGTTGACACAGTCACAAGGTTTAACTAGCTTTAAAAGAATGGAGTCTTGGTTGATCATGTTGGTCTGTATTTTGATAGTAAAATGCATTTCATAACCCTTTGTTCTTTTAGCAAGTGTTTCACCAAAACTCTCTTTCAAATACCATAGACAAATATGCACTTTGACTGTTTTATATTATCAAACCAGGGAGCACTCTGCATTCAAGCCCTGGTTCACCATAATCCAGGGATTGCACCACTTTTTAAAAACACTTTCAAGTCCAGGAAATCAATCTTGTATTGATCTTCTGGATAAGATAACTTTAAAATTACTGAGTAGAAGTGACTTATGGATATATATATATATATATGTATATTAACACATAGTGTGTCTTGTTGATTGAGTCAAAGAACAGATGAGTTTCAAAGAAAACCATAAGTTGAAAATGATAAATATAGATATCATTTTCTAGCCTTAATCAAATATCAAGCATTTGAACTATACTATGAAAAGGCCATGTATTCTGAGATTGTCTTGCCAAGATAAATTATTAGTAAATCATAGTTAGAATGATCAAAATCATTAAGAATAAATATGAGCAGGATCTACTCATATATTACAAATATCAAAAAGAATATGGAAATTAACTATGTGTAGATTGATTCAAATTCAAATCAAACAGAATATGCTCTTGTTTACCATAACTCTGATTTAAACAAGAGGGACACATGCATCCTCATATGTATGTGCATATCTTTATGAATACACCGATATATTTATATTAGTAGAAATTTGGATCCTGGATAATTGATTGAATAGAAAATTTACTCTGAGAATTTAAATTAAGTTTAAATGTGTGTATATATATATATTAAAAAAAATCCTTGAAAAATTAAGGTAAAATGTTGAGGTCATTTCATTTGGTATCAGAGCGAGGTTGAAAATTTATTATGCATAGCTCGAAAATGTTTGCATTGATTGTTGAGTGCTATAGAAATATATTATGTCTGTTTGTTTAGGATGAAATAATTTAGATAGGAAAATACTAATTAAAGAGAATACTCACAATATACTAATCCCATCTGCCCATAACCTTGTTATCAAACCATGGTAGGAAGGTGATCTCATCACAATGCAGGAACAAGTGCACCATAGATGTTTGATATGTAGGAGTTTGTTAGGGATTTAAGGGATGGAATTGGGCATAGGCCTGGGAATCCACATGAGGAACTTTCAAAACTATTAAAGACTTATACAAACTTGGGAGGCAAGAGTTTTGAAGGGACTGAGAATGTGATGGAAATTCAAGCATGGTTGAGAACACTGGATAGGATTTTCAATGACATGCAGCTTGATGATCAAAGGAAGAGGCAAGTGGCTTCAAGAAAGCTGAAAGGAGTAGCTTTAGGCTGGTGGGAGGTGATCATAGCTGGGAGGATTGAAAATGAAATCACTTGGAATCAATTCAAGGAGATGTTGGAGGCAAGGTTTGTACCAGCATCAGCTAAAACCACATTACTTGAAGAGTTTATTAGACTCAGACAAGGAACTTTGAATGTCACTGAGTATACTCAAAAATTTGAGGGATTATCCAAATATGGAGCAATGCTAGTGACTGATGAAGCATCCAAAAATGATAGGTATATTAAAGGTTTGAACCCAGGACTTAGCAGGGCCATGTTACCATATGCTGATAAGACTTTTGATCAAGTAATAGATCTGGCTTTGAAATTTGAGCAGCATGACAAGGAAAGAGAGAAGTATAGAAATTTTAAGAACAACAATAACAAGAAGAATAAGGGAAGATACCAACCTTATCACAAGAAGAAAGAGGAAACAGGTAACAAAAAGGCCAGTAACACCAAGGCCAGTGATGCTAAGAAGAAATTGGTTTGCCATCATTGTGGAAAGGAGGGACACATCAAACCAAGGTGCCCAGAATTAAAAGGAGGAGCCTTCAAGTGCTACCTATGTGGGAAAGAGGGGCATATGAAGAGAAATTGTCCTGAGTACAAACAGCAAGGAAAATTGGCAAATCTGGAAGGCAAAAGCAAATCCATAGTGGAGACTAGTGCTGAAAATCATGGTCAAGTGGAAGGTACACTACTTATCTGTACCATACCCATAGCAGTAGTATATGATACTGGGGCAACTCATTCTCTAATTTCTTATGAAATAGTTAAAATGCTAAAACTGAACTGCATATTGGTTGAAACACCATTGCTTGTACAAAGTCCACTGGGGAGTTCTAGTGTTTTAAATATGATTTGTGTGGATGTGGAATTAAACATAGGAGAAAATATTTTTATTTCCAATTTATATGTTTCAAACTACCCAAATATAGGTGTTATATTGGGGGTAGACTGGTTAAGGCAATTTAAAGCCATAATTAATTTAGATTCATCCACCATATCATTGCAAAACCTTAGAGGCCAGAGAATCACAATTTTATGTGAAGTAGCTAAAGAAAAAAATTATATCATTTAATTGACTTGGAAAAGGATTTCAGTGAACCTTCCATTGAAGAAATTCCCATAGTCAATGAATATTTGGATGTGTTTGGGGAGGTTAAGGGTGTTCCACACCATAGACCAGTGGAGTTTCAAATCAACCTCATTCCAGGAGCAAGCCCAATAATTAAGAAACCCACCAAAATGGGGCCAAGTGAACTGAAGGAGTTGAAAAACCAGTTAGAGGAATTAGAAGGTAAAGGGTTTATAAGGCCAAGCAACTCATGCTGGGGTGCTCCAGTGGTGTTTTTAAGGAAACATGATGGTACTTTGAGGATGTGCATAGATTACAGGGAGTTAAATAAGGTTACCATCAAGAATAAATACCCATTGCCTAGGATTGATGATCTTTTTGATCAACTCAGTGGAGCTAAAATATTATCTAGATTAGACTTAACATCTGGGTTCCATCAGATGAAAGTTGAAGACTCAAGTGTTAAGTACACTGCATTTAACACTAGGTATGGTTTATATGAGTTTATGGTTATGCCATTTGGGTTGACAAATGCCCCCTCATATTTTGTAGATTTAATGAATAGGATATTCAGGGATTATCTGGACAAGTTTGTGCTAATTTTTATTGATGATATTTTAATTTATTCCAAAACAGTAGAAGAGCATGAAAATCATTTGCATCTGGTTTTGTCTAGATTGAGAGAAAAAGATTTAAAGGCAAAATTTTCAAAATGTGCATTTTGGAAAGAGGAGGTACATTTTCTTGGTCATGTCATTTCTGCTAAAGGAATTTCTGTGAACCCCAACAAAGTTGTAGCTATCCAAGCATGGAAGAGACCTAGCATAGTGAGTGAAGTTAAATCATTCATGGGGATGGCAGGATATTATAGGAGATTCATAAAAGATTTTTCCAAAATGTCATCACCACTTACTAATTTAACTAGAAAGAATCAAGCATTTGTATGGACTGAAAAATATGAACAAGCTTTTATCAAGATAAAAGAAGCTTTAGTTAATGCACCAGTATTAAGGGTACCTAAAGGAAATGAGGATTTAATTGTGTACACTGATGCAAGTGGTTCTGGGCTAGGAGCTGTGTTGATGCAGCAAGATAAAGTAATAGCCTATGCATCCAGACAATTAAAACCACATGAAACAAGATATGCAACCCATGATCTTGAGTTAGCAGCAGTGGTGTATGCATTGAAGCTTTGGAGACACTATTTATTAGGTGCCAAATTTAATTTGTACACAGATCATAAGGCACTGAAATATCTTTTCTCACTAAAAAAATTTGAACATGAGGCAACATAGATGGGTGGAGTTTCTAGCTGCCTATGACCTAGACATACTTTATACACCAGGTAAAGCAAACAAGGTTGCAAATGCCTTGAGTAGACAACATGCTAAGGTATCCATGTTGATGATGGAAGAATTTAAGGATTTATCTATACTTGCTGACTTAGAAATTGAAGCAAGTAGTGAGATACACATGGTGACAACTGAAGGAGATGAGAGTAAAGGGAGACTGAGTTTAATAACCTTACAATCAGATTTAATTTTGAAGATAGGAAAAATGCAAGAACAAGACCCAGACCTATTAGAGAAGAAAATTCTCATATCAAAAGGGGAAGAAGTGATAAATTACCATATTGATAAAAATGGTTACATAAGGAACAAAAATAGAATAAGTGTTCTAGAAAACATGGAGTTGAAGGAGGAAATATTAAATGAATACCATAGGAGTAAGTACTCCATACACCCAAGCAGCACAAAGATGTATCAAAATCTAAAAAGGAATTATTGGTGGAAGGGAATGAAGTCAGATGTAGCTAAACATGTTTCAAAATGTATGACTTGCCAACAAGTCAAGGTAGAGACACAAAGAACATCAGGATTGTTACAACCCCTTAGCATACCACAGTGAAAATGGGAGGATATATCTATGGATTTCATAGATGGCCTGCCTAGATCCAAAAGAGGAAACACAAGTATATGGGTAATAGTAGACAGGTTAACTAAAGTGGCACACTTTATCCTAGTGAAATCAGAGAGGAATGCACCAAAGTTGGCTCAAGTGTTCATGAAGGAAGTGGTAAGATTGCATGGCATTCCCAAAACTATTATGAGTGATAGGGATACCATTTTCACATCAAGATTTTGGAAAAGTTTTCAAGAGGCCATGGGAAGTGAATTATGCTTAAGCACTGCATATCATCCACAATCAAATGGACAAACTGAGGTGGTGAACAAAGTTTTAGAAGACTTATTGAGGGCATGTGCACTGGATTTTGGAGGCAACTTGGAGGACCATCTCCATTTAGCTGAGTTTACATATAATAATAGTTATCAAAGCACTATAGGGATGGCACCATTTGAAGCCTTATATGGCAAGCCATGCTTATCACCTATATGTTGGGTAGAGACAGGAGAGAGAGCTGTCTTAGGGTCTGAGTATATAAAAGAGACTATAGGGAAAATTGAGCTAGTAAGGAAGAGGATGGTAGCAGCTCAAGACAGGCAGAAGAAATTTGCAGATATGAAAAGAAAGCAGGTGGAATATGAAGTGGGTGACTTTGTTTTCATCAAGGTTTCACCTATGAAAAAGGTTTTGAGATTTGGCAAGCAAGGAAAGCTCACACCAAGGTATGTTGGGCCCTATAAAATTCTGGAAAGAGTAGGCTGATTAGCATACAAATTGGAGCTGTCAGAAGAAATGAAAGCAATCCACAATGTATTCCATGTGTTACAACTTAGAAGATGGGTACATGATAAGGAAGAAATTTTGGAAAAACCTACCCAAGTCCAGATAAATCCTAATTTGGTTTATGAGAAAGAACCAGTAGGGATCTTAGCTAAAGAAGAAAAGAAATTGAGAAGAACTTTGAAACTGGTAAAGGTCCAGTGGAGTCTTGATCCTAATGATTGTACATGGGAGTTAGAGGATAAGATTAGGATGGATTATCCTAAGCTTTTTGCAAATTAAAGGTAATTTTAAAATTTCTGGAAAATTTAATATGTATAGTTGCTATGGTTGAATTTGTTTGCTTATGCATGTGTTTGATAAATTTTCTAGAATCAGTAGATACTTGTTATAAGTATTAGAAAATTGCGAGGACACAATTCCTAAAAGGAGGGGTGAATGTAATACCCCGAAATTTTGTGAAAAATTATTTTAATGAAATAATTTAGTTTTGAAATATTTAGATTTAATTATGGACGGGATTGAATAATGTGCAAGGATATGTGTGCACGTGCACACTGGAAATGGCACAAGGAAGGATCCAAAATTCCTGAAAATAAAAAAAATAAAAAATAGGAAAAGAAAGCATTTAAAATATGATTTTGAAATGTGAATTATTAACCCAGGTGTAGATATTTTGTTTCTGGGTCATATGAATTATTTTGAAATGAAAAGAAGAAAATATTTTATTTGAGTAAGAAAGTAAATTCATACTTAAAGCACTGGATTTTTAACCCAGACCTAACCAAGTTATAAATATGAAATATATATATATATATATATATATTTCTATGAAGCAAGGAAAATTAAATAAATAAATATATATATATCTATATATCTATATACATGTATACTTTTCTTTGAGTAGAAATATGTTAAAGCTAAGCAAAAAAAAAATAACATCAAAATGACATGAGACACAATACAAGTAAGCATGTATGTGTAGGTAACAATAGAAAAGAGGATTTCCGGAAATGAATAAATGTATAAAATATAGCTAAGTCACACTTTTAACATGACTTGAGTAAGTGGAGAGGTATTTAAAAATAGCCATTTTCTGAAAAGCAAAAAAGAGGAAAGCACTGACCATAACCAACTAATGTAGCCCGGGGTATTAAGGATGGGAAATGTGAAAATGCAAAATGCAAAATGCCTGGTGTTAGCCAGGACAAAAATGGAATTTTATCTTGATAAAACCCTAGTGAAAAACATTCATATAAATAAGAAGTTATGGCTAGAAAATCATTTACCCGAGATACTTAAAAATAAGAAAGGAAGAAAATATTTAAAAGGAAGGAAAAGCATTCAAGGGTTTTCTGGATCAAATAGAAGGAAGTACTTAGGTGAGTAATCTCACTAAATCCATGGCATTAAGTCCTGATATGAGGCAGCCAAACTTTTATATTGTTATTTGCATTTTGCTGAACATAGTCTTATTAGACATCTTATGGATGTTCTTTGGATGGTTTTGATCTGATATGATGTTTATTATGGATGTGCATCCCACTGTTTTATTATATTTAGAAAAGCTAAGGCACAAAACCTTGAAATTATAGGAAGAGTACTTACAACTGATATAGAACTATGGCATGAAAATTTCAATAGAGAAAATAATATGAGCTGCATTATACTTTGTATAAGTGCTAAGGCTTAAGAAAAAAGAATTAGGGGTGCAATAGAGATCTTTATGTGCTGAGCCCCTAATCAAATAGCAAACCCACAAGTAAAAAATTATGATTAAGCTAGATCTTGAATCTGGTTCAACCATAGTTACTTGCAAATCATAATAACCTGACATGCCATGTCTCTATTCTCAGTTGTAAATATTCTTATATTTGATTTAAAGTCAAGACATCTGATGGCAATGTCCTTGAAAATGATTATCTGCTTGCTTTTGAAAATATGTTTGCAAGATGTATGGGATGTTTCATGTACACAATGACTTGTTCACCTAGCTATCTGATGATAGGATTAAACATGAATACAATTAGTAAATAAACTAGGGATGGTGAGCCAAGAAGGCTGCTGGAATGCTTGTCATATTTGAAGTATGCAAGTTGGCACATGGTTTGTTCAAGCCCTGAGATCTTTGTGCAATGATGTGAATTAGTTCATTGCAATGTGTTCCTGTGATTCCTTGATAGCAGATGAGGCTAGGATTTAAATTGATAAATACAACCCATAAATGATGAAATAGGAACTTGAGTATTTCCTAGATTGGTTGGAATGGAACCATGGTTGTACCAGTGCATCTATATGCTACTGATTAGTGTGCATGTTTGCATAATTATGTATGTGTACATGGTTGATTGTTGAAGTTATCATACATGCACAAAATTATCTGAAACATGGTAAAATAGTTGATTAAAGAAATTGCATAAGCAACAAGCCAGTACTCATGTATCACCCATTTGCTTAATGTTATGGATATATTGTTGTTGCTCACACCAGATCATAGATCTGACCCTTGTTTGCTCATGGCATATGGGGGTGTCTCATTTTAAAATGAGGCAGCCACTAATGCTCTTTCAGGGAATGCAGGACCTAAGTAGGAAGGAAAGTTATGGCTAATGAGAAAGAATGAATGAGCATGCTAGCTAGTTTTTAATAAGAGCATAGTATGATTTATCTGCATGTATTCATGAAAGTTTGTGTTTTTAAATTTCCTGTTATGTAATGAACTTGTTATATTTGATTAAACTAGTTGTTTCTGTTGAATTTTGTTATGTATTAAGGTTTGAGAACTGAAGGATTATCTGAGTTGTGAACAAGAAAATAAGCTTAAAGTATTATCTATGAAAATCTGAAAAAGAAATATATATTCGAGCAATTGTCTTACATAACCTATATTATGTATTAGTCAATCTTGAGTCATTCAAAAACATTAAGTTTTGGGTAAAATTTGATTTTTACTTGGGGTATTCTTTTAAGTATTCAGTTGCTTTTCATTGAAATATTTTGTAAAAGAGTTCGAGGTCATTTGTGAGTTGTTTTGAGAAGTGTATATATATCTTAAAAAGGTTTCAAGTACTTTGCAAATGAATGGAATTTCAATTGACATGGTTAGAGTGTCTGGTTGACACAGTCACAATGGTTAACTAGCTTTAAAAGAATGGAGTCTTGGTTGATCATGTTGGTCTGTATTTTGATAGTAAAATGCATTTCACAACCCTTTGTTCTTTAAGCAAGTGTTCCACCAAAACTCTCTTTCAAATACCATAGACAAATATGCATTTTGACTGTTTTATATCATCAAACCAGGAAGCACTCTTCATTCAAGCCCTAGTTCACCATAATCCAGGGATTGCACCACTTTTTAAAAACACTTTCAAGTCCAGGAAATCAATCTTGTATTGATCTTCTAGATAAGATAACTTTAAGATTACTGAGTAGAAGTGACTTAGGGATATATATATATATATATATGTATGTATGTATATTAACACATAGTGTGTCTTATTGATTGAGTCAAAGAACAGATGAGTTTCGAAGAAAACCATAAGTTGAAAATGATAAATATAGATATCATTTTCTAGCCTTAATCAAATATCAAGCATTTGAACTATACTATGAATAGGCCATGTATTATGAGATTGTCTTGCCAAGATAAATTATTAGTAAATCATAGTTAGAATGATCAAAATCATTAAGAATAAATATGAGCAGGATCTACTCATATATTACAAATATAAAAAAGAATATGGAAATTAACTATGTGTAGATTGATTCAAATTCAAATCAAACAGAATATGCTCTTGTTTACCATAACTCTGATTTAAACAAGAGGGACATATGCATCTTCATATGTATGTGCATATCTTTATGAATACACTGATATATTTATATTAGTAGAAATTTGGATCCTGGATAATTGATTGAATAGAAAAATGACTCTGAGAATTTAAATTAAGTTTAAATGTGTGTATATATATATATATTCAAAAAAAAATCCTTGAAAAATTAAGGTAAAATGTTGAGGGTCATTTCAGGATGAGCTGCCTGGTGCCTGGTTTATCATGAGCCCACAAGATTATGTGCCGTCCAACATCTCTGAAGATATGTTGGGGGCAGATATGCCTAAAGCATGGTCTACCGTTGGACGATGTCTTATTACCGGGACCGAATGATAGACCGCATGCTCCCCCGGAAGGGTTTACTGCCTTCAATAGGCATTCATGTACAGCCGGGACGCTTCCTCCATTCAATCAATATATTCAGGAAGTGTTGTCTTTCTTTGGAATTGCTCCATCATAGTTACATCCCAATGGATACACGCTGCTGAATAGTCTGTTCATTCTATTCATGGAGCATCTTTTTCGATCCCCGACTCCGATCGAAATCAGATACCTTTTTAATGTTAAGAGTCGGGGAGATAGCCCTTCTTTCTCATTCTTAGAGGCGGTCAGGAACTGCCAAGTTATGACTGGCGCCTTGACCAGACTGAGCTACTTCAAAACTGAGTGGTTCTATGTTCGATGCCCACCAAGGTTCATTAGTCGATGGTTAGCCAAATGTAAGTGCTACACTTATTCCTGTTGTTAACGAGTTTGCCGTAGTTGATGTTGAAACTAATATCGTATTTCCTTTACAGTTGCAATTCCTCGACCTGATGGCGCACACTTTAAAGAAATAGTGCGAATTCTCCAGGAAGTGCCGAGTGAAATGAGAGACCTTGACTCGGCGCTGATAGATAGAAACGTGAGGTCGTAGGGCTGATCAAACAAAAATAAAAGTATAAGACTTGAGAGAGTGCTTAGGGTAGCCCGACAAAGCGGGTAAAGCGCAAAGCGCCCTATGTCGTAATAGCCGAGGAGGGTGATGAAGAAAGCACACCCACAGACAATGAACCCATGTCCGGGCCTTCCGACAGTCTTCATGGTTCAGAGGGAAGGAGAAAAGGCAAGGCAGTTGCACAAAAGAACCATAAATCTTCGAGATGGAAATATGTAGTTATGTCCCTACCAGCATCCGACGTTAGAATTTTGGAGGCTCCTCCCTTACAAGTAGTGAACCCTTTTGAAGGACTTACTTATATTCCAATTCCGGATTATGTGTCACTTCAACATGACACCGGATTGGAGGGGCTTCAAAGTGCTCTAGATTTAAGCGAGTCTCTACTCATCATTGTGGCTGACATTACCGGTTGGTCGGGGGATTGCACACACATATACACTTCACGGAACTACACGGTTTCCAACCTTAAGTCGCCTGCTTCGAGAATTCACTAACTCCGTTCTTCTTTTACAGATACGATGAATAGGCGAGATTCTATGCTCATCAGTCTCCGTTCAGCGCACCAATCGTCGAGTTTGTATTATGAGTTCCGTCAGAGGGAGGATGATAGGAACCGCGATCACGGTTATTCCAGCCAAGAGCAGTATGAGAGGGATAGAGAACAGAGATATCAATCCCGGTCACTTTCTCCACCTCCTCGACTCCCTACACAACCTTCTATTCACAGCTCACATCCCCCGGAGCCTCCACGCCAAAAACCATCTTCTCATGCTCCAAGGTCTGAGTCTCAGCGTCGTAGGACTGAAGCCGAACCTCCCACCATTGTTGAACAGGCCATCACTGAGTCCACCGGGGAAGGGGCTATCAGAATTGCCCACTTAAGAAAATATTTTCCAAACATATGTTTTGACGGCTTCATCTTCCCCCCTCACTTAAAGAAAATTCCATCGGAAGCAGAAACCATGATGCATGACTATATTCATAATATCTATACCCAATATAAGGAGTGGATGAAAGCCACAGACAAAGCATCGGCAGTGGCCTTCGAGCGGGCAAAGGCAATTGAGAAACTAGAAACTGAATTCGCTCAGAAGGACCGCATCATCCAAGTGCTCAATGATGAAGCCGAATCTTCCCGGAAATCTGAGATGATGGCCACCCAAAAAGTTGATGAGGCAACCCAATCTATGGAGAGAATGCGACAAACGCATTTCACTTTGGTGGAGGAGATGGGCCACCGAAACCCCACTGTCATAGCCGAACAGGACGCTGCTCTGAAAGAACTTAACGAGCTCAAAGCCATATTTTCTGAAATCGCCAAGGAGAAGGATGATGCAAATAGAGCAGCTCAGGAGGCATGTGAACAAGCCGTAGTGCTTAGGGCAAACGGGATGCGGCAATGGCTAAGGTCCGGGAAGTGGAAGCTAAGGTTGAAGATGAAGTTAAGAGGCGGAGGCCAGGCTAGAGGCTGATATTGAGGATCTACTCATTACTTATAATGCTAGCGTCTTGAAGCATAGGAACCTAGCCCGGATTGATAATTATCCAACACATCTGTATAATGCCTGGGGCCGATTAGTAGGAGATGAAAAGGCTGCGCATCAGGGCGAATCAGTTGATGAATTTGAGCTTGAAAACCGAATGCTGAATGAAGACGAGCGAAAAATCCTCCATGATACAATGATCTCATTTGAGAAGGAGAAGCTTGGCGCTCAGCATTTGGAAGCTGGAGAAGGCTCTAGTGTCGAGCATCGCGATACAAATCCTGAAACTCCTGTGCCGACCCAACGTGAACCAACTTCCGTGGTTGATTCTCAATCCGTTCCTTCTTAATCAGCCGCAATTATCTCAAGCTAGCGAGCAAATCTCTGAGGTCTTCCAGGCGCTCACGAGTCAAACTGAGGAAGGTACTATGAACATTTTGCACGTTTGTCCCAAAACCGAAAGTGTACATGAAGTGATTATTAACAGTTCTTCTTTTGCTTTTATCCAGTGATTAATGCTACACCAGTCGTGCCTTCTGCAACTCAAGAACCACATCATATGCAGGAGGCCATTATAACTGAAGCAACCACCACAACGACCACGACACCGACTGATGGAGTGCAGGGGAGCACACTTATTTTTGATGAGCAGATGATGGAGGAACTCCTCGGTCATCACAGTGACCCTTTTGCAGACTTGTCGTTCGTTATGGGTGGAAGCATTCCAATGACAAGTTCCTCGGCCCCAACTACGGGAGTCTCCAGCAGTGCGCAAACACTTCACGAGGAGGAAATCCTAGCTGAAATTAACGCTGAGATGGAGGCAGCCGCGTGGGGCAGTGATTTTGGCGGTGGAATGGCTGGACCTGGTCCAGCCCCTTTGCGGATGATATCTCCGGGAGGGACGGTCGTTGAGACGAGTGTGCCTATCCCGCCTCCCACTGTTGATCCTGTCCCTCCGACTCCGCCTTTAGGAAGCGTTCCAATACATCTGAGTTCGGAGGAGGAAATTGATATAATGCCCATGACCGGAGATCGGCCCCCGAAAAGAAAGGGTTCAAAAGGAAAACCGAGTGAGAGCTCCAGCGGGTCCACACCGAAGGGGAAACTGAAGAAGAAAAAAGAGTAGATACATCTCTTCGGCTCGTTTTTGAGTAGACATAAATTTCTTTAGCTTTTGTAGGCCGTGTATAGATGCGGGTTCGGCCCCTGCTAGTAGGATTTTTGGGATAAACTTGTAATTAATTCTTTTCCACAAATAGTTGAAATGAATTTCCATTTTGTCTTCAACTTAATTTTTGTTTATTTGCTTAAGTGTTTCAGCAATTGAACTCTAGTCCGGTACGCTTGTGAAGCTTCGACCCTTGGATTGGATCTGAATTTATTTGTTAAGTCACGAAATCATAACTATGAGTCATGACCGAACGTTAAGTTGGACTCCGATGTCGCACTGTCTCAATGAGCGATTGGCACTTAAGTTCTGCCCCCAGTTTCAGGGATGAATTGTAAAGATCGAGTGGCAATTGTGCTTCATCTTTAACATATTGAGCTTAACGTCGTTGAATTGATGCTGAAACAAGGAAACTCGAGTGGTCGAAACGCACTCGCTCATTTACCGACGATTACATCCATACTTCAAGGATTTGCATTCGTATGTCGGTGGTCGGTCTCGCCTGCTTAAGTTTCAAGGATACATCCATGCTCCGGGGACTTAAGTCATTTTCACGGATGGTCATTCACGCCCGTTTAATGTTTGCAACCATGTCCACACTCTGGGGACTTTAGATGGATTCGAGAGTGGTCAATGACACCCGATTTGCATTTATCCTCTGACCGCACTCCGAGGACTCAGAGTTGTTTCATGGACGGTTGATTCCAATCCGATTTGTTTTTAAACTCCAACCCACTCTCCGGGGACGTAGAGTTGACGTTTATACTCCAATTTGCACTCTGGGAATTTGGAGTTGGTGTTTATGATGGCACTTTGGTTCGCACTCTGGGAATACGGAGTTAGTTGATGTTTATACTCAAGTTCGCGCTCTGGAAACTTGGAGTTGGCCGACAGATGGTCAATCAATCTATTCAGGCTTTTGGGATTTCGTTCACACTTCGGAAACGATGAATCTATCAGGATCGTGGATGGTCGGTTCACATCCACCCTGAGTTAACAAGCGAGGTTGTTAGATAGACGGATCCATCCTCCTCAAACTTGGTCAAGATATGGGCGAAGTTGTCAGGTGGACGGATCCATCCTCTTCGCAACCGTATTTGTAAGTTTCTACTCCAGTTCATACTCTGGGAATCAGGAATTGGTTGAAGGATTGTCGTGTATCAATCCTTTTTTAACTTCAGTGTGATGACTTGCCCCCGAGCTCGGGTTTCACTTAGCGAGTAATCGGTCGTATCATAGTTACTCCCTATTTGAATAAATTCCATCATCGGGTGGGATTTAGCTCTCCGTGCATAGTGATAGTTGCATGACGCATTCAATAACTCACAGCTCTGGCTCGAAGAGATTGCATTTTATTGCTGAAATAAGATAATATGGAAAAATCAGTTGCCTTATTACAAATTCAAATTTCGAAATGCAAAAACAAATCACAAATGAAAAGTAGAGTAAATAAATAAACAGAGCCTGTCATGTGTAGTAGCGACGAAGACTTTCGTTGTTCCAGGCTCTCGAAAGAGTGAGACCGTCAACGGTCGATAATTTGAATGTACCATCTCCGAGCTTTCGTTCAATAACATATGGCCCTTCCCAAGTTGGCTTCATATGTGAAGGGACCGGGTAAATTCTCTTAAGGAAAAGATTGCCGAGTTCAAAGGTTCGGGGTCGGACCATGGCATTTTATAATCGGGCGACTCGACTTCGGTATGCAGCTGCCCTCAAATCAGCCTCTTCACGCTTCTCATCCAATAAATCTAGAGATTCGGCAAGTAATATAACATTCGTCTTTGGATCATAGTATGTCACACGATAAGAAGGCACTTCTAGTTCGACTAGAATAACAGCTTCTGAACCATAAGAAAGAGAAAACGGAGTGTGGTCGGTCGCGGACTTGTGGGTTGTTCGGTACGCCCATAAAGCCATAGGAAGTTCATCGACCCACTTGCCCCTGGCCTTTTCCAGTCGTTTCTTCAGAATAGATTTTATAACTTTATTAACAGCTTCGACTTGTCCATTCGCTTGAGGGTGTGCAACTGCGGCGAATTTCTTCTAAATGTGGAATCGTTGACAGAAATCTTTAAATTCAACACTGTCGAATTGGATCCCGTTATCAATGATGATAGTATGTGGGAGACCAAATCAGCAGATGATGTTGTGCACTACAAAGTTGGTCACCTTCTTTGTTGTGATTATAGCAAGGGTTTCAGCTTCTACCCACTTGGTGAAGTAATCAACTGCTACGATGGCGTACTTCGCACCACCTTTGGCTAGAGGTAGAGAGCCAATAATGTCAATGCCCCATACTGCAAACGGCCATGGACTAACCATTTGAGTTATTTCGGTAGGTGGGGCCCTCGGAATTCGAGCATGCTTCTGGCATTTGTCGCATTTTCTAGCGTAGTCCGATGCATCGCGATTTACGGTTGGCCAATAGTATATGTATCAGAGCACTTTCTTGGTAAGGGCTTGCCCCCCGGTGTGATCGCCACATTCCCCTTCGTGCACATCATGCAATACACATTTGATTTCGTCATGAGCGACACACTGGAGTAAAGGAACAAAGTATCCTCTTCTATACATGAGTCCGTTCTGAATAGTGAACCGCGAAGATTTTCAAAGAATCTGTTTCTTTTCAGTACTGCGCTCTGGCAGGGTTCCATGCTCGAGATAATTTTTGAACGGAGTCATCCATGACTCCTTATCGGGAATAACCTCAAATACCCAATCTGTCTCCATTCTCGGGGAAGCTAACGTCTCTACGGGAACGAGTCCCATTCGTTGTGCCTCACCTGTGCTGGCTAACTTTGCTAATGAATCGGCTTTTTGATTGCGCTCTCGGGGTATGCGGTAGATGGCATAATAATCGAACTGATTTAATATTTCTTGAACCCGAGCAAGGTAAGTAGCCAGTCTTCGGTCCTTGGCCTGGTATTCCCCTCGAACTTGACACACGACCAATTGCGAATCACAATAAATCTCCACAGTGATGATTTTCAAATCTCTGGCAAGCCTCAATCCGGCAGGTAAGGCTTCATACTCAGCTTCGTTGTTGGTCGCGCGAAAATCAAACCTTAAAGTATAGCATATAGATCGACCTTCAGGAGTTTCAAGTACAACCCCTACACCTGAGCAACGGTCATTTGATGCACCATCGGTATGTAGCTTCCAGATATACTTGGGAGATTCACTAGTTTCGGGTAAGTCCTCTGGGACGGTAAATTCAACTATGAAATATGCTAGGACTTGTCCTTGAATGGCTCGCCTTGGAGTGTAAGTAACGTCAAACTGACTTAACTCGATATTCCATTTGAGTAACATACCAGACGTCTCAGGCCGTGTAAGGACCTGTCGTAACAGCTGGTCGGTGTAAACGATAATAGGATGAGCCTGGAAATACGGACGGAGCTTCCTTGAGGAAATAGCCAGACAATAAGCCAACTTCTCTAGCTTCGGATAATTTCTCTCAGCTCCGGTTAGTCGTTTGCTAATATAGTAGACCGGCTTTTGTATTTGGTCTTCCTCCCGAATTAGGGCAGCACTGATTGCGTTTTCTGATACCGCCAAATAAATGTACAATTTCTCGTGATCTATAGGCTTTGACAAAATTGGCGGTGTGGAGAGGTGTTGAATTAGTGCTCGGAATGCACCCTCACATTCCGTAGTCCATTCAAAATTTCGTTTCCCTTTTCGGATCAGATCGAAGAAGGGAATGCATTTGTCAGTAGATTTTGAAATGAATCTGCTCAGTGCTGCTACTTTCCCGTTGAGGCTCTGGACTTGCTTTATAGTTCTCGGAGTTTCAAGGTTTCTAATCGCCCAGATCTTTTCGGGATTGGCTTCGATTCCTCGAGTGTTGACGATAAACCCAAGGAATTTTCCTGATGCGACCCCAAAGTGACATTTCAACGAATTAACTTCATTCTGTATTCTCGGAGGATATTAAACATTGACTCCAGGTCTTTGATATGATTAGTGGAGAATCATGACTTGACCAGCATGTCATCCACGTATACCTCCATGGTTCTCCCAATCTGGTTAGCGAACATTCGATTAACTAACCGTTGATAAGTTGCCCTGGCGTTCTTGAGTCCAAAAGGCATAACCTTGTAGCAATAAAGTCCCATATTGGTTACGAAGCGGGTATGCTCCTGGTCGGGTAAGTGCATAGGTATTTGATTATAGCCGGAATACGCATCCATGAAGAATAAGAGTTCATGTACGACTGTTGAATCTACGAGTTGATCAATTCGAGGAAGTAGAAAACTGTCTTTAGGGCAAGCTTTATTCAGATCAGAGTAATCGATGCACGTTCTCCATTTCCCATTTGGCTTTCAAACATGTACAGGGTTTGACACCCATTCCGGATATAATGCATCTCGAATAAATCCATTCGATTAAACTTGTCTACCTCTTCCTTAAGGGCGGCAGATCTCTCTAGATCCATACCATACCTTTTTTGTTTAACCGGGATATGCCGCGGGTCAATGTTCAATGCATGGCTCGTGATGTCCCGCGAGATCCCACACATGTCAGAATGCGTCCAGGCAAACACGTCGAGGTTTGCCCGGAGAAATTCAACCAATTCCTCTTGCATTTGTTGGCTTAGCGGAGATCCAATCTTTATCATTCTAGAATCATCGATCAGGACATCGATCGTCAGTTCGGTCGGAGAAGCTTGACTGTCTTTACTTTCATCTTCACTTTCGGTATCTCTCGGGTCAAGATCTCTTTGGAATTGGTTGGGGTGCCCAGGCTTAGGCCTAGGCGTCAATTGTCAATTTTCAACAAAACGGACGCAGAGAGATTCCTCTACGCCCTTTCCTTTTTCTCTTCGTTGTGCATCTCGCAGCTCAGCAACATAACATGCTCGTCCATCAGCCTGATCTCCTTGAACGACTCCAACCCTATGATCGGTGGGGAACTTCAGAGTCAGACACCATGGGGCAATCGCAGCCCTGAACTCAGCTAGGTCCGGTCGGCCCAAGAAAGCATTATATGGCGAGTCTATATCCAACACCACAAATTGTAACATCCGGACTCTCCGGTGTTCTCCAATTCCTAACTCCACTGGCAATTCTACCACTCCAGTGGGTATAGTCGCACTCCCATTAAAACCATGGATACGGTACTGACAAGGTTTTAAATCTTTAGTCTCCATTTTCATCTAGTCATAGGCTCGCTTGAACAATATATTCACAAAACTTCCACTGTCTACCAAGATCCTCTTCATCAAGCAGGACTAACTTGAGCTGATATAAAAAGTGGATCGATAGTTGGGGCTTCGATCCTATCGGCATCTCTGTCTCGGAAGACGATGTCGTCAGTCATCATCTTTTGTTGCTTGGCCGGAGCCCCATCTTCCTAACTACTACAACACTCGAAGCTCGCATGCCTAATAGAACTGGCATATGACTCCATTTCCTTCCAGCTTCGGTCTGCTGGATGAAGACCACAACTAACAGTATTTTTACTAACCTCCCGCCAGTACGAGCGGGTTCCTCCTGCCTTGCCTAACTCGGTACATGATTCTGATTTGATGGGCCCACACCTCCAGACTGTGGCGCCCGTACAAACTGCTCCAACTTTCTTTCTCTTACCAACTTTTCAACGAGATCCTGCAAGTGACGGCACTCGTTCGTGTTATGATCGTAGCTTTCATGGAATCTGCAGAACTTCCCTGTCTGAATCTGTTTCTTCGATGACTGTTTTAGAGCAGGTTTCTTATACTGAATAGTATTGCAGGTCTATAAATACACATTTTCCAGTGATGTATTCAAAGGAGTGTAATTATCAAACATAGGAGCCCTACGTCGTGGACCATGATTCTGATCCCGTTTCCTATTTTGATTACCATTGCCTTTCTGCGGATTTTGTTTATTCTGAATGTTCAATTGCACTTTTCCGGAGCTCTCCCCGGATTGTTTAACAACAACATTACTCTGAATTCCTTCCATACTGGGCCCTGCGTCATCCTTTTTCCTAGACTGTTTCGCATCCTCCCTTCTCAAGAATTGGGCTGCCTTGGAATAGAAACTGTCCAATGACGCAGGAGGTTTTCCGACCAACCAGTTGTCGAACTCAAAATCGGGATCAATCCCTTTAGTTAATGCCATTAGAATGGAGTTATCATTAGGGTTGCTGATCTCAGCGCATGCAGCATGAAATCTCTCTAAATAACGTCTAAGTGTCTCTCCAGGAGCTTGAGTGACACTAGACAAAGTATTAACATCTTTCGGTCTTGCGACATGCATGCGAAATTGCTCAATAAACTTTGTTGCCAACTGATCAAAACAAGAGATAGATCGGGGTGGTAAACGGGTAAATCACATAGTTGCTATGCCCCCTAGAGAGATATAGAAGCTTCGGCACTTAACTGCATCATCAGCTCGTGCAGCATTCATCAACCATTCATACTTCAGGATATAATGATTAGGATTAGAGATCCCTTCGTAAACGAATAAAGTCGGCATCCTGAATCGCCGAGGCGGTTCAGCATAGAGTATCTCATCAGAAAAAGGGGTATGACTCCGGGAGATTACCCAGTCGTCATTGCTAAGACCCTGACTTTCACGGATCATTTGACGTATCATCGTTGTAATGTCGGGCATCTGTACATTTTAGGCAGGTTGGGCCTAGGTGTGGTCGAGTTCCACAATGCGAGGAGGGGCCGGTCGCTATCGACGGTCCCGGTCTCGCCTCCTTGGTTCTATGTCTTCGGGGACATAATGCTCAGGAGTATGGTTGCGTTGGCGGTGGGTCGGATCCGTTCGGTTCCGAGCGTCAACTCCCAAATCGGTAGCAGTGGTAGTGAAGTTGTCAGTAATATGGTATGGGGGTAGCGCCTCCTCGGGAGGAGGGTCTAGTCTGATGGATGGTTGACGGGCCAACTCTCGGTTGACCAAGACTCAATGTATGCTGATGCCCGGTGGCCTATGTGTAACTTCCGTCCAGCCGCGGGCGTGTGGATCTATGATGGTAGTCGGAAGAGGCTGAACTTTCGGTGGATGAATAGGAAGCCTGATCCCTTCTGGATCTCCTTCATCTTTGACGATTTAGCTGGTTGGTTAATTCCACATTAGCATAGAGCTGTTGAGTGAGTTGTTGGCGGCTATGAGTCAGTTCTTGCATTAGCATCTGGAATTCTTCCCTAGTGACAGGGCCTTGTGGATCTGATGGTCCGGCAGCATTCTGGTCGGCAGGAGGTGGTTGTACATGGTTCTGCCTGTCCCGTCCTTCTAAATCTGCAGCAGTTGAGGTAGTCCTTGTGTTAACCATGATGGATAGCGAAGCTCTTTCTTAGATTTGATGCAAATCTGAATAGGATGGAAGAACTTTTAACTTGAAATCTTGATGTTCTTCTAGATTTATGCAATCTGATATCGATAGTAGATCCAATGAGCAGGAGAAAAACTTTGTTTTCTCAGTGAAAGCACCAAAGTGTTTGTACCAAAATTGGGAACAACACTCTTCGGAAGTATTTGAAGAGATAAAATGAAGAAAGTAAATGTAAAAGGAGGATTATCTAACAAACACTCCAAACAATAATCATAAAAACAACAAAAGATCACAATGATTTAGAGTGGTTCGGCATGTTGCCTACGTCCACTATGAAATGATTGACTTTTATTAACTTTTGCTTGTTGGTTACAGCGGTTTACAACAGTATATTTCGAGTACAACAGTAACTTTTGAGTGCAATAATGGTTTCGGTAGAGTTTGGACATCAAAGAGCCAAAGGATCCCTCTTCTATAGGTTCTGGGCTGCTATTTATAGACGTTGATTGCAAATATCTCGCTCAGATCTCGGGAGACCTCTTCTGGCATGTGGGTGGGCCCACGCAATCGATCCCATGCAGTGTGCGCTCGATCTATGATCGATACGAACGAATTTCATATCGATCGTATTTTGGTCCAATCGAGTCGAAATCGATCATGAACATTCTTGAGGATGCACGCAAGCTCCTGTGAAAATTTGGTGGCATTTGGACTTATAGATGGCGAGTTACGATCGATGCAAATTCGAATTCATCAAAGGTTGTTTTCTTCATATCGATGTCGTTCACATCGATCTATTCGTGTCGCTTTTTGGGCACGTGCTCACTAGTTGACGTGGCGCTTGATTTCTGGATCGATCCACTTTCGACGCCGGATCAACCAAGTCTTTCCAATGTTTTATGCCTCGTTCGTATCGTTGCATTTCGGCCTTGTTTGTATCGATCAGCTCTGCCGTGTTCGTATCGATTGTCATCGTTCTGTTCATATCGATCGCTTAATGGGTTACTTCGTATCGATCGCTTAATGGGTTACTTCATATCGATAGCTGAGGGTCATTTTCGTATCGTTCGTTTGATGTTTTTATTCGTATCGATCGTTGATTGATAGATACGAGCTGTGGAATTGGGATCGATACGAATTGATTCCAATTGATGGATACGAAGTTGGGTGTACGAGATGGAAACAAATTCTAGAGGGGGGTGAATAAGGTGATACTAATAATAATAAAAATTAATGCGAAAATATATAAAATAATTGCAGCACAGATAATAGCAACATAATAAAAGCAGAAATAGAACAACATGGATTTACCCAGCTTCGGCAAAACCCTGCCTACGTGCTGCTCCCAAGGTTTCTACTAGAAATTAAGTAGTCAGACGCTTACACACGTAAACTTACGACACCCACTATCGACTAACCTAACTCTACGCTCAAAACCCTGCCACAACTCAGCCACTGAGTTGCGAATTCTCGAACTACACCACCGTAGTTCGTCCCTAGTCACACGACTAGAATTTTACAGAAGTTTAAGAGAAAATTACAAAATAAATTAAACAAAAACAAAAAGAAAACCCAATTGAATATTTTAAGCCCAAACAAGATATAAAGGCCGGCCCAAAAGGAATTAAAAAGCATGTTTCCCTTTTTATTTTTCTCGTGCAAAACTTTGGCCGATCTTCTTCGTTGCTTTGTAATGTCTGCTTCGTTCCTCTTACAAAAAATTAGGGCTTTGAATATTCGAGCCGCCGCTTGAAAATTGATCAATTGAGAGTGTACTTTCGCTTGAACAGCTTCATCGATCAATCCCTTTTGCTTTGACTTTGTTCCGGCTGCTCCAATTGTCGAGCTTGAATGTGGTACGTTATTTCTCTTTTCCAATTTGCTTATGCTCGACTTGATTCGAGTTCTGAATTAGTTCATGAATTTATTTTGATGTTTGCACTTTGGTTTTGCTTGAACTCGAATGCCTAATTGTCGATGATGTAACAGGATTATATAGGGATGAAATCCCTAAATGTACGTTCGTATAATTTATGTTTGAATTCTTCATGATTTGCTCGGCCATACGATTATTATTTGAATGCTTGTGATTTATTCTAACTCGTTCATCCATACGTGTTGCTCCCTGACTTTGAATTTTATTCATTTATTTCAGCCTTGACTTGTTCATTGTACTTGCGATATATTGTTGCTATTACCTTGGTCACCATGGCTTTCATTGTGGCATGACATGATCATTGACTTTGTTTGAAAACCGCTACCCTGATTTTTGTAAAACTGTAAACTGCTTCATTGATTTTTTTTGTAAACTCTGCTTCATGTTATAACATTTGTATATTATCATTCACAGTTTGCTTGGAATGAGGTTTGGTTTCCACTACATATATATGTTTGTGTTCATGTATGTATATATGTATCTTATGATGCCTTGTTCTGCTTGATGCTTTATTGTCACCTCTGAACTGATGAACTCTGGTTCATGTTGATATGTTGCGTTCAATTGGTAGTTGTAGTGTCATGTGGTCTTGTAGTCTAGGCACAACTTTATTGTTCCCTTTGTTTTCATGTGATGTCTCCATACATATATAATGTGTGTGATTGTCCTTTGGTATTGTAGTCTTGTTCATTACTGCTTATATGTATACATGTCGTATCCTCTTGGAAACTGCTGCATGTTTTGAATGTCCTCATGTTGCATATGTATGGTTTAGATGCATGTAGAATATAGTCTTGTTCCATTGAGTCATTTAGTTTTGTGTTCAGTTGCTTCAAGTCTGCTCATGCCTGAGTTGCCTTCATGCCTTCATTCTGCTTGGTTTATGTTGAGCTACTATTTGCACTTCATTTTGATTGCACTTGAGTCATGATTGCTGTGTGGCTTTGAGCATTGCCTTTAACTGAACTGTTCTGGTTGTCATTGCATGTATATATGTATACATGTGTGTTCATACATGTATATATGTATGTTAGCTTGTGCAGTTTCTTCCAGTCTTTGTTGTTTTTGAATCCATGCCTCATTATGTTCATTTGACTCTACATTTTCCTTTAAGCTTCTGATTTTATATGTGGGACTATTATGTTGAGTGGCCTTGTTAGACTTGCATTGATCTGGACATGTTGTTTCCTCTATTGCATTCCTTATATATATGTATACATGTCTGAATGCATGCTTATCCTCTGTTCTCTTTGAGTACTTGCATTTGAACTTTTGTGTTGTGGTCTGCACTTCAGTGTGAACTAGTTTTTGTTGTTTTGTTCCTTGTTCGAATTTTTTTCTCTGGTTGATGGTCTTCTTCAGGTTAAAATACCTCTGACCTGATGTATGTTTGTGAGGTCTGATTGATATTTTTCTCATCCATCAGTCTCTAGAGTCTGGTGCACCTTTGTCTGGTTCATGTTGTTATTGATTTGATCGATACTCCATGCACATGAGTTGAATCTAGATAATGGCTCGGGTTTGACCTTGTGCTCATCTATCCTTGCATTTTTATCAAGTGCATATCGGTGTGCACGGCATTGTGGCATGTACAGTGATACACTATGCATGTCACAAGTTGTTCGTGTATGATGAATTCAAAAGAAATGACGATGAGTAACCTAAATAACAGAGGCAAATAATTATTTCAAAAACACACTTTTATTGTACACTGCAAAAATATTTCTTTTTCAATTTTACTGTATTAGTGTTTATTTTGTAGATAACTCAGATGTTGGATTCAGGCTGGAACAAAGTTGAAGATAAAATATGAATGAATGAGTGATATGTAGTGAGATAAACATTGTAAATTGAAATTTGTGATGTAATCAAAATTGTAATGTAATTGAAATTGTGTATATATAGTGAGAGCTTAAATTTGTACTGTTCAAAATTGTAATAAAATATCTATTTGAATAAAATATTTGTTTGAATTTAAATTCTATGTTATTTATTTTATTCAATAAATATTTATTTAATTATGTGCAAAATGAAATAGTACAATAACAAATACATTTAAAGGAATATATATATATATATATATATATATATATATGTGTTTATTATCATCAAACAAAAATCTTATACTTGCATATTCAACAATCTCCCCCTTTTGATGATAACAAACATATATTAAGATTTTAAATGTATTAAATATATTTGGTCAATGATGAATTCTATTTGCTCCCCTAATTGAATGCTCCCCCTACATTAAAGCCCCTCCTTCACATATGAATGAAAATCAATAAAAATATGTCATAGATGAGAATATGCAATTAAAATTTTTTTGAACTTATTTGCCAAAATCTTAACTTTTCTCTCCCCCTTTTGTTATCAGCAAAAGAGTAATAGTATTAGAAAAATAGAGATAAAGCGATAGATATTAATACATCATGAATACCCAATCGAGTACAAATATCAAATTTCAATAAAAAATCAAACAAAAATCATAAATACGTTGTTAGGCGCATATTCCACTTTAGAGTGATAAGGGTGATGTCGATATATAAAACCATATAGTTGTATCTATTTGTGGTATATTTATGATAGGAATTTGAATACTTACTAACCATGCATAACCGTTAGGACTTTTAAATAAGATTAGTAGTATTCCCAATTTAAAAAAAATGAATTTCAAGTATTTTCTAACCACGCATAACCGTGAGGACTTTTAAATGGGATTAGAATCAACTCGTCTATTTAATAACAAATTTTGATATGTGTTCCATACATGCATAACCGTGAGGACTTTTAAATGAGCATGGAAGCACATAAACAAATATTCCAAGTAATCCACCCATGCATAACCGTGAGGACTTTTAAATGATCATGATAGCACATAAATAAATATTCCAAGTAATCCACCCATGCATAACCATGAGGACTTTTAAATGAGAGTGAATACTTTGGATGTTTTTATTGCTAAAAAATAAAATAAAAAAAAATTTCCCGTTTAAAATACCACATTTTGACATACTATATTAGATTTTAATGCGTGATGATCGTTAGAAATATGATAGAAATAGATATGGTCATGGAATTTTTACCAACAAAAGTTATTATAAATCTAGTTTAAATTTTTAAAGAAATTTACTAAATATACTGTCTCATGTCATAATATATAATTAATATTAACACTCATCATTTTTCCAATCACTATTTATCTTTTTGATAATCAGTAGGGAGTCAGACTAGTTAATGTATTCATTTAAGATCAAATACAAAAATAAATATAAAATCAAATTTCTAAAATATATAATCTGAATCGAAGTCAACAAAAACTATTTTCTAAAAGGGGTTTTATAAAAAAATGTCTACCAATTGAAAATCGATTAAAATGAAAATTATGCAGATATTTTATTTGGAAATGTGATGCAACTAATGGATGTCTCAACATAAAACACTTTCCACTAGTAATTTTTCTATCAACTTGGCGACCAGTGTAATCTGCATCTGAATTCCATTTTACCTCAAAGTTATCGGATGGATACGAAAGACCAAATCGTGAGATGTGCAACAAATACCTTATAATCATTTTACAGCATTTAAAGTGAGATTCATTTGGATTTGAATTGAAACTGTGCACATAAACAACTAGTGAACATAGTGTCAGATCTAGAACAAATATATCCATGTGTACCTAGAGTAATCATCAACCAACACAAGACACTATCTCTTATCACCTAAACTTTCAATATCGTTAGTCCAAGCAAATCTATATGAAATAGTTCAAAAATGAAAAGATGATTGGTCAACGTTTTTGCACAAATCATAATCATAATCAACATTTATTTCCTTATCACATAATAGGCTGAATTAAATCAGATTATGGTGCAGATTTTCAACATATAATATATCGTTCATGATAAATATATCGTTACCTATTTTACCTTTACCGATAATTTTTCGTTGTTGCCCATTGTGACTCAGCCACTTTTGTACTAGGCTAAGGAACTTTGATTTGTCGCACGTCGTGTGCCTGGAACAGCCAGAATCCAGGTAACACTGTTGTTGTTCCTTAGCCTACCACCATACCTACACGAGGCAAGATTTTTGTGACCTATTTGTTTTTGTAGGTCCATGATTGTTAGTGACAAAATATTTTGAAGAACAAGTTTGTGTAGAACCAAAACACTTTATATTTGTTCCTTTTGGCACCCAAATTTGTTTGACTTTAAGGGATTTTATATTTGTTCCTTTTGGAACCCAAATTGGTATGGTTTTTGCGTGATTGGGTCTACCAGCAAATATTGTGACTGTGTCCAATTTTTCCACAAATCGTGCACTTTGAATTGACTTGATTAATTTCGCTTCTAACACGTTCAGAATGAGTATATCCAAGTCCTTGTCTAATAGGATTAACAGTTTGTTTCCTTAATAATATATTTAGTGATTTTTCCCCTTTGGAGAATTTTCCTAAAGTTGTAGACAATTGTTGGACTTGTGTTTGGAGAGATATATTTTCATTCAATAACAAAGTGCACTTTTTTATAGAATTTTCTCTCCTAGTATTTTCACTTTCTTTCAAAATCAGAATTTCATTTTCAAGTAATTTAATTTTAATTTCTGATTTTTTAATTTCTTCTTCGAATGATGGACACTTGTCACACTTAGGGCTTTTATTTCGATAGTTTTTAACTAATTGGTCAAGCTGCTTATTTAGTTCTATCAAACTATCTCTTTGTGATTCTATTTTAGCATACTTCTCCCTAAGTCTTTTTAAAGCAGCCATTTACTTCGTGAAAATATATAAGTAATTGCTGTGTGGCTTTTAGCATTGCCTTGAACTGAACTGTTCTGGTTATCATTGCATGTATATATGTATACATGTGTGTTCATACATGTATATATGTATGTTAACTTGTGCAGTTTCTTCCAGTCTTTGTTGTTTTTGAATCCATGCCTCATTATGTTCTTTTGAGTCTACATTTGCCTTTAAGCTTCTGATTTTATATGTGGGACTATTATGTTGAGTGGCCTTGTTAGACTTGCATTGATCTGGACATGTTGTTTCCTCTATTGCATTCCTTATATATATGTATACATGTCTGAATGCATGCTTATCCTCTGTCCTCTTTGAGTACTTGCATTTGAACTTGTGTGTTGTGGTCTGCACTTCAGTGTGAACTGGTTTTTGCTGTTTTGTTCCTTGTTCGAATTTTTTTCTCTGGTTGATGGTCTTCATCAGGTTAAAATACCTCTGACCTGATGTATGTTTGTGAGGTCTGATTGATATTTTTCTCGTCCATCAGTCTCTAGAGTCTGGTGCACCTTTCTCTGGTTCATGTTGTTATTGATTTGATCGATACTCCATGCACATGAGTTGAATCTAGATAATGGCTCGGGTTTGACCTTGTGCTCATCTATCCTTGCAATTTTATCAAGTGCATATCGGTGTGCACGGCATTGTGGCATGTATAGTGATACACTATGCATGTCACAAGTTGTTTGTGTATGATGAATTCAAAAGAAATGACGACGAGTAACCTAAATAACAGAGGCAAATAATTATTTCAAAAACACACTTTTATTGTACACTGCAAAAATATTTCTTTTTCTATTTTACTGTATTAGTGTTTATTTTGTAGATAACTCAGATGTTGGATTCAGCCTGGAACAAAGTTGAAGATAAAATATGAATGAATGAGTGATATGTAGTGAGATAAACAATGTAAATTGAAATTTGTGATGTAATCAAAATTGTAATGTAATTGAAATTGTGTATATATAGTGAGAGCTTAAATTTGTACTGTTCAAAATTGTAAAAAAATATCTATTTGAATAAAATATTTGTTTGAATTTAAATTCTGTGTTATTTATTTTATTCAATAAATATTTATTTAATTATGTGCAAAATAAAATAGTACAATAACAAATATATTTAAAGGAATATATATATATATATATGTGTGTGTGTTTATTATCATCAAACAAAAATCTTATACTTGCATATTCAACAATCTCCCCCTTTTGATGATAACAAACATATATTAAGATTTTAAATGTATTAAATATATTTGGTCATTGATGAATTCTATTTGCTCCCCCTATTTGAATCCTCCCCCTACATTAAAGCTCCTCCTTCACATATGCATGAAAATCAATAAAAATATGTCATAGATGAGAATATGCAATTAATTTTTTTTTGAACTTATTTGCCAAAATCTTAACTTCTCTCTCCCCTTTTTGTTATCAACAAAAGAGTAATAGTATTAGAAAAATAGAGATAAAGCGATAGATATTAATACATCATGAATACCCAATCAAGTACAAATATCAAATTTCAATAAAAAATCAAACAAAAATCATAAATACGTTATTAGGCGCAAATTCCACTTTAGAGTGATAAGGGTGATGTCGATATATAAAACCATATAGTTGTATCTATTTGTTGTATATTTATGATAGGAATTTGAATACTTACTAACCATGCATAACCGTTAGGACTTTTAAATAAGATTAGTAGTATTCCCAATTTAAAAAAAATGAATTTCAAGTATTTTCTAACCACGCATAACCGTGAGGACTTTTGAATGGGATTAGAATCAACTCGTCTATTTAATAACAAATTTTGATATGTGTTCCATACATGCATAACCGTGAGGACTTTTAAATGAGCATGGAAGCACATAAACAAATATTCCAAGTAATCCACCCATGCATAACCGTGAGAACTTTTAAATGATCATGATAGCACATAAACAAATATTCCAAGTAATCCACCCATCCATAACCGT
Organism: Allium fistulosum; assembly: GCA_030737815.1. Taxonomy (NCBI): domain Eukaryota; kingdom Viridiplantae; phylum Streptophyta; class Magnoliopsida; order Asparagales; family Amaryllidaceae; genus Allium; species Allium fistulosum. The sequence goes on from CM060902.1 coordinate 1,462,550,799, forward strand.
GAGGACTTTTAAATGAGAGTGAATACTTTGGATGTTTTTATTGCTAAAAAATAAAATAAAATTTTCCCGTTTAAAATACCACATTTTGACATACTATATTAGATTTTAATGCGTGATGATCGTTAGAAATATGATAGAAATAGATATGGTCATGGAATTTTTACCAACAAAAGTTATTATAAATCTTGTTTAAATTTTTAAAGAAATTTACTAAATATACTGTCTCATGTCATAATATATAATTAATATCAACACTCATCATTTTTCCAATCACTATTTATGTTTTTGATAATCAGTAGGGAGTCAGACTATTTAATGTATTCATTTAAGATCAAATCCAAAAATAAATATAAAATCAAATTTCTAAAATATATAATCTGAATCGAAGTCAACAAAAACTATTTTCTAAAAGGGGTTTTATAAAAAAATGTCTGCCAATTGAAAATCGATTAAAATGAAAATTATGCAGATATTTTATTTGGAAATGTGATGCAACTAATGGATGTCTCAACATAAAACACTTTCCACTAGTAATTTTTCTATCAACTTGGCTACTAGTGTAATCTGCATCTGAATTCCGTTTCACCTCAAAGTTATCGGATGGATACGAAAGACCAAATCGTGAGATGTGCAACAAATACGTTATAATAATTTTACAGCATTTAAAATGAGATTCATTTGGATTTGAATTGAAACTGTGCACATAAACAACTAGTGAACATAGTGTCAGATATAGAACAAATATATCCATGTGTACCTAGAGTAATCATCAACCAACACAAGACACTGTCTCTTATCACCTAAACTTTCAATATCGTTAGTCCAAGCAAATCTATATGAAATAGTTCAAAAATGAAAAGACGATTGGTCAACGTTTTTGCAAAAATCATAATCATAATCAACATTTATTTCCTTATCACATAACAGGCTGAATTAAATCAGATTATGGTGCAGATTTTCAACATATAATATATCGTTCATGATAAATATATCGTTACCTATTTTACCTTTACCGATAATTTTTCGTTGTTGCCCATTGTGACTCTGCCACTTTTGTACTAGGCTAAGGAACTTTGATTTGTCGCACGTCGTGTGCCTGGAACAGCCAGAATCCAGGTAACACTGTTGTTGTTCCTTAGCCTACCACCATACCTACACGAGGCAAGATTTTTGTGACCTATTTGTTTTTATAGGTCCATGATTGTTAGTGACAAAATATTTTGAAGAACAAGTTTGTGTAGAACCAAAACACTTTATATTTGTTCCTTTTGACACCCAAATTTGTTTGACTTTAAGGGATTTTATATTTGTTCATTTTGGAACCCAAATTGGTATGGTTTTTGCGTGATTGGGTCTACCAGCAAATATTGTGACTGTGTCCAATTTTTCCACAAATCGTGCACTTTGAATTGACTTGATTAATTTCACTTCTAACACGTTCAGAATGAGTATATCCAAGTCCTTGTCTAATAGGATTAACAGTTTGTTTCCTTAATAATATATTTAGTGATTTTTCCCCTTTGGAGAATTTTCCTAAAGTTGTAGACAATTGTTGGACTTGTGTTTTGAGAGATTCATTTTCATTCAATAACAAAGTGCACTTTTTATAGAATTTTCTCTCCTAGTATTTTCACTTTCTTTCAAAATCAGAATTTCATTTCAAGTAATTTAATTTTAATTTCTGATTTTTTAATTTCTTCTTCGAATGATGGAAACTTGTCACACTTAGGGCTTTTATTTCGATAGTTTTTAACTAATTGGTCAAGCTGCTTATTTAGTTCTATCAAACTATCTCTTTGTGATTCTATTTTAGCATACTTCTCCCTAAGTCTTTTAAAGCAGCCATTTACTTTGTGAAAATATATAAGTAATTCTGAGTGAGTGAGTTTTGATACCTCGCTTGTCTCGTCATCATCGCTATTAGTTGTATCACCTCGAAGGCACAGATCTTCTTTTTCACTCTCACTGCTAGTGCTTTGATTATCATCATCACTTTTATTCCAAGTGGATGCAACAATTCTCCTTTTCGATTTCTTTCCTTGGCCGAGTCGATTCTGAAGACAATTGGGCTTGATGTGACCGGGTTTATTGCACTTGTGACAAATGATCTCCTGGTCTTCTGAGTTGTCTAGTACTTTGACTATTCTGCTTTTCAATTGTTGATTTAGAGCTGGATTTTCGTATTTGTGGTTCCACCTTTTGAATCTCTTTATTAATAGTGCCAGTTCGGTTGCTCCATCATCATCGTCGTCTTCTTCACTTTCCGTTGTTCCTTTGAGAGCTATTGATTTCTTTCGTGTATCACCTCTTTCACGTTCTTCCTTGAATTTGATTTCTAGCTCATAAGTGGTGGGATTTCTGATGAGTTCTTCAACTTTGATTTGTTTTAGATATTTTGATTCTTGAATGGGAGTAACTTTCGCTTCAAAATTTCGTGGAAGGACTCTAAGGACTTTTCGGACTATTTCTAGTTCCGTGTATGGTTTTCCAATAGCTTTTGACTTGTATATGAGATTAGAAAGTCGTCCATACATTTCTTTGACATTTTCATCCTTGTCCATTGTGAAGTTCTCGTATTCGATACTAAGCATGGCAGGGCAAGATTCTTTGACTTGAGAGGTTCCTTCGTGAGTTACTTCAAGTGTGTGCCAGATTTCCTACGTAGTTAGACAATATGAGACACGATTAAATTCAATTTGATCCAATGAAAAAATAATAGAATATATAGCTTTAGCATTAGCATTCTGCAGTTTATTTTCAAGATCTATCCATTGATCCATTGGCTTTTAAATTTCTTGATTATCTACCACTATAGTTGGTGTCCTATATCCTGTCTCAACAATATTCTAAGCATCAATGGTTTTCTAAAAAAATTTCAATCTATTTTTTCAATATGCGTACTCACCATTGAACATTGGTGGCCTGACTATGGATTGACCCTCAGCAAAATCATTATTAAAGGAAGCCATTTAAAAAATCAATTTTTTAAAAACAAAAATTGGTTTTTATTCCTAGCTCCAATACCACTTGTAGGATAGATTTCACCCTAGAGGGGGGGTGAATAGGTTGATACTAATAATAATAAAAATTAATGCGGAAAAATATAAAATAATTGCAGCATAGATAATAGCAGAATAAAAAAATGGAGAAATAGAACAACACAGATTTACCCAGCTTCGACAAAACCCTGCCTACGTGCTGCCCCAAAGGTTTCTACTAAAAATTAAGTAGTCAGACACTTACACACATAAACTTGCGACACCCGCTATCGACTAACCTAACTCTACACTCAAAACCCTACCACAACTCAGCCACTGAGTTGCGAATTCTCGAACTACGCCACCGTAGTTCGTCCCTAGGCACACGACTAGAATTTTACAGAAGTTTAATAGAAAATTACAAAATAAACTAAACAAAAACAAAAAGAAAACCCTATTTAATATTTTAAGCCCAAACAAGATATAAAGGCCAGTCCAAAATGAAATTAAAAAGCATGTTTCCCTTTTTATTTTTCTCGTGCAAAACTTTGGCCGATCTTCTTCGTTGCTTTGTAATGTCCGCTTCGTTCCTCTTAGAAAAAATTAGGGCTTTGAATATTCGAGCCACTGCTTGAAAATTGATCGATTGAGAGTGTACTTTCACTTGAACGGTTTTATCGATCGATCGCTCTTGCTTTGACTTTGTTGCGGCTGCTCCAATTGTCGAGCGTAAATGCGATACGTTATTTCTCTTTTCCAATTTGCTTATGCTCGACTTGATTCGAGTTCTGAATTAGTTCTTGAATTTATTTTGATGCTTGCACTTTGGTTTTGCTTGAACTCGAATGCCTAATTGCCGATGATGCAACCGGGTTATATAGGGATGAAATCCCTAAATGTACGTTCGTATAATTTATGTTTGAATTCTTTATGATGTGCTCGGCAATACGATTATTACTTGACCGCATGTGATTTATTCTGACTCGTTCATCCATACGTGTTGCTCCATGACTTTGAATTTGCTTCGTTTATTTCTGCCTTGACTTGTTCATTGTACTTGCGATATATTGTTGCTATTACCTTGGTCACCACGGCTTTCATTCTGGCATGACATGATCATTGACTTTGTTTGAAAACCGCTACACTGATTTTCGTAAAACTATAAACTGCTTCATTGATTTTTTTTTGTAAACTCTACTTCATGTTATAACATTTGTATATCATCATTCACTGTTTGCTTGGAATGAGGTCTGGTTTCCACTGCATATATATGTGTGTGTTCACACATGTATATATGTATGTTTTGATGCCTTGTTCTGCTTGATGCTCTGTTGTCACCTCTGAACCGATGAACTCTGGTTCATGTTGATATGTTGCATTCAATTAGTAGCTGTAGTGTCATGTGGTCTTGTAGTCTAGGCACAACTTTGTTGTTGCCTCTGTTTTCATGTGATGTATCCATACATATATAATGTGTGTGATTGTCCTTTGGTATTGAAGTCTTGTTCATTACTGCATATATGTATACATGCTGTTTCCTCTTAGAAACTGCTGCATATTTCGAATGTCCTCATGTTGCATATGTATGGTTTAGATGCATGTAGAATATAGTCTTGTTCCACTGAGTCATTGAGTTTTGTGTTCAGTTGCTTCAAGTCTGTTCATGCCTGAGTTGCCTTCATGCCTTCATTCTTCTTGTTTTGTGTTGAGCTACTATTTGCACTTCATTTTGATTGCACTTGAGTCATGACTGCTGTGTGGCTTTAAGCATTGCCTTGAACTGAACTATTCTGGTTGTCACTGCATGTATATATGTATACATGTGTGTTCACACATGTATATATGTATGTTAGCTTGTGCAGTTTCTTCCAGTCTTTGTTGTTTTTAAATCCATGCCTCATTTGTGTTCATTTGAGCCTCAATTGCACTTTTCCAGAGCTCTCCCGGATTGTTTAACAGCAACATTACTCTGAATTCCTTCCATACTGGGCCCTGCGTCATCCTTTTTCCTAGACTGTTTCACATCCTCCCTTCTCAAGAATTGGGCTGCCTTGGAATAGAAACGGTCCAATGACGCAGGAGGTTTTCTGGCCAACCAGTTGCCGAACTCAAAATCAGGATCAATCCCTATAGTCAATGCCATTAGAATGGAGTTATCATTAGGGTTGCTGATCTCAGCGCATGCAGCATGAAATCTCTCTAAATAACGTCTAAGTGTCTCTCCAGGAGCTTGAGTGACACTAGACCAAGTATTAACATCTTTCGGTCTTGCGACATGCATGCGAAATTGCTCAATAAACTTTGTTGCCAACTGATCAAAATAAGATATAGATCGGGGTGGTAAATAGGTAAACCACATAGTTGCTATGCCCCCTAGAGAGACCGGGAAGCTTTGGCACTTAACTGCATCATCAGCTCGTGCAGCATTCACCAACCATTCATACTTCAGGATATACTGATTAGGATTAGAGCTCCCTTCGTAAACGGGTAAAGTCGGCATCCTGAATCGCCGAGGTGGTTCAGCATAGAGTATCTCATCAGAAAAGGGGTATGACTCCGGGAGATTCCCCAGTCTTCATTGCTAAGACCCTGACTTTCACGGATCATTTGACGGATCATCGTTGGAATGTGGGGAATCTGGACATTTTGGGCAGGTTGGGCCAAGGTGTGGTCGGGTTCCACAATGCGAGGAGGGGCCGGTCGCTGTCGATGGTCCATGTCTCGCCTCCTTGGTTCTATGTCTTCAGGGACATAAGGCTCAGGAGTATGGTTACGTTGGCGGTGGGTCGGATCCTTTCGGTTCCGAGCGTCAACTCCCAATTCGGTAGCAATGGTAGTGCAGTTGTCAGTAATATGGTATAGGGTAGCGCCTCCTCGGGAGGAGGGTCTAGTCTGATGGCTGGTTAACGGGCCAACTCCCGGTTGCCCAAGACTCAATGTATGCTGATGCCTAGTGGCATGTGTGTAACTTCCGTCCAGTCGCGGGCGCGCGGATCTATGATGGTAGTTGGAAGAGGCTGAACTTTCGGTGGATGAATAGGAAGCCTGATCCCTTCTGGATCTCCTTCATCTTTGACGATTTAGCTGGTTGGTTAATTCCACATTAGCACAGAGCTGTTGAGTGAGCTGTTGGCGGCTCTGAGTCAGTTCTAGCATTAGCATATGGAATTCTTCCCTAGTGACTGGGCCTTGCGGATCTGATGGTCCGGCAGCATTCTGGTCGGTAGGAGGTGGTTGTACGGGGTTCTGCCTGTCCCGTCCTTCTGGATCTGCAGCAGTTGAGGTAGTCCTTGTGTTAACCATGATGGATAGCGAAGCTCTTTCCTAGATTTGATGCAAATCTGAATAGGATGGAAGAACTTTTAACTTGAAATCTGGATCTTCTTCTTAGATTTATGCAATCCGATATCGATAGTACATCCAATGAGCAGGAGAAAACTTCGTTTTCTCAATGAAAGCACCAAAGTGTTTGTACCAAAATTGGGCACAACACTCTTCGGAAGTATTTGAAGAGATATAATAAAGAAAGAAAATGTAAAAAGAGGATTATCTAACAAACACTCCAAACAATAATCATAAAAACAACAGAAGAACACAGAGATTTAGAGTGGTTCGGCGTGTTGCCTACGTTCACTATGAAATGATTGACTTTTATTAACTTTTGCTTGCTAGTTACATCGGTTTACAATAGTAAATTTCGAGTACAACAGTGACTTTTGAGTGCAACAATGATTTCGGCAGAGTTTGGACGTCAAAGAGCCAAAAGATCCCTCTTCTATAGGTTCTGGGCTGCTATTTATAGACGTAGGTTGCAAATATCTCGCTCAGATCTCGGGAGACCTCTTCTAGCACGTGGGTGGGCCCACGCAATAGATCCCATGCGGTGTGCGCTCGATCTGTGATCCATACGAACGAATTTCGTATCGATCGTATTTTGGTCCAATCGAGTCGAAATCGATCATGAACATTCTTGAGGATGCATGCAAGCTCCTGTGAAAATTTGGTGGCATTTGGACTTGTAGATGTGAGTTACGATCGATGCAAATTCGAATTCATCAAAGGTTGTTTTCTTCATATCGATGCCGTTCGCATCGATCTGTTCGTGTCGCTTTTTGGGCACGTGCTCACAAGTTGACGTGGCGCTTGATTTCAGGATCGATCCACTTTCGACGTCGGATCGACCGAGTCTTTCCAATGTTTTATGCCTCGTTCGTATCGTTGCATTTCGACCTTGTTCGTATAGATCATCACTGCCGTGTTCGTATCGATTGTCATCGTTTTGTTCGTATTGATCGCTTAATGGGTTACTTCGTATCGATCTCTTAATGGGTTACTTCGTATCGATAGTTGGGGGTCATTTTCGTATCGTTCGTTTGATGTTTTTTTCCGTATCGATCGTTGATCGATCGATACGAGCTGTGCAATTGGGATCGATATGAATTGATTCCAATTGATGGATACGAAGTTGGGTGTACGTGATGGATACGAACGACAGACAATTGATGGATACGAACAGATGAAGCTAGATGGAGGCGAACAGATGGAGACGAACGAATTGATTCCCTTGGTTTGCATCAATCAGAGCATACGACCTCGGATTGACTTGAAATTTGGAATGTAGGTTTCCAAAGCTTTGCATGTCGCGTCATGTCAATTGTAGATCGATCCGTTCTCAGGTAAAATTCGTCAGTATCCATAGAGAGTCTGTGTATAACCGATCTTCGGAACGAACTGTCCTTGGTCAAGTTCTTGGTGTCACGACCTTGCCAAAAGGCGGGATAACATAAATAATTATCCTCAATTAATAAATTAATTAATTATTAAACATACTTAATCAACTTATAATTAAATTATGTGTTGATAATTACGTTTGAAAATAGGTTTTCAAATCATTTTAAAAATAACTTTTAAAGTTAGAAATCAAATTTTTCGGAATTGCATCCATAGCGACTATCGCTATGGATGCAATAACTTAGAATTCCTTCTCTAATTTACCATCTAAAATTTTAACCTTACTTTGGATTGTTTTTTAATACATAAAGAAAAGGTTTTTTTTTAAAACCTTAACTCGAGTTAGAATTTGAACAAAAACATTTATTAACTCCAAACTAGTAAATGATTAGATTTCCAAAACGGATGTCAAGTCCCTTAACAACTAAAGTTCCTATCTTCCATGCCATTCAACCATACTCCGAGCATATATGAAAGATACCAATTCACATCATCATCATATTGTAGTAAAATCACCACATTCATATCCAAACACATCACCTAACCATCAATCTCAAATCAAATGCTAAACTACAGGTTAGCACATACACAAAACATCCAAGACATATCATAATCTAAACACAGCATCATACATATATAACCATATAACTAACAAATATATAAAGGTAAGATCTTTCCCAAAAAGTTAAGAATTTACTCACCGAAGGCTATCCAAACTTTTGCTGATACGACCTACCACTTTCATTACCAAGCAAAATGATGGAGTCTTGAATCCTAAATGTACTAGGTAGGCTATGCCATGGATGAACAAGGAAGTGAGACATGTTTTGGTAATGTAGAGCGACTTCGGATAAACATCGATTTCTCAATAATAAACTCGAAAATATGTCATTTTGCAACTGATTTTTGGGCTATCTCCTCATGGTATTTCAAAAATAACTCAAAGAGAAAGTTATTGAAATATATTTTCTCTATAATTTCAAAAAAAGAATCACTCATTTTTGATTAGATTTGAAGATGTTATGATCAAAGGAAGAAGGGTAATTTTCGAACTTGAAATTCTAGGTGAAAAATTGCTTTGCAAAGATTGGGTATTTTGACATAGCTATGTTAGAAATTTGAAAAATTGGTAAACTAGAATGTTTTAGCCATTAAAATTTCACAAATTTTCAAAAAAAGAAAATCTCCGTTTGAGATAGAAATAAGAAAGAAAAGGTTGGTGGAAAGAGGATGAAAAATGGTAAACATATGGCTATTTATAGACAAATTTCCTATGTCATCATTATATTTAGTTACATCACAAATCATTTATAATATATATATATATATATATAATTATGTTTAATCACATCACTCTTTTATATATATATAAGTTTAATTATTAATTAATAAAGATGTGACAAGAGATAATTATGGTTAATGATTGCAAAATCTAAGATTTGACGATACTCCTATATATATGTGTATATAGTGGAAAAAGACGAACAACATTTCCGACAGCATTCCGATGTCGAAAGGTTGAAATTTTGAAAAACGTTCTTCGGTCATATTTTCTATTTTTCTACGAACTATTTAATTTGGTAAACAAATTTTGAAAATGATTTTACCATCATTGTAACGACCCATAAATTTTGATTGGTTTTAATAACGTAGTTAATTGAAATTTTGTAAAATTTTAAATAATAAAATTTGAAATTAAAAATTTAATATTTGGAATACGTCTATTTTAATATAGCAACTGGTAAATTTTCATTTGATAATAGTGAAGTTTATTTTCCTATGAAATTTCATTTCAAATCATGCCGGTTAATAACAGTGAATTTATAAGTTTTCCGAAACCAAAATATGTCAACAGGAGAAAATTTATTCAGATCATTCTGAATCAGACTGCGAAATTCGTTTTTCCAAATTTGGACTTCTATTGCTCCGTTTATCTTTATTCTGGTAAAATAGCAGCATCTTTCGGTACCGATTATCGACTTTCGATCAGATGATCGTACCACTGATATCCGTATACTGTTTTGATCATCACGTCGTGCTGATCTCTACGGTATATTCATTTGCTTGTTTCGACGTTCGATGGAGAAAGAAATCTGTAAATCAGTTCATCGTACCAGTATAACTTTTGAGCTTTTGATGATGTGTGTCCCTTCAAATAGAAGCCACTGGCTTTTATTTCAATATTTATTTCATCTTTTACTGAAATTCGACCGTTGCCACATCATACCTTTTGAAAGTCTGAAGGTTCAAAACTTGCATACGTTTTATATTCATTTAATTAATTAGAACGGTCACTTTAGTTTTGCCTTTATAATTCCTTTTTCTTCAATACAGCTGGATATATTGTCTGCCACCTACCTCATCTTCCTCCCGTCCATTCTATTTTACAACAGAAATGAAATTTTGCCTCATTCATCTTCCTCCGTTCCCTCTCGCATGAAACCCCTCCACGGCACCACCTCCACCCTCTGCCGAATCACCACTCCCTTCTTCTCGTCGCCTACCCACACCCGCCTGCGCCTCACCCTGTTGTCGATGCCAACTCCACGCAGCCCAAGTCGAAGTTTACCACCCTCTCTCCCGCCTTGGCCATGCGTGTGCTTTATCTGTAACGACCCGATATTTTGGACCATTCGCATCCATTATAAGTGTATAGGTAGACACTCATGCCGGAATTGAATTGCTCAAAATACCGCGTTGTTAATTTAAATTTGGCAAAACTGAACATATACAGTAAATAAATAATCACAGAACACAGACACAGAGTAATAATTGCAGCGGAAATAAAAGAGATAGTAGTTCATGAAGCTACTATATGAATATATAAAATACATCAGAGTTTACAACAGAAGAGTAATACGATACATCAGAGTTAAACCAGATACAACGGAAGAGTAACACGATACATCAGATACAAATCAGAATACATCACTGGAATCATCGAATACTGAAAGCTGGATAGATAGCTGGATCTCCAAGCGAAGCTCCAACTCCAAAGGAGAGTCTCGAAAGCTGAACCACTCAGTCTCACCCGAGCGTAAAGCAAAAACACAAGACACTCGAGTCAGGATTAACATTTTTATATCAATAAATCCAACTCAAGTGAAATAGCAATTGAAATACAAGTAACTCAAAGGATGTTTGGAATAACCATCCTTTAAGGATCCGTCAAACTATCTACTATGTAGTAATGTACGCTAAGTAGATAATGTCTATCAGTAATATAAGAAGATATCAAAATAGCGTTAAGTCATGGCCCATTCCACCCTTAACACATTTTTATTCCCAAAAGCATATACAAGACCGTAGTTTCCCCAAAACCGGAAGTCACCAGAGGGCAATCCATATACTAAAGGTACAAATCAAAATCGTAGTAGTCGCGTATAAATGGAATACAAGTATGACAAGGCACATGAGGCAATACCCAAGGTAGTGATACTACCGTTCGCCTGATCCGGACTGGTGAGAACGCAACGCCGCAGCGCCCGCAACACCGTGAGACAACACTCCCAAAATCAAGGGTGCACCAATCGACAACAAGTATAAGTAGTTCGAAGAAGTGTGTCCACTTGAGGTAGCTAATCCTCCATTGGCCCGGCACAGCTCCTATTTTAGTCATTTCCAATTTGACACAAGTGTCAAGGCTATCCATCATCGTTCTCTTTCTTCAGTCAACACGTACATCATTCCAACCACTTCATTCTAGATCATCACTCCGCGTATAGTTATTAAAGTGGTTTCCGGTTTAGATAGAGAGTATATCCATAACCGAATTTCGGTCTCTTTAATAACCTTCGAAATTATTTCACCGATTGGTCATTTATTTATTTCAAAACCAAATCAATTTCAATTCAATTAGAATTCGTAAATCAACATTTCATTTGTCTTTCAAAACCAATTTCCAATAATTTACGTTTCAAAACTTCCAAATTATCATTTCAAAATCTTATAATTCAAATTCAATTTCTATTTAAAACAATCCAAATATTGATTCAAGTTCGAATACAAGTTTCATTTCGAAAACATTTAAATTAAATCTTATTTAACATTCAAATCAATTTAAAATCATTTATCGATTTCATTCAATATTCGTTAAGTTACTATGCCATTCAAAACAATTTCCATTAAATTTCCAATTCATTAAATCCATTATTTAAATTCAACTTCATTTTTATCAAAACTTACAAATTTAATTAAATTAAATTCATCAAATCAAATTCTTTACATTTCAAGTTTTACATTAATTCCAAAATATCACATTTCATTTCTTGTTAAAGAAAATTCAATTTCAATTATTTACGAAGTAAATTCACTTATTCAAAAGTTCAAATTTTACTTATTAAAGAGTTCAATTCAATTTAATCATTAAATAATCCAATCTTATTTAATTATTAAATAATTCAAAACTTAATTATTAAATAAATTTCAAAGTTTAATAATTTCAAACTTAATTATAATTTCAAACTTAATTATTAAATCATTTCAAACTTAATTCAATCATTTCTCAAATTAAACAACATTCTTTCACCAATTACATTGTTAATATTTTATTTCAGATTTTTAAATATTAACATTTCCTTTCATTAAAAATTTAAATTTCAACTTTATTTCAAAACCATATTATTTATTCAAATTAAATCTTCGTTTATTTTTTAAATCAAATTATTGACCAATCGGGTTTTATTTAATTTCCTATCCTAGTTCAAAGTTCAATTTGGGTATTTATCATTTCAACCCGATTCCAATTCAATTCAAAATCAAAGCATAACAAAGGGAACTTGCAGTGTGATAACTGGGATTGTGTCAAAGTAAATAAACAAGCAATAACAACAACCAATAACAATCCAATAATCAATTCAAATAATCCCGAAATAATCGTATAAATTCGCATTGTTATTTGTACGAATTAATATAATTATTTCTAGAATCTACACTATCATTTCATGTAGATTAAAGATTATTACATTACGATTCTTCACTTGTCATCTATTTACAATTGCATACATCATCAATTTAACAACATACATTCAGTGGTTCAAAGTGTAATTAAACAAATCCTACGTGTCAATAAATTTAATAGTTAAAGGGGTCATATTATACAAATGTCAGTTAATCAAATTTAATAATTAATTATCCTATATCAAGTTCAATTTCATACTATTTATCATTTTAACAGTTTAACGTCCAATATAAACATCAACAATCAATCAATTATCAGCCAAACTGTATTATCATCGCATAAATAATTAATAGATAATGGTGTCAGATGTCACAGGTGAACTGATACAGGTAACAGCATATATAACAGTGTAATTAACTATCAACAGCATATTTCAATTGTCATTTCAATTGAAATCAAATTTAATAAATAAAAGAACATTAATCGTAAGTGATTGCTCACCTTTCGAGGCTAGAGGACGATGGAAAACAGCTACGGAAAAGAACGATGTAACGGACACTGACACGAAATCAGGCACGACAAATCAATTAACTGCGACAAGAACGAAATAGATTTTTAGCCCGATAAATTCGGTGGGAACAAAATATATACATCTGTATAGATACACACACGCATATCCCGATACAAAAATATACGTATATATACGGTAGAAAGACAATTATATAAGACATATAAATTCCCTACAAAAATCAAAGTGGCGCACACTACTATATTCAAAGAGTTGTCGATATAAATATATGTGAAGTATATATACCATCTAAAGACTTGGTTATAACACACCTTTGCTGCTCCCTTTTATATCTATACTCGGCCTATATATATTCATCACCAAATTCTCTACAACAAACCTAGACTCTACTGCTTAGGTGAACACGTAGGCATTAAACAATGAATATGATTGTCGAAAATATATGTAGGCGTGATATGTATATACATTTTATTTTTATGGATATTGGAAAACAATTTTCATGTATATTCAACACATAAACTTTCCGTTTCTATATATATGAATCATATATATTATGATGTGTAGTGTTCCAGGTCTTTAAACACAAAACGAAAAAATAAAAACAAAAATATTCAGCCGCAATGCATATATACATATACGGCAGATACAACACTTCGCCGAAACTGTGAGATATATAATTTATAAAGGCATACATGGCTGTCACCTTTTGATGTACAACCGCATTTGACAAAAAAAAGAAAAAGAAAAACAAATGCAGTGCAAATCTAAAACCAGACCAGAAAAGAAAAAAATAATAATAATAGTATGTATAATATTCTGCCGAAACTAGCATAGGTATGATATATGCGTACAAGCTAGGCTACTATATTACATATATCGTTTCAGAGAAAAAAAAAGGAAGAAAAAAAATAAAAATCAGACACCATACTTTCATCATCTAAAATATACGTTTCATATAGGAAGCATAGGTTCAATTTCAAACATAAGGAGTACATAATGCATATGCATGCATTCCATCTAGCACACACGTGTATACCAGACATACATACACTAATATATAAAAGATTTTGCCACTCACTTGGATATGCAGCATCTACATTGAGAATAAACTAAGGTCAGGGCACACACTTCAAACAACAGCTTATGCACTGTTAACTCTAAAACAAGTTATATAGATATGGCTAGCTACAGGAGGGGACAGGTCTTCATGTGTTCGGCTTGCTTTAGAAATAGAAGAAGGTGAGGAGGGAGATCCAATATAGCAGAGAATAAGATGAAGCATTTCAAAGAAAATGGGATAGGAAGGAGTCAGATGGGAATGAAGAATAAGAAAGAACGTGTATTCCAAATGTAAAGATGTGGCTTCTCATTTCCCAACATCCATTCACGTGACCTTTAGAATGCCAAGTCCATTGGAATAAAAGGTGAATTTATGAAGGGTCACAGGAAATCCAACGGACACGAATCCGGTACCGATACGATAGGCGTTACGTAAAGTGCAACGTCCATCGGACTCCGAATTTTACAATCAAGTATACCGTAAGGATCAGCACGACGAGACGATCAAAACGGTATAAAAATATCAGTGGTACGATTTGAATTATAAAATTTTGAATTTTTCAACTGGCGAAAAATGCGAGAAAAACACTGAAAAATAAGATCGACGGAGCCAAAGATGTCCGAATTTGGAAAAATGACAAACTGACATCTTGCTCAGAAGATGGTTTAGAATTTTTCTATGTAAAAATATTTAGGTTTCAGAAACATTTTATTTTCATTTCTTTTTAACTGATGAAATTGAAGTGAATTTACGCGCGAAATAAACTTTCATATTTTTGGACGAAAATTTACCAGTTGCTATGTTTAACTAGACGTATACCAAATATCAAATTTATATTTCAAAATTTTATCGTTTAGAATTTCACAAAATTTCAACTAATTACGTTATTAAAACAGTTCAAATTTACGGGTCGTTACACTCTCCCCCACTCAAAACTTTTCGTCCCCGAAAAGGAACGAGGTAGGAGAATAGAAACAACCAGAAAGAAAAACAGATTTGAAATACAAAATAACAATTAATTTAAACCATATAAATTCAAATTTAAATTAATTGATATTCAATAATTGATTTAATCCATTTGATTTCACTAAAATCAATCTCAACTATTTCTAAATTCATTATCTTATTATTCAATTATCTTCAATTTACAATTTTTAAAACATCAATTTGTATAATCAGTTATTGTACTCATATTTTATTCGATAGATTTAATTCCTTTATTCCAAATTATTATTAAGTTTATTTCACTTAATATATCTTTTTACATATATTTAAACCATATAAATTAATTTAAACCATAAAATTTCAATTTAAATTAATTTACATCTATTAATTTCTTTTAAATTCAAAGTATTTCCATAAGTTGATCAACTTCCAATTTATTAATTCTTTCAAAACAAATTATTAATTCTTTCAAAACAAATTATTAATTCTTTCAAAACAAATTCATTTCATTATTAACTGAGTTTACTAATTATCCTATCTAACTCTATTAACATCTTTATAATCAAAATTTAGTGTATAACATTTACTATAAACACTCAAATTTTATTTATAAATTCAATCTATCTTATATATTATCCAATTACATAGTTAACTTTTGAATGATTTAGGTAAGTTGTATTAGAATGAAGTTGAATAATATAAAAATAAAATTTTCCCAATTCAATTATTCAAGATTAAATGTTTATTCCAAATTTTGGTTTTATTTGTAATTAAAATCATCCTTTAACAAAATTGAAGAATTAGATTTCCGATTAACTTTAAACAATTTAGAGATATATATAATATATTTATATCAAATCAAATTAAATTTTTTTAATAAGATACCTATATATATAAATCAAATTATATTGAAGAAATTCAAATCAAAATATTTATTTCAAAACAAAACCGTAGCAAGGCTACAGAATATTATCTCCACTTCGAAACTCGAAAATGAATGTCGATGATGCGGCAGTCATCACCGAAATTATTTCCCAGCGACAAAATATGAGAGCACTGATTCAAACATTTAAAATTCTTTGAAATGATTTCAATTTGAAAATATTTAAAACTATACACCTAAAACTTTCAAATCAAAGTTGGAAATCACCGGAAATTAAATTCTCAAATTTTGATTTAAATTCATTTGAATTCCAAATTAAAATTTTAAACCATGTTCTATAATTTCATTAATTTATCATATTAGAATAATTAATGGTTTTCCAAACAATAAATGAAAATCAAATATTATCATTTTTGACAACAGATTCATTAACAATTTAATTTCAGAAAACTTATATTTATATATAATATCATACAAAACTTTTATTTTATTTTTCAAATTTGAAAACGATATTGTGTCAATTTGCTATGTTCAAGTATTTTGGAAATCCTATCGATAGCGTTGATCAGACGAATCGATCGAAAACCCAAATCAACATCAACAACTCAAACAACACAATATATTTTAAAATATTTTAAATATTAATTTACAAATACACTTCCTCGCTCGACTATATAAGAATTGATTTCAAAGCAAAGATAGAGATTCAAATTTGATGGACTCAAATCGAAGAGAATTTCGATTCGAAGATAAGTTCGAAACAAAGATATGATGATTAAATAACAAAGTAGAAAGATTTATAAGTTTATATAAATCGCGGCAACCTTAACCGGATCGACCGTGACTTCAAGAATTAGATTGATGCTGAATTCCGAGGTAAATCAACACTCGATCTCAGGAGATGGAATTCAGGTATAGCAGGTAATAGATAGCATCGTAAACCGAGGATACAGAAATTTCCGGTAAATCAATGCCTATTGTAAAGGAGTTTCACCCCTTTACAAATCATTCGAAGATTGGCGAGACCGCCGATTCACTATAAGGGTCATTCGAAGTGGAGTTATGGGGTGCTCCAAAATTAAAAGAAGACGAATAGTGAAGGACACGAATGAATTTCGGAACCGAGGGGAACGTTCCAAAATTCAAAGGAATTGAGTCAAGGGAGAGATTGAAACTCGAATGAGAGTGATTCTGTAAATACATTTACCCTATATGCTAAGTTTTGCCTAGAGCTACCAAAGCTCTGATACCAACTGTAACGACCCGATATTTTGGACCATTCGCATCCATTATAAGTGTATAGGTAGACACTCATGCCGGAATTGAATTGCTCAAAATACCGCGTTGTTAATTTAAATTTGGCAAAACTGAACATATACAGTAAATAAATAATCACAGAACACAGACACAGAGTAATAATTGCAGCGGAAATAAAAGAGATAGTAGTTCATGAAGCTACTATATGAATATATAAAATACATCAGAGTTTACAACAGAAGAGTAATACGATACATCAGAGTTAAACCAGATACAACGGAAGAGTAACACGATACATCAGATACAAATCAGAATACATCACTGGAATCATCGAATACTGAAAGCTGGATAGATAGCTGGATCTCCAAGCGAAGCTCCAACTCCAAAGGTGAGTCTCGAAAGCTGAACCACTCAGTCTGACCCGAGCGTAAAGCAAAAACACAAGACACTCGAGTCAGGATTAACATTTTTATATCAATAAATCCAACTCAAGTGAAATAGCAATTGAAATACAAGTAACTCAAAGGATGTTTGGAATAACCATCCTTTAAGGATCCGTCAAACTATCTACTATGTAGTAATGTACGCTAAGTAGATAATGTCTATCAGTAATATAAGAAGATATCAAAATAGCGTTAAGTCATGGCCCATTCCACCCTTAACACATTTTTATTCCCAAAAGCATATACAAGACCGTAGTTTCCCCAAAACCGGAAGTCACCAGAGGGCAATCCATATACTAAAGGTACAAATCAAAATCGTAGTAGTCGCGTATAAATGGAATACAAATATGACAAGGCACATGAGGCAATACCCAAGGTAGTGATACTACCGTTCGCCTGATCCGGACTGGTGAGAACGCAACGCCGCAGCGCCCGCAACACCGTGAGACAACACTCCCAAAATCAAGGGTGCACCAATCGACAACAAGTATAAGTAGTTCGAAGAAGTGTGTCCACTTGAGGTAGCTAATCCTCCATTGGCCCGGCACAGCTCCTGTTTTAGTCATTTCCAATTTGACACAAGTGTCAAGGCTATCCATCATCGTTCTCTTTCTTCAGTCAACACGTACATCATTCCAACCACTTCATTCTGGATCATCACTCCGCGTATAGTTATTAAAGTGGTTTCCGGTTTAGATAGAGAGTATATCCATAACCGAATTTTGGTCTCTTTAATAACCTTCGAAATTATTTCACCGATTGGTCATTTATTTATTTCAAAACCAAATCAATTTCAATTCAATTAGAATTCGTAAATCAACATTTCATTTGTCTTTCAAAACCAATTTCCAATAATTTACGTTTCAAAACTTCCAAATTATCATTTCAAAATCTTATAATTCAAATTCAATTTCTATTTAAAACAATCCAAATATTGATTCAAGTTCGAATACAAGTTTCATTTCGAAAACATTTAAATTAAATCTTATTTAACATTCAAATCAATTTAAAATCATTTATCGATTTCATTCAATATTCGTTAAGTTACTATGCCATTCAAAACAATTTCCATTAAATTTCCAATTCATTAAATCCATTATTTAAATTCAACTTCATTTTTATCAAAACTTACAAATTTAATTAAATTAAATTCATCAAATCAAATTCTTTACATTTCAAGTTTTACATTAATTCCAAAATATCACATTTCATTTCTTGTTAAAGAAAATTCAATTTCAATTATTTACGAAGTAAATTCACTTATTCAAAAGTTCAAATTTTACTTATTAAAGAGTTCAATTCAATTTAATCATTAAATAATCCAATCTTATTTAATTATTAAATAATTCAAAACTTAATTATTAAATAAATTTCAAAGTTTAATAATTTCAAACTTAATTATAATTTCAAACTTAATTATTAAATCATTTCAAACTTAATTCAATCATTTCTCAAATTAAACAACATTCTTTCACCAATTACATTGTTAATATTTTATTTCAGATTTTTAAATATTAACATTTCCTTTCATTAAAAATTTAAATTTCAACTTTATTTCAAAACCATATTATTTATTCAAATTAAATCTTCGTTTATTTTTTAAATCAAATTATTGACCAATCGGGTTTTATTTAATTTCCTATCCTAGTTCAAAGTTCAATTTGGGTATTTATCATTTCAACCCGATTCCAATTCAATTCAAAATCAAAGCATAACAAAGGGAACTTGCAGTGTGATAACTGGGATTGTGTCAAAGTAAATAAACAAGCAATAACAACAACCAATAACAATCCAATAATCAATTCAAATAATCCCGAAATAATCGTATAAATTCGCATTGTTATTTGTACGAATTAATATAATTATTTCTAGAATCTACACTATCATTTCATGTAGATTAAAGATTATTACATTACGGTTCTTCACTTGTCATCTATTTACAATTGCATACATCATCAATTTAACAACATACATTCAGTGGTTCAAAGTGTAATTAAACAAATCCTACGTGTCAATAAATTTAACAGTTAAAGGGGTCATATTATACAAATGTCAGTTAATCAAATTTAATAATTAATTATCCTATATCAAGTTCAATTTCATACTATTTATCATTTTAACAGTTTAACGTCCAATATAAACATCAACAATCAATCAATTATCAGCCAAACTGTATTATCATCGCATAAATAATTAATAGATAATGGTGTCAGATGTCACAGGTGAACTGATACAGGTAACAACATATATAACAGTGTAATTAACTATCAGCAGCATATTTCAATTGTCATTTCAATTGAAATCAAATTTAATAAATAAAAGAACGTTAATCGTAAGTGATTGCTCACCTTTCGAGGCTAGAGGACGATGGAAAACAGCTACGGAAAAGAACGATGTAACGGACACTGACACGAAATCAGGCACGACAAATCAATTAACTGCGACAAGAACGAAATAGATTTTTAGCCCGATAAATTCGGTGGGAACAAAATATATACATATGTATAGATACACACACGCATATCCCGATACAAAAATATACGTATATATATGGTAGAAAGACAATTATATAAGACATATAAATTCCCTACAAAAATCAAAGTGGCGCACACTACTATATTCAAAGAGTTGTCGATATAAATATAGGTGAAGTATATATACCATCTAAAGACTTGGTTATAACACACCCTTGCTGCTCCCTTTTATATCTATACTCGGCCTATATATATTCATCACCAAATTCTCTACAACAAACCTAGACTCTACTGCTTAGGTGAACACGTAGGCATTAAACAATGAATATAATTGTCGAAAATATGTGTAGGCGTGATATGTATATACATTTTATTTTTATGGATATTGGAAAACAATTTTCATGTATATTCAACACATAAACTTTCCGTTTCTATATATATGAATCATATATATTATGATGTGTAGTGTTCCAGGTCTTTAAACACAAAACGAAAAAATAAAAACAAAAATATTCAGCCGCAATGCATATATACATATACGGCAGATACAACACTTCGCCGAAACTGTGAGATATATAATTTATAAAGGCATACATGGCTGTCACCTTTTGATGTACAACCGCATTTGACAAAAAAAAGAAAAAGAAAAACAAATGCAGTGCAAATCTAAAACCAGAACAGAAAAGAAAATAATAATAATAATAGTATGTATACTATTCTGCCGAAACTAGCATAGGTATGATATATGCGTACAAGCTAGGCTACTATATTACATATATCGTTTCAGAGAAAAAAAAAGGAAGAAAAAAAAAAATCAGACACCATACTTTCATCATCTAAAATATACGTTTCATATAGGAAGCATAGGTTCAATTTCAAACATAAGGAGTACATAATGCATATGCATGCATTCCATCTAGCACACACGTGTATACCAGACATACATACACTAATATATAAAAGATTTTGCCACTCACTTGGATATGCAGCATCTACATTGAGAATAAACTAAGGTCAGGGCACACACTTCAAACAACAGCTTATGCACTGTTAACTCTAAAACAAGTTATATAGATATGGCTAGCTACAGGAGGGGACGGGTCTTCATGTGTTCGGCTTGCTTTAGAAATAGAAGAAGGTGAGGAGGGAGATCCAATATAGCAGAGAATAAGATGAAGCATTTCAAAGAAAATGGGATAGGAAGGAGTCAGATGGGAATGAAGAATAAGAAAGAACGTGTATTCCAAATGTAAAGATGTGGCTTCTCATTTCCCAACATCCATTCACGTGACCTTTAGAATGCCAAGTCCATTGGAATAAAAGGTGAATTTATGAAGGGTCACAGGAAATCCAACGGACACGAATCCGGTACCGATACGATAGGCGTTACGTAAAGTGCAACGTCCATCGGACTCCGAATTTTACAATCAAGTATACCGTAAGGATCAGCACGACGAGACGATCAAAACGGTATAAAAATATCAGTGGTACGATTTGAATTATAAAATTTTGAATTTTTCAACTGGCGAAAAATGCGAGAAAAACACTGAAAAATAAGATCGACGGAGCCAAAGATGTCCGAATTTGGAAAAATGACAAACTGACATCTTGCTCAGAAGATGGTTTAGAATTTTTCTATGTAAAAATATTTAGGTTTCAGAAACATTTTATTTTCATTTCTTTTTAACTGATGAAATTGAAGTGAATTTACGCGCGAAATAAACTTTCATATTTTTGGACGAAAATTTACCAGTTGCTATGTTTAACTAGACGTATACCAAATATCAAATTTATATTTCAAAATTTTATCGTTTAGAATTTCACAAAATTTCAACTAATTACGTTATTAAAACAGTTCAAATTTACGGGTCGTTACATTATCCCACAAACCGAGACAGGCCTCACCACCTCTCCACCTTCGCCTGATCCAGCTCTCCCCTTGTCCAACCGCTTCCCTCACTCCACGCCACCAATCCTCACGCCACCACAACCCACCACATGGCAACAAGCCACCGAGGCCCTATTCCACCTCCGCGTGGGCTGCCGTGTCCATCACCCTTCAATGCTCCGACCAAGCCTCTTTGACCTCACATCTCCACCATGTTGTCGAAGGCGAAACCCCTCGTGTGCCTTTCCTTTTCTACGTTAATGACTAAATAAAGTAAGGGTTTGGTATTTGCATTGTTTTATATTATGGATATAAGGATATGCTCGATATTATTTGTCTATATAAAACAATAGTCTATATGGTTACAGTATTATGTTTAGGCTGCTAGTATTATATAATATGTTTTAAACTTTTACTTCCTGGGTTATTGTATAAGTCTGATATTTATGAGTATATATAAACCAGTTTCATATACATAGCTTTGAGTATATAAACAAGTTTCGGCCTATATTATATTGTGAAAATTTATAAAGGTTACTGTGTGTGTATATATATATAGTGTACATAAGTTGTAGCTGTCCTGTTATATATCCGTGGTATGTGAAGGGTGCCGCTAGGTATAGGTTATGTAGGCACATATATACTTTTTTTATTTTAACAGATTTACAATTTGTTTTATTTTACATATGAATTTATGTGAGTTTTAGATATTATCATTTTGATCTTAAATTTCATATGGTTATATATTAATTTATATATAGCAGTATGGGGTTGCTCGAATATAGTACTGTATACATTTTAAAGTTTATATATGTGCGAAATTTTTTTATTTTATATATATAGTATAGGTTGTTTAAACAATCTGATATTTAATTTATCAAATTTCTTTATGTAGATACATGTCTAGGTATATTTTATTTAAGGAAGTAGGTAGGCCTTTTCTCATAGATATGGTCTTCATATATATCATATATTGTCTACATGTGTACAAGTCTGTTGTAATCAGTTGTTTTTTTTTATATGTATATGAGTTAAAAATTTGTGTGAGTTAAGATTTATATAGACCTTGGAATATATATATATATTTAAATTTAAATGGTGTTTGAAATTAGAATCTGGTATAGTTTTATATATATATATAGTTTTATATAAGTTGACTTATTTATCAATTATCTTCATCAAATCCAATTCTGACTTGATTTCGTCCAATTCGATTTATCAGCTTTATTCGTCGATTCGTGCCAATTTAGCTTTGCTTTGGAATTTGTATTCGGATGTGTAACTCGATTTCAGTGTTTATCCTCTCTAGCTTCGAAAGGTGAGCAATCACTCACGATTAACATTCTTGTATTTATTAATTTCAATAGAAACGACAATTGAAATATGATGCTGTAGTTATTTAAATTGTTATATATGCTATTATCTGTATATGTTCACCTGTGACATCTGACACCAGTATCTATTATTTATATGCCTGTTATTACTATTATCTGTATATGTTCACCTATGACATCTGACACCAGTATCTAGTATTTATATGCCTGTTATTACCATTATCTGTATATGTTCACCTATGACATCTGACACCAATATCTGTTATTTATATTGATGATATATGCCTGTTGTTATATTTTTTTATTATCTGTTATCACTCTGCAAGTTCCCTGTTAGTATAGAATTCACTATGGGTTGAAATGATACATACCCGAACGGACTTTAGAATAGGAGAATTTCGTTATGGGTTGAAATGATAAACCCAAGCGATTTTCATTTGAATTGAAATTGGGATTACGGGTCGAAATGATATCTACCCGTATATATTTAAATTTCGGATTGAAATGATAAATATCTGGATCACTTAACCATATGATAAATATATATACAGACACCGTTGGTCCATATACATAAATATTTTAAAAATGAATTCTATGGTTTTGGAAAAAAATATATGGTTTTAATAAATGTTGAGCCTTAAATTATTATATATAAATGGGAATGATTGATTTAAATACATATAATATGTTGAGTGTTTAAAATATATTTCAAAATAGATTTTGGTAATAATTTGAATAAGTTAAGGTTAGAAAGATAATTTGAATTTAGTTGAAATTGTATTCAATAAAGAATTTTATTTAATTAAACCGATTTGAAACTTATTGAAACTGAGATGTAAGATATGATTTATAACTTGAGTTTGATTTATAAGTAATCTAATGAATATTTTTTTTTGTTTAACTAAAGTTTAAGGAAATATTTAGTAAAAATGTAATTTAAGGCTAGTTAAATGATATTGAATTTATTAAGTGAATATTCCCTGATTAAATAATAATGAAGTTAAATCAAGAGCTATATGAAACTGTTAAATTTAACTTTGAAAATGTTGAATATTAAAGCTTTGAAATATATTGAAAATTTAAATGATCTGTTTAGAAATGAATTAAATTGATGAATTGAGCTTTGAATAAATTTGAATTTGGAATTTGAAGTTGATTTAAATCGATTTGCTAGACTTGAGGAAATTAAATACTTTACTTTTAAATCATTTAATATATATATATACTATTTTGGAAAATGGATATATTTGAAATGAAATGATAGTTGGGTTTTGAAGTATAAATTTAATTGAAACGACCACGGTGTTAAAATGTATATTTCCATCTTGTAGATAGTTCTGAAGATCCTTAGAGGATGGTTATCCCAACATCCTTTAAGTTACTCGTATTTCAATTGATATTTCACTTGAGTTGGATTTATTTATATAAGAATGTTAATCCTGACTCGAGTGTTTTGTGTTTTGCTTTACGCTCGGGTCAGACCGAGTGATACAGCATTTGAGACTCACCCTTGGAGTTTGGAGCTTCCTTTGGGGATTCAACTATCGCCTCAGCTTTCAACTCTTCTAGTTGATTTGTTCAGAGAAGTCATCTGTTGTACTGGAGACTTCACTGCATTTGAGATGTTCTGTTGTATTTTATTTCTAACTCTGATGTTTATATAGTAGCTTCATGAACTACTATTTTATCTATTCCGCTGCGTATTATTGTATTACTCTGTGTCTGTGATTATGTGATTGATTTATTTACTGCATATGCTGAGTTTTGCCAAATTTTTATTACAATCTGTTATTTTGAATTATTCAAGACAGACATGTGTGGATTTATTGTCGATTTGAATGGTCCAAAATATCGGGTCGTTACAGTTGGTATCAGAGCTTTGGCTCTAGGCGAAACTTAGCATATATTGTAAATTTCTTTACAGAATCACTTTCGTTCGAGTTTAATCTCTTCCTTTTGACTCGATTTCCTTTGAACTTTGGAACGTTCCCTACGGTTCCAAAAATTCATTCTTGTCTCTCTCGATTGATATTCTTTTTATTCTGGAGTATCCCATAACTCCACTTCGAATGATCTCTATAAGAATAGGATCCCACTAATCTTTGAATGATTTGTGAAGGGGTGAAACTCCTTCACAATTGGCATTGATTCACCAAAAATTTCTATATCTTTGGTTTAGATGCCGCTAGCTCTTGCGATCGAATGTTGATTTTTTCTTGGAATTCTGCATCGATCTTGTTCCCGAAGTCACGGTTGACCCTAGGGTCATCCGCGATTTATATAAGTATATGCATCTTCTATTTTGAAATTTAATTATCTCATCTTCGTTCGAGCTTATCTACGAATCATAATTCTATTTGATTAAGAGTCCTCTAAGTTGAACCTCTATCTTTGTTTGAAATCCATCCTTGAATCATCCCTTTGAAAATCGGGTTTGTTTGTACTCTAGAAATTGTTTTCTAAACCGATATTATTATTTTGATAACTATGATTTTATTCTATATATAAAAGTGAAATGTTTTCGATAAGGATTATATATACCTTTTAAAAATAAGAATTTGAATTTTTGAAAGGATTTGAAAATTTGAAGTTATATAAGAAATGGATTTATATAAAAAAATGATTTATAACTAATGGATTTTAAATTTGAAATTCGAGAATTGAACTCCAGTATTTTGGAATTGGTTTTAAGATTTTGAAATATATAATAATAATATGATTTAAAAGTATTTTCCGAATAATAAATGTTTCAAATGATTTTAATAAGTTTCGAATGATTTTGAAGAAATTTCAAAAGAAGTTTGAGAAAATAGAAGTCCAGAACTCACTTATGTCGCTGGAAAATAATTTCGGTGATGAGTGCACGCATCATCGACATTGATTTTCGAGTTTCAGAGTGAGGGAAAGGCCACTTTAGTAGCATCGCTACGCGAGTGATTTTGCGAAACCAATTTTTATTTCAAAATTTTGAAGTATGATTTGATATTCGAAAGATATATGTAAATGTATTTGAAATGATTGGAAGTAAGCCGGTGTTCAGTCCTCGTGTTTCGAATTTGATATAAACCTATCTTTTGAAATTGATTTACTGATTTAATTGTGATTTCCAACTCTTGAATTTGAAAATGATTTCTTCAACTATTCCGAAGGTTCGAGCACTTCCAAATCAAGGTTAACTTTTCAAAGCTAAGGAATTTTGAAAAGTATAAAGTATATAAGTTTGGTATGTATGTTAAAGTATGTAGTAATATGATTTAAATAAGTTGAAACTGTTTTGTTAAGTAAATGAATAAGGCAATTTTAAAATTTTCTAATATGAAATTTAGATTTGAAATGTTTTGAAAAGAATTTGGTCTTCAAAATATTTTAAATTTTTTTAAATGTTTCAACTTAGTAACATCTTTATGAAACTATATATTTAACAAGTTGGAATAAATATATAAGGTGTATGTATGCTATTTTATTCGCATAATTAATTTGATCCAAGTTTGAGTACACGAGTTCGAGGGATTACACCATTTCGTGTTAGGATTTTTCATTCGATTCTTGATGGCGAATATTTGATATGGATTTTGGACTTGATTCTAGAATTCTCTATCATAGTATATGGCTATGCAAGGAGACTGATGGCTTCTAGTCGAGAAACCATATCGAAATCCGCATTAGGGAAGTCGAATGAACAATACTAGTTCGAAAGCGAACTTGTGTGATTGAGCGAGCGATCAAATGTGATTCTGCGAAATGATGACGTATGTACATCTTATATTCTAATATCATTGATATATTTTGACGTTGAAATTGAAAGCTGTCGGGTTAGAATATCTTTGCTTACTAAAAGAAAATTTCCAATTTAAATTACAAGGATATATAACCCATAAAAGCAAAGATATTCAATCCCATATGGCTCTTCATACAGCGAAATTTATTTTGGAAAATTTGATCCTTATATAAGATGGACCTTACATAAATATAAGATGATTTTGAAAACATTTGATTTTGGAAATGGATTGGTTGACTTAAATTATATTGATTTGGAAATTTGGATTTATTTTCTAAATCTATTATTTTGGAAACTTTGAAACTAAAGATATTTAATTTGAGAAGAAGTAATTTGGTGAAATTGTATATGAATTTTGAAATTGAACTGATATTGAAACAAATTGAAATTTGAGAACCTTGTGTTACTAAACACTTGATTTGGGAGTTGTCGAACTTATATAAAATTGATTTGTATGAGTATGAAATTGATTCGAAAACTATAGATTTGAAAAGGTACTCAATTTGAAAGTGAAATCTTATATAATTGAAGTCTATATAAGTATGATTTGATATACTATTGATTTGGAAAGTATTTGATTTGAAAATTTAATCTTATATATAATGGATATTATATAAGTACGATATTTGAAAGTGATTTGAAAAGGTACTATATGATACATATTTTCGAAGTAAAGATATGGAAAGTGCCTTCTGCTTGATATCCGATTTGTGGCCACATCTTGGATTCATTCTATCGATATTATTCTCTCTGATTTTTGGTTTTCCGGATATGATACTCGAGTGTCCTTCGAATTCCATGGCGTTACCCATGGTCTTACGAACTCGACTGCATAGCGTAATTCGTAAGGCAGTGATTGCTTAAAAGGTACGGATGTTTCCTGGGGGATCCAGGCGTAACCATTGTGTATCTGCGATCTATGGTCGTGTTAGTGGCGTAATCCGCAAGGCAGAGATTGCTTACGGGGTATGGATGTTTCCTGGGGGATCCAGGCGTAACCATTTTTATGTATCCTACGGTCCACCGTTTTGTTGCATGGCGAAATTCGTAAGGCAGTGAATGCTTAAAAGGTACGGATGTTTCCTGGGGGACCCAGGCGTAACCATTGTGTATCTGCGATCCATGATTTGATTCGTTTTTTGATTGGATTGTACTTTCCATATCTGTTTTTAAAAGTTTTTCCAGTATTTTCACTGGGTGTTGAAACAGGTCTACTAAGTACTTGGAGAATTCTAGTTTTGCGCCTGATCAACGCACTACCAGAGTCTACAGGAACAAGGATAAACTTGTTGAAACACCGAGTTATAAAAGTATTTTCGAAAGAAAATTTGTTTCGTTATAAAGGTATTTTATAATAAAAGTATTTCCAACAAAGAAAATTTTGTATCGATATTTGGAATCAAAACCCTTATGGTTCTAAATTAACTATTCATGCCCGATACTATTCCTTGAATCTACCTTATCTGCTCAGCTTGATTTATTCACCTATATTCTGTTTTTCCAAGTCGTATTTTTTTTTCCTTGTTGACTATATCCTTTTCAAATATTGTTTATTTATTTACCACATGGTTTAATAGAAAATTTTAGTGTTATAAAAATTTTAGAAGTTATTAATTAAATAAAACATATTTAAAGTAAATGATTATTGATTATTAATAATGTTGAAAAGTATCTTGAGATAAAAATTAATAAATTTATGAATTTTGGATTTAAATGTTTTCAATAGCTTCTTTGTAAAAAAATAAGTAATAATGTAAATAATTGTTTTTCAAATAGCTTACATATATTTATAAAGGTGTTATTTAAACATATAAATGGTATTTATAAAGAAAACAAGAAACTTTACAAATGAGTTTTGAAAAATATTAAGGTATTAAAAATAATTGAATTGTAAATGAAGTTTTCAAATGAATATTTCAAGTAAAATTTATATAGTTAAATTGATTGTTTATCCTTGTCTTTTAATCTATCTTTTCTGTCTGGTTGTTTCTATTCTCCTACCTCCTTCCTTTTCGGGGACGAAAAGTTTTGAGTGGGGGAGAGTGTAACGACCCATAAATTTTGATTGGTTTTAATAACGTAGTTAATTGAAATTTTGTAAAATTTTAAATAATAAAATTTGAAATTAAAAATTTAATATTTGGAATACGTCTATTTTAATATAGCAACTGGTAAATTTTCATCTGATAATAGTGAAGTTTATTTTCCTATGAAATTTCATTTCAAATCAAGCCGGTTAATAACAGTGAATTTATAAGTATTCCGAAACCAAAATATGTCAACAGGAGAAAATTTATTCAGATCATTCTGAATCAGACTGCGAAATTCGTTTTTCCAAATTTGGACTTCTATTGCTCCGTTTATCTTTATTCTGGTAAAATAGCAGCATCTTTCGGTACCGATTATCGACTTTCGATCAGATGATCGTACCACTGATATCCGTATACTGTTTTGATCATCACGTCGTGCTGATCTCTACGGTATATTCATTTGCTTGTTTCGACGTTCGATGGAGAAAGAAATCTGTAAATCAGTTCATCGTACCAGTATAACTTTTGAGCTTTTGATGATGTGTGTCCCTTCAAATAGAAGCCACTGGCTTTTATTTCAATATTTATTTCATCTTTTACTGAAATTCGACCGTTGCCACATCATACCTTTTGAAAGTCTGAAGGTTCAAAACTTGCATACGTTTTATATTCATTTAATTAATTAGAACGGTCACTTTAGTTTTGCCTTTATAATTCCTTTTTCTTCAATACAGCTGGATATATTGTCTGCCACCTACCTCATCTTCCTCCCGTCCATTCTATTTTACAACAGAAATGAAATTTTGCCTCATTCATCTTCCTCCGTTCCCTCTCGCATGAAACCCCTCCACGGCACCACCTCCACCCTCTGCCGAATCACCACTCCCTTCTTCTCGTCGCCTACCCACACCCGCCTGCGCCTCACCCTGTTGTCGATGCCAACTCCACGCAGCCCAGGTCGAAGTTTACCTCCCTCTCTCCCGCCTTGGCCATGTGTGTGCTTTATCCCACAAACCGAGACAGGCCTCACCACCTCTCCACCTTCGCCTGATCCAGCTCTCCCCTTGTCCAACCGCTTCCCTCACTCCACGCCACCAATCCTCACGCCACCACAACCCACCACATGGCAACAAGCCACCGAGGCCCTATTCCACCTCCGCGTGGGCTGCCATGTCCATCACCCTTCAATGCTCCGACCAAGCCTCTTTGACCTCACATCTCCACCATGTTGTCGAAGGCGAAACCCCTTGTGTGCCTTTCCTTTTCTACGTTAATGACTAAATAAAGTAAGGGTTTGGTATTTGCATTGTTTTATATTATGGATATAAGGATATGCTCGATATTATTTGTCTATATAAAACAATAGTCTATATGGTTACAGTATTATGTTTAGGCTGCTAGTATTATATAATATGTTTTAAACTTTTACTTCCTGGGTTATTGTATAAGTCTGATATTTATGAGTATATATAAACCAGTTTCATATACATAGCTTTGAGTATATAAACAAGTTTCGGCCTATATTATATTGTGAAAATTTATAAAGGTTACTGTGTGTGTATATATATATAGTGTACATAAGTTGTAGCTGTCCTGTTATATATCCGTGGTATGTGAAGGGTGCCGCTAGGTATAGGTTATGTAGGCACATATATACTTTTTTTATTTTAACAGATTTACAATTTGTTTTATTTTACATATGAATTTATGTGAGTTTTAGATATTATCATTTTGATCTTAAATTTCATATGGTTATATATTAATTTATATATAGCAGTATGGGGTTGCTCGAATATAGTACTGTATACATTTTAAAGTTTATATATGTGCGAAAAAATTTTATTTTATATATATAGTATAGGTTGTTTAAACAATCTGATATTTACTTTATCAAATTTCTTTATGTAGATACATGTCTAGGTATATTTTATTTAAGGAAGTAGGTAGGCCTTTTCTCATAGATATGGTCTTCATATATATCATATATTGTCTGCATGTGTACAAGTCAGTTGTAATCAGTTGTTTTTTTTTTATATGTATATGAGTTAAAAATTTATGAGTTAAAAATTTGTATGAGTTAAGATTTATATAGACCTTGGAATATATATATATATTTAAATTTAAATGGTGTTTGAAATTAGAATCTGGTATAGTTTTTTTTATATATATATATATATAGTTTTATATAAGTTGACTTATATATCAATTATCTTCATCAAATCCAATTCTGACTTGATTTCGTCCAATTCGATTTATCAGCTTTATTCGTCGATTCGTGCCAATTTAGCTTTGCTTTGGAATTTGTATTCGGATGTGTAACTCGATTTCAGTGTTTATCCTCTCTAGCTTCGAAAGGTGAGCAATCACTCACGATTAACATTCTTGTATTTATTAATTTCAATAGAAACGACAATTGAAATATGATGCTGTAGTTATTTAAATTGTTATATATGCTATTATCTGTATATGTTCACCTGTGACATCTGACACCAGTATCTATTATTTATATGCCTGTTATTACTATTATCTGTATATGTTCACCTATGACATCTGACACCAGTATCTAGTATTTATATGCATGTTATTACCATTATCTGTATATGTTCACCTATGACATCTGACACCAATATCTGTTATTTATATTGATGATATATGCCTGTTGTTATATTTTTTTATTATCTGTTATCACTCTGCAAGTTCCCTGTTAGTATAGAATTCACTATGGGTTGAAATGATACATACCCGAACGGACTTTAGAATAGGAGAATTTCGTTATGGGTTGAAATGATAAACCCAAGCGATTTTCATTTGAATTGAAATTGGGATTATGGGTCGAAATGATATCTACCCGTATATATTTAAATTTCGGATTGAAATGATAAATATCTGGATCACTTAACCATATGATAAATATATATACAGACACCGTTGGTCCATATACATAAATATTTTAAAAATGAATTCTATGGTTTTGGAAAAAAATATATGGTTTTAATAAATGTTGAGCCTTAAATTATTATATATAAATGGGAATGATTGATTTAAATACATATAATATGTTGAGTGTTTAAAATATATTTCAAAATAGATTTTGGTAATAATTTGAATAAGTTAAGGTTAGAAAGATAATTTGAATTTAGTTGAAATTGTATTCAATAAAGAATTTTATTTAATTAAACCGATTTGAAACTTATTGAAACTGAGATGTAAGATATGATTTATAACTTGAGTTTGATTTATAAGTAATCTAATGAATATTTTTTTTTGTTTAACTAAAGTTTAAGGAAATATTTAGTAAAAATGTAATTTAAGGCTAGTTAAATGATATTGAATTTATTAAGTGAATATTCCCTGATTAAATAATAATGAAGTTAAATCAAGAGCTATATGAAACTGTTAAATTTAACTTTGAAAATGTTGAATATTAAAGCTTTGAAATATATTGAAAATTTAAATGATCTGTTTAGAAATGAATTAAATTGATGAATTGAGCTTTGAATAAATTTGAATTTGGAATTTGAAGTTGATTTAAATCGATTTGCTAGACTTGAGGAAATTAAATACTTTACTTTTAAATCATTTAATATATATATATATACTATTTTGGAAAATGGATATATTTGAAATGAAATGATAGTTGGGTTTTGAAGTATAAATTTAATTGAAACGACCACGGTGTTAAAATGTATATTTCCATCTTGTAGATAGTTCTGAAGATCCTTAGAGGATGGTTATCCCAACATCCTTTAAGTTACTCGTATTTCAATTGATATTTCACTTGAGTTGGATTTATTTATATAAGAATGTTAATCCTGACTCGAGTGTTTTGTGTTTTGCTTTACGCTCGGGTCAGACCGAGTGATACAGCATTTGAGACTCACCCTTGGAGTTTGGAGCTTCCTTTGGAGATTCAACTATCGCCTCAGCTTTCAACTCTTCTAGTTGATTTGTTCAGAGAAGTCATCTGTTGTACTGGAGACTTCACTGCATTTGAGATGTTCTGTTGTATTTTATTTCTAACTCTGATGTTTATATAGTAGCTTCATGAACTACTATTTTATCTATTCCGCTGCGTATTATTGTATTACTCTGTGTCTGTGATTATGTGATTGATTTATTTACTGCATATGCTGAGTTTTGCCAAATTTTTATTACAATCTGTTATTTTGAATTATTCAAGACAGACATGTGTGGATTTATTGTCGATTTGAATGGTCCAAAATATCGGGTCGTTACAATCATTATTAGTTAATTATAATGATTTAATTTTCATTATAAAACCTATATATTGAATATTTAAATTAATTAAATATTCACTCATCAAAGCAGTGAAATTTCGGGGCGTTACATTCTTTCCCCTTAAAAGAATTTTGTCCCTGAAATTACACCTCGACCTATCCCAGAAAATACTTAACACTATACATCAGTCCATATGATGTACATAGATCATTCTTATACCAAGTCTGATTCGATCATAACTCAAATACATAACTTCACTTCCGAACTAGTACCGCTCACCCGATTCTCCTGTGCGGACTCCGATCAGGCTCCTTGATTTGGAACCTCTGTCCTTCTTACATAGTTGTAACTATGATAGTAAACCTTGGTCCCACACCAAGATTGCTCATCAAGTGCTCCCCGTCAAAATTCGAGCAATAGATCCTTATTCAGAACGGTGCAAACAACTCAATGTCATGTACTCGAATCTTAAATCAAAACTATATGAAAAGGAGAAATGATCTACGTCCACCCTACAAACTTACTAATTAGTTCTACCTAATACCATTTCAATTTCCACTAAATATTTTATGAAAACATTTCATAAACTACACTGGTTCAACTTGGATAATACTCCACTACAGACTAAGAGTATATACCTCTATTTGATTCCACTATTTCATTTTTCATTTACTTCCGTAAGAAAATTCAAGATCCAAATACCCGGCTTTCATTTTCAAGAACTTTTTGAAATGGAACTCTATACTTTGAATCATACAAGTGTATATATATATAGCCCGAGTAACTCCAAAATAATACTAAGGGACTTGGTATTATCAAATAGTATTATACATTCCCTGACAAAGAAGAGTAATTCTCAAGGGAAGTGTTTACCATCTGAACACATCCCTTTCCCAATTTTAAGTCATTTTTGAGTCACTCAAACTAGTTAACTTAAAAATATTCCTTTTATTTCCAAATTCTCATTTTTGAAACAATACTATACACTTTCCAATAAAACATTTATCACTAACTTGCTTTGAGTTCATTCGGGTTAAACTTGATTTGATCGTACAATGATAAAGAGAATAATTTACTAAGTGAATTACAGCGTTCGCCTAGGCAAACATCTGATCGTCACTTAGAAGATTATTCCAATCATCACAAAACAATCAAGACTTGTTCCCCATACCAATCCAAAGATAACACTTCTTACTTACACTTTTATCTCCAAAAATTTATACTTAAACCAAATTGGTTTCAAATATTATTATTATTATTTTCCCAAAACCTTGAAAATCATTTTTCCAAAAGCACCGGGATTTAGTTTCTCAAGTTTTCAACCCAAATTCTTCCAACTTAAATGATACATTTTATAAACCCATTTTATAAATCACTTCTATTAAACCATTTTAAATATTTATTCCAAAATGTTCTAACTTTTAAATCGAATTCTACCCCAACATTTGTAGGATCGATTTCACCCTAGAGGGGGTGAATAGGGTGATACTAATAATAATAAAAATTAATGCGAAAATATATAAAATAATTGCAGCACAGATAATAGCAGAATAATAAAAGCAGAAATAGAACAACACGGATTTACCCAGCTTCGGCAAAACCTTGCCTATGTGCTGCTCCCAAGGTTTCTACTAGAAATTAAGTAGTCAGACGCTTACACACGTAAACTTGCGACACCCGCTATCGACTAACCTAACTCTACGCTCAAAACCCTGCCACAACTCAGCCACTGAGTTGCAAATTCTCGAACTACACCACCGTAGTTCGTCCCTAGTCACACGACTAGAATTTTACAGAAGTTTAAGAGAAAATTACAAAATAAATTAAACAAAAACAAAAAGAAAACCCAATTGAATATTTTAAGCCCAAACAAGATATAAAGGCCGGCCCAAAAGGAATTAAAAAGCATGTTTCCCTTTTTATTTTTCTTGTGCAAAACTTTGGCCGATCTTCTTCGTTGCTTTGTAATGTCTGCTTCGTTCCTCTTAGAAAAAAATTAAGGCTTTGAATATTCGATCCTCCGCTTGAAAATTGATCAATTGAAAGTGTACTTTCACTTGAACGGCTTCGTCGATCAATCCCTTTTGCTTTGACTTTGTTCCGGCTGCTCCAATTGTCGAGCTTGAATGTGGTACGTTATTTCTCTTTTCCAATTTGCTTATGCTCGACTTGATTCGAGTTCTGAATTAGTTCATGAATTTATTTTGATGCTTGCACTTTGGTTTTGCTTGAACTCGAATGCCTAATTGCCGATGATGTAACCGGGTTATATAGGGATGAAATCCCTAAATGTACGTTCGTATAATTTATGTTTGAATTGTTCATGATTTTCTCGGCCATACGATTATTATTTGAATTCTTGTGATTTATTCTAACTCTTTCATCCATACGTGTTGCTCCCTGACTTTGAATTTTCTTCATTTATTTCAGCCTTGACTTGTTCATTGTACTTGCGATATATTGTTGCTATTACCTTGGTCACCATGGCTTTCATTGTGGCATGACATGATCATTGACTTTGTTTGAAAACCGCTACCCTGATTTTTGTAAAACTGTAAACTGCTTCATTGATTTTTTTTTGTAAACTCTACTTCATGTTATAACATTTGTGTATTATCATTCACAGTTTGCTTGGAATGAGGTTTGGTTTCCACTGCATATATATGTGTGTGTTCACGCATGTATATATGTATCTTATGATGCCTTGTTCTACTTGATGCTTTATTGTCACCTCTGAACTGATGAACTCTGGTTCATGTTGATATGTTGCGTTCAATTGGTAGCTGTAGTGTCATGTGGTCTTGTAGTCTAGGCACAACTTTGTTGTTGCCTCTATTTTCATGTGATGTCTCCATACATATATAATGTGTGTGATTGTCCTTTGGTATTACAGTCTTGTCCATTACTGCATATATGTATACATGCTGTATCCTCTTGGAAACTGCTGCATATTTTGAATGTCCTCATGTTGCATATGTATGGTTTAGATGCATGTAGAATATAGTCTTGTTCCATTGAGTCATTTAGTTTTGTGTTCAGTTGCTTCAAGTCTGCTCATGCCTGAGTTGCCTTCATGCCTTCATTCTGCTTGTTTTATGTTGATCTACTGTTTGCACTTCATTTTGATTGCACTTGAGTCATGATTGTTGTGTGGCTTTGAGCATTGCCTTGAACTGAAATGTTCTGGTTGTCAATGCATGTATATATGTATACATGTGTGTTCACACATGTATATATGTATGTTAGCTTGTGCAGTTTCTTCCAGTCTTTGTGGTTTTTGAATCCATGCCTCATTGTGTTCATTTGAGTCTACGTTTGACTTTAAGCTTCTGATTTTATATGTGGGACTATTATGTTGAGTGGCCTTGTTAGACTTGCATTGATCTGGACATGTTGTTTCCTCTGTTGCATTCCTTATATATATGTATACATGTCTAAATGCATGCTTATCCTCTGTCCTCTTTGAGTACTTGCATTTGAACTTGTGTGTTGTGGTCTGCACTTCAGTGTGAACTAGTTTTTGCTGTTTTGTTCCTTGCTCGAATTTTTTTCTCTGGTTGATGGTCTTCTTCTAGTTAAAATGCCTTTGACCTGATGTATGTTTGTGAGGTCTGATTGATATTTTTCTTGTCCATCATTCTCTAGAGTCTAGTGCACCTTTCTCTGGTTCATGTTGTTTTTGATTTGATCGAGACTCCATGCACATGAGTTGAATCAAGATAATGGCTCGGGTTTGACCTTGTGCTCACCTATCCTTGAAATTTTATCAAGTGCATATCGGTGTGCACGGCCTTGTGGCACGTAGTGATATACTGTGCATGTCACAAGTTGTTCGTGTATGATGAATTCAGAAGAAATGACGACGAGTAACCTAAATAACAGAGGCAAATAATAATTTTAAAAACACACTTTTATTGTACACTGCAAAAATATTTCTTTTTCAATTTTACTGTATTAGTGTTTATTTTGCAGATAACTCAGATGTTGGATTCAGGCTGGAACAAAGTTAAAGATAAAATACGAATGAATGAGATATATGTAGTGAGGTAAACATTGTAAATTGAAATTTGTGATGTAATCAAAATTGTAATGTAATTGAAATTGTGTATATATAGTGAGAGCTCAAATTTGTACTATTCAAAATTGTAATAAAATATCTATTTGATTAAAATATTTGTTTGAATTTAAATTCTATGTTATTTATTTTATTCAATAAATATTTATTTAATTATGTGCAAAATAAAATAGTACAATAACAGATACATTTAAAGGAATATATATATAAATATATGTCTATTATCATCAAACAAAAGTCATATAGTTGCATATTCAACAATCTCCCCCTTTTGATAATAACAAACATATATTAAGATTTTGAATGTATTAAATATATTTGGTCATTGATGAATTCTATTTGCTCCCCCTATTTGAATGCTCCCCCTACATTAAAGCTCCTCCTTTACATATGCATGAAAATCAATAAAAATATGTCATAGATGAGAATATGCAATTAAATTTTTTTTGAACTTATTTGCCAAAATCTTAACTTTTCTCTCCCCCTTTTGTTATCAGCAAAAAAGTAATAGTATTAGAAAAATAGAGATAAAGTGATAGATATTAATACATCATCAATACCCAATTGAGTATAAATATCAAATTTCAATAAAAAATAAAAAAAAAATCATAAATACGTTGTTAGGCGCATATTCCACTTTAGAGTGATAGGGGTGATGTCGATATATAAAACCATATAGTTGTATCTATTTGTGGTATATTTATGACAGGAATTTGAATACTTACTAACCATGCATAACCGTTAGGACTTTTAAATGAGATTAGTAGTATTCCCAATTTAAAACAAAAATGAATTTCAAGTATCTTCTAACCGCGCATAACCGTGAGGACTTTTAAATGGGATTAGAATCAACTCGTCTATTTAATAACCAATTTTGATATGTATTCCATACATGCATAACCGTGAGGAATTTTAAATGAGCATGGAAGCACATAAACAAATATTCCAATTAATCCACCCATGCATAACCGTGAGGACTTTTAAATGAGCATGAAAGCACATCAACAAATATTCCAAGTAATCCACCCATGCATAACCATGAGGACTTTTAAATGAGAGTGAATACTTTGGATGTTTTTATTTTTTAAAAATAAAATAAAATAAATAATTTACCGTTTAAAATACCACATTTTGGCATACTGTATTAGATTTTAATGCGTGATGGTCGTTAGAAATATGATAGAAATAGATATGGACATGGAATGTTTACCAACAAAAGTTATTATAAATCTTGTTTAAATTTTTAAAGAAATATACTAAATATACTGTCTCATGTCATAATATATAATTAATATCAACACTCATCATTTTTCCAATCACTATTTATCTTTTTGATAATCAGTAGGGAGTCAGATTAGTTAATGTATTCATTTAAGATCAAATCCAAAAATAAATATAAAATCAAATTTCTAAAATATATAATCTGAATCGATGTCAACAAAAACTATTTTCTGAAAGGGGTTTTATAAAAAAATGTCTGCCAATTGAAAATCAATTAAAATGAAAATTATGCATATATTTTATTTGGAAATGTGATGCAACTAATGGATGTCTCAACATAAAACACTTTCCACTAGTAATTTTTCTATCAACTTGGCTACCAGTGTAATATGCATCTGAATTCCGTTTTACCTCAAAGTTATCGGATGGGTACGAAAGACCAAATCGTGAGATGTGCAACAAATACCTTACAATCATTTTACAACATTTAAAATGAGATTCATTTGGATTTTAATTAAAACTGTGCACATAAACAACTAGTGAACATAGTGTCAGATCTAGAACAAATATATCCATGTGTACCTAGAGTAATCATCAACCAACACAAGACACTATCTCTTATCACCTAAACTTTCAATATCGTTAGTCCAAGAAAATCTATATGAAATAGTTCAAGAATGAAAAGATGATTGGTCAATGTTTTTGCACAAATCATAATCATAATCAACATTTATTTCCTTATCACATAACAGGCTGAATTAAATCAGATTATGGTGCAGATTTTCAACATATAATAAATCGTTCAAGATAAATATATCGTTACCTATTTTACCTTTACCGATAATTTTTCGTTGTTGCCCATTGTGACTCTGCCACCTTTGTAATAGGCTAAGGAACTTTGATTTGTCTCCCGTCGTGTGCTTGGAACAGCCAAAATCCAGGTAGCACTGTTGTTGTTCCTTAGCCTGCCACCATACCTACACGAGGCAAGATTTTTGTGACCTATTTGTTTTTATAGGTCCATGATTGTTAGTGACAAAATATTTTGAAGAACAAATTTTTGTAGAACCAAAACACTTTATATTTGTTCCTTTTGGCACCCAAATTTGTTTGACTTTAAGGGATTTTATATTTGTGCCTTTTGGAACCCAAATTGGTATGGTTTTTGTGTGATTGGGTCTACCAGCAAATATTGTGACTGTGTCCAATTTTTCCACAAATCATGCACTTTGAATTGACTTGATTAATTTTGCTTCTAACACGTTTAGAATGAGTATATCCAAGTCCTTGTCTAATATGATTAACAGTCTGTTTCCTTAATAACATATTTAGTGATTTTTCTCCTTTGGATAATTTTCCTAAAGTTGTAGACAATTGTTGGACTTGTGTTTTGAGAGATTCATTTTCATTCAATAACAAAGTGCACTTTCTGATAGAATTGTCTCTCCTAGTATTTTCACTTTCTTTCAAAATCAGAATTTCTTTTTCAAGTAATTTAATTTTAATTTCTGATTTTTTAATTTCTTCTTCGAATGAAGGACACTTGTCACACTTAGGGCTTTTATTTCGATAGTTTTTAACTAATTGGTCAAGCTGCTTATTTAGTTCTATCAAACTATCTCTTTGTGATTCTATTTTAGCATACTTCTCCCTAAGTCTTTTAAAGGAGCCATTTACTTCGTGAAAATATATAAGTAATTCTGAGTGAGTGAGTTTTGATACCTCGCTTGGCTTGTCATCATCGCTATTAGTTGTATCACCTCGAAGGCACAGATCTTCTTTTTCACTCTCACTGCTAGTGCTTTGATTATCATCATCACTGTTATTCCAAGTGGCTGCAACAATTCACCTTTTCGATTTCTTTCCTTGGCCGAGTCGATTCTGAAGATAATTGGGCTTGATGTGACCGGGTTTATTGCACTTGTGACAAATGATCTCCCGGTCTTCTGAGTTGTCTAGTACTTTGACTATTCTGCTTTTCAATTGTTGATTTAAAGCTGGATTTTCGTATTTGTGGTTCCACCTTTTGAATCTCTTTATTAATAGTGCCAGTTCGATTGCTCCATCATCATCGTCGTCACCTTCACTTTCCGTTGTTCCTTTGAGAGCTATTGATTTCTTTCGTGTATCACCTCCTTCGCGTTCTTCCTTGAATTTGATTTCTAGCTCATAAGTGGTGAGATTTCTGATGAGTTCTTCAACTTTGATTTGTTTCAGATATTTTGATTCTTGAATGGGAGTAACTATCGCTTCAAAATTTCATGGAAGGACTCTAAGGATTTTTCGGACTATTTCTAGTTCTGTGTATGGTTTCCAAGAGCTTTTGACTTGTATATGAGATTAGAAAGTCGTCCATACATTTCTTTGACATTTTCATCCTTGGCCATTGTGAAGTTCTCGTATTCGATACTAAGCATGGCAGGGCGAGATTCTTTGACTTGAGAGGTTCCTTCGTGAGTTACTTCAAGTGTGTGCCAGATTTCTTACGAAGTTAGACAATGTGAGACACGACTAAATTCAATTTGATCCAATGAACAAATAATAGAATTCATAGCTTTAGCATTAGCATTCTATAGTTTATTTTCAAGATCTGTCCACCGATCCATTGGGTTTTCAATTTCTTGATTATCTACCACTATAGTTGGTGTCCTATATCCTGTCTCAACAATATTCTAAGTATCAATGGTTTTATGAAAAAAATTCAATCTATTTTTTCAATATGCGTATTCACCGTTGAACATTGGTGGCCTGACTATGGAATGACCCTCAGCAAAATCATTATTAAAGGAAGCCATTTAAAAAATCAAATTTTTAAAAACAAAAATTGGTTTTTATTCCTAGCTCCGATACCACTTGTAGGATAGATTTCACCCTAGAGGGGGGGGGGGGTGAATAGGGTGATACTAATAATAATAAAAATTAATGCGGAAATATATAAAATAATTGCATCATAGATAATAGCATAATAAAAAAAGGAGAAATAGAACAACACAGATTTACCCAGCTTCGGCAAAACCCTGCCTACGTGCTACCCCCAAGGTTTCTACTAGAAATTAAGTAGTCAGACTCTTACACACGTAAACTTGCGACTCCCGCTATCGACTAACCTAACTCTACGCTCAAAACCCTACCACAACTCAGCCACTGATTTGCGAATTCTCGAACTACGCCACCGTAGTTCGTCCCCAGTCACATGACTAGAATTTTACAGAAGTTTAATAGAAAATTACAAAATAAACTAAACAAAAACAAAAAGAAAACCCTATTTAATATTTTAAGCCCAAACAAGATATAAAGGCCGGTCCAAAATGGAATTAAAAAGCATGTTTCCCTTTTTATTTTTCTCGTGCAAAACTTTGGCCGATCTTCTTCGTTGCTTTGTAATGTCCGCTTCGTTCCTCTTAGAAAAAAAATTAGGGCTTTGAATATTCGAGCCACCGCTTGAAAATTGATCGATTGAGAGTGTACTTTCACTTGAACGGTTTCATCGATCGATCCCTCTTGC
This sequence comes from Allium fistulosum, assembly GCA_030737815.1. Classification (NCBI taxonomy): domain Eukaryota; kingdom Viridiplantae; phylum Streptophyta; class Magnoliopsida; order Asparagales; family Amaryllidaceae; genus Allium; species Allium fistulosum. The sequence goes on from CM060902.1 coordinate 1,462,593,069, forward strand.
TTTGACTTTGTTGCGGCTGCTCCAATTGTCGAGCTTAAATGCGATACGTTATTTCTCTTTTCCAATTTGCTTACGCTTGACTTGATTCGCGTTCTGAATTAGTTCTTGAATTTATTTTGATGCTTGCACTTTGGTTTTGCTTGAACTCGAATGCCTAATTGCTGATGATGCAACCGGGTTATATAGGGATGAAATCCCTAAATGTACGTTCGTATAATTTATGTTTGAATTCTTTATGATTTGCTCGGCCATACGATTATTACTTGAATGCTTGTGATTTATTCTGACTCATTCATCCATACGTGTTGCTCCATGACTTTGAATTTTCTTCGTTTATTTCGGCCTTGACTTGTTTATTATACTTGCGATATATTATTGCTATTACCTTGGTCACCACGGCTTTCATTCTGGCATGACATGATCATTGACTTTGTTTGAAAACTGCTACCCTGATTTTTGTAAAACTATAAACTGCTTCATTTTTTTTGTAAACTCTGCTTCATGTTATAACAATTGTATATCATCATTCACTGTTTGCTTGGAATGAGGTCTGGTTTCCACTACATATATATGTGTGTGTTCACGCATGTATATATGTATGTTTTGATGCCTTGTTCTGCTTGATGCTCTGTTATCACCTCTGAACTGATGAACTTTGGTTCATGTTGATATGTTGTGTTCAATTGGTAGCTGTAGTGTCATGTGGTCTTGTAGTCTTGGCACAATTTTGTTGTTGCCTCTGTTTTGATGTGATGTCTCCACACATATATAATGTGTGTGATTGTCCTTTGGTATTGTAGTCTTGTTCATTACTGCATATATGTATACATGCTGTTTCTCTTAGAAACTGCTGCATATTTCGAATGTCCTCATGTTGCATATGTATGGTTTAGATGCATGTAGAATATAGTCTTGTTCCACTGAGTCATTGAGTTTTGTGTTAAGTTGCTTCAAGTCTGTTCATGCCTGAGTTGCCTTCATGCCTTCATTCTTCTTGTTTTATGTTGAGCTACTGTTTGCACTTCATTTTGATTGCACTTGAGTCATGACTGCTGTGTAGCTTTGAGCATTTCCTTGAACTGAACTGTTCTGGTTGTCACTGCATGTATATATGTATACATGTGTGTTCACACATGTATATATGTATGTTTGCTTGTGCAGTTTCTTCAAGTCTTTGTTGTTTTTGAATCCATGCCTCATTTGTGTTCATTTGAGCCTCAATTGCACTTTTCCGGAGCTCTCCCCGGATTGTTTAACAGCAACATTACTCTGAATTCCTTCCATACTAGGCCCTGCATCATCCTTTTTCCTAGACTGTTTCGCATCCTCCCTTCTCAAGAATTGGGCTGCCTTGGAATAGAAACGGTCCAATGACCCAGGAGGTTTTCCGGCCAACCAGTTGCCGAAATCAAAATCAGGATCAATCCCTTTAGTCAATGCCATTAGAATGGAGTTATCATTAAGGTTGCTGATCTCTGCGCATGCAGCATGAAATCTCTCTAAATAACGTCTAAGTGTCTCTTCAGGAGCTTGAGTGGCACTAGACAAAGTATTAACATCTTTCGGTCTTGCGACATACATGCGAAATTGCACAATAAACTTTGTTGCCAACTGATCAAAACAAGAGATAGATCGAGGTGGTAAATGGGTAAACCACATAGTTGCTATGCCCCCTAGAGAGATCGGGAAGCTTCGGCACTTAACTGCATCATCAACTCATGCAGCATTCATCAACCATTCATACTTCAGGATATACTGATTAGGATTAGAGCTCCCTTCGTAAACGGGTAAAGTCGGCATCCTGAATCGTCGAGGTGGTTCAACATAGAGTATCTCATCAGAAAAAGGGGTATGACTCCGGGAGATTCCCCAATCGTCATTGCTAAGTCCCTGACTTTCACGGATCATTTGACGGACCATCGTTGGAATGTCGGGCATCTGGACATTTTGGGCAGGTTGGGCTAAGGTGTGGTCGGGTTCCACAATGCGAGGAGGGGCCGGTCGCTGTCGACGGTCCATGTCTCGCCTCCTTGGTTCTATGTCTTCGGGGACATAAGGCTCAGGAGTATGGTTGCGTTGGCGGTGGGTCGGATCCGTTCGGTTCCGAGCGCCAACTCCCAAATCGGTAGCGGTGGTAGTGCAGTTGTCAGTAATATGGTATGGGGTAGCGCCTCCTCAGGAGGAGGGTCTAGTCTGATGGCTGGTTGACGGGCCAACTCCCGGTTGCCCAAGACTCAATGGATGCTGATGCCCAGTGGCCTGTGTGTAACTTCCGTCCAGTTGCGGGCGTGTGGATCTATGATGGTAGTCGAAAGAGGCTGAACTTCGGTGGATGAATAGGAAGCTTGATCCCTTCTGGATCTCCTTCGTCTTTGACGATTTAGCTGGTTGGTTAATTCCACATTAGCATAGAGCTGTTGAGTGAGCTGTTGGCTGCTCAGAGTCAGTTCTTGCATTAGCATATGGAATTCTTCCCTAGTGACAGGGCCTTGCGGATCTGATTGTCCGGCAGCATTCTGGTCGGCAGGAGGTGGTTGTATGGGGTTCTGCCTGTCCCGTCCTTCTGGATCTGCAGCAGTTGAGGTAGTCCTTGTGTTAACCATGATGGATAGCGAAGCTCTTTCCTAGATTTGATGCAAATCTGAATAGGATGGAAGAACTTTTAACTTGAAATCTGGATCTTCTTCTTAGATTTATGCAATCCGATATCGATAGTAGATCCAATGAGCAGGAGAAAAACTTCGTTTTCTCAGTGAAAGCTCCAAAGTGTTTGTACCAAAATTGGGCACAACATTCTTCGGAAGTATTTGAAGAGATAAAATGAAGAAAGTAAATGTAAAAGGAGGATTAGCTAACAAACACTCCAAACAATAATCATAAAACAACAAAAGAACACAGAGATTTAGAGTGGTTCGGCGTGTTGCCTACGTCCACTATGAAATGATTGACTTTTATTAACTTTTGCTTGCTAGGTACAGCGGTTTACAACAGTAAATTTCGAGTACAACAATGACTTTTGAGTGCAATAATGGTTTCGGTAGAGTTTGGACGTCAAAGAGCCAAAAGATCCCTCTTCTATAGGTTCTGGGCTGCTATTTATAGACATAGGTTGTAAATATCTCGCTCAGATCTCGGGAGACCTCTTCTGGCACGTGGGTGGGCCCACGCAATCGATCCCATGCGGTGTGCGCTCGATCTGTGATCGATACGAACTAATTTCGTATCGATCGTATTTTAGTCCAATCGAGTCGAAATCGATCATGAACATTCTTGAGGATGCACGCAAGCTCCTGTGAAAATTTGGTGGCATTTGGACTTGTAGATGGTGAGTTACGATCGATGCAAATTCAAATTCATCAAATGCTATTTTCTTCATATCGATGCCATTCGCATCGATATGTTCGTGTCGCTTTTTGGGCACGTGCTCACAAGTTGACGTGGCGCTTGATTTCTGGATCGATCCACTTTCGACGCCGGATCGACCGAGTCTTTCCAATGTTTTATGCCTCGTTCGTATCGTTAAATTTCGGCCTTGTTCGTATCGATCAGCTCTGCCGTGTTCGTATCGATTGTCATCGTTCTATTCGTATTGATCGCTTAATGGGTTACTTCGTATCGATCGCTTAATGGGTTACTTCGTATCGATAGCTAGGGGTCATTTTCGTATCGTTCGTTTGATGTTTTTATTCGTATCGATCGTTGACCGATCGATACAAGCTGTGCAATTGGGATCGATACGAATTGATTCCAATTGATGGATACAAAGTTAGGTGTACGTGATGGATACGAATGACAGACAATTGATGGATACGAACAGATGAAGCTAGATGGAGGCGAACAGATAGAGGCGAACAGATGGAGGCGAACAGATGGAGACGAACGAATTGATTCCCTTGGTTTGCATCAATCATTTCTTGAGCATACGACCTCGGATTGACTGGAAATTTAGAACGTAGGTTTCCATAGCTGTGCATGTCGCGTCATGTCAATTGTAGCTCGATCCGGTCTCAGATAAAAATCGTCAGTATCCATAGTGAATCTGTGTATAACCGATCTTCGTAACGAACTGTCCTTCGTTTCTAGTCAAGTTCTTGGTGTCACGACCTTGCCAAAAGGCGGGATAACATAAATAATTATCCTCAATTAATAAATTAATTATTAAACATACTTAATCAAGTTATAATTAACTTATGTGTTGATAATTACGTTTGAAAATAGGTTTTCAAATCATTTTAAAAGGAACATTTAAAGTTAGAAATCAAATTTTTTCAGAATTGCATCCATAGCGACTATCGCTATGGATGCAATAACTTAGAATTCCTTCTCTAATTTACCATCTAAAATTTTAACCTTACTTTGGATTGTTTTTTCAATACATAAAGAAAAGGTTTTTTTTTGAAAACCTTAACTCGAGTTAGAATTTAAACAAAAACATTTATTAACTCCAAACTAGTAAATGATTAGATTTCCAAAATGGATGTCAAGTCCATTAACAACCCAGGTTCCTATCTTCCATACCATTCAACCATAATCCGAGCATATATGAAAGATACCAATTCACATCATCATCATATTGTAGTAAAATCACCACATTCATATCCAAACACATCACCTAACCATCAATCTCAAATCAAATGCTAAACTACAGGTTAGCACATACATAAAACATCCAAGACATATCATAATCTAAACACAACATCATATATATAACCATATAACTAACAAATATATAAAGGTAAGATCTTTCCCAAAAAGTTAAGAATTTACTCACCGAAGGCTATCCAAACTTTTGCTGATACAACCTAGCACTTTCATTACCAAGCAAAAAGATGGAGTCTTGAATCCTAAATGTACTAGGTAGGCTAGCCCATGGATGAACAAGGAAGTGAGACATGTTTTGGTAATGTAGTGCGACTTCGGATAAACATCGATTTCTCAATAATAAACTCGAAAATATGTCATTTTGCAACTGATTTTTGAGCTATCTCCTCATGGTATTTCATAAATCACTCAAAGAGAAAGTTATTGAAATTTATTTTCTCTATCATTTCAAATAAATAATCACTCATTTTTTATTAGACTTGAAGATGTTATGATCAAAGGAAGAAGGGTAATTTTCGGACTTGAAATTCTAGGTGAAAAATTGCTTTGCAAAGATTGGGTATTTTGACATAGCTATGGTAGAAATTTTGTAACGACCCGCCATTTTGGACCATTCGCATCCATTATAAGTGTATAGGTAGACACTCATGCCGGAGTTGAATTGCTCAAAATACCGCGTTGTTAATTTAAATTGGCAAAACTGAACATATACAGTAAATAAAATAATCACAGATCACAGACACAGAGTAATAAGTGCAGCGGAAATAAAAGAGATAGTAGTTCATGAAGCTACTATATGAATATATATAAGGTACATCAGAGTTTACAACGGAAGAGTAATACGATACATCAGATACAAATCAGAATACATCACTGGAATCATCGAATACTGAAAGCAGAATAGATGGCTGGATCTTCAAGCAAAGCTCCAACTCCAAAGGTGAGTCTCGAATACTGGTACACTCAGTCTGACCCGAGCGTAAAGCAAAAATACAAGACACTCGAGTCAGGATTAACATTCTTATATTAATAAATCCAACTCAAGTGAAATAGCAATTGAAATACAAGTAACTCAAAGGATGTTTGGAATAACCATTCTTTAAGGATCCGTTAAACTATCTACTATGTAGTAGTGTACGATAAGTAGATAATGTCTATCAGTAATATAAAAAGATATCAAAATAGCGTTAAGTCATGGCCCATTCCACCCTTAACACATTTTTATTCCCAAAAGCATATACAAGACCGTAGTTTCCCCAAAACCGGAAGTCACCAGAGGGCAATCCATATACTAAAGTTACAAATCAAGATCGCAGTGGTCGCGCATAAATGGAATACAAGTATGACAAGGCACATGAGGCAATACCCAAGGTAGTGATACTACCGTTCGCCTGATCCGGACTGGTGAGAATGCAACGCCGCAGCGCCCGCAACACCGTGAGACAACACTCCCAAAAATCAAGGGTGCACCAATCGACAACAAGTATAAGTAGTTCGAAGAAGTGTGTCCACTTGAGGTAGCTAATCCTCCATTGGCCCGGCACAGCACCTGTTTTAGTCATTTCCAATTTGACACAAGTGTCAAGGCTATCTATTATCGTTCTCTTTCTTCAGTCATCACGTACATCATTCCAACCACTTCATTCTGGATCATCACTCCACGTATAGTTATTAAAGTGGTTTTGGTTTAGATAGAGAGTATATCCATAACCGAATTCCGGTCTCTTTAATAACTTCCGTAATTATTTCACCGATTGGTAGTTTATATATTTCAAAAAACCAAATCAATTTTAATTTCAATTTCAATTTTATAAACCAACATTTCATTTGTCTTTCTAAAACAATTTCCAAAATTTACGTTTCAAAACTTCCAATTTCAAAATCTTATAATTCAATTTCAATCTTTATTTTAAACAATTCAAATATCAATTTAAATTCGTATATAAGATTCAATTCTGAAATCATTTAAATCAATTTAATTTAACATTCAAATCAGTTTAACTTCATTTATCGATTTTATTCAATATTCGTTAAGTAAATTTATCATTCAAATCAATTATATTTAATTTCCAATTCATTAAATCAATTTCTTATGTTCAACTTCATTAAATCAAAACTTACAAATTGAATTAAATTAAATTCATCAAATCAAATTCTTTAAATTTCAAGTCTTACATTAATTTCAATAAATCGCATTTTCATTTCTTGTTAAAGAAATTCAATTTCACTTATTTACTTTCTTAAATAATTTTCCAAAAACTTACTCAATCAAGAAAACTCAATTTCAATTATTTACGAAGTAAAATTCACTTATTCAAAAGTTCAATTTTTCTTATTAAAGAATTCAATGCAATTTAATCATAAAATAATTCAATCTTATTTAATTATTAAATAATTCAAAACTTAATTATTAAATAATTTCAAAATTTAATAATTTCAAACTTAATTATAATTTCAACTTAATTCTTAAATCATTTCAAAGTTTAATAATTTCAAACTTAATTATAATTTCAAAATTAATTATTAAATCATTTCAAAGTTTAATAATTTCAAACTTAATTCAATAATTTCAAATCAAACAACATTCTTTCATCAATTACATTGTTAATTTTTTTTAGATTATTAAATATTAACATTTTCTTTCATTAAAAATCCAAATTTCAACTTCATTTCAAAACCATATTATTTATTCAAATAAAATCTTCATTTTATTTTAAATCAAATTGTTGACCAATCGGGTTTTATTTAATTTTCTATCCTAGGTCAAAATTAAATTTTGGGTATTTATCATTTCAACCCGATTCCAATTCAATTCAAAATCAAAGCATAATAAAGGGAACTTGAAGTGTGATAATTGGGATGGTGTCAAAATAAATAAACAAGCAATAACAACAACCAATATCAATCCAATAATCAATTCAAATAATCCCGAAATAATCGTATTTATTCGCATTGTTATTTGTACGAATTAATATAATTATTTCTAGAATCTACACTATCATTTTATGTAGATTAAAGATTATTACACTAATATTAATACGGTTCTTCACTTGTCATTCGATTTCAATTTTAACACTACAACAATTTATCCAATATACGTTCAATGGTTCAAAGTGTAATTATCACTATTCTACATATCAATTAATTTAACAATTAAAAGGGGTCATATTCAACTAATCAAATTCAACATATATGTCCAATTTAAATCGTTAACTATCATATATCAATTCAATTGCATATTATTTATCACTTTAACGTTAACAATTTAACGTCCAATATAAACATCAACAATCAATCATTTATCAAATAAACTGGATTATCATTGTATAAATAGCAGATAATGGTGTCAGATGTCACAGGTGAACTGATACAGGTAATAGCATATATAACAGTGTAATTAACTAACAGCAGCATATTTCAATTGTCGTTTCAATTGAAATCACATTTAATAAATAAAAGAACGTTAATCGTGAGTGAGTGCTCACCTTTCGAGGCTGGAGAGAACAGATAATGAATTGAGTTACGAAATGCGGGCACGATTTTCAAAACAAAGCTAGATTGGTACGAATCGACGATCAAAGCTGATAAATAGAAAGTCATGAATCAAAATCGGTTTGATATATCAGAAAAAAAAATGTATGTTATTTTATTATTATTATATTACTTCCTTTTAAAACAATGTTCAAATTAAAACACGTATTTTAAATAAAATATATATTTAAAAATATAACTTTAAAACGCATACGATTTTAACCCCAATGTTTAATAAAACAAATATATTACCATTTGCAATATCATATATATAATACTTTAACACTAATATATAACCTCATACGCAATTACACAAAGGTATATGCAACACAGATTAAATGTAACCTTAAATATATATATCAAATTTAATTTACTATTATTTTAAAAATCTGCTATGAAATAAAAATCCATCTCTTACCGCTATATATATATACTCATTAAAATCGAATTACTTGACACATACCTTATTCAAAATCTTTGCAGCCTATATTTATATACAACTAACATGTGTACAACTTGCATAGACACACATATATTGACTTATTAAAATACACGATACTTATATATAGTATATATTATTCTCTAAAAATATCAACCTCACCTTATAAATAAAGTCTTTCTTACTGTATGTATATCTTGCAGTTACCATAAGAATTTAAAAATATAAATACAGCTGGACGTAATAGGATATAAAGTAATATAACATAACATACCCACTATAATCTACAACAGCAGAGTAACAAAATTTGTAAAACATATATACAAACGTAACATTTATATACCTGTTAGTGCAAAAGGAAACATGCACTTCAGCCAAAAGAACTCGCATAATATATATAAAGTAGAGGATGCAGCGGCATAGGGTGATGTGGCGTTGGCTGTTAAGTGAAGGAAGATGGCTCATAAAAACGAACATGAGCAGGGAGGAGAAGGCGCGAGTCGGAGGAGCAGGGTGCTTCTCTAGTTGGCGTTCGCTGCCTTGAGGTAGAGGTCAGGGGCCACCGGGTCGAGAGATAGGTGGGAGGCGGGCTGGTGGGGTCGAAGATGAAGCGGACGGTGAGGCTGTGGTGAGCTATGGCGGCGAGTGGTGGGTTGGCTCGCATGGCTGCAGCTCGGCGGAGGAAGGGTGGGGTTGTGGAAGTGGAAAGAAAAGGGTGGCCGCGGGGTTGAAGGCAGTGGGCAGTTCGATGAGGGGGGTGGTGATAGGTTAGGGAGCGGTTGCGGTCGCAGCAAAGGTGGAGGCGGTTGTCAATACGGGTGTGGGAGAAGTGGCCGTAGTGTGCCCACGTGGAGGCTGTGGTGAAAGAAAACATGGTCGAGAGGGTTCTTCATGTGGAGGAGGTGGAGTCGGGGTGGTAGCACGGTGATGCGGGTCTGGGTGTAAGGGCTGTGAAGGGGTTTGTACGGCTGTGGGTCGCGTGGCAGCGATGGGAAAAAGGATAGGTGGTTGCCGAGTGGGTTAGGTGAAGGAAAGAGCAGGTAGATGCGAAAATGGGTAGTTTGGCAGAGGTAAAACAAAACGAAAAAGAATAAATAAAGAGAAGGGATAGATGCAAGTGGTGACAACAGTGATTTTATTTTGGAGATTGGGAATTTGGAGGGGAAAAGGAAATGGCTAATGAGCATTGGCAGGAAATCAAAGGGAAATTGCAAAGATTATAATATTACATTCTTTCACGGTTGAAGACAGAAAGAACAGAAGATAATGCGAACCATCTTTTGAATTTGAAATGGAAAAACGTTGGGAAGGGAAGAGTCAAGTATTGGTTTCTGGAAATAAATGTTAGCGGCTGCTCGAATCTCACGTTGGAAAAATCAAAAGTCACAGAGAAGATAAAAGGTCCAGAATTGATACCGATATAGTGAATTGTTTTCGCGGCTTCGCCGCGTACCAAACACCAAAATGTACAAACGAATATACCGCGGAGATCAGCATGACGAGACGATCAAAACGGTATACAGATATTATTAGTACGATTTGAATTATAAAATTCGAATTTTTCTACTGGCGGAAAATGCAAGAAAAACACTGAAAAATAAGATCGACCGAGCCAAAGATGTCCGAATTTGGAAAAACGACAAACTGACATTTTGCTCAGAAGATGGTTTAGAATTTTTCTATGTAAAAATATTTAGGTTTCGGAAACATTTTATTTTCAACGCTTTTTAACTGATTAAATTGAAGTAAATTTACGCGCGCAATAAACTTTCGTATTTTCGGACGAAAATTCACCAGTTGCTATGTTTCTTTAGATGCATTCCAAATATCAAATTTTATTTCAAAATTTTATCGTTTAAAATTTCGCAAAATTTCAACTAATTATGCTATTAAAACAGTTGAAATTTACGGATCGTTACAAATTTGAAAAATTGGTAAACTAGAATGTTGTAGCCATTAAAATTTCACAAAGTTTGAAAAAAAGAAAATCTCCATTTGAGATAGAAATAAGAAAGAAATGGTTGGTGGAAAGTGGATGAAAAATGGAAACCATATGGCTATTTATAGGCAAATTTCCTATGTCATCATTATATTTAGTCACATCACAAATCTTTTATAATATATATGTATAATTATGTTTAATTACATCACTCTTTTATATATATATATATAAGTTTAATTATTAATTAATTAAGATGTGACAAGAGATAATTATGGTTAATGATTGCAAAATCTAAGATGTGACAATACGTAATATATATAAGATAATTTATTTCTAAGTGTGTTATTATTTAGTTAATGAACTCTTATATATATGTGTATATAGTGCACAAAGACGAACAACATTTCCGACAGCATTCCGGTGTCGAAAGGTTGAAATTTTGAAAAAAGTTCTTCGGTCATATTTTCTATTTTTCTACGAACTATTTAATTTGGTAAACAAATTTTGAAAATGATTTTACCATCATTATTAGTTAATTATAATGAGTTAATTTTCATTATAAAACCTATATATTGAATATTTAAAATTAATTAAATATTCGCTCATCAAAGTAGTGAAATTTCGGGCCGTTACATTCTTCCCCCCTTAAAAGAATTTTGTCCCCGAAATTACACCTCGACCTATCCCAGAAAACAATTAACACTATACATCAGTCCATATGATGTACATTGATCATTCTTATACCAAGTTTGATTCGATCATAACTCAAATACATAACTTCACTTCCGAACTAGTACTGCTCACTCGATTCTCTAGTGCGGTCTCCGATCTGGCTCCTTGATTTGGAACCTCTGTCCTTCATACATAGTTGTAACTATGATAGTAAACCTTGGTCCCACACCAAGACTGCTCATCAAGTGCTCGCCGTCAAAATTCGAGCAATAGATCCTTATTCAGAACGGTGCAAACAACTCAATGTCATGTACTCGAATCTTAAATCAAAACTATATGAAAAGGAGAAATGATCTACGTCCACCCTACACACTTACTAATTAGTTATTCCTAATACCAATTCAATTTCCACTAAATATTTTATGAAAACATTTCATAAACTACACCGGTTCAACTTGGATAATACTCCACTATAGCCTAAGAGTATATACCTCTATTTGATTCCACTATTTCGTTTTTCATTTACTTCCGTAAGAAAATTCAAGATCCAAATACCCGACTTTCATTTTCAAGAACTTTTTGAAATGGAACTCTATACTTTGAATCATACAAGTGTATATATATCACCCGAGTAACTCCAAAATGATACTAAAGGACTTGGTACTACCAAATAGTATTATACATTCTCTTACAAAGAAGAGTAATTCTCAAGGGAAGTGTTTACCATCTAAACACATCCCTTTCCCAATTTTAAGTCATTTTCGAGTTACTCAAACTAGTTAATTTAAAAATATTCCTTTTATTTCCAAATTCTCATTTTTGAAACTATACTATACACTTTCCAATAAAACATTTATCACTAACTTTCTTTGAGTTCATTCGGGTTGAACTTGTTTCGATCGTACAATGATAAAGAGAATAATTTACTAAGTGTATTACAACGTTCGCCTAGGAAAACATCTGATCGTCACTTAGAAGATTATTTCAATCATCACAAAACAATCAAGACTTGTTCCCCATACTAATCCAAAGATAACACTTCTTACTTACACTTTTATCTCCAAAACTTTATACTTAAACCAAATTGGTTTCAAATATTATTATTATTATTTTCCCAAAACCTTGAAAATCATTTTTCCAAAATCACCAGGATTTAGGTTCTCAAGTTTTCAACCCAAATTCTTGCAACTTAAATGATACATTTTATAAACCCATTTTATAAATCACATCTATTAAACCATTTTAAATATTTATTCCAAAATGTTCTAACTTTTAAATCGAATTCTACCCCGACATTTCTAGGAACGATTTCACCCTGGAGGGGGGTGAATAGGGTGATACTAATAATAATAAAAATTAATGCGAAAATATATAAAATAATTGCAGCACAGATAATAGCAGAATAATAAAAGCAAAAATAGAACAACACAGATTTACCCAGCTTCGGCAAAACCCTGTCTACGTGCTGCTCCCAAGGTATCTACTGGAAATTAAGTAGTCAGACGCTTACACACGTAAACTTGCGACACCCGCTATCGACTAACCTAACTCTACGCTCAAAACCCTGCCACAACTCAGCCACTGAGTTACGAATTATCGAACTACACCACCGTAGTTCGTCCCTAGTCACACGACTAGAATTTACAGAAGTTTAAGAGAAAATTACAAAATAAATTAAACAAAAACAAAAAGAAAACCTAATTGAATATTTTAAGCCCAAACAAGATATAAAGGCCGGCCCAAAAGGAATTAAAAAGCATGTTTCCCTTTTTATCTTTCTCGTGCAAAACTTTGGCCAATCTTCTTCGTTGCTTTGTAATGTCTGCTTCATTCCTCTTAGAAAAAAAATAAGGCTTTGAATATTCGAGCCACCACTTGAAAATTGAACAATTGAGAGTGTACTTTCACTTGAATGGCTTCGTCGATCAATCCCTTTTGCTTTGACTTTGTTTCGGCTGCTTCAATTGTCGAGCTTGAATGTGGTACGTTATTTCTCTTTTCCAATTTGCTTATGCTCGACTTGATTTGTAACGACCCGCTATTTTGGACCATTCGCATCCTTTATAAGTGTATAGGTAGACACTCATGCCGGAATTGAATTGCTCAAAATACCGCGTTGTTAATTTAAATTTGGCAAAACTGAACATATACAGTAAATAAGTAATCACAGAACACAGACACAGAGTAATAATTGCAGCGGAAATAAAAGAGATAGTAGTTCATGAAGCTACTATATGAATATATAAAATACATCATAGTTTACAACAGAAGAGTAATACGATACATCAGAGTTAAACCAGATATACATCACTGGAATCATCGAATACTGAAAGCAGAATAGATGGCTGGATCTTCAAGCAAAGCTCCAACTCCAAAGGTGAGTCTCGAATACTGGTACACTCAGTCTGACCCGAGCGTAAAGCAAAACACAAAACACTCGAGTCAGGATTAACATTCTTATATTAATAAATCCAACTCAAGTGAAATAGCAATTGAAATACAAGTAACTCAAAGGATGTTTGGAATAACCATCCTTTAAGGATCCGTTAAACTATCAACTATGTAGTAGTGTACGATAAGTAGATAATGTCTATCAGTAATAATAAGATATCAAAATAGTGTTAAGTCATGGCCCATTCCACCCTTAACACATTTTATTCCCAAAAGCATATACAAGACCGTAGTTTCCCCAAAACCGGAAGTCACCAGAGGGCAATCCATATACTAAAGGTACAAATCAAAATCGTAGTGGTCGCGTATAAATGGAATACAAGTATGACAAGGCACATGAGGCAATACCCAAGGTAGTGATACTACCGTTCGCCTGATCTGGACTGGTGAGAACGCAACGCCGCAGTGCCCGCAACACCATGAAACAACACTCCCAAAATCAAGGGTGCACCAATCGACAACAAGTATAAGTAGTTCGAAGAAGTGTGTCCACTTGAGGTAGCTAATCCTCCATTGGCCCGACACAGCTCCTGTTTTAGTCATTTCCAATTTGACACAAGTGTCAAGGCTATCCATTATCGTTCACTTTATTCACTCATCACATACATCATTCCAACCACATCATTCTGGATCATCACTCCGCGCATAGTTATTAAAGTGGTTTCGGTTTAGATAGAGAGTATATCCATTACCGATCCCGGTCTCTTTAATAACTTTCGTAATTATTACACCGATTGGTCGTTTATTTATTTCAAAAACCAAATCAATTTCAATTTTTAAACCAACATTTCATTTGTCTTTCAAAACCAATTTCCAAAATTTACGTTTCAAAACTTCAATTTACCATTTCAAAATCTTATAATTCAATTTCAATATCTAATTAAAACCATTCAAATATTGATTCAAGTTCGTATATAAGTTTCATTTCGAAATCATTTAAATTAATTTGATTTAACATTTAAATCAATTTAAATTCATTTATCGATCTCATTCAATATTCATTTAGTAAATTTTCCATTCAAAACAATTTCTATTAAATTTCCAATTCATTAAATCAATTTCTTAAGTTCAACTTCATTATATCAAAACTTACAATTTGAATTAAATTAAATTCATCAAATTATTTAAATTTCAAGTCTTGCATTAATTTAAATTGTAACGACCCGTATTTTCACGGATCGAAACATCGTAAGATAGTTGACCTTTGGTTGCATTGTTGATAAGTCGTTCAGAATTTTTTTCTAAGTCCTAGGTCGCGAACGACCTTAGAGATAAGTTGTAACCGACTTATAGATTGAACGACTTAAGAGAGCGTTTGGAAGCTTAAGTCGTATAGGAATTTAAGTCTGGGCGAGTTAATGACCAAGGGTTTAGGTCGTAGACGACTTAAGAGGGAAGACTTAAGAATTTTTGGCGAGTTAAGGTTTCGAGCGACCTAAAGGAAGCGCGAGCTAGAAGACGTGCGACCTAGTGGTTAGTATGTTAAGTCGTAGACGACTTAAGTTTTTGACCGAGATAAGCGTTAGGTCATTATGTACTAGGTCGTCTGGTAGTTAGTATAGTTAGGTCGGCAACGACCTAAGGAAAAACTGTTGTGAGCGACCTAAGTGTATGGGTGAGTTAAGTGTTAGGTCGGCAGTTCAAGTTAGCGACCTAGTGGAGTTAGCGACCTATAGGGTTGAGCGACTTAAGAAGGTTAGCGTGTTAGCGACCTAAGGAGTTGGCGTGTTAGCGACCTAAGGAGTTAGCGTGTTAGCGACCTAAGGAGATAGGTCGCATAAGTGTTAGGTCGCGTGAGTTGTTTTGTAGGGTAAGTTGTTAGGTCGCTAGAGTAATCTAAGTGTTAGGTCGCATGGAAGCCTAAGTTGTTAGGTCGCAACCCAACTAAGTCGTAGGCAGTTAGGTCGTAAACGACCTAAGTTAGGTCGTGGACTTCTGTAGTTGTTAGGTCGCAAGGTTCTGTCTAAGTGTTAGGTCGCTGGCATGTTAAGTCGCAGATGCGCATTGTTGTAGGTCGTTAGGCTTAGGTCGGTGGGTTTTAGGTCGGCAAGGTCCTAGGTCGTAAGTCGGAAACGACTTAAGGAGATGGCCAAATTTCGACTTAGTGTATTTTCTGCTATAAATAGAGGGGGTTGTTCTCACTTTTTGGGATCCGGATTTTGAAGCGACGAAGTGCTGCCATTTTGAGAGCTCGACTTCTACACTTCTTCACTTCTTTTCTCCACTCTAATCTAGTGCTTCCATCCATCCAAATCGAAGATCAAGATTGAAGATTCAAGAGCTTAGATTGAAGATCTTCATCTTTTCAAGAGAGATTTCTTCGTTTGAAGCGGATTTGTGATAGATCAAGCTTGATCCTTCGCTGCCCAGATCTGAAGCTTATTGATTTGAGGTTGTTTAGGTGATTTGGTGAGTGGTGATTATCTCTCACACGGATCCAAAGGAGTATATCGGATTGTTGGCTCGATTTGGTGTTAAAATAGTGATTTCCATGCATTTTCTTCATCCTAAGTGTAGATCCATATAGATCCATTGTTCATGATGATGTTACATCCATTTTATCATATGTTAACCTATGCAAGTTCATTCATCAAGTTTGTAGAGATATAATCCATGTTTTCATGCTTATTGGACTTTCAACTCTTTAATTACGAAAATGCCATTATTGTTATAATTGTCTACTTAGACCATATTTGAATGCTTGATTGCTTGGATTGATGTTTGATTAGATTGATTGTTATGAACTAGATGATTGATGATTAGATTTAGATCGAAGATGATTCAAAAGCTAAGGGAAAGGCTCTTGGATTGGGAAAGCTGCTCGTGGCATATGTAGCGGAATGATGAAGCTCTTATGCATAGATTTGATGATGTGATGTTGAGATGAGGCTTTGCGAGGATGTGATGAAGCGAGGCAATCATGTGATGAAGACTTGGTCTAATCCAGACGGGATCATTCCAAGCACGTTGATAACTCGGTGATATGATTCGAGTTGAGGATAATGAATAGATATGTGAATAGTCGTCGAGGAGGATGACTAGGAGGTTTGGATAGCATCGTTGTTGAAGGTTCTAGCATGCTCTAAGCAAGAGTACGTTTGGGCAGATTCGATAGTCCCAACGACTAACTGTTGATGGTCGAGTACTCTGGGCAGATTCGATAGTCCTAGGCACGGGTTGCGACGACGTGCGGGAGTTATGTCTAGAACCGGGGTTTCCATTAGCCCTTGACGGACGGCTGAAAGAATGTGCCGGTCATTCAATTAACGGTGATATCGAAGTAATGATAACAGTGATAGCCAGAGTCGTGGATGTTTGGGTGTATCGTCATTCGGACTCAAGAGCGGTATTTTTTGGGTGCTTATCTGATTTAGGCCTTGGTACTTGGAAAACATCGACCTTGACTCGAGTGATAGTAGCTTTACTTTAAATTGTATGCTCTGTTATGTTTGCTTCTGCTTAGTGTGTGTCTGGGGGCTATCACTGTAGAATGAGGTTGGAGTGGGAGGGTTGTATTCCTATTCCTTTTCCTTTATGCTCTTTTGGTATGTTGTTAGTTAATTTGCTGCTCACTAAGACTGTTGTCTGACTCAAGGCTTTATGTTTTAATTCTTATTGCCTTGGGCTGTTCGTCCACTTTGGGACGGGCAGACTAGGTAGCAGGTGGCAGGTGCTGTTCTCTTCTCACGATGCTGATATCGAAGACGAGCCGGAGGGTTGCATATTACCTTCTTATTATATGTACTGGATATTCCGCTGTTTTGTATTGTCTGAGAGATATGTAGTGAGGCTTGATGTATTGACTATTTGGATGCTTGTATTCAACTATTATGGAGTTTTATATGATGTCATTTTGTTCTAAAAAGCTTCACTATACATATGTTCTATTGTATTTTGTCCATGCGCTGTGAGTAATACGATAGATTCTGTTGTTTTAATCTACCCTGACAATCGTCCATGGTCGCCTGGCACACTTTACAGCGCACTATCTCTAGATTCAGTGCAGGGGTCATGGGCGGTCGTCACATTTGGTATCAGAGCATTGGTTAATCGATTTTACCCAACGCTCGCTGACGTAACTACGTATGAGAGACGTAATTGTATTTTGATGGATGATTACTATATATAATATAGTAGTTTAGCAGTAAGTTAGTCCTTTATGCAGTTGTTTCTCTAGATGTTCTGATCATTCCTTTTTATAGATATTGAGAATGAGTCGAAGAGGGAGACCAGCTGCTAGGGAAGGCCGTGCTACTGAAGAGACTGCGGATTATGCAGCCATGTTCGAAGCTATGATGACTTCGATCATGAGAAGGATACCAGTTCCGGGGGCAGCAGTAGATGTTGGAGTTCAAGTCCAAACTCCGAAACCAGTGGATTTTGCTAAGTTGTGCAAGGACTATACTGCTCTTGGAGGGAAGGTTTTCTTGGGAACAGAATCAACTATTGAGGTCCAGAGGTGGATAGATGCTTGTAGAAGGATCTTTGGTGATTTGGGAATTGATGATGCAACTAAGAGGAAGTTGGCATCGAGACAGCTTCAAGGGAGAGCTTCTGATTGGTGGAACTCTATTACCATCGATACTCCGGAAGAAGAGATTACTTGGGAGCAATTCCAAGTTAGATTTGAAGCTAAGTTCATTTCTACAGCTCAGAAGTCTGTTTTGTTCAAGAGGTTTGTGGAGCTCAAGCAAGGTGGAAGATCTGTTCTTGAGTATGTTTCTGAGTTTGAAGCTTTGTCCAAGTATGCTCGGTCATATATTGAATCTGCTTATCAGAAGAATGAGAAGTTTGTGACTGGCTTGTATAGTTATCTTGGGAGGCAGTTGGTGGATCATTTGGATGATTCATTTGAGAAGCTTGTGGAGAAAGCTCTCAGGCATGAGAGTCTGTTTTCTAAGGATGGATCTGTTGTTGCTGTGACCAGGGAAGAGTCTAAACCCCAGCAGGGTGGAAACAAGAAGAGGAAGCAGCAGCAGCAGAAGGGTAAGGATGGCCAGAAGAAGCCGAAAGGCAAGGTGACTTGCTACAATTGTCAGCAGAAGGGCCATTTGTCTAAGGATTGTAAGAATCCGAAGGCACCGATGAAGTGTCACAACTGTGACAAGCCAGGGCACATCAGGAAGAATTGTCCAGAACCGAGGAGGGACAAGCAGATTGTGCAAGCTTATGCTTTAGGAGCTGTTCCGTCATCTTCGAAAGCTCCTACTGCTGAAGAGAAGGGAAAGAGTGTGGTGGTTCAAGGTACTCTTTTCCTATGTGGTGTTCCAGTTAGAGTTCTGTTTGATACTGGAGCGTCGCATTCGTTTGTTTGTAATGAACTCGTAGGCCGGTTAGGTTTGGAACCGGATATTGTTGATAGGCCATTGGTTGTGACTAATCCAGTTGGGGGTTCGTCTTGTTTGTGTATGTTATGCCGTGGTCTGATTGTGTCGAGTCATGGTTGCTCTTTTGTTTGTGATTGTTTTGTTCTGAACTTTGCGGGGTTCGGAATTATTTTGGGTATGGACTGGCTTAGGAAGTATGCGGCAAAGGTTGATTGCGAAAGGTTGGAAGTGACAGTCGAGAATGTGGAGGGGCGAAAGGTTGTGATACGATGTAAGCATGAAGAAGGCGTCTTCATGAGCTTCATGTATTCGCTAGTTGTTCCACGGGATGGACTGTCATCAGTGCCGATCGCTAACAGATTCGAGGATGTCTTTGACGAAGTCAAAGGGTTGCCGCCGCATAGAGAGATCGAGTTTCGAATAGATCTAGTTGAAGGAGCCAGACCTGTTGTGATGCCTCTTAGGCGAGTGGCGCCTAGGGAACAACAGGAGTTGAGGGTGCAAGTTGATGATCTTTTGCAGAAAGGATTCATTCGGCGTAGTGTGTCCGAGTGGGGTGCACCAGTTGTGTTTGCAACCAAGGCAGATGGGTCGTTGAGATTGTGTGTGGATTATCGTGAGCTGAATAAGGTGACTAAGAAGAACAAGTATCCATTGCCGAGAATAGATGACTTGTTTGATCAGTTTCACGAAGCTAAGGTGTTTTCTCAGATGGATTTGGCAATGGGATTTCACCAGTTGAGAGTGGCTAAATATAGTGTGCCGAAGACTGCTTTTCGGACACCATCGGGTTTCTTTGAGTGGCTGGTAATGCCGTTTGGATTGACTAACGCGCCAGCATATTTTGTGGATCTTATGAATAGAGTGTTCAGAGATCAGTTGAACAAGTTCGTACTTGTGTTCGTGGATGATATTCTGATTTATTCCAGAACGAAAGAAGAGCATAAGACGCACTTGCGTATTGTTTTGGAAATCTTGCGGAAACATCAGCTGAAGGCTAAGTTTTCGAAGTGTCACTTCTGGAAGAGTGAAGTGAGGTTCTTAGGCCATGTGATTTCTGGAAATGGAATAGCGGTTGATCCCGCTAAGGTGGCAGCAATCCAGGATTGGGTTAGACCTAAGAATGCATCTGATATGAGAAGTTTTCTTGGATTAGCAGGATATTATCGACGGTTCATCAAAGACTTCTCCAAGATAGCTGCACCGTTAACAGGATTGACGAAGAAGAACCAAGTGTTCAGTTGGGATGCTAAGTGTGAGCAAGCTTTCGGAATCCTGAAAGAGAGATTGACGAGTGCTCCTGTTTTGACTATTCCAAGTGGGAATGATGAGATGGTGGTTTACACCGACGCATGTGGTACTGGACTTGGAGCAGTGCTGATGCAGAGGGATAAAGTTGTTGCGTATGCCAGTCGACAACTGAAGCGGCATGAAAGGAATTACCCGACTCATGATTTGGAGTTAGCGGCGATTGTATTTGCTTTGAAAATGTGGAGGCATTATCTGTTGGGAGTTCGATTCGAGTTGTTTACGGATCATAAGTCGTTGAAGTATCTTTTCTCCCAAAAGGATTTGAATCTTCGGCAGCAACGTTGGCTAGAGTTTTTAGCATCATATGATTTTGGTATAGCTTATACTCCGGGAAAAGGTAACATAGTGGCAGATGCGTTAAGTCGAAGACATGCAGGATTGGGAGCCATGTTTTCAGAATGGAAGAGTCTCGAGTATTTAGCTGGATTTGACTTCAGGCCTAGATGTGAATTGGAACCTGAGATGTTGGCAAACTTATCGATAAGACCTTCTCTTGTGGAAAGGATTGGCGAGAGCCAAAAACGAGACGATAAGCTTGTTAGGATTATCCGTGAATTGGGATCTGGATTGGATCCAGAAAAGGATAAAGGATTCGAGGTCGATCGAGAGGGTTGGCTTCGGAAGCAAGGACGACTAGTTGTTCCCGATATAGATGAATGGAGGAGTGAAGTTCTGAAGGAAAGTCATCACTCGAAGTTGACAATTCATCCAGGTGGAAATAAGATGTATCGGGATATGAAGAGAACCTACTACTGGGAAGGTATGAAGAAGGATGTTGGAAATTTTATTTCCAAATGTATGAACTGCCAGTTGGTAAAAGCCGAACAGAAGAAGCCAAGTGGATTGCTTCAGCCATTAGAAGTTCCTACATGGAAGTGGGAACAAGTGTCGATGGATTTTATCGATGGATTGCCTAGAACCAGAACGGGAAATGAAGGGATTTGGGTCATTGTGGATCGTCTGACTAAGAGTGCACGATTCATTCCTGTTCGATCGACTAGGACTGCATCAAAGTTGGCTGAGTTGTATGTTAAGTGGATAGTTCGATTCCATGGTATTCCGAAGAGTATAGTGAGCGATAGAGATCCATTGTTCACTAGTGGATTTTGGAAGAGCTTCCAGGAAGTCTTGGGAACCGAGTTATGTTTGAGTCAAGCTTATCACCCTCAAACAGATGGTCAGACCGAGAGAGTCAACCGGGTTTTGGAAGATCTCCTCAGAGCTTGTGTTTTGGACTTCGGAGGATCATGGGAAGATCACCTTCATTTGGTGGAGTTTGCATACAACAACAGTTACCAGTCAAGCATTGGTATGGCACCGTATGAGGCATTGTATGGAAGACCGTGTAACTCTCCGACATGTTGGTTGGAAACTGGAGAAAAGCTGATACTTGGGCCAGAGATGATTCGGCAGACCTCAGATTGTATAGAGATCATTCGGCAACGAATGAAGGCAGCCCAAGACCGTCAGAAAAGTTATGCCGATAAGCATCGAAATGATTTGGAATTCGACATAGGAGATATGGTTTTTGTGAAGATTTCTCCACTGAAGAATGTTATTCGATTCGGGAAGAAAGGAAAATTGACTCCGAGATTTGTTGGACCATTCCCGATTACCGAGCGAATTGGAAAGCTCGCTTATAGATTGGAATTACCGGAGAAGATGTCAGGTGTGCACAATGTTTTTCATATATCATATCTACGGAAGTATGTGCACGACTCGAATACGGTGGTTTCTGCTGATAGCTGTGAAGATTTCGAAGTTGATCCAGTTGATAGGAGACCTCGTAAGCCGCTTCGTGTTGTTGAAACCGACACGAAACAGCTTAGGAGGAAGGTAGTTAAGTTGCTCAAGATACAATGGAGTGATGATGATAACGACTGTACGTGGGAGGTGGAAGAGAGGATGAAAGCAGCTCATCCTGAACTCTTCAAGGTATGGCCCTAAGGTGTCGTGTCACCTCACGATATTGTAACTTGTTCTAAGTCCTAGAATTTTGTACGCTAAGCTAGAATTGGATGCATGGTTTGTTGATAGCTATGGATGATAGGCGTGCAGAATAGTCTTTGATTGCTTTGTTTGATTGGAATTTCAGGGGCGAAATTCCTAAGGGGGAGAGAATGTAACGACCCGTATTTTCACGGATCGAAACATCGTAAGATAGTTGACCTTTGGTTGCATTGTTGATAAGTCGTTCAGAATTTTTTTCTAAGTCCTAGGTCGCGAACGACCTAAGAGATAAGTCGTAACCGACTTATAGATTGAACGACTTAAGAGAGCGTTTGGAAGCTTAAGTCGTATAGGAATTTAAGTCTGGGCGAGTTAATGACCAAGGGTTTAGGTCGTAGACGACTTAAGAGGGAAGACTTAAGAATTTCTGGCGAGTTAAGGTTTCGAGCGACCTAAAGGAAGCGCGAGCTAGAAGACGTGCGACCTAGTGGTTAGTATGTTAAGTCGTAGACGACTTAAGTTTTTGACCGAGATAAGCGTTAGGTCATTATGTACTAGGTCGTCTGGTAGTTAGTATAGTTAGGTCGGCAACGACCTAAGGAAAAACTGTTGTGAGCGACCTAAGTGTATGGGTGAGTTAAGTGTTAGGTCGGCAGTTCAAGTTAGCGACCTAGTGGAGTTAGCGACCTATAGGGTTGAGCGACTTAAGAAGGTTAGCGTGTTAGCGACCTAAGGAGTTGGCGTGTTAGCGACCTAAGGAGTTAGCGTGTTAGCGACCTAAGGAGATAGGTCGCATAAGTGTTAGGTCGCGTGAGTTGTTTTGTAGGGTAAGTTGTTAGGTCGCTAGAGTAATCTAAGTGTTAGGTCGCATGGAAGCCTAAGTTGTTAGGTCGCAACCCAACTAAGTCGTAGGCAGTTAGGTCGTAAACGACCTAAGTTAGGTCGTGGACTTCTGTAGTTGTTAGGTCGCAAGGTTCTGTCTAAGTGTTAGGTCGCTGGCATGTTAAGTCGCAGATGCGCATTGTTGTAGGTCGTTAGGCTTAGGTCGGTGGGTTTTAGGTCGGCAAGGTCCTAGGTCGTAAGTCGAAAACGACTTAAGGAGATGGCCAAATTTCGACTTAGTGTATTTTCTGCTATAAATAGAGGGGGTTGTTCTCACTTTTTGGGATCCGGATTTTGAAGCGACGAAGTGCTGCCATTTTGAGAGCTCGACTTCTACACTTCTTCACTTCTTTTCTCCACTCTAATCTAGTGCTTCCATCCATCCAAATCGAAGATCAAGATTGAAGATTCAAGAGCTTAGATTGAAGATCTTCATCTTTTCAAGAGAGATTTCTTCGTTTGAAGCGGATTTGTGATAGATCAAGCTTGATCCTTCGCTGCCCAGATCTGAAGCTTATTGATTTGAGGTTGTTTAGTGATTTGGTGAGTGGTGATTATCTCTCACACGGATCCAAAGGAGTATATCGGATTGTTGGCTCGATTTGGTGTTAAAATAGTGATTTCCATGCATTTTCTTCATCCTAAGTGTAGATCCATATAGATCCATTGTTCATGATGATGTTACATCCATTTTATCATATGTTAACCTATGCAAGTTCATTCATCAAGTTTGTAGAGATATAATCCATGTTTTCATGCTTATTGGACTTTCAACTCTTTAATTACGAAAATGCCATTATTGTTATAATTGTCTACTTAGACCATATTTGAATGCTTGATTGCTTGGATTGATGTTTGATTAGATTGATTGTTATGAACTAGATGATTGATGATTAGATTTAGATCGAAGATGATTCAAAAGCTAAGGGAAAGGCTCTTGGATTGGGAAAGCTGCTCGTGGCATATGTAGCGGAATGATGAAGCTCTTATGCATAGATTTGATGATGTGATGTTGAGATGAGGCTTTGCGAGGATGTGATGAAGCGAGGCAATCATGTGATGAAGACTTGGTCTAATCCAGACGGGATCATTCCAAGCACGTTGATAACTCGGTGATATGATTCGAGTTGAGGATAATGAATGGATATGTGAATAGTCGTCGAGGAGGATGACTAGGAGGTTTGGATAGCATCGTTGTTGAAGGTTCTAGCATGCTCTAAGCAAGAGTACGTTTGGGCAGATTCGATAGTCCCAACGACTAACTGTTGATGGTCGAGTACTCTAGGCAGATTCGATAGTCCTAGGCACGGGTTGCGACGACGTGTGGGAGTTATGTCTAGAACCGGGGTTTCCATTAGCCCTTGACGGACGGCTGAAAGAATGTGCCGGTCATTCAATTAACGGTGATATCGAAGCAATGATAACAGTGATAGCCAGAGTCATGGATGTTTGGGTGTATCGTCATTCGGACTCAAGAGCGGTATTTTCTAGGTGCTTATCTGATTTAGGCCTTGGTACTTGGAAAACATCGACCTTGACTCGAGTGATAGTAGCTTTACTTTAAATTGTATGCTCTGTTATGTTTGCTTCTGCTTAGTGTGTGTCTGGGGGCTATCACTGTAGAATGAGGTTGGAGTGGGAGGGTTGTATTCCTATTCCTTTTCCTTTATGCTCTTTTGGTATGTTGTTAGTTAATTTGCTGCTCACTAAGACTGTTGTCTGACTCAAGGCTTTATGTTTTAATTCTTATTGCCTTGGGCTGTTCGTCCACTTTGGGACGGGCAGACTAGGTAGCAGGTGGCAGGTGCTGTTCTCTTCTCACGATGCTGATATCGAAGACGAGCCGGAGGGTTGCATATTACCTTCTTATTATATGTACTGGATATTCCGCTGTTTTGTATTGTCTGAGAGATATGTAGTGAGGCTTGATGTATTGACTATTTGGATGCTTGTATTCAACTATTATGGAGTTTTATATGATGTCATTTTGTTCTGAAAAGCTTCACTATACATATGTTCTATTGTATTTTGTCCATGCGCTGTGAGTAATACGATAGATTCTGTTGTTTTAATCTACCCTGACAATCGTCCATGGTCGCCTGGCACACTTTACAGTGCACTATCTCTAGATTCAGTGCAGGGGTCATGGGCGGTCGTCACATCAATAAATCACATTTTATTTCTTGTTAAAGAAATTCAATTTCACTTATTTACTTACTTAAATAATTTTCCAAAACTTAATAAATAAAGTAACTCAATTTCAATTATTTACGAAGTAAATTCACTTATTCAAAGTTCAATTTCTCTTATTAAAGAATCCAATTCAATTTAATCATTAAATAGTTCAATCTTATTTAATTATTAAATAATTCAAAACTTAATTATTAAATAATTTCAAAGTTTAATAATTTCAAACTTAATTATAATTTCAAACTTAATTATTAAATCATTTCAAAGTTTAATAATTTCACTTAATTATAATTTCCAACTTCGTTTCAAAACCATATTATTTATTCAAATAAAATCTTTATTTCATTTTTAAATCAAATTATTGACCAATCGGGTTTTTATTTAATTTCCTATCCTAGGTCAAAGTTCAATTTGGGTATTTATCATTTCAACTCGATTCCAATTTAATTCAAAATCAAAGCATATCAAAGGGAACTTGCAGTGTGATAACTGGGATGGTGTCAAAGTAAATAAACAAGCAATAACAACAATCAATAACAATCCAATAACCAATTCAAATAATCCCGAAATAACCGTATTAATTCGCATTGTTATTTGTACGAATTAATATAATTATTTCTAGAATCTACACTATCATTTCATGTAGATTAAAGATTATTACATTACGGTTTTCACTTGTCATTCAATTTCAAATTTTTTACACTACAACAATTAATCCAATATACGTCGATGGTTCAAAGTGTAATTATCGCTATTCTATATGTCAATAAATTTAACAATTTGAAAGGGGTCATATTATACAAATGTCATTTAATCAAATTTAACATATATCAAATCTAACTATCCTACGCCAATTTCAATTTCAAATTATTTATCACTTACATCATTAACAATTTAACGTCCAATATAAACATCAAACAATCAATCATTTAACAACCAAACTGGATTATCATTGCATATATAACAGATAATGGTGTCAGATGTCACAGGTGAACTGATACAGGTAATAACAGTGTAAATATCAAACAGCAGCATATTTCAATTGTCGTTTCAATTGAAATCAAATTTAATAAATAAAAGAATGTTAATCGTGAGTGAGTGCTCACCTTTCGAGGCTAGATAGATTTGACAGTGGAATGAGTTATGAATCCAATCACGAATTCCAGAGCAAAACAAGACTGGCATGAGTTCGACGGTCAAGCTGATAATAGAAATAGACGAAATCAAATCAGAACTGGGTCGGTGCGGATATATTGTATAAGCGGACTTATATATAACTATATATATGTTTTAAATTCGAACACATTTCATACTGAATATATATGCATTACTATTCAAATTGCAAACGCCTATATTAATACCAACCTATATGTATTATTTAAAATTTATGCTTATATATATACAAAACAGACGTGTCGTATATTTACATTTCAACAATCACAAATAAACTAATATAAACTTTTATAAAACAAGATTCATATACTATTGAACTAATGTATAAGTCAACTTATATTATTATTACAACATACATAAAACTGTCATATCATTATATGACTTACACTATATACCCGTAATAAAAAAAACTTAAAAATATATAAAGAAATATGCGCATATATATACTAGTACTATTATAACCTTTACTCATAAGATTTTAAAACGAAGACCCATTCATAGCTATAAATATGTATACTCACAGGTAAAGCACAACTAATCTACTATGCTATATTCTTTTTTTTTCAACAACCATATATATTATACTTTTAAAGCAATATTAAACAATAAGTAAAAATTAAAATATATTTATAAATACCATGACATCAGTACGAGCAAAATATATCTCAAAACTGCAACCTATATATGAACTGACGTAACCACAAATATATGTATATCTCTATATAACATATTGTTTATAATACTTAAACATATGATAGAAACTGAAATCTATACATTCCAGACTAATTATTTATGTACATATTCTTATTTAAAGTGCGCCGCTTATGTATATTATATTTCGAAAACTTATATAACAGTATATACATATACACCTTTATAATAGAAACACAAAAGATCACCTTAAACTAATACACAAACAAACGTATTATATTTTCATAACCGATACAAAGATTATATATGACCCTGTATAAATATGTGTATGCAACATATTATACAAGCTTAAATAAACTTATACATACCACTAGACCTGTTTTCGAATGTTGAACAACAAATATAAATAACTTTAAACGTATATATATACTTTGTAAAATATAAACTACTGAATCTAACATTTACTGTAAATATGTAAAAGCTGTAAACATAAGCTAAAATTAGACAACCTTTCACCCTTTTTTAACTTAAATATATCACCATATAATACAGTAACCCTATAGTACTAATAACTAATATATATATATATATAACAACTTGTCATCTATAACATATATAACTATGTAAAAATTACTGTAGTCTAAATATAGCAGATTATATGCTAACAAATATGTATACTTATGTATATATAAATACTCATTCGAAAGCAAGATATATATATAAAACTCCATTTTTTTTGAACTTTTTGCTTAAAAGTTGATCGGTGCTTGTTCTAGTTTATAGTGTACGTGAGAGCTTATAAGTCGCACTTTCATAGAAGACAAGTGATATTTTATGATACTGTTGAAAAGTATGTTTGTTCGCATTATAGTTTGACAATGATGTGAAAATCAGTTTCTATGCGCATATACATTTCCATGAGGTTCTTGCAATAAATGTAAAAGTATTTAATCAAACAAATGCATGCAAGTCTTGGATTATTGCATACCAACGTGTTATGTTCAACTTCGTCGAACTACAAAAATAGAAGAAATTGTCGTTTATCGATATAAAATTCAAATTCTTAAGTTCGCTCTTTATTCAGCAGTCAAGTTTCGAGCCTATTCTAATTGTTGAAGGTTTGCAATAATTTTCTCAGTTGAACTATATATCCTAGTGAAATTTATTTAAATATATATATATATATTCATAATACCTAAGCAAGAAAAATGAAGGGCAGAGCAAGGGTGATAGGCCGAGTACACGCGGGGAGGAGGTTTGGGCTTCGGCCATAGGTGTGGAGGCAGTGCTAACTTGCTGAAGAGAGTGATGCAAGCTCAAGCTTGCCGTAGATTTGGACCGGAGTCGGGTTCGTGAAACTGAGGTACGGGTTTGGGTCATGGCTTCGGGGGCTGCGCATGAGTGCTAAGGTGGGAAGGAGAAGCACGTGGCTGTTTGAGGTGGGCGAGAGGGTTCCTGAGTTTGCTGCCCTCGGTTGAGAAGGTGTAGAGGCCGCGGAGGTCGGTTCTCTCGTGAAGGGAACAGGCGGGTTTTTAGCAGGGGAGAGGAGGAGCTTGGTATGGTGAGAGTGTGAAGTGGAAAGGAAATAAAATGAATGGGCAGGTAGCAATAGGAAGAGGATCAGGTGAAACGTGAATTCACATATATTTTAAAATGAAACCACCAGAGAGAAATAATTGAGCACGAACAATAGGAATTTAATAGAGTGATAATGTTAACAGCCAGGTATGTTAAATTTAGCCAATATTAATAACTAGTGACCATTGAATTTTCAATGTGTAAAATGAATGGACATATGAACCAAAAGACACAAAACGGAACCGTTACGGTTAACCGTTCCGCGTATTCCGCCACGTACCGAAACTCCGAACCACACGGATTAATATACTGCGGAGACCGGCACGACGAGACGATCAAAACGGTATATAGATATTAGTGGTACGATTTAATTTATAAAATTCGAATTTTTCTACTGGCGGAAAATGCAAGAAAAACGTAGAAAAATAAGATCGACGGAGCCAAAGATGTCTGAATTTGGAAAAACGACAAACTGCCATTTTGCTCAGAAGATGGCTTAGAATTTTTCTATGTAAAATATTTAGGTTTCGGAAACATTTTATTTTCATTGCTTTTTTAACTGATTAAATTGAAGTGAATTTACGCGCGAAATAAACTTTCATATTTTCGGACGAAAATTTACCAGTTGCTATGTTTAACTAGACGTATTCCAAATATTAAATTTTTATTTCAAAATTTTATCGTTTAAAATTTCACAAAATTTCAACTAATTACGTTATTAAAACAGTTGAAATTTACGGGTCGTTACATCGAGTTCTGAATTAGTTCATGAATTTATTTTGATGCTTGCACTTTGGTTTTGCTTGAACTCGAATGCCTAATTGACGATGATGTAACCGGGTTATATAGGGATGAAATCCCTAAATGTACGTTCGTATAATTTATGTTTGAATTGTTCATGATTTGCTCGGCCATACGATTATTATTTGAATGCTTGTGATTTATTCTAACTCTTTCATCCATACGTGTTGCTCCCTGACTTTGAATTTTCTTCATTTATTTCCGCCTTGACTTGTTCATTGTACTTGCGATATATTGTTGCTATTACCTTGGTCACCATGGCTTTCATTGTGGCATGACATGATCATTGACTTTGTTTGAAAACCGCTACCCTGATTTTTGTAAAACTGTAAACTACTTCATTGATTTTTTTTATAAACTCGGCTTCATGTTATAACATTTGTATATTATCATTCACTGTTTGCTTGGAATGAGGTTTGGTTTCCACTGCATATATATGTGTGTGTTCACGCATGTATATATGTATCTTATGATGCCTTGTTCTGCTTGATGCTTTATTGTCACCTCTGAACTGATGAACTCTGGTTCATGTTGATATGTTGCGTTAAATTGGTAGCTGTAGTGTCATGTGGTCTTGTAGTCTAGGCACAACTTTGTTGTTGCCTCTGTTTTAATGTGATGTCTCCATATATATATAATGTGTGTGATTGTCCTTTGGTATTATAGTCTTGTTCATTACTGCATATATGTATACATGCTGTATCCTCTTGGAAACTACTGCATATTTTGAATGTCCTCATGTTGCATATGTATGGTTTAGATGCATGTAGAATATAGTCTTGTTCCATTGAGTCATTTAGTTTTGTGTTCAGTTGCTTCAAGTTTGCTCATGCCTGAGTTGCCTTCATGCCTTCATTCTGCTTGTTTTATGTTGAGCTACTGTTTGCACTTCATTTTGATTGCACTTGAGTCATGGTTGCTGTGTGGCTTTGAGCATTGGCTTGAAATGAACTGTTCTGGTTGTCAATGCATGTATATATGTATACATGTGTGTTCACACATGTATATATGTATGTTAGCTTGTGCAGTTTCTTCCAGTCTTTGTTGTTTTTGAATCCATGCCTCATTGTGTTCATTTGAGTCTACGTTTGCCTTTAAGCTTCTGATTTTATATGTGGGACTATTATGTTGAGTGGCCTTGTTAGACTTGCATTGGTATGGACATGTTGTTTCCTCTGTTGCATTTCTTATATATATGTATACATGTCTGAATGCATGCTTATCCTCTGTCCTCTTTGAGTACTTGCATTTGAACTTGTGTGTTGTGGTCTGCACTTTAGTGTGAATTGGTTTTTGCTATTTTGTTCCTTGTTCGAATTTTTTTCTCTGGTTGATGGTCTTCTTCGGGTTAAAATGCCTCTGACCTGATGTATGTTTGTGAGGTCTGATTGATATTTTTCTCGTCCATCATTCTCTAGAGTCTGGTGCACCTTTCTCTTGTTCATGTTGTTATTGATTTGATCGAGACTCCATGCACATGAGTTGAATCCAGATAATGGCTCGGGTTTGACCTTGTGCTCACCTATCCTTGCAATTTTATCAAGTGCATATCGGTGTGCATGGCCTTGTGGCATGTATAGTGATACACTGTGCATGTCACAAGTTGTTCGTGTATGATGAATTCAAAAGAAATGATGACGAGTAATCTAAATAACAGAGGCAAATAATATTTTCAAAAACAAACTTTTATTGTACACTGCAAAAATATTTCTTTTTCAATTTTACCGTATTAGTGTTTATTTTGCAGATAACTCAGATGTTGGATTCAGGTTGGAACAAAGTTGAAGATAAAATACGAATGAATGAATGATATGTAATGAGGTAAACATTGTAAATTGAAATTTGTGATGTAATCAAAATTGTAATGTAATTGAAATTGTGTATATATAGTGAGAGCTCAAATTTGTACTATTCAAGATTGTAATAAAATATCTATTTGAATAAAATATTTGTTTGAATTTAAATTATGTGTTATGTATTTTATTCAGTAAATATTTATTTAATTATGTGCAAAATAAAATAGTACAATAACAAATACATTTAAATGAATATATATATATATGTTTATTATCATCAAACAAAAATCATATACTTGCATATTCAACAATCTCCCCCTTTTGATGATAACAAACATATATTAAGATTTTCAATGTATTAAATATATTTGGTCATTGATGAATTCTATTTGCTCCCCCTATTTGAATGCTCCCCCTACATTAAAGCTCCTCCTTCACATATGCATGAAAATCAATAAAAATATGTCATAGATGAGAATATGCAATTAAATTTTTTTTGAACTTATTTGCCAAAATCTTAACTTTTCTCTCCCCTTTTTGTTATCAGCAAAAGAGTAATAGTATTAGAAAAATAGAGATAAAGCGATAGATATTAATACATCATGAATACCCAATCGAGTACAAATATCAAATTTCAATAAAAAATCAAACAAAAATCATAAATACGTTGTTAGGCGCATATTCCACTTTAGAGTGATAAGGGTGATGTCGATATATAAAACCATATAGTTGTATCTATTTGTGGTATATTTATGATAGGAATTTGAATACTTGCTAACCATGCATAACCGTTAGGACTTTTAAATAAGATTAGTAGTATTCCCAATTTAAAAAAAAATGAATTTCAAGTATTTTCTAACCACGCATAACCGTGAGGACTTTTAAATGGGATTAGAATCAACTCGCCTATTTAATAACAAATTTTGATATGTGTTCCATACATGCATAACCGTGAGGACTTTTAAATGAGCATGGAAGCACATAAACAAATATTCCAAGTAATCCACCCATGCATAACCGTGAGGACTTTTAAATGATCATGATAGCACATAAACAAATATTCCAAATAATCCACCCATGCATAACCGTGAGGACTTTTAAATGAGAGTGAATACTTTGGATGTTTTTATTGCTAAAAAAAAATTTCCCGTTTAAAATACCACATTTTGACATACTATATTAGATTTTACTCCGTGATGGTCGTTAGAAATATGATAGAAATAGATATGGTCATGGAATTTTTACCAACAAAAGTTATTATAAATCTTGTTTAAATTTTTAAAGAAATTTACTAAATATACTGTCTCATGTCATAATATATAATTAATATCAGCACTCATCATTTTTCCAATCACTATTTATCTTTTCGATAATTAGTAGGGAATCAGATTAGTTAATGTATTCATTTAAGTTCAAATCCAAAAATAAATATAAAATCAAATTTCTAAAATATATAATCTGAATCGAAGTCAACAAAAACTATTTTCTGAAAGGGGTTTTATAAAAAAATGTCTGCCAATTGAAAATCAATTAAAATGAAAATTATGCTGATAGTTTATTTGGAAATGTGATGCAACTAATTGATGTCTCAACATAAAACACTTTCCACTAGTAATTTTTCTATCAACTTGGCTACCAGTGTAATCTGCATCTGAATTCCGTTTTACCTCAAAGTTATCGGATGGATACGAAAGACCAAATCGTGAGATGTGCAACAAAAACCTTATAATCATTTTACAGCTTTTAAAATGAGATTCATTTGGATTTTAATTGAAACTGTGCACATAAACAACTAGTGAACATAGTGTCAGATCTAGAACAAATATATCCATGTGTACCTAGAGTAATCATCAACCAACACTATCTCTTATCACCTAAACTTTCAATATCGTTAGTCCAAGCAAATCTATATGAAATAGTTCAAGAATAAAAAGATGATTGGTCAATGTTTTTGCACAAATCATAATCATAATCAACATTTATTTCCTTATCACATAACAAACTGAATTAAATCATATTATGGTGCAGATTTTCAACATATACTATATCGTTCAAGATAAATATACCGTTACCTATTTTACCTTTACCGATAATTTTTCTTGTTGCCCATTGTGACTCTGCCACCTTTGTACTAGGCTAAGGAACTTTGATTTGTCGCCCGTCGTGTGCTTGGAACAGCCAGAATCCAGGTAACACTGTTGTTGTTCCTTAGCCTGCTACCATACCTACACGAGGCAAGATTTTTGTGACCTATTTGTTTTTATAGGTCCATGATTGTTAGTGACAAAATATTTTGAAGAACAAGTTTGTGTAGAACCAAAACACTTTATATTTGTTCGTTTTGGCACCTAAATTTGTTTGACTTTAAGGGATTTTATATTTGTGCCTTTTGGAACCCAAATTGGTATGGTTTTTGTGTGATTGGGTCTACCAGCAAATATTGTGACTGTGTCCAATTTTTCCACAAATCGTGCACTTTGAATTGACTTGATTAATTTCGCTTCTAACACGTTCAATATGAGTATATCCAAGTCCTTGTCTAATAGGATTAACAGTTTGTTTCCTTAATAACATATTTAGTGATTTTTCTCCTTTGGAGAATTTTCCTAAAGTTGTAGACAATTGTTGGACTTGTGTTTTGAGAGATTCATTTTCATTCAATAACAAAGTTTACTTTTTGATAGAATTTTCTCTCCTAGTATTTTCACTTTCTTTCAAAATCAGAAATTCATTTTCGAGTAATTTAGTTTTAATTTTTGATTTTTTAATTTCTTCTTCGAATGATGGACACTTGTCACACTTAGGGCTTTTATTTCGATAGTTTTTAACTAATTGGTCAAGCTACTTATTTCGTTCTATAAAACTATCTCTTTGTGATTCTATTTTAGCATACTTCTCCCTAAGTCTTTTAAAGCAGCCATTTACTTCGTGAAAATATATAAGTAATTCTGAGTGAGTGAGTTTTGATACCTCGCTTGGCTCATCATCATCGCTATTAGTTGTATCACCTCGAAGGCACAGATCTTCTTTTTCACTCTCACTGCTAGTGCTTTGATTATCATCATCACTTTTATTCCAAGTGGCTGCAAAAATTTTCCTTTTCGATTTCTTTCCTTGGCCGAGTCAATTCTGAAGGCAATTGGGCTTGATGTGACCGGGTTTATTGCACTTGTGACAAATGATCTCCTGCTCTTCTGAGTTGTCTAGTACTTTGACTATTCTGCTTTTCAATTGTTGATTTAGAGCTGGATTTTCGTATTTGTGGTTCCACCTTTTGAATCTCTTTATTAATAGTGCCAGTTCGGTTGCTCCATCATCGTCGTCATCTTCACTTTCCGTTGTTCCTTTGAGAGCTATTGATTTTTTTCGTGTATCACCTCCTTCGCTTTCTTCCTTGAATTTGATTTCTAGCTCATAAGTGGTGAGATTTTTGATGAGTTCTTCAACTTTGATTTGTTTCAGATCTTTTGATTCTTGTATGGGAGTAATTCGCTTCAAAATTTCATGGAAGGACTCTAAGGATTTTTTGGACTATTTCTAGTTCCGTGTATGGTTTTCCAAGAGCTTTTGACTTATATATGAGATTAGAAAGTCGTCCATACATTTCTTTGAAATTTTCATCCTTGGCCATTGTGAAGTTCTTGTATTCGCTACTAAGCATGGCAGTGCGAGATTCTTTGACTTGAGAGGTTTCTTCGTGAGTCACTTCAAGTGTGTGCCAGATTTCCTACATAGTTAGACAATGTGAGACACGATTAAATTCAATTTGATCCAATGAACAAATAATAGAATTCATAGCTTTAGCATTAGCATTATGCAGTTTATTTTCAAGATCTGTCCATTGATCCATTGGCTTTTCAATTTCTTGATTATCTACCACTATAGTTGGTGTCCTATATCCTGTCTCAACAATATTCTAAGCATCAATGGTTTTTTGAAAAAATTTCAATCTATTTTTTCAATATGCGTATTCACCATTGAACATTGGTGGCCTGACTATTGACTGACCCTCAGCAAAATCATTATTAAAGGAAGCCATTTAAAAAATCAAATTTTTAAAAACAAAAATTGGTTTTTATTCCTAGCTCTGATACCACTTGTAGGATAGATTTCACCCTAGAGGGGGGGGTGAACAGGGTGAT
This sequence comes from Allium fistulosum, assembly GCA_030737815.1. Classification (NCBI taxonomy): domain Eukaryota; kingdom Viridiplantae; phylum Streptophyta; class Magnoliopsida; order Asparagales; family Amaryllidaceae; genus Allium; species Allium fistulosum. Next base: position 1,462,628,507 of record CM060902.1, read on the forward strand.
ACTAATAATAATAAAAATTAATATGAAAATATATAAATTAATTGCCTCACAGATAATAGCAGAATAAAAAAAGGAGAAATAGAATAACACAGATTTACCCAGCTTCGGAAAAACCCTGCCTATGTGCTGCCCCTAAGGTTTCTACTAGAAATTAAGTAGTCAGACGCTTACACACGTAAACTTGCGACACCCGCTTTCGACTAACCTAACTCTACGCTCAAAACCCTACCACAACTCAGCCACTGAGTTGCGAATTCTCGAACTACGCCACTGTAGTTCGTCCCTAGTCACACGACTAGAATTTTAAAGAAGTTTAATAGAAAATTACAAAATAAACTAAACAAAAACAAAAAGAAAACCCTATTTAATATTTTAAGCCCAAACAAGATATAAAGGCCGGTCCAAAATTGAATTAAAAAGCATGTTTCCCTTTTTATTTTTCTCGTGCAAAACTTTGGCCGATTTTCTTCGTTGCTTTGTAATGTCCGCTTCATTCCTCTTAGAAAAAAATTAGGGCTTTGAATATTCGAGCCACCGCTTGAAAATTGATCGATTGAGAGTGTACTTTCACTTGAACGGTTTCATCGATCGATCCCTCTTGCTTTGACTTTGTTGCGGTTGCTCCAATTGTCGAGCTTAAATGCAATACGTTATTTCTCTTTTCCAATTTGCTTATGCTCGACTTGATTCGAGTTCTGAATTAATTCTTGAATTTATTTTGATGCTTGCACTTTGGTTTTTCTTGAACTCGAATGCCTAATTGCCAATGATGCAACCGGGATATATAGGGATGAAATCCCTAAATGTATGTTCGTATAATTTATGTTTGAATTCTTTATGATTTGCTCGGCCATACGATTATTACTTGAATGCTTGTGATTTATTCTGACTCATTCATCCATACGTGTTGCTCCATGACTTTGAATTTGCTTCGTGTATTTCGGCCTTGACTTGTTCATTGTACTTGCGATATATTGTTGCTATTACCTTGGTCAACACGGCTTTCATTCTGGCATGACATGATCATTGACCTTGTTTGAAAACCGCTACCCTGATTTTTGTAAAACTGTAAACTGCTTCATTGATATTTTTTTGTAAACTCTGCTTCATGTTATAACATTTGTATATCATCATTTACTGTTTGCTTGGAATGAGGTCTGGTTTCCAAAGCATATATATGTCTGTGTTCACGCATGTATATATGTATGTTTTGATGCCTTGTTCTGCTTGATGCTCTATTGTCACCTCTGAACTGATGAACTCTGGTTCATGTTGATATGTTGCGTTCAATTGGTAGTTGTAGTGTCATGTGGTCTTGTAGTCTAGGCACAACTTTGTTGTTGCCTCTGTTTTCATGTGATGTCTCCATACATATATAATGTGTGTGATTGTCCTTTGGTATTGCAGTCTTGTTCATTATTGCATATATGTATACATGATGTTTTCTCTTGGAAACTGCTGCATATTTCGAATGTCCTCATGTTGCATATGTATGGTTTAGATGCATGTAGAATATAGTCTTGTTCCACTAAGTCATTGAGTTTTGTGTTCAGTTGCTTCAAGTCTGTTCATGCCTGAGTTGCCTTCATGCCTTCATTCTGCTTGTTTTATGTTGAGCTACTGTTTGCACTACATTTTGATTGCACTTGAGTCATGACTGCTGTGTGCCTTTGAGCATTGCCTTGAACTGAACTGTTCTGGTTGTCACTGCATGTATATATGTATACATGTGTGTTCACACATGTATATATGTATGTTAGCTTGTGCAGTTTCTTCTAGTCTTTGTTGTTTTTGAATTCATGCCTCATTTGTGTTCATTTGAGCCTCAATTGCACTTTTCCGGAGCTCTCCCCGGATTGTTTAACAGAAACATTACTCTGAATTCCTTCCATACTGGGCCCTGCGTCATCCTTTTTCCTAGACTGTTTCGCATCCTCCCTTCTCAAGAATTAGGCTGCCTTGGAATAGAAACGGTCCAATGACCCAGGAGGTTTTCCGTCCAACCAGTTGCCGAACTCAAAATCAGGATCAATCCCTTTAGTTAATGCCATTAGAATGGAGTTATCATTAGGGTTGCTGATCTCAGTGCATGCAGCATGAAATCTCTCTAAATAACGTCTAAGTGTCTCTCTAGGAGCTTGAGTGACACTAGACAAAGTTTTAACATCTTTCGGTCTTGCGACATGCATGCGAAATTGCTCAATAAACTTTGTTTCCAACTGATCAAAACAAGAGATAGATCGGGGTGGTAAATGGGTAAACCACATAGTTGCTATGCCCCCTAGAGAGATCGGGAAGCTTCGGCACTTAACTGCATCATCAGCTCGTGCAGCATTCATCATCCATTTATACTTCAGGATATACTGATTTGGATTAGAGCTCCCTTTGTAAATGGGTAAAGTCAGCATCTTGAATCGCCGAGGTGGTTCAGCATAGAGTATCTCATCAGAAAAAGGGGTATAACTCCTGGAGATTACCCAGTCGTCATTGCTAAGACCCTGACTTTCACGGATCATTTGACGGATCATCGTTGGAATGTCGGGCATCTGGACATTTTTGGCAGGTTGGGCCAAGGTGTGGTTGGGTTCCACAATGCGAGGAGGGGCCGGTCGCTGTCGACGGTCAATGTCTCACCTCCTCGGTTCTATGTCTTCGGGGACATAAGGCTTAGGAGTATGGTTGCGTTGGCGGTGGGTCGGATCCGTTCGGTTTTGAGCGTTAACTCCCAAATCGGTAGCAGTGGTAGTGCAGTTGTCAGTAATATGGTATGGGGTAGCGCCTCCTCGGAAGGAGGGTCTAGTCTGATGGCTGGTTGACGGGCCAACTCTCGGTTGCCCAAGACTCAATGTATGCTGATGCCTAGTGGCCTGTGTGTAACTTCCGTCCAGTCGTGGGCGCGTTGATCTATGATGGTAGTCGGAAGAGGCTGAACTTTTGGTGGATGAATAGGAAGCCTGATCCCTTCTGGATCTCCTTTCGTCTTTGACGATTTAGCTGGTTGGTTAATTCCACATTAGCACAGAGCTGTTGAGTGAGCTGTTGGCGGCTCTGAGTCAGTTCTTGCATTAGCATATGGAATTCTTCCCTAGTGACAGGGCCTTGCAGATCTGATGGTCCGGCAGCATTCTGGTCGGCAGGAGGTGGTTGTACGGGGTTCTGCCTGTCCCGTCCTTCTGGATCTACAGCAGTTGAGGTAGTCCTTGTGTTAACCATGGTGGATAGAAAATCTCTTTCCTAGATTTGATGCAAATCCGAATAGGATGGAAGAACTTTTAACTTGAAATCTGGATCTTCTTCTTAGATTTATGCAATCCGATATCGATAGTAGATCCAATGAGCAGGAGAAAAACTTCGTTTTCTCAGTGAAAGCACCAAAGTGTTTGTACAAAAATTGGGCACAACACTCTTCGGAAGTATTTGAAGAGATAAAATGAAGAAAGTAAATGTAAAAGGAGGATTATCTAACAAACACTCCAAACAATAATCATAAAAACAACAAAAGAACACAGAGATTTAGAGTGGTTCGACATGTTGCCTACGTCCACTATGAAATGATTGACTTTTATTAACTTTTGCTTGCTGGTTACAGTGGTTTACAATAGTAAATTTCGAGTACAATAGTGACTTTTGAGTGCAACAATGGTTTCGGCAGAGTTTGGACGTCAAAGAGCCAAAAGATCCCTCTTCTATAGGTTCTGGGCTGCTATTTATAGACGTAGGTTGCAAATATCTCGCTTAGATCTCGGGAGACCTCTTCTGGCACGTGGGTGGGCCTATGCAATCGATCCCATGCGGTGTGCGCTCGATCTGTGATCGATACGAACGAATTTCGTATCGATCGTATTTTGGTCCAATCGAGTCGAAATCGATCATGAACATTCTTGAGGATGCACGCAAGCTCCTATGAAAATTTGGTGGCATTTGGACTTGTAGATGGTGAGTTACGATCGATGCAAATTTGTATTCATCAAAGGCAGTTTTCTTCATATCGATGTCGTTCGCATCGATCTGTTCGTGTCGCTTTTTGGGCACGTGCTCACAGGTTGACATGGCGCTTAATTTCTGGATCGATCCACTTTCGATGTCGGATCGACCGAGTCTTTCCAATGTTTTATGCCTCGTTCGTATCGTTGCATTTCGGCCTTGTTCGTATCGATCAGCTCTGCTGTGTTCGTATTGATTGTCATCATTCTGTTCGTATTGATCGCTTAATGGGTTACTTCGTATCGATCGCTTAATGGTTACTTCGTATCGATAGCTGGGGGTCATTTTCGTATCATTCGTTTGATGTTTTTATTCGTATCGATCGTTGATCGATCGATACGAGCTGTGCAATTATGATCGATACGAATTGATTCCAATTGAAGGATACGAAGTTGGGTGTACGTGATGGATACGAACGACAGACAATTGATGGATATGAACAGATGAAGCTAGATGGAGGCGAACATATGGAGACAAACAGATGGAGGCGAACAGATGGAGACGAAGGAATTGATTCCCTTGGTTTGCATCAATCATTTCTTGAGCATACGACCTCGGATTGACTTGAAATTTGGAACGTAGGTTTCCATAGCTTTGCATGTCGCGTCATGTGTAACGACCCACCTTTTTGGACAATTTAAATCGACAATCAAACACACATGTCAACTCAAACCATTCAATAAGTAAGATTGTTAATGGGGTAAATAAGAAAAGAAGAGAAAAGAAAGAAGAAACAACCACAGAATCTCGCAGCGGAAAGATAAAATATAATAATCAAATAAACAGTTTATGAAGCTGTTTAGTATACTTTTGATTATCATTTATACATCATTTATCAGAGTTATATATATACAATAGAACAAATAAAATAATGCAGCAGACAGCATAATGCAAGGATAATAATAGTAATAGTATACCAAATCTTCGTCTTCGTCCTCCAGAATAGGTCTTCAATAAGCTGAAAAACTCAGGACTGACCCGAGCGTAATGAAAGGACAAAACACTCGAGTCAAGACTAAAATATCCTTATGTAAGTTAAATCAATAGGAAATAAAGATGAGTGTAACGGCGTCAGAGATGTTTACGGGGTTTGACATCTCCTATCCAGTGTCGACGTGCGTGCAATAACTCAAGAGATGTTACGGGATTTTCCATCTCTTAAGGACCCGTTAAACTATCTACTATGTAGTACAATACGCTATTATAATATGTCTACAGTAAAGTAAAAGTATTAAAATAGCGTTAAGGCGTTACCCATATCCCCCTAAACACATTTTTATATATTCCCATAGTCTATACAGTACCGTAATTCCTCCGTAAACTAGAGGGCTATCAGAGGGCACTCCATAGGTATGGTACAAAACAAACTCGTAGAAGGCGCTCTAGGGCATGTGAACACGGCACACGAGGAGATGCCAGGGTAGATATACCAATTGCACTCCCGGACTGGTAGTGACGCATAGTAGCTACTACCGCCCACCTCGGACACACTCCCAAACAATCGAGGGGTGGCCACCAAATCAAATCACAAAAGCAATAGAATGGTATCGAAGAAATGTGCCCGATCGGAGGAATGACCTCACTTGGCCCGGTATAGCTCCTAATTTTAGTCACATCTAAGCTGACTCACGGGAGTCAGGGTCACGTCATACCATATAGAATCGTCTCCAAACCATCCTACTTCATTTCTGGAATCTCCACCACGTACACAGTTGTTAAAGTGGTTTTCGGTATCGACATAGAGTATGCCCATATCCGATCCCGGTCTCTTTAACAACCAAACGCTTATTACACACCGGATGGTTCTTTTACATTTCTAAAATCAATGAAATCCATTTCAAAATCATCGTATCTACTCAAAATATACGATTCCATTTCAAAATCATTTTTGCCTCAATATCTCATTTTGATTTAAAAATTGTTTCGAATTTCATTTTAAATAGTTTTAGTAGTTTAAAATAATTAAAATGGTTAAAGTACCCTAAAATATTTAAAATAATAGAATTAAAAATAGTTTTAAATTGAGTTAATATAGTTAAATATATTTAAAATAGATTAAATATAATTAAATAGGTTAAATAGCTTGAAATAGACTAAATAGATTTAAAATAAATTAAAATAGGTTAATTAGTTTAAAATAAATTAAATCAGGTTAAGTAGATTTAAAATAGATTAAAATAAGTTAACATGTTTAAAATAAGTTAAAATAATTTAATATAGTTAATATAGGTTAAAATAGTTTAGTATAAAATAGTTTAAGTATTTAAAATGGTTTATATAGCAGAATTAATTGGAAAACCAAAATAATTTGTATATTTAAGAAGATAGATTTTGAACAGTTTATATAAAAATAATTTTATTGAAAAATAGCTTCAAAAACAAACCGATTCGATTCCAACTTCCTAACTCGAATCAATTCCAATTTCCATTCAATTTCGATTTCAATTCAAATCAATTCCAACTTCGATTTCACATTAATTCAATTCCATTTTCAAATCCAATTGCCTCAATTTCGATTTCGATTTATAATGATTTCGATTTATAATGATTTCGAGCTCGATTTTCAAAATATCAATTCAAACATTTAAAACAAATTATTCCTTAATATTCAGTTAAAATTCCAAATCTTCAATATAATTCAATGCCAAGCTCAATTTCAAAATGTTGTCTTTATCTCACTTTTACTTAATAATATTCAAAGTCCGAATAAAAGTTAAATCCTTTAAAATCAAATCAATTTACGAAATTCAATCATATCAAAATTTTAATTTCAAAGTCTCAACTTCAATTATTTAACAATTTGTTTAACCAAAATTTATTTCAACATCTCAACCTCAAATTCGCGATAAATTCAATTTCTATAAATTTGATTTTTATTCCTTTTAAATCAAAACATTAAATAATTTCAAATCAACGATTTTTACAAATTATTTAACCAATCCGGTGTTCGTATATAATTTTCTATCCCATGGCCAAGTGATTAGTTATTTCAATTAAATGCCTAGGATGGATATATATCATTTAAATCAAATCACAGTGTCATATGTATGGATAATAGGATATATATAAACAAATAAACATCCAAACATTTCAAATATCAATCAATAGCATCCATCGCAACCAATCATCCAAACAGACAATATAATTCAAGGAAATTTCATAGTTATAAATGTTCGGTAATTTAATTGCGATTAAATTCCAATTCAAATTTGACTGTCAATTTTAATTTCTAACATTAAATTCGATGACAATCTAGATGACAATTAAATTTATCAACAACGACTAATAAAAATCTTATCTCTTCATAATATCAAATTTAACAAGCATGAGAAAATTCTAGTACGTTGTGTGCGTTATAAAACACTCACCTTGAGTTTACTTTGCCAATCGTTCAAATTTTAAATTAAATCGAGCGCGTTCGATTTAACCTAAAATTTTAACGAGCTCGAAACACTCTCGGATCTGCACTGCAGCGTAAATCTCATCTCTGCGATTCCGGCGTCGCCAGTTTCATCCGATTCCGACCCCGCATGACCAAGATATGCAGTTTTAAAGATTTACACGAATTTAAACAAATAAATTTACTTATTTTTTTTTTACAAAAATTAAATCTGGCCGTTGGATTTACCAACAGAAATCAAGGCCGAAGAAAGCTTCTTCTTCCAAATCGTGGTCCAAGCAAGTCGAACCCATCGTACGCGTTCATTCCATGATGGTCGCACCTCCCATCGACGTCCAGAGCTTGATCAGAGACCCTCTACACGTGAGCCTCCACACCGTGCACCACCGACCCTAGTCCCAAGAAGCTCGGCCCCCTAAATAACTCGAAAAATGCAAATAAGCGCAGCCCAAACGCACGCCAGAACCTCAGCCTTCGCTACGAATTAGGTGATCTCCACTGTCCACTTCGTAGAGCTCGACGAGCTCTACGACTTTCATGAATGAAGTTTTCAAAAATACGACTTGGATCGAGAGGTTATGAGGGAAAAATGTTGCTAAGTTTCGGCCATAGGTTGTTTTAGTGGCGGCTACGAAGAAGATAAGCCTAAGGGTTTACTGTTTATCGGTATTTATACACGTATATCATTCTTATTTTATTATTATTTAAATTTTAACGTGCTTATCTGAATGAAACTCCAAATGAAGCATGCTGCCAGGCGTTAATAACGTTTTACCTGCATTCCGAATACAATGGAACATGTTTCGGGGGCTAATTCGATCGTATGTGGAAGATAGCTTTTTGAATCGAATTAAAATATTAAATTTGCGATATTTAGTTCAACGCGTTTCTAACCCGTACGACCAAACAATAACTCTAAACGCTACGAAATTTGAAATCCGATAATAATACACTATTACGGATCCAATGGAACTGGTTTCGTCGAATTCCGAGATTGTGCCCTCGGAGGACTATTCTAACTCGTCGTTAAATCGATGTCTTTTCAAAATTTACAGAATTTCTTAAAATTCCAATTTTAAAATCTTATTAACTCTATTAAAATCCAAATATAACTTATATTCACTTTGGAAACCAATTTGAATCATATTAAATCAATTTCAGTTATTCACTCTATTTTCATATATTAAATTTCAATATCAAATTTATCATATTAAATTCAAAATTTAATTATTCTAATATTTGTAATATTAAATTTAAACAAATTTGATTATTTATTAAATTACTATCTTTTGAAATATTCAAAAATGAACTTATAAAATTTAACTTTTGAAACAAATTCAAATTATAGAATAACCATTTCCATTAAACAGTTATTCAATTCCCGTTATTCAATTATTCAATAAATTCCAAATATTAAATTTAAACAATTTAGTTTTTCAATATTCAACAAATTGCAATATTAGATTTTAAATCAATTTTTGTTATCAGTCAATTACTTTATTCACATCCAGTGCATCCAACATTTGTTATTCAACTTCAGTTAAGTTGTTGATTATAAACCCAGTTAATATATAAAATTTCATTTCAATTGCAATTGGTTTCCAAATTCAATTCGACTGACTAAATAAATAGGTAACTTATAATAATTATCACCATTAACTTTTAATCACGCTTATAAGTTTATTATTTACAAACAAGTGTCACAATTTCCTATATCATACCAATTAGATTCCATTACCGATGACTATATATTATTTTATTAGTTAACCCAATATTACAATTGTTTTCCTTATATTTCCTTTACAACCAAGTTATAACATTTGAGTCATTTCAATTGATTGGAATTTCATTCTATTCATTAATAATTAACTCAGATAAATATTGTTGCAATTCATTCTAGTTATTATTATCATAAATAAATTACAAATTTTTAATTCTTCCAACATTAGATCATGAAATCTTATTAAATTAACTATTTTAATTATCGAAAATTTACGAGTCGTTACACTCTCCCCCACTCAAAACTTTTCATCCTCGAAAAGGAAAAAGAAGGGAAAAGGAACTAAGTAAAGAATTCAACATTTGATATATATTTTATTCAAAATTATCAATTTATAAAACAATGAAATTTTATTTATAAAGTCGTTACTGCACTTCCACTACGCTACTCCGATTGGCTTACGAAATTTACAAGTTAGCTATCAAAACAAGTTATAAAATTTTAAAATTTTCTAACACCTGGATTTTCGAAAAATTTCGGCAGAGTCTCCTTTGCGTGGCTCAATCGGTATAGCTACAAAACGCCTCTACGGCCCCAAACCAACAAAGAAAAATAAAGCCAAGCAAGTAGCTCCATCATAAAACCATCAAATCAAATGACAAAGTAAACATGTACCTTTTTGTCGGGCAATCCAAATTTCCTTGATTTTTAGATACCTGCATCTTATTTATCAATGATATCCAATCATATAATTTAAAATCATTTTATAATTTGCATTTTAAATTTTCAATATTAGCTATACTTAAACCTGTACGAAGTACATATATCATCTGTACGCAATATCAAATCTGATCACTCATTCGATCACACAATTTCGCTTCCAAACTAGTATCGTTCACACGACTATCTAGTGCGGACTCAACTTTAGTTCCTTGATCGGAAACTGTTATTCTCCTTGCATAACCATATACTATGATAGAGAATTCCAGAATCAAATCAAAAATCCATATTCAGGGTTCGCCGTCGAGAATCGAGTGAAAAATCCTAACTTGGATCGATATATATTATCTCGAAATTCTGTGTTCGAATCCGAATCAAATTGTTATGCGAATAAAATAATATACGTACAACTTACGTATTACCTTCCAATAGATTCCTATACAATTTGTCTAAATTATTTACCTGCCTTCATTTCATTTACAATTAATTGTTCACAATCCATTATTCATATCCCTTATTTACTTGTATATCCATTTTAAACATTCTATATAATTTTAATTTAATTCAATTTCATTTTCCATTGATTCTTAGCTATACCAAATTCTTTTGTTTACATTTACTTCATTTTCATAATTTCAGTTAATAGCAGATTTATTTGTGGAACATTTTATTAATCATCGCTTTTCTTTATAATCATTCTATAAAAGTCATATATAAGAAGTTGGACTTTATCTAAGTTTAAAATTACCTCTAAAGCTACAAATTTCAATTTCACAATTTCTTTGCAAATTTATATTCAATTCTATAACAAATTTACAAAGATATTATTTGGTTCATTTGCCAGTTTTCTTAAGTTCTACTTACTTATTCCATTTAGCCATTCATCATTTCATATTATACTTAAGTATATAACTTTTTTATCACAACCAAATTTCCATTTATATACATTTTAATTACTTTTAAGTTTTGCTTACTTGTATATTTCAATTACTTTTAGGTTTTGCTTACTTGTATAATATCTCATTACATCTCTAAATCATTCTTTTAACTTTTTAACATTTGGTAAGTCATATTATATGTTATTAGAATGTAATTTGGTATTATACAAATTTATAGGATTCATTTTACTTAATTAGAATGTTCACAATTTTAACTTGTTTAAATTTTCTTTACTTTTCAATTTTAAGAGTTACAACTTCAGCCCTAAGGTTTTTTTCAAAACATTAAGCTTAGAATTCTTAATCCTCTTATTTTATAAGTTCTGGTTATTCACATTTCATTCAGATAATTTGAAAAATATTAATTAACAGCACTTAGAAATTTAAATGCCCGGTCTATTTCAAATAATTTGAAATAAATATATACATTTATATCTTATATGTATCAAATCATACTTTTGGAGTTTAAACCAAAATGCATTTTTCAAAACAGTTTCGAAGCAAAGCAAAGCTTCACAGAAGTCTCTCCCCCCTTTGAGACTCGAAAATGAAAGTTGATGATGCTGCGCAGTCATCACCGAAATTATTTTCCAGCGACATAAGACAGGAGTACTGAATTTATTCCAAAAAAACTCCTATCAAAATATTTCCCATAAATATTTTTCAACTAATATCACTACATATTTTCTTCAAAGTTTTGAAAACCATTTTCAAAATTCCCGGGTCTTAAATTCAATTCTCAATTTAAATCTACTTTAATTTCTAAGTCACCTTTATAAGCTATTCTTACAAAATTTTCCTTTCTTAAAACATTCCACGAGTTGTTTTATCATTGTTTATTTTGTAATAAACCTTATTTATTAAATCACAAAATCCGACGAATGATAATAATCAATATTATCATTCCTAACAACCAAACTAGCTAGATAAATCATAATAATTTCTAAAAATTATTTCTTTATATACAAAATATAACTAGGGCAAAATTATTTCATTTAACCAACTTCAAAACAATACTATGTCGAATTGTTCTGTTCAAGCGTTTAGAGATCCCTATCAATGACGTTAATTACTCGTATTGACCAGAATCCATAAGCCATCTCAACAAATCAACCAACACAATATAAAACAATTTTATATCACTAACAAATATGCTTTCTCATATATATACACTCAGCGACTCATCATAGGGTGTTATTACCCAATTTATAAAGAGTCAGACCCCACAAAGCTAAGGTTATCGCTAAACCAAAGCTCTGATACCAATTGTAATGACCCACCTTTTTGGACAATTTAAATAGACAATCAAACACACATGTCAACTCAAACCATTCCAAAAGGAAGATTGTTAATGGGGTAAATAAGAAAAGAAGAGAAAAGGAAGAAGAAACAACCACAGAATCTCACAGCGGAAAGATAAAATATAATAATCAAACAAAAAGTTCATGAAGCTGTTTAGTATACTTTTGATTATCATTTATACATCATTTATTAGAGTTATACATATACAACAGAATAAATAAAATAATACAGCAGACAGCATGATGCAAGGATAATAATAGTAATAGTATACCAAATCTTCGTCTTCGTCCTCCAGAATAGGTCTTCAATAAGCTGAAAAACTCAGGACTGACCCGAGCGTAATGAAAGGACAAAACACTCGAGTCTAGACTAAAATATCCTTATGTAAGTTAAATCAATCGGAAATAAAGATGAGTGTAACGGCGTCAGAGATGTTTACGGGGTTTGACATCTCCTATCCAGTGTCGACGTGCGTGCAATAACTCAAGAGATGTTACGGGATTTTCCATCTCTTAAGGATCTGTTAAACTATCTACTATGTAGTACAATACGCTATTATAATATGTCTACAGTAAAGTAAAAGTATTAAAATAGCGTTAAGGCGTTACCCATATCCCCCTTAACACATTTTTATATATTCCCATAGTCTATACAGTACCGCAATTCCTCCGTAAACTAGAGGGCTATCAGAGGGCACTTTATAGGTATGGTACAAAACAAACTCGTAGAAGGCGCTCTAGGGCATGTGAACACGGCACACGAGGAGATGCCAGGGTAGATATACCAATTGCACTCCCGGACTGGTAGTGACGCATAGCAGCTACTACCGCCCACCTCGGACACACTCCCAAACAATCGAGGAGTGGCCACCAAATCAAATCACAAAAGCAATAGAATAGTATCGAAGAAATGTGCCCGATCGGAGGAATGACCTCACTTGGCCCGGTATAGCTCCTGATTTTAGTCACATCTAAGCTGACTCGTGGGAGTCAGGGTCACGTCATACCATATAGAATCGTTTCCAAACCATCCTACTTCATTTCTGGAATCTCCACCACGTACACAGTTGTTTAAGTGGTTTTCGGTATCGACATAGAGTATGCCCATATCCGATCCCGGTCTCTTTAACAACCAAACACTTATTACACACCGGATGGTTCTTTTACATTTCCAAAATCAATTTATAATTGATATCAAAATATCATATTCGCTTCAAAATCAAATCCATTTCAAAATCATCGTATCTACTCAAAATATATGATTCCATTTCAAAATCATTTTCGCCTCAATATCTCATTTTGATTTAAAAATCGTTTCGAATTTCACTTTAAATAGTTTTAATAGTTTAAAATAATTAAAATGGTTAAAGTACTCTAAAATATTTAAAATAATAGATTTAAAAATAGTTTTAAATTGAGTTAATATAGTTAAATATATTTAAAATAGACTAAATATAATTAAATAGGTTAAATAGCTTGAAATAGACTAAATAGATTTAAAATAAATTAAAATAGGTTAATTAGTTTAAAATAAATTAAATCAAGTTAAGTAGATTTAAAATAGATTAAAATAAGTTAACATGTTTAAAATAAGTTAAAATAATTTAATATAGTTAATATAGGTTAAAATAGTTTACTATAAAATAGTTTAAGTATTTAAAATGGTTTATATAGCAGAATAAATTGGAAAACCAAAATAATTTGTATATTTAAGAAGATAGATTTTGAACAATTTATATAAAAATAATTTTATTTAAAAATAGCTTAAAAACAAACCGATTCGATTCCAACATCCTAACTTGAATCAATTCCAATTTCCATTCAAAATAATTTGTATATTTAAGAAGATAGATTTTGAACAATTTATATAAAAATAATTTTATTTAAAAATAGCTTCAAAAACAAACCGATTCGATTCCAACATCCTAACTCGAATCAATTCCAATTTCCATTCAATTTCGATTTCAATTCAAATCAATTCCAACTTCAATTTCACATTAATTCAATTCCATTTTCAAATCCAATTGCCTCAATTTTGATTTCGATTTATAATGATTTCGAGCTCGATTTTCAAAATATCAATTCAAACACTTAAAACAAATTATTCCTTAATATTCAGTTAAAAATCCAAATCTTCAATATAATTTAATGCCAAGCTCAATTTCAAAATGTTGTCTTTATCTCACTTTTACTTAATAATATTCAAAGTCCGAATAAAAGTTAAATCCTTTAAAATCAAATCAATTTACGAAATTCAATCATATCACAATTTTAATTTCAAAGTCTCAACTTCAATTATTTAACAATTTGTTTAACCAAAATTTATTTCAACATCTCAACCTCAAATTCACGATAAATTCAATTTCTATAAATTTGATTTTTATTCCTTTTTAATCAAAAAATTAAATAATTTCAAATCAACGATTTTTAAAAATTATTTAACCAATCCGGTGTCTGTATATAATTTTCTATCCCATGACCAAGTGATTAGTTATTTAATTTAAATGTCAGCGATGGATATATATCATTTAAATCAAATCATAGTGTCATATGTATGGATAATAGGATATATATAAACAAATAAACATCCAAACATTTCAAATATCAATCAATAGCATCCATCGCAACCAATCATCCAAACATACAATATAATTCAAGGAAATTTCATAGTTATAAATGTTCGGTAATTTAATTGCGATTAAATTCCAATTCAAATTTGACTGTCCATTTTAATTTCTGACATTAAATTCGATGACAATCTAGATGACAGTTAAATTTATCAACAACGACTAATAAAAATCATATCACTTCATAATATCAAATTTAACAAGCATGAGAAAATTCTAGTACGTTGTGAGCGTTACAAAACACTCACCTTGAGTTTACGTTGCCAATCGTTCAAATTTTAAATTAAATCGAGCGCGTTCGATTTAACCTAAAATTTTAACGAGCTTAAAACACTCCCGAATCTGCACTGCAGCGTAAATCTCGTCTCTGCGATTCCGGCGTCGCCAGTTTCATCCGATTCCGACCTCGCATGACCACGATATGCAGTTCTAAAGATTTACACGAATTTAAACAAACAAATTTACTTTTTTTTTACAAAAATTAAATCTGGCCGTTGGATTTACCAACAGAAATCAAGGCCGAAGAAAGCTTCTTCTTCCAAATCGTGCTCCAGGCAAGTCGAACCCATCGTACATGTTCATTCCATGATGGTCGCACCTCCCATCGACGTCCAGAGCTTGATCAGAGACCCTCTACACGTGCGCCTCCACACCGTGCACCACCGACCCTAGTCCCAAGAAGCTCGGCCCCCTAAATCACTCAAAAACTACAAACAAGCGCATCACAAACGCACGCCAGAACCTCCGCCTTCGCTAAGAATCAGGTGATCTCCACCGTCCACTTCGTAGAGCTCGACGAGCTCTACGACTTTCATGAAGGATGTTTTCAAAAATACGGCTTGGATCGAGAGGATATGAGGGAGAAATGTATCTAAGTTTCGGCCATAGGTTGTTTTAGTGGCGGCTACGAAGAAGATAAGCCTAAGGGTTTACTGTTTATCGGTATTTATACATGTATATCATTCTTATTTTATTATTATTTAAATTTTAACGTGCTTATCTGAACGAAACTCCAAATGAAGCGTGCTGCCAGGCGTTTGTACTGTTTTACCCGCATTTCGAATACAATGGAACATGTTTCGGAGGATAATTCGATCGTATATGGAAGATAACTTTTTGAATCGAATTAAAATATTAAATTTGCGATATTTAGTTCAACGCGTTTCTAACCCGTACGACCAAACGATAACTCCAATCGCTATGAAATTTGAAATCCGATAATAATATACTATTACGGATCCAATGGAACTGGTTTCGTCGAATTCCGAGACTGTGCCCTTGGAGGACTATTCTAACTCGTCGATTAAATCGACGACTTTTCAAAATTTACAGAATTTCTTAAAATTCCAATTTTAAAATCTTATTAACTCTATTAAAATCCAAATATAACTTATATTCACTTTGGAAACTAATTTGAATCATATTAAATCAATTTCAGTTATTCACTCTATTTTCATATATTAAATTTCAATATCAAATTTATCATATTAAATTCAAAATTTAATTATTCTAATATTTGTAATATTAAATTTAAACAAATTTGATTATTCATTAAATCACTATCTTTTGAAATATTCAAAAATGAACTTATAAAATTTAACTTTTGAAACAAATTCAAATTATAGAACAACCATTTCCATTAAACAGTTATTCAATTCCCGTTATTCAATTATTCAATAAATTCCAAATATTAAATTTAAACAATTTAATTGTTCAATATTCAACAAATTGCAATATTAGATTTTAAATCAATTTTTGTTATCAGTCAATTACTTTATTCACATCCAGTGCATCCAACATTTGTTATTCAACTTCAGTTAAGTAATTGATTATAAACCCAGTTAATATATAAAATTTCATTTCAATTGCAATTGGTTTCCAAATTCAATTCGACCGACTAAATAAACAGGTAACTTATAATAATTATCACCATTAACTTTTAATCACACTTATAAGTTTATTATTTACAAACAAGTGTCACAATTTCCTATATCATACCAATTAGATTCCATTACCGATGACTATATATTATTTTATTAGTTAACCTAATATTACAATTTTTTTCCTTATATTTCCTTTACAACCAAGTTATAACATTTGAGTCATTTCAATTGATTGGAATTTCATTCTATTCATTAATAATTAACTCAGATAAATATTGTTGCAATTCATTCTAGTTATTATTATCATAAATAAATTATAAATTTTTAATTCTTCCAACATTAGATCATGAAATCTTATTAAATTAACTATTTTAATTATCGAAAATTTATGGGTCGTTACATCATGTCAATTGTAGCTCGATCTGGTCTCAGATAAAAATCGTCAGTATCCATAGTGAATCTGTGTATAACCGATCTTCGGAATGAACTGTTCTTGGTTTCTAGTCAAGTTATAATTAACTTATGTGTTGATAATTACGTTTGAAAATAGGTTTTCAAATCATTTTAAAAAGAACTTTTAAAGTTAGAAATCAAAATTTTCAGAATTGCATCCATAGCGACTATCGCTATGGATGCAATAACTTAGAATTCCTTCTCTAGTTTACCATCTAAAATTTTAACCTTACTTTGGATTGTTTATTTAATACATAAAGAATTTTTTTTTTGAAAACCTTAACTCGAGTTAGAATTTAAACAAAAACATTTATTAACTCCAAACTAGTAAATGATTAGATTTCCAAAATGGATGTCAAGTCCCTTAACAACTCAAGTTCCTATCTTCCATACCATTCAACCATAATCCGAGCATATATGAAAGATACCAATTCACATCATCATCATATTGTAGTAAAATCACCACATTCATATCCAAACACATCACCTAACCATCAATCTCAAATCTAATGCTAAACTACAGGTTAGCACATACACAAAACATCCAAGGCATATCATAATCTAAACACAACATCATATATATAACCATATAACTAACAATTATATAAAGGTAAGATCTTTCCCAAAAAGTTAAGAATTTACTCACCGAAGGCTATCCAAACTTTTGCTGATACGACCTAGCACTTTCATTACCAAGCAAAAAGATGGAGTCTTGAATCCTAAATGTACTAGGTAGGCTAGGCCATGGATGAACAAGGAAGTGAGACATGTTTTGGTAATGTAGAGCGACTTCGGATAAACATCGATTTCTCAATAATAAACTCAAAAATATGTCATTTTGCAACTAATATATGGGCTATCTCCTCATAGTATTTCAAAAATCACTCAAAGAGAAAGTTATTGAAATATATTTTCTCTATCATTTCAAAAAAAGAATCACTCATTTTTGATTATATTTGAAGATGTTATGATCAAAGGAAGAAGGGTAATTTTCGGACTTGAAATTCTAGGTGAAAAATTGCTTTGCAAAGACTGGGTATTTTGACATAGCTATTTTAAAAATTTGAAAAATTGGTAAAATAGAATGTTGTAGCCATTAAAATTTCACAAAGTTTGAAAAAACGAAAATCTCCATTTGAGATAGAAATAAGAAAGAAAAGGTTGGTGGAAAGAGGATGAAACATGGAAAACATATGGCTATTTATAGGCAAATTTCCTATGTCATCATTATATTTAGTCACATCACAAATCTTTTATAATATATATATATAGAATTATTTTTAATCACATCACTCCTTTATATATATATAAGTTTAATTATTAATTAATTATGATGTGACAAGAGATAATTATGGTTAATGATTGCAAAATCTAAGATGTGACAATACTTAATATATATAAGATAATTTATTTCTAAGTGTGTTATTATTTAGTTAATGAACTCTTATATATAAGTGTATATAGTGCACAAAGACGAACAACATTTCCGATAGCATTCCGGTGTTGAAAGGTTGAAATTTTGAAAAACTTTCTTCGGTCATATTTTCTATTTTTCTACGAACTATTTAATTTGGTAAACAAATTTTGAAAATGATTTTACCATCATTATTAGTTAATTATAATGAGTTAATTTTCATTATAAAAACTATATATTGAATATATAAAATTAATTAAATATTCACTCATCAAAGCAGTGAAATTTCGGGCCGTTACATTCTTCCCCCCTTAAAAGAATTTTGTCCTCGAAATTACACCTCGACCTATCCCAGAAAACACTTAACACTATACATCAGTCCATATGATGTACATAGATCATTCTTATACCAAGTTTGATTCGATCATAACTCAAATACATAACTTCACTTCCGAACTAGTACCGCTCACCCGATTCTCTAGTGCGGTCTCCGATCAGGCTCCTTGATTTGGAACCTATGTCCTTCTTACATAGTTGTAACTATGATAGTAAACCTTGGTCCCACACCAAGACTGCTCATCAAGTGCTCGCCGTCAAAATTCGAGCAATAGATCCTTATTCAGAACGGTGCAAACAACTCAATGTCATTTACTCGAATCTTAAATCAAAACTATATGAAAAGGAGATATGATCTACGTCCACCCTACACACTTACTAATTAGTTCTTCCTAATACCAATTCAATTTCCACTAAATATTTTATGAAAACATTTCATAAACTACACTGGTTCAACTTGGATAATACTCCACTACAGCCTAAGAGTATATACCTCTATTTGATTCCACTATTTCATTTTTCATTTACTTTCGTAAGAAAATTCAAAATCCAAATACCCGGCTTTCATTTTCAAGAACTTTTTGAAATGGAACTCTATACTTTGAATCATACAAGTGTATATATATAGCCCGAGTAACTCCAAAATGATACTAAGGGACTTGGTACTACCAAATAGTATTATACATTCCCTTACAAAGAAGAGTAATTCTCAAGGGAAGTGTTTACCATCTGAACACATCCCTTTCCCAATTTTAAGTCATTTTCGAGTCACTCAAACTAGTTAACTTAAAAATATTCCTTTTATTTCCAAATTCTCATTTTTGAAACAATACTATACGCTTTCCAATAAAACATTTATCACTAACTTGCTTTGAGTTCATTCGGGTTGAACTTGTTTCGATCGTACAATGATAAAGAGATTAATTTACTAAGTGTATTACAACGTTCGCCTAGGCAAACATCTGATCATCACTTAGAAGATTATTCCAATCATCACAAAACAATCAAGACTTATTCCCCATACTAATCCAAAGATAACACTTCTTACTTACACTTTTATCTCCAAAACTTTATACTTAAACCAAATTGGTTTCAAATATTATTATTATTATTTTCCCAAAACGTTTAAAATCATTTTTCCAAAAGCACCGGGATTTAGGTTCTCAAGTTTTCAACCCAAATTCTTCAACCTTAAATGATACATTTTATAAACCCATTTTATAAATCACTTTATTAAACCATTTTAAATATTTATTCCAAAATGTTCTAACTTTAAATCGAATTCTACCCCAACATTTATAGGATCGATTTCACCCTGGAGGGGGGTGAATAAGGTGATACTAATAATATTAAAAATTAATGCGAAAATATATAAAATAATTGCAGCACAAATAATAGCAGAATAATAAAAGCAGAAATAGAACAACACAGATTTACCCAGCTTCGGCAAATCCCTGCCTACGTGCTGCTCTGAAGGTTTCTACTAGAAATTAAGTAGTCAGACGCTTACACACATAAACTTGCGACACCCGCTATCGACTAACCTAACTCTACGCTCAAAACCCTACCACAACTCAGCCACTGAGTTGCGAATTCTCGAACTACACCACCGTAGTTCGTCCCTAGTCACACGACTAGAATTTTACAGAAGTTTAAGAGAAAATTACAAAATAAATTAAACAAAAACAAAAAGAAAACCCAATTGAATATTTTAAGCCCAAACAAGATATAAAGGCCGGCCCAAAAGGAATTAAAAAGCATGTTTCCCTTTTTATTTTTCTCGTGCAAAACTTTGGCCGATCTTCTTCGTTGTTTTGTAATGTCTGCTTCGTTCCTCTTAGAAAAAAAATTAAGGCTTTGAATATTCGACCCTCCGCTTGAAAATTGATCAATTGAGAGTGTACTTTCACTTGAACGGCTTCGTCGATCAATCCCTTTTTCTTTGACTTTTTTCCGGCTACTCCAATTGTCGAGCTTGAATGTGGTACGTTATTTCTCTTTTCCAATTTGCTTATGCTCGACTTGATTCAAGTTTTGAATTAGTTCATGAATTTATTTTGATGCTTGCACTTTGGTTTTTCTTGAACTCGAATGCCTAATTACCGATGATGTAACCGGGTTATATAGGGATGAAATCCCTAAATGTACGTTCTTATAATTTATTCTTGAATTCTTCATGATTTGCTCGGCCATACGATTATTATTTGAATGCTTGTGATTTTTATTCTAACTCGTTCATCCATACGTGTTGCTCCCTGACTTTGAATTTTCTTCGTTTATTTCAGCCTTGACTTGTTCATTGTACTTGCGATATATTGTTGCTATTACCTTGGTCACCATGGCTTTCATTCTGGCATGACATGATCATTGACTTTTTTTGAAAACCGCTACCCTGATTTTTGTAAAACTGTAAACTGCTTCATTGATTTTTTTTTTGTAAACTCTGCTTCATGTTATAACATTTGTATATTATCATTCACTGTTTGCTTGGAATGAGGTTTGGTTTCCACTGCATATATATGTGTGTGTTCACGCATGTATATATATGTATGTTGTGATGCCTTGTTCTGCTTGATGCTTTATTGTCGCCTCTGAACTGATGAACTCTGGTTCATGTTGATATGTTGCGTTCAATTGGTAGTTGTAGTGTCATGTGGTCTTGTAGTCTAGGCACAACTTTGTTGTTGCCTCTGTTTTCATGTGATGTCTCCATACATATATAATGTGTGTGATTGTCCTTTGGTATTGCAGTCTTGTTTATTACTGCATATATGTATACATGCTGTATCCTCTTGGAAACTGCTGCATATTTTGAATATCCTCATGTTGCATATGTATGGTTTAGATTCATGTAGAATATAGTCTTGTTCCATTGAGTCATTGAGTTTTGTGTTCAGTTGCTTCAAGTCTACTCATGCCTGAGTTGCCTTCATGCCTTCATTCTACTTGTTTTATTTTGAGCTACCGTTTGCACTTCATTTTGGTTGCACTTGAGTCATGATTGCTGTGTGGCTTTGAGCATTGCCTTGAACTGAACTGTTCTGGTTGTCACTACATGTATATATGTATACATGTTTTTTCACACATGTATATATGTATGTTATCTTGTGCAGTTTCTTCCAGTCTTTGTTGTTTTTGAATCCATGCCTTATTGTGTTCATTTGAGTCTACGATTGCCTTTAAGCTTCTGATTTTGTATGTGTGACTATTATGTTGAGAGGCCTTGTTAGATTTGCATTGATCTGGACATGTTGTTTCCTCTGTTGCATTCCTTATATATATGTATACATGTTTGAATGCATGCATATCCTCTGTCCTCTTTGAGTACTTGCATTGGAACTTGTGTGTTCTGGTCTGCACTTCAGTGTGAACTGGTTTTTGCGGTTTTGTTCCTTGTTCGAATTTTATTCTCTGGTTGATGGTCTTCTTCAAGTTAAAATGCCACTGACCCGATGTATGTTTGTGAGGTCTGATTGATATTTTTCTCGTCCATCATTCTCTAGAGTCTGGTGCACCTTTCTCTAGTTCATGTTGTTATTGATTTGATTGAGACTCCATGCACATGAGTTGAATCCTGATAATGGCTCGGGTTTGACCTTATGCTCACCTATCCTTGCAATTTTATCAAGTGCATATTGGTGTGCATGGCCTTGTGGCATGTACAGTGATACACTGTGCATGTCACAAGTTGTTCGTGTATGATGAATTCAAAAGAACCGACGACGAATAACCTAAATAACAAAGGCAAATAATATTTTCGAAAACACACTTTTATTATACACTGCAAAAATATTTCTTTTTCAATTTTACTGTATTAGTGTTTATTTTGCAAATAACTCAGATGTTGGATTCAGGCTGGAACAAAGTTGAAGATAAAATACGAATGAATGAGTGATATGTAGTGAGGTAAACATTGTAAATTGAAATTTGTGATGTAATCAAAATTGTAATGTAATTGAAATTGTGTATATATAGTGAGAGCTCAAATTTGTAATAAAATATCTATTTGAATAAAATATTTGTTTGAATTTAAATTCTGTGTTATTTATTTTATTCAATAAATATTTATTTAATTATGTGCAAAATAAAATAGTACAATAACAAATACATTTAAATGAATATATATATATATATATGTTTATTATCACCAAACAAAAATCATATACTTGCATATTCAACAATCTCCCCCTTTTGATGATAACAAACATATATTAAGATTTTGAATGTATTAAATATATTTGGTTATTGATGAATTCTATTTGCTCCCCCTATTTGAATGCTCCCCCTACATCAAAGCTCCTCCTTCACATATGCATGAAAATCAATAAAAATATGTCATAGATGAGAATATGCAATTAATTTTTTTTTGAACTTATTTGCCAAAATCTTAACTTTTCTCTCCCCCTTTTGTTATCAGCAAAAGAGTAATAGTATTAGAAAAATAGAGATAAAGTGATAGATATTAATACAACATCAATACCTAATCGAGTATAAATATCAAATTTCAATAAAAAAAATCAAACAAAAATCATAAATACATTGTTAGGCGCATATTCCACTTTAGAGTGATAGGGGTGATGTCGATATATAAAACCATATAGTTGTATCTATTTGTGGTATATTTATGACATGAATTTGAATACTTACAAACCATGCATAACCGTTAGGACTTTTAAATGAGATTAGTAGTATTCCCAAAATTAAAAAATGAATTTCAAGTATCTTCTAACCACGCATAACCGTGAGGACTTTTAAATGGGATTAGAATCAACTCATCTATTTAATAACCAATTTTGATATGTGTTCCATACATGCATAACCGTGAGGACTTTTAAATGAGCATGAAAGCACATAAACAAATATTCCAATTAATCCACACATGCATAACCGTGAGGACTTTTAAATGAGCATGAAAGCACATAAACAAATATTCCAAGTAATCCACCCACGCATAACCGTGAGGACTTTTAAATGAGAGTGAATACTTTGGATGTTTTTATTGCCAAAAAATAAAATAAAATAAAAAAATAATTTCCCGTTTAAAATACCACATTTTGACATACTATATTAGATTTTAATGCGTGATGGTCGTTAGAAATATGACAGAAATAGATATGGTCATGGAATTTTTACCAACAAAAGTTTTTATAAATCTTGTTTAAATTTTTAAAGAAATTTACTAAATATACTGTCTCATGTCATAATATATAATTAATATCAGCACTCATCATTTTTCCAATCACCATTTATCTTTTCGATAATCAGTAGGGAGTCAGATTAGTTAATGTATTCATTTAAGATCGAATCCAAAAATAAATATAAAATCAAATTTCTAAAATATATAATCTGAATCGAAGTCAACAAAAACTATTTTCTGAAAGGGGTTTTATAAAAATATGTCTGCCAATTGAAAATCAATTAAAATGAAAATTATGCAGATATTTTATTTGGAAATGTGATGCAACTAATGGATGTCTGATGCAGCCCAAAGACGTGAAGTCATAAGTCGTGTGCGACCTAACTTGTTGTTGAGTCGAGTACGACCTATCAAGGAGGCTAACGGTCTAAAACTATGTGAAGAGTCAGGGGAAGTTGAAGCCTTA
Organism: Allium fistulosum; assembly: GCA_030737815.1. Taxonomy (NCBI): domain Eukaryota; kingdom Viridiplantae; phylum Streptophyta; class Magnoliopsida; order Asparagales; family Amaryllidaceae; genus Allium; species Allium fistulosum. The sequence continues at coordinate 1,462,652,886 of CM060902.1, forward strand.
GGTCGTGGACGACCTAACGGGTTCCAGAATAGAGAGCTAAAGCAAAGGCATAGGTCGCTGGAACAACCTAACAGGGTGCAACGAGCTAACGAGTTGAAGGAAAAAGTGCTACGACCTAAAAAGAAACGACCTATGTTAGGTCGCAGGAAAATGGAATGACCTAAGTTAGGTCGCGAGAAGATGAGGAGAGATAGGTCGCTCGCTATAAGTCGTGAAGACTTAGGTTGTGAGGCCTTAGGTCGCGACGACTTAGGTCGCGCAGTTTTTCAGAAGCCGCTTCTTTTAGGTCGCTGATACAGATGCCGTTCACTCTTAAGTCGCTCGCTCCAGATGACCGTTCATTTTTAGGTCATTGCTGTGTTGTAACTGTTTTGTTTAAGTCGTAATATGCTAAGTCGTGAAGTTTAGGTCGTTTCCGACCTATGGGTTGTAAATGCGCTATGTTGTATTTGCTTATGTTGTATTGTTTTAAGTCGGACTGTTTTAGGTCGTGATGTTTTAGGTCGTGGCCGACCTATGGTAAGTCGTGTGTTTTAGGTCGTGACCGACCTAGGAGTTGTGCAGTTTTCTGTGGCGTGTGTTGTAACTTCTATAAATAGGCCGGTGGTGCCATTTGTAATAGTTTAGTTGATTTGAAATAAAAACTTTGTTTTGTTAGCTTTGTGCTTTCACCAAATTGGTAGTTGAGTGTAATCTCCTATCTCCACTCTCGGATAATCGAGTGCGCTCGATTCAATGACAGCTGAATCCGATTCATGGAATCTAGTATGCTAGATCAACGTGCGAAGAATCGCAGATCTTTAAACATGGAATAGTGCGCTATCAACGTGTTTGGGATAGCCAGAATTCGGTATCTTCGGATCAACGAATTTGGGCATTTCGGTATCTTCCAATCCATCGATTGCTACTTTCATCGATCTACATTGTTTTGATTAATCCGCTGCGTCAGTTTGGTATCACAGCTTGTTTTAGCCAATCATAGCTAAATCGAGTCTTGGAGCCAATTCTTTTGAAGAAGTTTGAAGAGATCAAGTCGAGTCGAGAAATATCATTCAAGGCCGAGAAGTTATTGTTCATCGTGTTCATCGCAAATTGCAACAAAGAGGGAGTTTTCGATCCATTTCATTTTGGATCTAAGTTCGCAAGGTGTTTGAAATTTGGAGTGGAGCCGAAAGTCAAAGTTTTGAAGAATCAACCATGCCGCCGAGAAGAGCTAATCGTCACCAAAACGTAGAAGCTTTGTATAGAAGAGAAGAAGCTGATGAGATGGAGCAAAGAATTAATGAAAACTTTAGTGAAAAGCTTAATGAAGGGATTGGACGATTAGAGAAGATGATGTTGGAGATGAATCAGAACCGAAGAAGGGTTTCACCTGAATCCAACCATGGGGGAAGTAGAGTCTCACCACAATCCAATCGAGAAAGAAGTGTTGATGATGATCAAAGATGTGGGAGGAATGTGAATGATGGTGAACGGAGGAATGTAGATAGAGGGGATGTTGGTGGAAGACGTGATGGTAGTAGAGATGTTGGTGGTCAGGATCGACATCGATATACATCTGATTTTGAAGAGGAGTATGATGGTGGAAGTGTGCATGGAAAAGGACGTGGACAAGGAAGAAATCAGTCGGAGTATGATCACAAGTGGGAATCTGGGATGAAGATTGAAATTCCAGAGTTCAAGGGAGGTATGCAAGCTGAGGAGTTTTTGGATTGGTTGTCTAATGTGGAGGAGATTTTTGACTTCAAGGAAGTTCCAGAACATCGTAGAGTGAAGTTGGTTGCTACGAGGTTGAGGGGTAGAGCTTTGGCGTGGTGGCAGCAAACCAAACTTACACGTGAACGGATGGGGAAGTCAAAGGTTGAATCATGGGAAAAAATGAGGAAAATGATGAAAGCCACATTCTTACCTTATAATTATCAATCGCTTATGTATCAGAGGTTGCAAAACTTGAGACAAGGGACGAAATCTGTGAATGACTATGCTGATGAATTTTATCAACTGATTGCAAAAAATGATATTATGGAGATAGAAGAACAATTGACAGCTAGATTTGTTGGGGGGTTGCGAATGCAGATACAGGATATGGTTAACATGTTTGATCCCAGATCAGTTGCTGAAGCACACCAGAAGGCGTTAGCTTGGGAGAAACAGGGAAGACGAGGAGGTGGTGTGTTTACAAATTCCAACAATCCAGTGAGGGGTGTTAGTGGGAATTCTAATGTTTCAAAAGCTGTTGCAAAACCAGTTGTGAATGAGGTTAGGAAGACGAAAGTCAATAATGGTTTCAAGTGTTATAATTGCCAAGAAATGGGCCACAAAAGTAGCGAATGTCCAAAGCCGAAGAAGAGAGCTATGATAGCGGAGGTTGAGGATGAGGATGAAGAAGCTGAATGTTCCAATTCACCACCTGATGAGGAGGAAGAAGAAGTGTCAGGAGACGAAGGTTATAATCTGATGATGAGGAGGTCTTGTTTGACACCAAAGCTAGAGGAGGATTGTAGTTGGTTGAGGAGCAATATATTTCAGTCGACATGTACTATTCTGGGGAAAGTTTGCAAATTTGTTATTGATGCTGGAAGCTGTGATAATATAATTTCGTCAGAGGCTGTGAGGAAGTTGGCATTGAAGACTGAGAAACATCCGAAACCGTACAAGTTGGCTTGGTTGAGGAAAGGCGGGGAGGTGAAGGTTGGACGAAGGGCTTGTGTGAATTTTTCAATTGGAAAGAAATACAAGGATGAAATCTGGTGCGATGTGGTAGATATGGATGTCTGTCATTTATTGCTGGGGAGACTGTGGCAGTATGATAGGGCGGTGCAACATGATGGGTGTAACAACAGTTACAGTTTCATGTTTGAAGGCACGAAGATTACTCTAGTTCCAAAGAAGCGACCACAAGAAGAAAACAAACTAGAGGAGATTGAAGAGCTGAAAACTTTATTATCCTTGAAGGAGTTTGTTAAAGAAGTTGAAGAGGAGCCTGAAGTGTTTTTGTTGATTGGGCGAGAGAGCAATGAAGTGGTTGAGATACCTGAAGAAGTTAAACCAGTACTTGAAGAATTTAATGATGTATTTCCTGAAGAGCTGCCAACAGAGTTGCTACCGTTGAGGGATATACAACACCAGATAGATCTTATTCCAGGTGCTGTGTTGCCACATAGACCACACTATAGAATGAGTCCGAAAGAACATGAAGAGTTGCGTAGGCAGGTAGAGGAATTGTTTGAACAGGGGCGAGTTCAGGAGAGTTTGAGTCCTTGTGCAGTGCCAGCTTTGTTGGTACCCAAGAAGGATGGAACGTGGAGGATGTGCACAGATAGTAGGGCACTGAATAAGATAACTGTCAGATACAGATTTCCGATGCCAAGGCTTGATGATTTGTTGGATCAAATCAGTGGGTCTGTGATCTTTTCAAAGATTGATCTTAAAAGTGGTTATCACCAAATTCGAATCAGACCAGGAGATGAGTGGAAGACAACATTCAAGACGAGGGAAGGATTGTATGAATGGCTGGTGATGCCGTTTGGTCTATCGAATGCACCGAGTACATTCATGAGGGCGATGAACCAAATTTTTAGGCCGTACATTGGGAAATTTGTGGTGGTTTACTTTGATGATATTCTGATTTACAGTGCTAGTACAGAAGAGCATGCTCAACATTTGAAGAAAGTGTTAATTATCCTTCGTGAAGAACAATTCTACGCTGCTACGAAGAAGTGTGTTTTTATGGCGAGGAGTGTTTTATTTCTGGGGTATGTTGTATCGAAGGAAGGAATACAGGTAGACCAAAGTAAAGTTGAAGCTATCAGAGATTGGCCGCAACCTAAGACGATAACAGAGGTTCGGAGTTTTCACGGGTTGGCTTCATTTTATCGAAGGTTTATTCCGCACTTTAGTAGTGTGATGGCGCCTGTGACTGATTGTATGAAGGGTAAACAGTTTGCATGGTCAGAGGAAGCAGGGAATGCTTTTGGGAAGATCAAGGAGTTGCTTACGTCTGCACCAATTCTAGTTTTACCAGATTTTTAGTTGTTGTTTGAGCTACACACTGATGCGTCAAAGGTTGGGATTGGAGGAGTGTTGAGTCAGAGGGGACGTCCGATTGCATATTTTAGTGAGAAGTTATCGGGAGCAAAGATGAGATATAGTACTTATGATGTGGAATTTTATGTTGTTGTACAAGCCATTAAACATTGGAGACATTACTTATTTCAGAAAGAGTTTGTTCTTTACACTGATCATGAGGCGTTGAAGCATTTACAAGGGCAAGACAAGATTTCAGCGAGACATGCATCGTGGATTGTGTAGCTTCAACAGTTTACGTTTGTGGTGAAACATAAATCTGGAGTTACAAACCGTGTGGCAGATGCGTTGAGCCGAATGAATCATTTGTTGAATACAATGAAAGTTGAAGTGACGGGGTTTGATGTGCTACCAGAATTATTTGTTAAAGATCCTTACTTTATGAAGTTTGTAGATAAAGTCAAGAATGGGGAGACGGATGAGTTCGTGATGGTGGATGGTTTTCTGTTCAAAGGAAATCGATTGTGCATACCTGATTGTAGTTTGAGAATGAAGATTGTAAAGGAGCTACACGAAGAAGGCCACGTGGGTAGAGACCGTACACTACAGCTGATTTCTCAATCTTATTTTTGGCCGTCGATGAAGCGGGAAGTCGGAAGGTTTGTGGAAAGATGTCATATTTGCCAAGTTTCCAAGGGAACAGCGACGAATGCGGGATTGTATATGCCGTTACCTGTGCCAGTTAGACCATGGGTTGATATCAGTATGGATTTTGTTTTGGGTTTGCCTAGAACTCAAAGGGGAAATGATTCTATATTCGTTGTGGTGGACAGATTTTCCAAAATGGCACATTTCATCGCTTGTAAGAAGACAGCTGATGCCGTCCGGGTTGTTGAGTTATTCTTCAAAGAGATATATCGTTTACATGGTTTGCCGGAATCCATTGTTTCTGATCGGGATACTAGATTTCTAAGTCATTTTTGGCTAAGTTTGTGGAAGATGGTGGGAACGAAATTGAAATTTAGTAGCGCTTATCATCCGCAGATGGATGGACAGACCGAGGTTGTGAACAGATCATTGGGAAACTTGTTGAGGTGCCTTGTAAAAGATAATCTAAGAAGTTGGGATTTGAAGCTAGGTCAAGCAGAGTTTGCTCATAATCATGCTATAAACTGTAGTACGGGTTTTAGTCCATTTCAGATAGTGTATTCAAGCTTACCAAAGGGACCGTTGGGTTTAACGGTAATACCACACTCGAAGGGGACAGTTAAAAAAGCTGCTGATTTGGTTGATAGCTTGACGGAATGTCATAAAGTCGTTCAGGAACGATTGGAGAAAGCGAATGAGAAGTATAAAAGGTCCGCAGACTTGAAGCGAAGAAATGTTGAGTTTAATGAAGGAGATATGGTATATGCTGTGTTAACAAAGGATCGTTTTCCAGTGGGCGCTTATAACAAGTTAAAAGCCAGAAAAATTGGTCCTGTAAAAGTTGTGAAACGAATTAATGAAAATGCTTATAAATTGAAGCTTCCGGAGGATGTATACACATCTGATGTGTTTAATGTTAAACATCTGGTACCTTATTATGGGGATGAACAAGCTGATGTGGGAGAAATTACAAATTCGAGGACGAATTTTTCTCAACCCGGGGAGGATGATGCAGCCCAGAGACGTGAAGTCATAAGTCGTGTGCGACCTAACTTGTTGTTGAGTCGAGTACGACCTATCAAGGAGGCTAACGGTCTAAAACTATGTGAAGAGTCAGGGGAAGTTGAAGCCTTAGGTCGTGGATGACCTAACGGGTTCCAGAATAGAGAGCTAAAGCAAAGGCATAGGTCGCTGGAACGACCTAACAGGGTGCAACGAGCTAACGAGTTGAAGGAAAAAGTGCTACGACCTAAAAAGAAACGACCTATGTTAGGTCGCAGGAAAATGGAACGACCTAAGTTAGGTCGCGAGAAGATGAGGAGAGATAGGTCGCTCGCTATAAGTCGTGAAGACTTAGGTCGTGAGGCCTTAGGTCGCGAAGACTTAGGTCGCGCAGTTTTTCAGAAGCCGCTTCTTTTAGGTCGCTGATACAGATGTCGTTCATTCTTAAGTCGCTCGCTCCAGATGACCGTTCATTTTAGGTCGTTGCTGTGTTGTAACTGTTTTGTTTAAGTCGTAATATGCTAAGTCGTGAAGTTTAGGTCATTTCCGACCTATGGGTTGTAAAAGCGCTATGTTGTATTTGCTTATGTTGTATTGTTTTAAGTCGGACTGTTTTAGGTCGTGATGTTTTAGGTCGTGGCCGACCTATGGTAAGTCGTGTGTTTTAGGTCGTGACCGACCTAGGAGTTGTGCAGTTTTCTGTGGCGTGTGTTGTAACTTCTATAAATAGGCCGGTGGTGCCATTTGTAATAGTTTAGTTGATTTGAAATAAAAACTTTGTTTTGTTAGCTTTGTGCTTTCACCAAATTGGTAGTTGAGTGTAATCTCCTATCTCCACTCTCGGATAATCGAGTGCGCTCGATTCAACGACAGCTGAAGTCGATTCACGGAATCTAGTGCGCTAGATCAACGTGCGAAGAATCGCAGATCTTTAAACACGGAATAGTGCGCTATCAACGTGTTTGGGATAGCTAGAATTCGGTATCTTCGAATCAACGAATTTGGGCATTTCGGTATCTTCCAATCCATCGATTGCTACTTTCATCGATCTACATTGTTTTGATTAATCCGCTGCGTCAATGTCTCAACATAAAACACTTTCCACTAGTAATTTTTCTATCAACTTGGCTACCAGTGTAATCTGCATCTGAATTCCGTGTTACCTCAAAGTTATCGGATGGGTACGAAAGACCAAATTGTGAGATGTGCAACAAATACCTTATAATCATTTTACAGCATTTAAAATGAGATTCATTTGGATTTGAATTGAAACCGTGCACATGAACAACTAGTGAACATAGTGTCCGATCTAGAACAAATATATCCATGTGTACCTAGAGTAATCATCAACCAACACAAGACACTATCTCTTATCACCTAAACTTTCAATATCGTTAGTCCAAGCAAATCTATATGAAATAGTTCAAGAATGAAAAGATGATTGGTCAACATTTTTGCACAAATCATATCATAATCAACATTTATTTCCTTATCACATAACAGGCTGAATTAAATCAGATTATGGTGCAGATTTTCAACATATAATATATCGTTCAAGATAAATATACTGTTACCTATTTTACCTTTACCGATAATTTTTTGTTGTTGCCCATTGTGACTCTGCCACCTTTGTACTAGGCTAAGGAACTTTGATTTGTCGCCCGTCGTGTGCCTAGAACAACCAGAATCCAGGTAACACTGTTGTTGTTCCTTAGCCTGCCACCATACCTACACGAGGCAAGATTTTTGTGACCTATTTGTCTTTATAGGTCCATGATTGTTAGTGACAAAATATTTTGAAGAACAAGTTTGTGTAGAACCAAAACAATTTATATTTGTTCCTTTTGGCACCCAAATTTGTTTGACTTTAAGGGATTTTATATTTGTGCCTTTTGGAACCCAAATTGGTATGGTTTTTGTGTGATTGGGTCTACCAGCAAATATTAAGACTGTGTCCAATTTTTCCACAAATCGTGCACTTTGAATTGACTTGATTAATTTCGCTTCTAACACGTTCAGAATGAGTATATCCAAGTCCTTGTCTAATAGGATTAACAGTTTGTTTCCTTAATAACATATTTAGTGATTTTTCTCCTTTGGAGAATTTTCTTAAAGTTGTAGACAATTGTTGGACTTGTGTTTTGAGAGATTCATTTTCATTCAATAACAAAGTGCACTTTTTGATAGAATTTTCTCTCCTAGTATTTTCACTTTCTTTCAAAATCAGAATTTCATTTTCAAGTAATTTAATTTTAATTTCTGATTTTTTAATTTCTTCTTCGAATGATGGACACTTGTCACACTTAGGGCTTTTATTTCGATAGTTTTTAACTAATTGGTCATGCTGCTTATTTAGTTCTATCAAACTATCTCTTTGTGATTCTATTTTAGCATGCTTCTCCTTAAGTCTTTTAAAGCAGCCATTTACTTCGTGAAAATATATAAGTAATTCTGAGTGAGTGGGTTTTGATACCTCGCTTGGCTCGTCATCATCGCTATTAGTTGTATCACCTCGAAGGCACAGATCTTCTTTTTCACCCTCACTGCTAGTGCTTTGATTATCATCATCACTTTTATTCCAAGTGGCTGCAAAAATTCTCCTTTTCGATTTCTTTCCCTTGCCGAGTCGATTCTGAAGACAATTGGGCTTAATGTGACCGGGTTTATTGCACTTGTGACAAATGATCTCCTGCTCTTCTGAGTTGTCTAGTACTTTGACTATTCTGCTTTTCAATTGTTGATTTAGATCTGGATTTTCGTATTTGTGGTTCCACCTTTTGAATCTCTTTATTAATAGTGCCAGTTTGGTTGCTCCATCATCATCGTCGTCATCTTCACTTTCCGTTGTTCCTTTGAGAGCTATTGATTTCTTTCGTGTATCACCTCCTTCGCGTTCTTCCTTGAATTTGATTTCTAGCTCATTAGTGGTGAGATTTATGATGAGTTCTTCAACTTTGATTTGTTTCAAATCTTTTCATTCTTGAATGGGAGTAACTTTCGCTTCAAAATTTTGTGGAAGGACTCTAAGGATTTTTCGGACTATTTCCAGTTCTGTGTATGGTTTTCCAAGAGCTTTTGACTTGTATATGAGATTAGAAAGTCATCCATACATTTCTTTGACATTTTCATCCTTGGCCATTGTGAAGTTCTCGTATTCGCTACTAAGCATGGTAGGGCGAGATTCTTTGACTTGAGAGGTTCCTTCGTGAGTCACTTCAAGTGTGTGCCAAATTTCCTACGTAGTTAGACAATGTGAGACACGATTAAATTCAATTTGATCCAATGAACAAATAATAGAATTCATAGATTTAGCATTAGCATTCTGTAGTTTATTTTCAAGATCTGTCCATTGATCCATTGTCTTTTCAATTTCTTGATTATCTACCACTATAGTTGGTGTCCTATATCCTGTCTTAACAATATTCTAAGCATAAATGGTTTTCTGAAAAAATTTCAATCTATTTTTTCAATATGCGTATTCACCATTGAACATTGGTGGCCTGACTATGGACTGACCCTCAGCAAAATCATTATTATAGGAAGCCATTTAAAAAATCAAAATTTTAAAATCAAAAATTGGTTTTTATTCCTAGCTCCGATACCACTTGTAGGATAGATTTCACCCTAGAGGGGGGTGTGAATAGGGTGATACTAATAATAATAAAAATTAATGCGGAAATACATAAAATAATTGCAGCACAGATAATAGCAGAATAAAAAAAGGAGAAATAGAACAACACAGATTTACCCAGCTTCGGCAAAACCCTGCCTACGTGCTGTCCCCAAGGTTTCTACTAGAAATTAAGGAGTCAGATGCTTACACACGTAAACTTGCGACACCCGCTATCGACTAACCTAACTCTACGCTCAAAACCCTACCACAACTCAGCCACTGAGTTGCGAATTCTCGAACTACGCCACCGTAGTTCTTCCCTAGTCACACGACTAGAATTTACAGAAGTTTAATAGAAAATTACAAAATAAACTAAACAAAAACAAAAAGAAAACCCTATTTAATATTTTAAGCCCAAACAAGGTATAAAGGTCGGTCCAAAATAGAATTAAAAAGCATGTTCCCTTTTTAGTTTTCTCGTGCAAAACTTTGGTCGATCTTCTTCGTTGCTTTGTAATGTCGCTTCGTTCCTCTTAGAAAAAAATTAGGGCTTTGAATATTCGAGCCATCGCTTAAAAATTGATCGATTGAGAGTGTACTTTCACTTGAACGGCTTCATTGATCGATCCCTCTTGCTTTGAATTTGTTGCGGCTGCTCCCATTGTCGAGCTTAAATGCGATACGTTATTTCTCTTTTCCAATTTGCTTATGCTCGACTTGATTCGAGTTCTGAATTAGTTCTTGAATTTATTTTGATGCTTGCACTTTGGTTTTGCTTGAACTCGAATGCCTAATTACCGATGATGCAACCGGGTTATATAGGGATGAAATCCCTAAATTTACATTCGTATAATTTATGTTTGAATTCTTTATGATTTGCTCGGCCATATGATTATTACTTGAATGCTTGTGATTTATTCTGACTCGTTCATCCATACGTGTTGCTCCATGACTTTGAATTTGCTTCGTTTATTTCGGCCTTGACTTGTTCATTGTACTTGCGATATATTGTTGTTATTACCTTGGTCACCACGGCTTTCATTCTGGCATGACATGATCATTGACTTTGTTTGAAAACCGCTACCTTGATTTTTATAAAACTGTAAACTGCTTCATTGATTTTTTTTGTAAATTCTGCTTCATGTTATAACATTTGTATATCATCATTCACTGTTTGCTTGGAATGAGGTCTGGTTTCCACTGCATATATATGTGTGTGTTCACGCATGTATATATGTATGTTTTGATGCCTTGTTCTTCTTGATGCTCTGTTGTCTCCTCTGAATTGATGAACTCTGGTTCATGTTGATATGTTGCGTTCAATTGGTAGCTGTAGTGTCATGTGGTCTTGTAGTCTAGGAACAACTTTGTTGTTGCCTCTGTTTTCATGTGATGTCTCCATACATATATAATGTGTGTGATTGTCCTTTCGTATTGCAGTGTTGTTCATTACTGCATATATGTATACATGTTGTTTCCTCTTGGAAACTGCTGCATATTTCGAATGTCCTCGTGTTGCATATGTATGGTTTAGATGCATGTAGAATATAGTCTTGTTCCACTTAGTCATTGAGTTTTGTGTTCAGTTGCTTCAAGTCTGCTCATGCCTGAGTTGCCTTCATGCCTTCATTCTGCTTGTTTTATGTTGAGCTACTGTTTGCACTTCATTTTGATTGCACTTGAGTCATGACTGTTGTGTGCCTTTGAGCATTGCCTTGAACTGAACTGTTCTGGTTGTCAATGCATGTATATATGTATACATGTGTGTTCACACATGTATATATGTATGTTAGCTTGTGCAGTTTCTTCCAGTCTTTTTTGTTTTTGAATCCATGCCTCATTGTGTTCATTTGAGTCTACACTTGCCTTTGAGCTTCTGATTTTATATGTTGAACTGTTATGTTGAGTGGCCTTGTTAGACTTGCATTGATCTGGACATGTTGTTTCCTCTGTTCCATTCCATATATATATATATGTATGTATACATGTCTGAATGCATGCATATCATCTGTCCTCTTTGAGTACTTGCATTTGAACTTGCGTGTTGTGGTCTGCACTTTCGTGTGAACTGGTTTTTGCTATTTTGTTCCTTGTTCGAATTTTATTCTCTGGTTGATGGTCCTTTTCGAGTAAAAATGCCTCTGACCTGATGTATGTTTGTGAGGTTTGATTGATATTTCTATGGTCCATTATTCTCTAGAGTCTGGTGCACCTTTCTCTGGTTCATGTTGTTATTGGTTTGATCAAGACTCTATGCACATGAGTTGAATCCAGCTAATGGCTCGGGTTTGGCCTTGTGCTCACCTGTCCCTGCAATTTTATCAAGTGTATATCAGTGTGCACGGCCTTGTGGCATGTACAGTGATACACTATGCATGTCACAAGTTGTTCGTGTATGATGAATTCAAAAGAAATGACGACGAACAACCCAAATAACTCAGGCAAATAATATTTTCAAAACACACTTTTATTGTACACTGCAAAAATAATTCTTTTTCAGTTTTACTACGTTAGTGTTTATCTTGCAGATAATTCAAATGCTGGATTCAGGCTGGAACAAAGTTGAAGATAAAATACGAGTGAATGAGTGATATGTAGTGAGGTGAACATTGTAAATTGAAATTTGTGATGTAATCGAAATGTAATGTAATTGAAATGGTGTATATATAGTGAGAGCTTGAATCTGTACTATTCAAAATTGTAATAAAATATATGTCTAAATAAAATATTTGTTTGAATTTAAATTCTGTGTTATTTATTTTATTCAACAAATATTTATTTAATTATGTGCAAAATAAAATAGTACAATAACTATAACGACCCGTATATTTGTACCATTTAAATTGACAATAATCCACACATGTCAACTTAAATAATACAAAACACGAATCATTATGGGATTATAAATACATAAATGTAAATGAGAATCAATACAACATCACAGTCACAGAACAGTCACAAAATAATGCAGCGGAAAATACATTGTCATAATAGCAATTCATGAAGGCACTACATAATATACAACAATGTCTTAACATCAAGTGACTAATACAAAAGTGTCCAACAGACTAGGACATCAATATAGGAATAGGAATAGACTGATAAAGATAAATGCTAAGCCTTCAGCATCTTCAACCAACCTTGATCAGCAAACTGGATAGCTTCAGACTGACCCAAGCATATACAAAAGAAACACTCGAGTCAGGACTCAAAATCTTATACAATTAAATCAAGTGCAAGGGAATAGTTCATAACTTAAAGATGGATAAAATAACATCTCTAAGGATCCGATAAACCATCTATATATACAATAGAATACGATAGGTAGATAATGTCTAATCAGTAAAGTACGATATTAAAATAGTGTTAAGTCATGGCCCATACCACCCTTAACACATTTTTATTCCCAAGAGCATATACAAGACCGTAGTTTCCCCAAAACCGGAAGTCACCAGAGGGCAATCCATATACTAAAGGTACAAAACAAAACGTAGTGGTCGCGAATAGGATAATCAGTATGACAAGGTACATGAGGCGATACCAACTAGGATACTAGTAGTTGCCTAATCCGGACTGATGTTGAGCATAGCAGCTACTATCTCAACACCGCAAAACAACACTCCCAAATCAAGGGGTGCACCCAAATCGAATCACAAAAGTAATAGATATGGTATCGAAGAAGTGCGTCTGATAGAGGTGGCGAACCTCAATGGCCCGGCGCGGCTCCTGTTTTAGTCATGTCAGGGGTCGTCCAATATCGTTCTCTTTCTTCAGTCAACGCGTTCACCAAACCATCCACTTCATTCTGGATCAACACTTCGCGTGTAATATTTATTAAAGTGGTTTTCGGTACCGACAGAGAGTATGTCCATATCCGATCCCGGTCTCTTTAATAACTACGTATTTATTACCAGATGGTCAATTAAGTTAAAGTTTAAACAAATCAAAGTCCGAAAGTCAAGCTGCAAATTTGACTTCCAAAATTTGACATTTCACGATTCAATTTATTTCGGATATTAAAACCTCTTTCCAAATGCAATCTTTTAATTCATTATTTGAGTTATCAATATAATTAAGTATTCAAAATTTAATTTAATAAATCTCACCTATTAAATTTAGTTAATACTCCAATTAATTCGGTTCCATGGTAAATTTTAGTTCACATCATTTAAACCAAATTCTATTCATTTCAATGCGTATTTACATTCATCGATACATTAACCATAATCATAAATTTGATTAAATCAATTTTTATTAAATTTAAAATCATTTTAAATTTAAACTATCACTAAATTAAATCGATAAAACTTTAGTTAGTTTCGTATTTCACTTAAGTCAAATTTTCTAAATCTCAAACTTAATTTATGACAAGTTTCAAATCTATTTAATTAAAACCGTTTAAAAATCTAAATCTAACAACCTAATAAATTTTCAAATTATTAAATTCTACCCTCTTTGTTTTTAAATCTCATTTCAAATAAATTTTCCAATTCATTTTATTCAATTAAATAGGTTTATTAATCCGGTTCAATTAAACTCCATTAATTTATTTCTATTGATTTATTTCGATTTTATCCATAAATTAAATCCATTAAGTTTGTTACTAAATTTCCAACAAATCGTTAAGTTCATTCCTTAATTTCAAATAGACTTCAATTTCAAAAATAAATTTTGTTGACCAATCGGGTTTCTTATTTTTAATTGTCTATCCTAGGCCAAGTTGTTTAATTGGGTATTTATCATTTCAACCCGATATCATTCAATATAAAACAAAACATAACAAAGGGAACTTGCAGTGTGATAACTGGGATGGTGTCAAAGTAAATAAACAAGCAATAACAAACATACATAACAATTTAACAATTTATTCAAATAATCCCGAAATAATCATATTAACTCACATTTGTTATTATGCAAATTAATACAATTATTCCTAGAATCCTACGGATTAAAGATTATAACATTATGATTTTTACTTGGTGTCCGTTATCAAATTTCTACATCAATCGTACATATCAATTTTAATGTCACTATTATTTACCCTAATTAACATCATATTACAGTTCAACATGTTTAATCAACTTAAACAATACATGGCGTCAAATTTTAGAACTTAACAGTTTATTTCAACCAAATTTTAACAATCAACAATTTAATATCCAAATTTAATATTAACAACAATTATCACTTGATTATCATAGCATAATAGATTGAGTCGTGAATAAAATATTCACCTTTCGTGGTTAGAGAAGATGGCGCGGCACGAAGATGAATAGATAAAATAGACCCTAATAGGCACGACGCTAAATGAACACAAACTGCAATCAAACAAATAATTTATCAATAATTTGTTTATTTCCATATATATATCGATTGAATATATATATAAACCATACCAACGACGAAGCAAGATAGATTCAGCAAGCCGGATAAAGCCTAGGACTGAGATCCCGGATCAGCAGCTGCAAACCAGTAAAACACTATACGTATGCAACTATTCCAAGCATATATTTAACAGTTCCGTGCATATATTTATATGAAACTGAAGTGCACTAAACCCAGGCAGCCAAGGCGAGGCACAGCAGTGACGGCGGGCAGGGGATGTCATGATGGTTGGCGGGTTCGGGTTCAGCTGGTCGGGGGTTCGGAGGCGGTCGGTGGTGGGCTGCCGTGGCGTGAGTAGTGCGACAGTGGGTGTGGTGTGGTGGTGCGGGCTGTGGGCAGCAGTGGGCGCGAGTAGTAGGTGATGGCGGAGGCGGTGGTCGCGGCCAGTGGCGATGGCGGGGCAGCTGGGCTGGGTGGCGTGGGTGTGGGACGGGGTTGGGCTGGGCGGACAGTGGGGAGTGGGCTGGTGTGGGGCGGGCGAGTGGGTGGTGGTGGGCTGCATGGGCGGAGGCGAGCTGGGTGGGTTGCGGCGGAGGCTGGGTGCGTGCAGGCGGAGGTTGAGACGTGGGTGGTGGCGGGGCTGGGTTTGTGGATAAGGTGGCAGTGGGGGTGGGCTGTGTGTGCAGGCGGAGGGTGGGGTTGACATGGGGCGGAGGGGAATGGTTGGGCGTAGGGACGCGGCTACATGGGGTGGGCTGGTGCGGTGGTGACGAGGCAGTGGCGGTGGGGTGGGCTGGTGGCGGAGCTGGGGAATGGGTTGCGAGGGAGGCTGGCGGGCTGTTGGGGACGTGACAGTGGCTGATGGCAGTGGGGTAGGGTGGCGGAGCTGGGGAGTGGGTGTATCTCAAAACTAAAATAAAATAAAACATTTGAAGAAAAATGGAGGAGAGGTTGGCTTACGTGTGTAGGTGAAGGGTTGAAGTAAACAAAAGAAAATGTGAAAGAAGGAGAAAGGGAGGGGTGCGTTTGGATTACCTGGGAGGATAATAAATAGCACAGGAATATGGGGAGGGAGAAAGAATATAAAATTTGCAGAGAGAAGACAGCCATCACGTATGGGCAGGATGGAGTGACGCGCAATAAATGAGAGGTTCAGTGTGCACAGTAAATACAATGATGATTTTCACAATGGAGGCTATTTGTGTTCCCAAGGTCAGCTGACTGGCTCCAAAATTTGAATGCTGGGAAGTTTGGTACCGGTTCGTGCTGCGTAACGGACCGGTTTTCGCTCCGTTAAATTTTATAGTTCGCAACGCCGAACTCCGATTGATACAAACAAATATACCGTTTTGATCAGCGCGACGAGGCGGACACAACGGTATGAAGATATTGATGGTTTGACATTGTTTGCGAAGTGGTAAATCTTATTGAACCATTTGCACGAGTGAACATTTTAACTAGCAATTAAAAGCGAAATTTGACGAAACGAAATGCGCCGTCATGATCAGAATATTTTTCTTATGCAACATTGCGAAAAATATTTGAGTTCGGACGATAGAAACTTTACACATAAAATTAAAATTAATATGTAAATTTGACGAGCGAAATTTACTACAATATTTTTCGACGAAATTTGGCATACACCTATGTCTTTCTAGGCGTATTCCAAATGTGAAGTTTGAACGGTAACGGAAATCGTTTGTGAATATTTGAAATTCCTATTACGGGGAATGCAGCAAAACACCGAAGAATAAGATCGACGGAGCTAAAGATATCCGAATTTTGAAAAACGAAAAATGACGCCTTTGTCAGAAAATGATTTAGAATTTTTCTATGTAAAAATATTTAGGTTCGAAAGATGAAATTTTCACGTTTTAAAATGAACTGATGTGCAGTAAAACGCGCACGAAGTTTACTGCGGTATTTTCCGACGAAACTTTACCCATATCTACAATCATCTAGGCGCAATTTAGAAACAAAGTTTGGACGTTGATTGAAATCTTATGTAAGTTTCACATTTTATATTAAAATAACGGTTCTAAAATTTTTAAAATTGGGTCGGAATTTTAGGGTCGTTACATTCTCCCCTACTCAAGACTTTTCGTCCTCGAAAAGGAACAAAGTAAAGAGTGGAAGAACATATAACAGAGATACAATTGATTCAGAATAGATTATTGAATATATTAAAGAGTAAAGAATGGAATTTACCTTCAACAAACAATTCTAGATTAGAATCCCGGATATTCTCTCGGTTTCCCAAGTGCAATCACGATCATCGGGACTCCATTGGACTTTGACTAGGCTAACCGACTTCCTTCTAAGTTGCTTTGTATCCCTATCAACAATACGAAGTGGTCTCCTCTCTATAGTCAAATCCGGCTCAATATCAACCTCATCTAACTGAGCAATAGGAATGGTCATGGATGGATCGTGTACAACTTTCCGAAGATGTGAAACATGGAAGACGTTGTGCATGCCCTCAAACTTCTCCGGTAGTGCAACTCTATGGGCTAGTGTACCAATTCTCTCAGTGATAGTGAATGGTCCAATAAATCTAGGAGCGAGCTTCCCTCTACGACCAAATCGAATAACATTCTTTAAGGGTGATACCTTAAGGAATACCTTATCCCCAATTAGGAATTCTAAATCTCTTCTACGCCTATCAGCATAGCTCTTCTGCCTATCCTGTGCGGTCTTCATCTTCCTTCTGATTTCATTAACCTTCTCAGATGCTTCTATAATCATATCCGGGCCAAGAATTAATCGATCACCAGGCTCAATCCAACAAGCTGGCGATTTGCATGGCTGTCCATATAAAGCTTCGAACGGTGCCATATCGATACTTGCCTGAATATAAAGGTGGTTAAATTTCAATTCAAATTTACTTATTCAATTTGAAATTTTGATTTACCTGATAACTGTTATTATAAGTGAATTCAACCAAATGGAGATGGTCTTCCCAAGATCCACCGAATTCAATAATGCAGGCACGGAGCAGATCCTCTAAAATCTGATTCACCCTTTCAGTTTGGCCATCTGTTTGAGGATGATAAGCTGTGCTCAGATTCAGATTAGTGCCCAAGACGTCCTGAAATGCCTTCCAGAATTTACTAGTGAATAAAGGGTCTCTATCGCACACAATACTAGATGGAACTCCATGAAGTCTAACAATCTCTCTCATATATATCTCGGCCAAACTCAAAGCAGTACGAGTGGTCTTAACAGGAATAAAGTGAGTAGATTTTGTCAACCTATCAACAATCACCCATATACTCTCGTTACCTTTTCTGGTTCTCGGTAATCCATCAATGAAGTCCATAGTAATCTGATCACATTTCCAACACGGAATCTCTAGAGGTTGAAGTAATCCTGCCGTCTTCTGGTGATCGGCCTTAACTTGTTAGCAAGTGGTGCATCTACTGACATATATAGAAATATCCCTCTTCATCCCACTCCACCAATATAAACGCTTCATATTTCGGTACATCTTAGTGACACCAGGATGAAATGAAAGTGATGACTGATGGTTTTCTCTAAGCACTTCTTGTCTCAATCCATCGACATTAGGGACGCAAATACGATTGTCAATCCTCAGAACTCCATTACTATCTATCTGTGCTCCCACTTTACTGTCGGTATTTCCAACTCTACCAAGAACTAACTCCTTCATGCGATAGAGCAAGGTGTCCTCATATTGCTTAGCTTTGATGCGATCCACAAGAGATGGGGAGATAACAAGCTGAAATAGCATGCCTTCTACAAAATTACAACATGACAATGCTTTTCTACGGCTCAAAGCATCAGCTACAACATTTGCTTTCCCAGGAGTATAATTGATATCGAGATCATATGCAGCTAAGAATTCAAGCCATCGAACTTGTCTCTGGTTCAAATCCTTCTGAGAAAAGATATATCTCAAGGACTTATGATTGGTGAATAATTCAAATTTAATTCCCAAAAGATGATCCCTCCACAGTTTCAAAGCAAATACTACTGCAAGAAGCTCTAGATCATGAGTTGCGTAGTTTACTTCATGGATCTTCAACTTGCAGCCAGCATAAGCAATAACCTTTCCGTTTTGCATAAGAACAGCGCCTAAACCTTCTCGGCAGGCATCTGTATAGACAGTTAATTCCTCACTTCCGTCGATTACCGCAAGAACTGGGGCTGAAGTCAACTTACACTTAAACTTATTAAAAGCTGACTCGCACTTCTCACTCCAAATAAACTTGACATCCTTTCGGGTTAAAGCAGTGAGTGGGGCAGAAATCCGGGCAAAGTGCTCAATAAATCTACGATAATAGCCGGCCAAGCCTAAGAAGCTGCGGATATCAGTAGGAGTTTTGGGGGTCTCCCAATCCTGTAGATAAATTTCAAATTAGAAAGGGATAAGAGGAATTGAATAGAAATAGCGAATAGGATAGAACTTACATTGATTACGGCGATCTTAGCTGGATCGACCGAAATCCCATTTTCAGAAACTATGTGGCCCAGGAATCTCACTTCGTCTCGCCAGAAGTGGCATTTAGAGAATTTGGCCTTAAGTTGATGATTTCGGAGAGTTTCCAAAACATAAGCAAGATGTGTCTCATGCTCCTTCTCGTCTTTGGAGAAAATGAGAATATCATCAATGAAAACAAGAACAAACTTGTTAAGAACATCGCGGAAGACTCGATTCATCAAGTCGACGAAATAAGCAGGTGCGTTGGTCAAACCGTATGGCATAACCAACCATTCATAGAATCCGTTCTCCGTACGGAAGGCTGTCTTATGAATACTATCTTCTGCTACTCTAAGTTGGTGGAACCCAGTGGCAAGATCAAGTTGGGAGAAAACTTTAGCTCCATGGAGCTGATCGAATAAATCATTGATGCGAGGCATCGGATAGCGGTTCTTGAGAGTGCGTTTGTTCAGTTCCCTATAATCAATACACATGCGAAGAGACCCATCCGATTTGGTGACAAATACAACTACGGCGCCCCATTCAGAACAACTTCTCCTAATCAAACCTCTAGCAAATAGATCATCAATTTGAGTTTTAAGTTCAGCTTTTTCTTTAGGAGCCATCCTTCTGTGAGGGAGAACTATGGGAGTAGCTCCTGGAATAAGATCAATACGGAAATCGATTTCCCGTTTAGGCGGTAGAGAGTTGACCTCTCCAAATACATCGGGAAATTTCTGAACAATAGGGGTAGTATTAAGATCATCCGGATGAACATCAAGAGAAAATATGAAGCTTCCGGCATATTTCTGAGGTGATTTGAATTCAATGACAAGTGGCTGATCCATGTCGCTTACCAAAGAAACTGAACGAGTTTTGCAGGAAATAACAGCATCGAATTTGCTTAACCAATCGGCTCCTAAAAGAAAGTCGAATGCTTGGAATCCAACGACATAGAAATCCCAAGTGAATCGAGAAAAATCATACATAAGTGCAACTCCCTTGCAAACACTTCGGAGGTTAGCGGGTCCTCCGATAGGATTTGAGACACATAAGGAGGTAGTAGCGAGAGTAGGTTCTAATTTGAGTTTATCACAAAGGTCAACTGATATAAAGCTATGTGAAGCACCAGTATCGAATAATACCCTAACAGGTGTAGTATGTAAATGAAAAATACTTCGTAAGGTACCTTGGTCATCCTGGGTGGGTGGTGCAGAGGGTGCAGGTGTGGTGATAGCAAATACTCCAAACGGTGTGCCACGCTTATACAGTGGGCGTCTTTCTTGAAATGACCCGGCTGGAGGCAGACATAGCATAAATCTTTCCTAGTCGAAGAAGGTGGTGGGACAGCAGCCCCGGTAGATGGACAACTATTAGCATAATGGCCCTTCTTATCGCATTTGAAGCAAGTGATATTAGCAAGGTCGATTGGGCTTTTCTGAGCATATCCCAATCCTATAGTCTTCTGCCAAGCTTTCTTTTGTTGATCAAAGTTCATCTTCCTCTTCCCGAGCTGGCTAGAGGAGGGCTGAGTAGGAGTAGCCTTGGCAGTAGGCCCCCTAGGCTTTGCCTCATATCTAAGAGCATAGTCAACAAGCTCTGTGAAGGTGCAGTGAGTGTGGCCAGTAAGCAAGTCATAATACTCTGGTCTAGCTCCCAAAATGAACTTCTCGTTCTTTAGAAGCTGTGTATCAATCAATCCCGGGCCGAACTTGGAGAGTTCGTTGAATTTCCTCTCGTACTCCGAAAAGGTCATACTGCCTTGCTTAAGGTCCATGAAAGCTCTATAAAGTTGGGTTTTCCCAGCAGCGGGCATCCATTGTGCCGAGAAAGTATCCCTAATCAAAAGATAGACAAGATGAATAACATTCTAAAGATTAAAAGAATTTAGACTACGAAATCCAAATAATTTTATACCTAAACTGGGCCCAAATGATGGTGTTCTCCTCGATACGAGAAGTAACTGATTCCCACCAATCTTGCGCGGCATCCTGAAGTTGCCAGGCAGCAAGCTGACGCTTCTGAGCATCAGTGATCTCTAGACCAGAAAATATCTTCTTTAAGCCTTTAAGCCATTGCTGAGCCTCTATAATGTTCTCGGATCCAGAAAACTTAATACCTCCCAGCTGTGTATACTCCTTACTAAGAATGGTGAATTTGACAGGAGCTGGAGCGACAGGTGCAGCCTGAGCAGGACCAAGGCCCCTTCCTCCCCTATGGTTTCCTCTGGTACCCATCCTGAAATACCAAAGAGATTGTTAAAGCCAAAGGGTAGAAAATCATAGAATTTTAAGGAAAGTCTAATCAAAGAAGTTTGAAATGAAAGGATTTGGATATTGAACTGATTCTCCTCATTCTAGGGTATTGCTACCCTATCTCTAATGAGTTTATATATAATCCCAAACTAAGGTTTTAGGGAAACCGAAGCTATGATACCAACTGTAACGACCCGTATATTTGTACCATTTAAATTGATAATAATCCACACATGTCAACTTAAATAATACAAAACACGAATCATTATGGGATTAGAAATACATAAATGTAAATGAGAATCAATACAACATCACAGTCACAGAACAGTCATAGAATAATGCAGCGGAAAATACATCGTCATAATAGCAGTTCATGAAGCCACTACATAATATACAACAATGTCTTAACATCAAGTGACTAATACAAAAGTGTCCAACAGACTAGGACATCAATACAGGAATAGGAATAGACTGATAAAGATAAATTCTAAGCCTTTAGCATCTTCAACCAACCTTGATCAGCAAACTGGATAGCTTCAGACTGACCCGAGCATATACAAAAGAAACACTCGAGTCAGGACTCAAAATCTTATACAATTAAATCAAGTGCAAGGGAATAGTTCATAACTTAAAGATGGATAAAATAACATCTCTAAGCATCCGATAAACCATCTATATATACAATAGAATACGATAGGTAGATAATGTCTAATCAGTAAAGTACGATATTAAAATAGTGTTAAGTCATGGCCCATACCACCCTTAACACATTTTTATTCCCAAGAGCATATACAAGACCGTAGTTTCCCCAAAACCGGAAGTCACCAGAGGGCAATCCATATACTAAAGGTACAAAACAAAACGTAGTGGTCGCGAATAGGATAATCAGTATGACAAGGTACATGAGGCGATACCAACTAGGATACTAGTAGTTGCCTGATCCGGACTGATGTTGAGCATAGCAGCTACTATCTCAACACCGCGAAACAACACTCCCAAATCAAGGGGTGCACCCAAATCGAATCACAAAAGTAATAGATATGGTATCGAAGAAGTGCGTCCGCTAGAGGTGGCGAACCTCAATGGCCCGGCGCGGCTCCTGTTTAAGTCATGTCAGGGGTCGTCCAATATCGTTCTCTTTCTTCAGTCAACGCGTTCACCAAACCATCCACTTCATTCTGGATCAACACTTCGCGTGTAATATTTATTAAAGTGGTTTTCGGTATCGACAGAGAGTATGTCCATATCTGATCCCGGTCTCTTTAATAACTACGTATTTATTACCCGATGGTCAATTAAGTTAAAGTTTAAACAAATCAAAGTCCGAAAGTCAAGCTGCAAATTTGACTTCCAAAATTTGACATTTCACGATTCAATTTATTTCGGATATTAAAACCTCTTTCCAAATGCAATCTTTTAATTCATTATTTGAGTTATCAATATAATTAAGTATTCAAAATTTAGTTTAATAAATCTCACTTATTAAATTTAGTTAATACTCCAATTAATTCGGTTCCATGGTAAATTTTAGTTCACATCATTTAAACCAAATTCTATTCATTTCAATGCGTATTTACATTCATCGATACATTAACCATAATCATAAATTTGATTAAATCAATTTTTATTAAATTTAAAATCATTTTAAATTTAAACTATCACTAAATTAAATCGATAAAACTTTAGTTAGTTTTGTATTTCACTTAAGTCAAATTTTCTAAATCTCAAAATTAATTTATGACAAGTTTCAAATATATTTAACTAAAACCGATTAAAAATCTAAATCTAACAACCTAATAAATTTTCAAATTATTAAATTCTACCCTCTTTGTTTTTAAATCTCATTTCAAATAAATTTGCCAATTCATTTTATTCAATTAAATAGGTTTATTAATCCGGTTCAATTAAAGTCCATTAATTTATTTCTATTGATTTATTTCGATTTTATCCATAAATTAAATCCATTAAGTTCGTTACTAAATTTCCAACAAATCGTTAAGTTCATTCCTTAATTTCGAATAGACTTCAATTTCAAAAATAAATTTTGTTGACCAATCGGGTTTCTTATTTTTAATTGTCTATCCTAGGCCAAGTTGTTTAATTGGGTATTTATCATTTCAACCCGATATCATTCAATATAAAACAAAACATAGCAAAGGGAACTTGCAGTGTGATAACTGGGATGGTGTCAAAGTAAATAAACAAGCAATAACAAACATACATAACAATTTAACAATTTATTCAAATAATCCCGAAATAATCATATTAACTCACATTTGTTATTATGCAAATTAATACAATTATTCCTAGAATCCTACGGATTAAAGATTATAACATTATGATTTTTACTTGGTGCCCGTTATCAAATTTCTACATCAATCGTACATATCAATTTTAATGTCACTATTATTTACCCTAATTAACATCATATTACAGTTCAACATGTTTAATCAACTTAAACAATACATGGCGTCAAATTTTAGAACTTAACAGTTTATTTCAACCAAATTTTAACAATCAACAATTTAATATCCAAATTTAATATTAACAACAATTATCACTTGATTATCATAGCATAATAGATTGAGTCGTGAATAAAATATTCACCTTTCGTGGTTAGAGAAGATGGCGCGGCACGAAGATGAATAGATAAAATAGACCCTAATAGGCACGACGCTAAATGAACACAAACTGCAATCAAACAAATAATTTATCAATAATTTGTTTATTGCCATATATATGTCGATTGAATATATATATATAAACCATACCAACGACGAAGCAAGATAGATTCAGCAAGTCGGATAAAGCCTAGGACTGAGATCCCGGATCAGCAGCTGCAAACCAGTAAAACACTGTACGTAAGCAACTATTCAAATCATATATTTAACAGTTCCGTGCATATATTTATATGCAACTGAAGTGCACTAAACCCAGGCAGCCAAGGCGAGGCACAGCAGTGACGGCGGGCAGGGGATGTCGCGATGGTTGGCGGGTTCGGGTTCGGCTGGTCGGGGGTTCGGAGGCGGTTGGTGGTGGGCTGCCGTGGCGCGAGCAACGCGACAGTGGGTGTGGTGTGGTGGTGCGGGCTGTGGGCAGCAGTGGGCGCGAGTAGCAGGTGATGGCGGAGGCGGTGGTCGCGGCCAGTGGCGATGGCGGGGCAGCTGGGCTGGGTGGCGCGGGTATGGGACGGGGTTGGGCTGGGCGGACAGTGGGGAGTGGGCTGGTGTGGGGCGAGCGAGTGGGTGGTGGTGGGCTGCTTGGGCGGAGGCGAGCTGGGTGGGTTGCGGCGGAGGCTGGGTGCGTGGTGCGTGCAGGCGGAGGCTGGGACGTGGGTGGTGGCGGGGCTGGGTTTGTGGAGAAGGTGGCAGTGGGGGTGGGCTGTGTGTGCAGGCGGAGGGTGGGGTTGACATGGGGCGGAGGGGAATGGTTGGGCGCAGGGACGCGGCTACATGGGGTGGGCTGGTACGGTGGTGACGAGGCAGTGGCGGTGGGGTGGGCTGGTGGCGGAGCTGGGGAATGGGTTGCGAGGGAGGCTGGCGGGCTGTTGGGGACGGGACAGTGGCTGATGGCAGTGGGGTAGGGTGGCGGAATATGGGGAGGGAGAAAGAATATAAAATTTGCAGAGAGAAGACAGCCATCACGTATGGGCAGGATGGAGTGACGCGCAATAAATGAGAGGTTCAGTGTGCACAGTAAATACAATGATGATTTTCACAATGGAGGCTATTTGTGTTCCCAAGGTCAGCTGACTGGCTCCAAAATTTGAATGCTGGGAAGTTTGGTACCGGTTCGTGCTGCGTAACGGACCGGTTTTCGCTCCGTTAAATTTTATAGTTCGCAACGCCGAACTCCGATTGATACAAACAAATATACCGTTTTGATCAGCGCGACGAGGCGGACACAACGGTATGAAGATATTGATGGTTTGACATTGTTTGCGAAGTGGTAAATCTTATTGAACCATTTGCACGAGTGAACATTTTAACTAGCAATTAAAAGCGAAATTTGACGAAACGAAATGCGCCATCATGATCAGAATATTTTTCTTATGCAACATTGCAAAAAATATTTGAGTTCGGACGATAGAAACTTTACACATAAAATTAAAATTAATATGTAAATTTGACGAGCGAAATTTACTACAATATTTTTCGACGAAATTTGGCGTACACCTATGTCTATCTAGGCGTATTCCAAATGTGAAGTTTGAACGGTAACGGAAATCGTTTGTGAATATTTGAAATTCCTATTACGGGGAATGCAGCAAAACACCGAAGAATAAGATCGACGGAGCTAAAGATATCCGAATTTTGAAAAACGAAAAATGACGCCTTTGTCAGAAAATGATTTAGAATTTTTCTATGTAAAAATATTTAGGTTCGGAAGATGAAATTTTCACGTTTTAAAATGAACTGATGTGCAGTAAAACGCGCACGAAGTTTACTGCGGTATTTTCCGACGAAACTTTACCCATATCTACAATCATCTAGGCACAATTTAGAAACAAAGTTTGGACGTTGATTGAAATCTTATGTAAGTTTCACATTTTATATTAAAATAACGGTTCTAAAATTTTTAAAATTGGGTCGGAATTTCAGGGTCGTTACAATAACAAATACATTTAAATGAATATATATATATATATGTTTATTATCATCAAACAAAATTATATACTTGCATATTCAACAACATTAACATCGAACACCCTATAGACAAACTGTGAAACTTAATTCACAAGTTGTTCGTTTCCATTTTTTTCCCTAATCCTTGTCTACCTAACCCGTATCTTAAAAAGGGAACATTCTAACAATAGTCAATGCTCGACTAAACGAGCATGACTAAACAAACCCTAAAAGATAATAATAATAACATATTATTATCTCCTAACACCCAACCAACTATACTACACTATTTGTGAAAATCATTCTTTTCTGTATATAAAATACATTCTAGGTAAATTTATTTCATTTACCCAATTTCAAAATACTACTGTGTCGATTAAACTTGTTTGTGTTTAGGAAATCCCTATCGATGACGTTGGCCAAACGCATTGACCATAATTCTTAAGCCACTCAACAGATCAAACAACACAATATAAAACATTTTTATATCACTAACAAATATGCACTCCCATATAATATACACTCAAACTCATTCTAGGGTGCCACTTACCCTATCTCTAATGAGTTTACCTCACCAAAGCCAAGGTTCTCGCTTAACCTTCAGCTCTGATACCAAATGTAATGAATCGGATTTTCGACCCTCGAAAATCGACACTATTACGTCCACTGTATAACATGCCAAACATTCAAGTTCCGGAAATACCAATTTGTTAAGGTGAAAGAAGAAGGTAGAAGATAGAAGAAACTAAACAACACAGAATCTCACAACACAGCGAATAATATATAATACAACAATGGTCTTTACAAAAAGGAAACATCTTTATTCATATATACAACATCAGAGTACACTAGACTTATCCTAAATTTGGAAAATTATATAAACCTGTCCTTACATTGACAAACATACAAACTCTATAATACAACGGAAGAAAAATATACGTGAATATGTCTTGACCATCCAGCTCCTCTTCAACTCCAACGTATCTAGCTAAACTTGGGAAAACATGCTCGGTCTGACCCGAGCATTACATGGAATAACGCCCGAGTTAGTCTGGTAAACCAGCGTGAGTAAAACTTGATAACAAGTAACAACCAAACTGATTTCTACATTTGAATTTTTTCAAACAAAGGGTATCTCGTAAGACTACACCGCACATAAAAACGGATGGGTTTTCACCTTACAATAACCAAAACATTTTATATCAAAATATAGTGATATTACCATAGTGGCTAGGTTTAAAGTAAATAGATAAAATAGTTGAAATGCTTACATCTCACATTCCAACATACTAGGCTCTGCAATCGAAAACGTAAGGCATGTATTGGAGATTGGATCCCAACAGCGGCAAGGTAAGGGAGTACCTTTCGATGATACACCTTTAGAAAATGTACTGATGCTAACACAGAGCCGGCTGCCCCTTTAACATGACAGACCAGATTACTTCACCCCCTTGACAACGAGGCCTTATACTACCATGGTGTTTGCGTGCAAACCAACTCTGAAAGGGACATCTAGAATAGGGTGACCGCTCCTAATGGTAGCTAACCACATAGCTCTGCTACATGCCCTTCTTTTGCCATTCCTCCAGGTTGTGAGGCTTGAGGTTACGTTTTACCTTTCTGAATAGCAATCCATCTTGGAATGCTGACACCACCCTCGAGGCATTAATGCAATCCAACATTCATCCATACAAGTCCGTTCTGGGTCTGAACGAAACCGAAAGCACTAACTCTACTACATCCATTTTGAAATCACCCTCAGGATTAGTAGCAGTAACCCTTGCACTTCATAGAGCGCCATCTTCAATCATCATCAAGATGCCTTCCACTCGAACGTACATGTTGATTCCAAGTGGTTTTCGGATATAGATCTGATCCCGGTCTCTCCGTATCAACAACCGATAATTTCCCATTGACTCATTCCCGGTTCTTTTGGAAGAAAGTATTCGAGACCTTATCGGGGAACTCAAATTTACATTCATACTTCCTAAGTCAAATTAGGTCAAACTTGATAGTCGGTTATTTAACTATTAAATAAACAAACATCCAATCATGGTTTAATTTCCATATGGGATCCTCTAAGCCTTTATTAGTTAAACTTTAATTAATAGAAGCACTTTATAAAACCTGATTAAAAGATCTTTTCAAACCCTATTTCCAAACCTCTTACTTCCTTTTTACTTGAAAAAACAATATAAGTATTTACCAAACATTTGAAATTCCATTTCCTCAAAATTCCATACTAAATGGCCAAACAATTCCGTTTCAAAAACATCACCTCCTATAAAACACATTTACTTATTCCTTATAAAAATTCTTTATATAAGTTCATTTCACATTTCAAACCACTTAAAAAAATTTAGACTAGATTTAAAACTTATTTCAAAAATATCTAAAATGATTTATAAAATCTCTTTCTATTTTTAAAACTATTTAAAAATCTTTCTTCATAATTTCTTTATAGAATCTCCTTTATAAAATATCATTTTCAAGATATCCTTTGTAAATCACTCTAGGTAAAACTTTTTATTTAATAAACCCATTTTTAAAAACTATATATTATTTAAAAATAACTTTATAAAATAATAATAAAATTTGAAAATCATTTATAAACTTTAAACCGAAATCGATTTAAGAATTAAAGTTAATTCAAAAACATACTTTAATAATTCGAAAAGAGGCTTAGCAATCCCAATGGTACTAAATTAAGTTAACATTCAATTTTAATTCCAATTCACTTAACAGTTATTTACATAGGTTAACATATATGTAAATACAACTCATATCCAAAACAGGGAATAACATGTCAATATGAACTAATTATCATATACATATCCAAATAACATAATAGCAGGAGGGTGATTTGTCATGCTAAACAAATGTCCAAATAATTCAATCAATTAATAGCAGAACGGAGATTTATTCTGCTAATGAACATCCATTCAACACAAACAATCACATTCTAACTTATTCATAGTTGTTTGTCTATTTAATATCACGGACAAGAGATCCTTTGGTTAACATCAAACCACTTAGAAAGAACCCAACTTCAAACATAACCAATAAAGTTTAAAATAACTTTTAATAATTAAATCATAATTTAATATAAATTAAAGCTTAATTTAATCTTAAATAATCAAAATCAAATCATAATTAAGTCTTAATTAATTAGAACTAAATTAATAATTAAAATTTATACAAATAAGCATTTACTTAAAATTAATCCATAATTAAGTAATAATTAAGTAAATAATTAATCTTTAATACAATAATAATTAAATAAATAATTCAACTTTAATTAAATAATTATTAATATAATTAAACTTGATTTCATTAAATAATTACCCTTATTAATTTAATTAATCATTAATCAAACCTCTTAATAACTTACTTAATTATCACTAATTAGTCACTAATTACTTAAGCTAATTACTAATTAATTAATAAATAATTATCCTTAATTAATAAATTAATTAATTATTAAACATACTTAATCAAGTTATAATTAAATTATTTGTTGATAATTACGTTTGAAAATTGGTTTTTAAATCATTTTAAAAAGAACCTTTAAAGTTAGAAATCAAACTTTTCTGAACTGCTAGCGACATCGCTATGGATGCATAACTTAGAATCCTTCTCTAATTTACCATCTAAAATTTTAATCATACTTTGGATTACTTTTTTAATACATCAAAAAAGGTTTTTTTTAAAACCTTAACTCGAGTTAGAATTTAAACAAAAACATTTACTAACTCCAAACTAGTAAATGATTAGATTTCCAAAATGGATCTCAAGTCCATTAACAACTCAAGTTCCTATCTTCCATACCATTCAACCATAATCCAAGCATATATGAAAGATACCAATTCACATCATCATCATATTGTAGTAAAATCACCATATTCATATCCAAACACATCACCTAACCATCAATCTCAAATCAAATGCTAAACTACAGGTTAGCACATACAAAAAATATCCAAGACATATCATAATCCAAACACAACATCATATATATATAACCATATAACTAACAAATATATAAAGGTAAGATCTTTCCCAAAAAGTTAAGAATTTACTCACCGAAGGCTATCCAAACTTTTGCTGATACGACCTAGCACTTTCATTACCAAGCAAAAAGATGGAGTCTTGAATCCTAAATGAACTAGGTAGGCTAGGCTATGGATGAACAAGAAAGTGAGACATGTTTTGGTTATTGTAGAGCGACTTCGGATAAACATCGATTTCTCAATAATAAACCCGAAAATATATCATTTTCCAACTGATTTTTGGGCTATCTACTCACAAAATTTCAAAAGGTACTCAAAGATAAAGTTATTGAAATTTCTTTTCTCTATCATTACAAAAAAAGAACCACTCACTTTCGATTATATTTGAAGAAGTTATGATCAAAGAAAGAAGGGTAATTTTCGGACTTGAAATTCTAGGTGAAAAATTGCTTTGCAAAGATTGAGTATTCTGACATAGCTATAATAGAAACTTGAAAAATTGGTCAACTAGAATGTTGTAGCCATTGAAATTTTACACGGTTTAAAAAAAGAAAACCTCTATTTGAGATAGAGATTAGGAAGGTAAGGTTGGTGGAAAGCGAATGAAAAATGGAGAAACATATGACTATTTATAGGCAAATTTCCTATGTCATCAATATATCTAGTCACATTACAAATCTTTTATAATATATATATATATAATTATGTTTAATCACATCACTCTTTTATATATATATATATAATTTTAATTATTAATTAATTAAGATGTGAGAAGATATAATTATGGTTAATGAATGCAAAATCTAAGATGTGACAATACTTAATATACATATATATATATATATATATTTAAAAAAATATTATTTTTAAAACTATGTCTTGTCACATCACTTACTAATCTAAATTAATGTAAGATTTTTTATTTCTAAGTATATTATTATTTAGTTAATGAACTCTTATATATATGTGTATATTGTGCACAAAGACGAACAACGTTCCCGACAACTTTTCGGTGTCGAAAGGTCGAAATTTTGGAAAACGTTATTCGATCACATTTTCTATTTTTCTACGAACTATTTAATTTGGTAAAAAAAATTTGAAAATTATTTTACCATCGTTAGTTAATTAAAATGAGTTTATTTTTATTATAAAACTTATATATTGAATATTTAAAATTAATTAAAATTCACTAATCAAAGAAGTGAAATTCCGGGTCGTTACAATTTTGTAAAATATTATTTGGAAGAAATTAATTTTAACCTTATATACTACTCTTAAGTATACATCCTTATAGAAAGAAGTTAACTCAATCTCACTCACCATTAATCATTCTTTGTTCAATAAAGTTCAATTACTTGATATCGATACATCATTATGTATCATAGGAAGGAGTGACTTTTAAGAATGAATCTTTATTCATTTTAAGTACGTTCAGAACTCTTTCAAATATACTTTCCTATTCGATCAAATTGAATTAATATTATTTCCTATTGCATGTTATTTTATGTACTTCCATTTTATACTCTATGAGCTTATCATAGACATACGACATGTGTATCAAATACACATGTCCATGCCGGTGATAACTCATTGGTGAATATAATGAAGTACATGGAACCGTTTTGGTATTGATAGACTTATGATTGCAGACATCTATATGTATTAATCCAAAGAGTTCATCGAACCTTATCATGCTCCCACTGAATGGGTACTTTGCCCTTAATTGTTTGAGATACAATTAACTAGTATCATATGATTCATAGAAATATAATAAAATTATTTGTAACAACCCCACCACGATACCCATCTTATTAAAGAATTATATAAATAATGTCATCTAATAAGACGGAGAATATGGCTTGTTAAGGGTGACCGAATGTGAATATATCTTTATGAATGTGAATATATCTTTAAACTAACACTGACATGCCATACTTATAGTTTTCTTAATTTCCAGAGTAAAATTTGACATGTACAGTCTCAGTTCAAAGTAATAATCACACTGGTTTCTCAAAATTAGAAAAGTATATCATATAAGCAATCGTCACTGATCACAGCGGAATAATAAACTTTATACACATATACAAAAGTGAGAGTCTATCAAATATAACACTAGACTCACATAATATACATCTGATACAAATCTCTATCTCAATTATACATCTCATAAACAAGCACGAATCCTAAATAAGATAAGCTAAAAGTCAAAAATGTTCATCTCCTTGCTAGCACAACCATCCAAAGGTCAATCTGTCATGTAACCTAAAAAGTCTCGGCCTGACCCAATTATTATAAAATAAACGGGTCAGACTATCTCTAAATATCCAAAAGGGTGAGAACAAGATATAACAAAAAAATAAATAACATATAAGTAAATCTAGATGTTTAAATATAACAAGTCGCTTAATTAATTTTACTCAGAATTCACTTGAAGGCACAAGTATATATATATTTGGTCACAAACACACATTAGTCAGTAAACACAGAATCACAGAATAAATCACAGTATTCCTAACACATGGAAACAAATTCCATACCATGGTGAACAAACTATTGTGGTATCACTCGTACTAATCTGTAACGACCCGGAATTTCACCACATTAATTTCCAAATATTTAATTAATTTTAAATATTAAAATAATGGGTTTTATAATTAAAATAAAAGCCCTTTTAAATAATAAATATTGAAGATAAAATAGTTTACAAAATTAGTTTACAAAAATATTTAGTTTGAAGAAAAATTGAAAATGTGGCCGGAAACCGTTTTCCGAATTTTCGACGTTTCATCGTAAAAGTTGTTTGAAATGCTGCGAGCCTTATATATATTTGAAACAACATTTAAATAGTTAATAATGTAAATTAGTTAGGACATATTAGTATATACATAGTATGTATACTTAAGTATATACATGTATATACTAAAAGATGCCTTAAGAGACATGATTTGACACTTTGGCGACTCGAGTACAAAATATGTTTAAACATGTTTTCTTTGACATGATGAGGGAGGACAAGCTGGAGGCTGAAATGGCATGTTTGGTGGAGGGTGTTGAGGTGGCAAAATAATGTGGAGGGTAAATAGTAAGTGGTGTTTAGGTAATTTACATTTTTACTTGCTTATAAGTAGCCTTTCATCTCTCTAAATTTTCCTCTTCTTCCACCGATCAGATCTCTCTCATATCTTGTCCAAATAAAGTTTTTATTTTTTTTCAAATCATGTCAAATTTTAGTTTCTACAACTTTTATCTTGATCAGTTCTTCAAATTTCGCGCATAGCTATGTTAAAATATTAATTATTTACACGGTGTTTTTGGATCCAGAATTTCAAGTCCGAAAATGGTGCTTCTTCTTTTGACCATATCTTCTTCAAAACGAATTGGAGTGATTCCTTTTTTGAATAGTATTGAAAAGAATTTTCTAAAACTTTCCTCTTTATCACTTTTACAAAATCCGAGAGCAAATAGTCCAAAAACTAGTTGGAAAATGACCTATTTTCGAGTTCATTTTTGAGAGTTCGATGATTATCCAAAGTCACTCCACCTTACCAAAACAAGTTCCACTTCCTTCTTCCTTCTAGGTCGAGCCTACCTAGTGCATTAAGGTCCAAGACTCCATATTTTGCTTAGGAATGGAAGTGCTAGGTCATAACCTATGTTAGCGAGTGTTTGGATAGCTTTCGGTGAGTAAAACTACACCTTCTTAAGCCAAGTTTATACTTTGTTAATAGCCTATGAATGCTTGTTGCATATGTGAAGTGATGGTTAGGTTGTTTTGTTTGTTCCATTCTTTGAAAAGTAGTCGCATTTGAAAGTTAGTAAGCATGTGGTTAGCTATATGAAAAGTTGGTAGCTAAAGTTAATATAATTGTTAGTAAATTCTTATTACATCTTGTATCATCATCATTTACCTTGTATTGCGCTTAAACCATAGCTATGTAATGTTTGGTTGTATGGCTAATGTCATAAGTTTGTTTGCCGAACTACCCGTATAGCGATAGTCGCTATATCGGCACTTTCAGAAAATCACCTTTTATCGAAATCGTTTAGTCTCATCTTCGTGCTTGGAATTGTTTTACAAGTTAAGCAAGATTTTGATTAACGTGTTTTCAAAAGTAATTAACCATTTTAATAATGATTATTTAATTTAATTAATTTTTTAATTAATAAGGATTAAGGTAAATAATTACTAAGTTAATGATGTGTTTTAAATTTAACTAATTACATGGTTAATGATTGTTTAAATTAATTAATCATTTTACTTAATGATGTTTAAGGATAATTGTAACATCTCCCACTTGGAGGCCCAAAACTCACGGCTACAGATGCTGCAGTCATCCATAGTTATTAATCATCGTTGATCAAATACGTTAATGTTATATACATTGATATAACAGAAACACATGGATATGGAGAATTTTTAAAATCATTAAACAACCTTCTCATTCCCTTTGCAAATCATTTCAAATTTATTACATAATCCCATATTCGAGAATCACATTCAGAGAAAATATAATTATTACAATATATGCCAAGAGCGACATATGAAGATGCCCTCTTGGATAATTAGAGTATATATATAGGCAATTAAACAACTTTGCTTTTACGCCAAATACAACATAATCAAAATAGAAAAGAACTCCTACTAGCTAGCTTACCTCCTGCTTATCTCCGGAAGTTTATTTGTCAAAAGGAGAACCTGAAAACCTAAACTCTCAAACTACTCAAAATTAATTGAGCACCCGAGTGTTTAAGGGGAAAATGTAAACTTCGAATCAGATATAAAGCACAGTATGAATAATAACCTACCATCTCAAACCATTTAGATTTCTATTGAGACCACGCCGCTTAGCGGAACATATTTTCCCCTCACTAGTATCCTATCCAAAAATTTGTAATAACCATATACCTAGTAAATTACTTAGGAAAAATCCCCAAAAATCATCAACATTCACTTTTATTATGTTATCCAACATATATAAATTTCAAACCCAAATTCCTTTATATAATTATCGAAATTAATTTCTAAACCCAATTATTCATATTCTCCTTTGAAAATTCATAATAATCTATCCATAACTTGGATAATTACGAAAAATTAAACCCATCTCCAAAATAATGTTTTACATAACATATTAAATCCTCATGGCTTTCGAAACCCAATTTAAACGATTTTAGCCTTAAAATCGAATAAAACGTTTATCAAACAAACTTGTTCGAATATATCATATCATGTAATCCAAGCATATCATCATCAAAAATCATCATAATGGATTTAAACTTAAACCTGAAATCTAATGCTCTTTAAAAACAAAAAATGAGATGGTTTTGATTATTATTCACCTTGATTTGGATAAGGACTTGAGATTTGATATTGTTTAATTCTCCTTGCTTGATTCCTTAGCTTATAATTGAATTTCCTCTTCTTTTTCCCTAGGTAATGG
Source organism: Allium fistulosum (assembly GCA_030737815.1). Lineage (NCBI taxonomy): Eukaryota > Viridiplantae > Streptophyta > Magnoliopsida > Asparagales > Amaryllidaceae > Allium > Allium fistulosum. The sequence continues at coordinate 1,462,688,272 of CM060902.1, forward strand.
CCGGCTTGCTCTTTGGTTTACATTTTAGAATTTTGAATTATGAACGTGTATAATGGAAATGGGAACAATGGTTTAAGGGTTATGGGGTTATGGGTGCGGCTATTACCCATAATGCCCTTGTCTTATTTCCTTATTAATTAATTTATGAAAACATTTCTATAGCCCATCCTTTTTAATTAAGCATGGCCCTTATTAAATTTTCAAATCTCAATCCCCTTATTACTCTAATATTTACATTATTCTATTTAATTTATGTAATTAAATCTCCTGATTTATCTAATTAATTTACAGAGTTTCTTATTCTTTTTGTTTTGCATTGTACGAGAAAGGGTGAAGAGGGTTCGCTACCTGCCAGATTTGTTGGTAGCTACATTTTTGAGTATAGAAAAAAATTATATGAGTGCTTTCCTCCTCTAGAGGATCACTCATTTCTCTCAATATTTAATATTTTAATTATAAAATTTATATAAATTTAATATATATACATATATATTAAAGTAATTTTAAATTTAAAATATATAATTTATTTATCATACCATGACTATCAAGGATTGTATATATTGCACAAATTTTTAAAAAAATATTTAAACGCATAAATATACAACAATCTTAAATGTGACGATACATCGATATACTAGATTCATCAACTATTGATCTAAATATCATATGACGTAAAATATAACATTAATTTATATTTGTAAATTAGAGACATACCTTCACCAAAGTGTACTGAATACATGTTGAAACGAAGATACAAGCTCCTTTGAATACTATTCCAATCCTGAAGGTGCTAGCTTCGAATGGTTGACCACTGGCTATTGAATAGCCTTTATTTTACTTGATTTGAGCTTGAAAAAGGAGGACGGGGGAGTTAATTTTCGGCCAGCAATGGAGTGGGTGGAGGCAGTAAAAAGTAGTTTTAGAATGATGGTTCTAATCATTTTATATGGCAAGGGCTAAAGAGATAAAGTAGGATCAAGATCCCATTTCTTCTTTTGCTTATTCTCTCCCTTTTAAAATATCAAAAATCAGGCCCATTGCCATCTTATGGCCGCCTTTTCTCTGATCTAATAATGGTCGAAGTTCCCTTGCCCTATATGGGCTTCAAACCCACTTCAAGCCTTAGCAAATTTTATCGCATTTAAATCCAATTTAAACCCGTACCGATATCGCATATCCATTAATATATTTATAACAATTATACACACATTTATTAACGTTGTTCAACAAATCAAATAAAAAGTTTATAACCTATATTTCATCAGAATGAATTAATTTAAAATAATTACAAATTATTTAAATCATATGGTCAAAGGATTATACAACAGTTCGTTGTGTGACTTTTTCGACGTAAACTCGGTCAGTGTTTAATATCAAACCATTCAATTATTAACATTCATATCACTTAGCAGATGTTGTGACATTTTGACTAAATCTATCGCTTACATGGTTTTGCTAAAATCCAATTTTACTTTATTAAGCGTTACCAGGTAGTGGCGATTATTTACACTAATTGTCTTCAAAAGAACTATATCACCTTGGACTTCTGGAATTTGCTAATGGTTAAAATTCCAGGATGACCAACTCTGTAGTTCAATAACAAAGTCCTTGGTTCAATAATAACAACTATTACTAACCAAACCGCTATGGCAGAGACATTGAATTTGAGTTGACTTCAATGACCATGATACTAACCTCATAAAACTGAGGAGATGAATCCTTACTTGGATAATGTTTCACTTTCAATGCTTCCACTCGACCCAACTATAGTCGTTCGACGGATGTTGTGCCATGATTTAACTATAATCGAAGCAGAACTTCCACGTTGAAGACCAACAGTACTCTCAAGCAAAGAGAACTGGGTAATTTTATCACATCAATATTTTTCATTTGACCTTAGTTATATTAACCAATAGAAAACCATCGAATGAGTCATTCCATAATTATCCAATAACTATCGGTACATAACCCCTTATTGCCCCTAGCAATCATGAGTAATACAGTACCTAACATTTGGAAAGCTTTACGTACACTAGTCTTAATGGATGTATTGATATCCAGTCTCGATACATATTAAATAGGAATATTTAAATCGATATGTTTATTTTGTTGTGGTATATCACTCGTGGTTACAATGCATTGTGTAACGACCCACCTTTTTGGACGGTTTAAATCGGCAATAAACCACACATGTCAACTCAAACCATTCAAAAGAGAGGATTGTTAATGGGGTAAATAAGAAAAAGAAGAGAAAATAATGAAAAGAAAAACACAGAATTTCACAGCGGAATGACAAAATATAATAATTAAATAAACAGTTCATGAAGCTGTTTTACAAATAACATTTGACTACACTTTTACAATACAGATCAGAGTTATACATACAACAGTAATAAATAAATGATGCAGCGGAAAAACATGATGCAGTGGAATAAATAAAATAAATAGTAATAATATACTAAATCTTCGTCTTCGTCCTCTAGAAATAATGTCTTCAACACTGAAAAGCTCAGGTTGACCCGAGCGTAATGAAAAGAAAAAACACTCGAGTCAGTACTAAAAGATCTTGTGTAAGTTAAATCAAAATAAGTAAATATGAGTACAACGGCTTCAGAGATGTTTAAAGGATTTTACATCTCCTATCCAGTGTCTAATGTGCATGCAATATCTTAAGAGATGTTCGGAATTCCATCTCCTAAGAATCCGTTAAACTATCTACATACATAATACAATACGCTATTATAATATGTCTACAGTAAAGTAAAGTATTAAAATAGCGTTAAGGCGTTACCCACACCCCCCTTAACACATTTTTATAAATGTCGTAGTCTATACAGTACCGTAATTCCTCCGTAATCTACAGGGCTGTCAAAGGAACTCCATATTGTACGACACAAACCAAACTAGTAATGGGCTCGATAAGGCATATGTCAAGGCACGCGAGGCAATGTCCAGAATAGGATACTACAATTTTGTGGATCCGGACTGGTGGTAACGCATAGTAGCGACTATCGCCCACCTCGAGACACACTCCCATATTCAAAATCAAAGGTGGTCACCAAATCAAATCACAAAGTAACAGATATGGTATCGAAGAAATGTGCCCGATCGGAGGAGCGACCTCACTTGGTTCGGCATGGCTCCTGTTTTAGTCATATCAAGCTGACCCGAAGGGGTCAGGGCTGCATTCATACCATATACAGTAGCGTTCGCCAAACCATCCTACTTCGTTCTGGATTCTCCACCACGTGCATAGTTGTTAAAGTGGTTTTCGGTATTGGTAGAGAGTATGACAATACCCGATCCCGGTCTCTTTAACAACCAAACGCTTATTTCACACCGGTTGGTTCTTTTACATTTCCAAAACCGATTCATAATTGATATCAAAATATCATATTCAATTAAAAATCATATCACTTTCAAAATCATTATTCACTTTAAATCGTATTCATTTTCAAAGTCATAACCACAAAATAGGTTAAACCATCATATCAAAATATTTGCATTTAAATCAATTAAATCCAAATCATAACAGTTCCAACTTTAAACAGTTTGAATATTGAAAGTTGTTTATATATTAGAATAGTTATACATTAAAAATAGTATAGCTATTAAAAAATATATATATATATATATTAAAAGTTGTTTATAAATTTAAAATAATATATATTAAAAGTTGTTTATAAATTTAAAATAGTGAATATTAGGCTCAGGTCCCTGATAAGTTTCAAAATACACAAAAACCCCAGTAAACAAAGTATGTGTAACAACCCTGTATTTTACAATTATTTTTAAATTGATTTCCAAATTTAAAAGCTTTATTTATGAAAAAGAATAAATTTTGTTATTTTAAATATAAACTTTGATTTTGATGTGGATTAGAATTCCAAATATTATTAAATTTAATATTTCCAGAAAGAGTGAATTTTGGTTAAAATAGTCAAACTTTGACTTTTAAATTTTAAATTTTAAATATTTGAAATTATAAATTTTATCTTTTATTATGAAAATAGATTTAATAACATGAATATTGCTTTTCGTTTCGTTGAAAACGGAGTTAAAATGTAAAAGTTACGTACATTTCAATTTTGAGTATAAACTGTTTATTTAACAATTTTGTCTATTTTAAATTGTATAAATTACTCTTTCTTTCTTATATTTTGTTTTAATATGTGTTAATATGTTTTTTATGTATATTTTGTCTTTTTATATTTTGAAATGATAATAGAATTTTTCCAAAATTTAAAGGTTGTTTTCCTATTTTCTACTATTTTCTTCATTAAAAATTTTATGTAAATTAAATTTTAAATATTTATTTTGTGAATGTATTTTTATTTTATGTTATTATTTATGTTTAAAAATATATTACAAGCTCATATGAATTTTCTAAAGTTTATACCATTCATTTCCAATTTTTCTAGCCTAGTTGACAATTTTTGCTATTTTCTTGATTTAATTATTTATAATTAATATTTATTTATTTATTTTTATTTGTTACATTTTCGAATTTTAACTGAAATTATATGTATTTTCAGATATTTAAACTTATTAAAAAGAAATAGAGGAAATTTGAAAAGTTTTAAACTCTTGAAACTCCTAAGGCTTTCCATCTCCCGACCCTTCATTTTCCCAACTCTTCTCTTAATTGTTTTGGGCGTGTAATCTACTCATTTCAGCTGCATTTTTTTTCACTTTCACGAAATTCATTTCTCCTCCTCTCACAAAAAAATCACGGCTATTCTCCTTGTGAAACTTAGGTAAAAAGTTTATCTTCTTCTTGTCTTTTTATGATTTTCTACTTGAATTTGCACATGCTCTCCACCTTCATAGCTGTATTCCCCTTCCTCCAAGCTGTGGATGACCACCACCACCACTTTTCCCTGACCATCACACAGCCTAACACCTCTCCTCCTCAGGCCTAGCCAAGCCATGATTAAGATCATCACAAAAATCCATCTAAACTAGCACTAGCCATCACCTATGCACTCAAGCTGACCTAGTTTTGGTACCATCACCTTCCACCACCCATGGCCGCGACCAACACCACCTCCAGCACCACTTGGACCCTCTGCCACGTCATCACCTTGGACCCCACTCCTCTGGCCGTGCCCCATGAGCCTTGGCCGAGCCTTGAATTGCCTTGAATTCATGTTAAAGTGACATTGTTTTGCCTTGTTGTGTTGTTTCATGCATACTCACCTTTTGCTATCCTCTAAACATGTTTGGCCGACCCTTAGGCAACCAAAACCTGATCCAAGTCTTGCCTTAGACCTGTAGTACACCATATGGCTGAACCTGAAGGTTGTTGGAAGCAAGTGCAAAGCAATTCTACTTTGATTCATGCAGTTGATTCTATATTATTCTATCGTATTGTGCATTTGAAAACTTATATTGTTTGTATTGTTTTGTCTTATGTATTCGAGGAAGTTAACCTTGTCTCTCCCACACATCATCATCATGGCTGAGAAAATGAACCCCTTGTTCGATCTTTTGAATGGTTAAAGCACAGTCAAGTAATCTATTCCGTTGTTGCTTCTTATCTTCATTGTTTCAACATTGTTTGCGTTGAATATTTATGTGTATATTGTCTTGTTTGGTTATTGTTTACAAGATAAATATAAAGGCTCTCCATTCATTCAAATCAAAAGTCATGCTATATCGTGCTTGTTGTGCTTTCTGGAATCTTTTCTGTGTGTTTTGATCGCTAATCTCCAGCTTTAACAGGTGAGTTATTCTCACCAGACAATATGTACCTATATAACTAGTAAATTGACACCCTGTGAATCTGTAGAAATATATTATCATGTTATACTTGACTATGTTATGATCATATGATGTTTATACACCTGTTATATCATCTGTTATTGTTATATATTGTATTCTGTTCATTTATATCTGTTTATCACACTGCAAGTTCCCTGTAGACTAGAATCACTATGGGTTGAAATGATACATACCCGAACGGACTTTAGAATAGGGAAAAATCATTATGGGCTGAAATGATAGGCCTGAATGGTTTTTATTTAACTTATTTTAACTTGGGATTGCGGGTTTGAAATGATAGAACCCGGATTTTTCTTTTTAAACTGCGGATTGAAATGATACATATCTGTATCACTTGACATAGGTTAGAAAACTATATACAGGCCCGTGGTTATTTTATAAAGTGTTTTGGATATTTTTATGTATTTTAAAAATATAAATTTATGAAATTTGATTTAAATGGATTTTGAAATGTTTTAAAATAAAGAAATTATGATTTTTCTATGTGTTAAAAATGTAATTAATGAATGGTTTAACTGGATTTTTGAAATATAACTTAAGTTTGGAAATTTGGAATTTTGGTTAAAAATGATATTTAAGTTATATAAATAAAATGGAAATTTAATTATATTTGGAAAATGGTAAAATATGATAATTCGATTAAATTTGAATTTAAGTGATTTATTAAAGTATTATTGATTTTTCTATGAATTTAAGTGGTTAAATAAATGAATGTTTAAAAGTGATCTTTTAAAATATAACTTGACTTGGAAATGTGAAATTTGGTTTTAATTAAAAGTTTAAGTTAATTAAATAAAATTGGAAATTTAGTTAAATTTGTGAAATGGTAATTTAAATTTGAAGTGTTAAGTTTATTTGTTGAAATGCGAAGAATTGGAAACTTTTACACTTAAATTTATTAAGTAAATTGTTGAAAATTGGATTTAATTATAAGAAATTTATTGTGAAAAAGATATATGTTAAATGATATGTAAATGAACATTTTAAATTTTAAAATATGATTTTTAGAATGTTTATGTGTTTTAAATTGAAGTTATTTAGTTGCTGGAAATACACTAAAATCTGGAATTAACTTTTAATAGCATTCAGGAATGCTATAGTTTCTGAATTGAACTAAAATTGTGTAAAAAGAGCTATTACAGCATTTCTGAAATGCTTTAGTTGCTGTAATTGGACTTATAGGCTAATATTGAACTCAGGTCTATTATAGCATTCTCTGGAAATGCTATAGTGGTCTGCAGTCTTTGCTGAAATCAAATAAAACCTTTGTTTTGAAATCTGAGTTACCGCAGCACTTCTGAAATGCTGTCTTTTCTGTTTTGAACCATAATTTAATTAAAAACCGAGTTTTAACAGCAGTTTTAAATGCCGTCTTTGCTGAATAAAAATGTTTCAAGTATAACTTATAACAGCTTTTTCTAAATGCCGCGAAAGGCTGAAATTTTAATAATTATGGTTTTTGACTTAGTAAACGAACTTAGAATGGTTTGAAACTTTGGAAATTGAATACTTGATTTGAAAGTATAATAATTACACTTTTAAAAGGTTTAAATGAATTATTTTGATTGGAATATAAACTATTTAAAAGTGATTTGAAATGATAGTAAATGAATGATATCATTGAATTTAAAAGGGTATTTAAAGTTGAATATTTGGATTTGAACTGATATGATATTTTATTATATTAAAATGGTTTGAAATGAAGTTTGGAAAGATATGATATTTTAATATATTAAAATGATTTGAAATGAAGTTTGGAAAGATATGATATTTTGATATATTAAAATGATTTGAAATGACGTTTGGAAAGATATGATATTTTGATATATTGAAATGAATTGAAATGAAGTTTTGGAAAGATATGATATGTTAATATATTGAAATGGTTTGGAATTGATTTAATCTTTATTTTGATAAAGATTTGGATTTGAAATGATATTCTATTTTGAAGTATAAAATATTATTTTAAAATTATAACCACGGGTTATAATAACGATTAGTTGTTAAAGAGACCGGGATCGGATATGGACATACTCTCTGTCGATACCGAAAACCACTTTGACAACTGTGTACGCGGTGGAGTTTCCAGAATGAAGTAGGATGGTGGCGACGATCCTAAGGTATATACGTGGACCCAACTCCCGTGAGTTGGCATAAGGTGACTAAAACAGGAGCGATCTTGGGCCAGTGAGGTAGCACCTCGTATCGGACACACTTCTTCGATACCATTCTATTACTTTGTGATTTTTGGTGGCCACCCTTGATTTGGGAGTGTTGTTCGAGGTGGAACGGTAGTGGCTGCTATGCGTATCCATCAGTCCGTGTGCGTAATTGGTATATCTACCCTGGCATTGCCTTGTGTGCCGTGTCACCTACCATATCGAACCCACTACGATTATGATTTTAAGATCCGACCGCGTTAAGGTTCTCCATCCCCTTAACGCTATTTTCTATATGATTATACTTTACTGATTAGACACTACTGTATATAGCGTATATTACTACATAGTAAATAGTTTAACGGATCCTTAAAGAATGGGCGATCCCAAGTATTCTTTAAGTTACTTGTACCTTTATTATAGTTCACTTGAGTTGGTTTACATTATATAAGTATATATTGTCCTAACTCGAGTGTTTTGTGTTTTGATTTACGCTCGGGTCAGCCTGAGTTATTCATAGATTTGGATTTCCACACTCTTGGAGATTTGAATCGCTGGAGATGATATGCTTGTCTTGTCCTATCTATTTCAGTTCGGTTGTTCTACTCAGCTTGTACTTGGTTATTATATTGAGACTTTTGTTGTATTCTATTTCTTCTGTTGTATCTTGTTTAACTCTGGTATATCTATATAGTAGCTTCATGAACTACTATTTCTTTTACTTCCGCTGCATTATTTTACTCTGTGTCTGTGATCTGTGATTATATTTATTTACTGTATATTCTAAGATTTGCCAAATCTTATTTACAACGCGGTATTTTGAGCAATTCAACTCCGCATGTGTGTCTACCTATACACTTATAATGGATGCGAATGGTTGAAAATATCGGGTCGTTACAGTTGGTATCAGAGCTTTGGCTTTGAGGCAAAACTTAGAATGTATGGTAAATTTATTTACAGAATCACTTTCGTTCGAGTTTGAATCTCTTCCTTTTGATCCGATTTCCTTTGAATTTTGGAACGTTCCTTGCGGTTCCAAAATTCATTCGTGTCCCTCACTATTCATCTTCTTTTGATTCTGGAGTATCCCATAACTCCACTTCGAATGATCTTTATAGTGAATTGGTGGTCTCGCCAATATTCTAATTTTCTTGTAAAAGGGTGAAAATCCTTTACAATAAGCATCGATTCACTAGAGATTTATATTTATCCTTGGTTTAGATGCTAATATCTTTTATTTTTCCAAACTCTATCTCTTGAGATCGAACGTAGATTTGTCCCAGGAAAATCCACATCGATCTTATTCTTTAACTCACGGTTAACCCGGTTAAGGTTGTCCGCGGTTATCTAAGCTTACCCATCTCCCAACTTTGTTATTTAATCATCTTTTCTTTTGTTTCCAACCTACCTTCAAAACATTTTGAATTGTATTTGTAAATCTGTAATTAATATTTTGTTTTATATTGTGTTGTTTGAGTTGTTGATGTTGATTTGGGTTTCCGATCGATTCGTCTGATCAACGCTATCGATAGGATTTCTAAAACACTTTGACAGAAAAAACTGACACAATATTATATAAAAATAAATTTGGTTAATGAAATAAATTTTGATATATAATTTATGGAACTTAAAAAAAAATTGATTTAAATTGATAATTTGAAGTGATAATACTTGATTTATCATTTATTGTTCTACAAATGAATTTATAAATAGTTGTTTATAAATTTATTTGGGAACTGAAATGAATTTAAAACAAGAAATTTAAGAATTTAATTTCCGATGGATTTCAAACCTTGTGTTTAAAGTTTTAAAAGGATATATTATTTAAAGTATTTCCAAGTAGAAATTTGTTTCTAAAGGATTTTTAAGTTTAAAAATTTAGTGCTCTTCTCTTTGTCGCTGGAAAATAATTTCGGTGATGACTGCAGCATCATCGACGTTCATTTTAGAGTTTCGAAGTGAAGAGACTGTTCTGTAGTCTTGCTACAGTTTTATATTGGGGAATTTAATTAATTTGAATTTCTAAAATATGACTTGATTTATAATATATATAGATATATGATTTAAATTTGATTTGACATATTATGTATATATAATTACTTATCTCCAAATGGTTTGAAGATGTTCGAAGATTCAAATTCTTAAATTTTACCTTGAAGAATAATTTCAATTATAAAAAGAAAAACAAGAAAAAATTTGGATAAATGATTCAAAATTGAGATAATTGAATTGGAAAGTTTTATTTGTATAACACTCAATTTTATTCCAATATAACTTACCTAAATTACACAGAAGTTGAATATGAAATTGGATAATATACAATATAGAAAGGATTTTATAAATAAAATTTGAGTGGTTATGATAAATGTTATACACTTAAATTTTAGTTATAAAGGATTAACAGAGGTAAATAGTGAAAAAGGAATTTAAAGAGATTTTATGTAAATAACTTAATAATCAAATTTGATTTAATATGGAACCTTAAGTCTAACCTAGGAATTTTAATAAAAGTTATTTTCTGAAATGAATATGTTGTATAATAAAAATGTATCTTCGAATAGATAAAATAAAATACATTTGAATTGGACTTTTGTAATAAAGTTTATTTAACTTGAATTCATAGTTTAATTGATGTCTAAATGAATAAATGTGTAAAGAAATTTGATTGTTATATTTGCTATGATAAATATTTTATTTATGAAATTGATATGTCTTGAAAAATGAATAATTATGATTTAAATAGTTAAAATGTATTTTAACATCACTAAAACTTGATAATTGAGAATTTGGTTTTCAAATGGGAATTTTAAGTGTAACTTATTAAAGGAATATCTATTTATGAAATGGGTATTTTAAATAAAGTGTTAGGGTATGTGTTAAATTTAGAGCTAAGTAAAATAGTGAGATTTTGACTTAATAAACGAAGTATAGTTTAATTTGGATATTCCACTCATAAAAGTTTGTTTTAATAAGTCATAAGTTAAATGATATCCAAATGAATATTTTAGAATAAAACTGATTTGAAATATTAATATATCTACTGTAGCATTTTATAAGTGCTGCTGTTCTGAAAATACAATGTTTTGGAATTTTTTTAAAATTGAATGAACTTAGAAATGTTACAACTTTAAAATGAATATTGTTTGATCTTGGATTAAAATGGTTTAAATGAAGATTATTTTTAAAAAGGTGTTATGATTTTCTAAGTGTTATGTTTTTTTTTAGAATAACATTTCCAAAGTATTATGATTTTTAGTAGTATGATTTCCAAATGATAACATCTCTAAATTGTTATGATTTCAAAACATTATGGTTACAAATCTATTATCTTATTTTGTTTTTTCCAAACTATCTTTTGGTTGTCCTTATTTTTCTTATCTTGTTACAGAATGGGAAGGCTATTGCTTATACCAATCTATTTAGAAATCTTTCTGTAATCTTTGATAATCTTTGTTACTCATCTGGATCTGAACACTATTTTTCCATTCATAGACCGTCGGTCAAGTGAAAAGGGAGATTCAGACTCTAGACGATCTTTTTCGTGTTTGTGTTCTTGATTTGATCACCTCCATCTTGTTAAACTTACCTATAACAATAGTTATCAGGTGTAATTCCAATCTTCTTATCATCTTGTCTTAATTCTATTCATTCTATCTTTTTATGTGCTTTCTCGTACCTCGTTCCTTTTCGGGGACGAAAAGTTTAGAGTGGGGGAGAGTGTAACAACCCTGTATTTTACAATTATTTTTAAATTGATTTCCAAATTTAAAAGCTTTATTTATGAAAAAGAATAAATTTTGTTATTTTAAATATAAACTTTGATTTTGATGTTGATTAGAATTCCAAATATGACTAAATTTAATATTTCCAGAAAGAGTGAATTTTGGTTAAAATAGTCAAACTTTGACTTTTAAATTTTAAATATTTGAAATTATAAATTTTATCTTTTATTATGAAAATAGATTTAATAACATGAATATTGCTTTTCGTTTCGTTGAAAACGGAGTTAAAATGTAAAAGTTACGTACATTTCAATTTTGAGTATAAACTGTTTATTTAACAATTTTGTCTATTTTAAATTGTATAAATTACTCTTTCTTTCTTATATTTTGTTTTAATATGTGTTAATATGTTTTTTTATGTAAATTTTGTCTTTTTATATTTTTAAAATGATAATAGAATTTTTCCAAAATTTACTGTATTTATTTTTCATTTTTAAAGGCTGTTTTCCTATTTTCTGCTATTTTCTTCATTAAAAATTATATGTAAATTAAATTTTAAATATTTATTTTGTGAATGTATTTTTATTTTATGTTATTATTTATGTTTAAAAATATATTACAAGCTCATATGAATTTTCTAAAGTTTATACCATTCATTTCCAATTTTTCTATCCTAGTTGACAATTTTTGCTATTTTCTTGATTTAATTATTTATAATTAATATTTATTTATTTATTTATTTATTTTTATTTGTTACATTTTCGAATTTTAACTGAAATTATATGTATTTTCAGATATTTAAACTTACTAAAAATAAATAGAGGAAATTTGAAAAGTTTTAAACTCTTGAAACTCCTAAGGCTTTCCATCTCCCGACCCTTCATTTTACCAACTCTTCTCTTAATTGTTTTGGGCGTGTAATTTACTCATTTCAGCTGCATTTTTTTTCACTTTCACTAAATTCATTTCTCCTCCTCTCACAAAAAAATCACGGCTGTTCTCCTTGTGAAGCTTAGGTAAAAAATTCTATCTTCTTCTTGTCTTTTTATGATTTTCTACTTGAATTTGCACATGCTCTCCACCTTCATAGCTGTATTCCCCTTCCTCCAAGCAGTGGATGACCATCACACAGCTTAACACCTCTCCTCCTCAGGCCAAGCCAAGCCATGATGAAGATCATAAGAAAAATCCATCTAAACTAGCACTAGCCATCATCTATGTACTCAAGCTGACCTAGTTTTGGTACCATCACCTTCCACCACCCATGGCCGCCACCAACACCACCTCCAGCACCACCTGGACCCTCTTCCACGTCATCACCTTGGACCCCACTCCTCTGGCCATGCCCCATGAGCCTTGGCCGAGCCTTGAATTGCCTTGAATCCATGTTAAAGTGACATTGTTTTGCCTTGTTGTGTTGTTTTATGCATACTCACCTTTTGCTATCCTCTAAACATGTTTGGCCGACCCTTAGGCAACCAAAACCTGATCCAAAACTTGCCTTAGACCTGTAGTACACCATATGGCTGAACCTGAAGGTTGTTGGAAGCAAGTGCAAAGCAATTCTACTTTGATTCGTGTAATTGATTCTATATTATTCTATCGTATTGTGCATTTGAAAACTTATATTGTTTGTATTGTTTTGTCTTATGTATTCGAGGAAGTTAACCTTGTCTCTCCCACACATCATCATCATGGCTGAGAAAATGAACCCCTTGTTCGAGCTTTTGAATGGTTAAAGCACAGTCAAGTAATCTATTCCGTTGTTGCTTCTTATCTTCATTGTTTCAACATTGTTTGCGTTGAATATTTATGTGTATATTGTCTTGTTTGGTTATTGTTTACAAGATAAATATAAAGGCTCTCCATTCATTCAAATCAAAAGTCATGCTATATCGTGCTTGTTGTGCTTTCTGGAATCTATTCTGTGTGTTTTAATCGCTAATCTCCAGCTTTAACAGGTGAGTTATTCTCACCAGACAATATGTACCTATATAACTAGTAAATTGACACCCTGTGAATATGTAGAAATATATTATCATGTTATACTTGACTATGTTATGATCATATGATGTTTATAAACCAGTTATATCATCTGTTACTGTTATATATTGTATTCTGTTCATTAATATCTGTTTATCACACTGCAAGTTCCCTGTAGACTAGAATCACTATGGGTTGAAATGATACATACCCGAACGGACTTTAGAATAGGGAAAAATCATTATGGGCTGAAATGATAGGCCTGAATGGTTTTTATTTAACTTATTTTAACTTGGGATTGCTGGTTTGAAATGATAGAACCCAGATTTTTCTTTTTAAACTGCAGATTGAAATGATACATATCCGTATCACTTGACCTAGGTTAGAAAACTATATACAGGCCTGTGGTTATTTTATAAAGTGTTTTGGATATTTTTAAGTATTTTAAAAATATAAATTTATGAAATTTGATTTAAATAGATTTTGAAATGTTTTAAAATAAAGAAATTATGATTTTTCGATGTGTTAAAAATGTAATTAATGAATGGTTTAACTGGATTTTTGAAATATAACTTAAGTTTGGAAATTTGGAATTTTGGTTAAAAATGATATTTAAGTTATATAAATAAAATGGAAATTTAATTATATTTGGAAAATGGTAAAATATGATAATTCGATTAAATTTGAATTTAAGTGATTTATTAAAGTATTATTGATTTTTCTATGAATTTAAGTGGTTAAATAAATGAATGTTTAAAAGTGATATTTTAAAATATAACTTGACTTGGAAATGTGAAATTTGGTTTTAATTAAAAGTTTAAGTTAATTAAATAAAATTGGAAATTTAGTTAAATTTGTGAAATGGTAATTTAAATTTGAAGTGTTAAGTTTATTTGTTGAAATGCGAAGAATTGGAAACTTTTACACTTAAATTTATTAAGTAAATTGTTGAAAATTGGATTTAATTATAAGAAATTTATTGTGAAAAAGATATATGTTAAATGATATGTAAATGAACATTTTAAATTTTAAAATATGACTTTTAGAATGTTTATGTGTTTTAAATTGAAGTTATTTAGTTGCTGGAAATACACTAAAATCTGGAATTAACTTTTAATAGCATTCAGGAATGCTATAGTTTCTGAATTGAACTAAAATTGTGTAAAAAGAGCTATTACAGCATTTCTGAAATGCTGTAGTTGCTGTAATTGAACTTATAGGCTAATATTGAACTCAGGTCTATTATATCATTCTCTGGAAATGCTATAGTGGTCTGCAGTCTTTGCTGAAATCAAATAAACCCTTTGTTTTGAAATCTGAGTTACCGCAGCACTTCTGAAATGCTGTCTTTTCTGTTTTGAACCATAATTTAACTAAAAACTGAGTTTTAACAGCAGTTTTAAATGCCGTCTTTGCTGAATAACAGCTTTTTCTAAATGCCGCGAAAGGCTGAAATTTTAATAATTATGGTTTTTGACTTAGTAAACGAACTCAGAATGGTTTGAAACTTTGGAAATTGAATACTTGATTTGAAAGTATAATAATTACACTTTTAAAAGGTTTAAATGAATTATTTTGATTGGAATATAAACTATTTAAAAGTGATTTGAAATGATAGTAAATGAATGATATCTTTGAATTTAAAAGGGTATTTAAAGTTGAATATTTGGATTTGAACTGATATGATATTTTATTATATTAAAATGGTTTGAAATGAAGTTTGGAAAGATATGATATTTTGATATATTAAAATGATTTGAAATGAAGTTTGGAAAGATATGATATTTTGATATATTAAAATGATTTGAAATGAAGTTTGGAAAGATATGATATTTTGATATATTGAAATGAAGTTTTGGAAAGATATGATATGTTAATATATTGAAATGGTTTGGAATTGATTTAATCTTTATTTTGATAAAGATTTGGATTTGAAATGATATTCTATTTTGAAGTATAAAATATTATTTTAAAATTATAACCACGGGTTATAATAACGATTGGTTGTTAAAGAGACCGGGATCGGATATGGACATACTCTATGTCGATACCGAAAACCACTTTGACAACTGTGTACGCGGTGGAGTTTCCAAAATGAAGTAGGATGGTGGCGACGATCCTAAGGTATATACGTGGACCCAACTCCCGTGAGTTGGCATAAGGTGACTAAAACAGGAGCGATCTTGGGCCAGTGAGGTAGCACCTCGTATCGGACACACTTCTTCGATACCATTCTATTACTTTGTGATTTTTGGTGGCCACCCTTGATTTGGGAGTGTTGTTCGAGGTGGAACGGTAGTGGCTGCTATGCGTATCCATCAGTCCGTGTGCGTAATTGGTATATCTACCCTGGCATTGCCTTGTGTGCCGTGTCACCTACCATATCGAACCCACTACAATTATGATTTTAAGATCCGACCGCGTTAAGGTTTTCCATCCCCTTAACGCTATTTTCTATATGATTATACTTTACTGATTAGACACTACTGTATATAGCGTATATTACTACATAGTAAATAGTTTAACGGATCCTTAAAGAATGGGCGATCCCAAGTATTCTTTAAGTTACTTGTACCTTTATTATAGTTCACTTGAGTTGGTTTACATTATATAAGTATATATTGTCCCGACTCGAGTGTTTTGTGTTTTGCTTTACGCTCGGGTCAGCCTGAGTTATTCATAGATTTGGATTTCCACACTCTTGGAGATTTGAATCGCTAGAGATGATATGCTTGTCTTGTCCTATCTATTTCAGTTCGGTTGTTCTACTCAGCTTGTACTTGGTTATTATATTGAGACTTTTGTTGTATTCTATTTCTTCTGTTGTATCTTTTTTAACTCTGGTATATCTATATAGTAGCTTCATGAACTACTATTTCTTTTACTTCCGCTGCATTATTTTACTCTGTGTCTGTGATCTGTGATTATATTTATTTACTGTATATTCTGAGATTTGCCAAATCTTATTTACAACGCGGTATTTTGAGCAATTCAACTCCGGCATGTGTGTCTACCTATACACTTATAATGGATGCGAATGGTTGAAAATATCGGGTCGTTACAGTTGGTATCAGAGCTTTGGCTTTGAGGCAAAACTTAGAATGTATGGTAAATTTATTTACAGAATCACTTTCGTTCGAGTTTGAATCTCTTCCTTTTGATCCGATTTCCTTTGAATTTTGGAATGTTCCCTGCGGTTCCAAAATTCATTCATGTCCCTCACTATTCATCTTCTTTTGATTCTGGAGTATCCCATAACTCCACTTCGAATGATCTTTATAGTGAATTGGCGGTCTCGCCAATATTCTAATTTTCTTGTAAAAGGGTGAAAATCCTTTACAATCAGCATCGATTCACCAGAGATTTATATTTATCCTTGGTTTAGATGCTAATATCTTTTATTTTTCCAAACTCTATCTCTTGAGATCGAACGTAGATTTGTCCCAAGAAAATCCACATTGATCTTATTCTTTAACTCACGGTTAACCCGGTTAAGGTTGTCCACGATTATCTAAGCTTACCCATCTCCCTACTTTGTTATTTAATCATCTTGTCTTTTGTTTCCAACCAACCTTCAAAACATTTTGAATTGTATTTGTAAATCTGTAATTAATATTTTGTTTTATATTGTGTTGTTTGAGTCGTTGATGTTGATTTGGGTTTCCAATCGATTCGTCTGATCAACGCTATCGATAGGATTTCTAAAACACTTTGACAGAACAAACTGACACAATATTATAAAAAAAATTTGGTTAATGAAATAAATTTGGATATATAATTTATGGAACTTAAAAAAAATTGATTTAAATTGATAATTTGAAGTGATAATACTTGATTTATCATTTATTGTTCTACAGATGAATTTATAAATAGTTGTTTATAAATTTATTTGGGAAATGAAATGAATTTAAAACAAGAAATTTAAGATTAGGTCCCTAGAATTATAAGAGTTTGTATGAGAAAAATAGTCTATATGTTAAAAGAGTTTGTATATTAAAAGAGTTTATATCAAAAATACTTTCAAATTAGAGTTGTTTCTTCCAATTTCACAAATCAATTCAAATCAACTTTAGTTCTAAATATTCTATTTAAATCAATCTCAGTTCAACGATTTCAATTCAAAAGGCTAAAGGTTTCAATTCAAATTCTCATTAAAGCCATTTCAATTTATATCGATTCAAATCCATGTTTGAACTACAAATTTAAACCACTTCAAATTCAATAGGTTTCAACTTTAAATATTCAAACATTTACAATAACTCAATTTTGATAAATTTCATTTAAATTTCAAAATTCAGCTTTAAGATTTCAATTTAAATTCTTTAAACAATTTGTTTAAACCCATTTCAATTTCAACAATTTAAAAGCTTGGATTTTGAAAATAATTCAGTTTATATAAATCTAACTTTTCATAATGTCATTTAACTGGATTCAAAAAATTAAGGATTTAAAATCATTTAATTTAACCAATCCGGTGCCCGTATATAATTTTCTACCCTATGGTCAGGTGATATGGATATATATCATTTCAACCCGCAATAAATTTAAATTTACGGGTATATATCATTTTAACCTGCAATCCCGAGTAAAATTCAAAATCCATAAAATCGCTCAAGTTTATCATTTCAACCCATAACGATTTTTCCCTAATCTGTAAGATCGTTCAGGTATGTATCATTTCAACCTATAGTGATTTCCTAACAATAACCAAGGGAACATGTAGTGTGATAACAACATATAAAATAAATATAATATCCAATCATCCAAATATCAACAATTAAGCATCCATCAAAATCGTCATTCAAATCAACCAATAAATCACAACAAATAAACTGGTTATCATTATCAGGTATTTAACTGGCAATTAAACTCAATATTAATTTAAATGGCAATTCAATTCAAATAAACACAAATTAAATTTAAATAACAATTTAAAATACAAAACAACAATCAATAAATTTCTAATCACATCATAAATTCAATTTAACCAACATAAGATGATTTAGTATTTGTGAGTGGGTTAAATCGCCCACCTTTAATTTATTGTCGATTTAAAATCCAAATTAGGTCCAAAAATTTAACAATCTCGGAATCTAACCAAACCAATTCCTTATCGTCCGGAATTTTGATACGATCGCAACGGAGAAAACCGCGTGTCAATCCGAGCTTGTATGAAAAATATATTATGTTTAGAAGTTATGCGATTTATATTATAAAATAAATAAAATAATAAAACATGTCACCTCTCTCTCTCAACTCAAAGCCGATCGCACAGAACCTAACCGGCCAAAAAACTCCACCTTTGACCGCCACAAACGCATGCCTCCGACCACCAGAGGGCCTCCGACCACCAGAGGGCTTCCGACCACCAAAGGACCGCTGACCACCTCCATTGTGCTTGCCTTTCCACGCCGCCCTGTCTGCACCCACTCGACAACCTCCAGATCGCCCACGAGGCCAGCACCGCCGCCTCAATTTAGGGTTTTCGAACCCTAAAACACAAATTCTTGCTACCACAGGCCGATCTTGGTGATGCGACCACCACCAACAGGCTCTTGGAAGCCACCTCTACAAAACCCCTCAACCAATTTCACCAATCGATGTTCCGATCAAAACACCCAATTTTTACTTTGACCACGATTTGTCATTGATTTGAGCATTATTTCAGGAAAAGAACACTTGTCGTAGATTTGTATTGTCAGAGCTTCGAAATAGTATATAATATGACATAGGTTTGAAGAGTTTGAAATTTTCGATTTGATTTTGATTTGAAATTGAATTTGGGAATTAGGGTTCTGCCATTTGGAAGGAAGGAACAGATGTAGATAAGTAGTACGTACAGAAATCAGAAATGAGAAACAGCTAGGGTTTATAATAGCCTATATGTAGGCAAAGGTAGATAAGAAGGAATGGACATATCGAATTGGTTCAAAACGATAACACGACCCGAAAAGCCCATTCCGTTTTCTAAACGAAAGTAGGTCATCCAATATATCAAAATAAATGTTTTCGATATTTTTAAACTCAATGGTACTAGTTTCAAAACCTAATTCCATTATATACAGAAGTTAGTTTCAAATCAAATTATATTCAGTTAAATTCTTTTAATTGAACTCTATGCATTTCGAGCTCGCACGATTAAACGATAAGTCTGATCACTACGAAACTTGAAATCCTACAATAATTCATCGTTACGGATCCGATGAATCTTGTTTCGTCAAAATTTGAGACAGTGGCCAAAATGGCTAATTTTCACATTAATTAATTAAATTATCATTACATCGATTTAATCACTTTTAAATTCAAATTTAATAATTGACAATTTTATCATTTCTGATTACACAGAAATTAATAATCTTTTGAAATTAAATTTTCCATGCTAATCCAATATTTAAATATTACACAGATTTTAGAGTTCAATTGCAATTGTAATAAATTCATTAATTACAATTTAAATTTCAAATAAACCCTTTTATTCTGATTTACATTCTTATTTTTAAATCAACCACACCTTATGAATATAATTAACATTAGTTTACATTTTATTACATTCATTATTTACAGTTATCATCTTTCACAATATTAATTATAATATTTCAATTTCGTTAATTCCATTGATTACCAATTTAATTTCTTATTTACAATTATAACCAAATTAACGTTACAATTATTTTAGTTGATTGGAATTATTTTAAAATAGTTGTCAATTTCATTAAATCAACACTATTAAATCATATTCAAATTATTTTTCCCATTAATAAGTCATAAATTTTAATTTGCTCCAATATTAAACTCTACAATCTTATTAAATTTAATAGTTTTAATTATCAAAGCTTACGGATCGTTACACATTGTAACTACTATCACAAAGCATACTATTTATGGATATCCATTTAATATGCTTGTAATTAAATTAATTAATATAACATATTATATTAAGTGTGTAATAGATAGAAAAACCCCTTTTATTTCAAACAAAATTGGTTATATATATATATATATAACAAATTACATACTTGCCCCAAAGATATACCCTAACTCTATCAACCTCCCACTTGCACTTAAGATCGATTATGGAATATCTATCCCATCCCCTCAATTGGTTTAATGAGAACTGATCGAGTTAGACCCTTCGTGAATGGATATGCTATGTTGGTTTAACTTCTCTGTCAATCAACTCTCTCTGATGTTGATAAACTACCTTTTTCATATGGAACTATTCGGAGTATGTTTCTTGACTTCTATTGAGCTCTTATTATTACGCTATTATCTTATAACAATCATGTAGCATTCTTAATACTTGGAATCACCCTTAGCTCAGTTATAATTTATGCATTTATATTTATACACATTGCTTTTTTTGCAGCGCTATTCAAGGCGATGTACTTTGCATTTCGTTGAATGAGCCACAATCTTCCATTTGGAACATTTTCAACTTAAAGCTTCTTAATTATGATTTGAACATTCATTTTATATTGACATATTATACTCAATATCACTTACGAAGTTTAGGTTCATACACTCATGTAACAACCTTGTTGTTTACGGCGTATAAATAAATAAATTTAATTAAAATAAAATTGTTTGAATTCGATATTTGTTAATTAATATTTTGAAAATAAACTTTTAGTTAATTAAATTCTATTTAGTAAAAGATTTTAATTTTAATAAATTATTTTCAGATAATATTTTGAAACCGAATAAAATGTTTTAACAAATATAAAATATTATTATAGTGTAAATTAATTTAAATCAAATTGAAATTTATTTACAAATAAATTAAAAGTAGCGGTGAAAAGAAAAGGAATAAAATGAAAATTAAAACTAGACGATTTAGAATTTAAGGTCCCAAACCAAATCAAGCCCATTTTCTTTCCTCCTTATTCTAGAACCTTCCTTGTTTCACTCTTAGTCCAAACCGAACCCCCTTTTGTCATTTCAGCTCTAAATTCCTTTAATCAAATCGCGACCTAGAGAATTAAAAAAAGTCGAGTATGAACTATGATCAAGGCGTGAAGCTTGGCATGGCGATGGTACTGCCAACGACGTGGAAGGTGATGCGATGTTGTTGCTTACAACGGCAGGCTTGATGGCCGATGATTTGAGGCAAATGATTGGAGGAGTGATAGCACCGATAGGCGTAGGAGTAACGACCTGCCATTTCAACCCATGAATGTCGGCACTAATACATCCACAGCATTCACGTGTGGAGCACCTAAGTGCCGGAAAGACAGAACATAACGGTAAAAGAAAACGAAAAATAAAAAGAACAAGAAGAAGAACTCAATATCAGAATCTCACATGCGGAACGATAACATATAATATCACAAAATGACTTTACCAAAAAGAAAACTTTGATATACATACAAAAATAGAGCACACTAACCTATCATCAGCCTAGATAGTTATAACAACCAGTCCTCACAATTGTTGATAGATACAAATCATGTAATGCAGCGGAAAATAAGTACGGTAGGAAATCATCCGGCTCCTCTCCAAGAGCTCCAATGAACCATGGCTAAATCTGGAAAACATACTCAAGCTGACATGTGCAATATAAGAAAATAACATATGGATCGGTCTGGCAAACCAACGTGAGAAACTCAAATCATATGGATTGCTATATTTGTAAAAGCATGTAAAGGTATCTCGTAAGACCATGCTGCCAATAAACACGAATAGGATTTTACCTTACGATAACTAGACCATTTCTATTATAAAATACAGTGATGAAATAATAATGTCTAAGGTTTGAAATATAAATAATAACACAGCTGCGATGCATGTGAGTGTACATCACAACAATAATAGGTATACAATCACAACCGCTAAGGCGCGTTCGCTAATTGTGTAGGATTCAATGGAGGTTCTCTCAGTAGTTCGAGAACGGTCCACTAGCACAAGGATCAAAGATACCCTCCTAAGTATCATATATCTCTAGATAAAATATACTATAGGAAAAACATTGTCGGTCCACGTCCAAACCGGGTCACATCACTCTCGCATGCATATCCATGTATCACTAGAATGAAGTGCATGCACTCTTTAGGTTAGTTAAACCCCATAGGCTACGTCTCATGTCTATGGTTTCTATCATTACCGATGGTGAAGTCACGTTCAGCATTCCAGCACATGAGTCACGACTCGAGCTGATCTCGACACACGAGTCCCTAATTTGAACAGATTTAGGTACTACACATGGATTTCTATGTATCAGCAAATCTCAGAATCACACATGGATTCCTCAACATATCTCAAAATCACACATGGATTCCCATATCTCAATAGATCTCAGAATCACACTTTGATTCCTCAACAGATCTCGAAATCACACATGGACAACCTGAATAGATCGGGAGCAACTACATGTGTTCGAGCATCTCGAACAGATCTCGAATCTTCACATAGATTCCAGCATCTCGAACCAATCATGAAACTCTTCCGAAGCATAGAACACAAATATAGTTTTGGAGTGGTTATGATTTCAAGTCATCTCATATAAGTTCACTCCCCCGCTTACCAGGTACTCCAAAACCAATCGATCGATTTCCCGATAATCTCAACTCCGGTTCCGTAGGAACTAAATAGATAATACAAAAGATTGGAGATCACCTCCATACCGTTTAAGTGGACAGATTTCCTTATCATTTGCCCTAGGAGAGCAGAACGAGTTTATGGGTAAAGTATAGCATCAGCGAAGATAACTATACCACATACTCTCCATGTTTCTTCTAGATATTTCCAGAATATATTTGGTCAAATCCAATAACAATGAAAATAATCACATACAGGAAACTATGTCCCGTATACTGTCCATAAGCAAGTAACACGCATGATCGAAGCACACAAGCACAATCAAGTCATAAACGACTTCTAATCTCCTTTTTAATTAATCTTCCTTTATTAATTAAAATCCTCTTTTATTAGTAAAACTCCTTTTGACTCAATAAACTCCTTTATAAATGAAACTCCATTTTATTAACTAAACTTCAATATTTAGTTAAAACTTCCACATTCATTTTCTACACATTGCAATACTTCTCAAAAGTACCCATATACTTATCTCAACCGCATAAGTATATTCACAAATCAATTTCAAAGGTCTTAAGACAAATGGTACTCAAACATCGTCGCTACAAACCCAAAACCATCTCATACCTGTTATTCTCTTTAAAATTCCATTATTAAAGATCTAAGTATTTTCCAAAATTGTTTAACAATATTTACAACTTTAAAATATTATCCAAGAGTTTAAAAAGAAATTTAACTAAAACATAGTTTACAACAAACCCAAAACACTTCACTATTTCATCATCTTTAAAACTCCATTTTAAAGATCAAATCAGTTTTCAAAAGCGTAGTTAAATGGGTTAAAACAAATGTTGCATAAATATCGTTACTATAAACTCAAAATCACTTTTATACTTGCCATTAACTTTAAAACATTCGATTACAGCTCCACGTACACCTTCACTTATTAAATAAGGTAATATGCCTTTTTAATCAATTTACAAAACATCCATTATAACATAAGTGTTATAATCTTAAAAACTACTTTATATTCTTTTACAAATTCCAAACTTCCTTTTTAATACTTTTAAATATAATAAAATACCTTTTAAAAGATATATATATATATATACACACATATATTAATTTATTTATAAGATATTCAATAAAATAACAATTTGAAAGATATTATGATATAAAAGCCTTTTATTTCTTAAATAAAGTCCTTATCAATTTCTGAAACCATACATATACTAAAAATAAAATTTAAAATCCTTATATATATATTTTTTAACGTTTATTTAAAACAATATAAATATCTGTTTTATAATTTAATACCATTACTTTGAAAATCCATAAATGATCATCAGTCATATATTTAAACCTTGATATTTTTCGTTAATAATATAGTACTTATTAAAAATACGAAGAAGCCCTAGGATGTCTTTCAAAGTTAACTTTAAAATCGCCAATCACAGCGATTTCAAAGTGTATCCATAGTGACCTTTTCACTTCTATAATTTCCAACTTCAAATTCACATTTCCACAAATATCCAAACCAATTCCTCTATGTCAAACACACCGAAAGGTATGTAACCAAATATACATACATACATATATACATACATACATACATATATATATACATATATATATATATATATTTCCACAATATATCACAATTTATCTAATTTAACATATGTCAAATATCAGGGATTTCAAAGCACGTTTATAACGAATATATCACTTCAAACATTCACAACATAATTTCCAACTTAATCAAATAACAATATCAAACATGTAAAAAAGTAGTATGCACTACGATACATGTTACAAATAATTACAAGGGAAATTACACTACATAATAATGTTTCCACTTGTTTTACAAACAAGGCGGGGTCCAAAAGCAATAATTTGTATTGTCCATTAACTTTAGTACAATAATAATTATATACACAATAATATTCAATCAACTGGTGAATAAAACTCACCCATGTTCTAGCCAATGCTTATGCATTTTCGAATAGTGCAAAATTGAACGCCATACAATTTTAGCTAAAATTCCTACAAGCTCCAAACTCGACGAATCAAACTCCAGCGCATTGATATCATCGCTACGAGTCCAGCGCGAAAGGCTATGCCCAAATTCGACCTCGTACACACAAGATACGGACATTAGAACACCTTGAGATTAATAATATTATTAATCACTTAATTAAATAGGTAATTAGCTTAATTACCTTGCTCAAACCTAAGTCACCCCTTCGCTAAACCCTTATTGCGACGTTTTCTCACCTATCACCACCACCGTTGACCTCCAACCAACGCCGCACTTCGACCACGAGTTCCTCTGGCCATGACACGTCCATCACCGCCGACCTTGATGACCATAGCTCGAAATCAAACTTGAGAAACCCATAGTCGTTCATCTCCGCCTTGACGCAGCCACAAGCGATCTTACACCGCAAACCCTACTTGGAGGTAGCCCTCATCGTCCCCCACACTTTCGCTTCAGGCCGCAGCCCAAAGATCAACATCACCACCTCAATCTCGAACCTTAGCTCCAGCCGTTGAACTCCAAATGCCACAATCTTGCTTCGAGCTAGCCCAATCCAACCGGTCATCCTCTACATCACACCAAGATGCACATTTTCTTAGTTGGGACCCAAGCCTAAATTGGCCTCTGAGGCGCTGATCAACTTTGGCCATTGGATCATTAGGGCTAGGTTAGGGTTTGCGCAATAGAGAGAGGTGAGATCCTTATATAGGAAATTTATCCGACACTATTCACTCTGGAAAATCATGAACTCCAGTCTAGGCGTGCTCACTAGCATTCCTAACCAAATACTCCTATTCCGAACTCAATAGAACTAGTTTCGGGACCTAATTCCATCGTATACAAAAGTTTGATTTTAGGTTAAATCATTTCACTAATTCCGAAAATTAATCGTTATGTGTTTCGAGCTCGCACGACCACACAACACGACTGATCGTTGTGAAACTCGTCGGCGTATAACAACTCATTATTTGAGATCCAATGGCACCCCGAAATGATAATTTCACATGTTAATTTAAAATGAATTATTTTTAAAACAATTTAATCACTTCTAATTTTAAATTAAAAATTTACGTTTTTCATTCTTATTTAAACATAATTTAAATAAGCTTTCGAAATTATTTTTATTCATATTAAATCCAAGATTCAATTATTTAAATAATTCCAATATTTAATTATAAACCATTCTAAAAATCCGGGTCATTATATTCTTTCCCCCTTAAATGAATTTCGCCCTCGAATTTCCGACATAAGCAATAAAAGTAACAATCACCCATCAATACCTAAGGGAATTACAAGCTAAGAAACAATCACTAGCAAACAAGCTCATGGTTTGCCCATGTTCATAAAACTTCTCATCGCTCAAGGATGACAATCAATCCACTAAGCGTACCATATGCTTAACAACCTCAGGTATTACTCAGTCGATCACCCATGCTACCCCAAACAATGCAAAGAGTCGTTCCCAAGCTCTCCACAAGCCAACACACATAACATACAAATGTTTTTAAAACACGTACATGCATGTATACCATCTGTATGCAATACCAAATCTGATCACTAACTTGATTACATAAATTCCACTTCTGAACTAGTACAGATAACTTAACCTCTCTAGTGCGGACTCCGATCATGTTCCTTGACTAGAAACCTTCGTTCTCCTTATGTAGCCATATTATATGATAGCAAACTTCATAATCATCTAAAAAATCGGTATCAAGTGTTCGGCTTCAATAATCGAGTGAAAAATTCTAACTCTGACTGGTGTGAATCACCTCGAAGTCCATGTACTCAAATCCTAGATCACGAACTGGTATGCGAGTAAAACGATCTACATACAACATATGTACTCTATTCAATTGGTTTCTTTAATTACAATAATTACTTTTTATTTTTAATCCACATTCAGTTTTCACTTAGTATTTCTCATTTAAATACTAAAATCACTTGTAAACCATTTCATCAAATTTACTTCAAGTTATTAAACATTATATAATTTAAGTTCATACTTGTGTAATGCTCCGCTACATCCTTAGAGTATATACAAAATCATCCAATTCTTTTTACTTATCATGGATATTTAATCAATTTAAAACTCGTTTAAATTGTACTAACCTTCTAAGTTCAAGTGTTATATAAACTCACCTTTATATTTTCATGAAACACTTAGCTTCAAATTTCTTACACAAATTCCGAAGTTTCGACTGTCCAAAATCGTCGAAAATTCCATTTTATTGAACAAATGAAAATTATTGATCGATAGATCGAACAAGATGCATAACCAAACTTACCCTAATGCATAGGATACATGCATCCAAAATATAACTTAACAAAAAACTTAAGAATTAAACACCCGATTTTCATTTCAGATCATTTTGAAATAATATATACTTATAACTTTTGTATATCAATCATACTTCAGAGATTTGAATCAACATCAATTTTACCAAAACAACTCTATAGAAAATTGCTATTGTAGCATCCCTCACTTTGAAACTCAAAAATAAACGCCAATTATGCTGCAATCATCACCAGAATCATTTTCCAGCAATAGATGTGAGTTCAGTACATCCAAACCATGCCTTTAAGACTTAACCAAAATCATTTCCAAAATGGTATCAAATACTTTGCAAATATTACTAAGTATCATGATATCAATTACATAAACCAAGTCCTAAATATTGGTTTCCAAATAATACTAGTATTGTTTTCAAAATCTTTAGAAAACCAATTTCCAAAACATTGGGATTTACGCTCTCAAATTCTCCATTTAAATCCTTTTTTATTTAAAAACTATACTTATAGACCATATTTATATAAGTCACTTTCTTATATAAACTACTACACAAGTGTGTATCTTTAAAATATCTTACTTTTCTTAAAGTCCATAATAAACAACTTTTATTAAAAATTAAATTTTAACCCATCGTTACTGAACGCCTTGTAATCAAACAGTGAAATTCAATTCCAAGGTGTTCGTTTCAATGTTCCCACAATTATTACCTACCCAACCCATGTAGTGAAAAGGTAAAACTGCCCATAAACTGGTCGAGCACAACTAATCAAATAATAAATAATAATGATTTAATATTATTATTTCCTAACAAACAAACACGTCATAAATAACTATATTAGTATTATTGTTGAAAACTATTCTATTATATATAAAATATAGTCCTAGGTAACATTATTTCATTTATCAATTTTTTAAAACAATACTGTATCGGTTTGCCTTGTTTAAGTGTTTAAAGATCTCTATCAATAATGATAGCAACTCGTATCAACCAGAATTCATAAACCACTTAGCAAACCAACCAACACAATACAAAACATTATATAATAGTAACAAATATGCACACTCGTATATATAATACACTCAACTAATAATAAGACATGCCATTACCCTACCTATTAATGAGTTATACCCCACAAAGTGAAAGTTCTCGCTTAACTTTCAGCTCTGATACTACATGTAATGGTCTGCGTTTACGATCCCTGAATATTGACAATAATACATCCATGGTATTCACATGTCGAGCATCTAAGTGCCGGAAAGACAGAACATTAGGGTAAAAGAAAAGGAAAAGGAAACATAACAAGAAGAAGAACACCAATCTCACATGCGAAATGATAACATATAATATTTCAAAAGGTCATTGCCAAAAAGAAAACTTTGATATACATACATCAATTAAAGTAAACTAACATATCATCGGCCTGGACAGTTATAACAGTTTGTCCTAGCAAATGCTGATGGATACAAATCAAGTAATGCAGTGAAACATAAGTACGATAGGAAACATTCGTCTACTCTCCAAGAACTCCAATGTACAACAGCTAAATCTAGAAAACCTGCTAGAGCTGACTCTAGCATTATAAGAGAATAGCACCTAGATCACTCCAGTAAACCAGCGTGAGAAACACAAATCATATGGATTGCTATATTTGTAAAAGCCTTCAAATGTAAAGGTATCTCGTAAGATCATGTCGCCAATAAACACGGATAGGCTTTTACCTTACCATAACCAAAACAGACAATACAAAAGATTGGAGATCGTCACCTAACCGTTTAAGTGAACAGATTTCCTTATCATTTTCCCTAGAAGAGACAAACAAGTTTATACGTACAGTATAGCATCACCAAAGATAAATATACCATATAATCCCCGTGTTTCTTCTAGATATTTCCAAAGTCTATTTGGTCAAATCCAATAACAATGAAAATAATCGCAAACAGGAAACTAAGTCCCATATACTGTCCATAAGCAAGTAACACACAGCATGATCGAAACACAGAAGCACGATCAAGTCATATAAATGACTTCTAATCCCCTCTTTAATTAATCTTCTTTTATTAATTAAAATCTTCTTTTATTAATCAAACTCCTTTTTACTCAATAAACTTCTTTATAAACGAAATTCCATTTTATTAATTAAACTTCACTATTTAACTAAACTTCCATATTCATTTCTACACATTCCAATACTTCTCAAAAGTATTCATATACTGATCTCAACTGTATAAGTATATTCACAAATAAATTTCAAAGGGCTTAAGATAAATGTTACTCAAGCATCGTCGCTGCAAACCCAAAACCATTTCATACTTGTTATTCTCTTTAAAATTCCATTATAAAAGATCTAAGTATTTTCCAAAATTATTTAACAATATTTTACCACGTTAAAATATTATCCAAGGGTTTAATAACAAATGTTACTAAAACACTATTTACAACAAACCCAAAACACTTCACTATTTCATCATCTTTTAATCTCCATTTTATGGATTTAATTATTTTTCAAAAGCATGGTTAAATGTGTGACACCAAATGTTGCACAAACCTCGATAATATAAACCCAAAATCACTTTTATATTTGCCATTAACTTTGAAACATTCATTTACAGCTCTAAGTACACCTTCACTTATTAAACAAGGTAATATACATTTTTAATCAATTTACAATACCATCCATTATAACATAAGTGTTATAAAACGTTTATTTAAAACACTATAAAAACATATTTTCATCATTTAAAACCATTACTTTAAAAATCCATAAATGATTATCAATCATATATTTAAACCTTGATATTTTCTCGATAATAAGTATGCTTATAGTACTTATTAAAAATACAAAGAAGCCCTAGGATGTCTTCCATAGTTAACTTTAAAATTGCCGATCACAGCGATATCAAAGTGCATCCATACTGACCTTTTCGCTTCTAACATTTACAGCTTCCAATTCTAATTTCCACAAATCGCCAAACTAATCCTCTATGCCTAACACATCAAAACATGTGTAGCCAAATATATATACATATATGTTTCCGCAATAAATCACAATTTATCTAATTTAGCACATGTCAAATATCAGGGATTTCAAAGTACGTTTATAATGACTATATGGCTTCAAACATTCACAACATAATTTTCAACTTAATCAAATAACAATATTAATGTAACGACCCGATATTTTCAACCATTCGCATCCATTATAAGTGTATAGGTAGACACTCATGCCAGAGTTGAATTGCTCAAAATACCGCGTTGTAATTAAAATTTGGCAAATCTCAGAATATACAGTAAATAAATATAATCACAGATCACAGACACAGAGTAAAATAATGCAGCGGAAGTAAAATAAATAGTAGTTCATGAAGCTACTATGTAATATACCAGAGTTACATAAGATACAACAGAAGAAATAGAGTACAACAGAAGTATCAATAAGATAACCAAGTACAAGCTGAACAGAGCAACATAACTGAAGTAGATAGAACAAGACTAGCAGATAATCTCCAGCGATTCAAATCTCCAGAAGGTGGAAATCCAAATCTGTAACTCAAGCTGACCCGAGCGTAAAGCAAAACACAAAACACTCGAGTCAGGACAATATATACTTATATAATGTAAACCAACTCAAGTGAACTGTAATAAAGGTACAAGTAACTTAGAAGATGCTTGGGACCGCCCATCCTCTAAGGATCCGTTAAAATATCTACTATGTAGTAATATTCGCTATTATAATAGTGTCTAAATAAGTAAAGTATAATCATATCGGAAAATAGCGTTAAGGGGATGGAGAACCTTAACGCGGTCGGATCTTAAAATCATAATCGTAGTAAAGCTCGATATGGTAGGTGACACGGCACAACTAGGCAATGCCAGGGTAGATATACCAATTACGCACACGGACTGATGGATACGCATAGCAGCCACTACCGTTCCACCTCGAACAACATTCCCAAATCGGAGGATGGCCATCTAGTCAAATCACAAGTAAGAGTATAATATCGAAGAAATGTGTCCGAGAAGAGGTGCTACCTCACTGGTCCGAGATCGCTCCTGTTTTAGCCACCTTATGCCAACTCACGGGAGTTGGGTCCACGTAACATACCTTAAGAACGTCGCCACCATCCTACTTCATTCTGGAATCTCCACCGCGTACACGGTTGTCAAAGTGGTTTTCGGTATCGACAGAGAGTATGTCCATATCCGATCCCGGTCTCTTTGCCAACCAATCGTTATTATAACCCGTGGTTATAACTTTTTAAAATAGTTTATGTTTCAAATCAAAATACATCCTTTAAACCATTTCAAAATCATATCATTTATTTCAAACTAATACATACTTTCAAACCCAAAACATATCTATTCAAAACCAATTCAAAAATATATCATTTCCATTTCAAAAACAAATTCAATAATATATCATTTCAATAAAACCCAAATTTCAAAATCACTGAATATTTCCTTTAATTTATTAAACTTGAAATCTTCCTTTAAATTATCATAGCATTTTGGTAATGTAACCTTAAGGAATCATAGCATTTTTGGAATGTAATACTTCCCAATTTAACATTTTATATAATCAAAGTATTTATATACTTACAATTTTTTTAACATGGTCATTTTATCATAGCCTTATAGTTAAATAAACTTTGTTACTGTAATATCCAATTTAATGCTAAAATTCTTATGTTAAGTTAAGAGTACCTTATTAACTTACATTATCATTACAATAAAGAAACTTTATTATTTTAGTCATTAAAATATGTCATTTACATTAATTAAAACTTACATATTAAATGTACTTTTTAACTTACATTCCTATTACAGTAAAGAGCATTTATCATTTAATCAATATTACACTAATTAAACTTACATTATCGAATGTACGTTTTAATTTACGTTTTATTACAAAAGGGGCATTTATTATTTTAAATCAATATTACACAAATTAAGACTTACATGTTTCTTTCATTAATTAAGACTTTACATGTTTCTTTCAGTAGGTAAAACTTTACATATTTCTTTCATTAATTAGAACTTTACACGTTTCTTTCATAAATTAAACTTTACATATTTCTTTCATTAATTAGAACTTTACACGTTTCTTTCACAATAAATTTCTTATAATTAAATCCAATTTTCAACAATTTACTTAATAAGTTTAAGTGTAAAAGTTCCAATTCTTCACATTTCAACAAATATACTTAACACTTCAAATTTAAATTACCATTTCACAATTTAACAAAATTTCCAATTTTATTTAATTAACTTAAACCTTTAATTAAAACCAAATTTCACATTTCCTAGTCAAGTTATAGTTTAAAAGATCACTTTTAAACATTCATTTATTTAACCACTTAAATTCATAGAAAAATCAATAATACTTAATAATCACTTAAATTCAAATTTAATCAAATTATCATATTTACCATTTCCAAATAAAATTTAATATCCATTTTATTTATATAACTTAAATATCATTTTTAACCAAAATTCCAAATTTCCAACTTAAGTTATATTTCAAAAATCCAGTTAAACCATTCATTAATTACATTTTTAACACATAGAAAAATCATAATTTCTTTAATTCAAAATATTTCAAAATCTGTTTAAATCAAATTTCATAAATTTATATTTTTAAAATACTTAAAAATATTCAAAACACTTTATAAAATAACCACGGGCCTGTATATAATTTTCTAACCTAGGTCAAGTGATACGGATATGTATCATTTCAATCCGCAGTTAAAAAAGAAAAATCCGGGTTCTATCATTTCAAACCCGCAATCCCAAGTTAAAATAATTTAAATAAAAATCATTCAGGCCTATCATTTCAGCCCATAACGATTTTTCCCTATTCTAAAGTCCGTTCGGGTATGTATCATTTCAACCCATAGTGATTCTAATCTACAGGGAACTTGCAATGGTGATAACAGATATAAATAACAGAATAACATTAAATAATAGTAACATATGATATAATAAGTGTAATAACAGGTGTGAACATCATATGATAATAATATAAACATATATAACATGATGATATACATTACAGATTCAAATGGTGTCGGTTTATCAGTTATATAGGTACATATTGTCTAGTGAGAATAACTCACTTGTTTAAGCTGGAGATGACGACCAAACACATAACACAGAATCTTTGAAGGCACGACAACATGAATATGATTTGAGAGGGGAGAGCCAAATATAATTGCCTTGTATACATATAAAAAAAAAAGGACAATGTATACATAAATATTCAACACAAACAATATTGAAACAATTTTAAATAAGGAGCAACAAAGAAATAGATGACTTGACCTTGCCTCAACCATTCAAGTGCTTGGCCATGACATCATTTGGCTCAGCTATGATCAGGTCTAGACCTGAAATACTCATCCAATGGTCAGCAAAAAGAAGGCAAAACAATGGAATGATGATGGTAGGAGTTACACATGAAGAAGACAAAGAGTCAAGGCCAAAAGGAGTGGTTTTGGTGCACACTAGGCTCGGTCTAGTCATTGTTTGGGCTTGGCCATGCTTGCTCCAGATCTGGACAGAGGTAAGGGGTGATGGTAAGTGGTCAAAACAATGTGGTGGTGGCGGCTATGGTGGTGGCTAAGGTGGTGGATGAAGGTGGTGAAGTAATAGTGGTGACTAGTGCATTGTTTTGGAGTTTTTGACATTGTTTTGTGGTGCTAGCTTCAAGGAGAGGTCATGGCCATGGATGGATCTGAAATGATGTCTGGAGATGATGCCAAGGAAGAGTGGTAGGGGATGGTGGTCGAGGCTATGGTGGAGATGGTGGAGGGTTTAGCCGAGCAAAGCTATGGAAGAATCAAGCAAAACAATAGAAAATTTAATAGGAAATGAAGAAGAGAAAGGTAGAGAAGATGAAGCCATTACCCAAACAACTTCAGAAATGTTTTTGGCCGTGAATTGTGAATGAAAGGGAAGTCTTTCACGTGAAACAATAAGGCATACACGGTTACAAAAGAATAAATGAGCCGTTATGGAAAAATGAAGGGTTTGGTTAAATGAAAAGTCACACAATTTACAACTTAAGTCCTTTCAAATTTCTACTTATTTTATTTTAATTTTATATAACTGAAATATAAATATAAACTCAGATAAAAATACGAAAATTTAGTAAATAACAAAAAAAAATAACTAAATATTAAATATACATAATTTAATTAAATAAAACAGCAAAATTTGCAACTAGTCTTGAAAATATGGAAAATAAATGCAATGAACTATGGAAACTTTTTATGTACTTAAAAATATTTATAAATAAAGATAAGAACACAAAATAAAATGAATTCACAAAAATAAATAAATAAATTTTAATTTAAATATAGTTTAGATGAAGAAAATAGCAGAAAAATAGAAACAGCCTTTAAAAATAAGAAATAAATACAGTAAATTTTGGAAAAATTCTATCATCGTTTTAAAAATATTTAAAAGTCAAGATATACATAAAATAAAATATCAACACATATTAGAACAAAATATGACAAATAAAATAAAATTTATAAAATTTAAAATAACAAAATTGCAAAATAAACAATTTATACTCAAAATTGAAATGTACATATCTTTTACATTTTAACTCCGTTTTCAACGAAACGAAAAGCAGTATTCATGTTATTAAATCTATTGTCATAATAAAAGATAAAAATTATAATTTTAAACTATTTAAAATTTAAATTTAAAAGTCAAAGTTTGACTATTTGACCAAAATTCACATTTTCTAGAAATATTAAATTTAGTCATATTTGGAATTCAAATCTACATCAAAATCAAAGTTTATACTTAAAATAACAAAATTTATTCTTTTTCATAAATAAAGCTTTTAAATCTGGAAATCAATTTAAAAATAATTGTGAAATACAGGGTTGTTACACTCTCCCCCACTCAAAACTTTTCGTCCTCGAAAAGGAACGAGGTACGGGAAAGCACAGAAAAAGATAGAATGAAATAGAATTAAGACAAGATGATAAGAAGATTGGAATTACACCTGATAACTATTGTTATAGGTAAGTTTAACAAGATGGAGGTGATCAAATCAAGAATATAAGCACGAAAAAGATCCTCTAGAGTCTGAATCTCCCTTTTCACTTGACCGACGGTCTATGAATGGAAAAACAGTGTTCAGATCCAGATGAGTAACAAAGATTTCAAGGATTATAAAAAGATTTCTAAACAGACTGATATAAGCAATAGCCTTCCCATTCTGTAACAAGATAAGAGAAATAAGGACAACCAAAAGATAGTTTGAGAAAAAAAAACAAAATAAGATAATAAATTTGAAACAATAATGCTTTGAAATCATAACAATTTAGGGATGTTTATCATTTGAAAATCATACTACTAAAAATCATAACACTTTGGAAATGTTATTCTTAAAAAAAGAACATAATACTTAGAAAATCATAACACCTTTTAAATATAATCTTTATTTAAACCATTTTAATTCAAGGTCAAATAATATTCATTTTAAAGTTGTAACATTTCTAAGTTCATTCAATTATAAAACTTCCAAAACATTGTATTTTCAAAACAGCAGCACTTATAAAATGCTACAGTAGATATATTAATATTTCAAATTAGTTTTATTCTAGAATATTCATTTGGATATCATTTAACTTATGACTTATTAAAACAAACTTTTATGAATGGAATATCCAAAATTAAACTATACTTCGTTTATTAAGTCAAAAGCTCACTATTTTACTTAGCTCTTCATTTAACAAATAACCTAACACTTTATTTAAAATGCCCATTTCATAAATAGATATTCCTTCAATAAGTTACACTTAAAATTTCCATTTGAAAACCAAATTCTCAATTATCAAATTTAGTGATGTTAAAATACATTATAACTATCATAATTATCCATTTTTCAAGACATATCAATTTCATAAATAAAATATTTATCATAGAAAATATAACAATCAAATTTCTTTACACATTTATTCATTTAGACATCGGTTAAACTATGAATTCAAGTTAAATAAACTTTATTACAAAATGTCCAATTCCAATGTATTTTATTTTATCTATTCAAAGATACATTATTTATTATACAACATATTCATTTCAGGAAATAACCATTATTAAAATTCCTAGGTTAGACTTAAGGTTCCATATTAAATCAAATTTGATTATCAAGTTATTTAAATAAATCTCTTTAAATTCCTTTTTCACTATTTACCTCTGTAAATCTTTTATAACTAAAATTTATTATAACCACTCAAATTTTATTTAAAAAATCCTTTTTATATTGTATATTATCCAATTACATTGTTAACTTCTAAATTTTTTTTAAGGTAAGTCATATTTGAATGCAATTGTATTATACAAATAAAACTTTCCAATTCAATTATCTCAAGTTTGAATCATTTATTCAAAAATTTTAATTTTTCTTTTTATAACTGAAATATTCTTTAAGATGAAATTTAAGAATTAATTTTCCGGTTTCCTTCAAACCAGTTAGAGATAAATAAATATATGTACATAATATGTCAAATCAATTTAGATCATATATCTATATATATTATAAATCAAATCATATTTAGAAATTCAAATAAATTAAATCTTTCAAAACAAAGCTGTAGTAAGACTACAGAACGGTCTCTTCAGTTCAAAACTCGAAAATGAACGTCGATGATGCTGCAGTCATCACCGAAATTATTTTCCAGCGACAAAGAGAAGAGCACTTAATTTTTAAACTTTAAAAATCCTTTAGAGACAAATTTTTTTATTCAAAAATACTTTAAATTATATCCTTTTAAAAATTTTAAACACAAGGTTTGAAATCCATCGGAAACTTGAATTCTCAAATTCTTGATTCAAATTCATTTCAGTTCCCAAATCAGTTTATAAACAACTATTTATAAATTCATTTGTAGAACAATAAATGATAAATCAAGTATTATCATTTCAAATTATCAATTTAAATCAATTTATTAAGTTCCATAAATTTACTTATATATCAAAATTTTATTTCATTAACCAAATTTAAAATAATATCGTGTCAGTTTGTTCTGTTAAAGTGTTTTAGAAATCCTATCGATAGCGTTGATCAGACGAATCGATCGGAAATCCAAATCAACATCAACAACTCAAACAACACCATATATAAAACAAAACATAGATTTACAAGTACAATTCAAAATGTTTGGAGATAGTTTAGAAACAAAAGACAAGATGGTTAAACAGAGTAGAGAGATGGGTAAGCTTAGGTAAATCGCGGACAACCTTAACCGGGTCAACCGTGGCTTAAAGAATAAGATCGATGTGGATTTTTCTGGGATAAATCTACGTTCGATCTCAAGAGATAGAGTTTGGAATAATAAAAGATATTAGCATCTAAACCAAGGATAGATAAAATCTCTGGTGAATCAATGCTGACTGTAAAGGATTTTCACCCCTTTACAAGAAAATTAGAATATTGGCGAGATCGGCAATTCACTATAAAGATCATTCGAAGTGGAGTTATGTGATACTCCAAAATCAAAAGAAGATGAATAGTGAGGGACAAGAATGAATTTTGGAACCGCAGGAAACGTTCCAAAATTCAAAGGAAATCGAATCAAAAGGAAGAGATTCAAACTCGAACGAAAGTGATTCTGTAAATAAATTTACCATACATTCTAAGTTTTGCCTCAAAGCCAAAGCTCTGATACCAACTGTAACGACCCGATATTTTCAACCATTCGCATCCATTATAAGTGTATAGGTAGACACTCATGCCAGAGTTGAATTGCTCAAAATACCGCGTTGTAATTAAAATTTGGCAAATCTCAGAATATACAGTAAATAAATATAATCACAGATCACAGACACAGAGTAAAATAATGCAGCGGAAGTAAAATAAATAGTAGTTCATGAAGCTACTATGTAATATACCAGAGTTACATAAGATACAACAGAAGAAATAGAGTACAACAGAAGTATCAATAAGATAACCAAGTACAAGCTGAACAGAGCAACATAACTGAAGTAGATAGAACAAGACTAGCAGATAATCTCCAGCGATTCAAATCTCCAGAAGGTGGAAATCCAAATCTGTAACTCAAGCTGACCCGAGCGTAAAGCAAAACACAAAACACTCGAGTCAGGACAATATATACTTATATAATGTAAACCAACTCAAGTGAACTGTAATAAAGGTACAAGTAACTTAGAAGATGCTTGGGACCGCCCATCCTCTAAGGATCCGTTAAAATATCTACTATGTAGTAATATTCGCTATTATAATAGTGTCTAAATAAGTAAAGTATAATCATATCGGAAAATAGCGTTAAGGGGATGGAGAACCTTAACGCGGTCGGATCTTAAAATCATAATCGTAGTAAAGCTCGATATGGTAGGTGACACGGCACAACTAGGCAATGCCAGGGTAGATATACCAATTACGCACACGGACTGATGGATACGCATAGCAGCCACTACCGTTCCACCTCGAACAACATTCCCAAATCGGAGGATGGCCATCTAGTCAAATCACAAGTAAGAGTATAATATCGAAGAAATGTGTCCGAGAAGAGGTGCTACCTCACTGGTCCGAGATCGCTCCTGTTTTAGCCACCTTATGCCAACTCACGGGAGTTGGGTCCACGTAACATACCTTAAGAACGTCGCCACCATCCTACTTCATTCTGGAATCTCCACCGCGTACACGGTTGTCAAAGTGGTTTTCGGTATCGACAGAGAGTATGTCCATATCCGATCCCGGTCTCTTTGCCAACCAATCGTTATTATAACCCGTGGTTATAACTTTTTAAAATAGTTTATGTTTCAAATCAAAATACATCCTTTAAACCATTTCAAAATCATATCATTTATTTCAAACTAATACATACTTTCAAACCCAAAACATATCTATTCAAAACCAATTCAAAAATATATCATTTCCATTTCAAAAACAAATTCAATAATATATCATTTCAATAAAACCCAAATTTCAAAATCACTGAATATTTCCTTTAATTTATTAAACTTGAAATCTTCCTTTAAATTATCATAGCATTTTGGTAATGTAACCTTAAGGAATCATAGCATTTTTGGAATGTAATACTTCCCAATTTAACATTTTATATAATCAAAGTATTTATATACTTACAATTTTTTTAACATGGTCATTTTATCATAGCCTTATAGTTAAATAAACTTTGTTACTGTAATATCCAATTTAATGCTAAAATTCTTATGTTAAGTTAAGAGTACCTTATTAACTTACATTATCATTACAATAAAGAAACTTTATTATTTTAGTCATTAAAATATGTCATTTACATTAATTAAAACTTACATATTAAATGTACTTTTTAACTTACATTCCTATTACAGTAAAGAGCATTTATCATTTAATCAATATTACACTAATTAAACTTACATTATCGAATGTACGTTTTAATTTACGTTTTATTACAAAAGGGGCATTTATTATTTTAAATCAATATTACACAAATTAAGACTTACATGTTTCTTTCATTAATTAAGACTTTACATGTTTCTTTCAGTAGGTAAAACTTTACATATTTCTTTCATTAATTAGAACTTTACACGTTTCTTTCATAAATTAAACTTTACATATTTCTTTCATTAATTAGAACTTTACACGTTTCTTTCACAATAAATTTCTTATAATTAAATCCAATTTTCAACAATTTACTTAATAAGTTTAAGTGTAAAAGTTCCAATTCTTCACATTTCAACAAATATACTTAACACTTCAAATTTAAATTACCATTTCACAATTTAACAAAATTTCCAATTTTATTTAATTAACTTAAACCTTTAATTAAAACCAAATTTCACATTTCCTAGTCAAGTTATAGTTTAAAAGATCACTTTTAAACATTCATTTATTTAACCACTTAAATTCATAGAAAAATCAATAATACTTAATAATCACTTAAATTCAAATTTAATCAAATTATCATATTTACCATTTCCAAATAAAATTTAATATCCATTTTATTTATATAACTTAAATATCATTTTTAACCAAAATTCCAAATTTCCAACTTAAGTTATATTTCAAAAATCCAGTTAAACCATTCATTAATTACATTTTTAACACATAGAAAAATCATAATTTCTTTAATTCAAAATATTTCAAAATCTGTTTAAATCAAATTTCATAAATTTATATTTTTAAAATACTTAAAAATATTCAAAACACTTTATAAAATAACCACGGGCCTGTATATAATTTTCTAACCTAGGTCAAGTGATACGGATATGTATCATTTCAATCCGCAGTTAAAAAAGAAAAATCCGGGTTCTATCATTTCAAACCCGCAATCCCAAGTTAAAATAATTTAAATAAAAATCATTCAGGCCTATCATTTCAGCCCATAACGATTTTTCCCTATTCTAAAGTCCGTTCGGGTATGTATCATTTCAACCCATAGTGATTCTAATCTACAGGGAACTTGCAATGGTGATAACAGATATAAATAACAGAATAACATTAAATAATAGTAACATATGATATAATAAGTGTAATAACAGGTGTGAACATCATATGATAATAATATAAACATATATAACATGATGATATACATTACAGATTCAAATGGTGTCGGTTTATCAGTTATATAGGTACATATTGTGTAACATCCCAGAATTTGGAGTACGTGATTTGTGAACATTTAATTCATTTTAAATGTTTAATGTGGACCCTTAATTGATTTTGTAATGGATGGATGCGGGTTCAATCATTAAAATAAATTATAAATTCAAATATAATTTGGATAATAATAATTAAATATTCGAAATTGGGATAAAAGGTGAATTTGGGATAAATGATTATAAAAATGGTGTTTAAATGTATTTTTAAGCTCAATTGGGTATAAATAATATTGTTGGATTTTTAGATGAATTTAAAAGTCAATAAATTATTATGTGGAATTTTGTATTAATTTAAAAATGAATTTAATATTTTTAAAATGCAATTTAATCAGATTTTAGTCTAGAATGAGCCAGAATGATTTTTAATGCGATTATAAATTTTATATGATGTATTGTTAAGTTAATAAAATTTTAAAAGTAAAATTTTAAGCGTTTCTGATAATTTCAGAAAATCGCTCGATTTAATAGACGAGTTAAAATAGCCTTCCGGGGCACAGTCTCGGAATTCGACGAAACCTGTTCCATTGGATCCGTAATAGTTAGTTATTATCGGATTTCAATTTTCGTAGCTATCGGAGTTGTCGTTTGACCGTGGCAGTTCGAAACGCCTAGAAATCGATTTAACCGATTTAATTTTAAATTGATCGTTTAATTCCGTATCTTGCGCATATGATCAAATTAGCTTACGAAACCTGTTCCATTATGTCCAGAACGCGGAAAAACCCTGGGGACGCCTGGCGGCATGTCAGATTTGGAGTTCGTTTGTAAACGCTTGTTTTAATCAGATTTAATATTAATTAAATAAGGTTATACGTATATATGCACATTCAGGGTCGAAACCCTAGTCTATTTTCGTGGCCGCCGCAGAGAGTATTCAATGGCCGAAAATTGTCTACCTTCTTCCCCAATTATCGATCAATCCACGCTTCGATTGAAGAAACTCCCAACTAGGAAGTTGTAGATCACCTCGTCGTCTTTCCATCCAACGGTCGTGATGAATTTTAGTGCGACGATAACGAAGTTATAGGGCCCGATAATGGTTCGTTCGCATGCGAAAAGTCTCGGCATAGAGATGCTCGAGTTCGACAAAGCTAGGGGTGGTGGTGGAGCCGGCCATGAGCTTCGAGGTGGAGCTGACCGATCGTCGCGTAGTCGAGCTAGGAGGAAGCGGTTCGAAGCCCTAGTTTTGTGGTGATGGGTTCGTTGTCTTCGTGGTTGCCTGGAACGCGAGTGTTCACGCATGAGGGAAGAAGGGTTGGACGGTCATGATTTTGGTAAAAGAAAACTTGTTTTCAAATTGATATTTAAACTTTAAAAATTCATAACTATTGCGTACGTTGTCAGATTCCAACGAAACAGGGAACGCCGGAATCGCAGAGAGACGTACTACGTGATGGTGTAGATCCGGAGTTGTTCCGGGCAAGTAGGAATTTGAGTTAAATCGGACGTCGTTCGGTTTAATTTAAATTTCGAACGCTCGCCGAACTCAAGGTGAGTTATTCTCACTCACATCTGGATGCTATGCATTTTAAATAGTTAATATATAAATATCTATGTGATTGGTTGAATATAACTGTGATTATCAGTCTGGATTGATATTTATATTGTGATGTGCTAATATTTGTGATGCAGGGAGAAACAGGTTGGAGGGATCCAATGGGATTCCTCACAATGTAGCAATTATTTTATAATTGATAGTGATACCTGTTTATATGTTGTGATTGATAAAATCTGGAATTAAAATTGTCTGTGAAATTGTTGTATAAAATTATAAATCCTGAATTTAATTATGAATGGATTAAATGGGGTT
The DNA here is from genome assembly GCA_030737815.1 of Allium fistulosum. Lineage (NCBI taxonomy): Eukaryota > Viridiplantae > Streptophyta > Magnoliopsida > Asparagales > Amaryllidaceae > Allium > Allium fistulosum. Next base: position 1,462,731,237 of record CM060902.1, read on the forward strand.
TTTACGGAATAAAATGAATTATTAAATTAAGAATTTCGAAGAATAAAATTTGAAATCTGGATTGGATGGAAAATAAATTCAGTAAAATTGGGATTTAAAATGTAGTGGAAATTTATCAATCGATAAATGTGAAATATAAATTTTCTTGAAATGGATTCTACGGAAATTATAAATTGTTTAAAATATCGATGTTTCTTTTAATAATGAACGGAGTTGTCCGGAAAATTAAAATATGTTGCAATGAAGCTTCAAATGTAAAATTTACAGATTTAAATGTAAGTAGAACATTTTAAAATACCGTCTTCTCCATTGGGATTTTATTTAAGTAAATTGGAAATCTGGATTTCATTGAAGAATTCGCCAAAATGTTTTATTAAAAATGTTTTAAACTATATTTTTTAAAAATGAATTTCCAGAATGGGTATTGTGTTGAACTTCGGATGAAGTTATGGCTAAGCATGGGATTGGAAATTTTATGTTGTAAACATAAATTGGATTCAAATAAATCGGTTGGATTTATATGAAAGAGTACTTTGAAATGTTTTGAAACGGGAAAGTGTTTCCCTGGGAAAACCAAGTAAATGTTTATAAAAAGATTTTATTTAACTAAAGGTTAATTTTAAATCGTTTTAAAAAGTATTTTTAAGAAATCGTTATTTTTAAAGAAATAAATTAATAATTTTAGTACCGTAATAATTTGGGAGTATATTAGCAATTATTTTTACAAATGGATTTATTTAAAAGTTGGTTTTAGCTTAAGTTGTTAAAATTAGCATTTTTCTTCTTATAACGCTATTTTGAATTTAGTGAAACTAAAACCCTTATTTTTAAATCAAAGTTTATGTGTTAATGACTAGTTTTCTTCACATATTTTAAATTTATATTTTGAGTAAATAAATAGAAGTAATTTTCATATTTTAAAGTATATTTCAATATAAAGTATTTTTAACTGTTTTAAAATGCAAATTGTTTTATACTTGGTTATTCCCGATGGGAATAAAGGGTAAAAGGTTTACCTTGTAAAGGAAGAGTGGAAAATTGTTTTCAAATGAGTTTTGAAAATGTGAAAATATATCTTTGAAAGATATTAGAAGAAAATAAATAATATGGAGATTATTTATTGTGTGATGGATGTGTATGGATGTTTGTGAACATTAATTGATAGTTAAATCACCGACTATCAATATTGGCCAAATGCGCTGATCGTTTCGAAGAGACCGGGATCGGGTTTCCGTATACCGGGATTCTAGGTCTGGAGACTCGAAAACCACTTCGATTCGGTTTGTACGTTCCGCGAAAACGATTTCGGAGTCGAAGATGGAGCAGTGAAGTGCAAGGGCTAGTCGCTACTAATCCTGAGGATATTTCCAAAATGGATGTAGTAGGGGTAGTGCCTTCGGTTCCTTTCGGACCCGGGACGGACTTGTATGGACGAATGCTTTCGTGACATCGTCAGGTGGACGATGGGCATTCTAAGGGATATGTGCTATAAAGGTATCGTTTAGCCTCAAGCCTCATCAACCGGGAATGACTGAAAATCAGGGGTTATGCAGCAAGGCTTCGTGGGTAGCCCCCACTTGAGAGTAAGGTCATCCCTGTCTAGATGTCCCTTTTATTTCGGCTTAGTGGTGCGGTTGCTGATCACAACCGTGGGGTGATTTTACTTGGAATTATCCAGTAAGGGATGATTCCGGTCTTGTGTTGCAGGGGAGCGGGCGTACTCCTCGGTACTATGATCTAGGCCACGTACTGTGACAGGTGGTACCCCAGTGCCTAGTCATTCGTTGGAAATCCATTTTCCCTACGTACCTTGTACGAGTTTTGTTTGTATACCTAGTATGCTGGAATTTAATCATGTAACAATTTCAGCTATTTTAATAAGTATTTGTAAATAGACACTATTATAATATCAGAGGATTTTTATAAAAAGTGTTTAGCTATCGTAAGGTAAAAACCCGACATGTTTATTTGTGGCGTGGTCTTACGAGATGCTTTTGTTTTCAAAGGATTTTTGAAACTTTAATAATCAATTGGATGTATTTATGATGCGCTGGTATTCCAGACTGACTCGGGTGTTATTTTATTATAATGCTCGGGTCAGACCGAGTATATTTCAGGATAGGTTGCTATGGAGCTCAGGAGAGGAGCTGGAGTCCGAGACGTATTTCTCGTACTTGTATTATTCCGCTGCTGTGATTGTTGAGATTGTTTGACTGGTTATGATTGGTTGTATTGATATACTCTGATGATGATGTATTGTATATAAACAGATATAGTTTTGATTTGTGTAAAGTTCTGTTCTATATATTATATTTTATTCCGCTGCGACTGTGAGGTTCTGATGTTGTTTAGTTTCTTCTTCTTCTACCTTCTTTCTTTTCCTACAATCTGTCTTTTCCGGCGTTCGATCGTCGGCATATTATACGGTTGAGTATTTTGTGTCGATTTTCGAGGTTCGAGAAGGGCGGGTCGTTACAGTGGTATCAGAGCTTAGATTGGCGACAACCTAGGCTTTGGTGGGAAAATTACTCATTTTAAATAGAGTCAGAAGTACTCTATAATGAGCTGAGTGTAATAATAGCTATGAGAGCGTACTTGTTAGTGGATATAAAATTGTTTTTGTACTGTGTTGACTTATCGGTTGAGTGTTTATGAATTCTGGTCGGTGCGGGAAGTACAACCGTATCGATAGGGGTTTCTAAACTCTTAAACAAGATAAACCGACATAGTATTGTTTTTAAAGTGGGTAAATGAAATAATTTTACCCAAAATTGTATTTTGATATAAAAAGAAATAATTTTCTAAATTATTATATGTATTGGATGCTTGTTTGGCTGTTTCTTCTATAATCAAATAAGAAATTAAAACATGATCTAAAATTTGAAATGATATATATAAGAAAATAAGAAGTTAAAATATTAAAATGGTTTATAACCAAATGGAATTGACTGGATATGTTTTAAATAAGAAAAGTAAAAATTAAAATTTGATTTAAACTAGAATTTTGACCCCGGAAATTTTGAAAGGGATTTCAAATGGAATTAAACAAAGTTTTGGGAGTTTGACTTTGTGGAAATGTTAGAAATGTTTTCAAAAGCATTTGTAAGAATGGAGTATATTTTGGGGAAATATTTTTGAATAGAAATTGTTTTGAGGTGGATTTTGGAAGTGGAAAGCATTGAACTCACTTCAGTCGCTGGAAAATAATCCTGATGATGCTGGCCACATCATTAGAATTCATTTTCGAGTTTCTAAAGTGATGGATTGCTACCAAAATAGTTGGTTATGACATTGTTTGGACTTGTTTGGGAAACAAGTGATTTTGGAATTTTCAAAGGAAAATTGTTTGGTAAAAGCAGTTTGTTTTGGAATTTGGTATTTGATTTGAATATCAAAAGAGAAATGTGTTGATTTTTATTTCGAATTGGTTTTGAAATAAATCCGGGTAAATTGAATTCTGGAAATTCTATTTTAAAATAAAAATGTGAAAGTTGAAATGATTCAACTATATAACTTATAAAGGAAAGTTGATTTAAAGAAGAATTGAGTATATATGGAATGTAAATTTATTTTGAATAAATGAAGGTGAATGGAATATATCTGGATTTAACTTATGATAAGTTAAATAAAATTAAGAATTTGAAATTGAATTAAATCTAAATAAATTGGAATTAAATGGAAGTTGAGATAACGGTGAAATGTAAATGCTTATGATTGTGCAAATGAATTCATATTCTTAAGTTATTAAGTGTTAAAATTTGACATTGTGATTATAAATATGTGGATTGGTTTGAAATGAGCAATATAAACTTACAAGTAAATAAGTTGGAGAACTTGAGAATGGAAGATTTGATTTTAACTCAAGTAAAATGGAATTATAATCACAAATAAAAATGGTTAAGTGATATGGTGAATTCAAACTTAATCCTAAATGGAATGTAAAGTAAGACGAGGTAAAGTGAGATATAAAAGATGTGAATAAACTTAAAATGGTAAATGAGTTTTAAACTTATGTATAGAGGAATAAAATGGATTGAAGTGAAATTCAAAATATCAAATGCATCATAAACAATATTGAATGAAATTCAATTCTTATTTAAGTAGTAAAGAAGTGGGTTAAATGAAATTTGACTAAATAAAATTTAGTTAAACTTGGAATAAATTTGGATAAGAATCAAATTGAAAGGGAATTTGGTTTAGTTAATATGATGTTGAATGAAGTAAATGCTTACTCAATTAAATCTAAAATGATTGTTTGGGAATGAATTTTGTGTAAGCTAAATTAAATGGAAAGTATATGGTAATAATAGAATTTTGATAGTTGGTCAAAATTTGAAAGGTAAATAAAATCCAGTTTTGGGATGGAATTTAAGTTTGGTAATAAATGTTGGAAGTGAGAATGAATAATGTAATTAGCTTATAATAGTGATGGTTTGAATTGTAAATAAAATTCAAATGGGAGAAATAATTTAAATGGTCTCTTTGTTAATAAAATAATTTGTACATGGATTGGATAAATAAACAAAGAGCATTAAAGTTGTAAATGAATTGATCTTTTTATGAGTGATTTTGAATGGGCTTTATTAAGTAATCTTGAATGCAATTTGCTAAATAATAAAATGGAAATGCATGTGTAATTGTATTAATTAATTATTGAGGTGAAATAAAATGTAAGGAAAGTTTAATTTAATTAACAAATTGCATTGGAATAAAGATACTTGGATTGTGAACCATGAAAATGGAATAAAATTAATATAAACCTGAGTTGGAAATAATTTTAAATGGTTATAAGCTTAAGTGGCAATTGTTTTGCTTGAATGACATGGAAATTTGCATGTATTTGCAATTGAGTGTTTAAAATCAATTGGAATGAATTGATATTCTATTAAGTAATGTTTGCATATGAATGGAAACCAAATTCAAAGAGTTTTGTATATGAATGCAAGTGAATTGGTTAAGAATAGCAAATGAAATTGATTTTGAATCAATAGGAATGAATTGACCTCTTAATGAGTAATGTTTGCATATGAATGGAAATGGATCATAACTGAAATGCAAATGTTCCAAGTTTAAAATGAAATTTGATTGTAAATCAAATTGGGAATGTAAGTTAAAGTAAAGAAATGTAAGTAAGGCATATGTTAATCATATTGAAGTGGAAATGAATTGGATGAAATAAATATGTATTGTATATAGTGAACTTGAATGTAAATCATTTAAGTGAAATAAAATGAAGTTGGACTTGAACAAGTAATTTGAAAGGTGATTGAAATCTTTGAATTGTTAATAAATTATGGTTAACATGGTTAAATTATGAACTATGCTTGGATTGGTTATGCAATGAATATGTTTGGTTTGCATTTGTATTGGAAATGTTGTTAAAATGCTCATATTGGGAAACTGATGAGTTTGTTGAGTTTAGTACAGGTGCGGGAGGCGTTCGAGAGTGTTGGAGCGCGTATATGCGATATATTAGCCGCTCGCTATTAAAAATTGCTTAAAAGGTACGCCTACGCCAAAATAATTGGGAATTTGATATATATATTATGATATATTTTGGTTTCCGGCCGTGTGAGCCGATGTATATATATTTGTGTATCCTGCGATATCGCAGAAGCTCCTCCGTGCAAAGGGGACTCTGCCAAAATTTTTCAGAAATTTTGGGAGTTAGAAAATTTTTGGGATTTTTGGGAAAATTTATTAATAAGTAAAGTTATTTTGAAAGCGAGTGCTAAGATAAAGGCTTTAGAGTAAATAAAGCAAATGGGTTTGAAATGGAGCTGAAACTTTTTGGAAAGTGAATATAAGCTTTTAACTAAGCAAATTGGGAAGTAAATAGGTTGGAGAGTATTTTCTACCTTAGCAAATTTCGAGGACGAAATTTTTATAAGGGGGAAGGAATGTAACATCCCAGAATTTGGAGTACGTGATTTGTGAACATTTAATTCATTTTAAATGTTTAATGTGGACCCTTAATTGATTTTGTAATGGATGGATGCGGGTTCAATCATTAAAATAAATTATAAATTCAAATATAATTTGGATAATAATAATTAAATATTCGAAATTGGGATAAAAGGTGAATTTGGGATAAATGATTATAAAAATGGTGTTTAAATGTATTTTTAAGCTCAATTGGGTATAAATAATATTGTTGGATTTTTAGATGAATTTAAAAGTCAATAAATTATTATGTGGAATTTTGTATTAATTTAAAAATGAATTTAATATTTTTAAAATGCAATTTAATCAGATTTTAGTCTAGAATGAGCCAGAATGATTTTTAATGCGATTATAAATTTTATATGATGTATTGTTAAGTTAATAAAATTTTAAAAGTAAAATTTTAAGCGTTTCTGATAATTTCAGAAAATCGCTCGATTTAATAGACGAGTTAAAATAGCCTTCCGGGGCACAGTCTCGGAATTCGACGAAACCTGTTCCATTGGATCCGTAATAGTTAGTTATTATCGGATTTCAATTTTCGTAGCTATCGGAGTTGTCGTTTGACCGTGGCAGTTCGAAACGCCTAGAAATCGATTTAACCGATTTAATTTTAAATTGATCGTTTAATTCCGTATCTTGCGCATATGATCAAATTAGCTTACGAAACCTGTTCCATTATGTCCGGAACGCGGAAAAACCCTGGGGACGCCTGGCGGCATGTCAGATTTGGAGTTCGTTTGTAAACGCTTGTTTTAATCAGATTTAATATTAATTAAATAAGGTTATACGTATATATGCACATTCAGGGTCGAAACCCTAGTCTATTTTCGTGGCCGCCGCAGAGAGTATTCAATGGCCGAAAATTGTCTACCTTCTTCCCCAATTATCGATCAATCCACGCTTCGATTGAAGAAACTCCCAACTAGGAAGTTGTAGATCACCTCGTCGTCTTTCCATCCAACGGTCGTGATGAATTTTAGTGCGACGATAACGAAGTTATGGGGCCCGATAATGGTTCGTTCGCATGCGAAAAGTCTCGGCATAGAGATGCTCGAGTTCGACAAAGCTAGGGGTGGTGGTGGAGCCGGCCATGAGCTTCGAGGTGGAGCTGACCGATCGTCGCGTAGTCGAGCTAGGAGGAAGCGGTTCGAAGCCCTAGTTTTGTGGTGATAGGTTCGTTGTCTTCGTGGTTGCCTGGAACGCGAGTGTTCACGCATGAGGGAAGAAGGGTTGGACGGTCATGATTTTGGTAAAAGAAAACTTGTTTTCAAATTGATATTTAAACTTTAAAAATTCATAACTATTGCGTACGTTGTCAGATTCCAACGAAACAGGGAACGCCGGAATCGCAGAGAGACGTACTACGTGATGGTGCAGATCCGGAGTTGTTCCGGGCAAGTAGGAATTTGAGTTAAATCGGACGTCGTTCGGTTTAATTTAAATTTCGAACGCTCGCCGAACTCAAGGTGAGTTATTCTCACTCACATCTGGATGCTATGCATTTTAAATAGTTAATATATAAATATCTATGTGATTGGTTGAATATAACTGTGATTATCAGTCTGGATTGATATTTATATTGTGATGTGCTAATATTTGTGATGCAGGGAGAAACAGGTTGGAGGGATCCAATGGGATTCCTCACAATGTAGCAATTATTTTATAATTGATAGTGATACCTGTTTATATGTTGTGATTGATAAAATCTGGAATTAAAATTGTCTGTGAAATTGTTGTATAAAATTATAAATCCTGAATTTAATTATGAATGGATTAAATGGGGTTTTTACGGAATAAAATGAATTATTAAATTAAGAATTTCGAAGAATAAAATTTGAAATCTGGATTGGATGGAAAATAAATTCAGTAAAATTGGGATTTAAAATGTAGTGGAAATTTATCAATCGATAAATGTGAAATATAAATTTTCTTGAAATGGATTCTACGGAAATTATAAATTGTTTAAAATATCGATGTTTCTTTTAATAATGAACGGAGTTGTCCGGAAAATTAAAATATGTTGCAATGAAGCTTCAAATGTAAAATTTACAGATTTAAATGTAAGTAGAACATTTTAAAATACCGTCTTCTCCATTGGGATTTTATTTAAGTAAATTGGAAATCTGGATTTCATTGAAGAATTCGCCAAAATGTTTTATTAAAAATGTTTTAAACTATATTTTTTAAAAATGAATTTCCAGAATGGGTATTGTGTTGAACTTCGGATGAAGTTATGGCTAAGCATGGGATTGGAAATTTTATGTTGTAAACATAAATTGGATTCAAATAAATCGGTTGGATTTATATGAAAGAGTACTTTGAAATGTTTTGAAACGGGAAAGTGTTTCCCTGGGAAAACCAAGTAAATGTTTATAAAAAGATTTTATTTAACTAAAGGTTAATTTTAAATCGTTTTAAAAAGTATTTTTAAGAAATCGTTATTTTTAAAGAAATAAATTAATAATTTTAGTACCGTAATAATTTGGGAGTATATTAGCAATTATTTTTACAAATGGATTTATTTAAAAGTTGGTTTTAGCTTAAGTTGTTAAAATTAGCATTTTTCTTCTTATAACGCTATTTTGAATTTAGTGAAACTAAAACCCTTATTTTTAAATCAAAGTTTATGTGTTAATGACTAGTTTTCTTCACATATTTTAAATTTATATTTTGAGTAAATAAATAGAAGTAATTTTCATATTTTAAAGTATATTTCAATATAAAGTATTTTTAACTGTTTTAAAATGCAAATTGTTTTATACTTGGTTATTCCCGATGGGAATAAAGGGTAAAAGGTTTACCTTGTAAAGGAAGAGTGGAAAATTGTTTTCAAATGAGTTTTGAAAATGTGAAAATATATCTTTGAAAGATATTAGAAGAAAATAAATAATATGGAGATTATTTATTGTGTGATGGATGTGTATGGATGTTTGTGAACATTAATTGATAGTTAAATCACCGACTATCAATATTGGCCAAATGCGCTGATCGTTTCGAAGAGACCGGGATCGGGTTTCCGTATACCGGGATTCTAGGTCTGGAGACTCGAAAACCACTTCGATCCGGTTTGTACGTTCCGCGAAAACGATTTCGGAGTCGAAGATGGAGCAGTGAAGTGCAAGGGCTAGTCGCTACTAATCTTGAGGATATTTCCAAAATGGATGTAGTAGGGGTAGTGCCTTCGGTTCCGTTCGGACCCGGGACGGACTTGTATGGACGAATGCTTTCGTGACATCGTCAGGTGGACGATGGGCATTCTAAGGGATATGTGCTATAAAGGTATCGTTTAGCCTCAAGCCTCATCAACCGGGAATGACTGAAAATCAGGGGTTATGCAGCAAGGCTTCGTGGGTAGCCCCCACTTGAGAGTAAGGTCATCCCTGTCTAGATGTCCCTTTTATTTTGGCTTAGTGGTGCGGTTGCTGATCACAACCGTGGGGTGATTTTACTTGGAATTATCCAGTAAGGGATGATTCCGGTCTTGTGTTGCAGGGGAGCGGGCGTACTCCTCGGTACTGTGATCTAGGCCACGTACTGTGACAGGTGGTACCCCAGTGCCTAGTCATTCGTTGGAAATCCATTTTCCCTACGTACCTTGTACGAGTTTTGTTTGTATACCTAGTATGCTGGAATTTAATCATGTAACAATTTCAGCTATTTTAATAAGTATTTGTAAATAGACACTATTATAATATCAGAGGATTTTTATAAAAAGTGTTTAGCTATCGTAAGGTAAAAACCCGACATGTTTATTTGTGGCGTGGTCTTACGAGATGCTTTTGTTTTCAAAGGATTTTTGAAACTTTAATAATCAATTGGATGTATTTATGATGCGCTGGTATTCCAGACTGACTCGGGTGTTATTTTATTATAATGCTCGGGTCAGACCGAGTATATTTCAGGATAGGTTACTATGGAGCTCAGGAGAGGAGCTGGAGTCCGAGACGTATTTCTCGTACTTGTATTATTCCGCTGCTGTGATTGTTGAGATTGTTTGACTGGTTATGATTGGTTGTATTGATATACTCTGATGATGATGTATTGTATATAAACAGATATAGTTTTGATTTGTGTAAAGTTCTGTTCTATATATTATATTTTATTCCGCTGCGACTGTGAGGTTCTGATGTTGTTTAGTTTCTTCTTCTTCTACCTTCTTTCTTTTCCTACAATCTGTCTTTTCCGGCGTTCGATCGTCGGCATATTATACGGTTGAGTATTTTGTGTCGATTTTCGAGGTTCGAGAAGGGCGGGTCGTTACATATTGTCTGGTGAGAATAACTCACTTGTTTAAGCTGGAGATGACGACCAAACACATAACACAGAATCTTTGAAGGCACGACAACATGAATATGATTTGAGAGGGGAGAGCCAAATATAATTGCCTTGTATACATATAAAAAAAAAAGGACAATGTATACATAAATATTCAACACAAACAATATTGAAACAATTTTAAATAAGGAGCAACAAAGAAATAGATGACTTGACCTTGCCTCAACCATTCAAGTGCTTGGCCATGACATCATTTGGCTCAGCTATGATCAGGTCTAGACCTGAAATACTCATCCAATGGTCAGCAAAAAGAAGGCAAAACAATGGAATGATGATGGTAGGAGTTACACATGAAGAAGACAAAGAGTCAAGGCCAAAAGGAGTGGTTTTGGTGCACACTAGGCTCGGTCTAGTCATTGTTTGGGCTTGGCCATGCTTGCTCCAGATCTGGACAGAGGTAAGGGGTGATGGTAAGTGGTCAAAACAATGTGGTGGTGGCGGCTATGGTGGTGGCTAAGGTGGTGGATGAAGGTGGTGAAGTAATAGTGGTGACTAGTGCATTGTTTTGGAGTTTTTGACATTGTTTTGTGGTGCTAGCTTCAAGGAGAGGTCATGGCCATGGATGGATCTGAAATGATGTCTGGAGATGATGCCAAGGAAGAGTGGTAGGGGATGGTGGTCGAGGCTATGGTGGAGATGGTGGAGGGTTTAGCCGAGCAAAGCTATGGAAGAATCAAGCAAAACAATAGAAAATTTAATAGGAAATGAAGAAGAGAAAGGTAGAGAAGATGAAGCCATTACCCAAACAACTTCAGAAATGTTTTTGGCCGTGAATTGTGAATGAAAGGGAAGTCTTTCACGTGAAACAATAAGGCATACACGGTTACAAAAGAATAAATGAGCCGTTATGGAAAAATGAAGGGTTTGGTTAAATGAAAAGTCACACAATTTACAACTTAAGTCCTTTCAAATTTCTACTTATTTTATTTTTATTTTATATAACTGAAATATAAATATAAACTCAGATAAAAATACGAAAATTTAGTAAATAACAAAAAAAAAATAACTAAATATTAAATATACATAATTTAATTAAATAAAACAGCAAAATTTGCAACTAGTCTTGAAAATATGGAAAATAAATGCAATGAACTATGGAAACTTTTTATGTACTTAAAAATATTTATAAATAAAGATAAGAACACAAAATAAAATGAATTCACAAAAATAAATAAATAAATTTTAATTTAAATATAGTTTAGATGAAGAAAATAGCAGAAAAATAGAAACAGCCTTTAAAAATAAGAAATAAATACAGTAAATTTTGGAAAAATTCTATCATCGTTTTAAAAATATTTAAAAGTCAAGATATACATAAAATAAAATATCAACACATATTAGAACAAAATATGACAAATAAAATAAAATTTATAAAATTTAAAATAACAAAATTGCAAAATAAACAATTTATACTCAAAATTGAAATGTACATATCTTTTACATTTTAACTCCGTTTTCAACGAAACGAAAAGCAGTATTCATGTTATTAAATCTATTGTCATAATAAAAGATAAAAATTATAATTTTAAACTATTTAAAATTTAAATTTAAAAGTCAAAGTTTGACTATTTGACCAAAATTCACATTTTCTAGAAATATTAAATTTAGTCATATTTGGAATTCAAATCTACATCAAAATCAAAGTTTATACTTAAAATAACAAAATTTATTCTTTTTCATAAATAAAGCTTTTAAATCTGGAAATCAATTTAAAAATAATTGTGAAATACAGGGTTGTTACAATTAAACATGTAAACAAGTAGTCTGGACTATGATACATGTTATAGATGATTACAAAGGAAATTACACTACATTAATGTTGTCACTTGTTTTACAAACAAGGAAAGGTATAAAAGTAATAACTTGTATTGTCCGTTATACAATTTATATTTTAGTACAAAATTAATTATATACATAATAATATTCAATCAACGGGTGAGTAAAACTCATCCAAGTTCCAGCCAATGCTTACGCATTTTCGAATAGTCCAAAGTCGAACACCATTCGATTTTAGCTAAAATTCCCATAAGCTCCAAACTCGACGAATTCAACTCCAGCGTGTAGATATCATCACTACGAGTCCAACGCAAAAGACTACGCCCAAATCTGACCTCGTACGAACAAGAAACGGACATTAGAACATCTTGAGATTAATTAAATTATTAATCATTTAATTAATAGGTAATTGTAACGACTCGAGATTTTCGACTTTCGAAAATCGACATTAATACGTCCACTATATCAACTGCCGAGCAATCGAATGCCGGAAAACTGAATTGTTATGGTTAAAAAGAAGAGGTAGAAGGAGACAGAAAGAAAGAAAGAAGAAACAATAGAAACAATATCAGAATCTCACATATCGCAGCGGAACAACATATAGTAGATAAATGAATAATCTTTAAATCAAAGAACTATATCAGTTTATACATTACATCATCATCAGAGTTTACAACAACAATACAACACTGGACAGTTATATAAACTTGTCCTCATACAGAATACACAGCGGAATAATAATATCATATACAAGTGATATGTCTCGCCATCCAGCTCGCCACTTGAGCTCCACAGCATCTCCTGAATCCAGAATGACCTGATAACTTGACTCTAGGCTGCCCGTGTGGAAAATTATGGGCACCCAGAGTTTAGGAAAGGAACAATAAACTCCAGGTCAGTCATGGGACTGGTGTGAGAACTAAAACAATTTATCTTTAAACAACAACAAAAGAATTTTAAACATTGAAATCCGCAATGCTTTTGGAAAATGAAACTACCATAAGACCTCCCACCACACACATAATGCAAACGCAGAATTGGAGGAGATTTCTTCTTATGATAGTCAAACATGCTTACTACACAAACAAAACTCTTTTGATATTACTACTGGTGCATAGTGTAGGAAACATTTCGAAAATATAATATTAGTCTTAGCCAGCATAGGCATTCCGCACTTATGCCTACTATAGCTACTATGTTCAATAGCAGGTTACCGCCACATTCCATAGCAGGTAATACAACTAAAATCGTACAAGGTTCGTATTGTTTCTTTGGATTCCAACAAATGGTCAGGCAAAGGAACTTCCTTACACCGAAATGGAAACGCCTCTGGAAAGACGCCCCGAGAACCTAACCGGATCTCTGCAAAAACAAAGCCGACGCTACCTCACGCTGTATAGCTGTAACTAGGTAACTACACACTAATGCTACCTCACGCTGTACAACTGTAACTAGGTAACTAACACACAAGTATGCCATCCTCCGGTCCTTACCGACCTTTATCCAAGGATCCTTAACCATAAAGCAGCAACCACAAAGTATAATAAATTTGCAGCATCAACATAGGTAAAATATTTGGGCTCCATACCATGATATCACCTTTTATCCAGAAGGAAATGACATAACCTAGGGGCACGACCCCTAAAAACCTTGCCGCAACATTCCTATTTCGACCATTACCGGGTTGTGAGGCTCGACGAAGTCTCGTCAACAAAGTTATGCTTTTTCACAAATCCACGCTTTGATCACAAATGATCAATAAATAATCATCGCACAGCAACACTCAGCATGCCACACTACCAAATTGGGAGTATCTCACTGATAACCTTCAACTACATAACCTCTGAGCTCGTACATCTCAGAGAAGGGTGTTAAGCTAAGAGAATAAATTCTCCGCCACCAAACAGAAATGTATTTGAAAGAAATCAGCTTTATATCTCAAAATGTAATGTTAGACATGTAACCATACAAGTCTGTTCTGGGTTCGAACAGAACCGAAGGCACTTCCGAAGAAGCCCTTGCAATCCGGGTATTCACAATCATAATCTAACTTCCCATCACAAAGGAAATCTCTATACCGTAGCTAACGGTGCAAAGACAATCGATATGTCATCCTATCGTTTTCACAAATACCCGGTCTTCACCACCGGTCTTCAATATGATCCATATCGTCGTATCACTAATTCGGAATGGGTTATATGACACAAAGGTCTTTTCCTGGCTAACCCGAATAGTGAGCACAATATTTAAAACATATGGATATAGGGATTTCAATTAAGTCACAACTTATTACCCAAATCCTTTCCTTTAAATGGTTTAAACAAATTACCATTTTAAATCTTTAAACAAAAAGTTTACTTCATAAAGTTTACCCAATTTCACAAAGATTCATTCACAAATTTCCAAATCAATTTCCATTTCAATTGGATTAACCCATTAAATCTTTAAATTAAGATTTAACTTATAGCTTTCAAAACTATTCACAATTCAAGTCTTTTATAATATAAAAGATACACCTTTTAAAATACTCTTTTATTTCAAAACAAGATTTAATCATCGTCACAAAGGTTAATTCATAGTTTTTCCAAACTATTCACAATTCCATTTCAACTTGAAATGTTTCGATACAAATTGGAAATCTTTTCACTTTATGAAAGCTATTATTATTTGAAAACAGATAGTTTTCGTTTTGGGAAAAACTGGTTATAATTACACAGGTTAAAGCCATCCAAGTATAAAACTTGGATATAAATTTAAATTTCCAAAACCATATTTTAAATGGTTAAAAAATCCATATAAACACCTTTTATAACTTGTACAATCTTTTAGACCAAAATTCCCAAATTATTGAATTCAATTTCAAGTATTAAACTCAAAATTTAAATCAAATGATTTAAATTCCAATTTTTATTAAGTTATTTAAAATAACTTTTATTTCTGAAACTCATTTTCAAAAACTTTCAATTCCAATTTCCAAAACTAATTTGGATTCAAAAATTCAATCTTCAAATTTGATAAAAATCTGTGACTTAACCGATTTCCACGTGAAATCCACATTTGTGTGTGTATTGTGTAGTCCAAGGGTTTAACACAATAGTGCAACAACATTCAACCATCACAGATCAAATATAACTATATAATTGATAAGCGGTATGAACTATAACGCTTATCTTTCATTCACAGATCATAAATATATATATATCACAGATAAACAAATTACGGATCACAACATAAATCAGGATATATCACAAAGCATCACATATCAGAGATATCAAATAATTCAACCACTCAATAAAATCCAAACATCCATAAATAGGATTACTTTAATTATCCGATGAATTTAAAGTCAGATAAATTTCTAAACACCAAATCAAATTTCCAATTAATTTCCAAATTATTCCCCTTTTAAAAATAAATTTCTTTATCTCTTCAAATCTATTTAAAAATCCAAATTTTAAATAACTTCTTCAATTTATAAATAATATTTTCCAAAATACATTTATTAAGGCTTTTTCACAAAATTTGGAATTTGATTCAATATGGTCCAAAATAAACTTTATCTTTTTAAAACTCCCTTTTAAATTTATCCAATTCTCAAAATAAATTTTTTGATAAATTTTCAACTTGAATTTCGAAAATCCAATTTTATTTATTTCTGGTATCCAATGATACCAAAAATATATTCGGCTAAACCGTAGCCTTTAACAAATTCAATCACAAAGATAACCACACGGTGATTATAAATAATCAACACACAACATATGAAACAAATTCAAATGTTTGAGGAATCCAGTTGGATCCCTCCAACCTGTTTCCCTGCATCCACAGATGTTAGCACAATACCAATTCCACTTCGAAGTGGAATATCGCGGTATATGGGATTTATAAAATACTATCCGCTATTATGCGGCGCAATAGGGTCTCATCCGCTATATAATGCGGGAAATCAACTCCAAATACATATATAATACCAATTCCACATCACGGTGGAATATCGCGGTATATGTTTTTAATAAATAAACTCCACTTAATATGCGGCGTATAGGGTCTATTTCAACACATCCAATAACAATCATCATCCAATTCACACAATAAAGCAAATTTTAAATCTAACTATTTAAAATTTAAATCGAAACACAATTTGATTGAGTGAGGAGTTCTCACCTTGCTTTTTAAAATGTCGAGCGTTCAATTTTTACATTAAATCGAACACGTTCGATTTAACGCAAAATTTTCACTTTCCCGAAATGATTCCACGTCTGCACCACAACGAGCTGCTCGTCACTGGGATTCCGGCGCCACCAAAATCGTCGAATTCTGAGAATATATGCAAGAGTTATGAATTTATAAAGTTTGTATATATTTTTATAAACAATTTCTATTTTATTTTTCTTTTTAAACCTTGTTTACAATCTGGGCCGTTGATGAAGATGATGAAAATCTGGCCGAACTTCTGTTCTTCTTCCCCATCGGGTAAGCACGCACGAAACTAACCCATTACCGCCGCTTGCCTTGAATTTTCGAGCCCCATACGAACGCCGAGACAACGATCGACGACCATGGATCAACGCGCCTCAGTGTGCTCCCCTTCCAGTCGAAGACCGGACGAACTCGGGCCCCCATACACGTAAAAAATTGTGCTTGAACTTGTGATGAACGTGAGTTGTTTGCCGTTGATCCACCTCTTTGTTTTCGATCATAACTGTTGAAGTTAAAGATCTTGATACCCTCTACAACTTTGCAGTTGAACACTTTTCGTGAAAGTCGACGGGTTTAGCAGAAATTGAGGAAGAATGTAGCTAAATTTTGGCCATTGTTTTTGTATGTGGCGGCTCGTAAGAGAACTAGGGTTTCCGGCCCTCTAAACGTATATATATACGTTTGAAAATTATTATTTTAATATTAAATCCACTTTTAAACAAAAATTTCAAACGAACTCTGAATCAGACATGCCGCCAGGCGATTATAATGTTTACCCGACATTTCGAACACAATAGAACATGTTTCGGAAGCTAATTTGATAATATGTGAGAGTTACGGAAATAAACGATCAAATTTAAAATTAAATCGATTAAAACGATTTCTATGCGTTTCAGCTTGCCCCGGACAAATCGTAAATCCGATTGACACGAAATTTGAAATCTTACAATAATTTAACATTACGGATCCGATGAAACTGGTTTCGTCGAAATCCGAGACTGTTTGAAAAATGACTATTTTCACTCGTCAATTAAATATTAAAATATTCAATTTTCACAATTTAACTTTTAATTCAATATTAAAAGTTTACAAACATCATTATAACTTCAATATGATTTAATATAACTTTATAAATCATTTTTATACACATTAAACCCGATTTCCAATTATTTACGCAATTTCAAATATTAATTTATCGATTTAATTATCCAATTAAATCCAGATATTCAAAATTTAAGTTACTCAGCTCATTAAATTTACTTCTTAATATTTAAAATCAATTAAATATACGAATTTCAAATGACATAAATTCTGGGTCGTTACAGTAATTAACTTAATTACCTTGCTCAAACATAGGCCGCCCCTTCACTAAACTCTAATCGCGACGTTTTCTCACCCATAGTCGTCGTCGTTGACCTCTATCCACCGCCACTCTTCAAGCCCGACCTCCCTTGGCCAAGACAGGTCCATCACCTCTGAGTTCATTTCACTTCGACGACCCTAGCTCAAGATCGAACTAAAGAAACCCATCATTGTTTATCTCCACCTTGACATCGCCACAGGCAATCTAACATCGCCAATGCCGGTCGAGAGGTTGGCCTCATAATCGCCCACACTTTTGCTTCAGGGCCGTCGCAAAAAGATCAACATCGCCCCTAAAATCTCGATCCCTAGTTGTGGCCGTTAAACTCTAAAAGCCGCAACCTCACTTCAAGTTAGCCCAATCCAACCAGTCATCCTCAACATCTCACCAAGACACACATTCTCTTAGTTGGGATCCAAGACTAAATTGGCCTCTAGAGGCGTCTATCAACTTCGATCGTCGGATCACGTGGTTAAGGAATAGGATTTAGGCAATAGAGAGAGGTGAGGTCCTTATATAAGAAATTTGCGAAACATATTCACCCTTATAAATCACAAACTCTAATCGAGGCGTGCTCACTGGCGTTCCTAACCAAATATCCCTCTTCAATGGAACCAGTTTCAGTACCTAATTCCAACTTATACAAAAGTTAGCTTTTAGGTTAAATCATTTTTTAATTATTGAAATTAATCGCTATGCATTTCGAGATCGCACGACCACACAGTATATCCAATCGTCATGATACTCGTCGGTGTATAACAAATCTTGATCCAACGACACTAGTTTCATCAAAATCTAAGACAATGTCCCGAAATGATAATTTCACACCTTAATTTAAAACGAATTATTTAAAAAAAATTAATCACTTCTAATTCTGAATAAAAGTTTACTATTGTCATTGTTATTTAAATAGACTTTAAATAAGCTATCAAAATTATTTTTATTCACATTAAATCCAAGATTCAATTATTTAAATAATTCCAATATTGAATTATAAACCATTCTAAAAATTTGGGTCGTTACATTCTTCCCCACTTAAGAGAATTTCACGCTCAAAATTCTGACACAAGCAATAAAAGTAACATTCACCCATCAATACCTAACGGTATTGCAAGCGACGAAACAATCACTGGAAAACAAGCTCAAGGTTCGCCCTAGTTCATAAACCTTCTCATCGTTCAAGGATGACAAACAACCGACTAAGCATACCTTACACTCAATAGCCTCAGGTCTTACTCAGTCGATCACTCATGCTACCTCAAACAATTTGAAGAGTCATCCCCCAAGCTCTCCACGAGCCAAAACACATAAAATACAAATATTTTTAAATCCCATACGTTGCATATATACCATCCATACGCAATATTAAATCTAATCACTGGCTCGATTACGTAAATTCCACTTTCGAACTAGTATAGATCACTTGACCTCTCTAGTGCGGACTCCGATCAGGTTCCTTGACTAGAAACCTCTACTCTCCTTACATATCCATATATTATGATAGAAAACTTTAGGATCATGCCAAAAATTTGTATTAAGTGTTCGCCGTCAGGAATCGAGTGAAAAATCCAAACTCGGACCAGTGTGAATCGCCTCGAAATCCATGTACTCGAATCCTAGATCAAGAACTGGTGTGCGAATTTCATACAACTTACATGCTCTATTCAATTGGTTTCTTTAATTACAATAATTACTTTTCATTTTTAATCCACATTCAATTTTAACTTAGTATTTCTCATTTAATACTAAAATCACTTATGAACCATTTCATAAAATTTACTTTAGGTTATTAAACATTATATAACTTAAGTTCATACTCGTATAATGCTCCACAACATCCTCAGAGTATATACAAAATCATCCAATTCATTTTACTTATAATGGATATTCAATCAATTTAAAACATGTTAAAATTGTACTATCCTTCTAAGTCAAGAGTTATATAAACTCACCTTTATATTTTCACAAAACACTTAGCTTCAAATTTCTTACACAAATTCCGAAGTTTTGACTATCCAAAATCGTCGAAAATTCCATTTTATTTCAACAAATGAAAATTACAGATCAACATATCGAATAAAATGCATAACCAAATTTACCCTAACACATAAGATACATGCACCATAATATGACTTAATAGAAAACTTGAGAATTAAATACCCGATTTTCATTTCAAATCATTTTGTAATAATATATACTTATAATTTTGTATATCTAATCATACTTCAAAGTTTCAAATCAACATCAGTTTACCAAAACAACTATGTACCAAATTGCTACTGTAGCATCCCTCACTTTGAAACTCGAAAATAAACACCGATTATGCTGCAATCATCACCAGAATCATTTTCCAGCAACAGAAGTGAGTTCAGTACATCCAAACCATGCCTTTCAGACTTAACCAAAATCATCTCCAAAATGGTATAAAATACTTCGTAAATATTACTAAGTACCACGATATCAGTTACATAAACCAAGTCCCAAATATTTATTTCCAAATAATACTAGTATTATTTTTCAAAATCTTTAGAAAACTAATTTCCAAAACATCAGAATTTACGCTCTCAAATTCTCCGTTTAAATCCTTTTCTTATACAAAAACTATACTTATAAACCATATTATATAAGTCACTTTCTTATATAAACTATTACATAAGAGTCTATCTTTAAAATATCTTACCTTTCTCAAAGTATATAATAAACAACTTTTGTTAAAAATTATATTTTAGCCCATCGTTATCACTGAACGCCTTGTAGTCAAACTGTGAAATTTAATTCACAAGGTGTTCTTTCAATGTTCCCATAATTATTATCTACCCAACCCATGCAGTTAAAATGTAAAACTGCCCATAAACTAGTTGAGCACAACTAATCAAACAATAAATGATAATGATTGAATATTATCATTTCCTAACAAATAAGCACATCATAAATAACTGTATCAGTTTTATTTTTGAAAACTATTCTTTTATATATAAAGTATAGTTCTAGGTAAAATTATTTCATTTACCAATTTTCAAAAATAATACTGTGTCAGTTTGCCTTGTTTAAGTGTTTAGAGATCCCTATCAACTACGATAGCAACTCGTGTCGACCAGAATCCAAAACCACTTAGCAGACCAATCAACACAATTCCAAACATTTTTATATAAAAATAATAAATATGAACTCTTGTATATATAATACAGTCAACTCATAATAAGGCATTTCATTACCCAACCTATTAATGAGCTATAGCCTACAAAGTTGAGGTTCTCGCTCAACCTTCAGCTCTGATACCACATGTAATAGTCGGCCTTTTCGACCACCGAATGTCGACACTAATACATCCACGGTATTTACGTGCCAAGCACCCAAGTGCCCGAAAGACAGAACATTAGGTTAAAATAAAAAGAAAATGAAACAAAACAAAACGAAGAACACGATATCAGAATCACAAAAGCAGAATGATAATATATAATATCTTAAAAGGCCTTTACCAAAAAGAAACTTTGATATACATACATCAATTAGAGTAAACTAACATATCATCAGTTTGGACAGTTATAACAGCTTGTCCTCACTAATGCTGATAGATACAAATCAAGTAATGCCGCAGAAAATAAGTACGGTAGGAAATCATCCAGCTCCTCTCTAAGAGCTCCAATGAACCATAGCTAAATCTGGAAAACATACTCGAGCTGACCCGGGCATTATAAAAGAATAACATCCGGATCAGTCTGGTAAACCAGCGTGAGAAACTCAAATCATATGGATTGCTATATTTGTAAAACCCTTTAAATGTAAAGGTATCTCATAAGACCACACCGCCAATAAACACGAACGACCTTATGATAACCAAACTATTTCTATTCTAAAATCCAGTGGTAATATAATAATGTCTAAGGTGTGAAATATAAATAATCACGTAGCTATAATGCATGAGTGTACATTAAACAATAATAGGTATACAATCACAACCGCTAAGGCACGTTCGCTAATCGTGTAGGATTCCATGAAGGTGCTCTCAGTCGTTTGAGAACAGTCTTCCTACATACGGATTAGAGATATCCTTCCGAGCATCATATATCTCTAGATAACATATACTATATATCAACAGATCTCGGAATCACACATGGATTCCTCAACAGATCTCGAAATCACATGTGGATTTCCATATCTCAACAGATCTCGAAATTACATGGATCCCTCAACAGATCTTGGAACACACATTAATTCCTACATCCTGTATAGATCATGAAAAATTACATGTATTCGAGCATCTCGAACAGACCTCAAATCTCTACATAGGTTCAAGCATCTCGAACCAATCACGATCCTCTTCCAAAGCATAGAACACATATATGGTGTTAGAGTGGTAATGGTTTCAAGTCATCTCATATAAGTACACTCCCCTGCTTACTGGGTACTCCAAAACCAATTGATTGATTTTTCAGTAGTCTCAACTCTGGTTCTGTAAGAAATAAACAAACAATACATAAGATTGAATATCACCTCTTAACCATTTAAGTGGACGGATTTCTTCATCATTTTCCTTAGAAGAGAAAAATGAGTGTATACGTACAGTATAGCATCACCGAAGATAACTATACCATATAATATCCATGTTTCTTCTTGATATTTCCAGAGTATATTTTATCAACTCCAATAATAATGAAAATAATTACATATGTGAAACTAAGTCCCGTATACTGTCCATAATCAAGTAACGCACAAAGCAAAATCGAAACACACAAAGCACAATCGAGTCATATAAACGACTTATAATCCCCATTTTAATTAACCATCCTTTATTAATTAAAATCCTCTTTTATTAGTAAAACTCCTTTTTACTCAATAAACTTCTTCATAAATGAAACTCCATATTATTAATTAAACTTCACTATTTGTAACGACCTGCTATTTTGGACCATTCAAATCGACAATAAATCCACACATGTCTGACTTGAATAATTCAAAATAACAGATTGTAATAAAAATTTGGCAAAACTCAGCATATGCAGTAAATAAATCAATCACAGAATCACAGACACAGAGTAATACAATAATACGCAGCGGAATAGATAAAAATAGTAGTTCATGAAGCTACTATATAAACATCAGAGTTAGAAATAAAATACAACAGAATATCTCAAATGCAGTGAAGTCTTCAGTACAACAAATGACTTCTCTGAACAAATCAACTAGAAGAGCTGAAAGCTGAGGCGATAGTTGGATCTCCAAAGGAAGCTCCAAACTCCAAAGGTGAGTCTCAAATGCTGTATCACTCGGTCTGACCCGAGCGTAAAGCAAAACACAAAACACTCGAGTCAGGATTAACATTCTTATACTAATAAATCCAACTCAAGTGAAATATCAATCGAAATATAAGTAACTTAAAGGATGTTTGGGATAACCATCCTCTAAGGATCTTCAGAACTATCTACAAGGTGGAGATATACATTATAACACCGTGGTCATTTCAATTTAATTTATACTTCAAAACCCCAAATATCATTTCATTTCAAATATAACTATTTTCCAAAATAGTATATATAGGTTAAATAATTTATAAAGTAAAGTATTTATAATTTCCTTAAGTTCCACAAATCGGTTCAAATCAACTCAATTTCCAAATTCAAATTTATTCAAAGTTCAATTCATCAATTTAATTCATTTCTAAACAGATCATTTAAATTTTCCATATATTTCAAAGCTTTATTATTCAACAATTTCAAAGTTAAATTTAACAGTTTCAAATAGCTCTTGATTTAACTTCATTTATTATTTAATCAGGGAATATTCACTTAATAAATTCAATATCATTTGACTAGCCTTAAATTTCATTTTACTAAATATTTCCTTAAATTTATTTAAACAAGAAATATTCATTAAATTATTTAAATCAAACTCAAGTTATAAATCATATCTTAAATTCCAATTTCAATAAACTTTATATTGGTTTAATTAAATAAAATTCTTTACTAAATTCAAATTATCATCCCAACCTTAACTTATTCAAATTTTTACCAAAATCTATTTTGAAATATAAATTTTATACTTAACATATTATATGTATTAAATCCATCTTAATTAAATTAAATATCATTATTAAATCTATATATATCATTACCATTTATATATAAAATTCTAAGAATCAACATTTGTTAAAACCATATATTTCTTTCCAAAACCATAGAAGTCAATTTCAAAATATTTATATATATGGACCAACGGTGTCTGTATATATATTTATCATATGGTTAAGTGATACGGATATTTATCATTTCAATCCGAAATTTAAATATATACGGGTAGATATCATTTCGACCCGTAATCCCAATTACAATTCAAATGAAAATCGCTTGGGTTTATCATTTCAACCCATAACGATTTTCTCCTATTCTAAAGTCCGTTCGGGTATGTATCATTTCAACCCATAGTGAATTCTATACTAACAGGGAACTTGCAGAGTGATAACAGATAATATAAAATATAACAACAGGCATATACCATCAATATAAATAACAGATACTGGTGTCAGATGTCATAGGTGAACATATACAGATAATAGTAATAACAGGTATATAAATACTAGATACTGGTGTCAAATGTCACAGGTGAATATATACAGATAATAGCAAATATATCAATTTAAATAACTACAGCATCATATTTCAATTGTCATTTCAATTGAAATCAAATTTAATAAATACAAGAATGTTAATCGTGAGTGATTGCTCACCTTTCGAGGCTAGAGAGATGGACAGGAATGGAAGCGAATTGTGAATCCAAACACGAATTTCAAAGAGAAACAAGATGGGCGCAAATGCGACAGATAGGACTGATAAATAGGAATTGACAGAATAATTAGAATCAACTTGATAGAGACAGAAAATGTATATATTATTATTATTCCCTTGAAATCAATATTTTTAATTCAAGATAAATATCAAAATAAAATAAATATATATATAAATAAAACACTATTTTATAAAGCATACATATGGAAAAAAGTATATTACTTTATAATAATACACGGTCCTGAGAACATACGTACTGTAAACTTCTATATATCTATATACACTGAAAAATCTAAATACTGCAGGCATATGTATACTTAAGATAGTATCTAGTTTAAACTACATACATACACTTATTGTATAAAATAAACTCAACAGAATCAAATAAATGTGATGTAAAGTAATATATATATCATATGCAGACACTTACATCACAACCGGAACTTATTTTTTTTACTTTAATATATGCTACAGCTAAATACTATGCAGACTAAATGAATATGCAGACCCTATGTTAAAGCATTAACCATATATCTATAAATATTCTTCTTCCACCAACACTGATAATTTTTTTTTAGAAATCACTAAACTGTCAAAGCTTTCTCCTATATACACATATTTAGGCTAGGCTAATGAAAAACAGGCAGTGCACAAAGATCATTAACGAATGAAATACTCATAAAATTTCTTTAAAGGATAATAATAACTTTACTTAAAATTTTCAACTATATACCTATATGGGTGCCTAGCAACTTGTATTCGTGCTGAAATACAAAAGTAGGACTAAAAAAAAAATAAGATAAAAGGCTGCTGATTGATCTATGAAAACACACACTCCCAATATGAACTTGTAAGCAACAACTTTATATATAAACATACAAATGCAGACTTAACAGCTTCCATATATATGAACTTACAATTGTTAAAACTTATGTAGCTAACAGGCTCACACAAGTATATATATGTGTTAAATGAATAACTAAACCATCTAAACTAGCATAGATATAATACTAACTCTACAGGAATCTCATACTAAATGAACACATAAATCTATATAATACTTAAAACAACATATAGTAGCAACATACATACTATTATAATAACAAAACCTATATATATTTTCTGTTCCACTCGAAATATATACACTGACCATATAGACAAACTATGATATACTAAACATATATATACAAATGAAAATCGGTTTTAAGTAGACAAAGAAAATATATAACTCTGAATATAGAAAAATAATATAATGTTTTTATATAAATATAACTTGTATAAATTGGAAACAGTTTAAATGTATGTATGGTGCTAACCTATATTACCTACCTGCTATACTAGAAGAAGAAGTGGGGAAGGCCACCAAGGCAGAGGCCACGGCCAGGTATGGGAGGAGGAGAAGCTCGGTGAGGGAGACAGGGTGGAGGGGATTAGGTAGACGCGGAGGAGAGAGGGAAGGGAAGGCGGAGGAGATAGTGGCTCCGGTTCAAGGCTCGGCAACAGGGAGGAAGATGGGTGTTGAGGGCGGTAGCTTGGTAGAGAAGATAAGGAGGAGGAGAGATTAAGCGAGGGGAGAGAAAGGAGATGGGTCTGGGGTTTCTCTGGCGGTGGATGGTTGCGTGCCTTCGGCGTTGGAGATCTGGAGTGGAGGCCAGAACAGCTGCCTCGGTGGGGATGGGCAGAGCTGCTGTTCGGAGGAGGTGGAAGCATGATCGGGTTTAGGACTGATGTTGGAGCTTTGGGCGTGGTGGGTTCGAAGGGTTGGGGCCATGGAAACAAGCATGGAGGGGAGAATGGAAAGTGACAGCCAGTGAAAAGAACAACAAAGCTATGAAGGCAAAAAACAATGAACCGTTTCCAATCAATTGAAAAAAAACGTATACAGATTTTTTTGTACGGTTTGAATTTTGAACCAGTTATGGAATGGAAATGGTCACCCGTGGATTGGAGCTGAAATATAAAAGCAATTAATGGCTTAGACAGCACGCTTCAATTTCGAAAGGGTAAGAAAGTGGAAAGTCACAAATTTACGGTACCGTTACAACGAATAGTTTATTATTTTCGTCACGTACCAGACCTCAAAATACAGAAATAAATATATCATGGTGATCAGCGCGATGAGACGAACAAGATGATATATAGATATCAATGGTACGATTATCCTATCAAAAGTCGATAATCGGTACTGAAATGTTGCTATTTTGTCAGAATTAAGATAAACGGAGCAATCGAAGTCCAAAATTGGAAAAACGAATTTCGCAGTCCGATTCAGAATGATCTGATTAAATTTTCTCCTGTTGACATATTTTGGTTTCGGAAAACTTTTAAATTCACTGTTATTAACCGGTTTGATTTTGAAATGAAATTTCACAGGAAAATAACTTCAATATTTTCAGATGAAAATTTACCAGTTGCTATATTAAAATAGGTGTATTTCAAATAATAAATTTTTAATTTCAAATTTTATTGTTTAAAATTTCAAAAATTTCCAGTTAAATATACTTTTAAAACCATTAAATTTTGCGGGTCGTTACACTCTCCCCCACTCAAAACTTTTCGTCCCCGAAAAGGAAGGAGGTAGGAGAATAGAACAACCAGAAATAAAAGTAGATTGAAAGTCAAGATTAAACAATTAATTTGAACTATATAAATTTTACTTAAATTTGAAAACTTCATTTGCAATTCAATTGTCTTTAATACTTTTCAAACCCTTTTGCAAATTTCTTGCTTCCTTTATAAATGCCATTTATGTTTAAATAACACCTCTATAAATATATGAAAATAATTGAAAACAATTATTTACGTTATTACTATTTTTTACAAAGAAGCTATTTGAAAACATTAAATTCATAATTTATTAATTTATAAATTTTATCAAAATTACTTTTCAAGTATTATTAATAAATCAATAATCATTTACCTTTAAATTGTTTTTTTTTTATTTAATTAATACTTCTAAAATATTTATAACATTGAATTTTTTTATTTAAACCAAGTAGTATAAACAATATTTTAAAGGGATATAGTCAACAAGGAAAAGAAGGAGAACTTGGAAAAACAGAATATATGTGAATAAATAAAGCTGAGCAGATAAGGTAGATTCAAAGGAATAAAATCGGGCATGAATAGTTAATTTAGAACCATAAGGGTTTTGATTCCAAATATTGATACAAAATTTTCTTTGTTAGAAATACTTTTATAAAAAAAAATACCTTTATATTGAAACAAATTTTCCTTTCGAAAAAATTTTTATAACTCGATGTCTTAACAAGTTTATCCTCGTTCCTGTAGACTCTGGTAGTGCGTTGATCAGGCGCAAAACTAGAATTCTCCAGGTACTTAGTAGACTTGTTTCAACACCCAGTGAAAATACTGGAAAAACTTTTAAAAACAGATATGGAAAGTACAATCCAATCAAAAACACAAACAAAACCTTTGTCTAACCATGGTTCGCAGATACACAATGGTTACGCCTGGGTCCCCCAGGAAACAATCCATATCCGTAAGCTTTCTCAGCCCTGCGAGTTACGCCATGATGACTAGTAGAATGCAGGATACACAATGGTTACGCCTGGATCCCCCAGGAAACAATCCGTACCCCCAGGCAAGACTCAGCCAAGCATTTGCGCTACTATTCGCGACCTACACAGATTGTAGGATACACAATGGTTACGCCTGGATCCCCCAGGAAACAATCCGTACCCCTAGGCAAGACTCAGCCAGGCAGTTGCGCTATGCAGTCACGAGAGAACGATAAGACCATGGGTAACGCCATGGAATTCGAAGGACACTCGAGTATCATATCCGGAAAACCAAAATCAGAGAGAATAATATCGATAGAATGAATCCAAGATGTGGCCACAAATCGGATATCAAGTAGAAGGCACTTTCCATATCTTTACTTCGAAAATATGTATCATATAGTACCTTTTCAAATCACTTTCAAATATCGTACTTATATAAAATCCATTATATATAAGATTTTAATTTTTTCAAATCAAATACTTCCAAATCAATAGTATATCAAATCATACTTATATAGACTTCAATTATATAAGATTTCACTTTCAAATTGAGTACCTTTTCAAATCTATAGTTTCGAATCAATTTCATACTCATACAAATCAATTTTATATAAGTTCGACAACTCCCAAATCAAGTGTTTAGTAACATAAGGTTCCCAAATTTCAATTTGTTTCATTATCAGTTCAATTTCAAGATCATATACGCTTTCACCAAATTATTCTTCTCAAATTAATTATCTTTAGTTTCAAAGTTTCCAAAATAATAGATTTAGAAAATAAATCCAAATTTCCAAATCAATATAATTTAAGTCAACCAATTCATTTCCAAAATCAAATGGTTTTCAAAATCATCTTATACTTACGTAAGGTCTATCTTATATAAGGATCAAATTTTTCAAAAATAAATTTCGCTGTATGAAGAGCCATATGGGATTTGAATATCTTTGCTTTTATGGGTTATATATCTTTGTAATTTATTTTGGGAATTTTCTTTTAGTAAGCAAAGATATTCTAACCCGACGGCTTTCAATTTCAGCGTCAAATATATCAATGATATTAGAATATAAGATGTACATACATCATCATTTCGCACAATCACATTTGATCGCTCGCTCGATCACACAAGTTCGCTTTCGAACTAGTATTGTCCATTCGACTCTCGTAATGCGGATTTCGATATGGTTTCTTGACTAGAAGCCATCAATCTCCTTACATAGCCATATACTACGATAGAGAATTCTAGAATCACGCCCAAAATCCATATCAAATATTCGCCATCAAGAATCGAATGAAAAATCCTAACACGAAATGGTGTAATCCACCTCGAACTTGTGTACTCAAACTTGGATCAAATTAATTATGCGAATAAAACAGCATACGTACAACTTATATATTTATTCCAACTTGTTAAATATATAGTTTCATAAAGATGCTATTAAGTTAAAACATTTAAACTAAACTTTATTCAAAATATTTTGAAGACTAAATTCTTTTCAAAACATTTCAAATCTAAACTTCAAAAATTTCAAAATAGCCTTATTCATTTACTTAACAAAACAGTTTCAGCTTATTTAAATCATATTACTACATACTTTAAACATACATACCAACTTATTTACTTAATACTTTTCAAAATTTCTTAGCTTTGAAAAAAATTTAACTCGATTTGGAAGCGCTCGAACCTTCAAAATAGTTGAAGAAATCGTTTTCAAAATCAGTAAATCAATTTCAATAAATAGGGTTATATAAAATCCAAAACCCAAGGACTGAACACCGGCTTTCTTCAAATCATTTCAAATATATATATACATATATCTTTCGAACATCAAATCATACTTCAAAATTTCGAAATCAAAATTGGTTTCGCAAAATCACTCGCGTAGCAATGCTACTAAAGTGGCCTTTCCCTCACTTTGAAACTCGAAAATCAATGTCGATGATGCGTGCACTCATCACCAAAATTATTTTCCAGCGACATAAGTGAGTTCTGGACTTCTATTTTCTCAAACTTCTTTTGAAATTTCTTCAAAACTCATTAAAATCATTTGAAACATTTCTTATTCGGAAAATATTTTTTAAATCATATTATTATTATATATTTCAAAATCTTAAAACCAATTTCAAAATACCGGAGTTCAATTCTCGAATTTCAAATTTAAAATCATTCAGTTATAAATTAAATTTCTTATATAGTTTTTCAAAATTACAAATCTTTTCGAAACCTCAAATTCTTATTTTTAAAAGGGTATATAATCTTTATCGAAAACATTTCACTTTTATTTAGAATATAATCATACTTATCAAAATAATAATTTCCGTTTAGAAAACAATTTCCAAAATACAAACAAACCCGATTTCCAAAGGATGATTTAAGAATGGATTTCAACAAAGATAGAGATTCAAATTAGAGGAACTCTAATCAAATAAAATTTCTGATTCGAAGATAGGTTTGAACGAAGATGAGACAATTAACTTACAAAATAGGAGATGGATATACTTATACAAGTCGCGGGCGACCTTAACCGGGTCAACCGTGACTTCAGGAACAAGATCGATGCAGACTTCCAAGAAAAACCAACATTCGATCGCAAGAGATAGCGGTATCTAAACCAAAGATATATAAATCTCCGGTGAATTAATGCCAATTGTAAAGGAGTTCCACCCCTTTACAAATCATCCAAAGATTGGTGGGATCGCCTATTCTTATAGAGATCATTCGAAGTGGAGTTATGGGGTACTCCAGAATCAAAAGAATACTAATAGAGAGAGACAAGAATGAATTTTGGAACCGTAGGGAACGTTCCAAAGTTCAAAGGAAATCGAGTCAAAAGGAAGAGATTAAACTCAAACGAAAGTGATTCTATAAATAAATTTACAATATATGCTAAGTTTCGCCTAGAACCAAAGCTCTGATACCAACTGTAATGACCTGCTATTTTGGACCATTCAAATCGACAATAAATCCACACATGTCTGACTTGAATAATTCAAAATAACAGATTGTAATAAAAATTTGGCAAAACTCAGCATATGCAGTAAATAAATCAATCACAGAATCACAGACACAGAGTAATACAATAATACGCAGCGGAATAGATAAAAATAGTAGTTCATGAAGCTACTATATAAACATCAGAGTTAGAAATAAAATACAACAGAATATCTCAAATGCAGTGAAGTCTTCAGTACAACAAATGACTTCTCTGAACAAATCAACTAGAAGAGCTGAAAGCTGAGGCGATAGTTGGATCTCCAAAGGAAGCTCCAAACTCCAAAGGTGAGTCTCAAATGCTGTATCACTCGGTCTGACCCGAGCGTAAAGCAAAACACAAAACACTCGAGTCAGGATTAACATTCTTATACTAATAAATCCAACTCAAGTGAAATATCAATCGAAATATAAGTAACTTAAAGGATGTTTGGGATAACCATCCTCTAAGGATCTTCAGAACTATCTACAAGGTGGAGATATACATTATAACACCGTGGTCATTTCAATTTAATTTATACTTCAAAACCCCAAATATCATTTCATTTCAAATATAACTATTTTCCAAAATAGTATATATAGGTTAAATAATTTATAAAGTAAAGTATTTATAATTTCCTTAAGTTCCACAAATCGGTTCAAATCAACTCAATTTCCAAATTCAAATTTATTCAAAGTTCAATTCATCAATTTAATTCATTTCTAAACAGATCATTTAAATTTTCCATATATTTCAAAGCTTTATTATTCAACAATTTCAAAGTTAAATTTAACAGTTTCAAATAGCTCTTGATTTAACTTCATTTATTATTTAATCAGGGAATATTCACTTAATAAATTCAATATCATTTGACTAGCCTTAAATTTCATTTTACTAAATATTTCCTTAAATTTATTTAAACAAGAAATATTCATTAAATTATTTAAATCAAACTCAAGTTATAAATCATATCTTAAATTCCAATTTCAATAAGCTTTATATTGGTTTAATTAAATAAAATTCTTTACTAAATTCAAATTATCATCCCAACCTTAACTTATTCAAATTTTTACCAAAATCTATTTTGAAATATAAATTTTATACTTAACATATTATATGTATTAAATCCGTCTTAATTAAATTAAATATCATTATTAAATCTATATATATCATTACCATTTATATATAAAATTCTAAGAATCAACATTTGTTAAAACCATATATTTCTTTCCAAAACCATAGAAGTCAATTTCAAAATATTTATATATATGGACCAACGGTGTCTGTATATATATTTATCATATGGTTAAGTGATACGGATATTTATCATTTCAATCCGAAATTTAAATATATACGGGTAGATATCATTTCGACCCGTAATCCCAATTACAATTCAAATGAAAATCGCTTGGGTTTATCATTTCAACCCATAACGATTTTCTCCTATTCTAAAGTCCGTTCGGGTATGTATCATTTCAACCCATAGTGAATTCTATACTAACAGGGAACTTGCAGAGTGATAACAGATAATATAAAATATAACAACAGGCATATACCATCAATATAAATAACAGATACTGGTGTCAGATGTCATAGGTGAACATATACAGATAATAGTAATAACAGGTATATAAATACTAGATACTGGTGTCAAATGTCACAGGTGAATATATACAGATAATAGCAAATATATCAATTTAAATAACTACAGCATCATATTTCAATTGTCATTTCAATTGAAATCAAATTTAATAAATACAAGAATGTTAATCGTGAGTGATTGCTCACCTTTCGAGGCTAGAGAGATGGACAGGAATGGAAGCGAATTGTGAATCCAAACACGAATTTCAAAGCGAAACAAGATGGGCGCAAATGCGACGGATAGGACTGATAAATAGGAATTGACAGAATAATTAGAATCAACTTGATAGAGACAGAAAATGTATATATTATTATTATTCCCTTGAAATCAATATTTTTAATTCAAGATAAATATCAAAATAAAATAAATATATATATAAATAAAACACTATTTTATAAAGCATACATATGGAAAAAGTATATTACTTTATAATAATACACGGTCCTGAGAACATACGTACTGTAAACTTCTATATATCTATATACACTGAAAAATCTAAATACTGCAGGCATATGTATACTTAAGATAGTATCTAGTTTAAACTACATACATACACTTATTGTATAAAATAAACTCAACAGGATCAAATAAATGTGATGTAAAGTAATATATATATCATATGCAGACACTTACATCACAACCGGAACTTATTTTTTTTTACTTTAATATATGCTACAGCTAAATACTATGCAGACTAAATGAATATGCAGACCCTATGTTAAAGCATTAACCATATATCTATAAACATTCTTCTTCCACCAACACTGATAATTTTTTTTTTAGAAATCACTAAACTGTCAAAGCTTTCTCCTATATACACATATTTAGGCTAGGCTAATGAAAAACAGGCAGTGCACAAAGATCATTAACGAATGAAATACTCATAAAATTTCTTTAAAGGATAATAATAACTTTACTTAAAATTTTCAACTATATACCTATATGGGTGCCTAGCAACTTGTATTCGTGCTGAAATACAAAAGTAGGACTAAAAAAAAATAAGATAAAAGGCTGCTGATTGATCTATGAAAACACACACTCCCAATATGAACTTGTAAGCAACAACTTTATATATAAACATACAAATGCAGACTTAACAGCTTCCATATATATGAACTTACAATTGTTAAAACTTATGTAGCTAACAGGCTCACACAAGTATATATATGTGTTAAATGAATAACTAAACCATCTAAACTAGCATAGATATAATACTAACTCTACAGGAATCTCATACTAAATGAACACATAAATCTATATAATACTTAAAACAACATATAGTAGCAACATACATACTATTATAATAACAAAACCTATATATATTTTCTGTTCCACTCGAAATATATACACTGACCATATAGACAAACTATGATATACTAAACATATATATACAAATGAAAATCGGTTTTAAGTAGACAAAGAAAATATATAACTCTGAATATAGAAAAATAATATAATGTTTTTATATAAATATAACTTGTATAAATTGGAAACAGTTTAAATGTATGTATGGTGCTAACCTATATTACCTACCTGCTATACTAGAAGAAGAAGTGGGGAAGGCCACCAAGGCAGAGGCCACGGCCAGGTATGGGAGGAGGAGAAGCTCGGTGAGGGAGACAGGGTGGAGGGGATTAGGTAGACGCGGAGGAGAGAGGGAAGGGAAGGCGGAGGAGAGAGTGGCTCCGGTTCAAGGCTCGGCAACAGGGAGGAAGATGGGTGTTGAGGGCGGTAGCTTGGTAGAGAAGATAAGGAGGAGGAGAGATTAAGCGAGGGGAGAGAAAGGAGATGGGTCTGGGGTTTCTCTGGCGGTGGATGGTTGCGTGCCTTCGGCGTTGGAGATCTGGAGTGGAGGCCAGAACAGCTGCCTCGGTGGGGATGGGCAGAGCTGCTGTTCGGAGGAGGTGGAAGCATGATCGGGTTTAGGACTGATGTTGGAGCTTTGGGCGTGGTGGGTTCGAAGGGTTGGGGCCATGGAAACAAGCATGGAGGGGAGAATGGAAAGTGACAGCCAGTGAAAAGAACAACAAAGCTATGAAGGCAAAAAAACAATGAACCGTTTCCAATCAATTGAAAAAAAACGTATACAAATTTTTTTGTACGGTTTGAATTTTGAACCAGTTATGGAATGGAAATGGTCACCCGTGGATTGGAGCTGAAATATAAAAGCAATTAATGGCTTAGACAGCACGCTTCAATTTCGAAAGGGTAAGAAAGTGGAAAGTCACAAATTTACGGTACCGTTACAACGAATAGTTTATTATTTTCGTCACGTACCAGACCTCAAAATACAGAAATAAATATATCATGGTGATCAGCGCGATGAGACGAACAAGATGATATATAGATATCAATGGTACGATTATCCTATCAAAAGTCGATAATCGGTACTGAAATGTTGCTATTTTGTCAGAATTAAGATAAACGGAGCAATCGAAGTCCAAAATTGGAAAAACGAATTTCGCAGTCCGATTCAGAATGATCTGATTAAATTTTCTCCTGTTGACATATTTTGGTTTCGGAAAACTTTTAAATTCACTGTTATTAACCGGTTTGATTTTGAAATGAAATTTCATAGGAAAATAACTTCAATATTTTCAGATGAAAATTTACCAGTTGCTATATTAAAATAGGTGTATTTCAAATAATAAATTTTTAATTTCAAATTTTATTGTTTAAAATTTCAAAAATTTCCAGTTAAATATACTTTTAAAACCATTAAATTTTGCGGGTCGTTACACTATTTAATTAAAAGTTCCATATTCATTTCTACACATTCCATTACCTCTCAAAAGTATTCTTATACTTATCTCAACCGTATAAGTATATTCATAAATCAATTTCAAAGGGCTTAAAGACAAATGTTACTCAAACATCATCACTACAAGCCTAAAACCATTTCATACTTGTTATTCTCTTTAAAATTCCATTATTAAAGATCTAAGTATTTTCCCAAATTATTTAACAATATTTACCGCTTTAAAATATTATCCAAGGGTTTAAAACCTAAAACATTATTTACAACAAACCCAAAACACTTTACTATTTCGTCATCTTTCAAACTCTATTTTAAAGATCTAATCACCTTTCAAAAGCATAGTTAATGGGTTAAAATAAATGCTGCACATAGATCATTATTATAAACCCAAAATCTTTATTCTTGCCATTAACTTTGAATCATTCATTTACAGCTCTAAGTACACCTTTACTTATTAAACAAGCTAGTATACCTTCTTAATCAATTTACAAAACTATCCATTATAACATAAGTGTTATAATCTTAAAAACTCCTTTATATTCTTTTACAAATACCAAACTTCCTTTTTAAACTTTTAAATATATTAAAATACCTTTTAAAAGATACATACATATATATATACACACACATTTATTAATTTATTTACAAAACTAAGATATTCAATAAATTATTTTAAATAATTTGAAAGATATTATAATATAAAAGCGTGTTATTTCTTAAATAAAGTCTTTAGCAATTTCGAAAACCATATATATACTAAAAATATACTTATAAAATTCTTATACATATTTTAAAACGTTTATTTAAAACACTATAAAAATCTGTTTTATTGTTTAAAACAATTACTTTAAAAATCCATAAATGATTATCAGTCATATATTTAAACCTTGATATTTTCCCGATAATAAGTATGCTTACAGTACCTATTAAAAATATGAAGAAGCCCTAGGATGTATTTTAAAGTTAACTTTATAAGCCCATCACAGAGATTTCAAAGTGCATCCATATTGACTTTTTTTATTCTAACATTTACAACATCAAATTCTAATTTCCACAAATGCCCAAACCTATTCCTCTATGTCAAACACACTAAAACCTGTGTAACCAAATATATATACATACATATATATATATATTTCCATAATATATCACAATTTATCCAATTTAACATATGTCAAATATCAGGGATTTCAAAGCACATTTATAACAATTATATCGCTTCAAACTTTCACAACATAATTTCCAACTGAATCGAATAACAATATCAAACATGTAAACAAGTAGTCTGGGCCACGATACATGCTATAGATGACTATAAGGGAAATTACACTACAAAATAATGTTGTCACTTGTTTTACAAATAAGGCGGAGTCCAAAAGTAATAACTTCTATTGTCCATTATACAATATATATTTTAGTACAATAACAATTATATACATAATAATATTCAATTAACTGGTGAGTAAAACTCACTCATGTTCTAGCCAATTCTTATCCATTTCTGAATAGGCCAAAATCGAACGCCATTCGATTTTAGATAAAATTCCCACAAGCTTCAAACTTGACAAATCCAACTCCAATGAGTAGATATAATTTCTAGGAGTCCAACGCAAAAGACTATGCCCAAATCCGACCTTGTATGTACAAGATACGGATATTAGAACATCCTGAGATTAAGTAGATTATTAATCACTTAATTATTAGGCAATTAACTTAATTACCTTGCTCACACTTAGGCCGCTCCTTCACTAAACCCCAATCGTGATGTTTTCTCACTCATCACCACCGCCGCTGACCTCAAGCCACCGTCGCTCTTCGACCAAGACCTCCCCTGGCCAAGACACATCCATTGCCACTGAGTTCATCTCCCCTCAATGACCCAAGCTCGAGAAACCCATCGTCATTCATTTTTGCCTTGACATCGCCATAGGCGATCTTACACCGTCGAACCCCACCTACAGGTAGCCCTCATCATCCCCCACACTTTCGCTTCAAGCCCGCCGCTGAAAGATCATTTTTCAACCCAAATCTCAAACCCCAGATACGGTCGTTGAATTCCAAACACCGCCGCCTCGCTTTGAGTTAGCCTAATCTAACTGGTCATCCTCTACATCCCACCAAGACCTACATTTTCTTAGTTAAAACCCAACCTCAATCCGCCTTTAGAGGCGTCAATTAGCATCGACCATTAGATCACGGGGGCTAGGGTTAGGGTTTGGGCAATAGAGAAAGAGGTGATGTCCTTATATAGGAAATTTATCCAATTCTACTCACCCTGAGAAATAACGAACTCCAATCGAGGCATGCTCACTGGCATTCCAAACCAGATACCCCTATTTTGAACTCAATGGAACTTGTTCCTGGACCTAATTCCATCGTATACAAAAGTTAGCTTTTAGGTTAAATCATCTTTTTAATTCATGAAATTAATCGCTATGCATTTCGAGCTCGCACGACCACATAGTACGTTTGATCGTCACAAAACTCATCGACGTAAAACAACTCATTATTCCAGATCCAATGACACTAGTTTCGTTAAAATCCAAGACGATGCCCCAAAATGATAATTTCAAATGTTAATTTAAAACAAATTATTTTTAAAACAATTTAATCACTTCTAATTCTAAATTAAAAGTTTACTATTATCATCCTTATTTAATCAGGATTTAAATAAGCTTTCAAAATTATTTTTATTCACATTATATCCAAGATTCAATTATTTAAATAATTCCAATATATAATTATAAACCATTCCAAAAATCCGGGTCATGACAATAGCAGTGTGTTAGGTGGTGGTGCAACCTGGGCTTGCGGTGGCATTGTTGTTGGTAGGTAAGTGTGACGAGCGACAACATGCGACTATGGAGCTGTACTTGATATGAAGTAGGCAACTTAAGGCTTTGTGCGACAAATGTTTGGGTGCGTGTATGGAGATTTGTGCGTGCAGTAAGCTTGGTCGAAGATGGAGTTTGTTGTGCTTGAGTTTTGGACAGAGATGGTTTAGGATTTGCCGAAGGTAGCATATTCCCTGTTTTGGGAACTCGAGCATCATTTTGGTGAATAAATTCTTTTACTCACAACTATTGTCTATTACGTTGCATTTTATGCTTGATTGATATTAAATAGTTGATTGAATATGTTGACAATGTTTGAGTGAGTTGTATTTTGATAACTCACCACTATGATCTAGATCCTATTTTTATATAAATTTTTTGATTGTTTGATGTTGAATTGTTTGTTGGTATGGATTGAATTGGATGGAATTGAATTTCATAGCTTTAACCAATTGTTGTTGTGATGAGATCACATTAATAATTGATCAAAAGGGAGGAATAAATTGAAATACAAGGTTTTGAAGGAAATGAAATAATTTTGGAAATAAATAGTGGATTTTTGAATAATTTTTATTTAAAATTGGAAATATTATTAGTGATAGAAAATTATTAAGTAAATTATTTTGAGCATTCTATAAATAGAAATTATTTGGAAAATGATAAATTTTGGGATTTGATTAAACAAGTTAAAATTTGAATATTTATATTCATTTATCGTTGATTATAATAATATTTAAATGATCTTTATAAAATGGTATTTAAAAATTTATATTTTAAAAAAGTGATTACTTAATTCTATTTGAATTTAATAAATTGGAAGTTTGAAAATAACTTGAAAGTAATATGCTTAGCACTTGATTATCATTATAAAAAACCTTTGGGTATAAATATAAAAGAATTTGAATTAAGCTATTATAGAAAGTATAATTTTAGAGATTTTGGATTGAATTTTAATTTGTAGATTTTCTTATAGTTAAATGAGAGGTTTTAAATATTTATTTTGGAAATTGTAAATGGATTTTAAGGAAGAATGAGAATTTATAGATTGGTTTCGTTTAATGGAGAAATTGATATTTGAAATTTTTTTGATGATTTTTGGAAAATGTATTTTAAAACCCCTTTCACACTAATAAATAATAGAATTGTACGTTTTGATTGCAATTTATAAGCATTGAGTAAACGGGCGAGTAACACCAGGTGGTGTCGGACGTCTGAGCTAATATTTGTTCAATTACTTCTTCTAAGTAGATATCACTCAAACTAGGTCGAGTATACGGGGTATTATACATATGGTGATGCGCATAAAGAGTGTGCAGGTTGAGAGCCATAACTGTGTTTGTCTATTGTGTGTATACTCCTATTATACGACATGGAGTAAACCAGATTGGCTAGAATCCATCTTGGCGGCCTGCTTATGGGGTCGCTCCCCGAATCCTTGGCACACATTTTGATGTATATGTCTAAGAGCCACCGCACCTATGTCAAATGGGCCAGCATTCTGTTACCATTAAGGGCACTTGCAGGTTCGTGACCAACGCATAGCATGGTCTTGCACTTGATGGATATTGGGTCACGACGGCCATCGAGGTAACTAAGACTGTAGGAGTAGCATTGAGAGCGTGTAAGGAAGGCTGATAAAGCAGGCTTAGAGCCATTAGTCTCCCATCTGGTTATTATTGATGAGATAGCATGAGATGCTATAGACACATATTTATTCACCTATATAAGATCATTGTATTTATGGTTAAGAACCGATTAGATCATTTTCTAAGACCAATGTCGAAATAGATATCTATGATGCTGAGAGCACGTAGGATTGAAAGTCTCGATGATTATCCACAATATTAAGAGTTGGGTGGGTTAGTAGAGCTCTAAGAGATCATATAATAATTTTGTTGGCTGAGAGCCAAGTCAATTACTTTGAGGTTGAAGGTCTACATGATTATTATGTGATTATTTGTCTCTTGAATTATTTATGAGACTGGGAGTGTATGAAGTTGAGTAATCTTATACACATCAATGTTACCGATTCAGGGATAGCTAGAGATGGAGAGCATGGAGTTGGACCCTGTACATATCTTTTACATGGTTATCTAAGAGATAACCCTTGCTACCGAGGGTATGCCATATTTATATTTCAGGCATGATTGGTTTAGGTGATTATTATGTGATGTATATATTGAGTAAGACAAACCCATGTATGTCTACTTTACGATTATTTGGGAGATTATGTGGGGCATTGCCGAGAGCATGTCCTATATTATTAATGAGATCTTATTCTTAATGATGGTTAAATTATGGATGTTTCACCAACTTGATTATATGCTTATTTGATGTGTTGATTGACTTTATTTGGAAATGGGTTATCTTTTATGTGCATGGTTTTGAGATATGTTGACACTTGAGACATGCACGTGTTACTTGTGTTAGACTTATTTATACCATGCTAATTATTATTTTATGTTAACATTTACATTCTAGACATAATCTGACCAATATCTTATTCATAATGCTCGGGTCAGTCTGAGACATTTTTGGTTCAGGGACGAGTTTACCAATTTGTGGATGTTAGGCATAGGTGGTGGATAGATTATTTTTATATCATTTTGTATATTGTAGCTACACGTGTTTATGTATTGATGAGATGTATATATATTGGACATGTTATGTATATTTTTATGATAGTGGGCATTTGATTATTTTTTAGACTCACTTGGACTTGTAACAACCCGTAATTTTATCACTTTGAATTGAAATATTTAATTAAGTTTAAATATTTAGATAATTGTTTTAAATGATGAATAATTCATTTTACTTATTATATAATAATAATAAGTGATTTATAATGGTTTTATAAATATATAAACTTATTTTATTAAGATATAAACTTTGTCGTATTCTGCCAGTTTGACGTCATATTTTTATAGATGGATTTTTATATTATTTAAAATAGTTTTATATCTTAAATAATCTTGTTTTAATTATTTAAAGATGATAAAAAGTTTATTTTCAAGTTTTGTTACATAAATAAATAGTTTGATTAAAAACTGAAAATGCGACCAGGATTCAACTTTCAAATTTTCAACTTTGTATCAAACGAAAGTTGTTGCAACATTGTGGCACACATTTGTACATATATACATTTAACAAATAAGAAGGTGTTTAACACTAATTAGATTATTTTAACAAAAGTACCATTAGGAAATTTTATGATAGAATTAGTAAGGAAAAGATAAAATGGGTTT
Source organism: Allium fistulosum (assembly GCA_030737815.1). Classification (NCBI taxonomy): domain Eukaryota; kingdom Viridiplantae; phylum Streptophyta; class Magnoliopsida; order Asparagales; family Amaryllidaceae; genus Allium; species Allium fistulosum. The sequence continues at coordinate 1,462,772,611 of CM060902.1, forward strand.
ACTTTTGAAAAAGCAAACTACACATCACCATGTCATAGGTAGACAAGGCACATGGAGGGGGTGTGGGCTGAAGTGATGGATGGTAAAGAAGGCACATGGGTGAGGTGAAATGTTTCATGATGTGGAAGGGGCATTTTGGTCTTTATACATGAAGGTATTTGTGCGTTCTACTCCTATAAATACCCATTCATACACCCTTCATTTTTCACAAACCAATTCATATATTTTCTTCTTCTTCACTTCTTCTTATCTTCCCCTCTTTTAATGGCCTTAGGCCGTGGGTTCTATGGAGGAAAAAGGGAGCTAAGACATGAGCAATGGTGATGGGGAAGGAGGCTGTGAGCACTATAGTGAGTAGAGGAGGTATAGGCGCAAGCAAGATGGATTGGAGGTGATGGTCAAGCATTACTAAGGTCTAGGGGCAAGTTCCATAAGCTTCGGTGCGGAGAAAGGGATCGTTTCGTCGATTAAAAAACACTTAGAGTCGGATAGCATGAAAGTGAGAACACTACTTCTATTTTATTTAAATTTATCTTAAGATTATCTATGATTGGTGCTATGCAAGTATACTTGGTTAATTAGTATATTTTGGATGCTAAAATGATTGTTTATTGGTTAATGGGTTGCTGATGCAGCCCAGCCTGAAGAAGTCCTAGGTCGCAGACGACCTAACAAACTAAAACTGGGGGATAAGTCGTTGGAAGTTGAAGACTTAGGTCGCTCACGACCTAACGAAATTTTAGGTCGCTCACGACCTAGTAAAGGTGGCACGCGAGTTAATGGATTCAGCGTGAAGGCAGGCGAATGAGCTAACAAGATACGACCTAAGTTAGGTCGCGAGATTGAATTACGACCTACTTTATGTCGCGGAGATATGAGTCGACCTATGTTAGGTCGCTGGAAGATAAGACGCGTGAAGATAGGTCGCAGAGAAGAGATACGACCTAAGTTAGGTCGCGGAGAGGAGCTACGACCTATGTTAGGTCGTGAAGAAGGGCTACGACCTAAATTCAAGGTCGCTGAAGAAGAGCTACGACCTATGATAGGTCGCGTAAACGACCTACGACCTAAGTTAGGTCGCGGGGAGAGTTAGGTCGCTAATTTTGGATGCCGCTTGTTTTTAGGTCGCTCACTGTTGCTGTTCTCTAAGTCGCTGCCTTGTTGTTAAGTCGATCAAGTGTTAAGTCGTGATGGTTTGTAATGTGTTGAGATGTAAATATTGTAAGTCATGTGTTTTCTTATGTCGTTGTATATAAGTCGTAGGTCGCGATCTTTGTTAGGTCGTGTGCTTTGTTAAGTCGCTGGTCTTTGTTAGGTCGGAAACGAGCTAAGTGTTGTACAGTTTTGTGTTGTGAATTGTAAGCCTATAAATAGGCAGGTGGTCTCATTTGTAAAAGTTAGTTAATTTGAATAAAAACTTTTGTTTGTTAGCTTTGTGCTTTCAATAAATTGGTAGTTGAGTGTAATCTCCTATCTCCTCTTTCGGCATTCGAGTGCGCTCGGATCAACGATCGTAGAAGCCAATTTACGGTATCAAGTGCGCTTGATCAACGTCTGAAGAATTGCAGATCTTCTTTCACGGTATCGTGCGCGATCAACGTGACGAAGATAGCTAGAATTCGGTATCTTCGGATCAAGGAATTTGGGCCATTCAGTATTCTTCATTCCATCGATTGCTACTTTCACAGAATCATCATTTTATTATTCCACTGCTGCATCATTTGGCATCAGAGCTAGACTTAGCCAATCATAGCTAAGCCGAGTCTTGGAGCCAATATTCTATCGAAGAGTAAGAGAAGTGTTAGAGCCGAGAGTTTGAAGTTGAAGGCCGTACCTCATTTGGTAACATTTTGAGTGTGCAAGCCGAGAATTGAAGAGAGTTAAAGAATCATCATGCCACCGAGAAGAGCTAATCGCCATCAGAATGTTGAAGCTTTGTTTAGAAGAGAAGAAGCTGATGAAATGGAGCAAAGAATAAACGAAAATTTTAGTGAAAAGCTTAACGAAGGGATTGGTCGATTAGAGAAGATGATGTTGGAGATGAATCAAAATCAGAGAAGGGTTTCACCTAAATCCAACCATGAGGGAAGTAGAGTCTCACCCATTCCAATTGAGAAAGAAGTGTTGATAATGATCATAGAAGTGTGAGTCGAGATTGTTATAGAAGTGATGATGATCGAAGACGTGATAGGAATGTGAATGATCGTGATCGGAGGAATGTAGATAGAAGGGATGTTGGTGGAAGACAGGATGGTAGTAGAGATGTTGGTGGTCAGGATCGACATCGATATACATCAGATTTTGAAGAGGAGTATGATGGTGGTAGTGTTCATGGACGAGGACAAAGAAGAAATCAGTCTGAGTATGATCACAAGTGGGAATCTGGGAGAAGACTGAAATACCGGAATTCAAGGGAGGTATGCAGGCCGAGGAATTTCTTGATTGGTTAGCTTATGTTGAGGAAATATTTGACTTCAAGGAGGTTCCGAAGGATCCTAAAGTGAAGTTGGTTGCTACTAGGTTGAGGGGGAGAGCTATGGCATGGTGGCAGCAAACCAAACTTACTAGAGAACGAATGGGAAAGTCAAAGATTGTTGCTTGGAATAAGATAAAGAAATTGATGAAGGCTACGTTCTTGCCCTATAATTACCAATCACTAATGTATCAGAGATTACAGAACTTGAGGCAAAGAACGAAGACGGTTGATGATTATGCTGATGAGTTCTACCAATTAATTGCTCGAAACGATATCATGGAGAGAGAAGAACAATTGACCGCGAGGTTTGTTAGGGGACTTAGAACACAGATCCAGGATATGGTGAACATGTTCGACCCTAGAACTGTGGCAGAAGCACATCAAAAGGAGTTGGCTTGGGAGAAACAAGGAAGACATGGGGGAGGTGTGTTTCCAAGTTTTACGGGGCAGAACAAAGGAGCATGTAGTAGTTCTAATGTTCCTAAAGCATCGAATAAACCGGTTGCTCAGGAAGTGGCTAAACCAAGGGTCAACACTAATTTCAAATGCTATAATTGTCAAGAAGTGGGTCACAAGAGCAGCGAATGTCCAAAACCGAAGAAGAGAACTATGATTGCTGAGGCAGAGGAAGATGAGGTAGAGGCTGACTGTTCTAATTCACTACATGATGAGGAGGAAGAGAATGTGTCGGGAGATGAAGGGTATTCATTGATGATGAAGAGGTCTTGTTTAACACCAAAGCAGGAGAAGGAAACTAGCTGGTTGAGGAGTAACATCTTTCAATCAACATGTACTATCTTGGGAAGGGTTTGCAAGTTTGTCATCGATGCGGAAAGTTGCGACAATATTATCTCTACAGAAGCTATGAAGAAGTTATCATTGAAAACAGAGAAGCATCCGAAACCGTACAAGTTAGCTTGGTTGAGGAAAGGTGGGGAGGTGAAAGTTGGACGAAGGGCTTGTGTTAATTTTTCAATTGGGAAGAAATACAAGGATGAAATTTGGTGTGATGTCATGGACATGGATGTATGTCATCTGTTGTTGGGGAGACCATGGCAGTATGATAGGGCTGTGCAACATGATGGACGTACTAACAGTTACAGTTTCATGTTTGAGGGTACAAAGATTACTTTAATTCCTAAGAAGCGACAACAAGAAGAAAGCAAGTTGGAGGAGATTGAAGAGTTAAAAACTTTGTTATCATTGAAGGAGTTTGTTAAGGAGGTAGAAGAGGAGCCTGAAGTATTCTTGTTGATTGGACGTGAGAGTCATGAAGTGTTTGAGATCCCTGAAGAAGTAAAACCAGTGCTGGGAGAATTTGACGATGTATTTCCTGAGGAGCTACCAACGGAGTTACCGCCGTTGAGAGACATTCAACATCAAATTGATCTTGTTCCAGGAGCTGTGTTACCTCATAGACCACACTACAGAATGAGTCCAAAAGAACATGAGGAGTTGAGAAGGCAAGTGGAAGAATTGCTTGAACAGGGGCGTGTGTAGGAAAGTTTTAAGTCCTTGTGATGTGCCAGCATTGTTAGTACCGAAGAAGGATGGGACGTGGAGGATGTGCACTGATAGTCGAGCACTGAATAAGATTACTGTGAGATATAGATTTCCTATGCCTAGATTGGATGACTTGTTGGATCAGCTTAGTGGAGCTACTATTTTTTCGAAGATTGATTTGAAAAGCGGTTATCATCAGATTCGAATCAGACCAGGGGATGAATGGAAAACAACGTTCAAGACACGTGAAGGATTATATGAATGGATGGTTATGCCGTTTGGTCTTTTGAATGCGTCTAGTACATTCATGCGGGTGATGAATCAAATCTTTAGACCATTCATTGGGAAGTTCGTGGTGGTGTATTTTGATGGTATACTGATATATAGTGGAAGTCCAAAAGAACACTTGCAACATCTGAGAGAAGTATTGATGGTACTGCGACAAGAACAATTTTACGCTGCAACGAAGAAATGCGTGTTCATGACGCATAGTGTTTTATTTTTGGGATATGTTATATCGGGAGGAGGTATACAGGTGGATCAGAATAAAGTTGAAGCAATCAGAAATTGGCCGCAACCCAAGACGATTACATAAGTTAGAAGCTTTCATGGTTTGGCATCATTCTACCGAAGGTTTATTCCACACTTCAGTAGCGTGATGGCTTCAGTTACTGATTGTATGAAAGGGAAACAATTTTCATGGTCGGAGGAAGCAGGATTTGCTTTTGAGAGAATCAAGGGACTTTTGACGACAGCACCGATTCTAGTGTTGCCGGATTTTCAGTGGTTGTTTGAATTACATACTGATGCATCGAAGGTTGGAATTGGAGGGGTGTTGAGTCAAAAAGGATGTCCTATTGCATTCAGTGAGAAGTTATCAGGAGCAAAGATGCGATATAATACTTACGATGTGGAATTTTATGCTATTGTGCAAGCTGTGAAACATTGGAGGTATTATTTGTTTCATAAAGAATTTTTTTTATATACTGATCATGAGGCGTTGTGTAACGACCCAGAATTTTTAACAAATTAAATTGAGAATATTTAATTAATTTTAAATATTTGAACGATGATTTAATTTGAATCTCGGATATAACTTTGAAGTTGACGATTAAATTATAAAATTTAATCTATTGTAAGTTGAATTAAATTTGAATCTTCAATTTTAAGCTGAAGAAGAATATTTCGAAAGCTTTTAAAATTCGTATTGATAATACTGAAGATAATAGAAGCTTCAGAATCGAATTTGAAATTGAATTGTTCAGTTTGAAATTATATCGTTCGAATTGACATTTAAAAATAGCATTCCGAGGCAGAGTCTCCGAATTCGACGAAAACTGTTTCATTGGGTCCGTAATATTGAATTATTATCGGATTTCAAATTTTGTATTATTCGGAGTTGTTATGTGAGCATACGATAAGCAAACGCGTTGGAATTTAAATCAAATTCAATTTGAATTTAAATATATATAATTAGTCAACATCAGCCACCCTAGTTTCTTAGCAGACCTACTCTCTGCAAGGTCGCGTACTTCTTGTTCCCCCTCCCCATCTGATATCACGCTTCCCTCTATTTTGAATATCAAAACTTTTACTCTCGTTCTCCCTCAGCTAAAATAAATGGCCGAAGTAAACAAAAGAAAAAAAGAATCGTTCTTTCCCTTTCAAAGCTTTCTCGTTCAATTCAAAAGTTCAAATTCAAACGAAAACAAATTAATGGCCGTAGCCTGGAAATCCAATCCAAACGAACGAAATCAAATAAAATCAAGCTCAAGCTCGAGCAAAACGAAGGCGGCGTGGGGTGGTCTCGGGGTCGAGCGGCAGGTCTGGAAGCTCGTTCGCGAGTACTGTCAAGTGAAGGAGTTCGATCGATTGTCAGGTGGAGGTAGGGTTTCGCGATGATTTTCACTGGGAGTGCGTTCGAGCGGCGCTGCATGTGGCGCATGTGGCGATGATGGTCGCGAGGTTCTGTTCGCGATTGGGAGGCTATGGTTGTTGTCGCGACGTCGATGGCAGAGAATTAGTGACTGAGGGGTTTCTCGATATCGAGCTTGGCAGCGGCGTACGCTCGCGCTCGCAAGGAAGGTCGCGAGTTAATCGCATGGCAACTTGGGACGTGGAAGCTTCGGGCATGGGGGTAGTTTTGCTCGAACAGGATATTGAAAATTTAGCAGTAGGTATAATTTTTATTTGTGATTTAAATTTAATAAAATGTTCTTGGTTTTTTAACAGATTTGAAGATTAATATGTAGTTTTGATAAAACAGATACATATACAAATTTTTACTTTACTGATTGTTTTAAAAATAATGAGTTACGGTAATTAACAGTTATAAATTTGTATGTGTGTAAATATACAGAAAAAAATGTGTTACTGTGATAATTTTTGGTTATTAGCCAGAAGCATTTAAAGTAAAAATATATATATATAAATTTTGAAAATGGAGATTTTAAAAATATTGAAGGCATTTTATAAAAACCTGGTTTGGAGTCTCAAGGGATATTTAAATGAGAAATTAGTTTAAAATAAAACTATCAGTAAATTTAACTATTAAAATGAAATCACCAATGAATTAAAGTTTTAAAATGAAAATTTAATTACTCGATTTAATTCGAATGTTAATGAATTTATATGATTGTTATACAAGGTATAAATGAAGAAAAAATCGAGTCAAGTGAAAAATGGGATTGAAAATAAAGAGCGAAGGTGAGATCTTTCTCACTCAAAGTTAAATTTGAATTTACAGTTATTGATTGATGATTATTATTGGATGTGATATTAGATATAGTAGGATATATCTATATATATAGCAATATATACATATTGGCATATGTATATATTGGATTGATTGATTTCCCGCCTCGTATAGCGGATGAGACCCTATTGCGCCGTTAGTAAGCGGATTATTTTTATAAAACCCATATACCGCGATATTCCACCTCGAAGTGGAATTGGTATTGTGCTAACGTCTTTGGATGCAGGGAAACAGGTTGGAGGGATCCAACTGGATTCCTCAACTGTATTTATTTATTTACAGATGTTGATATATATTCTGTTATCATATGATGATATATGATGTTTGATGTTGTGATGGACTAATTGATGCGTTGCATAATTGGATTCTATTTTTGAAGTTTTAAAATAACGATTTTTACTTTAAAAGAGATTTTTAAAGTAATTTTGAAAATATACGTTTATTTAATTTTTGAAGTGATTCCTCTTAAAATAAATAAACGTTCAAATTTTAAAGTTATATAAATTTAGATCTTTGTGAAATATAACCGAAAGGTAATTTCTCTTGAAATAATAGTTAAGAAATTTATAAAACGGTTTAAATTGAGATTTCTAAATTATTAAAAACGATATATGTAAAAGATGTACAAGATTGATATTTATAACTTTAAAATGTTGGTATTATAAAACGAGTTTTTATAAGCGTTAAAATGAATTTTTAAGAATTTATAAATAAATGGAATTTATAAATTATGAACTTATAAATGGAAATGATTTTGTAAAATAAATGAATTATAAGTATTTAACTTATAATATGGATTGTTGGTATAAGATTTGAGTTATGAATCGAATTGTTAATAAAAGGGGATTTATTAAATTGAAGTTGTTACAAAATAGAAATGGAATTTATGAACGTTGTTTCATAAATTCGAAAATCAATCAAATTTGATGAATTGAATATAGAAGGTTATTAAGGGAACTTTATCCATGATTTTGGATAGTGGATAAATTCTTGAAATAAATGTGTAGAAAAGATTGAAATGTGGTTAGTGAAGTATATTCACGATTTTGGACAGTGAATATATTTTTAAGTAAAATGGATATGGTTTTGGGAAAGTGATATTTGAAATAAAGTTAATTGTTTTAAAGATGTTTTCAAATATAATGAATATCGAAATCATAGATTTCAACATTCATTGTTGAAATAGACGTTTTTGAAAAATAAGGAAATGGTGGACTATAACACTGTTGTTATAGTAAATGATTTCCAAAATTAAATGTTTTTATGTAGTATTGGGATTTATATATCTATCTAAATCTGAATCCCTATACTAGTGATTTTGAGTCGTCGTAACGATGTTTTACGTAACATTCGTTTTGACTCAAATAAATGTTGTCAAAGTAAATGATTTCCTTAAAGAATGAAATATATACTAAATTTTGATTTAAGTATATAGAATATTTTCCAAGTGTTGAAAATAGATGATTTGTGAAATACTTATTATTAAATAAGTAGGGAAATGCATTTCCAAAATGGAATGAAACGTTTTGAGATTTTATCTTCTTAAAGATAAATTGAAAGTGAATATTGAAATCGATTTGAAAATCGCATATCAGTAGATATTTTGAAATATAAATTCACTATGGAATTTATAAAAGAAAAGGGAAGTTGTTTAAAAATAAATATTGATTTATTTTTGAAGTGTGGAAATTTTATACCTAGTAAAGATATTTTTGAAGATGAAATAATTTGGAAAATTATTTGGAATCTGATGATGTTGCGCATCTTTATTGATAGTTAAATAACCGACTATCAATAATTACCTTGAATGGATATTTGTTGTGAATTGGATGAATTTAAATGCCACACTTATTTTTGAATAAGCGCTCACTATTCGGGTTAGCCGGGAAAGGACCATGGGGTCGTATAACCCATTCCGAATATGTGATACGTCGTTATGAATTGCATTCGAAGACCGGTGTTGAAGACCGGATATTTTTGAAAACGGAAGGATTACCGTCGAGTTACTCTACATCGGCTGATCTCCGATTTAGAGGTTTTATCACCCTTAGTGACGGGAAGTCCGGACGTGATTAGAAAATTATCCGGATATGCAAGGGCTTCGTGAGAAGTGCCTTCGTTTCTGTTCGATCCCGGAACAGACTTGTATGGATTGTGTGTCTGACGTTACAAATTGAGATATAAAGCTGATTTCTTTCAAATACATTTCTGTTGGTGGCGGAGAATTTATTCTCTTAGCTTAACACCCTTCTTTGAGACGTACGAGCTCAGAGGTTGTGTAGTTGAAATTTATCAGCGATATATTCCCAATTTGGTAACGTGGCATACTGAGTGTTGCCGTGAAATGATCAGTGTTTGATCATTTGCGATATGATCATTTGTTTGATCTTATATCTTTGTGATCATGGGTTGATCATTTGTTTGACCCGAAGCATGGCTTTTTGAGAAGCGTAGCTTTGTGGACTAGACTTCGTCGAGCCTCACACCCCGGAAATGGTCAAAACAGGAAGGATGCAGCAAGGTTCTAGGGAGTAGCGCCCCTTAGTGTATGTCATTCCTTCTGGATAGAGGTGGTATCATGGTATGGAGCCAGATACTTAACCTATGTGGTTGCTGCATTATTATTATTATGTGGTTTGTTGGAAATCGGGGATCCTCGGGAAGATCGGTTACGATCGGGGGATGGCATACGCGTGTCAATAGTTACCTATTTTTGCAGAGGTAACCCGGCCTTGTGTTGGCAGAGATCCGGTTAGGTTCTCGGGTCGTCTATTCCAGGGACGTACCCATCGTGGCATAGGAAGTTCCTTAGCCTGACCATTTGTTGGAAATCCAAACTCCAATACGAACTTGTACGGTTTTAGTTGTAGAACCTATCATTCACTTATGGTGGCGCCCCACTGTTTGGATGGTAGCTATAGTAGGCATAGTTCGAAATGTCTATGCTGGCTAAGATTTATATTCTACTTTCGAAATGTTTTCTACACTATGCACTAATAATAATATCAAAAATGATTTGATTTTTGCGTAGTAAGCATCTTTGACTATCATAAGAAGAAATCTCCTCCAATTCTGCGTTTGCATTGTGTGTGTGGTGGGAGGTCTTATGGTAGTTTCATTTTCCAAAAGCATTGCGAATTTGTTTTATTTTCTTTGTGAAAAATAACTGTTTTACGATCTCACACCAGTCACCATGACTGACTCGGAGTTTATTGTTTCCCTTCTAAACTCTGGGTGCCCACCAATTTCCACACGGGCAGTCTAGAGTTAGATTATCAGGATACTCTAGATATTCTGGAGCTTTGGAGATAAGCTGGATGACGAGACGTAGTATTTGTATCTGATAGTATTTATTCCACTGTGTATTCTGTATGAGGACAAGTTTATAAAACTGTCCATTGTTGTATATTGACTCTGATGATTGATGTATGTATAAACTGATATGGTTCTTTGTTTTAAAAGACTAGTGTTTATTTATTATATATTGTTCCGCTGCGATGTGTAAGATTCTGATATTGTTTTCTATTCTGATGTTGTTCTATTGTTCTCTCTTTTTTCTTCTTCTGCTTTCTTCTTCTTTTCTTTTTCTTCTATCTTTTCTCCTACCTCTTCTTTAAAACCCTAAGTATTCGGTTTTCCGGCACTCGTTTGCTCGGCAGTTGATACAGTGTACGTATCGATGTCGATTTTCGAAAGTCGAAGAATCGGGTCCTTACAAAGTGGTATCAGAGCATATGGTTAGGCGACAACCCTGCTCTGTTGGGTGTTACTCATTAGAGATAGAGTCAGCAGTACTCTAGAATGAGTTGAGTGTAATAATAGATATGAGCGCGTATTTGTTAGTGAATATGAAATTGTTTTGTATTGTGTTGACTTATCGGTTGATTGTTTATGGATTCTGGTCGGTGCAGTCTAGCTAACTGTAATCGATAGGGGTTTCTAAACTCTAAACAAGATAAACCGACACAGTATTGTTTTAAAATAGGGTAAATGAAATAATTTTGCCCAAAACTATTTTTGTATAGAAAAGAAATCATTTTCTATGAATTATTATAGTATATGGTTGCATGGTTGTTAGGGAAGTGATAATATTGAAATGTTATCATCATTATATAAAATTGAATAAGAAATTGAAATCATAACTCCAAAATTAAGAAATGAATTCATATACAAATGAAATTTAAGAATATAAATTTTAAAAGTGATTTGTAATTTGAAACGGAATTCCCGAGAAGTTTTTGAAAATGTTTTGAAAAGAATTTGAAAATTTTGGTGATTTGGAAAGTTTAAATTTTTTTAGAGTTGAAAATGAATTTCAAAGGTTTGAAAAGTATTCTGAAGGAATGAAAAGCTCTAAACTCTTTTTCGGTCGCTGGAAAATAACTTCGGTAATGACTGCAGCATCATCGATGTTCATTTTCGGGTTTCCAAAAGAGAAATTGCTGCCAAATTGTTTTAAATGGAAATTGTTTGAAAATTTTGGGTTTTGTTTTGGAAATTCAAAAGATAATTTGAATTGTTTTCAAAATGGCTTTGAAATGATGGTAAGACTCTGGAATGCTATATAAAGATATAATTTATACAAAAATTGAATTTGTAAGTGGATTAGTAATTGAAATGAATTAGTAATTGAAACTAATCTAAAAAGAGCAGTTATGAATGAAAGTTGTTTGGTTAATAAAATAAACCGAATGAAAATATGAAATGCAAATTAAATTGAATGGAATCAATTGCCAATGAAGTGAACTAAAGATAATTGATAGAAATTCAATATTTAGAAGTAAACTGAATCCAAATAGAGTTGAAATTGTGAATTGAATTCAAATGAAATTTGAAACGTAAAATTGAATCACAATGAATATATGACTTCAATAGTAAGCTAAAAATGTATAAGTAGTTTATATTGGAAATTTTGTAATTAAATTTGCAAAATAGTTTGGATGTTGTAACTAGATATTATGGCTAGTAGGACATACAGGTGTATAAAGGAAATTGGAATTTTGATTTCAAAGATAATTTGAATTGCTCGACAAAAGGTAAGTATTTATATTTCTATATGAGATTTGATGACTTTCTTGTCTAGCCGCTTGGCTTTTTCTTTTCTTTTTGAAATCTGAGAGTCCGTAGGGACGTTTTGTAGTCGTGCCGTGTTAGCCGCGCAAAGGAGACGCTGGCGAAATTTTTCGAAAATTTCGAGTGTTAGAAAATTTTTGAGAAAATTTTTGAAAGTTTAAATTTGAATTTGAAATATAAATTTGAATTGTTAAGGAAACATGTTGTTTCAAACTTAAAATTGAAGTTGGAAAAGCTAGATGAATTGATAATGAATCTCTAGTAAATAGATTTAGGTTAGTGAATTGATAAAATTATTGGATTGTGAAAAATAGTAGACGAGTTAAGGACTTTTTTCCTAACTTGTAATTTCGGGACGAAATTCTTTTAAGGAGGGAAGTTTGTAACGACCCAGAATTTTTAACAAATTAAATTGAGAATATTTAATTAATTTTAAATATTTGAACGATAATTTAATTTGAATCTCGGATATAACTTTGAAGCTGACGTTTAAATTATAAAATTTAATATATTGTAAGTTGAATTAAATTTGAATCTTCAATTTTAAGCTGAAGAAAAATATTTCGAAAGCTTTTAAAATTCGTATTGATAATACTAAAGATAATAGAAGCTTCAGAATCGAATTTGAAATTGAATTGTTCGGTTTGAAATTATATCGTTCGAATTGACATTTAAAAATAGCGTTCCGAGGCAGAGTCTCGGAATTCGACGAAAACAGTTCCATTGGGTCCATAATATTGAATTATTATCGGATTTCAAATTTTGTATTATTCGGAGTTGTTATGTGAGCATACGATAAGCAAACGCGTTGGAATTTAAATCAAATTCAATTTGAATTTAAATATATATAATTAGTCAACATCAGCCACTCTAGTTTCTTAGCAGACCTACTCTCTGCAAGGTCGCGTACTTCTTGTTCCCCCTCCCCATCTGATATCACGCTTCCCTCTATTTTGAATATCAAAACTTTTACTCTCATTCTCCCTCAGCTAAAATAAATGGCCGAAGTAAACAAAAGAAAAAAAGAATCGTTCTTTCCCTTTCAAAGCTTTCTCGTTCAATTCAAAAGTTCAAATTCAAACAAAAACAAATTAATGGCCATAGCCTGGAAATCCAATCCAAACGAACGAAATCAAATAAAATCAAGCTCAATCTCGAGCAAAACGAAGGCGGCGTGGGGTGGTCTCGGGGTCGAGCGGCAGGTCTGGAAGCTCGTTCGCGAGTACTGTCAAGTGAAGGAATTCGATCGATTGTCAGGTGGAGGTAGGGTTTCGCGATGATTTTCACTGGGAGTGCGTTCGAGCGGCGCTGCAGGTGGCGCGTGTGGCGATGATGGTCGTGAGGTTCTGTTCGCGATTGGGAGGCTATGGTTGTTGTCGCGACGTTGATGGCAGAGAATTAGTGACTGAGGGGTTTCTCGATATCGAGCTTGGCAGTGGCGTACGCTCGCGCTCGCAAGGAAGGTCGCGAGTTAATCGCGTGGCAACTTGGGACGTGGAAGCTTCGGGCATGGGGGTAGTTTTGCTCGAACAGGATATTGAAAATTTAGCAGCAGGTATAATTTTTATTTGTGATTTAAATTTAATAAAATGTTCTTGTTTTTTTAACAGATTTGAAGATTAATATGTAGTTTTGATAAAACAGATACATATACAAATTTTTACTTTACTGATTGTTTTAAAAATAATGAGTTACGGTAATTAACAGTTATAAATTTGTATGTGTGTAAATATACAAAAAAAAATGTGTTACTGTGATAATTTTTGGTTATTAGCCAGAAGCATTTAAAGTAAAAATATATATATATAAATTTTGAAAATGGAGATTTTAAAAATATTGAAGGCATTTTATAAAAACCTGGTTTGGAGTCTCAAGGGATATTTAAATGAGAAATTAGTTTAAAATAAAACTATCAGTAAATTTAACTATTAAAATGAAATCACCAATGAATTAAAGTTTTAAAATGAAAATTTAATTACTCGATTTAATTCGAATGTTAATGAATTTATATGATTGTTATACAAGGTATAAATCAAGAAAAAATCGAGTCAAGTGAAAAATGGGATTGAAAATAAAGAGCGAAGGTGAGATCTTTCTCACTCAAAGTTAAATTTGAATTTACAGTTATTGATTGATGATTGCTATTGGATGTGATATTAGATATAGTTGGATATATCTATATATATAGCAATATATACATATTGGTATATGTATATATTGGATTGATTGATTTCCCGCCTCGTATAGCGGATGAGACCCTATTGCGCCGTTAGTAAGCGGATTATTTTTATAAAACCCATATACCACGATATTCCACCTCGAAGTGGAATTGGTATTATGCTAACGTCTTTGGATGCAGGGAAACAGGTTGGAGGGATCCAACTGGATTCCTCAACTGTATTTATTTATTTACAGATGTTGATATATATTCTGTTATCATATGATGATATATGATGTTTGATGTTGTGATGGACTAATTGATGCGTTGCATAATTGGATTCTATTTTTGAAGTTTTAAAATAACGTTTTTACTTTAAAAGAGATTTTTAAAGTAATTTTGAAAATATACGTTTATTTAATTTTTGAAGTGATTCCTCTTAAAATAAATAAACGTTCAAATTTTAAAGTTATATAAATTTAGATCTTTGTGAAATATAACCGAAAGGTAATTTCTCTTGAAATAATAGTTAAGAAATTTATAAAACGGTTTAAATTGAGATTTCTAAATTATTAAAAACGATATATGTAAAAGATGTACAAGATTGATATTTATAACTTTAAAATGTTGGTATTATAAAACGAGTTTTTATAAGCGTTAAAATGAATTTTTAAGAATTTATAAATAAATGGAATTTATAAATTATAAACTTATAAATGGAAATGATTTTGTAAAATAAAGGAATTATAAGTATTTAACTTATAATATGGATTGTTGGTATAAGATTTGAGTTATGAATCGAATTATTAATAAAAGGGGATTTATTAAATTGAAGTTGTTACAAAATAGAAATGGAATTTATGAACGTTGTTTCATAAATTCGAAAATCAATCAAATTTGATGAATTGAATATAGAAGGTTATTAAGGGAATTTTATCCACGATTTTGGATAGTGGATAAATTCTTGAAATAAATGTGTAGAAAAGATTGAAATGTGGTTAGTGAAGTATATTCACGATTTTGGACAGTGAATATATTTTTAAGTAAAATGTATATGGTTTTGGGAAAGTGATATTTGAAATAAAGTTAATTGTTTTAAAGATGTTTTCAAATATAATGAATATCGAAATCATAGATTTCAACATTCATTGTTGAAATAAACGTTTTTGAAAAATAAGGAAATGGTGGACTATAACACTGTTGTTATAGTAAATGATTTCCAAAAGGAAATGTTTTTATGTAGTATTGGGATTTATATATCTAACTAAATCTGAATCCCTATACTAGTGATTTTGAGTCGTCGTAACGATGTTTTACGTAACATTCGTTTTGACTCAAATAAATGTTGTCAAAGTAAATGATTTCCTTAAAGAATGAAATATATACTAAATTTTGATTTAAGTATATAGAATATTTTCCAAGTGTTGAAAATAGATGATTTGTGAAATACTTATTATTAAATTAGTAGGGAAATGCATTTCCAAAATGGAATGAAACGTTTTGAGATTTTATCTTCTTAAAGATAAATTGAAAGTGAATATTGAAATCGATTTGAAAATCGCATATCAGTAGATATTTTGAAATATAAATTCACTATGGAATTTATAAAAGAAAAGGGAAGTTGTTTAAAAATAAATATTGATTTATTTTTGAAGTGTGGAAATTTTATATCTAGTATAGATATTTTTGAAGATGAAATAATTTGGAAAATTATTTGGAATCTGATGATGTTGTGCATCTTTATTGATAGTTAAATAACCGACTATCAATAATTACCTTGAATGGATATTTGTTGTGAATTGGATGAATTTGAATGCCACACTTATTTTTGAATAAGCGCTCACTATTCGGGTTAGCCGGGAAAGTACCATGGGGTCGTATAACCCATTCCGAATATGTGATACGTCGTTATGAATTGCATTCGAAGACCGGTGTTGAAGACCGGATATTTTTGAAAACGGAAGGATTACCGTCGAGTTACTCTACATCGGCTGATCTCCGATTTAGAGGTTTTATCACCCTTAGTGACGGGAAGTCCGGACGTGATTAGAAAATTATCCGGATATGCAAGGGCTTCGTGAGAAGTGCCTTCAGTTCTGTTCGATCCCGGAACAGACTTGTATGGATTGTGTGTCTGACGTTACAAATTGAGATATAAAGCTGATTTCTTTCAAATACATTTCTGTTGGTGGCGGAGAATTTATTCTCTTAGCTTAACACCCTTCTCTGAGACGTACGAGCTCAGAGGTTGTGTAGTTGAAATTTATCAGCGATTTATTCCCAATTTGGTAACGTGGCATATTGAGTGTTGCTGTGAAATGATCAGTGTTTGATCATTTGCGATATGATCATTTGTTTGATCTTATATCTTTGTGATCATAGGTTGATCATTTGTTTGACCCGAAGCATGGATTTTTGAGAAGCGTAGCATTGTGGACGAAACTTCGTCGAGCCTCACACCCCGGATATGGTCAAAACAGGAAGGATGCAGCAAGATTCTAGGGAGTAGCGCCCCTTAGTGTATGTCATTCCTTCTGGATAGAGGTGGTATCATGGTATGGAGCCCAGATACTTAACCTATGTGGTTGCTGCATTATTATTATTATGTGGTTTGTTGGAAATCGGGGATCCTCGGGAAGATCGGTTACGATCGGGGGATGGCATACGCGTGTCAGTAGTTACCTATTTTTGCAGAGGTAACCCGGCCTTGTGTTGGCAGAGATCCGGTTAGGTTCTCGGGTCGTCTATTCCAGGGACGTACCCATCGTGGCATAGGAAGTTCCTTAGCCTGACCATTTGTTGGAAATCCAAACTCCAATACGAACTTGTACGGTTTTAGTTGTAGAACCTATCATTCACTTATGGTGGCGCCCCACTGTTTGGATAGTAGCTATAGTAGGCATAGTTCGAAATGTCTATGCTGGCTAAGATTTATATTCTACTTCCGAAATGTTTTCTACACTATGCACTAATAATAATATCAAAAATGATTTGATTTTTGCGTAGTAAGCATCTTTGACTATCATAAGAAGAAATCTCCTCCAATTCTGCGTTTGCATTGTGTGTGTGGTGGGAGGTCTTATGGTAGTTTCATTTTCCAAAAGCATTGCGAATTTGTTTTATTTTCTTTGTGAAAAATAACTGTTTTACGATCTCACACCAGTCACCATGACTGACTCGGAGTTTATTGTTTCCCTTCTAAACTCTGGGTGCCCACCAATTTCCACACGGGCAGTCTAGAGTTAGATTATCAGGATACTCTAGATATTCTGGAGCTTTGGAGATAAGCTGGATGACGAGACGTAGTATTTGTATCTGATAGTATTTATTCCGCTGTGTATTCTGAATGAGGACAAGTTTATAAAACTGTCCATTGTTGTATATTGACTCTGATGATTGATGTATGTATAAACTGATATGGTTCTTTGTTTTAAAAGACTAGTGTTTATTTATTATATATTGTTCCGCTGCGATGTGTAAGATTCTGATATTGTTTTCTATTCTGATGTTGTTCTGTTGTTCTCTCTTCTTTCTTCTTCTGCTTTCTTCTTCTTTTCTTTTTCTTCTATCTTTTCTCCTACCTCTTCTTTAAAACCCTAAGTATTCGGTTTTCCGGCACTCGTTTGCTCGGCAGTTGATACAGTGTACGTATCGATGTCGATTTTCGAAAGTCGAAGAATCGGGTCCTTACACGTTGAAGCATATGCAGGGATAGGACAAGATTGCAGCAAGGCATACTTCGTGGATTGCATACTTACAACAGTTTACATTCGTTGTGAAACACAAATCTGGAGTTACAAACCGTGTGGCGGATGCGTTGAGCAGAAGAAATCATTTGTTGACAACAATGAAGGTTGAAGTGACAGGGTTTGACGTGCTGCCAGACTTGTTTGTTGATGATCCTTACTTCGCTATGATCCTGGATGAAGTCAATGAAGGAAAGACTGATGAGTATGTGCTTGTGGATGGTTTTCTATTCAAGGGAAACAGATTGTGTATACCAGAGGGCAGTTTACGAATGTAGATTGTGAAGGAATTACATTAGGAAGGACATGTGGGCAGAGATCGAATTTACAGTTGATCTCTCAGTCTTACTATTGGCCTTCGATGAAGCGGGAAGTTGGAAGATTTGTGGAAAGGTGTCATATCTGTCAAATTTCCAAGGGAACAACGACAAATGCGGGATTGTATATGTCGTTTCCCGTGCCGATTAGACCATGGGTTGATATTAGTATGGATTTTGTGTTGGGATTACCAAGAACTCAGAGGGGGAATGATTCGATATATGTTGTAGTGGACAGGTTTTCGAAGATGGCACATTTTATCGCTTGTAAGAAGACAGCTGATGTCGTCCGTGTTGCCGAGTTATTCTTTAAAGAAGTATATCGCTTACATGGTTTACCAGAATCCATTGTTTCTGATCGGGATACTAGATTTCTAAGTCATTTTTGGCTAAGTTTGTGGAAGATGGTGGGAACAAAGCTAAATTTCAGTAGTTCTTACCATCCGCAATCCGATGGTCAGACTGAAGTTGTTAACAGATCTTTGGGAAATTTATTACGGTGCCTTGTGAAGGATAATCTGAAGAGCTGGGATATGAAGTTATGTCAAGCAAAGTTTGCACATAATCATGCAGTCAATCGAAGTACTGGGTTCAGTCCATTCCAGATTGTTTATTCAAGTTTACCAAAAGGGCCGTTGGATTTGATAATAGTACCGCAACCAAAGGGAACAGTTAAACGGGCTGTTGATTTTGTTGATGGATTGGCAGAATGTCATAAAATCGTTCAGGAACGATTGGAGAAAGCGAATGAAAAATATAAGCGATCTGTAGATTTGAAGCGAAGAAGCGTCGAATTTAATGAAGGAGATTTAGTATATGCTGTGTTAATAAAAGATCGTTTTCTAGTGGGAGCATACAATAAACTTAAAGCACGAAAGATTGGTCCTGTAACAATTGTGAAACGGATCAATGAAAACGCTTACAGGTTGAAGCTGCCGGAGGATGTGTACACGTCTGACGTGTTTAATGTTAAACATCTAATACTGTATCATGGGAATGAGTTTGTTGTGGAAGAATGTAACGTCCCAGATTTTCGCGTTCGAAAATCGACATCCATACTTTACATCGTACTCGAATGTCGTAGATTCGAGCGTTCAAATCCGAGTCGCCGGAGCTTATAACACAGTTAAGTAAATAACACAGCGGAAGAAATGAATAATACATTGATATACAATATCTGATACAACAGAATGATACAATGAATATCAATATACATCAGAGATATGATACAATAAATTGCAGCGGAAAGAAAAATAGATAACATCAGCAGCGGATAATCTCCATCTTCAAAGCACTAATCCAGAAATAGCTTGAACTTCCAATAACGATACACCAAGATAAGCAAGTGCAGTCCGATCCAAAGACTGAACTAGCTCCAGATAACCTACTAATCTGACTATCTGAAAAACCAAACTCTAGACTGCTCGTGTAGAAAAATTTTGAGCATCCAGAGTTTAGGAAAGAAACAATAAACTCCGGATCAGTCATGGGACTGGTGTGAGCAACAAAAACAGTTTATCTTTAAAAACGAACACAAAAGAATTTTAAAGTCAATTCGCAATGCTTTTGGAAAATGAAACTACCTGTAACGACCCCGGATTTTAATAAAATTTAAATTGATAATTAACTGAATTTTTAAAGACAATTTGTAAAATTTATTGTAAAGCAACAAGAAAATAAATAAAATAAACTAAATATACAGTCAAGTAAGAAACAAAGTAAAAAGGAAATACAACATAATTGGATAACAAGTAAATTGATAAATTTGACAACAAACACACTAGATAAATAAATAACATATTAGTATCAATAGGGAAAGTAACCAAATTTAATAACAATCCTTTACATTTCATTATCAAACTAGAATGTGTACAGGCAAGTGAAAATATGAGATAAGTATGTATAAACAAAATATATACATGCATAGGCTTGAACAAGTATAAACAATATCTCATATTTTTGGTACAGCCGAGACTAAAGAAAAGAAAAGAAAAAATTATAAATGAGGTATGGTACAAAGCAAATAAAATAAAGGTAATGGTACAAGCTAATTAATGTTTGGCCACCAAATCAACATCTTCATATTTGGTTGCAGCCGAAGGAAAAATATATATATATACGAATTGTACAAAACAATAAATGCCATCATCTCTTTAGCCACCAAACCAGACATCAGTAGACAAAGCAAGAAAATATCACTGCTAAAGTTTGTACCAAATAAGATATCACCTGTAAGCTTCATTCCTCTTATATCCATCACACTCTGCATCATTTCGTTTCACTCAAACAATACTTCAATTAAAATAACAATGCAATCGACTACAAACCAGAGAATTAAGGTGAGAACTTCAGCTTGCAATTCAAGACAGTTTCAAAATGATGAAAGCTTTGTTCTTCAAAGCACAGTGAGTAACACTTTAATTTAAAATTTTAACTTAGGCTGACACAGCTTGTTTTCACTGTGATGAGGTATGTTATATATATGTATGTTGTGCAAAATCTGGATAAGTCTGATTTCTTCCCTGTTCTGATATCAGATGACATTTCTTGAAGAAATATGCAAACAACTTTTCCTCTCCTGTTTTAAAAAAACTGTTTGGATGTGGGATATAAACGAGAATTGTTTGTTTAACTGGAATATAAGTGGTAAAAATTTAAATAAGCTTAAACAACTAATAATCTCCACTAGTAAACTAAGAAAAACCCTGTACATTCTAAATATGTTAAAATCAAATTCCTTGTTTTGAGGATTCAGATATCTCAAGTGAAAACACATACTAAACCTTGATTTTTAAATCAAAAATTATAATTTTTCGAGCTTTGGTTGAAGAGCAGTTTTGGTTGCACTGTCTCGAGCATTTTGAGCTACCGTAGGCGATCGCGATGATTAGGAGTGTCGTGGTTTGGTTTGAAGGGGAAAATCATGAATTTTAATATGGGTTTTGATATTTTTAAGATTATGGTCGATGAGGCTTTGTGGGTTGATAGGTTTTGGAGAATTCATCGTTTTCTGGCGAACTAGAGAAGGAGGCGCTTTGCGACTGGCTCTGGAGGTAGCCGGAGGATTGTAGAGGTTAGGAAAAATAGCAGAACGATTTCTTGATGAACGGAGAGATCAGGCAACTCGAATTTAGGGTTTTTGACTGTGTTTTGTCGAACGGGTTCTCAGGGCATTTGCGATTTCGTCATGGTTTCTGGCTCGATCGCGATGATGGGGATGGAGGCTGGAAGGTGTGGGGAAGCTTTGAGAAAGAGGGCAGATGATATCAAGGTCGGAGGTGTCGGAGAGGGGATGTTTTCCGGCCATGGTGGTTTTTAGGTCCAGTCGAGAAGGCTCGAATTCAAATTGTTGGGTTTCCGTGCGATCTGGGTTCGCCCTTGTGTTCACATGGGTTCGTGGGGTTGTTGGGGATGGTCGCGGCCATCGCCAGAGGTCGGCGGCGATGTTTCAGGTGCACCGTGTGCACGTTGAATCTGGGGAGTTGAAGTTGTTTGAGGAAGATGAGGTTTTATCGGGGCAAACTCGAAGTGATTTGAGAAAATACTCGAAGACGAGAGAGGTGGGGAATCTCGAGTAGTTGCTCGGGAAAAGCTTGTTTGGGCTCGAGTTGTTTCAATTTGAGTGCCAGGTTTTACGATTTAAAAGAAAACATGGTTCCAGGTTTCCAAAATTTTAAATAACCAGATTTTTAAATAACCAGATTTTTAAATAACAACATGATAAAGTTTTAAGGCGTGTAAATTTTTCAAAGAAACATTAACCAGGTTTTCCCAAAACAAGCTTCAAACAAATTCTAAAGATTTAATTTTAAGGTTTAATGTTTTAAAATTGTTTTGTGTTAAATAGTGATATTAGTAATTATCATATTTCAAATAGAGGGATGTGTTTGAGTAAGAGATAATTAATTTAGATGATTGATTAATTCAGGTAATTAATTTAAGTATAAGTTTTTAATTAGAAAATTTATTAATAAATGAAAGTAATTAGGGATAATCACTTATTGTAATTAACTAATTAAAGATAATTAATTAAATGGTAATTAATTAAGGATAATTAATTAATATGGTTAATAAATTTAAGCAATTAATTTAAAGATAATTTATTAAATGGTGAATTAAATAATTAAAGGTTAATTATTTAATAATTAAAAGTTGATGAATTATAATTAAAGGTTAATTAATTTATTACAAATGGGTAATTAATAAATGATTAAAGAATAATTAATCAAAATGGTTTATAATTTATTAATAATTAATTAACCACGATTAGTAATTTATTCATAAGAAATTAATCTGATTTGAGTAAACCAGAAAAATTAACTGACCCTACTTATGAATGTTTGAATTTTATTGGATGATTGAATTTGTTTGATATCCCTGATATATGATGCTTTGTTATACACCCTGATTTATGTTGTGATCTGTGATAAATTAGTTGTGATGTAATTTACCTATCTGTGATTTATATATCCGTGATCTGTGAATGAAGATGAGCGTTATGGTTATATCGCTTATCAACTATATCCTGTATTTTGATATGTGATGATTCATTGTGTTGCACTATTGTGTGAAACCCCTGGACTACACCTTTACACACACAAATATGGATTTCACGTGGAAATCGGTTAAGTCACAGATAATTTAAATTTGATATTTTCGAAATTAAAATTTTAATTTCAATTGATTTTGAAATTGGAAATTTGGGTTTAAAGTGAAAAGCTTTTGAAATGGAATTTCAAAGATAAAAGTTATTTTGAATAACTTAATCGAGTTTTGAAAATTTAAATAATTTGATTTAAATTTGAATCCAAGTTTGAAATTGAATCCTAGGATTTGAAACTAGGGATTGAAAATGTTATAAATGTGTTTGTATGAATTAAACCATTTTAAAAGTATAAAGTTTGGGAATTTTAATTTTAACCCAAGGATTTCAACTCGTATGAATGAATCAGATTTTCTGAAATGATACTATTTGTTTTCAAAAGAATAAAAGCTTTCAGATAAGAAATGAAATTCCAGTTTAATTAAAGGAATTTCAAGATTGAAGCGAAAATGGTTTTCCAAGTTATGGATGAATTGTTTTGAAAAGCTATGAATTGAATCTGTTTATTTTTAACAGATTTAAAATGATCATTTTTTTAAATCATTCGAAATGAAATTGTTTTGAAAGCTATAAGTTAAATCTTTGTTTTAAAGATTTAACGAGTTAACCATTTGAAATGGAAATTGATTTGGAAAATCTGTGAATGAATCTTTTGTTTAAAAGATAAAAATGTGGAAAATGGTAATTTGTTTAAACCATTTGAAGAAAGATTTTGGGTAATAAGTTGTGACTTAATTGAAATCCCAATATCCATATGTTTTAAAGTATTGCGCTCATTATTCGGTTTAGCCGGGAGAGGACCTTTGTGTCATATAACCCGTTCCGAATACTGGTACGTCGTATGTGGATAGCATTTGAAGACCGGTGGTGAAGACCGGATATTTTCGAAAATGAAAGGACAACTCGTCGAATGTCTCTGCATCGACTGGCCCCGATATAGAGATTTTATCATCCTTTGTGATGGGAAGTCCGGACGTGATTGGAAATTATCCGGAATTGCAAGGGCTTCGTGAGAAGTGCCTTCGGTTCTGTTCGAACCCGGAACAGACTTATATGGATTGTATGTCTGACATTACACTTTGAGATATAAAGCCGATTTCTTTCAAATACATATCTGTTGGTGGCGGAGAATTTATTCTCTTAGCTTAACACCCTTCTTTGAGACGTACGAGCTCAGAGGTTATGTAGTTGAAATTTATCAGCGATATATCCCAATTTGGTAATGTGGCATGCTGAGTGTTGCTGTGTGATGATCAGTGTTTGATCATTTGCGATATGATCATTTGTTTGATCTTATATCTTTGTGATCATAGGTTGATCATCTGTTGACCCAAAGCGTGGCTTTTTGAAAAAGCGTAGCTTTGTGGACGAGACTTCGTCAGGGCCTCACAACCCGGAAATGGTCGAAACAGGAATGTTGCGGCAAGGTTATGAGGGTCGCGCCCTTTAGGGTATGTCATTTCCTTCTGGAAAGGGGTGGTATTATGGTATGGAGCCCTGATACTTACTCATGTGGATACACTTATTATGTGTGATGTTGGTTATTGAGGCCTCGGATAAAGGTCCCAAAGGACCGGGGGGTGGCATATTCGTGAGTTACCTGTTACAGGGGTAACCCGGCCTTGTTGGCAGAGAGCAGTTTGTCTCTCGGGACGTCCCGCCAGAGGCGATCCCATGCGGCGGAAGGAAGTTCCTTAGCCTGACCATTTGTTGGAAATCCATTTCTCCAATACGAACCTTGTACGGTTTTAGTTGTAGAACCTTCCATCTAATATGGTAGCTATAGTAGGCATAGTATAATGGTACCTATGCTGGCTAAGATTAATATTATACTTTCGAAATGTTTTCTACACTATGCACTAATAATAATATCAAGATGATTTTACGTAGTAAGCATCTTTGACTATCATAAGAAGAAATCTCCTCCAATTCTGCGTTTGCATTGTGTGTGTGGCGGGAGGTCTTATGGTAGTTTCATTTTCCAAAAGCATTGCGGGTTTCAATGGTTTGAAATTCTTTTGCTGTTGTTTTAAAGATAAACTGTTTTTGTTGCTCACACCAGTCCCATGACTGATCCGGAGTTTATTGTTCCCTTCCTAAACTCTGGGTGCTCATAATTTTCCACACGAGCAGTCTAGAGTTGGGTTTCTTTTCAGATATTCAGGTTTAGTAGATTATCTGGAGCTAGTTCATTCATCGGAGTTGCTTATCTTGGAGTTGTGGATTCATTCTCTTTTGTAGATCATTTGGAGATCTCTTCCATTTGTTGTTATTTTCCGCTGCTATTTCTTGTATCTCTGATATTTGTTGTATCATCTTTGATGTATATTGATATTCATTGTATCACTCTGTTGTATCAGATATTATATATCAATGTATTATCCTTTTCTTCCGCTGTGTTATTTACTTAATTGTGTTATAGCTCCGGCGAATCGGATTTGAACGGTCGAATCTGCGGCATTCTAGTACAATGTGAAGTACGGATGTTGATTTTCGAGCGGGCAAAACCCGAGTCGTCACATGTGGTATCAGAGCTAAGGTTGAACTTTAGCTCAGGAGTATAACACATTAAGTAGCTCATTAGAGATAGAGTGAAGTAAACTCTAGAATGAGTATCCTTAAGATATTCGTCTGAACGTCTCAGTAAATTCTCTTGCTATCCACTGATAGTGAGTATGAGTGCAAGAAGAAGACGAGATAAGGGACAGGGGAATATGACTATAATCGGTCAATACTCTGTAACAACGAGAAAGCGATCTTTTCTCTATCAATCTCTTTTGTTCAGCATTTTTCTTCTCAATTCTTCGATAATTTCTGGTAGATCCAGAAAGGAGATTCGATATATTAATATGGGACGTAAACTCCGGGTAGACCAAAATTGTTTGTTTGGATGTATTGTTTGTTTTGTTTGTTATGGTTGATAGGTATACTTTAGTTCTAAACTGAAAGTTTTGAAATCGTATCCATATATCTATCTATTCTTTTTTGTCCCAGTATATTCTACGAATGGTTAGTTATCACTTCGAACTGACCGATGTCACTCCATATTTCGTAGATTTGGATAACCCGAGTATCTTCTGAAGTGTTAAGACAGATTCGTTATTGTGTATATTATTGATATTCTGATTTGGTAAGCCAAATGCAAAATAGATATTCAGTTTGAATTGATGAAATATCCTTCATCTATCTTTTTGTCTCCTTGGTAATTTCGAGGACGAAATTCTTTTAAGGGGGGAAGTCTGTAACGACCCCGGATTTTAATAAAATTTAAATTGATTATTAACTGAATTTTTAAAGACAATTTGTAAAATTTATTGTAAAGCAACAAGAAAATAAATAAAATAAACTAAATATACAGTCAAGTAAGAAACAAAGTAAAAAGGAAATACAACATAATTGGATAACAAGTAAATTGATAAATTTGACAACAAACACACTAGATAAATAAATAACATATTAGTATCAATAGGGAAAGTAACAAAATTTAATAACAATCCTTTACATTTCATTATCAAACTAGAATGTGTACAGGCAAGTGAAAATATGAGATAAGTATGTATAAACAAAATATATACATGCATAGGCTTGAACAAGTATAAACAATATCTCATATTTTTGGTACAGCCGAGACTAAAGAAAAGAAAAGAAAAATTTATAAATGAGGTATGGTACAAAGAAAATAAAATAAAGGTAATGGTACAAGCTAATTAATGTTTGGCCACCAAATCAACATCTTCATATTTGGTTGCAGCCGAAGGAAAAATATATATATATACGAATTGTACAAAACAATAAATGCCATCATCTCTTTAGCCACCAAACCAGACATCAGTAGACAAAGCAAGAAAATATCACTGCTAAAGTTTGTACCAAATAAGATATCACCTGCAAGCTTCATTCCTCTTATATCCATCACACTCTGCATCATTTCGTTTCACTCAAACAATACTTCAATTAAAATAACAATGCAATCGACTACAAACCAGAGAATTAAGGTGAGAACTTCAGCTTGCAATTCAAGACAGTTTCAAAATGATGAAAGCTTTGTTCTTCAAAGCACAGTGAGTAACACTTCAATTTAAAATTTTAACTTAGGCTGACACAGCTTGTTTTCTCTGTGATGAGGTATGTTATATATATGTATGTTGTGTAAAATCTGGATAAGTCTGATTTCTTCCCTGTTCTGATATCAGATGACATTTCTTGAAGAAATATGCAAACAACTTTTCCTCTCCTGTTTTAAAAAAACTGTTTGGATGTGGGATATAAACGAGAATTGTTTGTTTAACTGGAATATAAGTGGTAAAAATTTAAATAAGCTTAAACAACTAATAATCTCCACTAGTAAACTAAGAAAAACCCTGTACATTCTAAATATGTTAAAATCAAATTCCTTGTTTTGAGGATTCAGATATCTCAAGTGAAAACACATACTAAACCTTGATTTTTAAATCAAAAATTATAATTTTTCGAGCTTTGGTTGAAGAGCAGTTTTGGTTGCACTGTCTCGAGCATTTTGAGCAACCGCAGGCGATCGCGATGATTAGGAGTGTCGTGGTTTGGTTTGAAGGGGAAAATCATGAATTTTAATATGGGTTTTGATATTTTTAAGATTATGGTCGATGAGGCTTTGTGGGTTGATAGGTTTTGGAGAATTCATCGTTTTCTGGCGAACTAGAGAAGGAGGCGCTTTGCGACTGGCTCTGGAGGTAGCCGGAGGATTGTAGAGGTTAGGAAAAATAGCAGAAAGATTTCTTGATGAACGGAGAGATCAGGCAACTCGAATTTAGGGTTTTCAACTGTGTTTTGTCGAACGGGTTCTCAGGGCATTTGCGATTTCGTCATGGTTTCTGGCTCGATCGCGATGATGGGGATGGAGGCTGGAAGGTGTGGGGAAGCTTTGAGAAAGAGGGCAGATGATATCAAGGTCGGAGGTGTCGGAGAGGGGATGTTTTCCGGCCATGGTGGTTTTTAGGTCCAGTCGAGAAGGCTCGAATTCAAATTGTTGGGTTTCCGTGCGATCTGGGTTCGCCCTTGTGTTCACATGGGTTCGTGGGGTTGTTGGGGATGGTCGCGGCCATCGCCAGAGGTCGGCGGCGATGTTTTAGGTGCACCGTGTGCACGTTGAATCTGGGGAGTTGAAGTTGTTTGAGGAAGATGAGGTTTTATCGGGGCAAACTCGAAGTGATTTGAGAAAATACTCGAAGACGAGAGAGGTGGGGAATCTCGAGTAGTTGCTCGGGAAAAGCTTGTTTGGGCTCGAGTTGTTTCAATTTGAGTGCCAGGTTTTACGATTTAAAAGAAAACATGGTTCCAGGTTTCCAAAATTTTAAATAACCAGATTTTTAAATAACAAGATTTTTAAATAACAACATGATAAAGTTTTAAGGCGTGTAAATTTTTCAAAGAAACATTAACCAGGTTTTCCCAAAACAAGCTTCAAACAAATTCTAAAGATTTAATTTTAAGGTTTAATGTTTTAAAATTGTTTTGTGTTAAATAGTGATATTAGTAATTATCATATTTCAAATAGAGGGATGTGTTTGAGTAAGAGATAATTAATTTAGATGATTGATTAATTCAGGTAATTAATTTAAGTATAAGTTTTTAATTAGAAAATTTATTAATAAATGAAAGTAATTAGGGATAATCACTTATTGTAATTAACTAATTAAAGATAATTTATTAAATGGTAATTAATTAAGGATAATTAATTAATATGGTTAATAAATTTAAGCAATTAATTTAAAGATAATTTATTAAATGGTGAATTAAATAATTAAAGGTTAATTATTTAATAATTAAAAGTTGATGAATTATAATTAAAGGTTAATTAATTTATTACAAATGGGTAATTAATAAATGATTAAAGAATAATTAATCAAAATGGTTTATAATTTATTAATAATTAATTAACCACGATTAGTAATTTATTCATAAGAAATTAATCTGATTTGAGTAAACCAGAAAAATTAACTGACCCTACTTATGAATGTTTGAATTTTATTGGATGATTGAATTTGTTTGATATCCCTGATATATGATGCTTTGTTATACACCCTGATTTATGTTGTGATCTGTGATAAATTAGTTGTGATGTAATTTACCTATCTGTGATTTATATATCCGTGATCTGTGAATGAAGATGAGCGTTATGGTTATATCGCTTATCAACTATATCCTGTATTTTGATATGTGATGATTCATTGTGTTGCACTATTGTGTGAAACCCCTGGACTACACCTTTACACACACAAATATGGATTTCACGTGGAAATCGGTTAAGTCACAGATAATTTAAATTTGATATTTTCGAAATTAAAATTTTAATTTCAATTGATTTTGAAATTGGAAATTTGGGTTTAAAGTGAAAAGCTTTTGAAATGGAATTTCAAAGATAAAAGTTATTTTGAATAACTTAATCGAGTTTTGAAAATTTAAATAATTTGATTTAAATTTGAATCCAAGTTTGAAATTGAATCCTAGGATTTGAAACTAGGGATTGAAAATGTTATAAATGTGTTTGTATGAATTAAACCATTTTAAAAGTATAAAGTTTGGGAATTTTATTTTTAACCCAAGGATTTCAACTCGTATGAATGAATCAGATTTTCTGAAATGAAACTATTTGTTTTCAAAAGAATAAAAGCTTTCAGATAAGAAATGAAATTCCAGTTTAATTAAAGGAATTTCAAGATTGAAGCGAAAATGGTTTTCCAAGTTATGGATGAATTGTTTTGAAAAGCTATGAATTGAATCTGTTTATTTTTAACAGATTTAAAATGATCATTTGTTTAAATCATTCGAAATGAAATTGTTTTGAAAGCTATAAGTTTAATCTTTGTTTTAAAGATTTAACGAGTTAACCATTTGAAATGGAAATTGATTTGGAAAATCTGTGAATGAATCTTTTGTTTAAAAGATAAAAATGTGGAAAATGGTAATTTGTTTAAACCATTTGAAGAAAGATTTTGGGTAATAAGTTGTGACTTAATTGAAATCCCAATATCCATATGTTTTAAAGTATTGCGCTCATTATTCGGTTTAGCCAGGAGAGGACCTTTTTGTCATATAACCCGTTCCGAATACTGGTACGTCGTATGTGGATAGCATTTGAAGACCGGTGGTGAAGACCGGATATTTTCGAAAATGAAAGGACAACCCGTCGAATGTCTCTGCATCGACTGGCCCCGATATAGAGATTTTATCATCCTTTGTGATGGGAAGTCCGGACGTGATTGGAAATTATCTGGAATTGCAAGGGCTTCGTGAGAAGTGCCTTCGGTTCTGTTCGAACCCGGAACAGACTTATATGGATTGTATGTCTGACATTACACTTTGAGATATAAAGCCGATTTCTTTCAAATACATATCTGTTGGTGGCGGAGAATTTATTCTCTTAGCTTAACACCCTTCTCTGAGACGTACGAGCTCAGAGGTTATGTAGTTGAAATTTATCAACGATATATCCCAATTTGGTAATGTGGCATGTTGAGTGTTGCTGTGTGATGATCAGTGTTTGATCATTTGCGATATGATCATTTGTTTGATCTTATATCTTTGTGATCATAGGTTGATCATCTGTTGACCCAAAGCGTGGCTTTTTGAAAAAGCGTAGCTTTGTGGACGAGACTTCATCAGGGCCTCACAACCCGGAAATGGTCGAAACAGGAATGTTGCGGCAAGGTTATGAGGGTCGCGCCCTTTAAGGTATGTCATTTCCTTCTGGAAAGGGGTGGTAATATGGTATGGAGCCCTGATACTTACTCATGTGGATACACTTCTTATGTGTGATGTTGGTTATCGAATCCTCGGATAAAGGTCCCAAAGGACCGGGGGGTGGCATATTCGTGAGTTACCTGTTACAGGGGTAACCCGGCCTTGTTGGCAGAGAGCAGTTTGTCTCTTGGGACGTCCCGCCAGAGGCGATCCCATGCGGCGGAAGGAAGTTCCTTAGCCTGACCATTTGTTGGAAATCCATTTCTCCAATACGAACCTTGTACGGTTTTAGTTGTAGAACCTGCCATCTAATATGGTAGCTATAGTAGGCATAGTATAATGGTACCTATGCTGGCTAAGATTAATATTATACTTTCGAAATGTTTTCTACACTATGCACTAATAATAATATCAAGATGATTTTACGTAGTAAGCATCTTTGACTATCATAAGAAGAAATCTCCTCCAATTCTGCATTTGCATTGTGTGTGTGGCGGGAGGTCTTATGGTAATTTCATTTTCCAAAAGCATTGCGGGTTTCAATGGTTTAAAATTCTTTTGCTGTTGTTTTAAAGATAAACTGTTTTTGTTGCTCACACCAGTCCCATGACTGATCCGGAGTTTATTGTTCCCTTCCTAAACTCTGGGTGCTCATAATTTTCCACACGAGCAGTCTAGAGTTGGGTTTCTTTTCAGATATTCAGGTTTAGTAGATTATCTGGAGCTAGTTCATTCATCGGAGTTGCTTATCTTGGAGTTGTGGATTCATTCTCTTTTGTAGATCATTTGGAGATCTCTTCCATTTGCTGTTATTTTCCGCTGCTATTTCTTGTATCTCTGATATTTGTTGTATCATCTCTGATGTATATTGATATTCATTGTATCACTCTGTTGTATCAGATATTATATATCAATGTATTATCCTTTTCTTCCGCTGTGTTATTTACTTAATTGTGTTATAGCTCCGGCGAATCGGATTTGAACGGTCGAATCTGCGGCATTCTAGTACAATGTGAAGTACGGATGTTGATTTTCGAGCGGGCAAAACCCGAGTCGTCACACTACCATAAGACCTCCCACCACACACACAATGCAAACGCAGAATTGGAGGAGATTTCTTCTTATGATAGTCAAAGATGCTTACTACGCAAAATCAAATCATTTGATATTATTACTAGTGCATAGTGTAGAAAACAATTTCGAAAGTAGAATATAAATCTTAGCCAGCATAGACATTTCACACTTATGCCTACTATAGCTACCATGTTCAATAGCAGGTTACCACCACATTCCATGGCAGGTAATACAACTAAAACCGTACAGGGCTCGTATTGTTTTGTTTGGATTTCCAACAAATGGTCAGGCTAAGGAACTTCCTATTCCACGAAAGAAACGCCTCTGGCGGGACGTTCCGAGAACCAACTGTTCTCTGCCAAACAAGGCCGGCAACCCCTTTTCCCAAGGGATAAAAGAAACCTCAGATATGCCACCCCCGGTCCTTTGGGACCTTTATCCGAGCGCTCGATAACCAACATCACACATCATAAAGAAAGTGTATCCACATGAGTAAGTATCTGGGCTCCATACCATGATACTACCCTTTTACAGAAGGAATGGTCATACCCTAGGGGAGCTACCCCTGAAAACCTTGCCGCACGATTCCTGTTTCGACCATTACCGGGTTGTGAGGCTCGACGAAGTCTCGTCCACAAAGCTACGCTTTTTCAAAAAGCCACGCTTTGGGTCAACAGATGATCAACCTATGATCACAAAGATAAATGATCAAACAAAAGATCATATCACAAATGATCAAACATTGATCATCACACAGCAACACTCAGCATGCCACATTACCAAATTGGGATATATCGCTGATAAATTTCAACTACATAACCTTTGAGCTCGTACGTCTCAGAGAAGGGTGTTAAGCTAAGAGAATAAATTCTCCGCCACCAACAGATATGTATTTGAAAGAAATCGGCTTTATATCTCAAAGTGTAATGTCAGACATACAATCCATACAAGTCTGTTCCGGGATCGAACAGAACCGAAGGCACTTCTCACGAAGCCCTTGCAAATCCGGATAATTTTCAAATCACGTCCAGACTTCCCATCACAAAAAGAGTGATATAAATCTCTATACTGGGAGCTACCCAATGCAGAGACATTCGACAGGTTGTCCTTTCATTTTCGAAAATATCCGGTCTTCAACACCGATCTTCAAATGCTATTCATATACGACGTATCACCATTCGGAATGAGTTATACGACCCAAAGGTCCTTTCCCGGCTAACCCGAATAGTGAGCGAAATATTTAAAAACATACGGATATTGGGATTTCAATTAAGTCACAACTTAAACCCAAACTTTCTTTACAAATGGTTTATCAAATTACCATTTTAATCTTTTAAACAAAAAGATTCAATTCACAATGTTCACTTAATTTCACAAAGATTCATTCATAGATTTTCCAAATCAATTTCCCTTTCAATTTGATTAATTCGTTAAATCTTTAAATCAAAGATTTAACTCATAGTTTTCAAAACAATTTCATTTCGAATGGGTTAAACAAATCATCACTTTAAATCTGTTAAAAATAGACAGATTTAATTCATAGCTTTCAAAAAGAATTCATTCATAACTTGGAAAATCCATTTTTCAATTCACTTTCCTTTAATTTAAACTGGAATTTATTTTCTTATCTAAAAGCTTTTATCATTTGAAAACAAACAGTTTTCATTTTGGAAATTTGATTCATTCATACGAGTTAAAGTCTTTGGGTTAAATTCAAATTCTCAAAATTATACTTTTAAATGGTTTAACTTCATATAAACACATTTATAACATTTTCAATCCCTAGTTTCAAATCATAGGATTCAATTTCAAACTTGAATTCAAATTTAAATCCAATTATTTAAATTTTCAAAACTCGATTAAGTTACTCAAAATGGCTTTTATCTTTGAAATTCCATTTGAAAAACCTTTCATTGTAAACCCAAATTTCCAATTTCAAAATCAATTGAAATTAAAATTTCAATTTTAAAAAATATCAAAATCAAATTATCTGTGACTTAACCGATTTCCACGTGAAATCCATATTGGTGTGTGTATAAGTGTGGTCCAGGGGTTCAACACAATAGTGCAACATCAATCATCACATAACAAAATACAGGATATAGTTGATAAGCGATATAATCGATAACGCTTATCTTCATTCACAGATTCATAGATAAAATAAATTTATCATTCACAGATTCATTATTACACTTCGATGTGGGTTTCGGATAACCAACTGGAATCCGACTCCCTGTCGCATCGAAATTCAAATGTCGTTCACGGGTCAAGGGTTTCATATTCACATAGTAATATATCACAGAAATAGAAATCACAGATCACGACATAAATCAGGACGTATCACAAAGCATCGTATATCAGGGATATCAACAATCAAATCATCCAATAAAATCCAAACATCCATAAGTAAACTCAATAATTTATCTGATCATAATTAATTTATCAATTAATTATTTATTTCATTTCAAATTAGTTAATTAACAAATCAATTCTTAATCAATTATTAAGTCTTAATTACTTAATTATTTTATTTCACACTATTTAATTAATTACTTCTTGATCAAGTTAACTTAATTAACTATTCCTTAATCATTAATTAATAACCTTAATTATTCATGAAACTTAATTTCCCCTTTATTAACTGCTAATCACTTAATTTATCATTTATTAATTCTTAATTAAATTACTTAATTAAGTTTTATTTAAAATAAATCCTTTTCAAATATAAGTTAAAACATTTAGATTTCTATTCTTTTAACATGCAAAATTGTTAAAACTTTTGAACTTATGAACTTAAATTTATTTCAAAACTAAGACTCAAATTTAGATTTAAATTAGATTACCACTACGATTTAACTTAGTTTAAATTTTGTTAACACAAATTTAAAGTCAAGTTCAGGAAATTGAACAGGTCCTGGAACCTGTAGCTAAGCAATTTCCTCGAGCCTCCCCACATTTGCTTCGAGTCACGCCCGATCAAAATGCCACCCTACTTCGAGTTTCACCACAAATCAACCCGTGTGAGTATTTTCTTCCAAAATTTTGTTTAAGTCCTAAAACTAACCCGATATTATGCTCAAATAACTCGAACTCGTCTTCGAGTTTCTACCCCAAATCCCCGAGCAGTGCCCGAGTTGCCTGGCGTCTTCCCCAAATCCATCACAGCTGATACATTCGCCATCACGTGCACGTGTACACCGGCGGTGGTCGATTCCAGGCGATGCTACCTCGTCGAGCATGTCAACGATGACCCTAGCTTCTCCTCCCGATCGCCAGAACCACAATACCACCTTGAGATCGAAGATCGACCCAACATCCCAAACCTGTGAAAAAGAATACCGGCTCTACCTCTAAACCTGTCAACGCCGCTTGTTCGCCGCCTCGACCACCGAAGGTCACGAAATCTCGACCACGGCTTCTCCAACACCCTCGCCGCCATCCTCCAGAGTGTGGTCACACTCGATCCACTACAGTGAGAGAACGAATCAAAACAAAAGCCATCTCCAAAACTAGGTTTTAAAACTTAGATCCCTAACCATTTTCGCCACCATGCCCATGATCACCTACGACCATTTTTCCCATCACCCCCATAGGCTTCTTCATTCACTCACGCAACCCCGAGCACCCTCGACTTCGAGTTCACCAGAAAATGCTCGAATTCATTCTTCCAGACAAACCCAAACATCTCATTCAATCATACATTAAAATTTGTAATTTCGATTTTAAAAATCCTACTTTTTATATGCGATTCCACTTATATAATCATATCAACAAATTACACATTTTGATTTTTACACATTTTCGAGTTTCTCAGTGTTTTCATTTTCCAGTCAGTAGTTCTAGCTATTATCCTTGCATCTCTTTTAAATGCTTAGTTAAGTTTTAAACAACATCTTTGTTTTTAAATACTTAAGTTCAAAAAGTTTGAATAAGTAATTTCTTTGAATATTGGTTCCAGTTTTAATATCTGTAATAAAACAGAGATGGTCTCTGTAATTACCAGGTATTCACACAAGTGCTAGAGACCTTAAAACCATCATACCCACTTATTTTCAAATATATATTACAAATTTACATATGACATACCATATGAGTTACAACTAAATGCATTTCATGGTTATAGGTGGAAGACAGAAGTGGAACTTAAATCAAAGCTGTTTTAAACTACTGATATGCACACCTATGTATATTCACAAAGGCTTTCACAAACATATAAACATGAAACAGTCATAAGCACAGAGATTCCATATTTATTTATTTAAATTTTTAATTTAAAAGTTTACTCACTTGGACAAGAAGAAAGAACAGAGCAGGTTTTTTTTAAAGGAAGAGTTGCTCACCGTTGTTTTGGAAGAAGAACAGGGCTGCCCTTATGTTGAACAGGCTTTGAAATTTTCAAGTTGAAGCTTCTCCTTTAATCTTTGATAAATCTGGTTTGTAGAGTTGTTTTAAAATGAAGTTTTGTTTAAGCTTTCTCTCCAGAAGTAGATGAACGAAACTGAAGTGAATTGAGAAAGGCTTTGATATAAAGAAGAGAAGTTTTACTGGGTATAATATTTTGTACAATCTATATCAGAGATTTTTATAAAAATGGAGGCTGAAAGAAGTTTTTATGCAATTCGAATAGACCTTGTTGGCTGCCAAGAAATGAGAGCATTTAATGTTGTTTGTACTTGATGTTTCATCCTATACTTATCTCTTTTCTTTGCCTGCAAGTCTCAATTGTTAAAGTATATATTACTTGCCTTGTACCAATTTATAAATTTTTCTTCACTTCGGCTGATAGAAATCTTGTGATGGCTTCATTAGTTTGCTTTGTACAAATGCATATTTTGGCTGTACATTTTGTTGAAGTTGTTTACTTTGTTTATTTATATACTTTTTACTTGCCTGCATCTTTCATTGTTAAAGTATATATTTTTGTTGTCTTAAGCTTTATTACTTTGTGGTGATGTTGATATAAATCAATTTTCTATTTTTAACTTACATTTTGTCTACATTTATTCCTCTTTTATTTTAACTTAAATTATTTATTTTACTTTTGTTCAAGTTGTATTTGTTATTTTATTTCATGTATTACTATATATATTTTATTAACCCAAATATTTATTAAACCATAAATTCAAAATTATTTATTATTATTATTTATATTTTAAAACATCTATCTAAGATTCAAATCACCTATATATATTCACATATATGTACAATATTTACAATATTATTAAATTTAAATGATTTATTCCAATTCAAATTTTAGTTCGAGGAAACTCGCTCCAATTTATCAATTTAATTTTACAATTTTTATTCAAAAATTCAATAAATTATCGATTTAAATATTTATAAAATTCTGGGTCGTTACAAAGAAGAGGGCGCAAATTCGAGGATGAATTTTTCTCAACCTGGGGAGGATGATGCAGCCCAGCCTGAAGAAGTCCTAGGTTGCAGACGACCTAACAAACTAAAACTGGGGGATAAGTCGTTGGAAGTTGAAGACTTAGGTCGCTCATGACCTAAAGAAATTTTAGGTCGCTCACGACCTAGTGAAGGTCGCTCACGACCTAGTAAAGGTGGCACGCGAGTTAATGGATTCAGCGTGAAGGCAGGCGTACGAGCTAACAAGATACGACCTAAGTTAGGTCACGAGATTGAATTACGACCTACTTTATGTCGCGGAGATATGAGTCGACCTATGTTAGGTCGCTGGAAGATAAGACGCGTGAAGATATGTCGTAGAGAAGAGATACGACCTAAGTTAGGTCGTGGAGAGGAGCTACGACCTATGTTAGGTCGTGAAGAAGGGCTACGACCTAAATTCAAGGTCGCTGAAGAAGAGCTACGACCTATGATAGGTCGCGTAAACGACCTACGACCTAAGTTAGGTCGCGGGGAGAGTTAGGTCGCTAATTTTGGATGCCGCTTGTTTTTAGGTCGCTCACTGCTGCTGTTCTCTAAGTCGCTGCCTTGTTGTTAAGTCGGTCAGGTGTTAAGTCGTGATGGTTTGTAATGTGTTGAGATGTAAATATTGTAAGTCGTGTGTTTTCTTATGTCGTTGTATATAAGTCGTAGGTCGCGATCTTTGTTAGGTCGTGTGCTTTGTTAAGTCGCTGCTCTTTGTTAGGTCGGAAACGACCTAAGTGTTGTACAGTTTTGTGTTGTGAATTGTAAGCCTATAAATAGGCAGGTGGTCTCATTTGTAAAAGTTAGTTGATTTGAATAAAAACTTTTGTTTGTAAGCTTTGTGCTTTCACTAAATTGGTAGTTGAGTGTAATCTCCTATCTCCTCTTTCGGCATTCGAGTGCGCTCGGATCAACGATCGTAGAATCCAATTCACGGTATCAAGTGCGCTTGATCAACGTCTGAAGAATTGCAGATCTTCTTTCACGATATCGTGCGCGATCAACGTGACGAAGATAACTAGAATTAGGTATCTTCGGATCAACGAATTTGGGCCATTCAGTATTCTTCATTCCATCGATTGCTACTTTCACAGAATCATCATTTTATTATTCTGCTGCTGCATCAGTTGTTTATGTTAATCAGATATTGACTTGGTTAGTTAAGTACAATTA
The DNA here is from genome assembly GCA_030737815.1 of Allium fistulosum. NCBI lineage: Eukaryota > Viridiplantae > Streptophyta > Magnoliopsida > Asparagales > Amaryllidaceae > Allium > Allium fistulosum. The sequence continues at coordinate 1,462,810,605 of CM060902.1, forward strand.
TTTTGATAATGATAACCATATCTATCAGATTTGAAATGACCAATTTAAATATCCATAGTAAATTCTTGAGAAATAATCCCAATTATATTCTGAAATAATGTGTGTATAAGGAGTATCAAGCCTCATTCTGAATTTTAAATCAAAAAAATATCTATTTTGGAAAATAAAAATGGTTTTGGAAATGTAAAGAGGAGCATGTAATTTATTTGGGAAAAAATCAACCAAATGGTTTGATTTTAAAAATAATAGTTCAAAAGGTGGAAAATACATGAAAAAATATCATATGGTTTAATATAAACGAATTTTGAATTAAAAAGATGGAAATTGAATATTATAATAATATAATATTAAAGATATGAAATAAAGTGAAAATGAGATTCTAAATAAGGTAAAATAGTGAAAAATTGGTTTAATATAGTTTAGTATGGTATTATAATGATTTAAAAGTGTTTCGGACAAGTTTTGAAAATTTTGACTAAAGGATGAAAAATAAGCCGTCACATTTCGGTAGTTCGCGAATTCGCGACCTAAAAAGTTAAACGGGTGTGTAGAATAAAGTACGAGTCGAAATTCTTTGAAATAAGAATTTTATGAACCTTTATAATCATAGTTTTCAAATGAAATAGAAAAATCAAGATTTCGTATAGTAAAGTTTGAGATATGTCCAAATCAAGTTTTTAAAATCGTCGTATTTTGGCAGTTCGTAAAATATTGTTTTCAACTCTTTAAAATGGATGTTTTCAAATCTTTAAAAATATGAAATAAATTCCATAAATATGTTAAAATGTTTTAAAATGAATTTGAATTATAGAAATGGGCATATATGTAATGAAACTGGTGTTTTAATCTGTAAAGATTTAAAATCACTATTCACCGACAATTTAGCAATGGAATTTGGTAACCATTGAATAAATGATTTGAACTAGGTTTTTTTCCCAAATATTTTTGAAATGTTTTTCAAATGATAAATCAAATACTTTTAAAAGTTTAGAGTTGATCAAATAACTCGACCGTCTTAGGGGTGACAGAAATAGTCTCTAGGCTGGAGTTTGGAAAACTAGTTGTCTACTCCTAGCTATTCGGACTGACCCGACAGAGTTGGTAGTTAATTTGATTTACTCGGATTGCTATTTCTTAAGATAAAAGAAAAGAGAGTAGGAGTTTTCCAAAAAGGTAAAACAACATTTAAAATAGTATTTTGATGGTAAAGAAAATATTCTAGTTAAACTCTATATTAAATTCCAAGGAGAGAACATGTATTATCCGTGTGAATTTAAAAGGTGATTTCACCATTATTCAACAGATAGTACAGGTTGAATATAGAAGTTAGTATTGAGTATAATTAATCTAAAATCTATGAATCCTTTTTACTCAATACTAAATGATTTGGGTTTACAGTAAACGATGTCTTAAATAACAATTTCTTTGACCTATTTAAAACATGTTTTTTGAAAAATGAAATCTTTATTAATTATGCCAATAATAGAATATGAAAATATTTTTCCTAAGTAATTAAAAGGAAATGATTTGGTATTTCCAAAGTTAAATAGAGGTTTAATAATTCTGTATATTTTGAAATAGAAATGGTTTAAAGATATATATCTCTAAAAGATATTTTATGAGATAAAAGATAACTTCAAAGTTAAATAGTATTTTGAGTAAAAGAAGAAAAGAGGATTTAACGAATGAGGCTTAACATTTTAGTGTACACATATACACGTCTTTTTATTGACAATTGTTTCGGAGAGACCGAGATTGGATTTGGGTGATTCCTATTCGAAAACCACTTCAAACCAATATACGCGTTCGAAAGTGAAGACATATTGAAGACAATGATTTTGATGATGGAGATCTTCATAATGTAGGGTTGCTTGCCACTAACTTCATGATTCCCATATTATATACATATGGTGGCAGTGTTACCTTTATTTTTAAATCTTCAATGCAAGGACTGCTCGCTACTAATCCTACGGATGATTCCCAAACAGGATGTAGAAGCCTTCGGTTTGTCCTGTTCTTGGAAAACTTGTATGGGAAAATGTCTGACATTGCATTTCTAAGACCACATATATTGGTTTTTATAAACGTAGATCTGTTTGGTGGTGTAGGAGGTAACCCCTCTTATACTTAACACCTTCATTGAGGTGTATGAACTCGGGGTTCTACTCTTGTGGAAACCCATTAGTGTGTCGTCGTAAATGGCAATGTGGCATTCAAAGTAGGATTTTCTATTTTGAGAAAGGTAAAACTTTACCTCAAGCCTCATATAGCGGTTGTAATGACCCATATTTTTTCCGATAAATAAAATATTGATTTAATAATATTTTGAAATATTAATATTGTAAGAAATTAAAATTTATGATTTTATAATGAGAGTAATAACTAGATTGTAATGTTAGTAATGTTAATTTAAGGTAATTGCAAACTATTTTAGTATAATTCCAATTAATTGAAGTGATTCTAAAGTTATAATTGGTTATAAATTGTAAATAGGGAAAAAAACATTGAATGTTGGAATTATATGTGATCAATTAGAATTGGCTAATAATTAGAATATGACTTCATGATGTTGTTTGAATGCTGTTGATGACCATTTTAATCCAATTTCAATCAATGGATATAATTGTAAGGTTATTTGGTTATAATTTTAAATAATGAAATAAATTGAATGATGTATTTAATGTTAAGATTATAGGAAATTGATTGGAATAGGTAAATATAGAATAAAGTCATTTTGGTAAGCATTTATAACCCTTGGGTGTAATAATAAAATAATGGATATGAATTATTAGAAAACGATTGTTTTAATTATCTTCTCATTAATTTATCCGTTTGAATATTGAATGGGTAATTAATGGAATTAAGGCAATCGACTGTTGGATTTAATGTTGCAATTATATGTTATCAATTGAAATAAATTTATTATGAATTAGGAAATCAATTTATTAGTACATAGATTTATTGGGTTTTGTTCGTAAACTATAGACTTGGGAATGTGTTTGATTTATTAGTGTTAATAATTGCTTTAATTATCATTTTGTTATTTAATCCGTTTAAATTAATTTAGAAATCGATAAAAAATTTATATAATTGAAATATTGCAATTAATATGTTAAAAGATGATAATTATAGGATATTGATGTAATAAAATGTAAACCAATGTTAATTATATTCATAAGATAATAGTTGATTGCATAATAAAAATGTAAATCAAAATAAATGAGTTTAGTTGGAACTTAAATTATAATTAACTAAAAATTTATTGCAATTGAAATTGAACGCTGAAATGGTGCAATATATATTGAGATTAACATGGAAAGTTATTTAAAAAGATTATAAAATTGTATGTAATAAACAATGATGAAAATTGTTAATAATTTACTTTGAATTTGAAAAGTGAATAAACCAATTTAATAATAATTATTTAATTAACGTGAAAATAGCCATTTTGGCCACTGTCTCATATTTTGACGAAACCAGTTCATCGGATCCATAATAATGAATTATTGTAGGATTTCAAGTTTCGTAGCGATCGGACTTGTCATTTGATCGTGTGGGCTCGAAATGCGTAGAAATCAATTTAATGAAATCAATTTGAATTAAGCTGATTTTAAAAGCCAACTTCTTCATACAATGGAATTAGGACTTGAAACCTATTCCATTGAGTTTAAAAATATCGAAAACATCTATTTTGATATATGGGATAATCTATTTTCATTTCGGAAGCAGAACGGGCATTATAGGTAGTTATTATCGTTTCAGACCAATTCGATATGTTCATTCTTCCTTATTGGGCCTTGTCCATGTAAATAATCTTTCTAAACCCTAGCAGCCTTTTTATATCTTATCTATGTACATATCTATCTATTTCATCAATCTGCTTCTTCTTCCTTCCAATGGCTGCAGTTCAAAACCCTAAATCCAATTTCAAAATCAATTTCAAATTTCAAACTCTCCAAACCCTAGCAAATTATATACCGTTTCGAAGCTCTCGAAGAACGCAATCTAGATCTGCTGTTCGTTTTTACAATTGAGTTTTGGTTTGTTTAGAATTAGCCAAATCATTCTCGGCCGTTCATTGTGGTGGATGATCGTCGTCGACGGATCATCGATTAGAGGGTACTATCACATGGATATGAACGAGGGGATTGCATCTATGTTGTTCGTTTGGCCAGTTGATGGATCCATTGTCATGAATAATTCAAGTAGGGTTTGATATTATTGGCGGCGGCTGCACTAGATTGTAACCTGGGGATGTTCGGCAGCATCGGTGTGCATTCTGGTGGGGTGGCGTGGCCGTGACTGGCCAGAGGCAGAGGCGAATGGGTTGTTGTGGGCGATCGCGTGTGTGGTCGATGTGGTAGGCGGCTCTTTGTACGTAAGCAAGGTCGACGTTTAAGGATTAGGGTTTCTCTATTGATTCACGTGCGGCTAGGGACAATGGAAGAAGGCGCTGACGTGGCCGTATAAAAGTGGTAATTCTTTTTTTTATTTTATCTAAATTTCAATTTCAACTTGTTCTAACATATGTAACTTTTACATACATTCTCGGATTTGCACGGGGTTTGTTTCGCTGGGATTGTATTGAAATTCCAGACATTTTGGCTCTGGTTTGGACGAATTCTGAGGCTGTTGAATTTTGGGCTATTTTTGGATTTTAAAATCGACGAAAAATCAAAAGTGAGTGTTTTAACCCACTCACGAATACTAAATTATCTTGTGTTAGTTAAATTTAATTTGTGATGTGATTAGAAATTGGTTGGTTGCCATTTGGTATATTATAAATTGTCATTCCAGTTAAATCTGACTTTTATTGAATTTAATTGCCATTTAATTTTATATTGAAATTTAAATTGCCAGTTAAATACCTGTTAATGATAACCAGTAAATTGTTGTTAGTTATTGGTTGATTTGAATGATGATCATGTTGTATGTTCAATTATTGATATTCGGATGATTGGATGGATGTTATTGGTTGATATTTTCGATGATTAGATGTTTATTTATGTCTATATCCCTGTTATCCCTATGGGTTGAAATGATACATACCCGAATGTTTATTTATGTCCATAAACCCCAAGCTCTGATACCAACTGTGACGCCCCACCTCTATGCTCATAATAACAAAGAGTATTAAAAGAAATACTGTCTATTATTACGAAGAATAAGGCTGGATAGAAGCGACCATCCGTAATTGGCCTTACACTAATATTGGTTATCTCGATAGGAGTGGTATATACTTTTTATTTTTCATCTATTATTTATTTACTCCCATCGACATATCCAATTATCAGTATAAAACAAACTACGATAGTTCATAATAGTTTAGGACATTAGATATAACAATAACACAGATAATATAATTGCGGAACACAGATAAAAACAAAAGTCTCATATATATATAACTGATGTCAGTTAATACATAGTTGACACAATACATACGATACAACTACAACTGTCGACTCTAGAAGTTATATATACACGTACATTATCGACTAATATACATGAATACATATCGTTCTATACAATGACACGACTACTACAAAAGGACAATGACAACTTCAGAAGATGTGAAAAATCTTCATATCCTGAACAGCAACTGAAAGAAGGAAATCTACAACCTGAAATAACTCGGGTCTGACCCGAGTATTACATTCAACAGAAAATAATACACGGGTCAGTCTAATTCAAACCAGTTTATTAGTGCATATAGGTAGTAATAATTTAAATAGACGACAGTCACAATAATTCCCGTCTATCCGATTCTTTAAACAAAGAAACCGGATAACGGTCAATATAACACTTAACAGTGTTTAACAAAAATCAGCCGATTTAAATCATCAACAGAGATAAATAAACAATTTATCAAATCGACTAAATCAATTTAAAACTATCAAATCTGATAGGGCTGCAGTACACGCACGCGTGTACTGCCTCGCCACTATCGCAGGGGATACACAAAAGTTCAGTGAAAGTCATAACTGATCACAAGGTCAAACCCCGAAATCGGGTTCAACTCAAGGAAGTTCGAAAACAAATCCAAATATCTCAAGTGGTCGAGACCGCTAATTTATATACAAGCTATCTCGCACAATTGTAAAGAGAAGATCACAAGACAAAGCTTCAGTAACAAAACATAGATGAGGCCATGTACGAGTCGATGGCAGCCTCAACCAGGTGACCCAGTGAATGAATACAAGTGCAGTGCAAATCAAGGAAGGCAACATGAATACAATTGCAAACTAATTGCCACTATGTGAATATGATAACACTGCAAAAACTCATATGGATAGCAGCTACAACCCCTCAATTGGAATGGTCCTGCATATGTTAGTGAACTGCAACTGCCGGAGTGGCGACATAGTATGCAGTGATACTTGAGAACTAAGGCCAGGGCTAGTAAACTATAAAATACAAGTTCACTAACAATGGAGACTCCAAGAAACTCAACAAAGAACTCAAGTCCAGCTGCTCAAGTGTAACTGCAAGTGACATCAACCCAAATAGAAATGACCAGTTGTAATCATGTGAAGATTAAAGACAGAGAGCTACATGGACAGAGGGAAGAAAACAGTATACAGTGAATGACCCAAATGATCAAGCTACTCTGACAACTAACTGAGCTCGATGCAACACAGTGGCAACCACAGGATGCAGACATAAACAACCTCAAAGAAACCAAAAGTACAACCAGAATTCTACCCCAAACCAATGCACTAAGCAAATGAACAGTCAGTTCAAACATGTATCAAAGAGCAAGTGATAATATATACAAGTGCACTGTACAGGGTGAAGCAACTCAACAACCATACATGCCTGAGTTTACTTAAAGTCGTGAATGAACAGATTCAAAACTGAGGAACAATATCAAGTGTGCTCAAGTCCAAATGCAACAGTTCGAACAATACCAAAGACAGAGAAAGTCGCGGAATCAGGTTCAAAGCAAGGCCATAATACTCAAACTCCAGAGAAACGCTAATATGCATAACAACACAACAACACTGTACATGGCTGGAGTCGAGCATAAATATCAATATCAGTGGCAAAACCCAATACAAGTTAAGACCAATTCATCACAACTAAACCATCAGGCCTTGGTGATCACGAGGTGAAGTCACGTCGTGACAACCAGAAAATGAAAAACCAACAACACCAAAATGAAACTTCCAAGGAAACAAACATTTCAAAATCAAATAAATGTCGAAGTCACCACAATTCAACCAATGGCCGAAGTCAAAAGAAATCATCATCAGAGTCAGGTCAAAAATTCTCAAATACTCATATTAAATCAAGAAGCCGAGCTCAATTAGTCAAATAGTCGAAATTCAACAAAGTCAAAACCAGTGTCAACCAATCCAAGCCTAAGACAATTTCAATGTCGTTTTAGCCGCGGGTCATCAAAGAAAAAGTTCGAATAAAAAGAAATTCATATGACAGTAGTTTTCTTTTCCCAAAAATCCGAGCAGTAACTTATCATCACAAGTCAAAACCCGAAATCCAGCCCAGTGATGATCAAGGAAACCAGAATTGTAAAGTACATGAATTCGACAAAGTCAAGAGACCATCTCAACATCAAGACAATTCGAATAACTAAGATAAATCAAGTGACAAATTCAAACAGTTGGAAAGCAAGAGATCTCGACTCGTAAATAACTACAGCCTGAATTAGAAGTGAGCGAAGATCACTCACCTTAGTCGCGAATGAAACAGCCGAAGTCCCCTCGAGCACGACCAACATCGAAGCAATCAGGACGAAGTCGTTGCAACCGAGGAAACGAGCGAAGTTAGCCCTAATTCTGGAGACGAACGGAGACGAGAACGAACGAGCGAGCGCCATCTATCCTCTTCGATTTCTAATCAAAGCCCTAATTTTTGCAAAGGGGACGAACGAAATATTACAAGCAGCCATTTTTGATTTTCTTCGTTCGATTTTCTTTTAGGGTTGCGAAATGTAAAAATGGTTAGAGGAGGGATCTGTCATAGCCATTATCTCAATAAACTAAAGAAACGGGCTCAATAAAATTAAAAGGGAAATATTTATTTAAAGCCCATATACCCTTAAAGAAATTTCAAAAGAATTCCAACTTGATTTAATAACGCCGAACAGCAATTAGTCATTAACTAAATCGTCATTTGACACAAATAAATTTCCACAAAACTCCGGGTTGTTACAGACTCCCCTCCTTAAAGAAATTGCGTCCACGCAATCATAGGGAATAAATGGATAAAAGGTAACAACCAAAAGAGCATGGCAATGTCGAATGTACAAGCAAAGCAAGTGTCGGCGGGGAAGTATTAGATAAGAAATCAAAAGGTTCGACTGCGTCAAATCAAAAGAATCAACATCGTGGGAATCAGGGATCAAAATTAGACGACTAACAAAAGCAAGAACAATCGAGTTCCAGCAACTAAAAGAGAAGGAAAAACAGAGCAGAAATCCCATACAGAGCACGAATTGAATGTGAGTAAATCAAATTACTCACCTGAATCGCCAGAGAAAAAGACGAAGCTCAAATCTCAAAAATCGCAAATATTCAATCATCAAAACGATAATTGAATTTTCAAATCGCAAATATTTACTTATCTCAAACGATAATCAGAAGACAAATCAAATATCTGATTATCTCAAACGATAGTTAGAAAACAAATATTCAATTATCAAAAACGATAATCAAATTTCTCAAATCAACAAATATTCGTTTATCACAAACGATAATCAAATTTCAAATTCAACAAATATTCGATTATCAAAAGCGGTAATCAAATTTCTCAAATCAACAAATATTCGATTATCACAAGTGATAATCAAATTTCAAATTCAACAAATATTTAATTATCAAAAGCGATAATTAAATCTCAAATCAACAATTATTTAATTATCAAAAGCGATAATTAAATCTCAAATCAGCAAATATTTAATTATCAAAAGCGATAATTAAATCTCATATCAACAAATATTTAATTATCAAAAGCGATAATTAAATCTCAAATCAACAATTATTTAATTATCAAAAGCGATAATTAAATCTCAAATCAGCAAATATTTAATTATCAAAAGCGATAATTAAATCTCATATCAACAAATATTTAATTATCTAAAGCGATAATTAAATCTCAAATCAGCAAGTATTTAATTATCAAAAGCGATAATTAAATCTCATATCAACAAATATTTAATTATCAAAAGCGATAATTAAATCTCAAATCAACAATTATTTAATTATCAAAAGCGATAATTAAATCTCAAATCAGCAAATATTTAATTATCAAAAGCGATAATTAAATCTCATATCAACAAATATTTAATTATCAAAAGCGATAATTAAATCTCAAATCAACAATTATTTAATTATCAAAAGCGATAATTAAATCTCAAATCAACAAATATTTAATTATCAAAAGCGATAATTAAATCTCAAATCAGCAAATATTTAATTATCAAAAGCGATAATTAAATCTCATATCAACAAATATTTAATTATCTAAAGCGATAATTAAATCTCAAATCAACAATTATTTAATTATCAAAAGCGATAATTAAATCTCAAATCAGCAAATATTTAATTATCAAAAGCGATAATTAAATCTCAAATCAGCAATTATTTAATTATCAAAAGCGATAATTAAATCTCATATCAGCAAATATTTAATTATCAAAAGCGATAATTAAATCTCATATCAGCAAATATCTAATTATCGATACGATAATTAAATCTCATAACATCAGATATCTAATTACCTGCAGATAATTAGAAACAACAAATATCTAGAAATCAATTAAGAAGACTAGAAAATCAACATAAAAGCTTGGATCGATCCCATCAGATGGCGAGTTTTTAATTCGCCGCACGTGCATCTCAGAGTGGCCGAAGCCTACCAAGTACTCAACATAATTTTGGCGCCCATCAGATTGACCCGAAGGTCCGCAGAGTGACCCGAAGGTCTAGTACTGGTATTTGACCCGAAGGTCCGCAGAGTGGCCCGAAAGCCCAACAAATGACCCGAAGGTCCAACAAATGACCCGAAGGTCCTCATAGTGGCTCGAAAGCACACGAAAGCATCAAAATGTTTCAATTAACGAGTCCGGAATTAACCGAAATAGCAAACGCACATGTCCCATACCACGTGTTTTACTAAATCGTTTGATTCTCTTCATCGTTTCCTTGAAAGTGTGAAATCATCAAATTCATCAAAACAACAGATATTCAATTAACGAGTCCGGAATTAACCGAAAAAGTAAAAGTGTGGTTCCATACTCCGCACTTTTGCTAAATCGTTTAATTCTCTTCATCGTTTCCTTGAAAGTGCAAAATTGTGTATTTTGTAAAAATACACTTTACATTCTCAAACGGACAAGTCCGGAATTAAGCGAATCAGTAAAAGAAAGGGGTCATAGTCCTCGATTTTGCTGAAACGTTTAAATCGCTTCCTCATTCTTTTGAAAGCGTAAACTGTTAAATTTCTGAAAATAATTTTATTTATTTTGTACAAATAACAATTCACCTTCTCAACTGGACAAGTCCGGAGTTAAGCGAATCAGTAAAAGAAAGGGGTTATAATCCTCGATTTTGCTGAATCGTTTAAGTCGCTTTCTCATCCTTTTGAAAACGCAAACCGTTAAAAATTTATAAAACAATTTTCATTTTTTAAAACGAGTTTCCAATCACGTGATTAAAGCAGCAATATTAGTAACAATTTCGATAAGGAAATTGTACTTCTCAAAATACCGTAAAAACGGTTACAAATCAGCATTGCGGAATAACCGCTTGAAAATTCACTTTTAAAATTTGACGGTTACTGAAGCCAAAGCGACAGAAATTTTAAAACGTCAAAATCACATCAAAACAATTTACATCAAAATGTAATATCAGAGAATTTTCATTCATCAAAATGCCATAAAACACCGTGCTTCAAGAATTTAGCATTGGTGTAAAAATCCCGTTACAAAAATAACGGCAACAAAATACGTTTCATAACCTAGCATCGGTTCAACGTAAAATAAATGCAGTAACGTGCAATTCAAATTGTGCACGTACTACAAAATGAACAAAGAAACTATCCGAAGGTATCTTCAATCAAGATAATTTAAAACAGCAAAAATCTAATCAATAGATGATTAGTACAAAAGAAGGCCAGCGGAAATTTCAACAAAAATCACATATCTGCAATTACTTCGAATCCTCAATTCGGATTCGAAGTTCTCAAAGAAACAAAATAATTACAGCTATGTAAACAACAAATGAAATTCATATCAATTTCGTATTTTGATTTTAAATCAAAAAAGATTATCAGTTGTACTCAGCGAAGACAGTTTCACTGTTTCCGCTGCGCACTCTGATAAACAGAACACAAATCAATCAAATCATCAGAACACAATTTCACTATTATTTTTAAATAAAGTTATTTAAAAATTTCATCCAAATTTCAAAACTTTAGTTTTGACTCAAGCACAAATAAAACATCGACCAATAGTTGTAACATATGTTCCTTCCGAGTTAAGTTTTATATTATGTCCATAAACCCCAAGCTCTGATACCAACTGTGACGCCCCACCTCTATGCTCATAATAACAAAGAGTACTAAAAGAAATACTGTCTATTATTACGAAGAATAAGGCTGGATAGAAGCGACCATCCGTAATTGGCCTTACACTAATATTGGTTATCTCGATAGGAGTGGTATATACTTTTTATTTTTCATCTATTATTTATTTACTCCCATCGACATATCCAATTATCAGTATAAAACAAACTACGATAGTTCATAATAGTTTAGGACATTAGATATAACAATAACACAGATAATATAATTGCGGAACACAGATAAAAACAAAAGTCTCATATATATATAACTGATGTCAGTTAATACATAGTTGACACAATACATACGATACAACTACAACTGTCGACTCTAGAAGTTATATATACACGTACATTATCAACTAATATACATGAATACATATCGTTCTATACAATGACACGACTACTACAAAAGGACAATGACAACTTCAGAAGATGTGAAAAATCTTCATATCCTGAACAGCAACTGAAAGAAGGAAATCTACAACCTGAAATAACTCGGGTCTGACCCGAGTATTACATTCAACAGAAAATAATACACGGGTCAGTCTAATTCAAACCAGTTTATTAGTGCATATAGGTAGTAATAATTTAAATAGACGACAGTCACAATAATTCCCGTCTATCCGATTCTTTAAACAAAGAAATCGGATAACGGTCAATATAACCCTTAACAGTGTTTAACAAAAATCAGCCGATTTAAATCATCAACAAAGATAAATAAACAATTTATCAAATCGACTAAATCAATTTAAAACTGTCAAATCTGATAGGGCTGCAGTACACGCACGCGTGTACTGCCTCGCCACTATCGTAGGGGATACACAAAAGTTCAGTGAAAGTCACAACTGATCACAAGGTCAAACCCCGAAATCGGGTTCAACTCAAGGAAGTTCGAAAACAAATCCAAATATCTCAAGTGGTCGAGACCGCTAATTTATATACAAGTTATCTCGCACAATTGTAAAGAGAAGATCACAAGACAAAGCTTCAGTATCAAAACAGAGATGAGGCCATGTACGAGTCGATGGCAGCCTCAACCAGGTGACCCAGTGAATGAATACAAGTGCAGTGCAAATCAAGGAAGGCAACATGAATACAATTGCAAACTAATTGCCACTATGTGAATATGATAACACTGCAAAAACTCATATGGATAGCAGCTACAACCCCTCAATTGGAATGGTCCTGCATATGTTAGTGAACTGCAACTGCCGGAGTGGCGACATAGTATGCAGTGATACTTGAGAACTAAGGCCAGGGCTAGTAAACTATAAAATACAAGTTCACTAACAATGGAGACTCCAAGAAACTCAACAAAGAACTCAAGTCCAGCTGCTCAAGTGTAACTGCAAGTGACATCAACCCAAATAGAAATGACCAGTTGTAATCATGTGAAGATTAAAGACAGAGAGCTACATGGACAGAGGGAAGAAAACAGTATACAGTGAATGACCCAAATGATCAAGCTACTCTGACAACTAACTGAGCTCGATGCAACACAGTGGCAACCACAGGATGCAGACATAAACAACCTCAAAGAAACCAAAAGTATAACCAGAATTCTACCCCAAACCAATGCTCTAAGCAAATGAACAGTCAGTTCAAACATGTATCAAAGAGCAAGTGATAATATATACAAGTGCACTGTACAGGGTGAAGCAACTCAACAACCATACATGCCTGAGTTTACTTAAAGTCGTGAATGAACAGATTCAAAACTGAGGAACAATATCAAGTGTGCTCAAGTCCAAATGCAACAGTTCGAACAATACCAAAGACAGAGAAAGTCGCGGAATCAGGTTCAAAGCAAGGCCATAATACTCAAACTCCAGAGAAACGCTAATATGCATAACAACACAACAACACTGTACATGGCTGGAGTCGAGCATAAATATCAATATCAGTGGCAAAACCCAATACAAGTTAAGACCAATTCATCACAACTAAACCATCAGGCCTTGGTGATCACGAGGTGAAGTCACGTCGTGACAACCAGAAAATGAAAAACCAACAACACCAAAACGAAACTTCCAAGGAAACAAACATTTCAAAATCAAATAAATGTCGAAGTCACCACAATTCAACCAATGGCCGAAGTCAAAAGAAATCATCATCAGAGTCAGGTCAAAAATTCTCAAATACTCATATTAAATCAAGAAGCCGAGCTCAATTAGTCAAATAGTCGAAATTCAACAAAGTCAAAACCAATGTCAACCAATCCAAGCCTAAGACAATTTCAATGTCGTTTTAGCCACGGGTCATCAAAGAAAAAGTTCGAATAAAAAGAAATTCATATAACAGTAGTTTTCTTTTCCCAAAAATCCGAGAAGTAACTTATCATCACAAGTCAAAACCCGAAATCCAGCCCAGTGATGATCAAGGAAACCAGAATTGTAAAGTACATGAATTCGACAAAGTCAAGAGACCGTCTCAACATCAAGACAATTCGAATAACTAAGATAAATCAAGTGACAAATTCAAACAGTTGGAAAGCAAGAGATCTCGACTCGTAAATAACTACAGCCTGAATTAGAAGTGAGCGAAGATCACTCACCTTAGTCGCGAATGAAACAGCCGAAGTCCCCTCGAGCACGACCAACATCGAAGCAATCAGGACGAAGTCGTTGCAACCGAGGAAACGAGCGAAGTTAGCCCTAATTCTGGAGACGAACGGAGACGAGAACGAACGAGCGAGCGCCATCTATCCTCTTCGATTTCTAATCAAAGCCCTAATTTTTTCAAAGGGGACGAACGAAATATTACAAGCAGCCATTTTTGATTTTCTTCGTTCGATTTTCTTTTAGGGTTGCGAAATGTAAAAATGGTTAGAGGAGGGATCTATCATAGCCATTATCTCAATAAACTAAAGAAACGGGCTCAATAAAATTAAAAGGGAAATATTTATTTAAAGCCCATATACCCTTAAAGAAATTTCAAAAGAATTCCAACTTGATTTAATAACGCCGAACAGCAATTAGTCATTAACTAAATCGTCATTTGACACAAATAAATTTCCACAAAACTCCGGGTTGTTACATTATATATAAAGGAAAATTTTATAACTAATATAGTTATTTGTAATGTGTTTGTTTTATGAAATGGTAATATCTAATTATTATCATTTATTGTTAACTTGTTGTATTTAGTCAAATTATAAACATTGGCTATTATTGTTGATTGAATTTATGGACTAAACACTAGTTTAATAACGGTGTATTAAAGAGAATAAAATGAATAATTGGGATATTTGTTTATGAGATTGAAATGTTTTGTTGTGAATTTTGTTGTTTGTTGATTGGTAGTTTCAACTGTTGAAATAAAATGGAATACTTGGATGTTTGGGTAGACAAAACTTCTGAATTAATATATGAGTAGAAACATAGTAATTGTGTTGAATTATGCAGTTGAATTTGATAACCTTAATTTGAAAGCAAGAGAAACAAGGTTTAATTTGTTATATCTATGTTTAGTAAATAAATGAATTGTTGTATATGCATTCTAAATTAATTAACATTTATGAAATGTGTCATAAATAAATTTGAAAGTAAAACTAGAATACTAATCGGATAAACAAATATGAACTAAGTGAAATGATTATAAATAAAGCCATGACTTGTAAAAAATATTTATTAAATAAATGGAAGTTGCAATAAATAGTAACAATTAAAGTGTGGTAACTTTAAGCTTGAATAATGTTTTATAAAAGAAGTTAAGCTTTTATAAATTGGTTATAAACTGAAAGAAATTTCTTATGAAATGATTTGCAAATAAATGTAGTATTAAATGAGAAATATTACAAGTGAAAATGAATGTAATTTAAAAAGTAAAGAGAAATATAAGCAATGTTTGGGAAGGATTAATGTTTATATTGAATGGAGAAATTCTATGAAGCAAATATTTAAATATGAGGTGATATTTGTGTTAATAAGTGAGAGTAATAATGAATTTAAATTAAAAGTGTAATTATGATGAAACAAAATGGAGTAAATACGTAAGTTGTACGTATACTGTTTATTCACATAATTAATTTGATCTGGATTTGAGTACACAAGTTCGAGGTGAATTACACCATTTCGTATTAGGATTTTTCATTCGATTCTTGATGGCGAATATTTGATATGGATTTTTGGTTTGATTCTAAATTCTCCATCATAGTATATGGCTATGCAAGGAGAATGATGGTTTCTAGTCAAGAAGCCTTAACGAAGTCCGCAATAGGGAAGTCGAATGAAAAATACTAGTTCGAAAGCGAACTTGTGTAATCGAGTGAGCGATCGAATGTGATTTTACGAAATGATGACATATGTAAATCTTATGTTCTAATATTATTGATATGCTTTGACGCTTAAATTGAAAGTTGTTGGGTTGGATATCTTTGTAATTTAAATGTCACGGCCCGGATTTTCGACCTTCGAAAATCGACATAAATACGTCCACTGTATTACATGCCGAACAATCGAATGCCGGAAATACCAGATCGTTAGGGAAAAGAAGAAAGAGGTAGAAGAAGAAAATGGAAATAACAACGCAGAATCTCACAATCGCAGCGGAACAATATATAATAAATAACAAAAGATCTTTATAAAAAAAGGACTATAACTGTTTTATACATTATATCATCAGAGTACAACACAAATCAATAACACAATACTGGACAGTCATAATAACTTGTCCTCACAAAAGCTGAATATATAGCATAACATACACAGCAGAATATAAATCAGATACGTGAGATACGCCTCGTCATCCAGCTCGTCTCCGGAGCTCCATAGCATCATATCCTATATCTGTAATACTCGGTCTGACCCGAGCATTATAAAAAAATAACACCCAAGTCAGTCTGGAAAACCAGCGTGAGAAAACACACTCAATTTTAATTATTAAAGTTTTCAAAATCCTTTTAAAATCAAAGGTATCTCGTAAGACCACGTCACAAATAAACACGACGGGTTTTTACCTTACGATAACCAAAACCATTTCATATCAAAACCATCTGATATTATAATAGTGTCTAAGTACAAATACTTATTCAAATAGCTGGAATGCTTACATCTCACGTTCCAACATAGTTGGGCACAATCAAAATCATACGGCGCTTATTGGAGAATGGATTCCAACTGAATGACTAGGCACTGGGGTACCATCTGTCATAGTACACCTTTAGAACAATGTACCGAGGGCCACTCTGGGATCCCCTGCTAAACAAGACCGGACAACCCCAAACCTGGATAGCCCGAATAAGATTACCCCACGGTTGGGATCAGCAACCGCATCACACAGCCGAATAATAAGTGTGACGCCCCACCTCTATACTCACACTAGCCAAGAACACTACGGGGTAATGCCATCGACTAGCACGAAGAATAAGGCTGTTGAGGAGCAACCATCTCTGTAATTGCTTTGTGCGAGTACCGATATGTCAGATAGTATTATATGCTTTCAATCTGAAACATCAATTACAAACTCAAAACTACTACACAGTGGCTATGTGATCTTCAGAAACAAATATAAAATAAGCATAACACAAATCAGTCACAGATATTCATATCACTAAGGCGGAAACATATATGAATATATCACATAAAAGTGTACATCAAAGTAATGGTCATATAAGATCCACTACATCACAAAAGAATAGGTACAAGTGCTAGACAAAAGAATATGTATACACCAAGGAGTCTCTATCTTGAATGTATAATAACAAAAACTACTAAGCTAAAGTAGTTAGCCAAAAGTCATATGATGGACTCTGATAAGAAGTCAAGCAGAAGCACCTGAAATACCTCGGTCTGACCCTGAGTATTATTTAAGAAGAAAATATTAAACAGATCAGTTTAGCTATAAATATCATATAAAATGAGATAGCATAAGAGATATGACAAAAATGTATGATACCAATAATGCCATATTGTGACAAGTATACATCAGATAACAACAAAAGCCATACAATATCTCAAATTTTCTCAAACACCAAAACGAATGTCGTATTCTTTATTTTATTCACCAAACCACAAATATTGATAAAGCTTATCAATATTAATCACGAAAATTGGTGAAACACAAATTCTAGAAATCATCAATTAGAAATCCATAAATCACAAAGGGGGAGGCCTATCAAAAACAGGAGCATGAAAACTCACCAAGACGTGTATCACAAACGGGACGCTATCCCATGAAAATACGGGGTACTGTCCCCCCTTGGGGACAGATAAGCTGAACATCAACGCACCTAAAAAGATACGCCCCATGCACATTCGAACATCGACGCACCTGAAAAGATGCGCCCCATGCACATACCTATTGAGCCGAACATCGACGCACCTAAAAAGATACGCCCCATGTACCGAACTCATTGAGCCGATTGCTCCACGAACGGTCAAAAAGACCAGGGGTCGCTAGCCCCTAAAAATGAGACGAAGCTCCATAAAACTAGGTACAGTCCCCCACGTGGACAAAGAAACATCGCATATCGCTAGTCTAAATCATAAAATGATCGCCATCGATCAATAAGATGTGTGAATTACACTAAGCTAGTAAATAAATGAGTTTAGCTTCATGTCCCATAACCACTGGCTTAACTTAAACATTTACGAACAAATTGTAGATATCCACTCGAAAATTGTCACAAGATTTCAATCGAACAAGTCTAAGAATTAACCGACAAAGTAAACGCAAGCGTTTCATACCACTTGTTTTGCTAGGTCGTTTAATTAGATTTCTCATACGAATGAGGTAAAGGTTTGTATATACTAATAGATCGGAAAACGGTTTTAAAAACGAGCTTTGTATAAAAAAATAATGTTGAATTCATTTTTGTGAAAGAGTTTTAATATTTACTACTAGAATAGAAACCTTTGTATTTTTAAGTGACAAATCACAGAAATGATTGTAAAAACAATCAATCACCAAAAATTCACATACGATGACGTGAATCAAAACCATAGAAATCGATATCAAATCCATCAAATGGATATTCCCAAAAATCCAGAAAAGAAGTCATCAAAGTCGATAAAAGTAATAACAACTAATCGGATCAACCAAAAATCGATAAAACGGAAATCTACTCAAAATAGGAAATATGGCTGAAATTAGCAGCTCCAGACATCTGATGGTTTCCCAGACGTCTGGTGGTTTCCCAGACGTCTGATGGTTTCCCAGACGTCTGAGCTGAAAGAATGGAATTTTCATTCCAGATCGTCCAGACGTTTGGGAAGTAAGCTCAAACGTTTGAGCTGTACATCTAGAATTTTTATTCCGATGGCCCAGACGTTTGAGTATTATACTAGACGTCTGAGCTAAAGCTCAGGGCAAGATTTAACCTAGGCCATTGATGGCCAATTCAACTCCGAAGCAATCGAATGAGCGACGATGGCTAAGGATTTATGCCAAGCGACAACCCAGCCCTATAGACTCAGCAATACACTCCGAACAACATTCCAAATATCCATATAAGGATTTTCATAGATTTTGACTTCAAAATGCCAAAAATTGGAAAATTCGCCAAACCAATTCAATTCAAAAGCAAATGGACATGAAATAGACGTTAGGAATTCATACCTAACAACTATCAATGGTATAGACATAGATGTGAGTTCAAGAACTCACCTTTAAACCAAAAACAATAAGTGAGAAGCTTTAAAACAAAGGAAAGATCAACCACTCTTCAACTTCAACTCAAGAAGCTCCAATCTAAGCTCATAAGCAAATATTTCCTAAGTTAGGGTTTAGGAATTTCTGAAAATTGAAGAGAGATTGAGATGGAGAAGATGAAGAGGATGCTTACCTAAACTTCTCTTTGATTTCTAGAACTTGAATTTGAATTTCCTAGTAAACTAGGGCTTAGGAATTTTGATTTCTTTTCTCTTCCCCCATTTTTCTTTTAGCTTGAGAGTGTTAGGAAATGGAAATGAATGAAGAGGAGAGAAGTGGAGTGGGATGTATATGGTAAGGGGTTTGGATTCCTTCTTAGGTTAGTGGGCTGAAACCCAAACCCAAAACCCCAAATGCAAATATCAAAATTCTAATCAACTCCAAACATATCGATGTTTATACTCAAAAAGGTCGCAAACACCATTTTGGACTCAATGGAAGTGGTCTCGATTCCGGATTTGCCTGTTTATAAAAAGTCATGTTTTGGACTTTTAAATTCAACTAACGATGCTATATTTAAATAAATCATTTAAATATATTATCGTAAAAATATGTGGGTTGTTTGTGACGCCCCACCTCTATACTCACAATAACAAAGAGTATTAAGAGAAATACTGTCTGTTATTATGAAGAATAAGGCTGGGTAGGAGCGGCCATCCGTAGTTGGCCTTACACTAGTATTGGTTACCTCGATAGGAGTGGTATATATTTTAAATTTTTCATCTCTTATTTATTCACTCCCATTGACATATCCAATTCCAATATAAAACGAACTACGATGGTTCATAATGGTTTAGGACAATATATATAAAACAACACAGATACATAAAGAATGCGGAACACAGATAAAACAAAAGTCTCATATATATATATATATAACTAATGTCAGTTACAATACAGTTGATACAATACATGTGATACAACTACAATTGTCGACTCTGGAAGTTATATATACACGTACATTATCAACTAATATACATGAATACATATCAACCTATACTATGACACGATTACTCCAAAAGATGTGAAAAGTCTTCATAGCTCAAACAGCAACTCAAATCAGGAAATCTACAACCTGAAATAACTCGGGTCTGACCCGAGTATTAAATTCAAAAGAAAATAATACACGGGTCAGTCTAATTCAAACTCAGTTATTAGTGCATAGCAGCAATAATAATCCGATAATCAAATAGACGACAATCACAGAAATCTCGTATATCCAATTCTCGATACGAGAATTGGATAACAGCAGATATTACACTAAACAGTGTTAAATGACAAATCAACAATCCAAATCAGAATACAACTCCAAAGCATTGAATTTAACCCACGAAACTATTCAGCAATTCGAAACATCAATTTAAAACTGTCAGATCTGATAGGGCTGCAGTACACGCATGCGTGTACTGCCTCGCCACCATCGCAAAGGGATACACAAAAGCTCCGTGAAAGTCACAAATGATCACAAGGTCAAACCCCGAAGTACCGGATTCAACTCAAGTGAATTCGGAAACAAATCCCAACACGAGGAAAAACTGCAAAACACGGGCAACTGCAGACATAAACGAATACAAAACAACCACCATGATGAAACTGCAGTGGCAAACAGATGCAAAGACAAGGGCAGAATGCATCTACAAAGAAGACAGTGGCAACAGTTCGGATGACAGTGAACTAAAGTAAAGACCACAAAATACTATCAAGGGCAAAAGCTCGGCAATGTCAAAGCCAAGAAGAATTACATGACAACTAAATACAATTGTCAAGGCAAGCTACAGAGCAAGCCTAAGTGAATACAAGAATGCACAAATGAAATCATAAACATCAAAGCTTCAAGGCTTTAGTGATGAAACAATGCTGCAGATGCAAACAATTATGACAAAGCAACTCATCAAGCTCACAGGTTCGAGACGTACACAGGGCAATTGAAACAGACTCAACAGATATCACAAGAGATACAAGAGAAGCTACAACATGAACCAACAACTCAAGCCCAACCAATTCAAGCAAATGAAACATGACTCAAGAGTATATGAACACTGTCTCAAATGAAGACCGTGATCTATAACACTGCAGCAACTACGAGTGACAGCAGTGTGCAACTAAACCACAAGGAAAGCAATGCAAAAGAGATATGCAATAACAATATGGTATAGTGAAGACTACAAAGAACTACCCAATGCAGCTGTATACAAGTGCACTAACTACTCGAAGACTGCACTAACTAAGGGATGATATGGATTGATACAAGTAGGCGATAACAAAATGTCAACCAGAATAATGGGTCAACAATGCGACTGTAAGCAACTAACTCGAAGTAAATGAAGACTGTATGTCAAAAGTCAGAGGCAATACAACTTAATCATCAAAGTGCAGACAAACTGAAGTCAGTGCCCACAATAATGGCAGCAACTCCACCAAGTCGTAATTCAATCCCAAAATACAGTCAATCATTCCAAGAGAAAAGAAAATGCAATTCGAACATACATATATACATATCAATTAATGTATATACATACGTCACTGCATACATATGTATGAAGACTAGAATGCAACTGGGTGCAAACAGTTTCCAAAACATGAATGTACGAATTGTACATTTATATTTAATACTGTAACTGGACAGTATTAATTTCATAGTCTAGAACAAGGCAAATGCCAAAGTCGAAGCACATAGGCGAAAACAACAAACCAGATAAAAGAATGCCAACATGATGAAGTCAGTGCCAACAATAATAGAATGAACTTCAATGAACAACTCCAACATGAATATACAGGTTACAAATGTCACAGACCTGAGTGCAGCAGTGAATGGTCACAAGTGCACTAGTTCAAAATTTTACAAGTACAAGATCGTATTCAAGTAAAGCCCACAGGCAACTGATCACCTATATGTACAACAAATATCATGCAGCATAGGTGAAGTAGAGATGACAGGCAACAATGCAACAATATGAAAACAGAATGAATGACTCAGATGTGCAACTGCAAATGACAGAGAAGATGACCAATAGTAACAGGGAAGCAAATCACTGATTCAAGTACAATCAACCAGACAGCACAAGCTCGAGGAAATACAAGTGCAATGAGGACATGAAATGAATGCAACTAGTCAAGTATGCAGTGATATGTCCAAGACTACCTACCAGAGTTCAAGTGATTTCAGAAGGTATAACATGAACAAATGATCATCAAGCTACTGCAAATGAAATCAACCTAGACTAAACAGACCAATGAATGACCAGATGAACCGATGATAACAGTGTACATCACCAGAATCAAATGGTAGTTCTGATCAAAACAGAGACAGTGCTATTTCAAGTGGAGCAAAAGTCAGGTGATAATGAAGGAGTCATAATCAAGTACTCATGATAACATGCCCCGAAAACAGGCCATAGAAGAGGCAAACTATTGATGTACAACTAAATGCATCTGTGATCAATACCAGTGCAGACTCATGTGCTACTAGACAACAAGGTAGCAAGAAGGGAACATGTAGAACAGTGACAAGGTCGAACTGCCAAAATAAAGCAATAAGCGAATGAATTCAAAAGAACGAGTGCAGCCTCTACATGAAGTCAAAAACCAGCACCGAAACAAAATTACCAAAAAAAAAAAATCGAACCACAGCCAAATCAAACTCAAGGCATCGTACTAAGCCAAATCAGATGTGAGTGAATAAAAATCACTCACCTCATATCCAAGAATCGATCAGAGAAAAACCCTAAGCACTCGTTCAAAGTGAAGGCGAACTCGTCCCAAGCAGGAGGAGTTGCAAGTGATCCAATTGATCGTGAAAGGATTCGAAGCATTTTAGTAGCGCCATCACTTTCCCACAAGCTCCAGATTTGAAAAGAGGACGAACGAGAATTGGAGCCGCCATTATTTCGTTTATTTGTTTTAGGGTTGTGATCGGGCAAAAATGAACAAGGGGGAAAACGGGTCGAACTGATTTTTAGAGGGGAATGGCATCTACCTAGATAGGTAACACAACCCAATACAACCGTGGGCTACACTAATTTTTAAAGTCCACAATTTAACAATTTTATTAAAAGAGATTTTATACCGACTCAAAACTTCAAATAACAAACAGCTAGGAAAATTAATCGTCGAGAGACGATAATCAATTGGTACGAAATCTCAGGTTGTTACATTGTTACAGACTCCCCTCCTTAAAGAAATTGCGTCCTCGCAATACTTAAGAAGAAAATAAAAAGTAACAACCATACTAAGGCATAACAACACAAAAGAAGAAATTTTGAAATGAGAAGTTCACCTTAAGGAGCACGAGAGAGTAAGTCCGGATGTGTTCGCTCGATGAATTCTCTGGATTCCCAAGAGCAGTCCTTAGGATTTGAGGACCATTGAACTTTCACAAGAGGAACATCTTTATTTCGAAGGCGTTTAACCTCCGTAGCAATGAAACGAATAGGATGTTGCTTATAAGTCAAATTAGGCGAAACTTTAATTTCTTCAATAACACAAGGCTCAAGAATAGAATCGGAATCTCTAAGGCATTTCCGTAGTTGAGAGATGTGGAATACGTCATGAATAGCAGAAAATTGAGCCGATAATGAAAGGTGATAAGCCACGGAACCAATGCGTTCGGTGATGGGAAATGGGCCAATATATCGAGGTGCCAATTTTTCCGATCGACTGAAATGCACAACACCCTTCATAGGTGAAACACGAATAAATACCAAATCTCCCACAGAAAATTCCAAATTCCTTATTCGGTTATCGACATAGGATTTTTTCTACTTTGAGCTTCTTTCATCCTATAACGAATAAGATCAACCTTTTCTGTGGCATCACGAATAAAATCTGGATCTAAAACTAGCTTCTCACCGGCTTACGAAGGAGATCGGCATGGCCTTCCATAGAGTGCCTCGAAAGGAGCCATACCAATACTAGATTGGAAGCTATTATTGTAAGAAAACTCAGCAAGAGAAATATGATCTTCCCAACTTCCACTAAAATCAAGAACACATGCATGAAGGATATCTTCAAGAGTTTGATTCACACGCTTAGTTTGTCCATCGGACTGAGGATGATAAGCGGTGCTAAAATTAAGCTTCATTCCCAAAGCTTTTTGAAGACCCTTCCAAATCCACTAGTAAATAATGGATCACGATCACTAACAATAGAAGTTGGAACTCTATACAATTTAACAATTTCTTTGACATAGAGTGTAACGATTCTGGATTTTCGACTTCCGAAAGTCGACATTAATATGTCCACCATATCAACTGTCGAGCAATCGAATGCCGGAAAACCAAATTGTTATGGTTAGAAAGAAGAGGTAGAAGAAGACAGAAAGAAAGAAGAAACAACAGAAACAATATCAGAATCTCACATACGTAGCGGAACAACATATAATAGATAAATGAATAATCTTTAAATCAAAGAACTATACATTTTATACATTTCATCATCATCAGAGTTAATATACAACACAACACATCATTGGACAGTTATACAAACTTGTCCTCATACAGAATACACAACGGAATAAATAAAATCATATACAAGTGATACGTCTCGTCATCCAGCTCGCCACTTGAGCTCCAAAGCATCTCCTGAATCGAGAATGACTTGATAACCTGACTCTAGACTGCCCGTGTGGAAATTGGTGGGCACCCAGAGTTTAGGAAGGAAAAAATAAACTCCAGGTCAGTCATGGTGACTGGTGTGAGAACTAAAACAGTTTATCTTTAAAACAACAACAAAGGAAGTAAAAGACATCCGCAATGCTTTTTGGAAAATGAAATTACCATAAGACCTCCCACCACACACACAATGCAAATGAAGAATTGGAGGAGATTTCTTCTTATGATAGTCAAACATGCTTACTATGCAAAATCATTCGATAATATTACTAGTGCATAGTGCAGAAAACATTTCGAAAGTATAATATCAATCTTAGCCAACATACAACCATTATTGTATGCCTACTATAGCTACCATCTAAACAGTGGTGACCACCATAAGTAAATGGCAGGTTTTACAACTAAAACCGTACAAGGTTTGTATTGTTTCTTTGGATTTCCAACAAATGGTCAGGCAAAGGAACTTCCTTACACCGAAATGGAAACGCCTCTGGAAAGACGCCCCGAGAACCTAATCGGATCTCTGCATACACAAGGCCGATGCTACGTCACGCTGTACAGCTGTAACTAGGTAACCAACACACTGACACTACCTCACGCTGTACTATAACTAGTTAACTAACACACAAGTATGCCATCCCCCGGTCGTTACCGACCTTTATCCGAGGATCCTCAACCACAAAGCCACAACCACAAAGTATAATAAATGTGCAGCATCAACATAGGTAAAATATCTGGGCTCCATACCATGATATCACCTTTTATCCAGAAGGAAATGACATACCCTAGGGGCGCGACCCCTAAAAACATTGCCGCAACATTCCTGTTTCGACCATTACCGGGTTGTGAGGCTCGACGAAGTCTCGTCCACAAAGCCACGCTTTTTCACAAAGCCACGCTTTGATCAACAACACTTCGTATGCCACATCACCAAATTGGGAATGTATCACTAGTAACCATCAACTACATAACCTCTGAGCTCGTACGTCTCAGAGAAGGGTGTTAAGCTAAGAGAATAAATTCTCCGCCACCAACAGAAATTTATTTGATAGAAACCAGCTTTACATCTCAAAGTGTAATGTCAGACACACATCCATACAAGTCCGTTCCGGGATCGAACGGAACCGAAGGCACTTCCAAAGAAGCACTTGCAATCCGGGTATTTACTAATCATGTCCGGACTTCCCATCACAAGAAGAGTGATATAAATATCTATACCGGAGAAACTCGGTGCAGAGACATTCGACAAGTTGTCCTTTCATTTTCGCAAATACCTGGTCTTCACACCGGTCTTCAAATAATGTCCATTCATGGCGTATCACTATTCGGAATGGGTTATATGACACAAAGTCCTCTCCCGGCTTAACCGAATAATGAGCGTTTGTTTTAAAAACAAATCAAGTGCCATTTCAAAGGCAAATATTGATAGTTGGTTATTTAACTATCAAACATTCACACCAATCAACCAATTTAAATAATTTTTCCCAAATTATTAAATTTCAAAATATCTTCACAAGATATATATTTTTCCACACTTCAACATTTGAAAACAAATTTCAAATCATATTTTCCACACTTCATCACTAAATGGTCCATTTAAACCAATTAAATAAATTCTTATCGATTTATTTCAAATTTACATCCCAAATCTGTAAATTTATTTCCACACTTCATCACTTTGAAAACCAATTTCAAAACATATTTTCCACACTTTTAAAAATAAATCAATGTTTATTTTCAAAACAAATTTCCCTTTCCTTTATAAATTCCATTGTGAATTTAAATTTCCAAATATCCACTTATATACGATTTTCAAAATCGTTTTCCAAAGATTCACTTTCAAACACCAAATCAATTTCCAAATTGATTTCTAAATTTATTTTAACACCAATTCAATTACAAATTGATTTCAAAATTCATTTCAACACAAATCAAAATTTTCCATTCAAACACCAAATCAAATTTTCATATTGATTTCCCAAAGATTTAATTTCAAATACTAAATAAATTATCAAATTGATTTCAAACCAATTTATCACCTTTTTAAATAAATTCCTTTATCTCTCCAAATCATTTAAAATTCCATTTTTAATAAATTTTCCAACTTTCGAATAATACTATTCAAAATCAATTTATAAAAATCCTTTCACCATATTTTGAAAAAAAAATTGATAAGATTACAAAATCAACTTTTTACTGTTAAATTCCTTCTTTTAAATTCACCCAATTCTTTCAAAAAGAATTCACTTAAAATTTCCAACTTTAATTTCAAAAATCCAATTTATTTATTTCTGGTATCCAACGATACCAAAAATACATTCGGCTAAATTTTAGCCTTCAACACATTCAATCGTCAATATAATCATTCACAGATTATTAATAAATCATCACACAACATATGAAACAAATTCATACAACATATGGAACAAATTCATATAATTTGAGAAATCCAGTTGGATCCCTCCAACCTGTTTCCCCGCATCCACATATGTTAGCACAATACCAATTCCACTTCGAGGTGGAATATCGCGGTATATGGGATTTACAAAATATCATCCGCTATTATGCGGCGCATAGGGTCTCATCCGCTATATAATGCAGGAAATCAACTCCAAATACATATATAATACCAATTCCACTTCAATGTGGAATTATCGCGGTATATGTTTTTAATAAATAACCTCCGTTTAATATACGGCGTATAGGGTCTATTCAACACAATAAATAGCAATCATCATTCAATTCACACAATTAACACTATCGACAATTTTAAATATCAACTATTTAAAATTTAAATTGAAACACAATATTCGATTGAGTGAGGAGTTCTCACCTTGCTTTCAATAACGGTTGCAGTATTTTATTTTGAATAAAATTAAACACGCGTTTAATTTTACTCAAAATTTTCACTAGCTCCAAACGACTCCAATCCAGTCCCATAATGTAGTGCTCGACAAAACGAACCCAATGCAAGTCATTTGGTAATTTTTTGACCTCGTATCAAAAAGATATGATTTTTCAAAGTTATACGATTTATATATATACAAATTTACAAATTTTATTTATTTTTTTCAAACCCTTTCAATCTCAGCCGATCGTTTCAGAGGGCAAGATCAAGCCCGTTCGCCCCTATCTTCCCCAACATTGTTCCCACCAGTAACGCGCGCGAGCAAAACAAACCCATGTCGCCTTTATAATTTGAATTTCGACGACCACTAACGACGTCAAGACGACGATCGAATGTCGCTGAACAATGCGTCGAAGCAAGCTCCTTCCATGGCCACGACGGCGCGAAGCTCGGTCTGCCCTGCTTCTCGAAAAATGTGATAGAACATTGCGCCTTAATCGCCAGATTCTGGCGAATCGAAGCCACTTCAATGAAAGTCCACAGTTGGATGGATAGATCTCGAAGTCCCCTTCGATTCTCTAGTTGGTGATTTCTGCTAATAACGAGTGGATTGAGAGAGATCTGGGGAAGAAGACAACTCGTTTTCGGCCATTGAAGTTTAAAACTGGCGGTCACGAAGATGAATGAGGGTTTCTGGGCCCTTATACGTATATATACGTATATAAATAATATTAAATTCATTTTAAAACGACGTTTTCAAACGATCTCCAAATCACACATGCAGCCTGGCATTTATAAGGTTTTACCCGCGTTCCGAACACAATGGAACGTGTTTCGGAGGCTAATTCGATCATATGTGCGAGTTATGGAATTAAACGATCAAATTTAATTTAAACCGATTAAAACGATGTCTATGCGTTTTGGCTTGCCCCGGACAAACCGTAAATCCGATTGACTCAAAATTTGAAATCTTACAATAATACCACATTATGGATCCGATGAAACTAGTTTCGTCAAAATCCGAGACTGTTTGAAAAATGACTATTTTCAATCGTCAATTAAATATTAAAATATTCAATTTTCACAAATTAACTTTTAATTCAATTTTAAAACTTTACAAACATCATTCTAACTCAAATATGATTTAATACAACTTTATAAATCATTTTTATACACATTAATTCAGATTTCAATTATTTCTGCAATTTCAAATATCAACTTATCGATTTAATTATACAATTAAATCTCTATATTCGAAATAAAATTTATTCGACTTACAAATCTCACTTGTTAATATTTAAAATCAATTAAATATACGAATTTCAAATGACAGAAATTCTGGGTCGTTACATAGAGTTTATCCAAAATAGGTACGGTCTGATTGGACCGAACAGGAAGAAAATGGGCAGATTTTGTAAGTCTATCTACTATCACCCATAAGCTATCTTGACCCGAATGAGAACGGGGAAGACCGTCAATAATGTCCATAGAGACTTGATCCCACTTCCAAACGGGAATGTCTAAAGGTTGCAATAACCTACCGGGCCTTTGATGCTCGGCCTTTATGAGTTGGCAAGTCATGCAACGCTTAATAAAGTTAGCAATATCAAATTTCACTCCATCCCAATAATAAAGTCTCTTCATGTCCGCGTACATTTTACTACTACCGGGATGAATGTTAAATTTAGAACGATGAGAATCTTCTAAAATGACTTTACGAAGATAAAAAATGTTTGGCACAATAAGTCTACCAAACTTTCGAATACCTCCACGAGCATCAATAACAAACTCTTTCAAACCATCAACCTTATTTTTATCCCTACAACTTTGGCTAAGAAGAGCCAATTCGGGATCATGCTTTCGAGCTTCAAGGATGCGGTCTAAAAGAGATGGATGAGCCTCAAGGCTACATAAAACAAGAGATGAACATGAATCGGATTCACGATCTCAAATCTCACAAGTGGACAAAGTCTCGAGATCATTCCATTCGAATATCATCATGGAAACAACCGTTTGTTGTTTACGACTAAGGGCATCGGCAACACGATTGCCCTTTCCGGGAGTATAGAGAATATCAAGATCGTAAGATGCAAGGAATTCGATCCAACGTTGTTGACGCAAATTAAGTTCCTTTTGAGGAAATAAATACTTCAAAGATTTATGATCGGTGTAGAGAACAAATTTCTCTCCCAAAAGATAATGATCCCAAATTCTAAGGGCGAAAACAATAGCCGCGAGCTCTAAATCATGAGTGGCATATCTAATCTTGGCAGGCTTTAATTGCCTAGAAGCATAAGCGATAACACGTTCCCTTTGCATGAGAATGGCTCCCAAACCAACAAGACTAGCACGGTATAAACAATAAAGTTTTGGTTCCCTTCGGGAATCACAAGAATATGAGCATCGAAAAGGAGTTCTTTTAATTTTTGAAAAGCAGCTTCACATTTGTCTGACCAAATGTACTTAACTCCCTTCTTTGTCAAACTAGTAAGAGGCACGAAAATTTTAGAAAAGTCTTTTATGAACCGACGGTAATAGCCCGCCAATCCAAGGAAGCTACGAATTTCCGTCACACTCTCCGGTCTCTTCCAATTTTGAATTGCTTCAATCTTTGAAGGATCCATGGAAATTCTGGATTCAGAAATAGCATGTCCTAAATATTTCACACGAGATTGCCAAAAGTGGCACTTAGAAAATTTTGCTTTCAATTGATTGCTCCTAAGAGTTTCCAATACAATCCGAAGATGTTTTTCATGCTCCTCCTCAGTTTAGAATAAACAAGAATATCATCTATAAAGATGAGAAAAAATTGATCGAGGAAGTCTTTGAAAACTTGATTCATAAGGTCAACGAAATACGCGGGGCATTCGTTAAACCAAATGGCATAACAAGCCATTCATAAGATCCATAATGAGTACGGAACGATGTCAAAGGAATGCTATCCTCCGCAATACGAAGTTGATGAAAACCGGTTGCTAAGTCTAACTGTGAAAAGACTCTAGCACCACTAAGTTGATCGAATAGATCATCAATCTGAGGTAAAGGATATTTATTCTTGAGGGTGAGATCATTAAGCTTGCGGTAGTCAACGCAAAGCCTAAGTGTACCATCGGATTTCTTCACAAAGATAGCTGAAGCTCCCCATGAAGAGGAACTAGAACGAATAAACTGTTTTGCTTCCAATTCGGATAATTGTTTACGCATGACCTCATTTTCCTTATTGGACATGCGATAAGGAGGACGAGTGATAGGTAGAGCTCCAGGGATTAGATTAATTCTGAACTCAATTGCTTGCTTAGGTGGTAATCCCAAAACGGGCTCAAATATGTCATGAAATTCACAAACAATGTGAATGAGGGAAATGACATCTTCCTCAATATCATTATCGTCATCATGTGGATTTACAGAATATAAGAATGCTACCAAATTGGAATCTGAATCATTAAGAATAATAGAAATCTACTTAACAGATTGAGGATGTCAAAGATGGATAGTCCTCTCGGGACATAGGATGTGGGCTTCATAACGGTTAAGCCAATCCATTCCCAAAATCGTTCCGAAACCTAAGTAATGCATAACATGCAAATCGGCACGGAAAGCATATTCACATAAAATAATCTTGACATCTTTACAAAATAAACTGAGTGTTGCGGATCCACCAACCGGATTCGCAATTCTTAGTGAAGTCATCAAGCCCATAACATTTAAAAACAAAGTATCAACAAGTTCCTTTGATATAAAAGAGTGGGATGCACCCGTATCAAAAAGAACTCGAATAGGATGATCACGAAACATAATAATGCCATCAAGAACAGAATGAGAAATACCTTGACCAAGAGAAGGGTTACTAAGGGCTTGCACAACATTCAGCTTTCCCTCTTTCTTGCTTTGAAATTTGGAACATGAAGATATATGATGACCCGAACTTTTGCAATAGCGGCAATAAAGGGGTTTCGGACACCTATTCGCATAGTGGTCCTTAGAACCACAATTGTAGCATTCTCCATGATTTGGGTTGGAGTCTTTGCTACTGAAGTTGCTTGCTTCCCTTTCTTGTTGGGATTAGGCTTGAACTTAATATGCCTCTTCTTGTTGTTGTTGAAGTTTTGTTTGGCACCCAAAACTTCAACATTACTTTCTTTATCGGCCTCTTCAAGTCGAAGAGCGATATCTACAAGCTGATTGAAAGAAACATCTAGTTTTAGAAGGAAAGGCTTTTTGAGGTTCTTATTCAAACCATAAATAAACCTCTGATTTTTCTTCAATGGGGTATTAATATACTCGACCCCATATTTAGAGAGGGATTCAAAAGATGCGACATAGTCGGTCACAAAAGATTCACCTTGAACAAGGTCAATAAAGTGTCGAGCTAAAGTTACTTTTTCAGCTTCCGGCACAAACTTTAACTCGAACCTTTCCTAGAATCGCTCCCAAGTAAGATCCGCTTCGATAATTTCTGAAATCAAAAGCTCATACCAATCTAATGCTCTCTCTTGGAGCATGCTAGAAGCCACTTGGACACGATATAAATCCACAAGATTCATGTGAGAAAAGATGCGATCGCATGTTCTAAGCCAAGCTTGGACTTCTATAACGTTTTCGTAACCCTTGAATGGCCTTCCACCCAAATTGGTATAATCACTGCACAATCGTGCAAATCCGGATTTAGGATGAGTAGGCTTAGGAATGGGTCTAGCAGCTTGGGCATTCTTTACAAGATCCAAAAGCTGTTGGGCAGACATGAATACGCCATCCTGAGGAGTAGCACTAGATTGACCGACGTTGGCACGACCAGGTCTAACCATTTCTCTTCTTTAAGAAAGAAAGAAGAAGAGGAAAAAGTTATTCTCAGAATGAATATTAAACAAACTTGATTGATAAAACAACGCATCATAAAAGAAAATAGGATAGAACGGGTCCTATGACTCGAATTAAATCCTAAGGCACGATTTCTAAGAGAGACTTAGGACAATGATCCTTGCTAGATTATTCTACATTGTTCCGAAGTTTGGCTCTAATACCAAGCTGTGATGCCCCACCTCAATACTCACACTAGCCAAAAACACTACGGGGTAATGCGTCGACTAGCATGAAGAATAAGGCTGTTAAGGAGCGACTATCTGTGTAATTGCTTTGTGCGAGTACTGATATGTCAGATAGTATTATATGATTTCAATCTGACACATCAATTACAAACTCAAAACTACTACATAGTGGCTATGTGGTCTTCGAAAACAAATATAAAATAAGCATAACAAAAATCCGTCACAGATATTCATATCATTAAGGCGGAAACAGATATGAATATATCACATAAAAGTGTACATCAAAGTAGTGGTCATATAAGATCCACTACATCACAAAAGAATAGGTACAAGTTCTAGACAAAAGAATATGTATACACCAAGGAGTTTCTATCTCGAATGTATAATAACAAAAACTACTAAGCTAAAGTAGTTAGCCAAAAGTTAGATGACGGACCCTGATAAGAAGTCAAGCAGAAGCACCTGAAATACCTCGATTTGACCCGAGTATTATTTAGGAAGAAAATAATAAATGGATCAGTCTAGCTATAAATATCATGTAAAATGAGATAGGATAAGAGATATGACAAAAACGTATGATAACAATAATGCCATACTGTGACAAATATACATCACATAACAACAAAAATCATACAATATCTCAGATTTTCTCAAACACCAAAAAGAATGTCGTATTCTTTATTTTATTCACCAAACCACAAATATTGATAAAGCTTATCAATATTAATCACAAAAATTGGTGAAACACAAATTCTAGAAATCCATAAATCACAAAGGGGGAGGCCTATCAAAAACGGGAGCATGGAAACTCACCAACACGTGTATCACAAACGGGATGCTATCCCATGAAAATACGGGGTACTGTCCCCCTTTGGGGACAGATAAGCTGAACATCAACGCACCTAAAAAGATACGCCCCATGCACAGTCGAACATCGACGCACCTGAAAAGATGCGCCCCATGCACATACCTATTGAGCCGAACATCGACGCACCTAAAAAGATACGCCCCATGTACCGAACTCATTGAGTCGATTGCTCCACGAACGGTCAAAAAGACCAGGGGTCGCTAGCCCCTAAAAATGAGACGAAGCTCCATAAAACTAGGTACAGTCCCCCATGTGGACAAAGAGACATCGCATATCGCTAGTCTAAATCATAAAATGATCGCCATCGATCAATAAGAAGTGTGGATTACACTAAGCTAGTAAATAAATGAGTTTAGCTTCATGTCTCATAACCACTGGCTTAACTTAAACATTTACGAACAAATTGTAGATATCCACTCGAAAATTGTCACAAGATTTCAATCGAACAAGTCTAAGAATTAACCGACAAAGTAAACGCAAACGTTTCATACCACTTGTTTTGCTAGGTCGTTTAATTAGATTTCTCATACGAATGAGGTAAAGGTTTGTATATACTAATAGATCGGAAAACGGTTTTATAAACGAGCTTTGTATAAAAAAAATAACATTGAAATCATTTTTGTGAAAGAGTTTGAATATTTACTACTAGTATAGAAACCTTTGTATTTTTAAGTGACAAATCACAAAAATGATTGTACAAAAAATCAATCACCAAAAATTCACATACGATGATGTGAATCAAAACCATAGAAATCGATATCAAATCCATCAAATGGATATTCCCAAAAATCCAGAAAAGAAGTAATCAAAGTCGATAAAAGTGATAACAACTAATCGGATCAACCAAAAATCGATAAAATGGAAATCCACTCAAAAATAGGAAATATGGTTGAAATTAGCAGCTCCAGACGTCTGGTGGTTTCCCAAACGTCTGAGCTGAAAGACTGAAATTTTCATTCCAGATCATCCAGACGTCTGGGAAGTAAGCTCAGACGTTTGAGCTGTACATCTGAAATTTCTATTCCGATGGCCCAAACGTCTGAGTATTATACCAGACGTCTGAGCTGAAGCTCAGGGCAAGATTTAACCTAAGCCATTGATGGCCAATTCAACTCTGAAGCAATCGAATGAGCGACGATGGCTAAGGATTTATGCCAAGCGACAACCCAGCCCTATATACTCATCAATACACTCCAAACAACATGTCCAAACATCCGTATTAGGATTTTCATAGATTTTGACTTCAAAATGCCAAAAATTGGAAAATTCGCCAAACCAATTCAATTCAAAAGCAAATGGACATGAAATAGATGTTAGGAATTCATACCTAACAACTATCAAAGGTATAGACATAGATGTGAGTTCAAGAACTCACCTTTGAACCCAAAACAATAAGTGAGAAGCTTTAAAACAAAGGAAAGATCAACCACTCTTCAACTTCAACTCAAGAAGCTCCAATCTAAGCTCATAAGCAAATATTTCCTAAGTTAGGGTTTAGGAATTTCTGAAAATTGAAGAGAGATTGAGATGGAGAAGATGAAGAGGATGCTTACCTAAGCTTCTCTTTGATTTCTAGAACTTGAATTTGAATTTCCTAGTAAACTAGGGCTTAGGAATTTTGATTTCTTTTCTCTTCCCCCATTTTTCTTTTAGCTTGAGAGTGTTAGGAAATGAAAATGAATGAAGAGGAGAGGAATGGAGTGGGATGTATATGGTAAGGGGTTTGGGTTCCTTGTTAGGTTAGTGGGCTGAAACCCAAAGCCCCAAATGCAAATATCAAACTTCTAATCAACTCCAAACATATCGATGTTTATACTCAAAAATATCGCAAACGCCATTTTGGACTCAATGGAAGTGGTCTCGAGTCCGGATTCGACCGTTTACAAAAAGTCACGTTTTGGACTTTTAAATTCAACTGACGATGCTATATTTAAATAAATCATTTAAATATATTATTGTAAAAATATGCGGGTTGTTGCAAAAAGGGACTCTAGATCTCTAGATAGGGGTAACCTTACCCTACTTGGGTGCGACCCACTTAGAATGCTCGAGGCTAAGCATTACCTTTTCAAGAACGATTTTACTTAGAATGCTCATCGTCCTCCAATGACAATGTGCTGATAGCATTCATCCAGACAAGTCTGTTCCCGGTCCGAACGGAACCGAAGGCACTACTCCTACTACATCCATTTTGGAATCACATTCAGGATTAGTAGCGATTAGCCCTTGCACTTCACCGCTCCATCTTCGAATCCAAGCTCTTGTCTTCATTTCGAAAACGTACTCTTTGGATCGAAGTGGTTTTCGAATCACAAATCCGATCCCGGTCTCTTCGAAACAATGTTCGATATTCCCGGTAAACTCAACCCCGGTTCTTTAGGAAATACACAGACGAAGACAAGGTCGGAGATCACCTCCTAACCGTTAGTGGATGGATTTCCTTAAAAACATCCTAGAAGAACGAAACGAGTTTATACGTACAACATATCACCTCGAATGGTAACTATACCATATAATTCCCGTACTTCTTCTAGATATTTCCAAAGTTATATTTGGGTCCAGATTTGATAGTCGGTTGTGTAACTATCAAATAAACAACTATCAAACCATGGATCACAGCTCAATGGTTACGTCTCTATCCCAGAGAAATTCAAGACTTAGCTGCAGGCACTCACTGCCTCTAATTTCGCCATGCGAGTGTACCAATACTCTCCGAAACTTTATTTACAAATTTTCAAAACTACTTTAGACAAAACTACTTTTTAAAATAAAAGTTATTAAAAATAATATTAATATAAAATAATTTATTCTTTTGAAATAGTAATATTGATTACTTCTTAAATAATAATTAATTTAATATAAGTTATCTTAACTCATAAGTTAAAATACACTTAAATCCATTTTAAAACAACTAAAGAATTAACTTTCCAAAGTATTCTTTCAACACTTTAAATTTTCTAATTAATATTTCAAAATTCCCTTTTTAAATATCTTAACTTCTCAGAAAAATATATTTCAACTTCAATATTGCCAGTCCAATATTAATAAATCCTTCTCGATTTATCTCCAATTAATTTACGTTCCAATTCCGTAAATTTCTTTTCACATTTCTAAAAATAAATCTACCATTTATTTTTAAACCGATTTACCCATTCTTTTTATAAATCTTCATTGTGCATTTAAAATCCCCATTTATCCACTAATAATTTACTTTACTTTATTTATAAACTTCGTTTATAAATTACATAGTCTCATTTCCCGTTTTATCATTGTTTCACAACACTTAATCGATTTTAAATCGATTTTCAAATTAAACTCCATTTTTAAATAAATTTCTAAGTTAACCCAAATTTATTCCAAAGCCACTAATTTCAGATTCACTTCCTTTTTATGATTTAAAATCTTATTTAAATCTGGAACATCAATTTCATATTTTATTCAAAATTTCCCTTTTATTTTTTTCAACTATTTAAATCTTAAAATTTAAAAATACATTCTTTTATTACTTAAAACAACATCGCTTAAGTTCTATTCTTAAAAACCCTTTAATTCGTATTTATTCAAAAATCTCTATTTTTCCATATTCCGGAATTATTAAACAGGATTTTTAAAAAATCAACTATTTATTTTTCTCAAATTCATTACTTTTTAATTTATCCATCTTTACTATAAATATTTTTACTTTGAATTCCTTCTTTTATTTTCCTTTAAAAATTCCATATTCATATTTTTGATATTTTAAAATACCAAAATATACCCAGCAATACCATGGCATCCAATAAATTCAATTTCCCTTATAATCTATCACAGATTATTCAAATAAATCATACCACTGAATATGAAATAAATTTCAACATTTTTGAGGAATCCAGTTGGATCCCTTCAACCTGTTTCCCTGCATCCACAGATGTTAGCACAATATAAAAATACCAATCCCACTTCGAGGGGGATATCGTGGTATATAGGGTCATTTGCTATTATGCGAGACGCATAGGGTCTCATCCGCTATATAATGCGGGAATATCAATCACTCCAATATATATATATATATATATATATATGCATACATACAATATCACATCCAGACTGATAATAATTATCAAATTCAATCAATCAACCAATAAATTAATTTTAACTACTTAAAAATTAATTGCGGTATTCCAAATATGAGTGAGATTAACTCACCTTGAATTTTTTTATTGCATCGATTCCTAGCAACGAACCAAACTCCGCTGGTTTCATTTGATTTAGGACCTCGTATAAATGAAATTTTCGAATTTATTAGCATTTGACATGATTTAAACTACCATTAACATTCTCACTTTAAATTTAAATTTATTGGCTTAATAAAATTTAAATTTACTTTACTATTAAATTTCCGATAAATGAAATAATAACCTGCAAATTAAATTAAAGTTTAAACTTACGTAACATTAAATTAAAATGTTCTAAAATCAAATTACCTTAATTCGTACTGGAAAACAAAATCGATGAGCTTCTGCCCGATACCAGGCTCACCACCAACAAGCTGCGACCACTAGACATCACCACGTTGTCAGGCACGATCATCGAACCTCCACCCAAGGCCACCACTGACTCTGCCTTGCTGTGCTGAACGAAGAACCCCACTGCTTTGGTGAGATGAATGACCACCACGCTACCGAAGCCCACCAGCTCTGGCCGACGATGCACCTTCGCCTAACCCAAACCCACCTCACTCGAACGAATCGCACCCGCCTCTGGTCACCACTCCCTCAGCGAACTCTCCATCACCACGTCGTCTCGAGCGCCATCGAACAACGCGAACCCTTGCCTCGCATCTCGAACTATCGCGACTGACCAAATCGCGCGTAGGCGATTCAAATGCTTCTAGCAGATCTCGAATTGAAGAGGAACACGACTCCCGATCAATTTAAGCTCTTCAATTTATTTTGAATTGAAACTGGGGAGGAAAATAAGCGGCTCTCGATTTCAAACAGATAGGGCATTCGATTTATTTTTACTTGAGGGGGAAGGAGAGTTGTAGAGTCTGCGTATATTTAACAAATTATTTTTTTTTCTCGGTACTGTGATGTTGCGTGAGTTTTTGTAAAGGAGGGAACGTGTTTAAACTACCTTGCATGAAGAAATTGTCTTGCTACAGTGATAGAAAAGAAAGGGAAAATAGTGGACATGAATATAGCTATCAATCAATGAATATAAATATATGTATTTAAATCTAAATCGTCTCGAAATCGTAGCTTAAATTTTTGACATCCTATTGAGGCGTGCCGCTAGGCATTTATAATGCAATACCCCTATTCCAAACTTAATGGAAAAGGTTATGAGTCCTAACCCGATCGTATGGAGAATATAGCTTTTTGGACCAAGTTATTATATTGAATTTTCGATATAGATTTCAGCGTGTTTCAAACCCGTACGGCCAAACGATAACTCCAAGCGTTACGAAATTTGAAATCTGATAATAATATACTATTACAGATCCAATGGAACTTGTTTCGTCGAATTCCACGACTGTGCCACGGAAAGCTATTTTTAAATGTCAATTTAAACAATATATTTTTTAAAGCTGAACAAATCACTTTTAAATTAAATTTTAAAACTTCTATTTTCTTCAGTATTATTAATATAAATTTTATAATCCTTTAATTTATTTTTAACAAGCTTAAAACTCAGGATTCCACAATTTACCCAATTTCCAATTATTTAATTCAATGGTTAATTTATCAAATAAATAGTTATATTTGAAATTCAAGTTAAAAATTAACCTTTAAATATTTAAAATCAATTAAATATTCCAATTTCAAATATCCAAAATTTCGGGTCGTTGCATTTCTCCCCCCTTATAAGAATTTTGTCCTTGAAATTGCTAGGTAAGAAGAATGGTCCAAAACCCAATAACTAATTTTCAAACCCACACAGTCTCAAACAACTTCCCAAAACAATCTTTTTATTAAAGACACACTCCCACTCTTACTAATTTCCCAAACTCATCCATAGCTCCCAATCGGTATTATTTACTCGACCATTCAAATTATAATTTAAAACAAAATTTTAAATTATCAAAATCTTCTGAAAAATTTTCTAACTCCTTAAATCTTCGAATTTTTTTGCCAGTGTCTCCTATACGCGGCTAGATCGGAACAACTACAAAACTGCCGCTACGGCCCAAATCATCAAAAGAAAACAAAAGCCAAGTGGCTCAATCAGAAAAACCATCAAATTTCATAATTTAAATACATACCTTTTGTCGAGCAATCAAATTTATCTTCTGCAATTGAAGATATCAATTTATCCTTTGCTTTTAATTACCTGCACGCTACTTACCAATGATATCCAATCATTTAATTCCAAAAACATTATATTTATTCCTTTTTAAAATTTTCAATATTTTCTTTACTTATGCCGTACGATGTACATATATCATCCGTACGCAATATCAAATCCGATTGCTCACTCGATCACACAATTTCACTTCCGAACTAGTATCGTTCACACGACTCCTTAGTGCGGACTCAGATCTGGTTTCTTGATCAGAAATTGTCATTCTCCTTGCATAGCCATATACTATGATAGAGAATTCCAGGATCAATCAAAAATCCATATCCAGGTTTCGCCGTCGAAAATCGAGTGAAAAATCCCAACTCGGATCGATATAATTATCTCAAAATTCTATGCTCGAATCTGGATCAAATCGTCATGTGAATAAAATAATATACGTACATCCTACGTATAAATTTCCAAATTGATTATTAGCTGTATCAATTTCTTTCTATTCACCTTTATTTTAATTCCTATTCTCTTATTCACAATTTTACTTTTACCCAACTTTCAATAAATCTTCATTCACATACTTCTCAATATATTTTCCCAATACCAATTTTACATAAGAATTTCTCCCTCAATTTTCTTAAGTTTATTATAAATATTTTATACAACTTCCTATATTTATTTTCACTTCATCACTTAATTTTGCATTCATTTATATTCAAATTAAATCTTCAATTCCTTTTGAACTCAATTTATCTTCCGAATTTTAAATATTGAATTTTTTTACTGACCACATCTCAAACCATATTTAATTAACTAATTATTGTAATCAGTTCCATCCACTAATTCATTCCAAATCTAAATGAATCTTATTTCAAAGCTTTATTTCATTTAGTCCACTCGAACTAATTCTTTAATTTCACTTTATTCAGATTAAATATCGTTCCAATATTCAATTTCAATTTCATTTGCTTACAAATTAAATTAATTTGTTCATCCCCTAATTTATTTCCAACTTAATAATTTCTATTTCAATAATTATTTCCAGTTGGCCTACTTAGGCTTAATTTCTCAAATTCACTTTACTTAACTTAATTCAAGTTAATTTTCTCTTCAATTCAAATTTCAAATCTAATAAGCCTTCAAACTTATTTATATTCAATAAACATTTTTAAATAACTCTCCAGAGTTTTAAACAATTTATTAATATTTAAAAATCATTTTTGAAATCCAAAATCCCTTGATATATCAAATCATCCCTTTGAATTTCAAAACCAAAACCAGTTTTTACAAACAAACTCCAATTCAAAACATTTAGGTAGCAATTCTTCCCTTGAAACCCGAAAATGAACATCGATGATGCTGTAGTCATCACCGAAATTATTTTCCAACGATCGAAGTGAGTTCAGTGCTTTTATCTTATTTTAAAACCCATTTTAAATATTTTTATTCCAAATCTCAATAGATGTCACTTCCAAGTCAAAAATATTTTCAAATAAATTCGCTATTGTTTTCCAACTTTGAAAAACACATCTTCAAAACCAACGGGATTTAAATTCCCAATTTCCAACTTTTAAATCCTTTAAATCTATATTTAAATATTTCTCTGGAATTTCATTTCAAATTATAAATCACATTTATAAATTCATATTCACAAATTTCATTTTGTTATATGAACTGTTTTCTTAACTTTTGGTTATAATATCAAATTTTATTCAATTCATCACAACAACAAATGATAATGGTTTAATATTATCATTTCCTATCAACCCAGCAAACCATATATAACTACAATAATTTCCGAAAATTATTCCTTTATATATATAAAAATAATTTGGGTAAAATTATTTCATTTACCCCATTTAAAACAATACCGTGTCAAATTATTCTATTATAGCGCTTAGAGATCCCTATCAATAACGTTAATTACTCGTATTGACCAAAATCCATAAGTCAATCAACAAACCAATCAACACAATATAAAACAAATTTTATATTCACTAACAAATACGCGCTTATACCTATTAATTCACTCAAACTCATCCTATGGTGCTACTGACCCTACCACTAATGAGTAGTTCCCACCAGAGCCAAGGTCCTCACTTAACCTTCAGCTCTGATACCAAGTGTCACGGCCCGGTAGGCTTTTCAACCATCCCAAACAGCGGCCACTCTCCGCCGTGGTAAACACTGGTACCTCGAGTTTGCTTTTACGACCAGCCTCTCAACTGCAACCAACCACTCCGGGACATGTAGGAGTAAATGTCTCTTGCTCGCCACCAAACACGAAGCGAGAACCCCCTATCTTGCTGTAATGAAGCAAATCTGATCCCGGTCTCTTCGAAACAACATTCGATATTCCCGCTAAACTCAACCCCGGTTCTTTAAGAAATACACAGACGAAGATAAGGTCGGAGATCACCTCCTAACCGTTAGTGGACGGATTTCCTTAAAAACGCCCTAGAAGAACGAAACGAGTTTATACGTACATCATAGCACCTTGAATGGTAACTGTACCATATAATTCCCGTACTTCTTCTAGATATTTCCAAAGTTATATTTGGGTCCAAATTTGATAGTCGGTTGTTTAACTATCAAATAAACAATCAATTCAACCAAATACTTCAATTTCACCGAAAACACCAAGTCTCTTTTTAATTTAATTTTAATAAATTAAATCTCTTTATCCAAAATATATACTTATCTTATCGAGTTAAGTAATTTACCAAAGCTATCTTTTTTTTCAAAGATATTTGGAAACCCTTAAAATAAATTTTGGAAAGTACCACTGCGATATCAAACCATGGATCATAGCTCAATGGTTACGTCTCTATCCCATAGAAATTCAAGACTTAGCTGCAGGCACTCACTGCCTCCGATTTCGCCATGCAAGTATACCAATACTCTTCGAAACTTTATTTATAAATTTTCAAAATAATACTTATGGAATTTCTATAAAACATTTCCAAGTTAACTTTAAACAAAACTACTTTTTGAAATAAAAGTTATTAAAAATAATATTAATATAAAATAATTTATTCTTTTGAAATAGTAATATTGATTACTTCTTAAATAATAATTAATTTAATATAAACTATCTTAATTCAAAATTTAAAATACACTTAAACCCATTTTAAAACAACTAAAGAATTAACTTTCCGAAGTATTCTTTCAGCACTTTAAATTTTCTAATTAATACTTCAAAATTCCCTTTTTAAATATCTTAACTTCCCAGAAAAATATATTTCAACTTCCATATTGCTAGTCCAATATTAATAAATCCTTCTTGATTTATCTCTAATTAATTTACGTTCCAATTCCGTAAATTTCTTTTCACATTTCTAAAAATAAATCTACCATTTATTTTAAACTAATTTACCCATTCTCTTATAAATCCTCATTGTGCATTTAAAACCCCCATTTATCCACTAATAATTTACTTTACTTTATTTATAAACTTCGTTTATAAATTCCATAGTCTTATTTCCCGTTTTATCATTGTTTTACAACACTTAATCGATTTTCAAATTAAACTCCATTTTTATATAAATTTCTTAGTTAACCCAAATTTATTCCAAAACCACTAATTTCAGATGCACTTCCTTTTTATGATTTAAAATCTTATTTAAATATGGAACAACAATTTCATATTTTATTCAAAATTTTCCTTTTATTTATTTCAACTATTTAAATCTTAATATTTAAAAATACATTCTTTTATTACTTAAAACAACATCACTTAAGTTCTATTCTTAAAACCCCTTTAATTCACATTTATTCAAAAATCTCTATTTTTCCATATTTGGAATTATTAAACAAGATTTTTAAAAAACCAACTATTTATTTTTCTCAAATTCATTACTTTTTAATTTACCCATCTTTACTATAAATATTTTTACTTTGAATTCCTCTTTTTATTTTCCTTTAAAAATTCCATATTCATATTTTTGATATTTTAAAATACCAAAATATACCCAACAATACCATAGCATCCAATAAATTCAATTTCCCATATAATCTATCACAGATTATTCAAATAAATCAACCATTGAATATGAAATAAATTTCCACATTTTAGAGGAATCCAGTTGGATCCCTCCAACCTGTTTCCCTGCATCCACAAATGTTCGCACAATATAAAAATACCAATCCCACTTCGAGCGGGATATCGCAGTATATAGGGTCATCTGCTATTATGCGGGGCGCATAGGGTCTCATCCGCTATATAATGCGGGAATTTCAATCGCTCTAATATATATATATATATATATATA
Organism: Allium fistulosum; assembly: GCA_030737815.1. Taxonomy (NCBI): domain Eukaryota; kingdom Viridiplantae; phylum Streptophyta; class Magnoliopsida; order Asparagales; family Amaryllidaceae; genus Allium; species Allium fistulosum. Next base: position 1,462,854,751 of record CM060902.1, read on the forward strand.
TATTTCTATATACATTATCACATCCAGACTGGTAATAGTTATCAAATTCAATCAATCAACCAATAAATTTAATTTTAACTACTTAAAAATTAATTGTGGTATTCCAAATTTGAGTGAGATTAACTCACCTTGAATTTTTTTATTGCATCGATTCCTAGCAACGAACCAAACTCGGCTGGTTTCATTTGATTCAGGACCTCGTATAAATGAAATTTTCGAATTTATTAGCATTTGACATGATTTAAACTACCATTAACATTCTCACTTTAAATTTAAATTTATTGGCTTAATAAAATGTTAAATTTACTTTACTGTTAAATTTCTGATAAATGAAATAATAACCTACAAATTAAATTAAAAGTTTAAACTTACGTAACATTAAATTAAAATGTTTTAAAATTAAATTACCTTAATTCGTACTGGAAAACAAAATCGACGAGCTTCTGCTCGATACCAGGCTCACCACGAACAAGCTGCGACCACCAGACATCACCACGTTGTCAGGCACGATCACCGAACCTCCACCCAAGGCCACCACTGACTCCGCCTTGTTGTGCTGAACGAAGAACCCCACTGCTCTAGCGACACGAACGACCCCCACGCTACCGAAGCTCACCAGCTCTAGCCGACGACGCGCCTTCGCCTAACCCAAACCCACCTCACTCGAACGAATCGCACTCGCCTCAGGTCACCACTCCCTCGACAAACTCTCCATCACCACGCCGTCTCGAGCGCCATCGAACAACACGTACCCCTTGCCTCGCGTCTCGAACTCTCGCGATTGACCAAATCGCGGGCAGGCGATTCAAATGCTTCGAGCCAATCTCGAATTGAAGAGGAACACGGCACGCGATCAATTTAAGCTCTTCGATTTATTTTGAATTGAAACTAGGGAGGAAATAAGCGGCTCTCGATTTCAAACAGATGGGGCATTCGATTTATTTTGAATTGAGGTGGAAGAAGAATTGTCGAGTCTGCGTATATTTAACAAATTATATATTTTTTTCTCAGTACTGTGATGTTGCGTGATTTTTTGTAAAGGAGGGAACGTGTTTAAACTACCTTGCATGAAGAAATTTTCTTGCTACAGTGATAGAAAAGAAAGGGAAAAAATTGTACGTGAATATACCTGTCAACTAATGAATATAAATATATGTATTTAATTCTAAATCGTCTCGAAATCGTAGCTTAAAATTTTGACATCCTATCGAGGCATGCCGCTAGGCGTTTATATTGTTATACCCCTATTCCGAACGCAATGGAAAAGGTTTTGAGTCCTAACTCGATCGTATGGAGAAGATAGCTTGTTGGACCAAGTTATTATATTGAATTTTCGATATAGATTTCAGCGCGTTTCATACCCGTACGACCAAACGATGTTTCATACCCGTACGGCCAAACGATAACTCCAAACGTTACGAAATTTGAAATTCGATAATAATATACTATTACGGATCCAATGGAACTAGTTATGTCGAATTCCGAGACTGTGCCCCGGAAAGCTATTTTTAAATGTCAATTTAAACGATATATTTTTAAATCTGAACAAATCACTTTTAAATTAAATTTTAAAACTTCTATTATCTTCAGTATTATTAATATAAATTTTATAAGCCTTTAAATTATTTTTAACAAGCTTAAAACTCAAGATTCCATAATTTACCCAATTTCCAATTATTTAATTCAATGGTTAATTTATCAAATAAATAGTTATATTTGAAATTCAAGTTAAAAATTAACCTTTAAATATTTAAAATCAATTAAATATTCAAATTTCAAATATCCAAAATTTCGGGTCGTTACATTAAATTGGAATTTTTTGTATGCAAAACTACTATTAATTTAAAACAATTTTTACAAAACTATTTCTTTTATTTTTCTTATACAGACTAACTTATTATATTTTATATACAAAACTATTTTACAAACTATTTTATTTACAAAACCATTTTACAAACTATTTTATTTACAAAGCTATTTTACAAACTATTTTATATACAAAACTATTTCACAAAACGATTTTATATACAAAATTATTCTAAATTCAAAACCTTTTATTAGGCAAAGATGTTCAATCCCATATGGCTCTTCATACAGTGGAATTGATTTTGGGAAAATTTGACCCTTATATAAGATGGACTTTATATAAGTATATGGTGATTTAGAAGACTATTGATTTTGGAAGGTATTCGATCTGAAGAGATAAATCTTATATATAATGAAATTTATATAAGAATGATTTGATATATTCGAGACTATTGACTTTGGAAAGTACTCTATCTGAAAATGAAATCTTATATATAATGGAATTTATATAAGTGTGATAGTTGAAGTTATGATTTTGAAAGAGTACTATGTATGATATGTTATTATTTTGAAGTAAAAGGTATGGGGAAGTACCCTCCGTGAAGAAGTATAGTATGATATGCTTCGACCCAGATGGACTTGGAGAATCCAGGAATGGATTCGACCGATAAACCTTAATATACTTGGGTGAATTTAGAAATGGATTCGAACCGATATGGTTGTCCGGACTTAAACTCATGAGTTCCTCGATTTTTTTCAGGGTAGATGGTTCTTTAGTTTACCCAATGGAGGCGCTTTCGATCCTGGGATCTGTTGTTTATGGATCTTTCAGGAAGGAAGTGCATTGTGACGCCCCACCTCTATACTCACACTAGCAAAGGACACTACGGGGTAATGCCGTCGACTAGCACGAAGAATAAGGCTGTTGAGGAGCGATCATCTGTGTAATTGCTTTGTGCGAGTACCGATATGTCAGAAAATATGATTTGCATTTCATTTCAAGAGGAAATCCGACATATCAAATACAAACTCAAAGCTACTACACAGTGGCTATATGGGCTTCGGAAACAAATATAGAAATAAGCATAACACAAATCATTCACAGATATTCATATCACAAAGGCGGAAACAGATATGAATATAACACATAAAGGTGTACATCAAAATAGCGGTCATACAAGATCCACTACATCACAAAAGAATAGGTACAAGTGCGAGACAAAAGAATATGTATACATCAAGGAGTCTCTATCTCAAATGTATAATAACAAAAACTACTAAGCTAAAGTAGCTAGCCAAAAGTCAGGTGACGGACCCTGATAAGAAGTCAAGCAGAAGCACCTGAAATACCTCGGTCTGACCCGAGTATTATTTAAGAAGAAAATAATAAACGGATCATTCTAGCTATAAATATCATATAAAATGAGATAGGATAAGAGATATCAAAAAAACGTATGATAACAATAATGCCATACTGTGACAAGTATACATCAGATAACGACAAAAATCATACAATATCTCAAATATTCTCAAACAGTAAAAAGAATGTCATGTTCTTTAAATTATTCACCAAAACACAAATATTGATAGAGCTTATCAATGCATATCATTAAAATTGGTGAAACACAAATTCTAGAAATCAACAACCAGAAATCCAGAAAACACAAAGGGGGAGGCCTATCATAAACGGGAGCATGAAAACTCACCAACACGTGTGTCACAAACGTAAATCTATTCCATGGTCGCTAACCATCAAGTTTGAGCCGAAGCTCAACAAACGGCACGAAGACCATGGGTCGCTACCCCACCAATTTGAATCGAAGTTCCACAAACGGGGTTTTTAGTCCCCCACACAAACAAAGAGACATCGCACATCATTTTTAGAAGAAGAGGATGCTTACCTAAGCTTCTCTTTGATTTATCACTTGAATTTGAATTCCTAAGAGAAACTAGGGCTTAGGAATTTTAATTTCCTCTTCCCACCATTCTTTCTAGGGCTTGAGAGTGTTAGGAAATTGGAAATGAAATGAATGAAGAGTAGAGAGGTGGAGTGGGAGTTGTTATGTAGAGGAGTTGGGTTCTCTTAGTGGGCTGAAACCCAAACCCAAAGCCCCAAATGAAAATATCAAAATTCTACTCAACTCCAAACATATCAATGTTTATACTTAAAAAAGTTGTAAATGCCATTTTGGAATCAATGAAAGTGGTCACGAGTCCCAATTCGACTGTTTACAAAAAGTAACATTTTGGACTTTAACCCGATTAACGATGCTATATTTAAATAAAACCTTTAAATATATAATCGTGAAATATGCGGGTTGTTACATGCATCCATTGCATAAATCATTGAATCAGCAGTTACCACTGTAGCAGGGGTCGATGGTCCCTTGTTTACAAAATGGCTACGATATTTTTCTGGAATCTGGAAGGTGAAAGGATCTTCTGGAAAGTTTTGTGTCCATTGCGTAAACATTGGATCAGTAGCGGGCCAGTGCTATCGTAACATCATCATTTGACATCAGATTTTGAGTGGTACTTCTGATACCTGTTTTTAAGTATTTTTCATTGGGTGTTGAAACAAGTCTACTAAGTACTTGAAGATTTCTAGTTTTACGCCTGATCAACGTACGACCAGAGTCTGCAAGAACGAGGATAAACTTGTTAAAACATCGAGTTATAAAGGTATTTTCATAAAGTATTATATAAAAGATATTTTGGTCATTTTTTCATTTCTAAATACTTTAAAATGTTTAAAATATTGTTTATTTATGTACAACATGGTTTAATAGTAAATTATTAGTGTTGTAAATATTGTGAGAAGTTATTAATTAAATAAAACATATTTAAAGTTAATGAGTATTAATTTATTAACGATGTTCAAAAGTATTTAAGATTTAAAACTAATAAAAAATGTAAATAATGTATTTAAGGTTTTCAATAACTTCTTTTTAAATATAAGTAATGATGTAAATAATTGTTTCCAAATAGTTTACATATATTTATAAAGATGTTATTTAAAAAATTTAAATGTTATTTATAAATGAAGCAAGAAATTTTACAGATGAATTTTTATTCCCGTAAAGTATTAAAGATGATTGGTTTGCAAATGAAATTTTCAAATGAATATTTCAAGTAAAATTTATATAAGTTTCTGTGAAAGTATAATCTAAAGATATTATATAAATGGAAAAATGATTTGCGAAGTTTTATTTATAGTAATATACTTGACAAATAAATTTGAATCTCTATTTTGGAAGTATGGTTTGAAATATTTACTTGATTTCGAAGTACTAATAGTAAATTTATAGGTTTATTCACTATTTGAATTTTGTATTAAACCATAATAAATGTTTCCATGATTTGAATATTCATTTTAAAATAAATGTGTAAAATTAGTTATGAAGATATGAAATTTTATACTTTGATTTGAAAATTTAATGTAAGATTTGAGTATACCATTACTTTCTGTTTAATAATCTTGATTTATACTTATTTTAAAATAATGAGTCTAATAAATTATCGGATTTAAGGGACTTTATTTTTAAGCTTATTATAATGTTTTGATATAAATTTCTAACATTGTTTTCAATTTTTGGAAAATTCTTGCATAATGCTATGAAGATGTTTTAAATATATCTTATATTCTTACTAAGTGAATGAGGTTAAATGTTTTAATTGAATTTTTAGATATTTTGAAATATTTCTTTTTTCTTCAAGGGAAAATACCAAAAATTTGTGTAACATTCAATTACATTCCTAAAATATATATATAACTTACCAGAAATGTTTAATAAGTTGAAATGTTAATAGAATATGTAATGGAATATTATACAAGTAAAACTTAAGTAATGGAAGTGTTCAATGAAATTATTTCTAAATAAGTATTTTGATGTACAAGAAATGTTATGAATGTAAGTTAATATTGTGAAATAATTTATGTAAGCACATGAAAGAAAGAAAAGGACATTGTATGAATAAAAAAAGGTAAATAATGATGTGAAAAGAAACCAATTAAATAAACTTAAATAATGTATGGAAATTCTTGGCTGTTTTGGCATATGAGATGTTTGGAAAGGATACTTCTAATTGTTTAAGGTTGTATGGGCTATTGAGTAATTACCAAAGGCTATTGAGCGTAGGATACACTTGATAGTTTAGTCGTCACCCTTGTACGATTAAAAGTTTCTAAACTAAACAAACCATTGATTTTGGTTGCTATGAATGTATGATGGATTCTGTGGTTGCATATAATGGTTGTTTGTTTGTATATGTTTTATAGTGATTTGCATTTGTTGCAAATTGAACAACTTAAATATTTCTCTTTTTTCATGATTATTAACCTATTTTGGATTATATAAGTGAAATGCAGGTTTATGGAAGCAATAACTACTGCTTTTGGTTTCATAAATATGCGTTGTTTGCCCGACAAATAGGTACATTTACGGATTACGGTTTTCTAGCGATATTATATTATTTTCCCATGGTTTGGGATATATATTATTTTTGAAATATGATATATATGGTTATTATTGATATTATTATTATTTTCTGGACCTCTCCGTACAAAGGAGACTCTGCCTAAATTTTTCGTGAATTTAAGACTTAGAAAATTTTTGTGGAAGTGAAAATATTTTTCCAAACTTTAGTAAACTTGAATATGAAGATTTGATTGTTTATTAACTAGTATATTTTATTTAAAATACTTATAATGTAAATTAATTGTTTATAAATTTAATGCTTTGAATAAAAATATTAATTCCTTAATTCCTCCTTTTCCCTTTTCGAGGACGAAAAGTTTTGAGTGGGGGAGAGTGTAACGACCCATATTTTTTCCGATAAATAAAATATTGATTTAATTATATTTTGAAATATTAATATTGTAAGAAATTAAAATTTATGATTTTATAATGAGAGTAATAACTAGATTGTAATGTTAGTAATGTTAATTTAAGGTAATTGCTAACTATTTTAGTGTAATTCCAATTAATTGAAGTGATTCTAAAGTTATAATTGGTTATAAACTATAAATAAGAAAAAACATTGAATATTGGAATTATCTGTGATCAATTAGAATTGGCTAATAATTAGAATATGACTTCATGATGTTGTTTGAATGCTGTTGATAACCATTTTAATCCAAGTTCAATCAATGGATATAATTTTAAGGTTATTTTGTTATAATTGTAAATAATGAAATAAATTGAATGATGTATTTAATGTTAAGATTGTAGGAAATTGATTGGAATAGGTTAATATAGAATAAAGTTGTGACGACCGGTATTTTGGCCACATTATTTTAATAAATATTTAATCAAATTAAATAAAATGTAAACTCATCGTTTTAAAATGAATGAATCTTTTGGAAAATATTTGCAATTTATTTATATAGATTTGTAATTTTGTGAGGGAATTTGATTTGTAAATTTAAATTAAATCTCTTAATAATATTTATAATCAAATTTATCTTATATAATTGAATTAAAACGCCTTATCTTATTAACAATAGGTAACGTATGTATATAAAAATATATATAGATAATAATGTTAAAATAAAATCAAAGTCTATCAATAAAAATATCAGTATTAAATATAAGTAAGTAAACTTATGAATATAATTTAAATATCAATAGTTAAAATACAAATAGAATTAAAAGGAATAAGCAAGCATACATCATAAGCTGTAAATTTGAAAGCATAAAATAAGACAAACATTTGTATATTAAGCAAGGAAATGATAAAACAAAATAATCTTCTTTCATAAGAACATCTACCTGCAAAATATAAAAATAAAATAACACAACCGTATATGTATAAACTATTCAAACAAGAAGTCAGATAAAACAAACATCTCTAGAACAAATACCTTCTTTTACAAGCTAAGTGTTGCTGCAAAGGGGATATTTACATACAAATATCTATACCGTATGTAAACATCTTTAGAAACCAAGGCATTTAATTGCTATCTTTTCAGCCAACATTTTGTCAATTCAAAAATTGCAAGAAATCTTTCAGCCTCCATATACAAAATCTTGTCTGAACATAACAAGCTGAAGCTTGTACCGGAAGCTCCTACTACTTGTTAAAACTGTTTCTATGTATAAATCATACATCATATTATTTTAGTTCATTCGAAAATTTAGTGAACTTAAGAAGCAAACCTGAAGAAAAAAGAAAATAAACATCTTTCTTTACAAACTTAACTTCATTCATCAAGGCAGAGAGGATTTCCAGGAATTCAAATTTGTAGCTTTTCAATAAAACTTGCTTTCTGCTTCAACAATCATTCAGGTGAGTGAACACTTTTTGTTTATCTGGTTTTATCTAAACTGCCTGTGATGATATTGAATTGCCTCAAATTCTTCAGTTCGAATTTCTCTGGATGTATATATATGTATGTGAGTAAAACTTAAATCTTTCAAAACTTTAAAGTTTATTTAAAAATGGTTCAAGAATTATTGATAATCTGGTTTATATATGCTTCAGTTGTAAATATTTCTGTGATGTTCTGTACTCTTCTGATTGATTGATACAGGTTGCATATTTCTCCCAACTCAATTTATTCTCATCCGATTACTTATAAAGCTTTAAGTTTTTCGACTAAAACGAGAGGTTAAACCTGAATCAAGATTTTATAAACTGTTCAAATCATGTTTGTTAAGCAGATATCACTGTAATCTTGGTTACAGGTAATCAAGTAAAACTTGATAAGAATGGATTGTTGAAAAATATTAATTCAAGATCGTAACTTGAATCCTTGTTGCAAATCATGGTTTTTAAAACAAAAACGAAGATTTATAATTCAATAATTCAAGAGCAGTTTGTAATTGAGTAAAATATGCATTTTTCTCATTCTAAGGAAATCGAATCATTTATAAATGTTGAAATTTGTTTTGGAGCTAGTATGAACATCCATGATGTTGGGAAAATTAGTGAATGATTTTTCAATCGCAAGATTTGGTCGAACAAATCCACTTTAGGGTTTTGTTTCGAACTATTGGTCATGACTGTAAACGAGGCGGGTTCATGTCCTTTGCGTGATCGAGTGGCGCAAGAGTTTGGAGAAGGGTAGCTTAACATGTTGACATGGGGTGGTTGAATTTTGGGCATCTCCGGTGGAGTGAGCGGCGGTGGCGAGGTGGTTTTGTGGTGTGGTTTAAGTTTCAGGTTTCGATCAGTATGAAAATTTTTTGATTTGAATTTTTGGAAGCATTTCGAGTTGGGTTTCCGAGTATTCGCGTGGTTTGTGTCTTGCCTGAGGCATTGGAGTTCGTCGGAGCTTTGTGGCGTTGCCGTGCACGTGTACGGCAGCGGGGATGGGTGTCAGTGACGTTGAAGTATGGGTCGCGAGTTATACTCGAGAAAACTGGTGATTTCTTCGAGTTTTAGGGCGAGTGCGGTCGTAAGAGAGGAAGAAGAGAATGGACACGAGAGGGAGAGAGGTGACTCAGGGGAAGGCTGGAGGAACTCGAAGTGATTCTCGAGTAAAACCCAGGGAAGTGCTCGGGTTGTTTCCTCTCATCTGAAACGTTATAAAACGAAGTTAAACAACTTGTTTTCAACAAGAATAAACAGTGAAGACTTAGTAAAGGTTTAACAATTGGAGTCAAAAACTTTAATACAAGTTTGAATATAATTAAGAAGAACAATAAATAGTAATAAGTTAATTATTTTGGAAATTGATTATGAATGATTAATTTGAGATTGGTAAATTGATGATTAAGAGATAAATAAATTTGTAATTAACTACTTAAAGTTAATTATTGTATGATTAGTAGTTTATTTATCACGATGTAATGACGAATTAATAATTGATTGAATAAGTAATTAGTCAATAATCAATGGGTAATTAAGCCTTACTGATTTATAATTAAAATCATTAATGAGTAATTTATTTAGAAGTAATAAATTGATTTGAAGATTATGAAGAGGAAATTATCGATTTTGAAATTTGTGACATTGTGGTATCATAAGAAGACTACTGATTTGAGGGTAATTCATAATTGTTGTAAATACCGTGTAATGGTGATTCAATCATAAGTAAGGATAAATTTTGTCTTAACATTAAGTAGGATTAGAGATCTGTAAAAAAAAAAAAATTAGGTAATTAAAGGGATAATCAATTAATTTAATGATTAAGAATTTAAGTTGATTAGTTAAGGTTAAGATTAATGAATCGAGGAAAAATAAATTTGTAATTAATGATGGTTAATCTAAACTTAGTTATGGTAGAGAAGTGATTAAACAATAGGTAATCAAGAAGAACTAACTAAGATAAAGGATTATGGGATGGTGCATCCATTGGGTTGTAATTGATTAATTAATAAAAAGGACTTAAAATGATTAACTTAAATTCAGTTATGGCTGACTAGATTTGTTCGAGACGGTGTGACTGATTTATCATGCTTATGTATGATTAAATAATTGTTTAAAGGCCTGAATTGATTGATTTCCTGGTATGAATGGTTCGTGATATGACGTTTTTTTGGTAGGCAATGATAATGTGGTTATCTATCAATGATGAATTGACGGAAAAAAAAGGGGTGACATCTTTTGTTTAAAGTCGCATTGCATTTCACTTGAATAACGTATGCTATGATGAACTGGGTTCGAAGAGACCGGAGTCGGGTATTAGTTAATACCCGAAACCACTTCGATCCTTTACAAATTTCTACGTGGGAATCAATAAGTTGTAATGGAATGATTAAGTTAATTGGACCACATGATCTAAGTTCTGGCACTTAGAAATTGCTTTGTGAAATAAGTAATGTCTAGAACAACTTGTGAAGTGGTAAATTGACATAAGTACCCGGGTTTATATGAGTTGTATACTTTTGCATTTCATGCTTGATGGGTTTACTCACGCTGGTTTCCAGCCTGACCCGGGTGTTACTTTGATGTAATGCTCGGGTCAGACCGAGTATTACAGATTTTCAGGTAAGGACGTTCTGGAGCTCAGGAGACGAGCTGGATGGCAGGAACGTATGGAGTGTATTCCGCTGTGATATATTGTAGTTGTCTGAGACATGATGTTTTGTATTTGGCCAGTATCTTATATATATGTTAAACTCTGATGTATTAAAAGGTAATCGATAGATAATAGTAATCTTTTGTAAACTGTTATTATTTATTATTATATTTTGATCCGCTGCGAAGTGAGATTCTGTGACTTGTTTTCTGTTTCTTCTTCTTCTATCTCTATCTTCTTTTCCTAACTATTTGGAATTTTCGGGTTCGAAAATCCCGGGTCGTTACAGTTGGTATCAGAGCTGAAAGGTTAAGCGAGAACCTTGGCTCTGGTGGGTATACTCATCAGAGATAGGGTTAGTATTACCCTAGGATGAGTTGAGTGTATATATATATGAGAGAACGTACTTGTTATTTTCTTATATAAAGATTTTAAATGGTTTTAAAGGTAAATGATTTTATATAAAGTTATATTTGATATATATAAAGCAATATTCCTAAACCAATAAATGTTAAGGTAATTGGTTGTTAAAAATTATTGGAATTAAATTGAGAGGTACTAGAAATACAACCAAATTGAAATTAAATAAAGATAAGTTTGAATTGGATTCAGACTGAAAATTAAAATCCTAAATTTGTAGAAATATTTTCAGAATAAGGATAATAATGAATTGGTTCCCAGATATGATAATCTTTGTTATTATCATAAATGGTTGTTGTGTTTAATAATGAAATGTTGTTAATGAGTAAGCAAGATGTAATGTTTTAGGGAAGCAAAACATTTAGGGAAGTGTGACTTAGAAATTGGAACTGAAAATGATAAATTGTGAAGTTTTAAATCTGGGTCCAGAATTTGAAAATTGTTTCAAATTGATAAAGAAATAATAAATAATGTTGTTTAATATATTTAAATGGAAGGGTCCTATTTCAACAAAGGTTGTTGGAAATTTGTTTGGAACCAAAGGTGGTTTAAAATTTAAAGATAACTTGGTGTGTAAAGGAAATAATATGTATAAGGGATATACATAAGATCAAAGTTGATTGGAAGTAAACACTAGGTGTCCAGTTTTGAATTTTTCCTTAAATGTGATAAGTTTTTGAGCTTATAAGGGAGAAGGGATATTGATAGGAAGTTTAAGAATTTGAAATGGAGAAATTCAAATTTTGTGAGATTGACTAGATCAAGTGAATTAAATTTAACTTAGGGGAAGTTAAATAAGAACAACCTAAATTGGAAATTTCAAGATGAAATTAAAATTTACTTAGTGAAGTTAAATGGGTTGTTTTGAAATGGGAGTTATGTGTGATCTCAAATGGGTTTGAGATCTGGAAATAGGAAATGTGTATTATTGATGGATGCTGTTTTAAATAATCTGGATGTTTATTTACTTTGGCTTATCCCGATATCATCCTTTTGTTATTAATAATCCATGAAACTGTGAATTGGATTATTCTAATTAAATTAAGAAATGGATTGAGGTAATATACATCCATTGCAGAAATTTAAATGGAATCACTTTGAACTTAAGAATTAAATGTGTAAATTAAAATTGTTTAAGAACTGGTTTCAAAGTGAAAGATAAAATTTGGGTGATAAATTGAATTTTTAAGATAAAATTGTTTCGAACTCTTATTTGAACTTTGAAATAAGTTAAGTAAAGAAGATTTAAATGGAATTTTGAGAATTCAACTCAGAATTAAATTGTTTAAGGATTGGGAGTATTAATCTAAAAATAAAGATTAATTTGTTTTAAGGGGTTAAATCAACATTTGAAATAATAACTTGAATTTATATAACTCGAGATGGTTTAAAATTGAGATTTAAATTGAATTAGTTCAAACTGAATTTGATTTGAATCAATGGGAATTGTGATTGAAGATGGATAAGTATAAAATTCAAATGCAAAATTGGAATTGGATTAATTTTAATAAAATTGAAGATTGAATGAGTTCAAATTCAAAATGGGAATGGGGATTAATTCATATAGAAATTGAAATGATTTGAAATTAGTCTAAACTAATTTGAATAATTTGGAATTGTAATTAAAGTGAATATGTTTAAAAATCAAATGGAATTTGATTTGAATTTAGAAAGGGATTGAGGCTAATTCAACTTGAATTGGGAATAAATCAAGTTTAAGGAAAATTGAAGTTATTCAAATTGGGATTGAGTCAATTTAGACGTAAGTGGAAATTTAAATTGAATTTATGGAAATGGAGATGGGGTATTAAACAGTTTGACTCTGGACTATTTTCGAAATAAATTGTTTTAATATAAATCTATTTTTCCAAACTATTTACCATACAACTTTTCTTTTTAAAACCTAAAACTATCTTAAGCTTGTTTTACAATTACTTAACTACCTTACAGCTATTTTACAAACTAATAATTATTTTTCAACTACTTATCTATTTTTCAAAATTTTCAAGCTATTTTCTAAATATAAACTGGTCGGAGTTCTAACTGTTTATGAGTAAATACCCAACTGAGATAAGAATTGAAGTGATAATCCAAATGGGGATTAAGGCAAATGGGGATAAGTGAATAAAATTTGAGTGAATGTGAATGGAAAGGAAATTGATTTGGTTAATAATCAATGAAGTTAAATACGTAGGATGTACGTATATTATTCTATTCGCATAGTGATTTGATCCAGATTCGAGCACAGAATTTCGAGATAGTATTATCGATCCGAGTTGGGATTTTTCGCTTGATTTTCAACGACGAACCTGGATTGGATTTTTGATTGGTTCTGGATATTCTCTATCATAGTTGTGACTATGCAAGGAGAATGACGGTTTCTGATCAAGAAACCAGATCTGAGTCCGCACTAGATAGTCGGGTGGACGATACTAGTTCGGAAGTGAAATTGTGTGATCGAGTGAGCGATCAGATTGATATTGCGTACGGATGATATGTGGACATCGTACGGGTTTGAATAAAATTGATATTGAAATTTGTGGATAAGAACTGTATATGATTTTTGAAATTGAAAGCGCATTTTGCAAAATATATAATGAAGTAAAGTGGGAATTGAATATTTCTATGATTGAAATTTATTTGATGAAAGTAAGCAATATGATGAATGACTTTACAAAAGAGTAATCAAAATTTGAAGATTGATTTGGACTAAACAAATTATATATCTTTGTTATATATGATAAAACTCCCCTTATTGAATCCATTGCCAGAAGAAAAAGGTTTTTGGAAGTTTTGAAGTATACAAAGGAAACTTTTATAAGTATAAAGTGATTTAAAGATTTCCCAAGAAAATTATATATATGCATATATATATATAAAAGATTTTATGGAAATGGTTTGAGAAAAAGGTTTTGAGAACCTTTGGATTTGAAAAAGGCTTTTGATTTTTGGGTAAAATCAATATTGGGATTTGGGAAAGCCTGATTTGTGAATTATCGATTTTGTGTAAAAGCATTTATATGGAATTCATACTAGGTGTATGATTTGGAAAATACTATATGTGTATAGTATAAAGAGTTTTGAGAATAGCTCTGGGGGAAAAGGCGCTCCCTTGAAATGAACTTCTCAGGAGTGCCACTGGGTGGTACTGCCTTGAGCCCCAAGGGGGGGTTTCTAAAGTTGATCCTGTGAGGAGTCCGGACAAAACTAGTTCCTGAGGATTATTTGTGTAGCGAAAGTCGAGGGGCTGGTGCCCACAGAGGCATTTGGGTTATGCTGTGACGACAGTGTAATTCGATGTCACTGCGATCTACTGCAGACCATAGCGAAAGTCGTGTGTGCCGCTGAGAGCCAACAGTCTACGTTTGATTTTATATCGGTAGACTGCGACACTATGGTAACATAGCGAAAGTCGTGTGTGCCGCTGAGAGCCAACAGTCTATGTTTGATTTTACATCGGTAGACTGCGACCTATGTAGGAGTGGAGAAGTTTCATTTTGACAGCGTAATCATGTGTGTCGTTGAGAGCCAACAGTTACATGGACTTTTGCTGTGACGGCAACGTAACCCTGGATGTAACTGCGATCTGTCGTGGGTTCTATGGTGTAATCAGCTACATGGACTTTTGCTGCGATGACAACGTAACCCAGGATGTAACTGTGACCATGGATGGGTGTGATGATTTTCAGAGCATTCTCACCAAAGATATTTCCTCTATTTTCAAAACTGTTTCTATATTTTCAATAAAATTATTTTCCCAATATTTTCACTGGATGTTGGAAACGGGTCTGCCAAGCACTTATAGATTTTCAGTCATACGCCTGATCAACGTATGACCGAATTTCTGTGAGAACAAGGATGGACTTGTCGAAACATCGAGTTATAAGGTATTTTTATAAAAACTATTATATAGACTTTTAAAGTAGTGTAAAAATGATCAAAGGAAATTTATCTGATTTTAAGCATTTTAATAAAACTGGCTACGTTCCTTTTCGAGGACGAAAAGATTCAAAGGGGGAAGGAATGTGACGACCGGTATTTTGGCCACATTATTTTAATAAATATTTAATCAAATTAAATAAAATGTAAACTCATCGTTTTAAAATGAATGAATCTTTTGGAAAATATTTGCAATTTATTTATATAGATTTGTAATTTTGTGAGGGAATTTGATTTGTAAATTTAAATTAAATCTCTTAATAATATTTATAATCAAATTTATCTTATATAATTGAATTAAAACGCCTTATCTTATTAACAATAGGTAACGTATGTATATAAAAATATATATAGATAATAATGTTAAAATAAAATCAAAGTCTATCAATAAAAATATCAGTATTAAATATAAGTAAGTAAACTTATGAATATAATTTAAATATCAATAGTTAAAATACAAATAGAATTAAAAGGAATAAGCAAGCATACATCATAAGCTGTAAATTTGAAAGCATAAAATAAGACAAACATTTGTATATTAAGCAAGGAAATGATAAAACAAAATAATCTTCTTTCATAAGAACATCTACCTGCAAAATATAAAAATAAAATAACACAACCGTATATGTATAAACTATTCAAACAAGAAGTCAGATAAAATAAACATCTCTAGAACAAATACCTTCTTTTACAAGCTAAGTGTTGCTGCAAAGGGGATATTTACATACAAATATCTATACCGTATGTAAACATCTTTAGAAACCAAGGCATTTAATTGCTATCTTTTCAGCCAACATTTTGTCAATTCAAAAATTGCAAGAAATCTTTCAGCCTCCATATACAAAATCTTGTCTGAACATAACAAGCCGAAGCTTGTACCGGAAGCTCCTACTACTTGTTAAAACTGTTTCTATGTATAAATCATACATCATATTATTTTAGTTCATTCGAAAATTTAGTGAACTTAAGAAGCAAACCTGAAGAAAAAAGAAAATAAACATCTTTCTTTACAAACTTAACTTCATTCATCAAGGCAGAGAGGATTTCCAGGAATTCAAATTTGTAGCTTTTCAATAAAACTTGCTTTCTGCTTCAACAATCATTCAGGTGAGTGAACACTTTTTGTTTATCTGGTTTTATCTAAACTGCCTGTGATGATATTGAATTGCCTCAAATTCTTCAGTTCGAATTTCTCTGGACGTATATATATGTATGTGAGTAAAACTTAAATCTTTCAAAACATTAAAGTTTATTTAAAAATGGTTCAAGAATTATTGATAATCTGGTTTATATATGCTTCAGTTGTAAATATTTTTGTGATGTTCTGTACTCTTCTGATTGATTGATACAGGTTGCATATTTCTCCCAACTCAATTTATTCTCATCCGATTACTTATAAAGCTTTAAGTTTTTCGACTAAAACGAGAGGTTAAACCTGAATCAAGATTTTATAAACTGTTCAAATCATGTTTGTTAAGCAGATATCACTGTAATCTTGGTTACAGGTAATCAAGTAAAACTTGATAAGAATGGATTGTTGAAAAATATTAATTCAAGATCGTAACTTGAATCCTTGTTGCAAATCATGGTTTTTAAAACAAAAACGAAGATTTATAATTCAATAATTCAAGAGCAGTTTGTAATTGAGTAAAATATGCATTTTTCTCATTCTAAGGAAATCGAATCATTTATAAATGTTGAAATTTGTTTTGGAGCTAGTATGAACATCCATGATGTTGGGAAAATTAGTGAATGATTTTTCAATCGCAAGATTTGGTCGAACGAATCCACTTTAGGGTTTTGTTTCGAACTATTGGTCATGACTGTAAACGAGGCGGGTTCATGTCCTTTGCGTGATCGAGTGGCGCAAGAGTTTGGAGAAGGGTAGCTTAACATGTTGACATGGGGTGGTTGAATTTTGGGCATCTCCGGTGGAGTGAGCGGCGGTGGCGAGGTGGTTTTGTGGTGTGGTTTAAGTTTCAGGTTTCGATCAGTATGAAAAATTTTTGATTTGAATTTTTGGAAGCATTTCGAGTTGGGTTTCCGAGTATTCGCGTGGTTTGTGTCTTGCCTGAGGCATTGGAGTTCGTCGGAGCTTTGTGGCGTTGCCGTGCACGTGTACGGCAGCGGGGATGGGTGTCAGTGACGTTGAAGTATGGGTCGCGAGTTATACTCGAGAAAACTGGTGATTTCTTCGAGTTTTAGGGCGAGTGCGGTCGTAAGAGAGGAAGAAGAGAATGGACACGAGAGGGAGAGAGGTGACTCAGGGGAAGGCTGGAGGAACTCGAAGTGATTCTCGAGTAAAACCCAGGGAAGTGCTCGGGTTGTTTCCTCTCATCTGAAACGTTATAAAACGAAGTTAAACAACTTGTTTTCAACAAGAATAAACAGTGAAGACTTAGTAAAGGTTTAACAATTGGAGTCAAAAACTTTAATACAAGTTTGAATATAATTAAGAAGAACAATAAATAGTAATAAGTTAATTATTTTGGAAATTGATTATGAATGATTAATTTGAGATTGGTAAATTGATGATTAAGAGATAAATAAATTTGTAATTAACTACTTAAAGTTAATTATTGTATGATTAGTAGTTTATTTATCACGATGTAATGACGAATTAATAATTGATTGAATAAGTAATTAGTCAATAATCAATGGGTAATTAAGCCTTACTGATTTATAATTAAAATCATTAATGAGTAATTTATTTAGAAGTAATAAATTGATTTGAAGATTATGAAGAGGAGATTATCGATTTTGAAATTTGTGACATTGTGGTATCATAAGAAGACTACTGATTTGAGGGTAATTCATAATTGTTGTAAATACCGTGTAATGGTGATTCAATCATAAGTAAGGATAAATTTTGTCTTAACATTAAGTAGGATTAGAGATCTGTAAAAAAAAAAATTAGGTAATTAAAGGGATAATCAATTAATTTAATGATTAAGAATTTAAGTTGATTAGTTAAGGTTAAGATTAATGAATCGAGGAAAAATAAATTTGTAATTAATGATGGTTAATCTAAACTTAGTTATGGTAGAGAAGTGATTAAACAATAGGTAATCAAGAAGAACTAACTAAGATAAAGGATTATGGGATGGTGCATCCATTGGGTTGTAATTGATTAATTAATAAAAAGGACTTAAAATGATTAACTTAAATTCAGTTATGGCTGACTAGATTTGTTCGAGACGGTGTGACTGATTTATCATGCTTATGTATGATTAAATAATTGTTTAAAGGCCTGAATTGATTGATTTCCTGGTATGAATGGTTCGTGATATGACGTTTTTTTGGTAGGCAATGATAATGTGGTTATCTATCAATGATGAATTGACGGAAAAAAAGGGGTGACATCTTTTGTTTAAAGTCGCATTGCATTTCACTTGAATAACGTATGCTATGATGAACTGGGTTCGAAGAGACCGGGGTCGGGTATTAGTTAATACCCGAAACCACTTCGATCCTTTACAAATTTCTACGTGGGAATCAATAAGTTGTAATGGAATGATTAAGTTAATTGGACCACATGATCTAAGTTCTGGCACTTAGAAATTGCTTTGTGAAATAAGTAATGTCTAGAACAACTTGTGAAGTGGTAAATTGACATAAGTACCCGGGTTTATATGAGTTGTATACTTTTGCATTTCATGCTTGATGGGTTTACTCACGCTGGTTTCCAGCCTGACCCGGGTGTTACTTTGATGTAATGCTCGGGTCAGACCGAGTATTACAGATTTTCAGGTAAGGACGTTCTGGAGCTCAGGAGACGAGCTGGATGGCAGGAACGTATGGAGTGTATTCCGCTGTGATATATTGTAGTTGTCTGAGACATGATGTTTTGTATTTGGCCAGTATCTTATATATATGTTAAACTCTGATGTATTAAAAGGTAATCGATAGATAATAGTAATCTTTTGTAAACTGTTATTATTTATTATTATATTTTGATCCGCTGCGAAGTGAGATTCTGTGACTTGTTTTCTGTTTCTTCTTCTTCTATCTCTATCTTCTTTTCCTAACTATCTGGAATTTTCAGGTTCGAAAATCCCGGGTCGTTACAAAAGTCATTTCGTAAGCATTTATAACCCTTGGGTGTAATAATAAGATAATGGATATGAATTATTATAAAACGATTGTTTTAATTATCTTCTCATTAATTTATCCGTTTGAATATTGAATGGGTAATTAATGGAATTAAGGCAATCGACTGTTGGATTTAATGTTGCAATTATATGTTATCAATTGAAATAAATTTATTATGAATTAGGAAATCAATTTATTAGTACATAGATTTATTGGGTTTTGTTCATAAACTATAGACTTGGGAATGTGTTTGATTTATTAGTGTATAATAATTGCTTTAATTATCATTTTTGTTATTTAATCCGTTTAAATTAATTTAGAAACCGATAAAAAAATTATATAATTGAAATATTGCAATTAATATGTTAAAAGATGATAACTATAGGATATTGATGTAATAAAATGTAAACCAATGTTAATTATATTCATAAGATAATAGTTGATTGCATAATAAAAATGTAAATCAGAATAAATGAGTTTATTTGGAACTTAAATTATAATTAACTAAAAATTTATTGCAATTGCAATTGAACGCTGAAATGGTGCAATATATATATATATATATATATATATATATATTGAGATTAACATGGAATGCTATTTAAAAAGATTATAAATTTATATGTAATAAACAATGATGAAAATTGTTAATAATTTACTTTGAATTTGAGAAGCGAATAAACCCATTTAATAATTATTATTTAATTAACGTGAAATAAGCCATTTTGTCCTGTAAAGACCCGCAAATCCGTCTTCCGAAAACCCGACACTGCTACGTCCACTGTAGCAACTGTCGAACGATCGGGTGGCGGAAACGCGAACTTTAATGTTTAAAAGAAGAGATAGAAGAAAAGATAGAAGAAAAAGAGAAGAAGAAGAAAGAAGAGAACAACACATCAGAACAGAGACAATATCAGAATCTCACATATCGCAGCGGAACAATATATAATAGATAACCACTAGTCTTTTAAAACAAAGAACTATATCAGTTTATACATACATCAATCATCAGAGTCAATATACAACAATGGACAGTTATATAAACTCGTCCTCATACAGAATACACAGTGGAATAAAATAATATCAGATATAAATACTACGTCTCGTCCTCCAGCTTATCTCCAAAGCTCCAGAATATCCAGAATATCCTGATAACATAACTCTAGGCTGCCCGTGTGGAAATTTGTGGGCACCCAGAGTTTAGAAGGGAACAATAAACTCCGAGTCAGTCATGGTGACTGGTGTGAGATCGTAAAACAGTTATTCTTTAAAATAAACAACAGGAAAATTTTAAAGTCAATTCGAAATGCTTTTGGAAAATGAAACTACCATAAGACCTCCCACCACACACACAATGCAAACGCAGAATTGGAGGAGATTTCTTCTTATGATAGTCAAAGATGCTTACTACGCAAAAATCAAATCCTTTTCGATATTATTATTAGTGCATAGTGTAGAAAACATTTCGAAAGTATAATATTAATCTTAGCCAACATACGACCAGTATCGTATGCCTACTATAGCTACCATCTAAACAGTGGTGACCACCGTACGTAAATGGCAGGTTCTACAACTAATACCGTACAAAGTTCGTATTGGAGTTTGGATTTCCAACAAATGGTCAGGCTAAGGAACTTCCTTTCCACGATGGGTACGTCTCTGGAATAGACGACCCGAGAACCTAACCGGATCTCTGCCAACACAAGGCCGGGTTACCTCTGCAAAAATAGGTAACTACTGACACGCGTATGCCATCCCCCGATCGTCACCGATCTTCCCGAGGATCCCCGATTCGCAACAAACCACATAGATAATAATAATGCAGTAACCACAGAGGTTAAGTATCTGGGCTCCATACCATGATACCACCTTTATCCAGAAGGAATGACATACACTAAGGGGCGCTACTCCCTAGAACCTTGCTGCATTCTTCCTGTTTCGACCATTTCCGGGGTGTGAGGCTCGACGAAGTCTCGTCCACAAAGCTACGCTTTCTCAAAAAGCCCTGCTTCGGGTCAAACAAAAATGATCAACCTATGATCACAAAGATATAAGATCAAACAAATGATCATATCACAAATGATCAAACACTGATCATTTCACAGCAACACTCAGTATGCCACGTTACCAAATTGGGAATATATCGCTGATAAATTTCAACTACATAACCTCTGAGCTCGTACGTCTCAGAGAAGGGTGTTAAGCTAAGAGAATAAATTCTCCGCCACCAACAGAAATGTATTTGAAAGAAATCAGCTTTATATCTCAAATTGTAACGTCAGACACACAATCCATACAAGTCTGTTCCGGGATCGAACAGAACCGAAGGCACTTCTCACGAAGCCCTTGCATTTCCGGATAATTTTCAATCACGTCAGGACTTCCCGTCACTAAGGGTGATAAAACCTCTAAACCGAAGATCAGTCGGTGTAGAGTAACTCGACGGTAATCCTTCCGTTTTCAAAAATATCCGGTCTTCAACACCGGTCTTCGAATGCAATTCATAACGACGTATCACATATTCGGAATGGGTTATACGACCCCATGGTCCTTTCCCGGCTAACCCGAATAGTGAGCGTTTATTTAAAAACAAGTGTGGCATTCAAATTCATCCAATCACAACAAATACCTATCTAAAGGTAATTATTGATAGTCGGTTATTTAACTATCAATAAAGATGCGCAACATCATCAGATTCCAAATAATTTTCCAAATTATTTATCTTCAAAAATATCTTTACTAGATATAAAATTTCCACACTTTAAAAATAAATCAATATTTATTTTTAAACAACTTCCCTTTCTTTTATAAATTCCATATTGAATTTATACTTTCGAATATCTACTGATATTCGATTTTCAAATCGTTTCAATATTCAATTTCAATTTATCTTTAAGAAGATAAATTCTCAAAACGTTCATTTCATATTGGAAAAGTATTTCCTTACTTATTAAATAATAAGTATTTCACAAGTCTATTTATTTTCACATTTGAAAATATTCGATATACTTAAATCAAATTAAGTATATATTCATTCTTTAAGGAAATCTATTTTCTATAACAACATCAATTTGAGTCAAAACAAATGTTACGTAAAACATCGTTACGACGACTCAAAAATCACTAGTATAGGGATTCGAAATTTTGATAGATATATAAATCCCAATACTACATTAAAAGCATTTCCTTTCGGAAATCATTTACTATAACAACAGTGTTATAGTCCATCATTTCCTTATTTCTCGAAAACGTCTATTTCAACAATAAATGTTGAAATCTATGATTTCGGTAATTCACACGTTTTAAAACATCTTTTAAAACAATCACTTCATTTCAAATATCGCTTTCCCGAAACATATCCATTTTACTTAACAATATATTCACTATCCAAAATCGTGAATATACTTCACTAATTACATTTCACTATTTTCTACACATTTTATTTCAACAAAAATTCGCTATCCAAAATCGCGAATATATCTTCTACATTTAATTTATCAAATTCTATCGATTTCGAATTTATAAAACAACTTTTATAAATTCTATTCCTATTTTCTAACGACTTCAATTTAATAAATCTCCTTTATTCATAATTCGATAAATATTCCATCTAAAGATAAAAATCCAATTTATAAGTTAATCTCTTATAAATCTTTTATTCTACAGTTTCATCCATTTTATAACTTCACAATTTATATCTATTAATTTCATTTACTTGTGAAATCTATTCATACTTCTTTTTAACACTTATAAAATACCCGTTTTATAATTCCAATATTTGATTTATAAAATATCAAATTTTTTGTACATCTTTTATATACATTGTTTTTAATAACTCAAAAATCCAAATTTAAGCGACTTTATAAATTACTTAGCTATTTATTTCAAAAATCATCTTTCAGTTATATTTCACCAAAAATCTTAACTTTTATAACTTTAATAATTTTAACGTTTCTAAATTATTTCAAAAATTTAATAAACGTATACTTTCAAATAATCACTTTTAAAATCCCTTTTAAAGTTAAAATCGTTATTTTAAAAACTTCAAAACTTGAATCCAATGATGCAACGCATCAATTAGTCCATCACACAGTCAGTATCATATATCATCATATGATAACAGAATATATACCAACATCTGTAAATAAATAAATACAGTTGAGGAATCCAGTTGGATCCCTCCAACCTGTTTCCCTGCATCCAAAGATGTTAGCACAATACCAATTCCGCTCCAGTACGGAATTATCGCGGTATATAGGTTTTTATAAATCCGCTTACTAACGGCGCAATAGGGTCTCATCCGCTATATATACGAGGCGGGAAATCAATCAATCCAATATATACATATGCCAATATGTATATACTGCTATATATATAGATATATCCTATCATATCTAATAGCACATTCAAACAAATCAAACAATCAAATCAATAACTGCAATTCAAATTTAAATCTGAGTGAGGAGATCTCACCTTAGCCTTTATTTGCAATCCATTCCAAATCCAGATTTATTTTTCTTCGTTGTATTCGACCTTGTATAAACAATTATACAATTTATTAATATTCGAACAGATCGAATAATAAATTTTTATTTGACTATTTTGATATATTGGTGATTTCATTTTAATAGTTAGATTAATTGATAGTTTTATTTAAACCAATATTTCTTCTTCAATAAATTTCTTTAAGTGTCTATGAACAAATAAATTTTTCCATAGTTCATTATTTAAAAATTTCACTAGTAAATGGAAATAGGTATATTTGTGTTTATTAATTTTCTTTTTAACTTATCAACAATTCATTACCATTAAATAACAAATCAATTAAAAATTAACTTTTAAACCAGTTTCTTTCTAACAAAAATATTTTTATTAATATTATAATAAATCGAACTATTAATTTTCATTTGAAAATTTCAATTCACCGATGATTTTATACTAAACCAGTTTCTTAAATAAAATTTGCTCAACTAAAAATTAACTCTAAAACTAATTTCCTGCTAATAAAATTGCTTATTACTTTTAAATTAAAACAAATATTATTTTACACCTTACTGCTTCAAATTTTCAAACGAACTTCCTATATTTATTTATATCCAATTTCAAATAGATTATCATTAAACTCAAAATTCAAACCTCGGACTCGAACCCCAGGCTCGACTTCTGTGCCACGCGAAGCTACCACAGAACCACCAAAGTGTTGATCTTCTTCACTTCTACTTGGCCTCCACTGTCTTTCATTACTCGCCTGAAACCCCATTCCACCATCCACTGTCGAACTCCCTGCCACAACTGCTGCCCTAGCTCGACCCCACGTGCCATCGTGACCCAGTCGCGAGCCTCACCGCGAACGCCTCCAGCTTAGCGAATCGCGACTCCATCAAAGACCAGTTCGACTTCAATCCCAGAGACCACGCGTTGCCCCTTCCAGATCGCTGCCCTTCTCGTATGCGAGATTGAACTCGCGACAACCAAACCCCTCACGACTTCGACTGCCACCACCATGCCGCCTTCCTCGTCTATCGCGACTTCGACCTTCCCGTACACAGTGAATCGTAAATAGGGCAACGCGATGCGGTCGCGTGATGGGTCGATTTGAGTCTCCAGGGATTGAAAAGGTTTTTACTTGAACGAGATGTTTTTGTTCGAACGAAAAGGAGTTCGATTTCGAATTGGGACGAGTAATAAATACGAACTGCTCTCGTTTATATAAACTGAAGAACGTGGGAAGGAGAAAGAGTTTCGATGTTTTACTGATTCAAATCTTTGTTCGTTTTTTTTTTCTTTTGAGAGGCTTCGGCCATTATTTTTCTTTTTCGTCTGATTTGAATCTGAGAGGAATGAGGGAGAGGGAATTTATCAGAGAGGGGTATGGTTATCACGATTTCATTCCATGATCTTCTGCGTGATACTAGGCGTGCTTCAAGGAGGATAACGTGCTGGTATTTGACCAAATAAAATATTAATTTAAATTTGATTCCAATTTAATTTCAACGCATTTACTCTTCGTATAGTTACGTATTAGCTCCAAAAAATACGAAATTTGAAATCCGATAATAATTCGATATTACGGACCCAATGGAACTGGTTTCGTCGAATTCCGAGACTGTGCCCCGGAACGTTACTTTTAAATTCGATTCGAACGATCTAATTCTCAAAACTGAACAAAACAGTTTTAAATTCGATTCTGAAGCTTCTGTTATCTTCAGAATTATTAATACGAATTATAAAAGCTTTCTAAATATTTTTCTACAACTTTAAATTGAAGATTCAAATTTTTATCCAGTTTCAATAGATTAAATTTTTATAATTTAATCGCCAAATTCAAAGTTATATTCGGGATTCAAATTAAATCATCATTCAAATATTTAAAATAAATTAAATATTCTCAATTTAATTTGTTCAAAATTCCGGGTCGTTACAAACTTCCCTCCTTAAAAGAATTTCGTCCTCGAAATTACAAGTTAGGAAAAAAGGTCCTTAACTCGTCTACTATCTTTCACAATTCAATAGCTTTATCAATTCATCAAAATAAATCTTTCTACTAAAGATTCGTTATTATTTCAACTAAATTTCTAAACCTTTTATAGTTTTCACACATCATTGTTTACTTCAAAATTCAAATTTCAAATTCAAATTCAAATTTTAAACTTTCAAAATTTCTCAAAAATTTTCTAACGCCCTAAATTCCCGAAAAATTTCGCCAGCGTCTCCTTTGCGCGGCTAATACGGCACGACTACAAAACGTCCCTACGGACTCTCAGATTTCAAAAAGAAAAAGAAAAAGCCAAGCGGCTAGAGAGAAATCATCAAAAACTCATATTGGAATTCAAATACGTACCTTTTTCGAGCAATTCAAATTCATCTTTGAAGATCAAATCCAGTTTATAACACCTGTATATCTACTAGCCATTATATCTAGTTACAACATTCAATTTTCCATTTCAAATTTCTTTTGAATTACATTTCACATTCATTTGTATTTAGTTTACCATTTCAACTAAATTTGGATTCAATTTACTTTCAATTCTGAAATATTGAATTTTGTCAATTATCTGTCATTTACAACTATTCAATTCAATTCCTTTTCTTACGAATTCGAAATGAATTTCAACTTTCAATTTCACTTCATTTAATTGATTCACTTATACTTACTTTGATTCAACTTAAAATTCCTTAAGTTAAATTTATTCAATCTAAATTCACAACAAATCGTATAAGTTATCAACTCATTTATTATTCTCATCAATATTTTTATATAGCATTCCAGAGTCTTAATAACATTTTGAAAACAATTCAAATTATCCTTTGAATTTTCTAAAACAAAATCCAAAATTTCCAAACAACTTCCTTTTAAAACAATTTGGCAGCAATTTCTCCTTTGGAAACCCGAAAATGAACACCAACGATGCCGCGGTCATCATCGGAATTATTTTCCAGCGACCTAAAAGAGTTTAGAGCTTTCATCTCTCTAAAATACCTTTCAAAACCTTTGAAATTCATTTTCAAACCAAAAAGAATTTAAACTTTCCAAATCTCCAAAAATTTCAAATCCTTTTCAAAACATTTCCAAATACTTCTCTGGAATTCCGTTTTAAATTACAATTCACGTTTATAATTTACATTCTTGACTTTCACTTGTATATGGATTCATTTCTTAACTTTGGAGTTACGATTTCAATTTCTTATTCAATTTCATATAATAATGATAACATTTCAATATTATCACTTCATAACAACCATGCAACCATATACTGTAACAATTCATAGAAAAACATTTCTTTTCTATACAAAAATAGTTTTGAGTAAAATTATTTCATTCACCCTATTTTAAAACAATACTGTGTCGAATTGTTCTATTCGGGTGTTTAGAAACCCCTTCGATACAGTTTTGCAAGACTGTGCCGACGAAGGTTCATATACCACTCAATAAACCAATCATCACAATACAAAACAATTTTATATTCAATAACAAATACGCGCTCATATCTATTATTACACTCAACTCATTCTAGAGTACTGCTGACTCTATCTCTAATGAGTAACACCCAACGGAGCAGGGTTGTCGCTTAACCATATGCTTTGATACCAAATGTAAAGACCCGCAAATCCGTCTTCCGAAAACCCGACACTGCTACGTCCACTGTAGCAACTGTCGAACGATCGGGTGGCGGAAACGCGAACTTTAATGTTTAAAAGAAGAGATAGAAGAAAAGATAGAAGAAAAAGAGAAGAAGAAGAAAGAAGAGAACAACACATCAGAACAGAGACAATATCAGAATCTCACATATCGCAGCGGAACAATATATAATAGATAACCACTAGTCTTTTAAAACAAAGAACTATATCAGTTTATACATACATCAATCATCAGAGTCAATATACAACAATGGACAGTTATATAAACTCGTCCTCATACAGAATACACAGTGGAATAAAATAATATCAGATATAAATACTACGTCTCGTCCTCCAGCTTATCTCCAAAGCTCCAGAATATCCAGAATATCCTGATAACATAACTCTAGGCTGCCCGTGTGGAAATTTGTGGGCACCCAGAGTTTAGAAGGGAACAATAAACTCCGAGTCAGTCATGGTGACTGGTGTGAGATCGTAAAACAGTTATTCTTTAAAATAAACAACAGGAAAATTTTAAAGTCAATTCGAAATGCTTTTGGAAAATGAAACTACCATAAGACCTCCCACCACACACACAATGCAAACGCAGAATTGGAGGAGATTTCTTCTTATGATAGTCAAAGATGCTTACTACGCAAAAATCAAATCCTTTTCGATATTATTATTAGTGCATAGTGTAGAAAACATTTCGAAAGTATAATATTAATCTTAGCCAACATACGACCAGTATCGTATGCCTACTATAGCTACCATCTAAACAGTGGTGACCACCGTACGTAAATGGCAGGTTCTACAACTAATACCGTACAAAGTTCGTATTGGAGTTTGGATTTCCAACAAATGGTCAGGCTAAGGAACTTCCTTTCCACGATGGGTACGTCTCTGGAATAGACGACCCGAGAACCTAACCGGATCTCTGCCAACACAAGGCCGGGTTACCTCTGCAAAAATAGGTAACTACTGACACGCGTATGCCATCCCCCGATCGTCACCGATCTTCCCGAGGATCCCCGATTCGCAACAAACCACATAGATAATAATAATGCAGTAACCACAGAGGTTAAGTATCTGGGCTCCATACCATGATACCACCTTTATCCAGAAGGAATGACATACACTAAGGGGCGCTACTCCCTAGAACCTTGCTGCATTCTTCCTGTTTCGACCATTTCCGGGGTGTGAGGCTCGACGAAGTCTCGTCCACAAAGCTACGCTTTCTCAAAAAGCCCTGCTTCGGGTCAAACAAAAATGATCAACCTATGATCACAAAGATATAAGATCAAACAAATGATCATATCACAAATGATCAAACACTGATCATTTCACAGCAACACTCAGTATGCCACGTTACCAAATTGGGAATATATCGCTGATAAATTTCAACTACATAACCTCTGAGCTCGTACGTCTCAGAGAAGGGTGTTAAGCTAAGAGAATAAATTCTCCGCCACCAACAGAAATGTATTTGAAAGAAATCAGCTTTATATCTCAAATTGTAACGTCAGACACACAATCCATACAAGTCTGTTCCAGGATCGAACAGAACCGAAGGCACTTCTCACGAAGCCCTTGCATTTCCGGATAATTTTCAATCACGTCAGGACTTCCCGTCACTAAGGGTGATAAAACCTCTAAACCGAAGATCAGTCGGTGTAGAGTAACTCGACGGTAATCCTTCCGTTTTCAAAAATATCCGGTCTTCAACACCGGTCTTCGAATGCAATTCATAACGACGTATCACATATTCGGAATGGGTTATACGACCCCATGGTCCTTTCCCGGCTAACCCGAATAGTGAGCGTTTATTTAAAAACAAGTGTGGCATTCAAATTCATCCAATCACAACAAATACCTATCTAAAGGTAATTATTGATAGTCGGTTATTTAACTATCAATAAAGATGCGCAACATCATCAGATTCCAAATAATTTTCCAAATTATTTATCTTCAAAAATATCTTTACTAGATATAAAATTTCCACACTTTAAAAATAAATCAATATTTATTTTTAAACAACTTCCCTTTCTTTTATAAATTCCATATTGAATTTATACTTTCGAATATCTACTGATATTCGATTTTCAAATCGTTTCAATATTCAATTTCAATTTATCTTTAAGAAGATAAATTCTCAAAACGTTCATTTCATATTGGAAAAGTATTTCCTTACTTATTAAATAATAAGTATTTCACAAGTCTATTTATTTTCACATTTGAAAATATTCGATATACTTAAATCAAATTAAGTATATATTCATTCTTTAAGGAAATCTATTTTCTATAACAACATCAATTTGAGTCAAAACAAATGTTACGTAAAACATCGTTACGACGACTCAAAAATCACTAGTATAGGGATTCGAAATTTTGATAGATATATAAATCCCAATACTACATTAAAAGCATTTCCTTTCGGAAATCATTTACTATAAAAACAGTGTTATAGTCCATCATTTCCTTATTTCTCGAAAACGTCTATTTCAACAATAAATGTTGAAATCTATGATTTCGGTAATTCACACGTTTTAAAACATCTTTTAAAACAATCACTTCATTTCAAATATCGCTTTCCCGAAACATATCCATTTTACTTAACAATATATATTCACTATCCAAAATCGTGAATATACTTCACTAATTACATTTCACTATTTTCTACACATTTTATTTCAACAAAAATTCGCTATCCAAAATCGCGAATATATCTTCTACATTTAATTTATCAAATTCTATCGATTTCGAATTTATAAAACAACTTTTATAAATTCTATTCCTATTTTCTAACGACTTCAATTTAATAAATCTCCTTTATTCATAATTCGATAAATATTCCATCTAAAGATAAAAATCCAATTTATAAGTTAATCTCTTATAAATCTTTTATTCTACAGTTTCATCCATTTTATAACTTCACAATTTATATCTATTAATTTCATTTACTTGTGAAATCTATTCATACTTCTTTTTAACACTTATAAAATACCCGTTTTATAATTCCAATATTTGATTTATAAAATATCAAATTTTTTGTACATCTTTTATATACATTGTTTTTAATAACTCAAAAATCCAAATTTAAGCGACTTTATAAATTACTTAGCTATTTATTTCAAAAATCATCTTTCAGTTATATTTCACCAAAAATCTTAACTTTTATAACTTTAATAATTTTAACGTTTCTAAATTATTTCAAAAATTTAATAAACGTATACTTTCAAATAATCACTTTTAAAATCCCTTTTAAAGTTAAAATCGTTATTTTAAAAACTTCAAAACTTGAATCCAATGATGCAACGCATCAATTAGTCCATCACACAGTCAGTATCATATATCATCATATGATAACAGAATATATACCAACATCTGTAAATAAATAAATACAGTTGAGGAATCCAGTTGGATCCCTCCAACCTGTTTCCCTGCATCCAAAGATGTTAGCACAATACCAATTCCGCTCCAGTACGGAATTATCGCGGTATATAGGTTTTTATAAATCCGCTTACTAACGGCGCAATAGGGTCTCATCCGCTATACGAGGCGGGAAATCAATCAATCCAATATATACATATGCCAATATGTATATACTACTATATATATAGATATATCCTATCATATCTAATAGCACATTCAAACAAATCAAACAATCAAATCAATAACTGCAATTCAAATTTAAATCTGAGTGAGGAGATCTCACCTTAGCCTTTATTTGCAATCCATTCCAAATCCAGATTTATTTTTCTTCGTTGTATTCGACCTTGTATAAACAATTATACAATTTATTAATATTCGAACAGATCGAATAATAAATTTTTATTTGACTATTTTGATATATTGGTGATTTCATTTTAATAGTTAGATTAATTGATAGTTTTATTTAAACCAATATTTCTTCTTCAATAAATTTCTTTAAGTGTCTATGAACAAATAAATTTTTCCATAGTTCATTATTTAAAAATTTCACTAGTAAATGGAAATAGGTATATTTGTGTTTATTAATTTTCTTTTTAACTTATCAACAATTCATTACCATTAAATAACAAATCAATTAAAAATTAACTTTTAAACCAGTTTCTTTCTAACAAAAATATTTTTATTAATATTATAATAAATCGAACTATTAATTTTCATTTGAAAATTTCAATTCACCGATGATTTTATACTAAACCAGTTTCTTAAATAAAATTTGCTCA
The DNA here is from genome assembly GCA_030737815.1 of Allium fistulosum. Taxonomy (NCBI): domain Eukaryota; kingdom Viridiplantae; phylum Streptophyta; class Magnoliopsida; order Asparagales; family Amaryllidaceae; genus Allium; species Allium fistulosum. Next base: position 1,462,886,302 of record CM060902.1, read on the forward strand.
ACTAAAAATTAACTCTAAAACTAATTTCCTGCTAATAAAATTGCTTATTACTTTTAAATTAAAACAAATATTATTTTACACCTTACTGCTTCAAATTTTCAAACGAACTTCCTATATTTATTTATATCCAATTTCAAATAGATTATCATTAAACTCAAAATTCAAACCTCGGACTCGAACCCCAGGCTCGACTTCTGTGCCACGCGAAGCTACCACAGAACCACCAAAGTGTTGATCTTCTTCACTTCTACTTGGCCTCCACTGTCTTTCATTACTCGCCTGAAACCCCATTCCACCATCCACTGTCGAACTCCCTGCCACAACTGCTGCCCTAGCTCGACCCCACGTGCCATCGTGACCCAGTCGCGAGCCTCACCGCGAACGCCTCCAGCTTAGCGAATCGCGACTCCATCAAAGACCAGTTCGACTTCAATCCCAGAGACCACGCGTTGCCCCTTCCAGATCGCTGCCCTTCTCGTATGCGAGATTGAACTCGCGACAACCAAACCCCTCACGACTTCGACTGCCACCACCATGCCGCCTTCCTCGTCTATCGCGACTTCGACCTTCCCGTACACAGTGAATCGTAAATAGGGCAACGCGATGCGGTCGCGTGATGGGTCGATTTGAGTCTCCAGGGATTGAAAAGGTTTTTACTTGAACGAGATGTTTTTGTTCGAACGAAAAGGAGTTCGATTTCGAATTGGGACGAGTAATAAATACGAACTGCTCTCGTTTATATAAACTGAAGAACGTGGGAAGGAGAAAGAGTTTCGATGTTTTACTGATTCAAATCTTTGTTCGTTTTTTTTTCTTTTGAGAGGCTTCGGCCATTATTTTTCTTTTTCGTCTGATTTGAATCTGAGAGGAATGAGGGAGAGGGAATTTATCAGAGAGGGGTATGGTTATCACGATTTCATTCCATGATCTTCTGCGTGATACTAGGCGTGCTTCAAGGAGGATAACGTGCTGGTATTTGACCAAATAAAATATTAATTTAAATTTGATTCCAATTTAATTTCAACGCATTTACTCTTCGTATAGTTACGTATTAGCTCCAAAAAATACGAAATTTGAAATCCGATAATAATTCGATATTACGGACCCAATGGAACTGGTTTCGTCGAATTCCGAGACTGTGCCCCGGAACGTTACTTTTAAATTCGATTCGAACGATCTAATTCTCAAAACTGAACAAAACAGTTTTAAATTCGATTCTGAAGCTTCTGTTATCTTCAGAATTATTAATACGAATTATAAAAGCTTTCTAAATATTTTTCTACAACTTTAAATTGAAGATTCAAATTTTTATCCAGTTTCAATAGATTAAATTTTTATAATTTAATCGCCAAATTCAAAGTTATATTCGGGATTCAAATTAAATCATCATTCAAATATTTAAAATAAATTAAATATTCTCAATTTAATTTGTTCAAAATTCCGGGTCGTTACATTGTCCACTGTCTCAGATTTCAACGAAACCTATTTCATCGAATCTGTAACAATGAATTATTGTAGGATTTCAAGTTTCGTAGCGATCAGACTTGTGGTTTGATCATACGGACTTGAAACGCATAGAAATCAATTTAATGAAATCAATTTGAATTAAGCTGATTTTAAAAGCCAACTTCTTAATATAATGGAATTAGGACTTGAAACCTGTTCCATTGAGTTTGGAAATATTGAAAACATCTATTTTGATATATGGGATAACCTATTTTGGTTTCGGAAGAAGAACGGGCTTTTCGGGTAGTTATTGTCGTTTCGGACCAAATCGATATGTTCATTCTTTCTTATCGGGCCTTGTCCATGTAAATAGATCTTTCTAAACCCTAGTAGCCTTTTTATTTCTTATCTATGTACATATCTGTCTATTCCACCAATCTGCTTCTTCTTACTTCCAATGGCTGCAGATCAAAACCCTAAATCCAATTTCAAAATCAATTTCAAACTCGACAAACCCTAGCAAATTATATACCGTTTCGAAGCTCTCGAAGATCGCAATCTAGATCTGTAATTTGTTTTTGCAATCGAGTTTTGGTTTGTTCAGAATTGTCCAAATCATTCTCGACCGTTCATTGTGGTGGATGATCGTCGTCGACGAATCATCAATTAGATGGTACTATCGCGTGGAGATGAACGAGGGGATTGCATCCATGTTGTTCGTTTGGCCAGTTGATGGATCGATCGTCGTGAATAATTCAAGTAGTGTTTGATATTATTGGTGGTGGCTACACTAGATCGTGACATAGGGATGTTCGGCAGCATCGGCGTGCATTCTGGTGGGGTGGCGTGGCCGTGACTGGCCAGAGGCGGAGGCGAATGGGTTGTTGTGGGCGATCGCGTGCATGGTCGATGTTGTAGGCGGCTGTTCGTACGTGAGCAAGGTCAACGTTTAGGGATTAGGGTTTCTCTATTGATTCCCGTGCGGCTGGGCAGAATGGAAGAAGGCACCGACGTGGCCGTATAGAAGTGGTAATTCTTTTTTTTATTTTATCTAAATTTCAATTTCAACTTGTTCTAACATATGTAACTTTTACATACACGCTCGGATTTGTGCGCGGTTTGTTTCGCTGGGAACGTATTGAAATTCCGGACATTTTGGCTCTTGTTTGGACGAATTCTGAGGCTGTTGAATTTTGGGCTATTTTTGGATTTTAAAATCGACGAAAAATCAAAGTGAGTGTTTTAACCCACTCACGAATACTAAATTATCTTTTGTTAGTTAAATTTAATTTGTGATGTGATTAGAAATTGATTGGTTGCCATTTAGTATATTATAAATTGTCATTCCAATTAAATCTGACTATTATTGAATTTAATTGCCATTTAATTTAATATTGAAATTTAAATTGCCAGTTAAATACCTGTTAATGATAACACGTAAATTGTTGTTAGTTATTAGTTGATTTGAATGATGATCGTGTTGTATGTTCAATTGTTGATATTCGGATGATTAGATGGATGTTATTGGTTGATATTTTGGATGGTTGGATGTTTATTTATGTCTATATCCCTGTTATCCCTATGGGTTGAAATGATACATACCCGATCGTTATGGATTGAAATGATAAACTCGAGCGGATTTCATTGATTTGGAAGTTTTGATTTTTGGATATTGGTTGAAATGATATGCCCATATTATTTCTTGAATTTGGATTATTTATTGGAATTGAATTATTTGAAAGGTATAAGTTAATTTAAACTTTGGATTTATTTTAATTAAATGACTAAGATTGGTATTTCAAATTATTTGAAATCTTTTTAAATAATTATATCCACATTGTACACTTGATAGGAGATGGAAATCCCGTAACCTCTCTGAAACCATTGCACTATTATTTCTATTTTACTTATTCTGATTTGGCTTACATAAGATCTTTTAGTTCTGACTCAAGTATTTTGTCTTTTTATTACGCTCGGGTCAGTCTGAGCTTTTCAGTGTATTGTAGACTATTTTCTAGAGGACGAAGACGAAGATTCAGTATATTACTGTTGTTTATTATTATTATCCCACTACATCATGTGTTCCGCTGCATTTTTTATTTATTGCTGATGTATGTATAACTCTGATTTGAATTGTAAAAGTGTAATCAAATGTTATTTGTAAAACAGCTTCATGAACTGTTTATTTGATTATTATATTTTGTTGTTCCGCTGCGAGATTCTGTGTTTTGTTTTGTTTTTTTCTTTTTTTATTATTTACCCCATTTAGAATCCTCCATTTTAAATGGTTTGAATTAGACATGCGTGGTTTATTGTCAATTTAAATTGTCAAAAAAACGATTGGTCGTTACAGCGGTAATTGCGAAAACAGGGGTGATGACATATTCGGTACTATTTATGGTAGAGATAGGCTGGTTCTGTGTTGATAGAGGGAAGCAGGGCTGTGCCTCGGTACATTCCTTTAGAGATGTACTGTCGGAAGGCAGTCCCTTACCTTGTCATTGTTGAAAATCCATTCTCCAATACATACCTTAACGGACTTGATTGTATATCTAAATATGCCATCGAATTTAACAAATGTAACAATTCTGGCTATTTTAATATATTATTTGAAAAGTGTTTTCAAAGCAATGTCATTAGAAATTGAAAGGGACGCGAAAGATGATCTTAAGGCTATTTAACACTAGAGGGGGGGTGAATAGTGTTTTAAGAATTTCTTTAAAACTTCTTTGATTTAAATTGAATTAACTAACTTAATGCAAATACACAATCACAGATCAAATCACAGAATCACAAACAAATGAAAATATAAATAAAAAGCAAGTAAAGGAAAGAACACACCAGGAATTTTATACTAGTTCGGTGTTACCCTACATCCAGTCCCGCACAACCCGTACGGCTTTCTATTCAACAATAATCTAGATTACAATCCCTCGATTCCAAGGCAACGAGGTACACCCTCCAGATTCTCAGGTCTCTGGGTAGAACCACTTGATTCACAGGACACAAGTTCACCCGATCGATTTCCAAGGACACGATCACACCTTTATAACCCCACACAAGTTTCTTTGAGTACAAATGTATCTATAACTCTGATAAGCACTGAGATTCTTTGGAGAGAGTGGCAGAGAATCAAACTAGAGATATTCTGGTTTGATTCACTTAAGATTTCGGCAAAATATGTATAGGATGATTAGAAAATAAGATAAGAGAGTAAAGAGGAGAGAAAATAAAGAAAGTAGTTACTGGAAAACGTCCATAACAGTCTCTATTTATAGAGAATGAATGGATGTGTCCATTCGAAGAGGTTTAAACGAATAGACACTTCTTTTGAAAACAACCTTTACTGTAACGGGAAGCATGTCGACATGACAGGTAAATAGGATGTCGACATGGTCTAGTAAAAAGTGATGATTTGCTTTACTTTGAAAATGATGATTTAAAACATATGCAACTTTATTCAAATGGACTCTATGTATTTGTAGAAGGTATTTAGAATAGAAATACTTATGAATGTATATATGTATATATACTAAAATATATTTAAAATCAAAGTAAATAAACTAAAGTAAATATAATATTAAAATAGATTTTGAGGCTAAAATATCAAGGACAATTTTGAAATCAAAATATAACAAAATGATAAATATGATTTTGAGGCTAAAACATTTTTGGAAATGTGAATGAAGGTTTTTCTTTTGAAAAGGAATATTTGAAAATTATTTTATAAAACAAGAGATAATTTTGAAAATCATTTTGAATCAAAATTAGTGGATAACAAAATAGGGCTACTATCCGTTCCACTAGATATTTCGTGAGTTCCATCTCACTAGGGTTCCATCCCTTTAACAAGAACGATGTGGATTCCATTCCACGAGTAAATTGGATAAAAAAGAATGATAGTGCTTTCAAGGAGTTTTAACAAATATCTAACCTAACTATATTATTTGTCTTGAACTCTTGAATATCTTGAATCTCATGAGTCTTCAATCTTGAACTCTTGATCTTTGTCTTCATCAATTTTGTTTTCTTTACTGTACAGTCTTCTTTTGTTGATACCTGCATATAGATTTCCTGCACATATATATTTTATAACACTTCTATAGTTGTTGTCATCAAAACCACTATCATATGGACTAACATTCTCCCCCTTTTTGATGATGACAACCTTTGTTTATAAAATATTTATATTCTCCTTATAACTCCCCCTAAATCTAATAACTCCCCCTTAATCTATGCTTAACTAACCTATTTTATACTTCTCCCCCTTTGTCATCAACAAAAAACATGACACTAACTCCCCCTAAATCTATGATATTAATGATAGTGTTATCATTAATAATACTGAAACTAGATATAACAATGCTAAATATTGTATACTCAGAATGATATATATGAGTAATATAAGAATGAGAATAATAAGTGTAACCACAGATTATTTTATTCATTTCAATATTACTATATACATGACTATTTAAACTTATAAACACATAAATAACTAAAACAAGAAAATAAACAACTCAACGGTTGTTTTTGATGATGGAAGACTTGTGGAGAGGACAATTTGGGTAATGGAAACAGAAATTTCCATGTTGTTCCACAATGTTCCCATAAGCATCAAAACAAACTTCCCCTACACATACTGCTTCATCATCAGTTTCTTCCTCCATTGGTTCTTCCTCTTCTTCTTCGTCTTCGTCTTCTTCTCCTTCTTCATTTGCTTCTATGTTAGAAGAATCTTCAATTACAATTGGATTGGCATGATTATCCATGAGGAATTTTTGAAGATTCCTCAGAATTTTCCCTTGTTTCTCTTGCTCTCTTGCCATTCTCAATTGTTGAACTTGCATTTCAGTTAACATCTGCAGCGAATCATTAACTTTCTCCTCTATTTTGATGACACGAGCGAGTATGGAGTTTTGGAAAGGGCCATGTGAAGGAGAAGGGAAAGAAACCGGTGAAATTTGATTAGGATTGGATGTGGAAGCCATGGATTTGATGTTTCTAGAAAGTAGAATGAAGAAATAATGATTGGAGGGAAGAGAAACTCGGAATGGGTGAGTTAAATAACCACCCATTCAAAAATTAGAGGGAAAAAACGAACTGTCATTTTTACCGTTGCATGTCGACATGACGCATGAATACCATGTCGACATGGTGTTGCAAAATGCTATGGTTAAGAAAACATTCATATATACCCTATGTATACTACTATACTATATACTATATTTCAGAAAGAGAACATATACCTAATTCTCTTCTTAACTTGGTGAAGACAGGTTCTCCTAAAGGTTTGGTTAAAATATCAGCTATTTGATTTTCAGAATTAACGAAATCAAGAGAAATTTTCTCTTTATTTACGTTATCTCTTAGAAAATGGTGTCTAATGTCAATATGTTTAGTTCGGGCATGGAGAGTTGGGTTTTTGGACAAACTAATGGCACTAGTGTTATCACAGAAAATTGGAGATTTCGTGATAGATATACCAAAATCATCCAAGGTTTGTTGCATATACAAAACTTGAGAACAACCTAAAGCAGCAGAAACATACTCTGCTTCAGTTGTTGGTAGGGAAACAGTATTCTGCTTTTTACTGAACCAGGAAATTAAGGAATGACCTAGAAAGTGACAAGTTCCACTTGTACTCTTTCGGTCTGACTTACACCCAGCATAGTCAGCATCACAGTAGGAAACTAATTCAAATGAATCATTCTTAGGGTAGAACAATCCATAATCAAAGGTGTTTTTAACATATCGAATGATACGTTTCACAGCTTTTAGATGAGTTTCCTTGGGTTGAGATTGATATCTTGCACAGAGACAGACACTGTTCATGATATCTGGTCTACTAGCAGTTATATAGAGAAGTGATCCAATCATTCCTCTATACAAGGTTTGATCTACGTCTTTGGATAGATCATCCTTACTTAACGCTATATTGGTTGCCATGGGAGTTGGTTTTCCACTCACATTGGTCAAGCCAAACTTACTAACTAACTCTCTCGCATACTTCTCTTGACTGATAAAAATACCATTATCTAATTGTTTGATTTGTAATCCTAGGAAAAAGTTAAGTTCACCCATATGACTCATCTCAAACTCTTTTGTCATAATGTCAGAAAATTCTTTGTTCATGTCAGAATTGGTTGATCCAAAAATAATATCATCTACGTACACTTGTACAAGTTGAATATCATTTTTGTTTCTTTTAATAAAAAGTGTGTTATCTACTTTACCTATTTCAAAATTAGATTGCAAAAGATAAGACCTAAGTCTATCATACCAAGCTCTAGGAGCTTGTTTTAGACCATACAGGGCTTTCTTTAATTTAAAAACATGATTTGGAAATTTTGTATCTTCAAAGAGTGGAGGTTGTTCAACATAAACTTCCTCTTTTACAAAACCATTTAGAAAGGCACTCTTGACATCCATTTGAAAAGGTTTGAAATTATTGAAATTAGCGAAAGCAAGCAGAATTCTAATAGCTTCTAATCTTGCTACGGGTGCAAAGGTTTTGTCATAATCTATACCTTCTTCTTGACAATAACCTTGTGCAACGAGTTGAGCCTTATTTCTAACGACCTCACCTAATTCATTTAATTTATTTTTATATACCCATTTAGTGCCTATAATGGATTTATCCTCAGGTCTAGGAACAAGTTCCCAAACATCATTTCTGGTGAATTGATTCAATTCTTCTTGCATAGCAAGAATCCATGAATCATCAGTTGATGCTTCCTTTGGATTTTTAGGTTCTATTGAGGATATAAAAGCAACATGACTCATACTGTTTAATTGATTCCTAGTTTTAACAACAGATTGCATATCTCCTAGAATATTTTCTACAGGGTGATCTTTTAAAAGCCTAATCTTTTTATTTGGATGAAAAGTTTCATTTGTAGCATCTACAGATTCATGATTAGAAATAACTAAGTCATCCTCATCATTAGTCTGATCAACTTCTTTGAAATTTTCATCAAAGGAAACATGTAAAGTTTCTTCAATAGTGTTTGTTCTTAGATTAAAAACTCTATAAGCTTTACTCCTGTTAGAATATCCGATAAAGATTCCTTTGTCGGATTTAGGATCAAACTTATCTAAATTATCTTCTGTATTTAAGATAAAACATTTACTTCCAAAAATTCTGAAATAAGATACCTTAGGTTTCTTATTGAAAAGAAGTTCATAAGGTGTTTTATTGGTTAGAGGTCTAATTAAAATCCTATTCAAAATATAACAGGCTGTTGCAACTGCTTAAGCCCAAAAATGTTTTGGTAATTTACTATCAGAAAGCAGAGTTCTAGCACACTCTTGAATCGTCCTATTCTTACGCTCAACTACTCCGTTTTGTTGTGGAGTTCTTGGAAACGAAAAATTGTGAGTAATTCCCTTCTGATTACAGAATTCCTCAAACTTCTCATTTTCAAATTCACCACCGTGATCACTACGAATAGTGATGATCTTGGAAGAAAGTTGGTTTTGAACTCTTTTTGAAAAACTTTTAAAATAATCAAAAGTATCACTTTTATGTTTTAGAAAGATTGTCCATGTATATCTGGAATAATCATCCACAATTACAAAGACATATTTACTATGATTGATTGATTGAATCTGAGATGGACCAAATAAATCTAGGTGAAGTAACTCAAGAGGTTTTGAAGTAGAGATCATATCTTTAAGTTTAAAGGAACTTTTTCTAAGTTTTCCTAATTGACATGCATCACATATACTATCTACTTTAAATTGCATCTTAGGGAGGCCTCTTACTAGATCAAGTTTGGATAGTCTAGATAAGAGTTTAAAATTCAAATGTCCAAATCTCTTATGCCAAGTCCAAGGGTCACTTGTATTGGCCAAAAGACATAGATTATCATTTGAAATTTTCATACTAAGAATATAGATATTCTTTTTCCTAACTCCCTCAAAGATAATATTAGATTTATTATCTTCGATGTGACACTTGTCTTTTTCAAATTTAATCCTATATCCTTTATCACATAACTGATTAATACTAAGTAGATTATGTTGTAGATTTTTAACTAACAAAACATTTGAAATAATAGGAGTTTCAGAATTACCTACATTGCCGATGCCAACCACATAACCTTTTGAATTATCCCCAAAATTAACCAATCCTCCATCCTTGTAAATAATGTCATTGAGTATCTCTGGATTTCCTGTCATATGTCTTGAACATCCACTATCAAGTATCCACTTGTTTTTCCTTATTTGCACAGCTTGTCCATTGTGAATAGATTCATTTGTCGCCATAAAGCAAGATTCCTGCACAGTGAGCAACTTTTGTAGACTACCTGATTCTATATAACTATCATGCATCAATTTATGAGACCACAATGATTTGATCATTAAAGAAATATTTTTAGGAAACATTTCAAACTTATCCATGAACTTTTCAAAAATCAGATTATGAATACTTTGAAAGACTTGCTCTGATACCAAATGAAAGGGACGCGGAAGATGATCTTAAGGCTATTTAACACTAGAGGGGGGTGAATAGTGTTTTAAGAATTTCTTTAAAACTTCTTTGATTTAAATTGAATTAACTAACTTAATGCAAATACACAATCACAGATCAAATCACATAATCATAAACAAATGCAAATATAAATAAAAAGCAAGTAAAGGAAAGAACACACCAGGAATTTTATACTGGTTCGGTGTTACCCTACATCCAGTCCCGCACAACCCGTACGGCTTTCTATTCAACAATAATCTAGATTACAATCCCTCGATTCCAAGGCAACGAGGTACACCCTCCAGATTCTCAGGTCTCTGGGTAGAACCACTTGATTCACAGGACACAAGTTCACCCGATCGATTTCCAAGGACACGATCACACCTTTATAACCCCACACAAGTTTCTTTGAGTACAAATGTATCTATAACTCTGATAAGCACTGAGATTCTTTGGAGAGAGTGGCAGAGAATCAAACTAGAGATATTCTGGTTTGATTCACTTAAGATTTCGGCAAAATATGGATAGGATGATTAGAAAATAAGATAAGAGAGTAAAGAGGAGAGAAAATAAAGAAAGTAGTTACTGGAAAACGTCCATAACAGTCTCTATTTATAGAGAATGAATGGATGTGTCCATTCGAAGAGGTTTAAATGAATAGACACTTCTTTTGAAAACAACCTTTGCTGTAACGAGAAGCATGTCGACATGACAGGTAAATAGGATGTCGACATGGTCTAGTAAAAAGTGATGATTTGCTTTACTTTGAAAATGATGATTTAAAACATATGCAACTTTATTCAAATGGACTCTATGTATTTGTAGAAGGTATTTAGAAGTAGAAATACTTATGAATGTATATATGTATATATACTAAAATATATTTAAAATCAAAGTAAATAAACTAAAGTAAATATAATATTAAAATAGATTTTGAGGCTAAAATATCAAGGACAATTTTGAAATCAAAATATAACAAAATGATAAATATGATTTTGAGGCTAAAACATTTTTGGAAATGTGAACGAAGGTTTATCTTTTGAAAAGGAATATTTGAAAATTATTTTATAAAACAAGAGATAATTTTGAAAATCATTTTGAATCAAAATTAGTGGATAACAAAATAAGGCTACTATCCGTTCCACTAGATATTTCGTGAGTTCCATCTCACTAGGGTTCCATCCCTTTAACAAGAACGAAGTGGATTCCATTCCACGAGTAAATTGGATAAAAAAGAATGATAGTGCTTTCAAGGAGTTTTAACAAATATCTAACCTAACTATATTATTTGTCTTGAACTCTTGAATATCTTGAATCTCATGAGTCTTCAATCTTGAACTCTTGATCTTTGTCTTCATCAATTTTGTTTTCTTTACTGTACAGTCTTCTTTTGTTGATACCTGCATATAGATTTCCTGCACATATATATTTTATAACACTTCTATAGTTGTTGTCATCAAAACCACTATCCTATGGACTAACAGAAATAATATCAAATGATTTGATAAAAATGTTTTAGTTATCATAAAGTAAAAACCCATCCGTGTTAATGTGCGGCATGGTCTTATGGCATACTCCTCTTTTCAAAGGTTTTGTTTTGCATCAAAGTCGATCTATGACACTATCATATATATTTATGATTTGCGTTTCTCACGCTGGTCCGGCAGATTGTTCCAGGTATTTTTAATACCTGGGTCAGATCTGAGTAGTTTTAGGATTAGCTGAAGACACTTGGAGTTTTCAGAGGAGAGCTGGGGATCTTCATCAATGTATGGATGTAGTTTACTTTTCTGTTATGTTTATTTTTTTCAGCATTTGTAAGGATGGGTATTTATAACTGTCCAAGTTAAGCTAGGACTGACTTTGATATATGTATTTGAAAGTTTTTCCGATGTAAAGATTATTGAAATAATATATGTTATTCCATTCATGTGAGATTCTATTCTGTATTTATTTTCTTTTACCCATTAACAATCGATTTTTCCGGCACTTGAATGCTCGGCATGCAATACAGTGGGCATATTAGTGTCGATATTCGAGGGTCGAAAATCCCATTCATTAAAGGACTCATGTATAATAATAATTATATGTTATCACTGCATGGATGACTTAGCATTTTTTTGGTGATCTATTTTATACTGTATAGTGTTCTATCCTGGAGGCGCACATGTTAATTGCCTTGTGTCGATATCGTGTACATATATGTGAGTTGTTTATGACTATTTAATTACTTACCACAATTAGTCTAAGGGAATATTCACGTGTGTAGCCCAATATTGCCTCATTCTCCATATTATCATGCAGCATTACACTGTAATACCCTTTAGTGGTACGGGTATAGAGGTTGGCTGTCAGAACTTCTTCATAAGAAGTTCATTGTTTCAATAAACAATTCTCTAGTAGTTTGTAAATACTTGAGAATAATTTAAACTACCATTTAGTTATCTTAATTTGGATTTTATATTTGCTACATGTATCAAATATATAAGTAAATTACGATAATGTAGAAATTACAACATGTATGATAATTCATATTGCTAAAGCATAAGGAATCCATCTTACATATTCCTTTTTAAACATTTTAATAAGGTGTCTTTGCATATCATTTATACTTATGATAAAAGAAATAATTTACAAATCCAATATTGAGTATTAAACAACCAAAATATTATTGATTTTAACACAAGTACATCATTAACTATCAGTAGTATGTTGTTCACTTATAGTCTAGAAATATCTATGTGCCTTTTAGTGGTTCTTTCTTATGGACACACATTTCCTCTTTATTTTGAATGAAAATCAAACTATTCGATGTTTCTATCAAAATACTTATTCAATTCTGATGCTTATAAAATGATACTTTCATATCATTTCTTGAATATCCTAAAACCCACAAACTCAATATCTCTTCCACTGACTTTGAGACACTTTGATTGTTAAGTGCAAACAGTTCATTCTAAATCATTATGTAGTATTTTCCATTTCAACTCATATGTACCAAACACAAAGTCATACAGAGCGATAATTTTGTGAGGAAATATGAATTAACTTTAGTCCGTTGAATAACGAATCTATTACGTCAATTTCAACAATTGAAATTTACAATGTTATTCTTATTAACGTTGCTCATTATATTCCAATTGCATTTACCTTTCCCTTGAAAACCCATTTATGGCCGATGTATCATATTATCCCTTCCGGTACAACTACCAAAATCATATTTTGATAAAATACTTAGAATTCCTTTCGGATTTGTGTGTCATACCATATGGTAGAGTCAATATGCTTAATGGCTAAATTGACAATAGAGGATTATTTATTCTCAGCATTGATAAGAAACGCATAGTTTCTCTTCAATGTGTGAGAATACCTACTAGGCAATCTAATGCGATGTGTTCGTTTAGGATATGTTAATTTCATTTCAACCACGTAATCAGTTTTATCTTTGGATCATATCCAGATTCATTTTAATACCAATAATCTCTCAAAGAAATTCCATTGCTACGAGTTGGTATTTCTTGGAACTACAATTATTTCTCACTACAATGGATTAGGTATTCATAAACACTTTATGAATTGCCTTGTATATAAAACTGATTTGGTTTTAGTTTACAAAACTTATGTTCAAAACATAAATAGGTCATCCAATGACAGTTGTTTCCAAACTCATTTTAGGGCAATTCATACAAGATCTCTCAAGTACAATTATTACGTGTTGTCTTTCGACTTACACAACCCATCAACTCCTTGGCCCAAGATATGTTGGGAATTCTTATATACTCTTATCTTATATGATTTTGTAAAATATTCTTTGGATGAAATTAATTTTAACCTTATATACTACTCTTAAGTATACGTCCTTATAGAAAGAAGTTAACTCAACCTCACTCACCATTAATCATTCTTTGTTCAATAAAGTTCGATTACTTGATATCGATACATCATTAGTATCATAGGAAGGAGTCACTTTTAAGAATGAATCTTTATGCATTTTAAGTACGTTTGAAACTCTTTCCAATATACTTTCCTATTCGATCAAATCGAATTAATATTATTTCCTATTGCATGTTATTTTATGTACTTCCATTTTATACTCTATGAGCTCATCATAGACATACGACATGTGTATCAAATACACATGTCCATGTCAGTGATAACTCATTATGAATATAATGAAGTACGTGGAACCGTTTTGGTATTGATAGACTTATGATTGCATACATCTATATGTATTAATCCAAAGAGTTCTTCGAATCTTATCATTCTCCCACTAAATGGGTACTTTGCCCTTAATTGTTTGAGATATAATTAACTAGTAACATATGATTCATAGAAATATAATAAAATTATTTGTAACGACCCCACCGCGATACCCATCTTATTAAAGAACATTATAAATAATGTCATCTAATAATATGGAGAATACGGCTTATTAAGGGTGACAGAATGTGAATATATCTTTAAACTAACACTGACATGCCATACTTACAGTTTACTTAATCTCCAGAATAAAATTTGACATGTACAGTCTCAGTTCAAAGTAATAATCACATTTCTCAAAATTTGAACAGTATACCATATAAGCAATAGTCACTGATCACAGTGGAATAATAAACTTTACACACATTTACAAAAGTGAGAGTCTATCAAATATAACACTAGACTCACATAATATACATCTAATACACATCTCTATCTCAATTATACATCTCATAAACAAACACGAATCCTAAATGAGATAAGATAAAAGTCAAAAATGTTTATCTCCTTGCTAGCACAACCATCCAAAGATCAATCTGTCATGTTACCTAAAAAGTCTCGGCCTGACCCAATTATTATAAAATAAATGCGTGAGAACAAGATATAACAAAAAAATAAATAACATATAAGTAAATCTAGATGTATAAAATATAACAAGTCGCTTAATTAATTTAACTCAGAATTTACTTAAAGGCACAAGTATATATATATATTTGGTCACAAACACACATTATTTAGTAAACATAGAATCATAGAATAAATCACAATATTCCTAACACAAGGAAACCAATTCCATACCATGGTAAACAAACAATTGTGGCATCACTCGTACCGATCTGTAATGACTCGAAATTTTACCACATTAATTTCCAAATATTTAATTAATTTTAAATATTCAAATAATGGGATTTATAATTAAATAAAAACACTTTTAAATAATAAATACTAAAGATAAAATAGTTTTCAAAATTAGTTTACAAAAATATTTAGTTTGAAGAAAAATTGAAAATGTGACCAGAAACCGTTTTTCGAATTTTCGACGTTTCATCGTAAAAAGTTGTTTGAAATGTTATGAGCCTTGTTTATATTTGAAACAATATTTAAATGGTTAAGAATGTAAATTAGTTAGATAAGCTAAATGTCAAAATTGTTTATCTCCTTGCTAGCATAACCATCCAAAAGTCAATTTGTTATGTAACCTAAAAAGTCTCGGCCTGACCCAATTATTATAAAATAAACGGGTCAGACTATCTTTAAATATCCAAAAGGGTGAGAATAAGATATAACAAAAAAATAACAACATATAAGTAAATCTAGATGTATAAAATATAACAAGTCGCTTAACTAATTTAACTCAGAATTTACTTGAAGGCACAAGTGTATATATATTTGGTCACAAACACACATTAGTCAGTAAACATAGAATTACAAAATAAATCTCAATATTCCTAACATAAGGAAACCAATTCCATACCATGGTAAACAAACAATTGTGGTATCACTCGTACCGATCTGTAACGACCCAGAATTTCACCACATTAATTTCCAAATATTTAATTAATTTTAAATATTCAAATAATGGGTTTTATAATTAAAATAAAAACACTTTTAAATAATAAATACTGAAGATAAAATAGTTTTCAAAATTAGTTTACAAAAATATTTAGTTTGAAGAAAATTAAAAATGTGACCAGAAACCGTTTTTTGAATTTTCGACGTTTCATCGTAAATAGTTGTTTGAAATGTTACAAGCCTTGTTTATATTTGAAATAATATTTAAATGGTTAAGAATGTAAATTAGTTAGAGTATATTAGTATATACATAATATGTATACTTAAGTATATACATGTATATACTAAAAGATGCCTTAAGAGACATGATTTGACACTTTTGCGACTCGAGTACAAAACATGTTTAAACATGTTTTCTTTGACATGATGATGGGGGACAAGGTGGAGGCTGAAATGGCATGTGTGGTAGATGGTGTTGAGGTGGCAAAACAATGTGGAGGGTAAAGGATAAGGGGTGTTTAGGTAATTTACATTTTCACTTGCTTATGAATAGCCTTTCATCTCTCTAAATTTTCCCCTTCTTCCACCGATCAGATCTCTCTCATATCTTGTCCAAATGAAGTTTTTATTTTTCTAAAATCATGTCAAATTTCAGTTTCTACAACTTTTATCTTGATCACTTCTTCAAATTTTGAGCATAGCTTTGTTAAAATATTAATTATTATAGAGTGTTTTTGGATCCAGAATTTCATGTCCGAAAATGGTGCTTCTTCTTTTGACCATATCTTCTTCAAAACTAATTGTAATTGAGTGATTACTTTTTTTAATTGTATAGAAAAGAATTTTATAAAACTTTCCTCTTTACCACTTTTACAAAATCCAAGAGCAAATAGTCCAAAAACCAGTTGGAAAATGACCTATTTTCGGGTTCATTTTTTAGAGTTCGATGATTATCCAAAGTCACTTCAGCTTACCAAAACAAGTTTCACTTCCTTCTTCTTTCTAGGTCGGGCCTACCTAGTGCATTAAGGTCTAAGACTCCATCTTTTGCTTAGGAATGGAAGTTCTAGGTCATTACCTAAGTTAGCGAGGGTTAGGATAGCTTTCGGTGAGTAAAACTACACTTTCTTAAAAAAGTTTATACTACGTTAATAGCCTGTGGTTTGGTTGTTTGTTTGTTTCATTCTTTGAAAAGTAGTCGCATTTGAAAGTTAGTAAGCATGTAGTTAGCTATATGAAAAGTTGGTAGTTAAAGTTAATATAATTGTTAGTAAATACTTATTACATGTTGTATCATCATTATTTACCTTGTATTGCGCTTAAACCATGGCTATGTGATGTTTGGTTGTATGACTAATGTCATAAGTTTGTTTGCCGAACTGCCCGTAAAGTGATAGTCGCTATATCGGCACTTTCGAAAAATCACCTTTTATCGAAACCATTTGGTCTCATCTTCGTGCTTGGAATTGTTTTACAAGTTAAGTAAGATTTTGATTAACGATGTTTTCAAAAGTAATTAACCATTTTAATATTGATTATTTAATTTAATTAATTATTTAATTAATAAGGGTCAAGGTTAAATAATTACTAAGTTAATGTTGTGTTTTAAATTTTACTAATTACATGGTTAATGATTGTTTAAATTAATTAATCATTTTATTTAATGATGTTTAAATTTAATTAATCATTTTACTTAATGATGTTTAAGGATAATTGTAACATCCCCCACGTGGAGGCCCAAAACTAACAGCTACAGATAGTGCAGTCATCCATAGTTATTAATCATCAGCGACCAAATACGGTAATGTAGATACATTGATATAACAGAAACAGATGGATATGGAAAAAATTTAAAATCATTAAACAACTTTCTCATTCCCTTTTCAAATCATTTCAAATTCATTACATAATCCCATATTCGAGAACCACGTTCAGAGAAAATATAGTTATTACAACCTACGCCAAGAACAACATATGAAGATGTCCCCTTGGATAATCAGGGTATATATATAGGCAATTAAACAACTTTGCTTTTACGTCAAAATACAGCAGAATCAAAATAGAGAAAAACTCCTACTAGCTAGCTTACCTCCTGCTTGTCTCCGGAAGCTTATTCATCAAAAGGGGAACCTGAAAACCTTAACTCTCAAACTACTCAAAATTAATTGAGCATTCGAGTGTTTAAGGGGAAAACGTAAACTTCGAGTCAGACATAAAGCCTGGTATGAATAATAACCTACCATCTCGAACCATGTAGATATTTAGTAAGACCATGCTGCTTAGTGGAACATGTTTTCCCCTCACTAGTATCTTATCCAAAAATTTATAATAACCATATATTATGCTACTGCATCCACAATGGTTAAAACATAGCAATAAAATATTATGATGATATGAAAACAAGCAAAATATCTTGGATTTCCCATCCTCATTCATTTGACTATCTGTCTCGGTTTTAGTTTCCGGGGTCACTATTAACCTATTAGTTTTCATGGGCTGACTAATAACCTGTTTAAAGCTTATGGACTATCCGTCCGGTCTCATAGTTTTCATGGGATCACAAAGAACCTATTGGCCCCTGCCAATAACTTCATTCAATTATTTCATGGGTTCCCTGAACCTATTGGTATCTCCAATAACTCCCTTTATATCATAGTTTTCATGGGTTGACTATGACCCTATTGACTTTTGTCGATAACTTTATCCTGGTATAGTTTTTGAGGGTTCAATACAAACCAGTTGGCCCCTACCAATAACTCTCTTTAAACATAGTTTTCATAGGTTCACTATGAACATGTCCGAACTGATAACTTCTTAATTAGTCTTTGGGCATTCTATATTTTGGTCTACCTGACCTCCTAGATGCAACTTTATTCATTCTGGAGTTAACATAATTTATATTCACTACTGGGTCAACCTAGCTAGATATTCTGCCCATACTCCCCAAAATACAGTTATGGGTCCATTATATAGTGAATATATTTATAGAAGAAGCATATAAAAAAAATACCAACATCTTTGGTTTAATACCCTTGAAATCATTTCCCTCTAAAATTTGGTTAGTCTCTTTAACCCATTATTTTTATCAAGGCAAGCTTCTTCAAAAACACCAAATTTAAAAGCATTTTAAAGTTCTTTTATAATGCCATGGGTTTTTCCTTTTTAAAAATGAGATTGAGTTCTTTGTTTTGAAAACTAAGGCTTTCAAAACTTTAGACCTTTTCTTTCGAAACCATTGGAAAACCTCTTTCGAAAGCACTAAAATCTTCTTTTCAAAACACTAAGCATATGTCTTTCGAAACACTTTAAAACATCTCTTTCGAAACTAATAAGCATACCCTTCGAAAGTATTTAAGCATCACTTTATAACTTATAGAAGCATAACATCAAAACCATTTGAAAGCACCCCGTTTGAAACCATTAGGTTAAATTTTAAACATATCTTTTGGGCCTAAGTGAATACAAGTGAAAGTACACCTTTCGAAACCATTAATCTTCAAATAAAAGAATTTGGGGAAAACAGATGGCTTCGAAACCATCCATTTGAAAGCATTAATCTTTAAAGTAAACAATTGGAAGGATAGATTTGAAGCACCTTTCGAAGCCATTGCCTTCGAAACCTTTAGTATAAATGGCTACTGGAACCCTTTTGAAAACATTGGGAAGTGGCTTATTACATTTATAAAACAAAAGCTACCTTTCGAACTCATTGATGGCTTCAATTCATTCGAAAGGTATAAAGGCGGCAGCATGGTTTCGATTGGGTTCAAACTACCCTTTCGAAAGCATTGATTTAAAAACAAGGCAACTCATTCGAAAGCCACCCTTTAAAAAAAAGGCGGCAGCCTCTTCAAAAGCTATACTAAATCCCTTCGAAAGCATTCTTTTAAAAACAAGATAAGTGGCATTTCTTTGGAAAGTATAACAAAGGCCTCGACCCCTTCGAAAGCTTGGTCAAACCCACCGCCATTCTCCAATCCACTACATACCAACGCATTGATACTTTGTGTATTGGTTTCGACTTGGTTGGGGTGGAAGAATAAGGTTGAAAGGTAGCTATTGGAAGTGGCGAAATAATAAACTTGTGCAAAACTGTTTTCATTGCCTTTTTAAGTAATACTTTTCAACCAACTTGCCAATTGTAATATTATGATTGGTTGCCATAAAATTTACCAAATATTTTCTAAAAGACTGCCGAATTTATTCATAAATTAACCAAAGATAATTAACAAAGATGCCCTTCCTTTTAACAAAACAATATAGACTTTTAAATCCTCCATCTTAAAAAAATTAATTTACCTAGTAAATTACTCGAGAAAAATCCCCAAAATCCATCAACATTCACTTTTATTATGTTATCTAACATATATAAATTTCAGACCCAAATTCTTTTATATAATTATCGAAATTAATTTCTAAACCCAATTATTCTTATTCTCCTTTGTAAATTCATAATAAACTATCCATAATTTGGATAATTACAAAAAATTAAACCCATATCCAAAATAATGTTTTACATAACATATTAAATCCTCATGGCATTTGAAACCCAATTTAAATGATTTTATCCTTAAAATCGAATAAAACATTTTTCAAACAAACTTGTTTGAATATAACATATCATGTAATCCAAGCATATCATCATCAAAAATCATCATAATGGATTTAAACTTAAATCTGAAATCTAATGCGCTTTAAAAATGAAAAATGAGATGGTTTTTATTATTATCACCTTGATTTGGATAAGGACTTGAGATTTGATCTTGTTTAATTCTCCTTGCTTGATTCCTTAGCTTTTAATTGAATTTCCTCTTCTTTTCCTCTAGGTAATGGTCGGCTTGCTCTTTGGTTTATGTTTTAGAATTTTGAATTATGAACGTGTAGAATGGAAATGGGAACAAGGTTTTAGGGGTTATGGGGTTATGGGTGCAGCTATTACCCATAATGCCCTAGCCTTATTTCCTTATTAGTTAATTTATGAAAACATTTCTATATCCCATCCTTTTTAATTAAGCACGGCCCTTATTAAATTTTCAAATCTCAATCCCCTTATCACTCTAATATTTACATTATTCTATTTAATTTATCTAATTAAATCTCCTGACTTATCTAATTAATTTACAAGGTTTCTTATTCTTTTTGTTTTGCATTGTACAAGGAAGGGTGAAGGGGGTTCGCTACCTGCCAGATTTGTTGGTAGCTCCATTTTTGAGTGTAGAAAAAAAAGTATACGAGTGCTTTCCTCCTCTAGGGGATCGCTCATTTCTCTCAATATTTAATATTTAAATTATAAAATTTATATAAATTTAATATACATACATACATATATATATATATTAAAGTAATTTTAAATTAAAAATATATAACTTATTTATCATGTCGTGAGTATTAAGGATTGAATATATTGCACAAATTTTTAAAAAATTATTTAAATGCATAAATATACAACCATCATAAATGTGGCGATACATTGATATACTAGATTCGTCACCTATCGATCTAAATATCATATGATGTAAAATATAACATTAATTTATATTTGTAAATTAGATACATACCTTCACCAAAGCCTATTGAATACATGTTGAAACAAAGATACAAGCTCCTTTGAATCCTATTCCAATCCTGAAGGTGCTAGCTTTGAATGGTTGACCACCGGCTATCAAATAGCCTTTATTTGACTTGATTTGAGCTTGAAAAATGGAGGACGGGGGATTTAATTTTTGGCCAGCAATGGAGTGGGTAGAGGTAGTAAAAAGTAGTTTTAGAATGAGGGTTCTAATCATTTTATATGGCAAGGGCTAAAGAGATAAAGTAGGATCAAGATCCTATTTCTTCTCTTGCTTATTCTCTCCCTTTTTAATATATAAAAAACCAGGCCTATTGCCATCTTATGGCCACCTTTTCTTTGATCTAATCATTGCCGAAGTTCCCTTGCTCTATATGGGTTTCAAACCACTTCAAGCCTTAACAAATTTTATCGCATTGAAATCCAATTTAAACCTGTACCGATGTCGCATATCCATTAATATATTTATAACAATTATACACACATTTATTAACATTGTTCAACACATCAAATAAAAAATTTATAACTTTTATTTCATCAACATTAATTAATTTAAAACAATTATAAATTATTTAAATCATATGGTCAAAGGAGTGTACACCAGTTCATTGTGTGACTCTTTAGATGTAAACTTGGTTAGTGTTTAATATCAAACCATTCAATTATTAACATTCATGTCACTTAGCAGATGTTGTGAAATTTTGACTAAACTTATCGCTTACTTGGTTTTGGTAAAATCCAATTTTACTTTATTAAGCGTTACCGGGTAGTGGCGATTATTTATACTAATTCTCTTCAATAGAACTATATCACTTTGGACTTGTGGAATTTGGTAATGGTCAAAATTCCAGGATCACCAACTCTATAGTTCAAAAACAAAGTCCTTGGCTCCGTAATAACAACTATTATTAACCAAACTGCTCTGGCCATAGACTTTGACTTTGAGTTGACTTCAATGACCATGATACTAACCTCATATAACTGAGGAGATGAATCCTCACTTGAATAATGTTTTACTTTCAATGCTTCCACTCGACCCAACTATAGTCGTTCAACGGATGTTGTGCTATGATTTAACGTTAATCGAAGCAGAACTTCCACATTGAAGACCAACAGTATTCTCAAGCAAAGAGAACCGTGTAATTTTATCACATTAATATTTTTCATTTGACCTTACTTATATTAACCAATAGAAAACCATCGAATGAGTCATTCCATAATTATCTAATAACTATCGGTACATAACCCCTTGTTTCCCCTAGAAATCATGAGTAATACACTATCCAACATTTGGAAAGCTTTACGTACACTAGTCTCAATGGATTCATTAATATCCAGTCTCGATACATATTAAATTGGAATATTTAAATGGGTATATTTATTTTGTTGTGATATATCACTCATGGTTACAATGCATTGTAAATACTGTCACAAAACATACCATTTATGGATATTCCATTAAATATGCTTTTAATTAAATTAATTAATGTAACATATTATATCAAGTGTGTAATAGACAGAAAACACCTTTTATTTCAAACAAGATTAGTTATATATATATAACAAATTACATACTTGCCCCAAGTATATACCCTAACTCTATCAAACTCCCATTTGCACTTAAGATCGATTATGGAATCTCTATCCCATCCGCTCAATTGGTTTAATGAGAACTGATCGAGTTAGACCCTTCGTGAATGGATCTGCTATGCTGGTTTGATTAACTTCTCTGTCAATCAATTCTCTCTGATGTTGATAAACTACCTTTATCATATGAAACAATTCGAAGTATGTTTCTTGACTTCTATTGAGCTCTTATTATTACACTATTATCTTATAACAATCATGTTGCATTCTTAATACTTGGAATCACCCTTAGTTCAGTTATAAATTTATGCATTTATATTTATACACATTTCTTTTATTGTAGCGCTATTCAAGGCGATGTACTTAACCTTTCGTTGAATGAGCCATAATCTTTCATTTGGAACATTTTCAACTTAAACTTCATAATTAAGGTTTGAACATGAATTTAATATTGACATATTATACTCAATATCACTTACGAAGTTTAGGTTCATACACGCATGTAACAAACTTGCTTTTTATGGCATATAAATAAATAAATTTAATTAAAATAAAATTGTTTGATTCGATATTTGTTAATTAATATTTTAAAAATGAACTTTTAGTTAATTAAATTCTATTTATTAAAAGATTTTAATTTAATAACTTGAATTAAATTAAAAAATTATTTTCATATAATATTTTAAAACTGAATAAAATGTTTTAAGAAATATAAAATATTATTATAGTGTAAATTAATTTAAATCAAATTGAAATTTATTTATAAATAAATTAAAAGTAGCGGTGAAAAGAAATGGAATAAAATGAAAAATTAAAACTAGACGATTTAGATTTTAAGGGACCAAACAAAATCAAGCCCATTTTCTTTCCTCCTTATTATAGAACCTTCCTTGCTTCACTCTTTTAGTCCAAACCCGAACCCCCTTTTATCATTTCAGCTCTAAATTCCTCTAATCAAATCGTGACCTGGAGAATTAAAAAAAAGTCGCGTATGAAATGCGATCAAGGCGTAAAGCTTGGCATGGCAATGATACTGCCAACGACGTGGAAGGTGATACGATGTTGTTACATACAACGGCAGGCTTGATGGCCGATGGTTTGAGGCAAACGATTGGAGGAGTGATAGCACCGATAGGCGTCGGTGTAGCGACCTGCCTTTTCGACCCCTGAATGTCGGCACTAATACATCCACGGTATTCACATGCGGAGTACCTAAGTGCGGGAAATACAGAACATAATGGTAAAAGAAAACGAAAAAGAAAAGGAACAAGAAGAAGAACTCAATATCAGAATCTCACATGCGGAACAATAACATATAATATCTCAAAAGGACTTTACCAAAAAGAAAACTTTGATATACATAAAAAAATAGAGTATACTAACCTATCATCGACCTAGAAAGTTATAACAACCAGTCCTCACAATTGCCGATAGATACAAATCAAGTGATGTAGCGGAAAATAAGTACGGTAGGAAATCATCCGGCTCCTCTCTAAGAGCTCCAATGAACCACGACTAAATCTGGAAATACTCAAGCTGACCTGAGCATTATAAGAAAATAACACCTGGATCGGTCTGGTAAACTAGCAGGAGAAACTCAAATCATATGGATTGCTATATTTGTAAAACCCTTCAAATGTAAAGGTATCTTGTAAGAGCACGCTGCCAATAAACACGGAAAGGATTTTACCTTATGATAACTAGACCATTTATATTATAAAATCCAGTGATGAATTAATGATGTCTAAGGTGTGAAATATAGATAATAACATAGCTGTGATGCATGTGAGTGTACATCACAACAATAATAGGTATACAATCACAACCGCTAAAGTGCGTTCGCTAATTGTGTAGGATTCTATGGAGGTACTCTCAATAGCTCGAGAATGGTCCTCTATCACAAGGATCAAAGATATCCTCCTAAGTATCATATATCTCTAGGTAAAATATACTATAGGAAAAACATTGTCGGTCAACGTCTGAACCGTGTCACATCACTCTCGCATGCATATCCATGTATCACTAGTATGAAGTTGTATCATTACCGATGGTTTCTATCATTACCGATGGTGAGATCACGTTAGCATCCCAAAATAGATTATACTAACCTATCATCGACCTAGAAAGTTATAACAACCGTGTCGAGATCTGTTCGAGATGCTATGTCCCCTATCTATGGTTTCTATCATTACCGATGGTGAAGTCACGTTCAACATCCCAGCACATGAGTCACAACTCGAACAGATCTTGACACACGAGTCCCTAACTTGAACAGATCTAGGAACAACACATGGATTTCTATATATCAGCAAATTTGGGAATCACATATGGATTCCTCAACATATCTTGAAATCACATGTGGATTCCCATATCTAAGTAGATCTCAGAATCACACATTGATCCCTCAATAGACCTCGAAATCACACATGGACAACCTGAATAGATCGGGAGCAACTACATGTGTTCGAGCATCTCGAACAGATCTCGAATCCCCACATAGATTCCAGCATCTCGAACCAATCACGAAACTCTTCCAAAGCATAGAACACAAATATGGTTTTGGAGTGGTTACGGTTTCAAGTCATCTCATATAGTTCACTCCCCCGCTTACCAGGTACTCCAAAACCAATCGGTTGATTTCCCGGTAATCTCAACTCCGGTTCCGTGGGAACTAAACAGATAATACATAAGATTGGAGATCACCTCCTTACCGTTTAAGTGGATAGATTTCCTTATCACTTGCCCTAGAAGAGCAGAACGAGTTTATACATAAATTATAGCATCAGCGAAGATAACTACACCATATACTCTCCATGTTTATTCTAGATATTTCCAGAGTATATTTGGTCAAATCCAATAACAATGAAAATAATCACATATAGGAAACTTTGTCTAGTATATTGTCCATAAGCAAGTAACACGCACGATCGAAGCACACAAGCATGATCAAGTCATAAAAGACTTCTAATCTCCTTTCTAATTAATCTTCCTTTATTAATTAAAATCCTCTTTTATTAGTAAAACTCCTTTTGACTCAATAAACTACTTTATAAATGAAACTCCATTTTATTAACTAAACTTCACTATTTCATTAAAACTTTCCACATTCATTTCTACACATTCCAATATTTCTCAAAAGTATTCATATACTTATCTCAACTGCATAAGTATATTCACAAATCAATTTCAAAGGTCTTAAGACAAATGGTACTCAAACATCGTCGCTACAAACCCAAAACCATCTCATACATGTTACTCTCTTCAAAAATTCCATTATTATAGATCTAAGTATTTTCCAAAATTGTTTAACAATATTTTACAACTTTAAAATATTATCCAAGGGTTTAAAAAGAAACGTAAATAAAACATAGTTTACAACAAACCCAAAACACTTAACTATTTCGTCATCTTTAAAATTCCATTTTAAAGATCTAATCCATTTTTAAAAGCATAATTAAATGGGTTAAAAGAAATGTTGCACAAATATCATTACTATAAACTCAAAATCACTTTTATACTTGCCAATAACTTTAAAACATTCAATTACAGCTCTAAGTACACCTTCACTTATTAAATAAGGTAATATACCTTTTTAATCAATTTACAAAGCCATCCATTATAACATAAGTGTTATAATCTTAGAAACTACTTTATATTCTTTTATAAATTCCAAACTTTCTTTTTAATACTTTTAAATATAATAAAATACCTTTTAGAAGACACACACACACACATATATATATATATATATATATTAATTTATTTATAAAAATAAGATATTCAATAAAATAACAATTTGAAAGATATTATAATATAAAAGCCTTTTATTTCTTAAATAAAGTCCTTAACAATTTCTAAAACAATACATGTACTGAAAATAAAATTTTAAAATCCTTATACATATTTTAAAACATTATTTAAAATAATATGAAAATCCGTTTTATCGTTTAATACCATTACTTCGAAAATCCATAAATGATTATCAGTCATATATTTAAACCTTGATATTTTTTGATAATAATATAGTACTTATTAAAAATAAGAAGAAGCACTAGGATGTCTTCTAAAGTTAACTTTAAAATCGTCAATCACAGCGATTTCATCCATAGTGACCTTTTTGCTTCTATAATTTACAACTTAAAATTCCAATTTCCACAATTGTCCAAACCAATTCCTCTATGTCAAACACACCAAAAGGTGTATAACCAAATATATCTATATATATCCACAATATATCATAATTTATCCAATTTAACATATGTCAAATATCATGGATTTCAAAGCACGTTTTAACGACTATATCGCTTCAAACATTTACAGCATAATTTCTAACTTAATCAAATAACAATATCAAACATGTAAACAAGTAGTCTGGACTACGATACATGTAATAAATAATTGATTATTGGTTGATTGGTTGCTTATGTTAATCATATATTGACTTGGTTAGTTAAGTAGAATTATTTTGATAATGATAACCATATCCATCAGATTTGAAATGATCAATTTAAATAGCTATAGTATATTCATGAGAAATAATCCCTATTACATTTTGAAATAATGTGTGTATAAGGAGTATCAAGCCTCTTTTTGAATTTTATATCAAAAAAATATCCTTTTTGGAAAATAGAAATGGTTTTGAAAAAGTAAAGTGGAGCATTTAATTTATTAGGGAAAAAATAAACCAAATGGTTTGATTTTGAAAATAATAGTTTAAAAGGTGGAAAATACATGAAATATGTGACCTAAAAAGATAAATGGATATGTAGAATAAAATACGAGTCAGAATTCTTTGAAATAAGAATTTTCCAAATCCTTATAATCATAGTTTACAAATGAAATAGAAAAATCAAGATTTCGTATAGTAAAGTTTGAGATATGTCCAAATCAAGTTTTTAAATCGTCGCGTTTTGGCAGTTCGTAAAATATTATTTTCAACTCTTTAAAATGGATGTTTTCAAATCTTTAAAAATATGAAATAAATTCCATAAATATTTTAAAATGTTTTAAAATGAATTTGAATTATAGAAATGGGCATATATGTAACGAAACTGGTGTTTTAATCCGTAAATCTTTAAAATCACTATTCACCGATAATTTAGCAATGGAATTTGGTTACCACTGAATAAATGATTGGAACTAGGTTTTTTCCCAAATCATTTTAAAATGTTTTTCAAATGATAAATAAAATACTTTTAAAAGTATAGAGTTGATCAAATAACTTGACCGTCTTATGGGTGACAGAGATAGTCTCTAGGCTGGAGTTTGGAAAACTAGTTACCTACTTCCCCTAGCTATGCGGACTGGCCCGACGGAGTTGGTAGTTAATTTGATTTACTCGGATTCTCATTTATTAAGGTAAAAGAAAGGAGAGTAGGAGTTTTCCAAAAAGGTAAAACAAGATTTAAAATAGGATTTTGATGGTAAAGAAAACATTCTAGTTAAACTCTATATTAAATTCCGAGGAGAGAACTTGTATTATCCGTGTGAATTTAAAAGGTGATTTCACCATTATTCGACAGATAGTATAGGATGAGTACAGAAGTTAGTATATAGTATAATTAATATAAATCTACGAATCCTTTTACTCAATACTAAGTGATTTGGGTTTATAGTAAACGATGTCTTAAATAACATTGTTTTTGACCTATTTAAAACATGTTTTGGAAAAATGAAATCTTTATTAATTATGCTAATAATAGAATATGGAAATATTTTTACTAAGTAATTAAAAGGAAACAATTTGGTATTTCCAAAGTTAAAAGGGGGTTTAATAATTCTGTATATCCCAAAACAGAAATGGTTTAAAGATATATATCTCTAAAAGATATTTTATGGCATAAAAAGATATCTTCAAAGTTAAATAGCATTTTGAGTAAAAGAATAAAAGAGGATTTTGTAGGATCGATTTCACCCTAGAGGGGGGGTGAATAGGGTGATAATAATAAAAATTAATGTAGAAATATATATATAATAATTGCACCACAGATAATAGCATAATAATAAAAGCAGAAATAGAATAGCACAGATTTACCTAGCTTCGGTAAAACCCTGCCTACGTGCTGCCCCCAAGGTTTATACTAGAAATTAAGTAGTCAGACGCTTACACACATAAACTTACGACACCCTCTATCGACTAACCTAACTCTACGCTCAAAACCCTGCCACAACTCAGCCACTGAGTTGAGAATTCTCAAACTACGCTTTGTAGTTTGTACCTAGTCACACGACTAGAAGGTTACTCAATTTTAAAGGAAATTACAAATGAAATAATAACTAAAACAATAAAAAAAACCCTAATTGAATAATTTGAAGCCCAAATAAAAGAACCGGCCCACTTAAACAAATATAATTTGTAAAATGATATCTCCCTTTATTTTCTTCGGCCCGTATCCTTTATTTCGTGAAATTAATGTCCGCCTCCTTTTCCTTTGCTCGTGAATAGTCCTTCGTTCGTTCCTCTTTAAAGAAATTAGGGCTTTGTGAATTGAAGTCACCGATTGAAATTTGTGCTTCGATTGAAGTATGTGTTTGCTTTGGATTGCCTTGTCAAATGTTGCTTCGTTTTCTTACGGCTACTCCAATTTGGTCGAGATTGAACAATACTTTATACTGGTATGTGAATTTCCTTTTTCGAATTTGATTATTATCGACTTGATTCGAGTTTTATGATTTATTGCTTTCAGTAATTTCTTAAACTCGAATTTTATCAGTTTTTTCGATGATGTTATCGGGTTATATAGGGATGAAATCCCTTAGTTTTCGTTCGTATAATTTTGGTTTGAATATTTCGTGATTTTGTTTTCTGCGTTGATTTTTGATCGTATGATCTTGAGACCTCTGACTGGTTCGTTCCTTGATTGTAGCTTGGTATTTGAATTTGTGATATATATATATATATATTTGTTATTTGCTGACTTGTTCGATTCTACCTTGGTCACCACGGCCTTGATTCTTTGGCATTTTGAATTTTTGTTGACTGCTGTTACATTCTCTTTCGAAACATGACTTTGTTACTCGAACTGCTACTGTGTATACTTGGCCTTGGTAGCCTTGCCTTTCACTCTGTTTCATATGTATGTGGTTTTCATTGGTCTTGTCTTCATGTTGCCTTGAGTCTGCTCTCTTGTTGTTCTGTTCTGAATCATGTTGTCACCACTTGGACATATGTAGTTTGAAGTTGAATTGTTGAATCATGGAGTTTTGTATCTGACCATATGCATATGTTGTGTGTCACTGCATATATATATATATATATATATATTTGTATGTATGTATGTATGTATACATGTGTGTATACATATGTATGGTAGTTTGATATTGAGTCTTGGCTTGTATTCATTTGTATTATGTTTCATTGGCTTGTTGAGTGCTTGTATGTGTGTCTTTGGAGTCTAGTTGGTATAGTTGTCTTGTTCATGTAGTCTGCATTGTAATATGGTTTATTGATGATGCTTTGAGTCATGTTTGTGCCTTTGATTTGTGCACTTGTATTTCCATTTGAAGTTTATTGCGTAGCCATGCAGTCAGGTCTTGATATCTTTATTTATGAGTTGCTGTCACTATGTCATATGCATTGTTGTCATGTGCATATGTGTTTGGTTCTCTGGCTTGAACTTTGTTTGGTTGGACCTATATATATTTATATATGTATACATGTGTATTTAGGAATGTATATATGTATGCTGGTTGAGTCTTGTTGCTCTTTGGTGTTGAGGCTTTGCTCTGTTGACTTGTACATGGTTGCATATCTGGGTTACCTTATTTGCATTGCTTCGAGTTTCATATCCATTTCTTTGTATGCTACTCTGCTCCAACCACTGCTGTGTTGTCTCTCTTTTGTTCAACTGAGTTGTGTTGCTTTGATGTGTCTTCTGTTTCATTTGTTGCAGTCACTGCACTTGAGTTTTGATTGACCCATTGCCTTGGTTCTGAACCATTTTCACTTGAATGCTAGTCATCTTGCCCATTCATCTGGACTGGGTTGTCTTGGCAGTTTGAAACTTGTATACACTTGTATCTAGTTGAAGTTGTTTTGTCTAGTTGAGTCTGTATGCATATTTTGGTTCATGGTTTGCTTTGAGTTTGGAGATTGTGACATGTCAGGTTGAGTTGCTTCTGACTGTTCCTCTTTGATCATTTCATTTAACTTCTACAGATACTATGCTTGATCATATCATGCTCATGTACTGCCATTTACTTGTTGCTCCATTGCTTTGCACCTGACCATTTTTATCTGGTCTATTGGGTCTGATTGTGTTGATACACTTGTGTACATGTTTATGATTTAAGTGTTTATGTGTGATCTGGTTGTGTACATTTGAGTCTTTATGTATATGGACTATTTCATTGAACTTGGAGCCTCTGGTCTGATTGGTTCCATGTGTTGCTGCAGATTGGTCTGTGTTCACCTTAGTTTTGTATTGTTCGAGCCATACCTGTTTGCTCTCATATGTATATTTGAGATGTTGTATGTTATATTGCATGCACCTGAGTTGAATCCAGCCTCGGTTCGGGACCTTGTGCTCACCTGTCCCTGCAGTTTTATCAAGTGTATATCAGTGTGCACGGTCTTGTGGCATGTACAGTGATACACTGTTCATGTTACAATCTGTTCGTGTAAGATGAATTCAAAATAAATGATGACAAACAACCCAAATATCTGAGGCAAATAACATTTTCAAAATCACACATTTCATTGTACACTGCACAAATATTTCTTTTTCAATTTTACTACGTCAGTGTTTATTTTGAAGATAATTTAGATGTTGGATTTAATCTGGAATAGAGTTGAAGATAAATACGAGTGAATGAGTGATATGTAGTGAGGTCAATATTGTAAATTGAAATTTGTGATGTAATTGAAATTGTAATGTAATTGAAATTGTGTATATATAGTGAGAGCTCAAATTTGTACTATTCGAAATTGTAATAAAATATCTGTTTGAATAAAATATTTCTTTGAATTTGAATTATGTGTTATTTATTTTATTCAACAAATATTTATTTATTTATGTGAAAAATAAAATAGTATAATAACAAATACATTTAAACGAATATATATATATATATATGTTTATTATGATCAAACAAAAATCATAGGCTATTGTATTCTACAGATTTAACGAATAAGGCTTAACATTTTTGTGCACATATACACATCTTTTTATCGACAATTGGTTTGGAGAGACTAGGATTGGATTTGGGTGATTTCTATTCGAAAACCACTTCAAACCAATATACGCGTTCGAAAGTGAAGACATGTTAAACACAATGATTTTGATGGCGGAGATCTTCATAATGTAGGGTTGCTTGCCACTAACCTCATGATTCCCATATTATATACATATAGTGGCAATAGTACCTTTATTTTGAAATCTTCAATGCAAGGACTGCTCGCTACTAATCCTACGGGTGATTCCCAAACAAGATGTAGAAAGAGTACCTTCAGTTTGTCCTATTCTTGGACAACTTGTATAGGCAAATGTCTGACATTGCATTTCTAAGACCACATATATTGGTTTTTATAAACGTACATCTATTTGGTAGTGTAGGAGGTAACCCCTCTTATACTTAACACCGTCCTTGAGGCGTATGAACTCGGGGGTTGTACATTTATGGAAACCAATTAATGTGTCATCGTAAATGGCAATGTGGCATTCAAAGTGGAATTTGCTATTTTGAGAAAGGTAAAACTTTACCTCAAGCCTCATACATTGGTAATGGAAAAAACAGGGGTGATGACATATTCGGTACAATTTATGGTAAAGATAGGATGGTTCTGTGTCGGTAGAGGGCAGCGTGGCTGTGCCTCGGTACATTCCTCTAGAGATGTACTGTCGAAAGGTAGTCCCTTACCTTGTCATTATTGGAGATCCATTCTCCAATACATACCTTTACGAACTTGATTGTATATATCTAAATATGCTGTCGAATTTAACAAATGTAACAATTTCGTCTATTTTAATATGTTATTTGAAAAGTGTTTACAAAGCAATGTCATTAGAAATAATATCAAATGATTTGATAAAAATGTTTTAGTTATCATAAGGTAAAAACCCGTCCGTGTTAATGTGCGACATGGTCTTATGAGATACTCCTCTTTTCAAAGGTTTTGTTTGGCTTCAAAGTCGATCTATGACACTGTCATATATATTTATGATTTGCATTTTTCACGCTGGTCTGCCAGATTGTTCCAGGTATTTTTAATACTCAGGTCAGATCCACATAGTTTTAAGATTAGCTGAAGACACTTGGAGTTTTCAGAGGAGAGCTGGGGAACTTCATCAACGTATGGATGTAGTTTACTTTTCTGTTATGTTTGTTGTTTTTAAGCATTTGTAAGGACGTGTATTTATAACTGTCCAGGTTAAGCTTAGGATAGACTTTGATATATGTATTTGAAAGCTTTTTCGTTGTAAATATTATTGAAATAATATATGTTATTCCATTCATGTAAGATTTTATTCTGTCTTTATTTTCTTTTACCATAACAACTGATTTTTCCGACACTTGAATGCTCGGCATGCAATATAGTAGGCATATTAGTGTCGATATTCAAGGGTCGAAAATCCTATTCGTTAAAGGACTCATGTATAATAATAATTATATGTTATCGCTGCATGGATGACTCAGCCTTTTTTGGTGATCTATTTTATACTGTATATTGTTCTATCTTGGAGGAGAACATGTTTACTGCATTGTGTCGATATCATGTACATATATGTGAGTTGTTTATGACTATTAAATTACTTACCAGTGTTAGCCCAAGGAATATTCATGTGTGTAGTCCAATATTGCCTCATTCTCCATATTATCAAACAATATTACACTGTAATACTCTTTAGTGGTACGGGTATAGAGGTTGGGTGTCAGAACTTCTTCATAAGAAGTTCACTGTTTCTATAAACAATTCTCTAGTGGTTTGTAAATACTTGAGAATACTTTAAATTGCCATTTAGTGATCTTAATTTGAATTTGATATTTGCTTCATGTATCAAATACATAAGTAAATTACGATAATGTAGACATTAAAATATGTATGATAATTCATATTTGTAACAACCCGGAATTTCATCCCTTTAATTTGTGAATATTTAATTAATTTTAAATATTCAAACAATATATTTTATAATTAAAATAAAACTCTTTTAAATAATAAATAATGATGGTGAAATAGTTTTTCAAAAATAATTAGTTTGAAGAAAAACGAAAATATGACCGGAATTCGTTTTCCAAATTTTTGACTTTTCATCGACTAAAAGTTGTCGGAGATGTTGTAAACTCTATTTTATAAACAATCACATACATTTATATATAAGTTAGAGTTATATATTACATATGTATGTAAACAAAATTATTTACTTAAGTTAATATAAAGGTTTAAAATAAAAATAAAAGCATTGAAAAGATGTGAAAAAGTGAACATCACATCACCTAAAAGCATTATGCAACATAAGTACAAGTGATTAATGCATGGTTGGTTAAGGGGAAACAAAGGGGGGACAAGGAGGAGACATGCATGGTGAGATGGCAAAAGGATAAGGAGGGTAAAGAACTAAGGGGTATTTAGGTAATTTTCTTGTTTCAATTTATATAAAAACAATTTCATAATTTATCTTTCTTATTTTTCATTCCTTTCTCATTTTCAAAACCTTTCTTCTTCTTTCCTTAAGATTTCTCAAAAAGATTTATTGGCTTCCTTAGTTTCAAATGGTTGAAAATCATTTTTTCCTACTTTTAGTTCTTGAAAATCATTAAAACAATCTTCATTTCCTTCCTACACCCTTCCTCTTCTCTAAAACAAGTCCACCTAACCCCATTTCAAGCCTAGGTCAAGCACAAAACTCCTCATGGTCGAACCTCTTTTGGCCCTTAGGGTCCTCAAAATTCAATTTTTAAAGCTAGGAGCAAGGTGGTTGCAAAAGTTGGCGTAGATCTAGTATAGTTTGGTTAGCTTTAGGTGAGAAAGCCATCACCTTATTTAAAGTTCATTAACTTTGAGTTAAAAGTCTAAATTATTGATTAATTATTGCTAGTTTGGTTGAGTTATATGTGGGTGTATATGTGAATGTGATGCTTGAATACGATGTTGTGATATGTAAAAATGAAAGTTAGTAAGAAAGCAAGTTAATGTCTTTACTTGTATATGTTGGTTATGGAGTTTTTACATGTTGTAATGTGGTTGTGATGTAATCATTTATGTTGTACATATGAATATATGTTTTGTACGTTAAGGAAGTTAGCCTCTTTGCTAGCTTATGCAACATAGAATCCCTTGTGTAAAGGTTTTTGAACTTTGGGTTTGAATTTGCAAAATGCTTTTAAATTTTAAACTCGTTAGTTTTCCCAAGAATTACGCCTTTATGTTTACAAAGTATAAGGTTTCCAAAGGTTAAAGTTTTAAAGACTTAGAAAATAAAAATTCAAGTTTTGAAAATTACGGGTTGTATAGCGATAGTTGATATAAGTGAAGTTCATAAAACGAACTAGTTTTGGAAAATCTACAAGTGTTTTTACTTAAGTATTCTTTCTACAAAGTGGTTTCAAAAATTTAATCAAGTATTTAAAAGTAATTATTTATTTAATTAATTATAATGATGAATTAATTAATTAATTAATTAAGATAATTAGTACTTAATCATTAGTTAATAAAGGTAATTAATACTTAAGTATTAATCAATTAAGTTAATTATAATTAGTTAATTAATTTAAGTTAATTATCATTTAATTAATAATTAGGAATTAACTATTATTTAATATTTAATTAAGATTAATTATGGATTAATTATTTATTTATAAAATGGTTCAAATATTTAATTAATTACGAATTAAGTAAGATTAATTAAGACTTGATTGAGATTAATTTAATTATTAATAAAGGTTAAGTTACCATTTAATAATTCATTAGAGATTAATTATTGTTTAAATATTTATTTAAAGAATAAATATTAATTGATTATTTATATAAAAGATAATTATTGGTTTAAAAAGTTAATTACGGTTTGATTATTAATTTAAGGTTTAATTTATTATTTAAGTTTTAGTTAAGGATTATTTAATTAATTAATTGAGATTAATTAAAATTTAATTATTATTTAAAGGTTTAAATTATTATTTAATAATTAATTAAGAATTAATTATGGTCTAATTATTTATATAAAGGTTAACCATTATTAATTTATTTATTTGAGGATAATAATTATTTAAGTATTTATTTAATAGTTAATTATTAATTAATTATTGGTTAATTATTATTAAAATAAAGAGTTTAAAAGTGTTGTTTAATTTTCAAATAAAGGCTTTAAAGTTTAACTACTTTATTTCTTAAGATCGGTTAAGTTCTAAAGCAACTCTCTTTTAAAAGATGTTTTTAATCCGATGGATTTCTTTGTCGACTACCCTAAGTTATCCCAATTGAATATGAAACCCAATGACATATGTTTAGCAGAATAAAACATCATTCTACTAATTAAATTATAGTTGACATCTATTAGCAGAATAAATCACCATTCTTCTATAATTCACCGAATATATTATGTTTAGACATCTATTAAGCAAGAATAAAACCCAGTAATGCTATTATAGTAACTTGGACATTTTCTTATATGTTGATTGATTGTTATTGGTTGATTTCCCTTACATATTTGATTGTTATGTAAAGACTCATGATATAACTTGGATAAGTTAAACTCAATTAAATAAGAATCATTGTGGTGATCACTAAGCCTCTTTAGGTTTTGTGAAATCAAATATTTCATTTAATCCTTTTGATAATGGTTTCAAGTTAAGTAATGATTTTAGTAAAGGTGTTTTAAACAATCGTTTTTAAATTAACAATCATCCACACATGTCAGACCTGCTATTTCGAATCATTTAAATTAACAATCATCCACACATGTCAGACCTGAATTGCTCAAAACAACAGAATGTTAATTTTACATTTGCCAAAACGTAGAATATATAGTAAATAAATCAATTCTTTTTTCAAAGAATCACAGACACAGAGTAATACAACAATAAGCAGTAGAATAGATAAGTAGTTGTTCATGAAGCTACTACAGAACATCAGAGTCTAAAACAAGATACAACATAAATCTCAAATACAAAGTAGTCTCAAATACAGAAGCAACTGACAAGTCTGAACATAAACAACTGGAAATAAATGAATAACTGAAAGCTGAACAGATAAGAACTAGATCTCTAAGCAAAGCTCCATGCTCCAAAGGTAAGTCTCAAATGCTGTGACACTCAGTCTGACCCGAGCATAAAGCAAAACACAAAACACTCGAGTCAGGATTAACATTCTTATACAAGTAAATTGACTCAAGTGAAATGTCCAAGTGAAATGCAATATAACTTAAAAGATGATGGGATTCCATCCCTTAAGGATCCGTTAAACTATCTACATACATAGTAAAATACGCTACATATATAATGTCTATAGTAAAGTAAAATATTAAAATAGCATTAAGGCGTTACCCATATCCCTCTTAACACATTCTTATATATATTCCCGTAGTCTATACAGATAATGTAAGCTCCACCAAACTGGTGGGATACTCAATGAGCACTCCATAGGTACGGTACAAACCAAACTCGCAGAGGGCGCGATAAGGCATGTGACAAGGCATGCGAAGCAATGCCCAGTGTAGGATACTACCATTTTTCATGCAGGCCAGAATGAAGACTTAGGTCGAATACAACCTAACAAGTTGATAAGTCGAGACCGACCTAAAAAGAATACCACCGAGTTAAGATTGGGTGAGCAATGTTGGGAGAATGAAGTTCTAGGTCGCAACCGACTTATGGAAGGATGCTCGCGACCTAATGAAGATGATAAGTCGTCCCAGCGACTTAGTATAACTCGGCAGCGAGTTAACTCGAGTTCGCGACCTAACGAAGGCGCTAAGTCGTCCCAGCGACCTAGTATAACTCGGCAGCGAGTTAACTCGAGTTTGCGACCTAACGAAGGCGCTAAGTCGTGCCAGCGACCTAGTATAACTCGGCAGCGAGTTAACTCGAGTTCACGACCTAACGAAGGTGCTAAGTCGTCTGAACGACCTATGGAGCTACGCGGTGAAGAGGCAGAACAATTTGATGAAGTGTTAGGTCGTGAACGACCTAACGAGTCAATGGATAGATCGGTGAAGACTGGAGGCGTGGATCTTCTCTGCCGACTTAATCTCGGCTGTTGATTTCTTAAGTCGTTGATGCCGCCTATTCTTAAGTCGCGCGAAGCCCGGTGCGTTGATTCTGCTGCGAGTTAATCTCCACCACTGGTTTCTTTAAGTCGCCGCATGGTTTAAGTCACTGAAGGCAAGTGTTGTAGCTGTCTGTCTTAAGTCGTCCCCGTGTTAGGTCGTAGGTCGTTTCCGACCTAAGTACTTGTAATATTTTTAAGTTTTTCTGAACTGTGTTGTAAGTAGTATACAACTTGTGTTAAGTCGGAGATGTTGTTAAGTCGGTTGCCGACTTAGGAGTTGTATTTTTTTTCTGCTTTGCATGTTGTAGCCTATAAATAGGCGAGTTGTTT
Source organism: Allium fistulosum (assembly GCA_030737815.1). NCBI lineage: Eukaryota > Viridiplantae > Streptophyta > Magnoliopsida > Asparagales > Amaryllidaceae > Allium > Allium fistulosum. The sequence continues at coordinate 1,462,924,687 of CM060902.1, forward strand.
CATTTGTAAAGGTTGTTGAATATTGAATAAAATTCTCTTTGATTGCTTTGTGCTTTCATTTAAATTGGTAGTTGAGTGTAATCTCCTATCTCCTCTTTCGGATAATCGAGTGCGCTCGATTCAACGATTGTAGAAGCCGATTCGCGGAATCAAGTGCGCTTGATCAACGCTTGAAGAATTGAAGATCTTTGAACCCGGTATCGTGCGCGATCAACGAGTTCGAGATAGCTAGAGTTCGGTATCTTCGGATCAACGAATTCGGGCATTCCAGCATTCATCATTCCATCGACTGCTACTTTCACCGATCTACATTGCTTTTGAAATATCCGCTGCGTCAGTTTTGGTATCAGAGCTTGTTCTAGCCAATCATAGTTAGATCGAGACTTGGAGCCTATTCATTTGAAGATTTAAAGTTATCAATCACGGCCGAGAATTTGAAGAAGTGGGTCGTGCATACTTTTGAAGTTTGAAGTTTAGATTTGTGATTTGGAGAAGTCGTGTTCATCGTGTTCATCGAGATTTGCAACAAAGTGGAAGATTTCGATCCGTTTCATTTTGGATCAAAGCTCGAAAAGTGTTTGAATTTGAAGTGTTTTGGAATTTGTGAAGTTGTCAACCATGCCACCAAGGAGAGCCAATCGACATCAAAACGTTGAAGCTTTGTATCGAAGAGAAGAAGCTGATGAGATGGAGCAAAGAATCAATGAGAATTTTAGTGAAAAGCTTAATGAAGGAATTGGCCGGTTAGAGAGGCTTATGATGGAGATGAATCAAAATCGGAGAAGGGTTTCACCAGAATCTAACCATGGGGGAAGTAGAGTCTCACCACATTCAAATCGAGACAGAAGTGTTGAAAATGATCAAGGGCGTGGGAGGAACGTGAATGATCGTGAACGGAGGAATGTCGATAGAAGGGATGATGGTGGAAGGCGTAATGGTAGTAGAGATGTGGGTGGTCAGAATCGACATCGTTATGCATCTGATTTTGAAGAGGAGTATGATGGTGGTAGTGTTCAAGGACAAGGAAGAAATCACTCTGAGTATGATCACAAGTGGGAGTCGGGGATGAAGACAGAAATTCCTGAATTCAAGGGTGGTATGCAAGCAGAGGAGTTTCTAGATTGGGTGGCTAATGTTGAGGAGATTTTTGACTTCAAAGAAGTTCCAGGACATCGTAGAGTGAAGTTGGTTGCTACAAGGCTAAGGGGAAGAGCTTTGGCGTGGTGGCAGCAGACCAAACTTACACGTGATCGGATGGGAAAGTCAAAAATTGAATCTTGGGAGAAGATGAAGAAATTGATGAAAGCAACGTTCTTACCATACAATTATCAATCTTTGATGTATCAACGTTTGCAAAACTTGAGGCAGGGCACAAAGACAGTTAATGACTATGCTGATGAATTTTACCAACTAATTGCGAGGAATGATATTATGGAAACAGAAGAGCAGCTGACATCGAGGTTCATTGGGGGATTGAGAATGTAGATTCAGGATATGGTTAATATGTTCGATCCAAGATCTGTGGCAGAAGCACATCAGAAAGCGTTGGCTTGGGAAAAACAAGGGAGACGAGGAAGTGGTGTGTTTACTAATTCTAACAATCAAGCGAAGGGTGTTGGAGGAAGTTCTAATGTTTCTAAACCTATCAGTAGACCAGTGGTGAAGGAGGTTGAGAAGGCAAGGGTTAACAATGGTTTCAAATGTTACAATTGTCAGGAATTGGGACATAAAAGCAGTGAGTGTCCAAAGCCAAAGAAGAGAACCATGATTGCGGAAGTTGAAGATGAGGATGTTGATGGAGATTGTTCTAGTCCAGTTGAGGAGGATGAGCAAGATATTGCGTCAGGAGATGAAGGTTGTAATCTAATGCTGAGGAGATCGTGTTTAACACCGAAGCAGGAGGAAGCTAGTTGGTTGAGGAGTAATATCTTTCAGTCAACATGTACTATTCTAGGGAAGGTGTGTAAGTTTGTGATTGACGCAGGAAGCTGTGATAATATTATCTCAACCGAGGCTGTGACAAAATTGAAATTGAAGACAGAGAAACATCCAAATCCATACAAGTTAGCATGGTTGAGGAAAGGAGGAGAAGTGAAAGTGGATAGACGAGTTCGTGTTCCATTCTCTATTGGGAAGAAATACAAAGATGAGATATGGTGTGATGTAGTAGAGATGGATGTTTGCCACTTATTATTGGGAAGACCATGGCAGTATGATCGATCAGTACAACATGACGGTCGGACCAATAGTTACAGTTTTATGTTTAAAGGAACGAAGATTATCCTAGTTCCAAAGAAGAGACCACAAGGAGAAAGTAAGTCAGAAGAGATTGAAGAGCTCAAAACTTTGTTATCCTTGAAGGAGTTTGTGAAGGAAGTAGAGAAGGAACCTGAAGTGTTTTTGTTAATTGGGCGAGAGAGTCAGGAAGTGAGTGAAATTCCAGAAGAAGTTAAACCAGTTCTGAAAGAATTTGACGATGTATTTCCAGAGGAGTTACCAACGGAGTTGCCGCCGTTGAGAGATATACAACATCAGATAGATCTTGTTCCAGGTGCTGTGTTGCCACACAGACCACATTATCGAATGAGCCCGAAGGAACATGAAGAGTTGCGGAGGCAAGTAGAGGAATTGCTTGAGCAGGGACGTGTGCAGGAGAGTCTGAGTCCTTGTGCTGTACCAGCTTTATTGGTACCCAAGAAGGATGGGACGTGGAGGATGTGCACTGATAGTCGTGCCTTGAATAAAATTACTGTGAGATATAGATTTCCAATGCCGAGGTTGGATGACTTGTTAGATCAAATAAGCGGAGCTAATACATTTTCGAAGATAGATTTGAAGAGCGGTTATCATCAAATTCGTATCAGACCAGGAGATGAGTGGAAGACTGCTTTTAAAACTAGGGAGGGTCTATACGAGTGGTTGGTCATGCCGTTTGGCTTATCAAATGCACCAAGTACTTTCATGAGGGTGATGAATCAGATTTTTAGACCGTTCATTGGGAAATTTGTGGTGGTGTATTTCGATGATATACTTATTTACAGTGGGAGCCCAGAAGAACATTTGAATCATCTTAGAGAAGTGCTGATGGTGTTACGACAAGAACAGTTTTATGCTGCAACGAAGAAATGCGTGTTCATGACGCATAGTGTTTTATTTTTGGGATATGTTGTCTCGAAGGAAGGTATACAGGTTGACCAAAGTAAAGTTGAAGCTATCAGAGAATGGCCGCAGCCCAAGACGATAACAGAAGTTCGTAGTTTTCATGGGTTGGCTTCATTCTATCGAAGGTTTATACCACACTTCAGTAGTGTGATGGCACCTGTTACTGATTGTATGAAGGGTAAACAATTTACATGGTCAGAGGAAGCAGGGAATGCTTTTGAGAAGATCAAGGAGTTGCTGACATCTGCACCAATTCTAATATTACCTGATTTTCAATTGGTGTTTGAACTACATACTGATGCATCCAAGGTTGGGATTGGAGGGGTGTTGAGTCAGAAAGGGCGTCCTATTGCATATTTCAGTGAGAAGTTATCAGGAGCGAAGATGCGATACAGTACATATGATGTGGAGTTTTATGCTGTTGTACAATCTATCAAACACTGGAGACACTATCTATTTCAGAAGGAGTTTGTTCTTTACACTGATCATGAAGCATTGAAGCATTTGCAAGGGCAAGACAAGATTTCAGCGAGACATGCATCGTGGATTGCATATCTGCAACAGTTTACTTTTGTTGTTAAACACAAGTCAGGGGTGACAAATCGTGTAGTTGATGCTTTGAGTAGGAGGAGTCATTTGTTGACTACACTAAAGGTTGAAGTGACGGGGTTTGAAATATTGCCAGAATTATTCACTGAAGATCCTTACTTTGCAAAATTTGTTGAAAAAGTCAAGGAGGGAGAGACGGATGATTTCGTGATGGTAGATGGTTTTCTATTCAAAGGAAATCGATTGTGCATTCCGGAGGGTAGTTTGAGAATGAAGATTATCAAGGAGTTACATGAAGAAGGACATGTTGGAAGAGACCGTACCTTACAATTGATTTCACAGTCCTACTTTTGGCCATCGATGAGGAAAGAAGTAGAAAGGTTTGTGGAGCGTTGTCATATTTGTCAGGTTTCAAAAGGAACTGCGACTAATGCTGGTTTATATATGCCGTTACCTGTGCCTGTAAAACCATGGGGGATATTAGTATGGACTTTGTGTTGGGGTTGCCAAGAACGCAGCGTGGTAATGATTCCATTTATGTGGTGGTTGACCGATTCTCGAAAATGGCGCATTTTATTGCTTGTAAGAAGACGGCGGATGCTGTTCATGTTGCTCAGTTGTTTTTCAGGGAGATCTATCGACTTCATGGATTGCCAGAATCTATTGTGTCGGATAGAGATGCTCGGTTTCTGAGTCACTTTTGGTTGAGTTTGTGGAAAATGGTGGGAACGAAGCTGAAATTTAGTAGTGCTTATCATCCGCAAACGGATGGACAGACTGAGGTGGTTAACAGATCATTGGGAAACTTGTTGAGATGTCTTGTGCAAGATAATTTGAAGAGTTGGGACGTGAAGTTATGCCAGGCAGAGTTTGCCCATAATCATGCAGTGAATCGTAGTACTGGGTTCAGTCCATTCCAGATAGTTTATTCAAGCTTACCGAAGGGACCGTTGGATTTAACGGTAGTGCCACAATCACAGAAGACAGTTAAAAAAGCTGCTGATTTTGTTGAAGGGTTGACGGAATGTCATAAAATCGTTCAGGAACGATTGGAGAAAGCAAATGAGAAGTATAAACAATCTGCAGATTTGAAACGACGAAATGTCGAGTTTAATGAAGGAGATTTGGTTTATGCAGTATTGACGAAAGATCGTTTTCCGGTGGGAACGTATAATAAATTGAAAGCACGAAAGATTGGCCCAGTTGAAATTTTAAAGAAAATCAATGAAAATGCTTATAAACTGAAGCTGCCAGATGATGTGTACACGTCAGACGTATTCAACGTTAAGCATATCATACCATATCATGGAGAAGAGTTTGTTGTGGATGAAGAAAGTACAAATTCGTGGACGAATTTTTCTCAACCTGGGGAGGATGATGCAGGCCAGAATGAAGACTTAGGTCGAATACAACCTAACAAGTTGATAAGTCGAGACCGACCTAAAAAGAATACCACCGAGTTAAGATTGGGTGAGCAATGTTGGGAGAATGAAGTTCTAGGTCGCAACCGACTTATGGAAGGATGCTCGCGACCTAATGAAGATGATAAGTCGTCCCAGCGACTTAGTATAACTCGGCAGCGAGTTAACTCGAGTTCGCGACCTAACGAAGGCGCTAAGTCGTCCCAGCGACCTAGTATAACTCGGCAGCGAGTTAACTCGAGTTCGCGACCTAACGAAGGCGCTAAGTCGTGCCAGCGACCTAGTATAACTCGGCAGCGAGTTAACTCGAGTTCGCGACCTAACGAAGGTGCTAAGTCGTCTGAACGACCTATGGAGCTACGCGGTGAAGAGGCAGAACAATTTGATGAAGTGTTAGGTCGTGAACGACCTAACGAGTCAATGGATAGATCGGTGAAGACTGGAGGCGTGGATCTTCTCTGCTGACTTAATCTCAGCTGTTGATTTCTTAAGTCGTTGATGCCGCCTATTCTTAAGTCGCGCGAAGCCTGGTGCGTTGATTCTGCTGCGAGTTAATCTCCACCACTGGTTTCTTTAAGTCGCCGCATGGTTTAAGTCGCTGAAGGCAAGTGTTGTAGCTGTCTGTCTTAAGTCGTCCCCGTGTTAGGTCGTAGGTCGTTTCCGACCTAAGTACTTGTAATATTTTTAAGTTTTTCTGAACTGTATTGTAAGTAGTATACGACTTGTGTTAAGTCGGAGATGTTGTTAAGTCGGTTGCCGACTTAGGAGTTGTATTTTTTTTCTGCTTTGCATGTTGTAGCCTATAAATAGGCGAGTTGTTTCATTTGTAAAGGTTGTTGAATATTGAATAAAATTCTCTTTGATTGCTTTGTGCTTTCATTTAAATTGGTAGTTGAGTGTAATCTCCTATCTCCTCTTTCGGATAATCGAGTGCGCTCGATTCAACGATTGTAGAAGCCGATTCGCGGAATCAAGTGCGCTTGATCAACGCTTGAAGAATTGAAGATCTTTGAACCCGGTATCGTGCGCGATCAACGAGTTCGAGATAGCTAGAGTTCGGTATCTTCGGATCAACGAATTCGGGCATTCCAGCATTCATCATTCCATCGACTGCTACTTTCACCGATCTACATTGCTTTTGAAATATCCGCTGCGTCAATTTTGCACTCCCGGATTGGTGGTAACGCATAGCAGCTACTACCGCCCACCTCGAGACACACTCTCAAATCAAAGGTGCACCCAATCAAATCACAAAGTAATAGAATGGTATCGAAGAAATGTGCCCGGTAGGGGGAGCGACTCCACTTGGCCCGGTATAGCTCATGTTTTAGCCACATCAAGCTGACTAGAGGGAGTCAGGGCTGCATTCATACCTCATACAGACGTTCGCTAAACCATCCTACTTCATTTTGGAATCTCCACTACGTGCACAGTTGTTAAAGTGGTTTTTGGTATTGGCAGAGAGTATGAAAATATCCGATCCTGGTCTCTTTAACAATCAAATGCTTATTTCACACAGTGGTCATTTTTTTTCAAGCAGTTCATACTTCATATCAAAATATCATATTCATTTCAAAACCATATCGCTTTAGAAATCATATTCACTTTCGAAATCATATTCACTTCTAAAATCCTAACCACAAAATAGTATAAACCATTATATCAAAGTATTCATATTTAAATCCATTAAATCTAAATCATAACAGTTCCAACTTAAATAGTTTGAATATTGAAAGTAGTATATATATATATTGGAATAGTTATACATCAAAAATAGTTTATACTTAGAAATAGGTTCTAGATTAAAATAGTTTATATATTAAAGATAGCTTATATATTAAAAAGAGTTTATATCGAATATAGTTTCAAACTAGAATTGTTTCTTCCAATTTCACAAATCAATTCAAATCAACTTTAGTTCAAAAATTCAATTTAAATCAATTTTAGTTCAACAATTTCAATTAAAAGGGTTAAAGGTTCAATTCAAATTCTCATTAAAACCATTTTTAATTTATATCGATTTCAAATCCAGGTTGGAACTATAAATTTAAACCACTTCCAATTCAATAGGTTTCAAAGTTAATTATTCAAACAATTTACAATAACTCAATTTGATAAATTTCATTTATAATTCAAAATTAAACTTTAATTTCATTTAAATTTGGAACTAGTCACTTAATCATTTTTAAAAACATTTAAATAAAATCTCAAATTACAAATATAGATCAATATTAAATATTCAATTGCAATTTCATTTAAGTTTGGAAATATTCATTTAATCACCTTTAATCAATATTCAATTATCTAGTTATAAAAATCATATCTTTAAAATCTCAAAATTAATAAGTTTCAAATCAGTTTCTATTTAAATACAACTCTTAAACAAATTAAATTACAAATCAATTTTAATTTATCTTTCCAACCTTAATTTATTAAAGTTATTACAAAATCTATCTTAAAAATAATAACATAAATTCAAATAAATATTTAAACATATTATATATCTATAAAAGTTATTACAAAAATCTATTTTAAAATATCAATATAAATTGTAAATAAATATTTAAAACATATTATATATATATATATATATTAGTTAAATTATATTCTTAATAAATTTTATTATATTAATTATTATTAAATTAAATCTTATTATTATTAAATCTATTTTAAATCTTATTTTATATATTTAAAAAAATATTAAAGTTGTAAGTAAAATTTTATAATTTACATTTTAAAACTTAACCTATAAATTTTAAATTTCCAAAACATATAATTTTAAAAAAAAATTAAAATTTTTATATATATTGAAATTAAAATATCTTTATATTATATTTAAAAATCAATATTTGTTAAAATCCATATATTTTCTTTCGAAAATTTGGAAATCATTTTTCAAAAATAGAACAATGCTGTCTGTATACAATTTTCTATCCTATGGTCAAGTGATACAGATATTTATCATTTCAATCCGCAATAATTTAATATTTACGGATATATATCATTTCAACCCGCAATCCCAAAATTTCAAATTTAGTAAAATCGCTTAGGTTTATCATTTCAACCCATAACGATTTTCCCTAATCTACAAGATCGTTTGGGTATGTATCATTTTAACCCATAGGGTTTTCCTAAACTAACAGGGAACTTGCAGAGTGAGAACAATAGAACAATGATATAAAATAGCATAACATATCAATTATAAGCATGGACCATAATTAACAATTTTAAAATAAATATATATGCAACATGTTATGGTGTCATATGTCAATTATCATAGGTTAACAAATTTAAATAATAACATAACATTTAACGATTTAATTACTAAACAATTCAAATTAACAACATATTCAATCGTCATTTCACGTTCAATCAATTTACTAATCTTAAAAATGTTAATCATGAGTGATCGCTCACCTTTCGAGGCTAGAGAAGGACTTGAATCGATGAAAACAAAATATATAATTTTTAAAAATCTAAAATTTACTCACGTATTTAAAATAAAATCTTTATATTATATTTTTAAAATCAATATTCAATTTAAAACACATATTAAAATAAAATATCTATATATTATATTTTTAAAAATCAATATTTATTAAAACCCATATTTCCAAAATTCTTAAATAAATATTTAAACATAATATATATATATATTAAAGTTATAAGAAATCTATTTCAAAATATTAACATAAACATATTATATATATATATATATACCTTTCCTCTTTTTTTAATAATATAAAGCAAGAAGAGCAATGAGAAAGCTGTCAGTTGCACAGCTATGATGGAGGGCAAGGTGTGGCTGCTTGTTGGATCAGTTGCGGGACAGTGGTGGAGTTTGGTCAGGGAGAGGGAGGTGGCGAATGAAGTGAGGCTGGAGGTGCTCGGGGTTGGCTGCAGCTATGGGATGGAGAGGTTGTAGTGGCAAACTTGATCAGGGAAGGGGCGGAGATAAGGGGATTGGAGCACGGTGTTGCTGCTACCGAGGAGAAGGACGGGTTTGTTGGCTGGCGATGGGAGAAGGTTGTCAGGTGGATGCGGCCAGGCAAGGCAGGGAAGCTAATGAGTTTGGTGGAAGGTCTGACAAGGTTCGGTTGTGGCAATTATAGGCGGATCTGGGTGGAGATGCGGTTGACTAGGAAGTTGTAGGCTGATGGACGTGGAGTGGAGGAGTCTGGGTCAAAGGATGTCGAGAGAAAGAGGGTGGGTGCTTTCAGTGAGATTTTTTGCGGTCACGGGCGGAAGGTGGGAAGTGGTTCTGGGAGGGGAAAGTGGCGGCGTAGTGGAGACTGTGAAGGTTGAGAAAATGAAGAACGAAGAGCGGTTTCGGGAAGATAAAAGAATGTAAACAGATATTACATATATAAACTTTCATACAAAACTTATATTTAAAAAAATTCTCAAATGAAAAGACAAAATGAACAGAGAAGAAGGGAAAAGTTCACGAACCAGCATATAATAAAGGCCAGGGTAATGACAAAAGTCAATATTAAATTCAGGAATAATAAAAGCTAGTGGCCCTTTATTTTCAGCCGATGTGTAAATGAATGGCCACTGGGAAATCAAAAAGGCTCAAAACGGGTACTGATACGGCCAACCGTTTCGCAGATTTCGCCGCGTACCGGACGCCGAAATACAGGAATGAATATACTACGGTGATCAGCACGACGAGACGAATAGAATGGTACACAGATATGAGAGACACGACTATCCTATCAAAACTCGATATTCGCTACCAAAATGCTGCTAAAACGCCGAAAATAATATAAACGGAGCTAGAGCAGTCCAAATTTGGTGAAACGAAATATGACGTCTCACTTGGAAAATGATTAACATTATTCTTATGTAAAAATATTCAGATTTCAAAAATACTTTATTTCCATCAAATTAACCGATTTTAAATTTTAAATTGAAATTTCACAACTAAACAGACTTTCAAATTATCAAATGAAAATCTGCCACTTACTATGCTTCAATAGACGCACACCAAACATTATTCATTTCTTTTTCTTTCCATTTTGGCTTATGTATTCGACCTACTCAATTTCTATCTAATACACTACTATGGTGGCTATAGGATCAATTCAGAAACAAAACACAATAAAAACATCAATCACAAGTCATAGAACAGCAACGCAGATAATATACATACACATACATCAAATGTAATACAACCCGTCATAAGTGGTATTCAACCACAATATATTCATACATCCCCATAAAAGAATATATACATCACAAATACCCAACAAAAAGATTACAACACAAAACAAAGCCATTTATCCAAAGGAAGTCCAAAAGACATCGCTAGCAAAAAGGGTCCAACAACCTAACCTGCAATTCGGTCTGACCCGAGTAATGAGTCTGACCCAAGTAATGAATACACGGGTCAGGCTAACTAGAACTTGATATTAGCATAAGATAAAGTGATATGACTGCGTAAGGGAAGTATTCCTTTAATTCTAAAGGAATAGTATAAGTAATGTCTAGTTATACATACAAGGGTGGAAGCTTCATAGAACCCATTGTTAACTCATAAAGGTTTAACATGTCATAAATGGTTCATGTTCAATGGAATTCAAAATAAGTGAATCTAGCAAACTCATGAGCCATAGAAGAAGCATCAAAATCCTCAAAATTAAATATCACAAAACTCTAATACGAGTTAAAAACCTCATTATCGAAATCACCATAAAAATGCATATATATATATAAACCTATCTCTAACTCAAGGCTGCAATAAAATCATCATCTCAAAATGGTGAAATTGAAGCAAATCAAAATTTATAAAAAAATTCTCGGATTGGCCAAATCCCCACTTGCATGCCGAAGCAATGCTACACGTGCCAAACTCAGACCAGCACTATATATATATATATTATAGGTACCCATCTCAAACGACTGTAGTCGTAATACATCATGACGACCGAAGTCGTAATACATCGTGACGACCGAAGTCGTTGAACATCATGACGACCGTAGTCGCAAAACATCGTGATGACCGAAGTCGTAGAACATCATGATGATCCGAAGGTCTATAGTACTGGTAAACATCGTGAATATGTCACAAACTCTCAGATAAGGAACCCGAAAAGTGTTAACGTGCGTCTCATACCACATGCTCGCACTTAGCGGTTTACTAACTGCTAGTCGATGCCATACTAGAAAACATCATTAAATCAAAGTCCTCGGAAAAATCATACCTCGCCTCATCTCATTTAGGAGTAGTAAAAAGCATCATACTTGTCTCATCTCATCGACAAGTATAAGACATCGTGATGGTTTTTATATCAACTATACTTCCCAAAAAGGAAATCTCCATCTTAAAACTTACCTCATTTCATCGGCCAATAAAATACATCATGATGGTTATCATCTATTATACTCTTAAATAGGAGATCTCGAACCATAAAGTTCGCCAAATATTGGCCATCTCGGAAGATTTCTAAATATAGGAATTAAAATTCTCAAAATACGCCATAATATGGAAAATCCCAGAAATCGTCTCAAATCAATATACTCGAGTGGTTTCAATCGTGCAAGTCCGAAATTAACCGATAAAATAAACTCACGTGTCCCATACCACGTGTTTTACTAAATCGTTTAATTCTCTTTCTCATATGTCTGAAAAGTGTAAAAATAATATATATTATTTATAAAATAGTTTACTTGAGAAAACGGGATTTTAAAATAATTTCTAATATCATTTTGAAGATATTTTATTGAAATTTCTCCTTATTATAGGGAATTAATATATTTAAAATACTTTGAAATAATTTATAAATAATTTAAAACTGATTTAATAATAATGATTTCAAAAACCAAATTATTTAGAAATTTTCTCAAAATTTATTTGGAAGAAATAGTGCTAGAAAATCGAGAAAAAGTTAAAAATACACCCAATCAATATTCAAATTAAAATCGAATTTAAATACAAATTTTTAAATTTCAAATTCCTCCAAAACTCGGCCAATCCATTGATGGATACTATAGCCCATAATCATCATAAAAAAAATTCAAAATTTGCATACAAATTGGCCACAAAAACCAAAGAAATAGGTAAGCAAACAAGGCAAAAAGGGCTCAGATCAAAAAGGTAGCACAGTCGGAACCTGGGCCGATAGGGGTCGACCCAGGGCAGTGGCTAGGTCAACCTGGAGATTGCTAGGTCGACCTGCCTGTCGACCCAGGCTACGGATTTTCTTCCCTGGGTGTTTTCTGCTTCGTATTGAACTTTGAACAGTAAATTGGAGTATCAAACGATCAAGTTTTGCAACGAAAATTGACATGCATAGAGTTTAACATCTAAATTACAATCTGGAAAAGATCCGGCAGCAATTCGAGTGAAAATCAAAGAGTTATGGTCATTCAAATTGGCAACTTGAAACGAGAAACTCAATAAAACAACTGACAGAGGAGTATACGTAAACAAAAACTTTTACGGAGCAATTTCTTGCAATAGCTCAAGATCTTAGTTAACATTTGTGAGTATTTTACTTACCCTAGCAGTTTGGCAAGAATTCGATAGCAAGATGCGAGCTTTGGTGCAGAAGAGAAACTTCAAGACCCTGTAAAAGCTAGAAAAGAAGCATGCAGAACAAAAACAAAAGGTTACAGACAATCCTCTCTCTCAAATTCAAAATGTCAATTTGATGAATTAATCTAGTGTATTGGTTGTGATTACCTTCTCTTATCTTTGTTTGGTTTATTAACACTTGAATTTTCAGCAAAAATTGGAGAAATTTGAATTTAACAAGAAGTGGCCATGGGTTTTCTTTTCACTGTAATTGTTTGTAGAAGAAGAAAGGAATGAGTAAAGAGGAAAACAATGTACGGGTTATTTTTCTTCTTTCCTGAGGCTTCTAGAGTGGGTTTAGGATCTAAACCATATACCCATTAAGCCCAACGACAATACTTAGTGAAATTTACTAAGTAAATGCACACATTTCACTTATTTAACAATATAAACTCATATTTTCATATTTTGAAGCCAAGTAAATTTATACACAAAAGTGTATGTAAACAAAAATTGTTTTCTCAACAAAATAAAATTTATTTTAACTATAAAAATTTATTTTTATCCATAAAACCTTATTTTTATCAAAATAACACAATTTACACCTTTTTATCTCATAACACCATTTTTAACATATCAATTTATACAAAAATGGTTTTCTTATCAAATAAAATACAAAAAACCTTCCTAACTTTATTTAAACATCAAAATATTATTTTAAACTATATTTCATCTTTTATATTTATAAAAATTCATAAATACTTCTAATTTTCCTTTAAAATCAATAAAAGATTAATGTTGGCAATAATTTACAATATTATTGCATTGACTCAAACAAAATCCAATAAATGATCATTTTCTTTCAAACTTTGCAAAATAAAGTTTTTAAAACTTTATTTTCATCAATTTATATTTATTCTAACAAATTTATGTTGAAATAAACCACTTAATTAATTTATTAACTCAAAATTCACCAAATACCAATATTAACAATATATTTAACAAAATTCTCATCCAATCAATATTAAATCCAATATTTATTCCCAAAACACTTTGTTATTTAAAATAAACAATTTTAACAAAATCTATATTCTCTAATTTATTTTATTCTTAATATTAAATTATAACTATACAGGTAATCACCAATACCAGGGTTGTTACATTATATATTTTCATGAAAAGTTTAGTTAATTACGTTATTTAAAATCATTAAAATTTACGGGTCGTTACAACTTTATTAAATGAGTTTATTAAAGGAGCTCTGTTTTAAATAAGGAATATTTATAAGAAAGTTTTATAAATGATTTTAGAGATTTATAAAGTGATATATAAATGGTTTTGATATTTATAAAAGAGTTTTGTAAATTTAATTTGGTGATTTATAATGAGTTTTGTAAATGGGTTTGGAATTTACCTATTTTCTCATCGAACGAGGGGCACAAAATAAATCAGATTGAATTTTCGATCAAAAAAAAGTACTATGTGAAATCTTCGGTTTCTTCCTCTTCCTCTATCCCATAGGTACAGCATTTGGTTTGAATCAATAGAGAACCTTTTCTTCTGTATGAATCGATATTATTACATTCCAATTCCTTCCCGATACCTCCCAAGGAAAATCTCGAATTGGATCAAAAATTGACGGGTTAGTGTGAGCTTATCCATGCGGTTATGCACTTTTAAAATAGGAATCCATTTTCTGAAAGATCCTGGCTTTCGTGCTTTGGTGAGTCGTCTGAGATCCTTTCGATGTCCTATGTTGTGTTGAAGGGATATCTATATGATCCCATCGATTGCGTAAGGCCCGCGATAGCAACGGAATCGGGGAAAGTATACAGAAAAGATAGTTCTTTTTCTATTATATTAGTATTAGTTAGTGATCTCGGCTCGGTGGGTCCCTTCCTCCGTGATGAACTATTGGCACTAGTCCGAGGATTCATAAATAAAAGAGATTTATTAAGGGGATTTATAGAAGGAGATTTATAAAAGAATTTGAGATTTGAATTCCTTTAACCGACCTTCTTAATTCTGGTGGTATGTACATTCGTTCCATACTTAAAACGAAAGGAATATTGTTTGAGGTTATCTTTATCTTCAATTTAAATAACATTTTGTTTTGTTCCTTTTATATGATTTGAAACGAGAAATCTTTCATAAATGTTTGTGAATATACTTATGTCAATGAGATAAGTATATGAAAGTTTTTGATAAAAACTTTTGAAGAGAGTTTTAGTAAATGAAAGATTTAGTTTGAGGCTTAGTGTTTGCTATGGGTAATTGAATCTTTGAATTGTTGCTTGTTTTTTATTTGGTATTTTAATAACCAACTATCAAATATAGACCAAAATATAACTCTAGAAATATCTAGGAGAAACACGTGAGTTATATGGCACAACCATCTTCGATGATGTTGTACTGCACGTATAAATCTCATTTCATTCTCCTAGGACAAATGATAGGGAGATCTTTCCACTTAGACGGTTAGGGGGTGATTCCTGCTCCTATGTATTGTCTAATTATTTCCAAAAGAACTGGGGATGAGTTTACTGGAACTATCGAAAGTTGTTTCGAAGAGACCGGGATTGGATAAGTATAAATTATCTGGAAACCACTTCGATCCAACTCAAGTGTTTCGAACTGAAGATATCTTGAAGATGATTGAAGATGAAGCTTTTGAAGTGCAAGGGCTACTTGCTACTAATCTAGAGGATGATTCCAAAATGGATGTAGTAGAGGTAGTGCCTTCGATTTTGTTCAGACCCAGAATGAACTTTTATGGATGAATGTTGGCACTGCATTGCCAACTAGAGGGCAGTGTTAGCATTCCAAGATGTTTGCTATATAAAGGTAATCGTAGCCTTAAGTCTCATCAACCGGAAATGACTAAAATAGGGGAGATGCTTCAAGGCTATGTGGTTCGCTACCATTAGGGTATGGTCATCATTCAATCTAGATCGATATTATAGATCATGTATGATCGGAGCCCATTTAGGTTGTTGATCCCAACCAAGGTGATGACATATTCGGCGCTATCCAGTAAGGGGTAGGCCAGTCTTGACTCGCAAGGAGTCCATATGAGGCTCTCGGTGTATTTTATCTAGAGATGCACCATGGCGGGAGATATCCCAGTAGCACAGTAATTGTATGGAATCCATTCTTCAATAAGTGCCGTACGTTTTTCGTTGTGCCCAAATATGTTGGAATGTGAGATGTAAGCATTTCAGCTATTTTATATATTTACTTTGAACCTTTAGACATTATCATAATACCACTGGATTTTATATAAAAGTGTTTTGGTTATTGTAAGGTAAAAACTCGTCCATGTTTATGTGCAGCATGGTCTTACGTGATACCTTTGATTTTAAAAGGTTTTACAAGTTAAATAAATAAATTCCTTATGATTTGAGTTTCTCACGCTAGTTTTACTAGACTGATCTGGGCATTATTTATCTTATACTGCTCGGGTCAGCCCGAGCATATTTTCCAGATTTAGCTGGATTCTTTAGAGCTTCAGGCGACGAGTTGGATTCTTCAAGACGTATTCACGTACCTTATATTCTTCCGCTGTTTTCTTTTGTTTTATTTTTGTCTGTATCTATCAGCAATTGTAAGGACAGGCTGGTATAACTGTCTAGACTGATAATAAGTTAATGTACTCTGATGATGTTTATAATAAAGATAGTTTCTTTTTATAGAGACTTGTTCATATTATATATTACTCATCACCACTACAACAAAACAGTCTTTTTACAACGGGCAATGCCCGTTGTAATATGGTTTTCGCAACGGGCATGTGCCCGTTGTAATAGGCCTCGTTGTAATAGATCCACCACATTTTACAACGGGCAAAACACGTTGTAAAAACCGTTGCAGTATACCTTTTTACAACGGGTTATGACCGTTGTAATAGACTATAATACCACAACCATAATCCGTTGCAATAGATTAACCATATTAGTTGCATAGCCTGTTTCACAACATGCATTGACCGTTGTAAAAAGCATATTTAACAACGTGCTGTGACCGTTGCAATATAGTCATATAACAATGCACATTGCCCGTTGCAAAATAAATGCAAAATTTAAAAAAAATTACAGCAGCATCCATGCAATACATCCATACTAATACTTCACATTTCATACAAACCACAATTTCATACAAACCACAACAGTACAAACATCATTTTCATGCAGCTTACAACTGTTATATACAACATACCTTCTCAGAGTTATATACAACAATTTCATACTAATACTTCATACTATCTTCAGTGTGCACCTCTTCAAACTACAACCCGACCATCAACAGCAGCAGTCCCCTCTACGACAACCGTCATTCCTCCTCCACACTTCTATTTGAACAAACTGCCTTCATCTCTCCGTTGTGCAAGTGCACATTCACAAAGCATACCAACTACAACCAAATCATCCATCACAAAGTATAGAACCATCACAGAACCACTGTTCAACCATAGTTGAACCATCTGACAACCACATATCAACCCACTACAAACAGCTTCAACAACCGCCGACTTCCCTTCTTCTCTCTGCCCCATAAACTCCATAAAAGAAAACATACTAATACATGCTTCATCAACCTGCACACAGTACCACCCTTCTCCACCACTAACTCCTGTCCACAAACTTCAACATTTCCACTGCAACTCCCATCACTGCCATCCCTACGACCAAACACTACCATTCATTTCAAACCCCTCTGCAGCAATTTCACCCCAACCTCCCTTGCATACATACCCTACAACAAACATTCAACCATTCAACTCCTTACCGTTACACACCTTCCATCTTCACCATGATACTACACCTCTTCAAACAAAACTACTCCGACCACACAACATCCTTCATGCTGCATATAAAACAGTGAACAGTTCCTTTAACAAGTAGCCTCGTAACTCCACCTTGCATATCATCACTTCCTTTAACAATTATTCAATAGATTCTCCACATTTCTACATACATCACTTCCTTTAACAATTATTTCCCCCCACCACCGCTGCATATCAGTAACTCCACCTTGCAAACAACCTTCATCATACCCACAAAAACATACACTACTTCCGACTGTCACCTCATATAATACAGCACTGCATTTAACTCCTACTGTCGACCATCCATTTACCCGACCACCCCCTGCTGTCATCAAGACAAACTACACTATGCACGTGCAGTTACAACTTCCACCTGAAACCACTTCTGCTTGCAACAGAACGACAGGTCACCACTAGCCTTCAATTTGCTCCTCAAAACTGCCTCTCCTCCACAGTGACAACAACCAAACCATCATTCCCTTCCTACAACAATCTCCACGCAACCTCACTTACACTCTCCAATTTTAATTCGTCTCCAAATAAACTCACCCATTTCACTACTACTCTCACAACATCCCAACATCCTACAGTAGTACTTCAACCATACTTCAACCACCGAGCTTCTGATTTCACCACTGAGCCGTTGCCTTCCCACTTCAACCATACTTCAATCACCTATAAACAACCAAACGCGAACATAATACCCCAACAACACCTTCCTTTCTACAACAGCATCCTTCTCCTGTTTGTTTTATTTTTCACAACAGAAAACGGAGATTAAATAAAAGATTTTTGAATCAGACGACCAAAAAAGATTATCGAATATGCAAATAAATCATATTTGTTAACAAATATTTAAAAGATTAGCTCATGTAAATACCTCTTCCTCTTTCTTTTCTCTATTTCCTCAAATGCAGCTTTCTCGGCTTGCATAAATTTTAACATCCAGGCTTAATACAGAAACCGTCGCATAAATACTAACATTTAATACTATCATAAAAGTAATTTCTATAGACATACATCTTTGTATTTGCCCCAAGTTTCCTCAGCATATTTCTTAGCGTATTCAGGGTCATCGCAGACCAAAACATTGTCAAATAAGGTTCCTGACTTCACCTATATTAAAATTAAACAAAAATAACAAGTCAACAACTGCGCGCAATGAAAAAAAAAAATGAATATTAAGTTGATTAAGGGGGAATGTCAAACACTTACTTGCCACAACTCAATACCTACATATTTGAGCTTGTCGAAAGCATAGATGTATGGATCGTCCTTAAAGTCTGCAAAAGATGTTGATTTTTTCATTATTTTGTTCACAAATCAGAATTGATCATTTTTTTTAAAAAATGCATTAGAAAGAGATTATAGACCTGGGTTATCAATCATTGGTGCCTTCCATTTTCCCTTGTAGTTGGGATTCTTAATTTTCTGATAATACAAAAATATACCATAAATGACATGGAATAAAGGTTACATAAGTAAAGACTGCCACTGGTAATGTTCTATTAACAAACCTTTTGTTTCCACGGTCCCTTGTATTCAGGGTTTGGAATTGTGGGAACGGTCCATTCACCATCTTCTTCTTCATCCCAATCTTCTGGCTGCAAAAGTACATATATAAAAGAAAAAAAGCTTCAATGATCCATACATCAAATTCAGTTATCAAAACAGACATATGATATAAGAACAGACATATGAAATAAAAACAAACAAACCTTTTTGGCATCAGGGTTAGGAATCTCCTTAGGAATATCATCACAACCCTTCAACCAATGAAAGCAAAATCAAATTTCAAAGAAATATTTTAAAGAGAGAAGCAAAATCAGACTATATGACAGGTGTTTAAGAGTAGCAAACTTAAAATAAAAGTTGCAAACAACCAATCACCTCAGGTTTCTTATCCTTAGGGTCTGGAATGTACTCCTTGTCATCCCAATCTTCGGGCTGATGAATACAAGTATCCTCATGTTATAAACAGATATAAATAATATGACAAATACGAGGAAAATCCATTTACTCACTTTCTTGGCTTTAGGGTCTTTGATCTGCTTGGGAGGGAGAATATCCCAAGGATCATAAATGCTTCCACTTTGCTTTTCTTCATTATCGATTAGAATGTTGTATGTTGCATCAGGTCTAATAATGAAAGTGTACACATGACTCAATTGGTCAGTCTCGCAAGGAACATCCTTCTTGTAACGACCCGATATTTTGGACCATTCGCATCCATTATAAGTGTATAGGTAGATACTCATGCCGGAATTGAATTGCTCAAAATACCGCGTTGTTAATTTAAATTTGGAAAAACTGAACATATACAGTAAATAAATAATCACAGATCACAGACACAGAGTAATAAGTGCAGCGGAAATAAAAGAGATAGTAGTTCATGAAGCTACTATATGAATATATAAGATACATCAGAGTTTACAACAGAAGGGTAATACGATACATCAGAGTTAAACCAGATACAACGGAAGAGTAACATGATACATCAGATACAAATCAGAATACATCACTGGAATCATCGAATACTGAAAGCATGATAGATGGCTGGATCTTCAAGCAAAGCTCCAACTCCAAAGGTGAGTCTTGAATACTGGTACACTCAGTCTGACCCGAGCGTAAAGCAAAAACACAAGACACTCGAGTCAGGATTAACATTCTTATATTAATAAATCCAACTCAAGTGAAATAGCAATTGAAATACAAGTAACTCAAAGGATGTTTGGAATAACCATCCTCTAAGGATCCGTTAAACTATCTACTATGTAGTAGTGTATGATAAGTAGATAATGTCTATCAGTAATATAAAGATATCAAAATAGTGTTAAGTCATGGCCCATTCCACCCTTAACACATTTTTATTCCCAAAAGCATATACAAGACCGTAGTTTCCCCAAAACCGGAAGTCACCAGAGGGCAATCCATATACTAAAGGTACAAAACAATTTCGTAGTGGTCGCGAATAAAGGGATACAAGTATGACAAGGCACATGAGGCAATACCCAAGGTAGTGACACTACCGTTTGCCTGATACGGACTGGTGAGAACGCAACGCTGCAGCGCCCGCAACACCGTGAAACAACACTCCCAAAATCAAGGGTGCACCAATCGACAACAAGTAATAAGTAGTTCGAAGAAGTGTGTCCACTTGAGGTAGCTAATCCTCCATTGGCCTGGCACGGCTCCTGTTTTAGTCATTTCCAATTTGACACAAGTGTCAAGGCTATCCATCATCGTTCTCTTTCTTCAGTCAACACGTACATCATTCCAACCACTTCATTCTGGATCATCACTCCGCGTATAGTTATTAAAGTGGTTTCGGTTTAGATAGAGAGTATATCCATTACCGATCCCGGTCTCTTTAATAACCTTCGAAATTATTTCACCGATTGGTCGTTTAATAAATTTCAAAACCAAATCAATTTCAATTCAATTAGAATCCGCAAATCAACATTTCACTTGTCTTTCAAAAACCAATTTCCATACTTTACGTTTCAAAACTTCCAAATTACCATTTCAAAATCTTATAATACAATTTCAAATTTTATTTAAAACGATTCAAATATTGATTCAAGTTCGTATATAAGTTTCATTCCGAAATCATTTAAATTAATTTAATTTAACATTTAAATCAATTTAAATTCATTTATCGATTTCATTTAATATTCGTTAAGTAAATTTGCCATTCAAGATAATTTCTATTAAATTTCCAATATATTAAATCAATTATTTAAATTCAACTTCATTAAATCAAAACTTACCATTTTGAATTAAATTGAATTCGTCAAATCAATTCTTTCAATTACAAGTCTTACATTAATTCCAAAATATCACATTTTCATTTCTTGTTAAAGAAATTCAATTTCACTTATTTACTTACTTAAATAATTTCCCAAAACTTAATAAATAAAGTAACTCAATTTCAATTATTTACGAAGTAAAAATTCACTTATTAAAAGTTCAATTTCGCTTATTAAAGAATTCGATTCAATTAAATCATTAAATTATTCAATCTTATTTAATTATTAAATAATTCAAAACTTAATTATTAAATAATTTCAAAGTTTAATAATTTCAAACTTAATTATAATTTCAAACTTAATTATTAAATCATTTCAAAGTTTAATAATTTCAAACTTAATTCAATCATTTCTTAAATTAAACAACATTCTTTCATCAATTACATTGTTAATATTTTGTTTCAGATTATTAAATATTAACATTTTCCTTTCATTAAAATTCAAATTTCAACTTCATTTCAAAACCATATTATTTATTCAAATAAAATCTTCATCAAATTATTGACCAATCGGGTTTTATTTAATTTTCTATCCTAAGTCAAAGTTCAATTTGGGTATTTATCATTTCAACCCGATTCCAATTCAATTCAAAATCAAAGCATAACAAAGTGAACTTGCAGTGTGATAAACTGGGATGGTGTCAAAGTAAATAAACAAGCAATAGCAAAAATCAATAACAACAATCCAATAGATAATTCAAATAATCCCGAAATAATCGTATTAATTCACATTGTTATTTGTGCAAATTAATATAATTATTTCTAGAATCTACACTATCATTTCATGTAGATTAAAGATTATTACACTAATATCAATATGGCTCTTCATTCGATATCAATTATTCAATTTCATACAACATCAATTTTATACAACATACATTCAATGGTTCAAAGTGAAGTTAACCATATTACTACGTGTCGAGTAATTAAACATTTAAAGGGGTCATATTATACAAATTTAACAAATCAAATTCAACATATAGGTCCAATTTAAATTATTGACTATCCTATATCAATTCGATTGCATATTATTTATCACTTTAACATTTACAATTTAGCGTCCAATATAAACATCATCAATCAATCAAATATCTACCAAACTGGATTTTTATCGCATAAATAATTAACAGATAATGGTGTCATATGTCACAGGTGAACTGATACAGGTAATAACAGTGTAATTAACTAACAGCAGCATATTTCAATTGTCGTTTCAATTGCAATCAAATTTAATAAATAAAAGAACGTTAATCGTGAGTGAGTGCTCACCTTTCGAGGCTAGACAGATTTTGGCACAGAAATGAGCTACGAATTCCAAAGCGAAACAAGATGGGCACGAATTCGACGATCAAAACAAGGCTGAAATCGATGAAAACAAATTTGAATCAGACTTTATATAAACTAAATCTATAATTACACATTATTATATTATATAAAATTTCAATATTTTTAATTTAAGACAAATAACAAAATAATATAAAATTTTCAAAATCATTATTAAGTTAACACATATAATTATTTTCAAAATCTATAGTATCACCAAATAAATATATAGCCAGCCTGTAAATATTGAACGAAATATCTATTTGTTTGAAATCATAACGTCCCATTCAAAATACTAACCTATAGTGTATATGTATACTCCCAAATTTCTAACATAACAATATATATTCATTTTTTTTAACATACCCGTACATTTTAAATCCACGTCGATAATACAACTGAATATATGCATAACCTATTTATATACTCAAACCAATGTAAATTGTGTTTATAACAGTCGAACCGATAATTTATAAACTAAAAGTTTAAATGCATACTAATACAAAAAAAAATTTTACACATGTACCCTACAATATTAAAAATATATGCTATATACCTTTATAGCTTCGTATATATACACCGTACTTATATTAAATCATATGAAAGTCGATCCTATATATATGCAGTATTTTATCAATACATGAAAAGTAAAACACAATACCTTATAGCTTACATATATACAAAAGCAGACCATTTGAAATATACTAACATAAACTTAAATATGGTTTAAGACAAATAGTAATAATATAAAGATTTCGAAATCATTATCCTTGAGTTCAAATATTAAAAATCAGAGATATGTACATATATTCTTATATGTGACAGGCCCACTACATACAATATATATATTCATTCAATAAATATAAAACCTCTACTGTTACTGTAGCATGAACATATAATTCCTTCTTCAATATACTTCCACCAACCGGTAATATGTACAACTCAAAAATTTTAAAGTTCTGATTCATATCATATTCAAACCTTATAACTTAATATACTTAATAACTATATAAACTATATATATGATATATGTATATTTGAAAATCCAACTGAACACTTTTGCTTTCAAGACCCAAACCCCAAACATTATAGATCTCAGAATTTAGTGAGTTTATAATATAACTATGTATATTACTATATTATAGGTATAACAAATGTATACGTGTTTTACTAACTATATGCAAATTCCTTTAAACTATATATATATACATTTACATACCCAACAGAAAACTCGGCTATGGAGGGAAGAAACAGGCGAAAGCTGGTGGTGGCTCGCGCTCAGCTTGGGCGGAGGAGAAGGCGTAGGTTGGGTGCTAGTATGGCAGAGAGAGAGAGGGGAGGCCGAACTCGGGTGGTTGATGGCTCGGGGTTGGTGGCGAGGTGGTCTGCGCACATGTCTGCACACGTGATGTGGCGGGGTCAAGCGGTAGCACGGCTGGCCTCGGAGCAGGCGCTGAGGGGAGAAGCTGTCTTGGTGGTTCGAAGCAAGGCTGCACGCGTTGCTTAGGCAAGGTGGAGATGCTTCTCCGGATGGTGATGCTAAGGAACAGGGTGCGAGCCACAGGCGACTTGGGATGGGAATGGCGGCACGCAGTTCAAGGGGAGATGTAGTCGAGTGTTTGGTTGGTCGATCAGCTGAAGTGGAGGGCGACAGACGTGGTGTGGCGTGCTTGGCTGCCTTACGTGGCCACGTGTTCAAGGAGATGAGAAGGTTGGTAAAATAGAAATGGGGAGGGGAAACGTGAAGGAGCAGGTTTCATTGAAAAGAAGATAGAAGGCTTTAATATAAACTAGTTTTATATTATTATTATTTTTAGAGCAGAAGGTTTTAGAACGTATTGTTTGGCGAATGAACTAGAGAGTGTATTGGAACCAGTGGAATAGTAAATGTCAAATGCGTGAATTCAAGTAAAATAAATGTTTAGTGGTTGCACAATTATAAGCTCGAGATATGAAAGGTCTTATAAATCAAACGTCACGAAGTCGGTACCGGTAAGGTTACTGTTCCAGCGGATTACAACGTGAAACGGACTATAAAGCACAGAAGTGAATATACCGTAGAGATCAGTGTGACGATACGATCAAATTGGTATTCAGATATCAGCGATTTGATTGGATTATAGAAATTCAAATTTTCAACCGGTGGAAAATGTAAGAAAAACACTGAAAAATAAGATCGACGGAGTCAAAGATGTTCGAATTTGGAAAAACGACAAATTGACATCTTGCTCAGAAGATGGTTTAGAATTTTTCTATGTAAAAATATTTGGGTTTCGAAACATTTATTTTCATCGCTTTTTAACTGATTAAATTGAAGTAAATTTACGCGCGAAATAAACTTTCATATTTTCGGACGAAAATTTACCGGTTGCTATGTTTGACTAAACGCATTTCAAATATTAAATTTTTATTTCAAAATTTTATCGTTTAAATTTCACAAAATTTCAACTAATTACGTTATTAAAACGGTTAAAATTTACGGGTCATTACACTCTCCCCCACTCAAAACTTTTCGTCCCCGAAAAGGAACGAGGTAGGAGAATAGAAACAACCAGAAAGAAAAATAGATTTTGAAATACAAAATAACAATTAATTTAAACCATATAAATTCAAATTTAAATTAATTGATATTCAATAATTGATTTAATCCATTTTAATTCACTAAAATCAATCTCGACTATTTCTAAATTCATTATCTTATTATCCCATTTTCTTCAATTTACAATTTATAAAACTATAAATTTCAATAGTCTTTTATTATAATCATATTTTTCAGCAATTTAAATTCCTCTTTATTCCAAATTATTATTAAATTTATTCTACTTAATATATCTACTCACATATATTTAACCCATATAAATTAATCTAAACATAAAAGTTCGATTTAAATTAATTTACATCTATTAATTTCTCTTAAATTCAAGGTATTTTCATATGTTGATCAAATTTCAATTTATTAATTCTTTCAAAACAAATTTATTTCATTATTAACTGAGTTTTACTTATTATCCTATCTAACGCTACTAACATTTTTATAATCAAAATTTAGTGTATAACATTTATTATAAACACTCAATTTTTATTTATAAATTCAATTTATATTATATATTATCTAATTACATATTCAACTTCTGAATGATTTAGGTAAGTTGTATTAGAATGCAGTTGAACAATATACAAATAAAATTTTCCCAATTCAATTATTCAAGTTTAAATATTTATTCCAAATTTTGGTTTTATTAATAATTAAAATCATCCTTTAACAAAATTTATGAATTAGATTTCCGATTAACTTTAAACAATTTTGAGATATATATAATATATTTATATCAAATCAAATTAAATTTTAAAATAAGGTACTTATATATATATATATAAATCAAATTATACTGAAGAAATTCAAATCAAAATATTTTTCAAAACAAACCGTAGGAAAGCTATAAAATAGTATCTCCACTTCGAAACTCGAAAATGAATGTCGATGATGCGGCCGCCATCACCGAAATTATTTTCCAGCGACAAAGAGAAGAGCACTGATTTCAACATTTTAAAGTTCTTTGGAAACGATTTCTATTCGAAAATACTTCCAATAATATATACTTTAAAATTTTAAAACCAAAGTTCGCAATCACCGGAAACTAAATTCTCAAGTTTCTGAATTAAATTCATTTCAAATTCCAAATCAATTTATAAACCGTATTTATAAATTTATTGTCACATCCCGAAATTTCCGACTTTCGAAAATTCGACATCGATACTCACTTTATCGACTGCCGAGCAATCGAGTGCCGGAAACTCCAATAGTGAGGGTTTTAAGAAAAAGAAAAAGTAGAAGAAGAAGATAGAAGAAAAGGAGAAGAAAGAAAGAAGAAGAACAACAGAAAACACATCAGAACAGAAAACAATATCAGAATCTTACACATCGCAGCGGAATAATATACAATAGATAATTACTAGTCTTTAAACAAAGAACTATATCATTTTATACATACATCAATCATCAGAGTCAATATACAACTCAATACAACAATGGACGGTTATATAACCTGTCCTCATACAGAATACACAGCGGAATAAATACTATCAGATACAAATACTACGTCTCGCCATCCAGCTCATCTCCAAAGCTCCAGAATATCCAGAATATCCTGATAATATAACTCTAGGCTGCCCGTGTGGAAATTGGTGGGCACCCAGAGTTTAGAAGGGAACAATAAACTCCGAGTCAGTCATGGTGACTGGTGTGAGATCGTAAAACAGTTATTCTTTAAAATAAACAACAGAAGAATTTTAAAGTCAATTCGCAATGCTTTTGGAAAATGAAACTACCATAAGACCTCCCACCACACACACAATGCAAACGCAGAATTGGAGGAGATTTCTTCTTATGATAGTCAAAGATGCTTACTACGCAAAATCAAATCATTTTTGATATTATTATTAGTGCATAGTGTAGGAAACATTTCGAAAGTATAATATTAATCTTAGCCAACATACGACCAGTATCGTATGCCTACTATAGCTACCATCTAAACAGTGGTGACCACCGTACGTAAATGGCAGGTTCTACAACTAATACCGTACAAAGTTCGTATTGGAGTTTGGATTTCCAACAAATGGTCAGGCTAAGGAACTTCCTTTTCCACGATGGGTACGTCCCTGGAATAGACGACCAGAGAACCTAACCGGATCTCTGCCAACACAAGGCCGGGTTACCTCTGCAAAAATAGGTAACTACTGACACGCGTATGCCATCCCCCGATCGTAACCGATCTTCCCGAGGATCCCCGATTTCCAACAAACCACATAGATAATAATGCAGCAACCACATAGGTTAAGTATCTGGGCTCCATACCATGATACCACCTCTATCCAGAAGGAATGACATACACTAAGGGGCGCTACTCCCTAGAACCTTGCTGCATCCTTCCTGTTTCGACCATTTCCGGGGTGTGAGGCTCGACGAAGTCTCGTCCACAAAGCTACGCTTTCTCAAAAAGCCCTGCTTTGGGTCAAACAAAATGATCAACCTATGATCACAAAGATATAAGATCAAACAAATGATCATATCACAAATGATCAAACACTGATCATTTCACAGCAACACTCAGTATGCCACGTTACCAAATTGGGATATATCGCTGATAAATTTCAACTACATAACCTCTGAGCTCGTACGTCTCAGAGAAGGGTGTTAAGCTAAGAGAATAAATTCTCCGCCACCAACAGAAATGTATTTGAAAGAAATCAGCTTTATATCTCAAATTGTAACGTCAGACACACAATCCATACAAATCTGTTCCGGGATCGAACAGAACCGAAGGCACTTCTCACGAAGCCCTTGCATTTCCGGATAAATTTCTAATCACGTCAGGACTTCCCGTCACTAAGGGTGATAAATCCTCTAAATCGGAGATCAGCCGATGTAGAGTAACTCGACGGTAATCCTTCCGTTTTCAAAAATATCCGGTCTTCAACACCGGTCTTCGAATGCGATTCATAACGACGTATCACATATTCGGAATGGGTTATACGACCCCATGGTCCTTTCCCGGCTAACCCGAATAGTGAGCGATTATTCGAAACTAAGTGTGGCATTCAAATTTATCCAATTCACAACAAATACCATATTCAAGGTAATTATTGATAGTCGGTTATTTAACTATCAATAAAGATGCGCAACATCATCAGATTGCAAATAATTTTCCCAAATTATTTATTTTCCAAAAATATCTTTTCTAGATATAAAATTTCCACACTTAATCGTTTGAAAACAAATTTCAAATATTCACTTTTCAATTTATCTTCAAAAGATAAAATTTCAAACCCTTCGTTTCATATTGGAAAAGCAATTCCATACTTATTTAATAATAAGTAATTCACACATCATTTATTTTCAACACTTAGAAAATATTCGATATACTTAAATCAAAATTAAGTATATACCTCATTCTTTAAGGAAATCATATATTTTTAACATCTATTTGAGTCAAAACGAATGTTGCGTAAAAATCGTTACGACGACTCAAAATCACTAGTATAGGGATTCGAAATTTAGATAGATATATAAATCCCAATACTACAAAAAAAAACATTCCCTTTTGGAAATTATTTACTATAACAACAGTGTTATAGTCCACCATTTCCTTATTTCTCGAAAACGTCTATTTCAACAATAAATGTTGAAATCTATGATTTCGATAGTTCACACGTTTTAAAACATCTTTTAAAACAATTAACTTCCTTTATAATATCGCTTTCCCAAACATAACCATTTTTTCAATAATATATTCACTATCCCAAAATCGTGAATATACTTCAATAACCAAATTTCGATCTTTCCTACACATTTATTTCAAGAATTACCCACTGTCCAAAATCGTGGATAAAATCCCCTTTAACTTTTTAATTTATCGAATTCAATTGATTTCGAATTTATAAAACAACGTTTATAAATTCTATTTCTATTTTCTAACGACTCCAATTTAATAAATCTTCTTTATTAATAATTCGATCAATATCCCATTTAAAGGCAACAATTCAAGTTACAAGTAAATTTCTTATCAATCTTTATTCTACAACTTCATTCATTTTATAACTTCATTCATTTTATAACTTCATACTTTATAAATCTAAAAACTTCAATCTTTATAAATCTATAAACTTCAAATCTTCACAATCTATAATTCTATAAATCTCATGTCTTCACAATTTATAATTCTATAAATTTCATGTCTTCACAATTTATAATTCTATAAATTTCTAACACTTATAGAAACTCGTTTTAAAATTCCAATACTTTTAATTGATAAATATCAATTCTGTACATCTTTTATATACATCATTTTAAATAATTCAAAAGAAATCCAACTTAAACTATTTTATTTATCACTTGACTATTTATTTCAAAATCACCTTTCAGGTATATTTCACAATTTAAAATTTTCATAACTTTAAATTTATAACATTTGTTTATTTAAGATAAATAAATTCCAAAATTTAATAAATCGTATACTTTCTAAAAATCACTTCAAAATCCCTTTTAAAGTAAAAATCGTTTATTTTTAAACTTTAAAAATTGAACCCGATGATGCAACGCATCAAATTAGTCCATCACAACATCAAACATCATATATCATCATATGATGACAGAATATATATCAACATCTGTAAATAAATAAATACAGTTGAGGAATCCAGTTGGATCCCTCCAACCTGTTTCCCTGCATCCAAAGATGTTAGCACAATACCAATTCCGCTCCAGTACGAAATTATCGCGGTATATAGGTTTTTATAAATCCGCTTACTAACGGCGCAATAGGGTCTCATCCGCTATACGAGGCGGGAAATCATCAATCCAATATATACATATGCCAATATGTATATACTGCTATATATATATAGATATATCCTATCATATCTAATAGCACATTCAAACAAATCAATCAATAACTGCAATTCAATTAAAAATCTAAGTGAGAAGATCTCACCTTAGCTTTAATTTTGCCATCCATTTTCCATTCTCGACCCAATTTCTTGATTTATACCTTGTATAAATAATTATATAAATTTATTAATATCTGAACTGAATCGAAAAATAAATTTCCCTTTAATTGATTTATTTAATCTTAAACTGATAATTAATTTCCTTAAACCCATTTTTTTCTTTCTACAAATTAAAACAGTAATAAATTTTACTATGTATGCTTGTCTTTACTTTGCTGTTTAAATTTTCTTTCCGCAGTTAACTAATTTAACATTTATTTTAAAATAAAAAATTTTTTAGTTTAAAATTTATACCTTACTCATAAAATTAAATATATATATATATATATGTATATTTTTCTTTTAATCTATACAAAACAGAAATCCCCTTTTTCTGTTATTATCAATTGCATTCATCATTTTTTTTTTTTTCAAATCTATATACATATTTATAAATCAAATTTAGTGAAACTGGAATTACCTTACTGTGAAAAATCAAAGAGGACTGGATATCATCACTAGTCGCAGTCGCGACTACGCTGCCGTCTCGTAATCTGCTCCCTAACCTCGTCGCGATTTGCATACCCACAGCAACCCCGAGAATCCCAACATCTAACGCGTCCCCAAATCGACATCGCCTGAGCCGCCGCCTCTACCAAATCGCGACATCACCGAAGACCCAACCAGCTACGACCATGGCTGAACCCTAGTTCGCGAACCCATACTCCACTGCTTCGAGCGACGTCGAGATGTCGAATACCCTTCATCCCACTCGAACGACGATGAGGCCTCCTCCCTTTTTGAACGATTGATTGCACGCAGCCGAGGGCTTTGGTCACGAACGAATTGGGACTGGCACGAGAAGAAGGGGAAGGAACGAGAGTTGTTTTTGAACGAAACTTTCGTTCGTCTTCGAGGATTTAAAATTGAGGGAAAGAAGAATGTAAGTTCGGCATTTTTTTACTTCGTTTCTGATTTGTTTTGATTGTGAATAGAAGGGAGGAGAGGATCGAGTGTTTTTAACATGCTCCACACGATTTCGTATCCGTGATTGTAGGCGTGAATTTAGGAGTGAACGTGTGGATGTCGGCAACGATTAAAAATTTAAATTTTAAAATTGAATTCGATTTAAAAATCCAACACGTTTACTCACCGTACGGTCACATATCAACTCCGATCAATACGAGATTTGAAGTCCGGTAATAATTCAATATTACGGACCCAATGGAATTGGTTTCGTCGAATTCCGAGACTGTTTGAAAATTGACTATTTTATAAATATCGGTTCGAGTGATTATTTTCAAAACTGAACAAAACAGTTCGAAATTAAATTCTGAAGCTTCTATCATCTTCAGTATTATCAATACGAATTTTAAAAGCTTTCGAAATATTTTTCTTCAGCTTAAAATCGAAGATACAAATTTTTTTTATTCAACTTTCAATCGATTAAATTTTAAAGTTTAATCGCAAATTTCAAAGTTATATTCGGAATTCAAATTAAATCATCGTTCAAATATTTAAAATTAATTAAATATTCTCAATTTAAATTTGTTCAAAATTCTGGGTCGTTACAAACTTCCCTCCTTAAAAGAATTTCGTCCTCGAAATTACAAGTTAAGAAAGAAAGGTCCTTAACTCATCTACTATTTTTCGCAATCTAAATAGTTTTATCAATTCATCAAAACAAATCTTTCTACTAAAGATTCGTTATTCATCAACTAAATTTCAACTTCAACTCTAAGTTCAAAACAACATTGTTTTACTTCTCAATTCAATTTTAAATTCAAATTCAAATTTAAACTTTCAAATTTTCTCAAAAATTTTCTAACGCCCTAAATTTTCGAAAAATTTCGCCAGCGTCTCCTTTGCGCGGCTAATACGGTACGACTACAAAACGTCCCTACGGACTCTCAGATTTCAAAAAGAAAAAGAAAAAGCCAAGCGGCTAGAGAGAAATCATCAAAAACTCATATTAAAACTCAAAAACGTACCTTTTTTGTCGAGCAATTCAAATTATCTTCGAAATTAAATTCCAATTCCTTTTATACACCTGTATATCCTACTAGCCATGATATCTAGTTACAGCATTCAAATCATTTTGCAAATTTGATTACAAATTTCAATATAAACTGCTTATATTCTCTTTAAATTCGCGATTGAAGTTACATCCATTATCTTCAATTTTACATTCCAAATTTCATTTGAATTACATTTCACATTTCAATTTCTCATTCGAATTCAATTCACAATTTCAATTAAATTTGAATTCTATTTAACTTCTGAATATTGAATTTATCAATTATCTTTCATTCATAACTGCACTATTTTTAAATTAGTTTCGTTTACTAATTCATTTCAAATTCTAGTTCACTTACACTTGCTTTGATTTAACTTCGTTCTTTTAAGTTAAATTTATTCTACCAAAATTCAATTGGTATAAGTTATCAACTTAGTAACATTTCATAAATATTTCTACATAGTATTCCAGAGTTTACCAACATTTCAAAAACCATTTTGAAAACAATTCAATTTATCCTTTGAATTTTCTAAAACAGAATCCAAAATTTCAAAACAACTTCCATTTACCAACTTGGCAGCAATTTCTCTTTTGGAAACCCGAAAATGAACACCGGTGATGTCGCGATCATCATCGGAATTATTTTCCAGCGACCGAAAAGAGTTTAGAGCTTTCAACTCTCTAAAACAATTTTCCACAATATCAAATCCTTTGAAAAATCATTTCAAACCAAAAAGATTTTAAACTTCCCAAATCTCCAAAATTTTCAAATTCTTTTCAAAACTTTTCCAAAAACTTCCCTGGAATCCTGTTTTAAATTACAATTCACATTTATAATTTATATTCTCAAATTTCATTTGTATACGAATTCATTTCTTAATTTTGGAGTTACAATTTCAATTTCTTATTCAATTTCAATGATAATAATTAATATTACCACTTCTAACAACCATGCAACCATATACTGTAATAATTTACAGAAAATCATTTCTTTTCTATACAAAAATAGATTTGGGTAAAATTATTTCATTTACCCTATTCAAAACAATACTGTGCCGAATTGTTCTATTCAAGTGTTTAGAAACCCCTTCGATACAGTTTTGCAAGACTGTGCCGACGAAGGTTCATATACCACTCAATAAACCAATCATCACAATACAAAACAATTTTATATTCAATAACAAATACGCGCTCATATCTATTATTACACTCAACTCATTCTAGAGTACTGCTGACTCTATCTCTAATGAGTAACACCCAACAGAGCAGGGTTGTCGCTTAACCATTTGCTCTGATACCACTTTGTCACATCCTGAAAGAAGCGGTCACAACCGGTAGGCTTTTCAACCATCCCGGCCCCACCGTGGCTGACAATGGTACCCCAAACTTGCTTTTACGGCCAGCCTCTCGACTGTCACGGCCTCTGCCTAACCAACCCATCCCTCTCAGGGACATGTAGGGGTAAGAGTCTCCCGTTCGCCACCAAACTGCGAAGCGAGAATCCCCTATCATGCTGTAATATAGCAAGACTGGTGTGAGATCGTAAAACAATTATTCTTTAAAATAAACAACAGAAGAATTTTAAAGTCAATTCGCAATGCTTTTGGAAAATGAAACTACCATAAGACCTCCCACCACACACACAATGCAAACGCAGAATTGGAGGAGATTTCTTCTTATGATAGTCAAAGATGCTTACTACGCAAAATCAAATCATTTTTGATATTATTATTAGTGCATAGTGTAGGAAACATTTCGAAAGTATAATATTAATCTTAGCCAACATACGACCAGTATCGTATGCCTACTATAGCTACCATCTAAACAGTGGTGACCACCGTACGTAAATGGCAGGTTCTACAACTAATACCATACAAAGTTCGTATTGGAGTTTGGATTTCCAACAAATGGTCAGGCTAAGGAACTTCCTTTTCCACGATGGGTACGTCCCTGGAATAGACGACCCGAGAACCTAACCGGATCTCTGCCAACACAAGGCCGGGTTACCTCTGCAAAAATAGGTAACTACTGACACGCGTATGCCATCCCCCGATCGTAACCGATCTTCCCGAGGATCCCCGATTTCCAACAAACCACATAGATAATAATGCAGCAACCACATAGGTTAAGTATCTGGGCTCCATACCATGATACCACCTCTATCCAGAAGGAATGACATACACTAAGGGGCGCTACTCCCTAGAACCTTGCTGCATCCTTCCTGTTTCGACCATTTCCGGGGTGTGAGGCTCGACGAAGTCTCGTCCACAAAGCTACGCTTTCTCAAAAAGCCCTGCTTTGGGTCAAACAAAATGATCAACCTATGATCACAAAGATATAAGATCAAACAAATGATCATATCACAAATGATCAAACACTGATCATTTCACAGCAACACTCAGTATGCCACGTTACCAAATTGGGATATATCGCTGATAAATTTCAACTACATAACCTCTGAGCTCGTACGTCTCAGAGAAGGGTGTTAAGCTAAGAGAATAAATTCTCCGCCACCAACAGAAATGTATTTGAAAGAAATCAGCTTTATATCTCAAATTGTAACGTCAGACACACAATCCATACAAGTCTGTTCCGGGATCGAACAGAACCGAAGGCACTTCTCACGAAGCCCTTGCATTTCCGGATAAATTTCTAATCACGTCAGGACTTCCCGTCACTAAGGGTGATAAATCCTCTAAATCGGAGATCAGCCGATGTAGAGTAACTCGACGGTAATCCTTCCGTTTTCAAAAATATCCGGTCTTCAACACCGGTCTTCGAATGCGATTCATAACGACGTATCACATATTCGGAATGGGTTATACGACCCCATGGTCCTTTCCCGGCTAACCCGAATAGTGAGCGATTATTCGAAACTAAGTGTGGCATTCAAATTTATCCAATTCACAACAAATACCATATTCAAGGTAATTATTGATAGTCGGTTATTTAACTATCAATAAAGATGCGCAACATCATCAGATTCCAAATAATTTTCCCAAATTATTTATTTTCCAAAAATATCTTTTCTAGATATAAAATTTCCACACTTAATCGTTTGAAAACAAATTTCAAATATTCACTTTTCAATTTATCTTCAAAAGATAAAATTTCAAACCCTTCGTTTCATATTGGAAAAGCAATTCCATACTTATTTAATAATAAGTAATTCACACATCATTTATTTTCAACACTTAGAAAATATTCGATATACTTAAATCAAAATTAAGTATATACCTCATTCTTTAAGGAAATCATATATTTTTAACATCTATTTGAGTCAAAACGAATGTTGCGTAAAACATCGTTACGACGACTCAAAATCACTAGTATAGGGATTCGAAATTTAGATAGATATATAAATCCCAATACTACAAAAAAAAAACATTCCCTTTTGGAAATTATTTACTATAACAACAGTGTTATAGTCCACCATTTCCTTATTTCTCGAAAACGTCTATTTCAACAATAAATGTTGAAATCTATGATTTCGATAGTTCACACGTTTTAAAACATCTTTTAAAACAATTAACTTCCTTTATAATATCGCTTTCCCAAACATAACCATTTTTTCAATAATATATTCACTATCCCAAAATCGTGAATATACTTCAATAACCAAATTTCGATCTTTCCTACACATTTATTTCAAGAATTACCCACTGTCCAAAATCGTGGATAAAATCCCCTTTAACTTTTTAATTTATCGAATTCAATTGATTTCGAATTTATAAAACAACGTTTATAAATTCTATTTCTATTTTCTAACGACTCCAATTTAATAAATCTTCTTTATTAATAATTCGATCAATATCCCATTTAAAGGCAACAATTCAAGTTACAAGTAAATTTCTTATCAATCTTTATTCTACAACTTCATTCATTTTATAACTTCATTCATTTTATAACTTCATACTTTATAAATCTAAAAACTTCAATCTTTATAAATCTATAAACTTCAAATCTTCACAATCTATAATTCTATAAATCTCATGTCTTCACAATTTATAATTCTATAAATTTCATGTCTTCACAATTTATAATTCTATAAATTTCTAACACTTATAGAAACTCGTTTTAAAATTCCAATACTTTTAATTGATAAATATCAATTCTGTACATCTTTTATATACATCATTTTAAATAATTCAAAAGAAATCCAACTTAAACTATTTTATTTATCACTTGACTATTTATTTCAAAATCACCTTTCAGGTATATTTCACAATTTAAAATTTTCATAACTTTAAATTTATAACATTTGTTTATTTAAGATAAATAAATTCCAAAATTTAATAAATCGTATACTTTCTAAAAATCACTTCAAAATCCCTTTTAAAGTAAAAATCGTTTATTTTTAAACTTTAAAAATTGAACCCGATGATGCAACGCATCAAATTAGTCCATCACAACATCAAACATCATATATCATCATATGATGACAGAATATATATCAACATCTGTAAATAAATAAATATAGTTGAGGAATCCAGTTGGATCCCTCCAACCTGTTTCCCTGCATCCAAAGATGTTAGCACAATACCAATTCCGCTCCAGTACGAAATTATCGCGGTATATAGGTTTTTATAAATCCGCTTACTAACGGCGCAATAGGGTCTCATCCGCTATACGAGGCGGGAAATCATCAATCCAATATATACATATGCCAATATGTATATACTGCTATATATATATAGATATATCCTATCATATCTAATAGCACATTCAAACAAATCAATCAATAACTGCAATTCAATTAAAAATCTGAGTGAGAAGATCTCACCTTAGCTTTAATTTTGCCATCCATTTTCCATTCTCGACCCAATTTCTTGATTTATACCTTGTATAAATAATTATATAAATTTATTAATATCTGAACTGAATCGAAAAATAAATTTCCCTTTAATTGATTTATTTAATCTTAAACTGATAATTAATTTCCTTAAACCCATTTTTTTCTTTCTACAAATTAAAACAGTAATAAATTTTACTATGTATGCTTGTCTTTACTTTGCTGTTTAAATTTTCTTTCCGCAGTTAACTAATTTAACATTTATTTTAAAATAAAAATTTTTTTAGTTTAAAATTTATACCTTACTCATAAAATTAAATATATATATATATGTATATTTTTCTTTTAATCTATACAAAACAGAAATCCCCTTTTTCTGTTATTATCAATTGCATTCATCATTTTTTTTTTGTCAAATCTATATACATATTTATAAATCAAATTTAGTGAAACTGGAATTACCTTACTGTGAAAAATCAAAGAGGACTGGATATCATCACTAGTCGCAGTCGCGACCACGCTGCCGTCTCGTAATCTGCTCCCTAACCTCGTCGCGATTTGCATACCCACAGCAACCCCGAGAATCCCAACATCTAACGCGTCCCCAAATCGACATCGCCTGAGCCGCCGCCTCTACCAAATCGCGACATCACCGAAGACCCAACCAGCTACGACCATGGCTGAACCCTAGTTCGCGAACCCATACTCCACTGCTTCGAGTGTAACGACCCGACTTCCTATGCCCAGAAAGTCGCATCATTATGAAGAAAGAAAGGGGTAGAAAATAGAAAAGAAGAGAAGAAAGAAAGAAACAACAACAACGATCTCACAGCGGAACGAATAAATTATATTAATAACATAAACTATTACATAGTATACAACACTTATCAGAGTTTACACAACTATACAACACATACTAGACAGTTATAAAACATCTGTCTAGATATTACAACTCAAATACAATACAAGACTCTAACACAGATATCAACACAGCGGAATACTATATCTACGAACGCCGAAGCCTCCTGCTCCATTGCTCCTCCACAATTCGTCAAAGCTAAACCTGAATCCCTTGGCTACTCGTAAAAATTTGAGTACCCAAGAGTTTATAAAACAGAAATAAACACTTGGGTCAGACATGGGTCTGGTGTGAGTAAACGGGTTAAAATTGTTTAACTTCAAAACCTTTTGAAAACAAAGGTATCACGTAAGACTTCCCACACATAAACATGGAAAAGTTTTTACCTTACGCTAACCAAAACATTTGATAGGAAATCTGATTATATTATAATAGGGTCTAGGGTTTTCAAGTAAAATACAGAAATAGCTGAAATGCTTACATCTCACATTCCAACATAGTTGGGCACAACTAATACGTACGGCACTTATTGGAGTTTGGATTCCATACAATGGCAGGGCTACTGGGGTACCGCCCGTCACAGTACGTGGCCTAGATCACCGTACCGAGGAGTACGCCCGCTCCCCTGCAACACAAAGCCGGAACCATCCCTTACTGGATAATCCCGAACAAGACAATCCCGTAGTTGGCGCGACCAACCACACACTAAGCCGAATAAAAGAAAAGGGACCTCTAGACAGGGATCTATCTTGCTCTCAGTGGGTGCTACCCACGAAGCCTTGCTGCACCTCCCCTGTTTTAGCCATTCCCGGTTGATGAGGCTTGAGGTTACGATTACCTTTAATCAGAACATATCACTTAGAATGCTCATCGTCCGCCTGACGATGTGCTGAAAGCATTCAATCCATACAAGTTCGTTCCGGGTTCGAACGAAACCGAAGGCATTATCTCGTTACACTCGTTTTGGAATCACCCTCAGAGTTAACGACAATAACCCTTGCACTCTGAATCTTCATCTTCACTTGAGATTCACGACCTATCGTTAATTTGGATCGATGTGGTATTCGGGTCTCCAGACCTGGAATACCGGTATACGGAAACCCGATCCCGGTCTCATCGAAATCCAAAACGTATCTTTTAAGGGCCAAGTTGTTTTAAGGTTAAAACAATTCAATTCTTATCTATATACACAAAGATAGATAATTCAATATTATCATCCCAAACAGATAATTCACATTATCATTATAATTTAACCAAACATCCATATCATATATCAATCATATCTCATCAGAGATATCAAACAATGAAATACATTCAATCTCATTCATCCATCCTTAAGCAATGATTTATATCATCTAATTAATTTAAAGTGAATTAAACTAATTACTTCATTCTATAAATCCTGCTTACTTAATTATTAATTAAACCAATTAATTAATCATTACTCTAAGTATCCATCTTAATTAATCATTCCTGATTAATAATCCTTTAATTACTTTCAAGTAATTAGCCTTTAAATTAATTTCACAAATTAATTATCCTTAATCAAATATAGTAATTAACCTTTAATTACTCTATAAACTAATTAACTATAATTAATTACATTAATCCTTAATTAATTACATTAATTAATTACTCTTTAATTACTTATTATTGATTAATTAATCTTAATTAATCAAACTTTAATTACATCATTAATTATATTAATTAATGATCCTTAATTACTTCTTTTAATTAATTACTTCATTTAAATTAATTACATTAAGTAATTATTCTTCAGTTAATTATAGAAATCAATTAACTATTAATCACTTTCCTTTAATTAATTAAACCGTAATTAATTATCCTATTTAAAATTAATTACATTTAATAATTAATCTTAAATTAAACCACATTTATTAATCACCTTTGATT
Organism: Allium fistulosum; assembly: GCA_030737815.1. NCBI lineage: Eukaryota > Viridiplantae > Streptophyta > Magnoliopsida > Asparagales > Amaryllidaceae > Allium > Allium fistulosum. The sequence continues at coordinate 1,462,964,361 of CM060902.1, forward strand.
AATCTCATTTAGTAATTAACTTCCCTTAATTACTTTATTACATAATTTAATTACTTTTTAATTAATTTAATTAATCCCTTGATTAATTACAAAGTAATTTAATCTAAATTACTACCATCATTAAACATCTTTAATTACATTCAGTAATTATCAACTAATTACTTCCCTAAGTAATTACAATTCCATTAATTACATTAAGTAATTTATTCATCAAATCATCTAGTGTTTAAATTAATTAAACTAAATTAATTAATCTAAACCAATCACATTAACCAAATTAATTACATTAAGTAATTAATTTATTAATTACTTCCATTAATTAACTCTAATTACTATTAAATTAATCTTTAAATCATTACTTAATTAACCTTTAATTAAGTAATTATTATTTAATTACAAATTAATGATCTTTTAATCTTAAGATAACCCATTCAACTAAATTAAATATATTAACAAATCCTATTTGAAAACAATTAGGAATCACATTGATCAATCACTTAATATAAAATTATTTGAAAATCCAAAAATTTAATCTTTAATATATTTAACTTTAAACCTGTAATCTTTGAAACAAATTTATTATTAATCCATAAATTAACTTAAATCTTTAAGTTAATTAACAATTAACAACTTCTCTTTTTGATCCACTTCTTAATTAAGCTATTTAATTAAAATAGGCTTAAGAATTAATTAGATTAAAGGATATCTATTAAAACTTAATTAATTAAAATAATCATTCAAAAACCTTTAATTAATCCTCAAACATAGACACATATTTTATAAAAGGATTGGTTTAAGAAAATTGTTAAAATTTAATTTATTCAAACTTGCAAATATACTTAAGTTTTCTGACCCAAAACAACTTCAGGTATCAACCCGAGCCTGATGCCTATTTTCTCGAGTTCATCCCCGAGAAACTCCTCCTTCTTTATTTTAAAACTTGTTAAATTTTAAAATTTAAAGCCTATTAAAACACGTTACCCACCCAAACAACTCGAAGCAAAACTCGAGCTACCCCATCGTTTCCTCGAGAATAAACACGAGGAACCCATCTTCTTCTTCGATGCCAAACCACCCTGCTACCAACTGATACAAGAAAACACACGTGCACATGTACAGATGATCGGAACCACTTCGATCATCGCCGCGACCATCAAAACTTCACCGAACACCTCCCCCAACGGTCTGATCACCCAGAACCCCGAGTTCACCCGTGAATTAAAATTTGAGCAATCGAGTTGATTAACATAACCTGGAACTCAAAACTCCCCAACGAAAATGGCTCGCCGATGACAATCCCGACCACCTGAGTTCGCGCCACCACGTCCACAGCTACGCCACACGAAAATTCACTTTTCCCCTCGGGTCCGATCGACGATAGTTCATCCACGACGACGAATTTTGTTAGCAAACTTTGACGAACAGAAAATCCCTAAAACCCTATTTCCAATAATATCGTTAACAACGATGCTTGAAAAAAAACGATTCCATTTTTCCATTGATCTACAACACCCAAGCCTCCTTCCATCATGATCACGATGCATATGAACTTGCCGATCGACAGATTTTGGCAATAATATGATTTCTGTTTAATTACAAATTTCACAACCCATACTAATCTAAAAATCTTGATTTCGTTACTAAAATTCAGCCTTTTCAAATGCAATTCCAATCATATAACCCAATTATGAAATCCAGGTAATCGAATTTCTGATTCGAATTTATCATCCCTGTAAAATCCTTTTTTTTTTTAATATTTACTTAATCTATTCACTTGAATTTTTTTTTTTTAAATGAATTTACATTCATTCAATCACTTTTCTTTCACTGATCATAGAATGAATTTGATTAGATGGATAGCTATGATTTTTGTTTTAATTATTCTTGGGTCTGAAATTCAAACAGAGGCTACATTTTCTGGTTTCCAAACATGCACAGACATATTCACACATATAAATACATATATACTTGCTGATATATACACATACATTCAAATCCAAGCATTCTTATAAACATTTATACTATATCACTATATCATTTCATCACATGCATAAAAATTTAATCACTGATTTAAAACTGTTTTTAAAGAAAGTGTTTACTCACTGTTTTGAAGAAGAACAGAGCCTCTTTGAAAAGCTTTTAAACTTGAGTTGCTGGAAAGGCTACTGACTTTAAAACTTGAATTGTTGCATCGTTGTTTTGATTTAAAAACTTGCATGCATGCTATTTGTTTGTTGAGACATTGCTTAGCTTCCAGATTTACTTGCTCTTGATTTTGAAAAGAATTTACAGGCTCTATTCCAGACTTTGAAAAATTGCAGGCTTTAATTCCAGATTAAAGAAAAATGCAGACTTTTTGTTTTTAGATTGAAGAGAGGTTTACATGCTTGGTTTGAAATGAATTACGGTTTGAAGAATGTTGATGACTGATTGTTTTGAGGATTTAGTTTGAGGAGTTTTTGATTACAGATTTGTTTTCTGGGAATTTTGTTTTGAGAATTTGTTGGAGCTATAGTTTTTAGTTTCTGAGTATACTTGTTTTCAGGCTGAAATTTCTTTAGTTTTGAAAGAATAGAAAAGAGAATGGGATGATAGCATATGTGTATATATAAGTAAAAATGATTTATCAAATAAAAGAAAAACAAAAATTTAAAACTTTGACATTTGTCACATAGAGTTGTTAATAAATTAACACTTGTTACTATATAGTCTTAGAGATTTACACTTGTAATTTAAGTAATCCTTATTTATTTTAAATGTTAATAAAAGCCTTTTCTTAATTTATTTAAATGCCTATCCATTTATAAATTTCTTTTAAAAGAAAATAAAATCAATTATATATATAAATAAAAGTTTATACATACATTTTAAAATCCAAAACTATTTAAATATTACTTCTTTTGAATTTCAAATTCAAATTCAAATTCAAATTATATTCTTAAAATCCAATTTAAATTAAATTTAAAACAACACATTCAATTTGAAATAACAATTCTATTTTACATAAAAATCTATTTATTTTCCATAAATAAAACAATACACTATTAATATTGTATTTTAAACTTATCTATATATATATACTTATACACATATATTATAAATAGAAATCATCTTATTAATTTTTAAAGGATAAATTCACTAATTAAATATTCATTTAATTAGATTATTAAATAAATTCAAATATTTATTATCAAAAATTATCAAATCAATTTAATTATTTAAACAGATTATTAAATTGATATTGCCCCAAATTTCCGGGATATTACATTCCTTCCCCCTTAAAATAATTTCGTCCCCGAAATTAAAAGCAAAGGTAATTTAATAATCTCATTTAAAAATTTAATTTTCAAAGCACAATCCTATATCAATCATATGCTAACAATCATAGCAACCAATTTATCTAATCAAACAAATTTAACTATCCGGACAAAATTCTGGATAGAATTTCCTCGAGTTTCCCCAAGTATATATATATACCGGGATACTCGTTCTACAAAATCCAAAAAATCAATACTACTAAGCTACAGAGTTCCTACTCATCTAGTATTTACAGAACTAAACAAGATATCAGACTACAGACGAGTCTGACTCAACAACCAAGTCTCTCTAAACTGCTGGTTCCAAAACCAGAGATAGATCAAACACTAATCCAAATCAGAATACAGAAGAGATCCAAAATAACACGGAGCTGTCTTCCCAGACTTACCCAATCTTATAGCTCCTTCGATCGGAGAAAACTTATCCAAAATCAAATTTCCGTCTTCGAAATTCAAATTCCTTCGGATGATCCTGAGCTGCCTACATCCTTACTGATCACCTCATCCTTTGCTGATGCCTTTAGAAACAAACTAGATTAAAAACAACCCATCACAATGATCTCCTCAAGATCAACCAAAACCAAAGACACCAATCCTACTCCTCAAACAACAGAAAACTTACTCCTTCAATCCAGCGAAGACAAACAGAAGTACTTGCCAAACTGCTTTCGCTGCACAACTCTGATCTGGAGCAGAAGAGAATACGAGCACAAACTGGAAAACATATCCCAGAAAAATGGTTTATCAAATCCATAAAAGAAATCTCAGATACTCCATCATAATTTGAGCTGCTTCACCAACTCCATCTCTAGGAAACATCCTTCCACTAGACTGAACCACCGGTATCACTCCTGGAATCCAGTCGATAAGAAAACTCAACCTTCAGATGCGGACAAACTTCTGACTTCTCTGAAGACACCCAGAAAAAAATTCTGACAACCCAAGAGAACACTCAGACAATCGCAAGTCACTTTTGCGATCAACCCATCCTAATTCCAAACAGACTGTTCTCTCTTTACCAATCAGAACAGCTTACACTTATTTATCCAATTTATCGAAGAAATGGATCCACTCTGCTGCTTCTGAACTTCACTTCCAGAAAAACTGCTCATCCAGAAAACTTCCTGCCATCACAGAATACTCCGAGCTGTATTGCTGACACTGATGCTCTTATCCAAAGCTCTTCGAGAAACTCGGACTCCAAACCAAAGCAGAAACTTCATGCTGAACTCAGCCACAACACCGAAGCATTCACACTTCCTTAATCTTGTTCCAAAGAAAACATCTTCGGGAACATCCATCGTCACTGTATCTCATCATACAGCTACTATTACCTGAGGTATCAAGGTACCATCACTCGCTTCTGTCTCATCGACAGATCCAACCCTACTCATCCAAACTTCAGAGATAAACTCCGAACCATTACAGTTTCCTTCGGAGATCGATGAAATCCTTCACCACAGCAAAGCTTACTCGAGACGGTATTGGGTCTACAGTCTCGACAAATACACTTCCAACCTCAACATTTAAACTCCAACCATTGGTAGTCGTGTTTCACACACCACTACCCCATCTACCTTTATAACTTATATTGGAAAACCCGAACAGGTAACCCAACAAATAGGTAGAAATATATATATATTTAAAATGATACTTTTTATATAGAAATTATTTCTGGGTAAAATTATTTCATTTACCTCTTTAAAACAATATTGTGTCCGTTGGCCTGGTTCAAGTGTTTAGAGATCCCTATCAATAACGTTAGCTACTCGTATTGACCAGAATCCATATACCACTCAACCGATCAATTAACACAATATAAAACATTTTTTTTATAACTAACAATTACGCGCTCTCAAGATAGACACCACTTCAGAGCCTAGGTATTCACTCAACCTACTGCTCTGATACCAACTGTAACGACCCGACTTCCTATGCCCAGAAAGTCGCATCATTATGAAGAAAGAAAGGGGTAGAAAATAGAAAAGAAGAGAAGAAAGAAAGAAACAACAACAACGATCTCACAGCGGAACGAATAAATTATATTAATAACATAAACTATTACATAGTATACAACACTTATCAGAGTTTACACAACTATACAACACATACTAGACAGTTATAAAACATCTGTCTAGATATTACAACTCAAATACAATACAAGACTCTAACACAGATATCAACACAGCGGAATACTATATCTACGAACGCCGAAGCCTCCTGCTCCATTGCTCCTCCACAATTCGTCAAAGCTAAACCTGAATCCCTTGGCTACTCGTAAAAATTTGAGTACCCAAGAGTTTATAAAACAGAAATAAACACTTGGGTCAGACATGGGTCTTGTGTGAGTAAACGGGTTAAAATTGTTTAACTTCAAAACCTTTTGAAAACAAAGGTATCACGTAAGACTTCCCACACATAAACATGGAAAAGTTTTTACCTTACGCTAACCAAAACATTTGATAGGAAATCTGATTATATTATAATAGGGTCTAGGGTTTTCAAGTAAAATACAGAAATAGCTGAAATGCTTACATCTCACATTCCAACATAGTTGGGCACAACTAATACGTACGGCACTTATTGGAGTTTGGATTCCATACAATGGCAGGGCTACTGGGGTACCGCCCGTCACAGTACGTGGCCTAGATCACCGTACCGAGGAGTACGCCCGCTCCCCTGCAACACAAAGCCGGAACCATCCCTTACTGGATAATCCCGAACAAGACAATCCCGTAGTTGGCGCGACCAACCACACACTAAGCCGAATAAAAGAAAAGGGACCTCTAGACAGGGATCTATCTTGCTCTCAGTGGGTGCTACCCACGAAGCCTTGCTGCACCTCCCCTGTTTTAGCCATTCCCGGTTGATGAGGCTTGAGGTTACGATTACCTTTAATCAGAACATATCACTTAGAATGCTCATCGTCCGCCTGACGATGTGCTGAAAGCATTCAATCCATACAAGTTCGTTCCGGGTTCGAACGAAACCGAAGGCATTATCTCGTTACACTCGTTTTGGAATCACCCTCAGAGTTAACGACAATAACCCTTGCACTCTGAATCTTCATCTTCACTTGAGATTCACGACCTATCGTTAATTTGGATCGATGTGGTATTCGGGTCTCCAGACCTGGAATACCGGTATACGGAAACCCGATCCCGGTCTCATCGAAATCCAAAACGTATCTTTTAAGGGCCAAGTTGTTTTAAGGTTAAAACAATTCAATTCTTATCTATATACACAAAGATAGATAATTCAATATTATCATCCCAAACAGATAATTCACATTATCATTATAATTTAACCAAACATCCATATCATATATCAATCATATCTCATCAGAGATATCAAACAATGAAATACATTCAATCTCATTCATCCATCCTTAAGCAATGATTTATATCATCTAATTAATTTAAAGTGAATTAAACTAATTACTTCATTCTATAAATCCTGCTTACTTAATTATTAATTAAACCAATTAATTAATCATTACTCTAAGTATCCATCTTAATTAATCATTCCTGATTAATAATCCTTTAATTACTTTCAAGTAATTAGCCTTTAAATTAATTTCACAAATTAATTATCCTTAATCAAATATAGTAATTAACCTTTAATTACTCTATAAACTAATTAACTATAATTAATTACATTAATCCTTAATTAATTACATTAATTAATTACTCTTTAATTACTTATTATTGATTAATTAATCTTAATTAATCAAACTTTAATTACATCATTAATTATATTAATTAATGATCCTTAATTACTTCTTTTAATTAATTACTTCATTTAAATTAATTACATTAAGTAATTATTCTTCAGTTAATTATAGAAATCAATTAACTATTAATCACTTTCCTTTAATTAATTAAACCGTAATTAATTATCCTATTTAAAATTAATTACATTTAATAATTAATCTTAAATTAAACCACATTTATTAATCACCTTTGATTAATCTCATTTAGTAATTAACTTCCCTTAATTACTTTATTACATAATTTAATTACTTTTTAATTAATTTAATTAATCCCTTGATTAATTACAAAGTAATTTAATCTAAATTACTACCATCATTAAACATCTTTAATTACATTCAGTAATTATCAACTAATTACTTCCCTAAGTAATTACAATTCCATTAATTACATTAAGTAATTTATTCATCAAATCATCTAGTGTTTAAATTAATTAAACTAAATTAATTAATCTAAACCAATCACATTAACCAAATTAATTACATTAAGTAATTAATTTATTAATTACTTCCATTAATTAACTCTAATTACTATTAAATTAATCTTTAAATCATTACTTAATTAACCTTTAATTAAGTAATTATTATTTAATTACAAATTAATGATCTTTTAATCTTAAGATAACCCATTCAACTAAATTAAATATATTAACAAATCCTATTTGAAAACAATTAGGAATCACATTGATCAATCACTTAATATAAAATTATTTGAAAATCCAAAAATTTAATCTTTAATATATTTAACTTTAAACCTGTAATCTTTGAAACAAATTTATTATTAATCCATAAATTAACTTAAATCTTTAAGTTAATTAACAATTAACAACTTCTCTTTTTGATCCACTTCTTAATTAAGCTATTTAATTAAAATAGGCTTAAGAATTAATTAGATTAAAGGATATCTATTAAAACTTAATTAATTAAAATAATCATTCAAAAACCTTTAATTAATCCTCAAACATAGACACATATTTTATAAAAGGATTGGTTTAAGAAAATTGTTAAAATTTAATTTATTCAAACTTGCAAATATACTTAAGTTTTCTGACCCAAAACAACTTCAGGTATCAACCCGAGCCTGATGCCTATTTTCTCGAGTTCATCCCCGAGAAACTCCTCCTTCTTTATTTTAAAACTTGTTAAATTTTAAAATTTAAAGCCTATTAAAACACGTTACCCACCCAAACAACTCGAAGCAAAACTCGAGCTACCCCATCGTTTCCTCGAGAATAAACACGAGGAACCCATCTTCTTCTTCGATGCCAAACCACCCTGCTACCAACTGATACAAGAAAACACACGTGCACATGTACAGATGATCGGAACCACTTCGATCATCGCCGCGACCATCAAAACTTCACCGAACACCTCCCCCAACGGTCTGATCACCCAGAACCCCGAGTTCACCCGTGAATTAAAATTTGAGCAATCGAGTTGATTAACATAACCTGGAACTCAAAACTCCCCAACGAAAATGGCTCGCCGATGACAATCCCGACCACCTGAGTTCGCGCCACCACGTCCACAGCTACGCCACACGAAAATTCACTTTTCCCCTCGGGTCCGATCGACGATAGTTCATCCACGACGACGAATTTTGTTAGCAAACTTTGACGAACAGAAAATCCCTAAAACCCTATTTCCAATAATATCGTTAACAACGATGCTTGAAAAAAAACGATTCCATTTTTCCATTGATCTACAACACCCAAGCCTCCTTCCATCATGATCACGATGCATATGAACTTGCCGATCGACAAATTTTGGCAATAATATGATTTCTGTTTAATTACAAATTTCACAACCCATACTAATCTAAAAATCTTGATTTCGTTACTAAAATTCAGCCTTTTCAAATGCAATTCCAATCATATAACCCAATTATGAAATCCAGGTAATCGAATTTCTGATTCGAATTTATCATCCCTGTAAAATCCTTTTTTTTTTAATATTTACTTAATCTATTCACTTGAATTTATTTTTTTTAAAATGAATTTACATTCATTCAATCACTTTTCTTTCACTGATCATAGAATGAATTTGATTAGATGGATAGCTATGATTTTTGTTTTAATTATTCTTGGGTCTGAAATTCAAACAGAGGCTACATTTTCTGGTTTCCAAACATGCACAGACATATTCACACATATAAATACATATATACTTGCTGATATATACACATACATTCAAATCCAAGCATTCTTATAAACATTTATACTATATCACTATATCATTTCATCACATGCATAAAAATTTAATCACTGATTTAAAACTGTTTTTAAAGAAAGTGTTTACTCACTGTTTTGAAGAAGAACAGAGCCTCTTTGAAAAGCTTTTAAACTTGAGTTGCTGGAAAGGCTACTGACTTTAAAACTTGAATTGTTGCATCGTTGTTTTGATTTAAAAACTTGCATGCATGCTATTTGTTTGTTGAGACATTGCTTAGCTTCCAGATTTACTTGCTCTTGATTTTGAAAAGAATTTACAGGCTCTATTCCAGACTTTGAAAAATTGCAGGCTTTAATTCCAGATTAAAGAAAAATGCAGACTTTTTGTTTTTAGATTGAAGAGAGGTTTACATGCTTGGTTTGAAATGAATTACGGTTTGAAGAATGTTGATGACTGATTGTTTTGAGGATTTAGTTTGAGGAGTTTTTGATTACAGATTTGTTTTCTGGGAATTTTGTTTTGAGAATTTGTTGGAGCTATAGTTTTTAGTTTCTGAGTATACTTGTTTTCAGGCTGAAATTTCTTTAGTTTTGAAAGAATAGAAAAGAGAATGGGATGATAGCATATGTGTATATATAAGTAAAAATGATTTATCAAATAAAAGAAAAACAAAAATTTAAAACTTTGACATTTGTCACATAGAGTTGTTAATAAATTAACACTTGTTACTATATAGTCTTAGAGATTTACACTTGTAATTTAAGTAATCCTTATTTATTTTAAATGTTAATAAAAGCCTTTTCTTAATTTATTTAAATGCCTATCCATTTATAAATTTCTTTTAAAAGAAAATAAAATCAATTATATATATAAATAAAAGTTTATACATACATTTTAAAATCCAAAACTATTTAAATATTACTTCTTTTGAATTTCAAATTCAAATTCAAATTCAAATTATATTCTTAAAATCCAATTTAAATTAAATTTAAAACAACACATTCAATTTGAAATAACAATTCTATTTTACATAAAAATCTATTTATTTTCCATAAATAAAACAATACACTATTAATATTGTATTTTAAACTTATCTATATATATATACTTATACACATATATTATAAATAGAAATCATCTTATTAATTTTTAAAGGATAAATTCACTAATTAAATATTCATTTAATTAGATTATTAAATAAATTCAAATATTTATTATCAAAAATTATCAAATCAATTTAATTATTTAAACAGATTATTAAATTGATATTGCCCCAAATTTCCGGGATATTACATCGAGCGACGTCGAGATGTCGAATACCCTTCATCCCACTCGAACGACGATGAGGCCTCCTCCCTTTTTGAACGATTGATTGCACGCAGCCGAGGGCTTTGGTCACGAACGAATTGGGACTGGCTCGAGAAGAAGGGGAAGGAACGAGAGTTGTTTTTGAACGAAACTTTCGTTCGTCTTCGAGGATTTAAAATTGAGGGAAAGAAGAATGTAAGTTCGGCATTTTTTTCCTTCGTTTCTGATTTGTTTTGATTGTGAATAGAAGGGAGGAGAGGATCGAGTGTTTTTAACATGCTCCACACGATTTCGTATCCGTGATTGTAGGCGTGAATTTAGGAGTGAACGTGTGGATGTCGGCAACGATTAAAAATTTAAATTTTAAAATTGAATTCGATTTAAAAATCCAACACGTTTACTCACCGTACGGTCACATATCAACTCCGATCAATACGAGATTTGAAGTCCGGTAATAATTCAATATTACGGACCCAATGGAATTGGTTTCGTCGAATTCCGAGACTGTTTGAAAATTGACTATTTTATAAATATCGGTTCGAGTGATTATTTTCAAAACTGAACAAAACAGTTCGAAATTAAATTCTGAAGCTTCTATCATCTTCAGTATTATCAATACGAATTTTAAAAGCTTTCGAAATATTTTTCTTCAGCTTAAAATCGAAGATACAAATTTTTTTTATTCAACTTTCAATCGATTAAATTTTAAAGTTTAATCGCAAATTTCAAAGTTATATTCGGAATTCAAATTAAATCATCGTTCAAATATTTAAAATTAATTAAATATTCTCAATTTAAATTTGTTCAAAATTCTGGGTCGTTACATTTATTTAGAACAATAAATGATAATCAAATATTATTATTTCAAACAATTTAATTTACCTATTAAATTCCAGAAAATTTTTACTTATATTTTCACAATTTAATCAAACAAATTTATTTCATTTTCCAAATTTGAAAATAATATTGTGTCAGTTTGCTCTGTTTAAGTGTTTTGGAAATCCTATCGATAGCGTTGATCAGACGAATCGATCGAAAACCCAAATCAACATCAACAACTCAAACAACACAATACCTAAAACATTTTAATATTAATTTACAAAACACTTCCTCACTTAAAGATACAATAATGGATTTCAAAGCAAGGATAGGGATTCAAATTTTTGATAGACTCAAATCAAAGATAATTTCGATTCGAAGATAGGTTTGAACAAAGACGAGATAATTAAATAACAAAATAAGGCGATGGATAGGTTTATATAAACCGCGGGCAACCTTAACCGGGTCGACCGTGACTTCAAAAATAAGATTGGTGTAGAATTCCGAGGTAAATCGACATTCGATCTCAAGAAATAGAATTCAGGTATAGCAGGTAATAGATAGCATCGTAAACCGAGGATACAGAAATCTCCGGTAAATCGATGCCTATTATAAAGGAGTTTACTCCTTTTCGAATCATTCTAAGATTGGCGAGACCGCCGATCTATTATAGATAACATTCAGAATGGAGTTATGGGGTGCTCCATGATTGAAAGAAGACGAATAGTGAGGGACACGAATAAATTTCGGAACCGAGGGGAGCATTCCAAAATTCAAAGGAAGTGAGTCAAAGGAAGAGATTGAAACTCGAATGAGAGTGATTCTGTAAATACATTTACCCTATATGTAACGACCCCGAAATTTAAATTTATTTAAATTGATAATTTATTGAATATTTGTATTAAAATTGTGAAATAAATACATATATCTTGATAAATCAATACGATATAATACAAATAAAATAGATACAAAATATAATCAAAGGAAATAGGATAAAATAGGAGTTCACTCATATTCTTAAGTAATAAAATAAACAAAGAAGAAAATACAAACACTTGTAATTGAATGAAACCAGACTTGAAAAACAAAACATCTCTAAGTACATATAACATCTTCAGCCGAGATAAACAAAGAATGAAACACTTGCTAAAGAAGGAACAATAATAAAATACAAAAGGCAAAGGAAGACAAAGCATAGGTATATAGATATGCAAATTTGTACAAGTAATAAATACTAATATCTTGGTATACAATAACATATCATCTCAGCCGAAAGCAAGGTAAAAATAAATAGAAATATTTGTACAAACTCATAAATGCAAGCCACAGCCCTATCACTTCAGCCTCCAATTGAAGAAAAATATCTCTGGCATTGTACAAATAAAATTATATCAACCTGTACAATGTAATACTATCTGTAAACTCATTTCTTATATACATTATCTTAGCTCGTTTCTTCAAGTAAGATGTTATTCAAACTGAAACAAAAGTAAGCCTCAGTTCAAATTTAAACAAAACAAAAACAACACTGAAATTCAACAAAACATAGGATTTAAACTAGAAGGTTTCAATCTGGAGTTGTTACTGCAAGCAGCTCTGTTCTTCTTTTCTTGAAATACAGTGAGCAACTTCAAGCTTCAACCTAGAAATGATAAACCAATTTAAAGTCTTCAAAATCAAACAGTTGCAACAATTTTCAAGTTCCAAGCTTTGCAGTCCTATTCTCTGTCTTCTTCCCATCAAGGTGAGCAAACCTCTGAAACCCGCTCCTATCTCTTGATGTTGTGGTTAACACTTGAATTTGTTATGAAAATGTTGCTTAGTTGTGAAATATATCTACATGTATATATACATATGTATGGATTGTTGTGTGTGTATGTCTGGTTCCAGACATATATCTTATTGTTTAAACACTTACAGGTTTAAACCCATGAAACATTCAAATTCTTCTGCTCCGATTCATATTAGGCTAAGAACTTTGAAAAGAAAATAATGATAACCATACAATTTCATTTTTAAAAATAACTGGGAGAAAACATCACCTTTAAATCCTTATAGTTATGTTTTGAAATGTTAGCATGAAAGTATATCAGTTCATAGTTGATGTACATATGTGGGATGCTCTGTGTTCTCTGTAATTGATACAGATTGCATATTTTGTGCAAGAACTCAAATTATTCTTATTTAAATCATTGTTAAGCTTTGATTTCCTCAACAAAACAAGATGTTAAACTCAAATTAAGATTTTTAAAAGGTTGATTTAAACCATCCTTATAAAGTATACCACTGTAATATTGATATACAGGTAATCAAGTGAGTTGATAAAATCAATTGTTGTAAAATATTAATTCAAGTTCATAGATTGAATCCATACTGCAAATCATGATTTTTAAAACTAAAATGAAGTTTTTTTGTTTAGAATCCTCAGAGCAGTTCGAATTTGAAGTAAAATTGCATTTTGACAAATTACAGATGATTGATCCAATAATTATTTGTGAAGTTTTGTGTGAAGCTAATATGAGTATCATGGATCTCAAGAAAATTTTCAGAGGAATTTTCCAATTCATAAATTAAGGGAACGAATTCGATTTAGGGTTTAAGGACAGTAAAAATATGCGTTTGGGTTTCGGGCTCGTTCGCCTTTGTTGATCATCGAGTGTGGCCTGGCTTGGAGGAGGGGCACTCGGGTCGTAGACAAAGGTGTGGACGGAGGAGCGAAGGTTCTGGTGGTGGAGATCATCAATGGCGAGGAAGGTTTGGATGTCATTTCGGTTCCACTTTCGAGCTCGAACACTCGATTTTGCTACGATGATTTCATCATCGTTTTGAGGATCGGAATAGGGTTGGGGTTCAGTCGCCGATGAGGGAAGACGATCGAAGATGGTCGGAGGGCGTTGGATCGCTGGTGCAAGTGCACCGTGTGCACGTTAATGTCTGGTAGAAATTGAGTCTTCGGGGAAGAAGGAAGGCGCGACACCTGCTCGAGTTTCCCTCGTGATTATCTCGAGGAAAGTCATACGCGTGCGAGTCCGTGACTGGCTCGGGGAAAATGTAGTTTGGCTCGAGTTGTTTGCCATGTTACAGTTTTGAACCCTGTAATATTTTAAATTTCAAATCTGGGTTGTTAAAGTGAAAAGCTGGGATTTAATTAAGTTTAAATCCAAGTTAGAATTCTGATTCAAATCTAGTTTGAATCTGAGCTTTGAAAAATAAAGTTTTAAAAATTGAAATTTGTTTAACCACCTAAAATGTTAAATGGTTTGAATTTTGAAGAAGATTTAAATTGTAAAGTAAGTTTAAATCGAAAATTTAGTTTGGGTCCGAATAAAGTTTGAACCTCAGATTTGAAATGATTTAAATTTTGAACTTTAAATTTGGTTTTAACGACTTTTAAGTGTAAAGGTATGTTGAGTTTTGAATTTAAAACTGAAAGTTTAAAATGGTAAAATAGAAATTTGAAATAAGTTTAAATCTAAGTTTTAAATTTAAATTGTCGAACTACTTCAAAGTTTAAGCCGGTTTATTTGTTAAAAGGCGATTAATGATTGATTAATGAGATTCATTAAAGGATGATTACTTAACGAAAGTAATTAAGGATTTATCACCTATTGTAATTAATTTTGAATATTTTGATTAATTAAAGGTTAATTATTTAATGATTTAAGGTGGATTGATTTATTAATTAAGGTTAATTAATAGAAATGGTTTGCAATTAATAATTAATTAACCAGGATTAGTAATTTATTCATAAGTAATTAATCTGGTTTAAAAAAAAAAAATTTATCAGCTGATTAAATTGATCTTACTTATGAATGTTTGGATTTCGTTGAATGATTGAATTGTTGATATCCCTGATATATGATGCTTTGTGATACATCCTGATTTATGTTGTGATCTGTAGTTTACTTATCTGTGACCTTTATATATCTATGATCTGTGAATGAACGATAAGCGTTGTTCTTATACCGCTTATCGAATTATATTTCTGTATTCTGATATGTGATGATTCATTGAGTTGCACTATTGTGTAAAACCCCTGGACTACACCTTTACACACACAAATATGGATTTCACGTGGAAATCGGTTAAGTCACAGATAATTTAAATTTGATGTTTTTGAAATTGAAATTTTATTTTCAAATGATTTTGAAATTTGAAAATCGGGTTTAAAGTGAAAAGCTTTTGAAATGGAATTTCAAAGATAAAAGTTATTTCGAATAACTTAATCGAGTTTTGAAAATTTAAATAATTTAATTTAAATTTGAATTCAAGTTGGAAATTAAATCCTATGATTTGAAACTAGGGATTGAAAATGTTATAAATGTGTTTATCTGAATTTAAACCATTTAAAAAAATGTAATTTTGAGAATTTGGATTTAACCCAAGAACTTTAACTCGTATAAATGAATCAGATTTTCTGAAATGAAACTGTTTGTTTTAAAAGAATAAAAGCTTTCCGATAAGAAATGAAATTCCAGTTTAATTAAAGGAATTTCAATATTGAAGTGGAAATGGTTTTCCAAGTTATGAATGAATTTTTTTGAAAAGCTATGATTTGAATTTGTTATCTTTAACAGATTTAAAATAATGATTGGTTTAAACCATTCGAAATAAAATTGTTTTGAAAGCTATAAGTTAAATCTTGATTTAAAGATTTAACGAGTTAATCAAATTAAAATGGAAATTAATTTGGAAAATCTGTGAATGAATCTTTTGTTTAAAAGATTAAAGTGTGGAAACTGTTTAAACCGTAAAGGTTGAATCTTTTTGTTTAAAGATTTAAAATGGTAATTTGTTAAACCATTTGAAAAGAAAGATTTTGGGTAATAAGTTGTGACTTAATTGAAATCCCATATCCATATGTTTTTAAATATTACGCTCACTATTCGGTTTAGCCGGGAGAGGACCTTTGGGTCGTATAACCCATTCCGAATATGTGATACGTCGTATATGGATAGCATTTGAAGACCGGTGTTGAAGACCGGATATTTTTGAAAACGGAAGGATTACCGTCGAGTTACTCTGCATCGGCTGATCCCCGATATAGAGGTTTTATCATCCTTAGTGACGGGAAGTCCGGACGTGATTGGAAATTATCCGGATTTGCAAGGGCTTCGTGAGAAGTGCCTTCGGTTCTGTTCGATCTCGGAACAGACTTGTATGGATTGTATGTCTGACATTACACTTTGAGATATAAAGCCGATTTCTTTCAAATACATTTCTGTTGGTGGCGGAGAATTTATTCTCTTAGCTTAACACCCTTCTCTGAGACGTACGAGCTCAGAGGTTATGTAGTTGAAATTTATCAGCGATATATCCCAATTTGGTAATGTGACATGCTAAGTGTTGCTGTGTGATGATCAGTGTTTGATCATTTGCGATATGATCATTTATTTGATTTTATATCTTTGTGATCATAGGTTGATCATTTGTTTGACCCAAAGCATGGCTTTTTTGAAAAAGCGTAGCTTTGTGGACGAGACTTCGTCAGGGCCTCACTACCCGGAAATGGTCGAAACAGGATCGTTGCGGCAAGGTTATGAGGGTCGCGCCCTTTAGGGTATGTCATTTCCTTCTGGAAAAGGGTGGTGTCATGGTATGGAGCCCAGATACTTACTCATGTGGATACACTTTCTTTATGATGTGTGATGTTGGATACCGAGCTCGGATAAAGGTCCCAAAGGACCGGGAGGTGGCATATTCGTGAGTTACCTGTTACAGGGGTAACCCGGCCTTGTTGGCAGAGCAGTTTGTCTCTCGGGGCGTCCCGCCAGAGGCGTTCCCATGCGGCGGAAGGAAGTTCCTTAGCCTGACCATTTGTTGGAAATCCAAAGAAACAATACGCGACTTGTACGGTTTTAGTTGTATTACCTGCTATGGAATGTGGCGGTAACCTGCTATTGAACATAGTAGCTATAGTAGGCATACGATACTGGTCGTATGTTGGCTAAGATTAATATTATACTTTCGAAATGTTTTTCTGCACTATGCACTAATAATAATATCAAGATGATTTGGCGTAGTAAGCATCTTTGACTATCATAAGAAGAAATCTCCTCCAATTCTGCGTTTGCATTGTGTGTGTGGCGGGAGGTCTTATGGTAGTTTCATTTTCCAAAAGCATTGCGGATTTCAATGTTTAAACCCTTTTGTTGTTGTTTAAAGATAAACTGTTTTTGTTGCTCACACCAGTCCCATGACTGATCCGGAGTTTATTGTTCCCTTCCTAAACTCTGGGTGCTCATAATTTTCCACACGAGCAGTCTAGAGTTGGGTTTCTTTTCAGATATTCAGGTTTATTAGATTATCTGGAGCTAGCTATGGATTGGAGCACTCTATTGGAGATATTCTATCCGCTGCTGGTGTTATCTATTTTCTTTCCGCTGCTATTTGTTGTATCATATCTCTGATGTATATTGATATCTGTTGTATCACTCTGTTGTATCAGATAATATATATCAATGTATTATTCTTTTCTTCCGCTGTGTTATTTACTTAATGTTGTTATAGCTCCAGCGAATCGGATTTGAACGGTCGAATCTGCGGCATTCTGGTACAATGTGAAGTACGGATGTTGATTTCCGAGCGGGCAAAACCCGATACGTTACATTTGGTATCAGAGCTAAGGTTGAACTTTAGCTCAGGAGTATAACACGTTAAGTAGCTCATTAGAGATAGAGTGAAGTAAACTCTAGAATGAGTAATCTCTAAGATATCCGTCCGAATGCCTCAGTAAATTCTCTTGCTATCCACTGATAGTAAGTATGAGTGTAAGAAGAGGATGAGATAGGGGACAGAGAAATACGACTAGAAATGGTCAATACTCTGTAACAACAAGGAAGCAATCTTTTCTCTATCAATCTATTTTGTTCGTCATCTTTTCTCAATTCTTTGATTATTTCTGGTAGATCAAGAAAGAAATTCGATATATAAAAATGGGACATAAACTCCAACTGAGCCAAAATTGTTTGTATGGATGTATTGGTTGCTTTGTTTGCTATGGTTGATAGGTATACTTTAGCTTCTAAACTGAAAATTTTGAAATTGTATCGATATATCTATCTATTCTTTTGGGTCCCAGTATATTCTACGAATGGTTAGTTATCACTTCGAACTGACCGATGCCACTGCATATTTCGTAGATCTGGATAACCCGAGTATCTTGTGAAGTGTCAAACAGATTCGTTCTTGTATCTGTTATCGATATTCTGATTTGGTAAGCCAAATGCAGAATAGATATTCAGTTTGAGTTGATGAAATATTCTTCATCTATCTTTTTGTCTCCTTGGTAATTTCGAGGACGAAATTCTTTTAAGGGGGGAAGTTTGTAACGACCCCGAAATTTAAATTTATTTAAATTGATAATTTATTGAATATTTGAATTAAAATTGTGAAATAAATACATATATCTTGATAAATCAATACGATATAATACAAATAAAATAGATACAAAATATAATCAAAGGAAATAGGATAAAATAGGAGTTCACTCATATTCTTAAGTAATAAAATAAACAAAGAAGAAAATACAAACACTTGTAATTGAATGAAACCAGACTTGAAAAACAAAACATCTCTAAGTACATATAACATCTTCAGCCTAGATAAACAAAGAATGAAACACTTGCTAAAGAAGGAACAATAATAAAATACAAAAGGCAAAGGAAGACAAAGCATAGGTATATAGATATGCAAATTTGTACAAGTAATAAATACTAATATCTTGGTATACAATAACATATCATCTCAGCCGAAAGCAAGGTAAAAATAAATAGAAATATTTGTACAAACTCATAAATGCAAGCCACAACCCTATCACTTCAGCCTCCAATTGAAGAAAAATATCTCTGGCATTGTACAAATAAAATTATATCAACCTGTACAATGTAATACTATCTGTAAACTCATTTCTTATATACATTATCTTAGCTCGTTTCTTCAAGTAAGATGTTATTCAAACTGAAACAAAAGTAAGCCTCAGTTCAAATTTAAACAAAACAAAAACAACACTGAAATTCAACAAAACATAGGATTTAAACTAGAAGGTTTCAATCTGGAGTTGTTACTGCAAGCAGCTCTGTTCTTCTTTTCTTGAAATACAGTGAGCAACTTCAAGCTTCAACCTAGAAATGATAAACCAATTTAAAGTCTTCAAAATCAAACAGTTGCAACAATTTTCAAGTTCCAAGCTTTGCAGTCCTATTCTCTGTCTTCTTCCCATTAAGGTGAGCAAACCTCTGAAACCCGCTCCTATCTCTTGATGTTGTGGTTAACACTTGAATCTGTTATGAAAATGTTGCTTAGTTGTGAAATATATCTACATGTATATATACATATGTATGGATTGTTGTGTGTGTATGTCTGGTTCCAGACATATATCTTATTGTTTAAACACTTACAGGTTTAAACCCATGAAACATTCAAATTCTTCTGCTCCGATTCATATTAGGCTAAGAACTTTGAAAAGAAAATAATGATAACCATACAATTTCATTTTTAAAAATAACTGGGAGAAAACATCACCTTTAAATCCTTATAGTTATGTTTTGAAATGTTAGCATGAAAGTATATCAGTTCATAGTTGATGTACATATGTGGGATGCTCTGTGTTCTCTGTAATTGATACAGATTGCATATTTTGTGCAAGAACTCAAATTATTCTTATTTAAATCATTGTTAAGCTTTGATTTCCTCAACAAAACAAGATGTTAAACTCAAATTAAGATTTTTAAAAGGTTGATTTAAACCATCCTTATAAAGTATACCACTGTAATATTGATATACAGGTAATCAAGTGAGTTGATAAAATCAATTGTTGTAAAATATTAATTCAAGTTCATAGATTGAATCCATACTGCAAATCATGATTTTTAAAACTAAAATGAAGTTTTTTTGTTTAGAATCCTCAGAGCAGTTCGAATTTGAAGTAAAATTGCATTTTGACAAATTATAGATGATTGATCCAATAATTATTTGTGAAGTTTTGTGTGAAGCTAATATGAGTATCATGGATCTCAAGAAAATTTTCAGAGGAATTTTCCAATTCATAAATTAAGGGAACGAATTCGATTTAGGGTTTAAGGACAGTAAAAATATGCGTTTGGGTTTCGGGCTCGTTCGCCTTTGTTGATCATCGAGTGTGGCCTGGCTTGGAGGAGGGGCACTCGGGTCGTAGACAAAGGTGTGGACGGAGGAGCGAAGGTTCTGGTGGTGGAGATCATCAATGGCGAGGAAGGTTTGGATGTCATTTCGGTTCCACTTTCGAGCTCGAACACTCGATTTTGCTACGATGATTTCATCATCGTTTTGAGGATCGGAATAGGGTTGGGGTTCAGTCGCCGATGAGGGAAGACGATCGAAGATGGTCGGAGGGCGTTGGATCGCTGGTGCAAGTGCACCGTGTGCACGTTAATGTCTGGTAGAAATTGAGTCTTCGGGGAAGAAGGAAGGCGCGACACCTGCTCGAGTTTCCCTCGTGATTATCTCGAGGAAAGTCATACGCGTGCGAGTCCGTGACTGGCTCGGGGAAAATGTAGTTTGGCTCGAGTTGTTTGCCATGTTACAGTTTTGAACCCTGTAATATTTTAAATTTCAAATCTGGGTTGTTAAAGTGAAAAGCTGGGATTTAATTAAGTTTAAATCCAAGTTAGAATTCTGATTCAAATCTAGTTTGAATCTGAGCTTTGAAAAATAAAGTTTTAAAAATTGAAATTTGTTTAACCACCTAAAATGTTAAATGGTTTGAATTTTGAAGAAGATTTAAATTGTAAAGTAAGTTTAAATCGAAAATTTAGTTTGGGTCCGAATAAAGTTTGAACCTCAGATTTGAAATGATTTAAATTTTGAACTTTAAATTTGGTTTTAACGACTTTTAAGTGTAAAGGTATGTTGAGTTTTGAATTTAAAACTGAAAGTTTAAAATGGTAAAATAGAAATTTGAAATAAGTTTAAATCTAAGTTTTAAATTTAAATTGTCGAACTACTTCAAAGTTTAAGCCGGTTTATTTGTTAAAAGGCGATTAATGATTGATTAATGAGATTCATTAAAGGATGATTACTTAACGAAAGTAATTAAGGATTTATCACCTATTGTAATTAATTTTGAATATTTTGATTAATTAAAGGTTAATTATTTAATGATTTAAGGTGGATTGATTTATTAATTAAGGTTAATTAATAGAAATGGTTTGCAATTAATAATTAATTAACCAGGATTAGTAATTTATTCATAAGTAATTAATCTGGTTTAAAAAAAAAATTTATCAGCTGATTAAATTGATCTTACTTATGAATGTTTGGATTTCGTTGAATGATTGAATTGTTGATATCCCTGATATATGATGCTTTGTGATACATCCTGATTTATGTTGTGATCTGTAGTTTACTTATCTGTGACCTTTATATATCTATGATCTGTGAATGAACGATAAGCGTTGTTCTTATACCGCTTATCGAATTATATTTCTGTATTCTGATATGTGATGATTCATTGAGTTGCACTATTGTGTAAAACCCCTGGACTACACCTTTACACACACAAATATGGATTTCACGTGGAAATCGGTTAAGTCACAGATAATTTAAATTTGATGTTTTTGAAATTGAAATTTTATTTTCAAATGATTTTGAAATTTGAAAATCGGGTTTAAAGTGAAAAGCTTTTGAAATGGAATTTCAAAGATAAAAGTTATTTCGAATAACTTAATCGAGTTTTGAAAATTTAAATAATTTAATTTAAATTTGAATTCAAGTTGGAAATTAAATCCTATGATTTGAAACTAGGGATTGAAAATGTTATAAATGTGTTTATCTGAATTTAAACCATTTAAAAAAATGTAATTTTGAGAATTTGGATTTAACCCAAGAACTTTAACTCGTATAAATGAATCAGATTTTCTGAAATGAAACTGTTTGTTTTAAAAGAATAAAAGCTTTCCGATAAGAAATGAAATTCCAGTTTAATTAAAGGAATTTCAATATTGAAGTGGAAATGGTTTTCCAAGTTATGAATGAATTGTTTTGAAAAGCTATGATTTGAATCTGTTATCTTTAACAGATTTAAAATAATGATTGGTTTAAACCATTCGAAATAAAATTGTTTTGAAAGCTATAAGTTAAATCTTGATTTAAAGATTTAACGAGTTAATCAAATTAAAATGGAAATTAATTTGGAAAATCTGTGAATGAATCTTTTGTTTAAAAGATTAAAGTGTGGAAACTGTTTAAACCGTAAAGGTTGAATCTTTTTGTTTAAAGATTTAAAATGGTAATTTGTTAAACCATTTGAAAAGAAAGATTTTGGGTAATAAGTTGTGACTTAATTGAAATCCCATATCCATATGTTTTTAAATATTACGCTCACTATTCGGTTTAGCCGGGAGAGGACCTTTGGGTCGTATAACCCATTCCGAATATGTGATACGTCGTATATGGATAGCATTTGAAGACCGGTGTTGAAGACCGGATATTTTTGAAAACGGAAGGATTACCGTCGAGTTACTCTGCATCGGCTGATCCCCGATATAGAGGTTATATCATCCTTAGTGACGGGAAGTCCGGACGTGATTGGAAATTATCCGGATTTGCAAGGGCTTCGTGAGAAGTGCCTTCGGTTCTGTTCGATCCCGGAACAGACTTGTATGGATTGTATGTCTGACATTACACTTTGAGATATAAAGCCGATTTCTTTCAAATACATTTCTGTTGGTGGCGGAGAATTTATTCTCTTAGCTTAACACCCTTCTCTGAGACGTACGAGCTCAGAGGTTATGTAGTTGAAATTTATCAGCGATATATCCCAATTTGGTAATGTGACATGCTAAGTGTTGCTGTGTGATGATCAGTGTTTGATCATTTGCGATATGATCATTTATTTGATTTTATATCTTTGTGATCATAGGTTGATCATTTGTTTGACCCAAAGCATGGCTTTTTTGAAAAAGCGTAGATTTGTGGACGAGACTTCGTCAGGGCCTCACTACCCGGAAATGGTCGAAACAGGATCGTTGCGGCAAGGTTATGAGGGTCGCGCCCTTTAGGGTATGTCATTTCCTTCTGGAAAAGGGTGGTGTCATGGTATGGAGCCCAGATACTTACTCATGTGGATACACTTTCTTTATGATGTGTGATGTTGGATACCGAGCTCGGATAAAGGTCCCAAAGGACCGGGAGGTGGCATATTCGTGAGTTACCTGTTACAGGGGTAACCCGGCCTTGTTGGCAGAGAGCAGTTTGTCTCTCGGGGCGTCCCGCCAGAGGCGTTCCCATGCGGCGGAAGGAAGTTCCTTAGCCTGACCATTTGTTGGAAATCCAAAGAAACAATACGCGACTTGTACGGTTTTAGTTGTATTACCTGCTATGGAATGTGGCGGTAACCTGCTATTGAACATAGTAGCTATAGTAGGCATACGATACTGGTCGTATGTTGGCTAAGATTAATATTATACTTTCAAAATGTTTTTCTGCACTATGCACTAATAATAATATCAAGATGATTTGGCGTAGTAAGCATCTTTGACTATCATAAGAAGAAATCTCCTCCAATTCTGCGTTTGCATTGTGTGTGTGGCGGGAGGTCTTATGGTAGTTTCATTTTCCAAAAGCATTGCGGATTTCAATGTTTAAACCCTTTTGTTTTTGTTTAAAGATAAACTGTTTTTGTTGCTCACACTAGTCCCATGACTGATCTGGAGTTTATTGTTCCCTTCCTAAACTCTGGGTGCTCATAATTTTTCCACACGAGCAGTCTAGAGTTGGGTTTCTTTTCAGATATTCAGGTTTATTAGATTATCTGGAGCTAGCTATGGATTGGAGCACTCTATTGGAGATATTCTATCCGCTGCTGGTGTTATCTATTTTCTTTCCGCTGCTATTTGTTGTATCATATCTCTGATGTATATTGATATCTGTTGTAACACTCTGTTGTATCAGATAATATATATCAATGTATTATTCTTTTCTTCCGCTGTGTTATTTACTTAATGTTGTTATAGCTCCGGCGAATCGGATTTGAACGGTCGAATCTGCGGCATTCTGGTACAATGTGAAGTACGGATGTTGATTTTCGAGCGGGCAAAACCCGATACGTTACACTATATGTTAAGTTTTGCATAGAGCTACCAAAGCTCTGATACCAACTGTAACGACCCGATATTTTGGACCATTCGCATCCATTATAAGTGTATAGGTAGACACTCATGCCGGAATTGAATTGCTCAAAATACCGGGTTGTTAATTTAAATTTGGCAAAACTGAACATATACAGTAAATAAATAATCACAGATCACAGACACAGAGTAATAAGTGCAGCGGAAATAAAAGAGATAGTAGTTCATGAAGCTACTATATGAATATATAAGATACATCAGAGTTTACAACAGAAGGGTAATACGATACATCAGGGTTAAACCAGATACAACAGAAGAGTAACATGATACATCAGATACAAATCAGAATACATCACTGGAATCATCGAATACTGAAAGCAGGATAGATGGCTGGATCTTCAAGCAAAGCTCCAACTCCAAAGGTGAGTCTCGAATACTGGTACACTCAGTCTGACCCGAGCGTAAAGCAAAAACACAAGACACTCGAGTCAGGATTAACATTCTTATATTAATAAATCCAACTCAAGTGAAATAGCAATTGAAATACAAGTAAATCAAAGGATGTTTGGAATAACCATCCTCTAAGGATCCGTTAAACTATCTACTATGTAGTAGTGTACGATAAGTAGATAATGTCTATCAGTAATATAAAGATATCAAAATAGTGTTAAGTCATGGCCCATTCCACCCTTAACACATTTTTATTCCCAAAAGCATATACAAGACCGTAGTTTCACCAAAACCGGAAGTCACCAGAGGGCAATCCATATACTAAAGGTACAAAACAATTTCGTAGTGGTCGCGAATAAAGGGATACAAGTATGACAAGGCACATGAGGCAATACCCAAGGTAGTGACACTACCGTTTGCCTGATACGGACTGGTGAGAACGCAACGCCGCAGCGCCCGCAACACCGTGAAACAACACTCCCAAAATCAAGGGTGCACCAATCGACAACAAGTAATAAGTAGTTCGAAGAAGTGTGTCCACTTGAGGTAGCTAATCCTCCATTGGCCCGGCACGGCTCCTGTTTTAGTCATTTCCAATTTGACACAAGTGTCAAGGCTATCCTTCATCGTTCTCTTTCTTCAGTCAACACGTACATCATTCCAACCACTTCATTCTGGATCATCACTCCGCGTATAGTTATTAAAGTGGTTTCGGTTTAGATAGAGAGTATATCCATTACCGATCCCGGTCTCTTTAATAACCTTCGAAATTATTTCACTGATTCGTTGTTTAATAAACTTCAAAACCAAATCAATTTCAATTCAATTAGAATCCGCAAATCAACATTTCACTTGTCTTTCAAAAACCAATTTCCATACTTTACGTTTCAAAACTTCCAAATTACCATTTCAAAATCTTATAATACAATTTCAAATTTTATTTAAAACGATTCAAATATTGATTCAAGTTCGTATATAAGTTTCATTCCGAAATCATTTAAATTAATTTAATTTAACATTTAAATCAATTTAAATTCATTTATCGATTTCATTTAATATTCGTTAAGTAAATTTGCCATTCAAGATAATTTCTATTAAATTTCCAATACATTAAATCAATTATTTAAATTCAACTTCATTAAATCAAAACTTACCATTTTGAATTAAATTGAATTCGTCAAATCAATTCTTTCAATTACAAGTCTTACATTAATTCCAAAATATCACATTTTCATTTCTTGTTAAAGAAATTCAATTTCACTTATTTACTTACTTAAATAATTTCCCAAAACTTAATAAATAAAGTAACTCAATTTCAATTATTTACGAAGTAAAAATTCACTTATTAAAAGTTCAATTTCGCTTATTAAAGAATTCGATTCAATTAAATCATTAAATTATTCAATCTTATTTAATTATTAAATAATTCAAAACTTAATTATTAAATAATTTCAAAGTTTAATAATTTCAAACTTAATTATAATTTCAAACTTAATTATAATTTCAAACTTAATTATTAAATCATTTCAAAGTTTAATAATTTCAAACTTAATTCAATCATTTCTCAAATTAAACAACATTCTTTCATCAATTACATTGTTAATATTTTGTTTCAGATTATTAAATATTAACATTTTCCTTTCATTAAAATTCAAATTTCAACTTCATTTCAAAACCATATTATTTATTCAAATAAAATCTTCATCAAATTATTGACCAATCGGGTTTTATTTAATTTTCTATCCTAAGTCAAAGTTCAATTTGGGTATTTATCATTTCAACCCGATTCCAATTCAATTCAAAATCAAAGCATAACAAAGGGAACTTGCAGTGTGATAAACTGGGATGGTGTCAAAGTAAATAAACAAGCAATAACAACAATCAATAACAACAATCCAATAGTTAATTAAAATAATCCCGAAATAATCGTATTAATTCACATTGTTATTTGTGCAAATTAATATAATTATTTCTAGAATCTACACTATCATTTCATGTAGATTAAAGATTATTACACTAATATCAATATGGCTCTTCATTCGATATCAATTATTCAATTTCATACAACATCAATTTTATACAACATACATTCAATGGTTCAAAGTGAAGTTAACCATATTACTACGTGTCGAGTAATTAAACATTTAAAGGGGTCATATTATACAAATTTAACAAATCAAATTCAACATATAGGTCCAATTTAAATTATTGACTATCCTATATCAATTCGATTGCATATTATTTATCACTTTAACATTTACAACTTAGCGTCCAATATAAACATCATCAATCAATCAAATATCTACCAAACTGGATTTTTATCGCATAAATAATTAACAGATAATGGTGTCAGATGTCACAGGTGAACTGATACAGGTAATAACAGTGTAATTAACTAACAGCAGCATATTTCAATTGTCGTTTCAATTGCAATCAAATTTAATAAATAAAAGAACGTTAATCGTGAGTGAGTGCTCACCTTTCGAGGCTAGACAGATTTTGGCACAGAAATGAGCTACGAATTCCAAAGTGAAACAAGATGGGCACGAATTCGATGATCAAAACAAGGCTGAAATCGATGAAAACAAATTTGAATCATACTTTATATAAACTAAATCTATAATTACACATTATTATATTATATAAAATTTCAATATTTTTAATTTAAGACAAATAACAAAATAATATAAAATTTTCAAAATCATTATTAAGTTAACACATATAATTATTTTCAAAATCTATAGTATCACCAAATAAATATATAGTCAGCCTGTAAATATTGAACGAAATATCTATCTGTTTGAAATCATAACGTCCCATTCAAAATACTAACCTATAGTGTATATGTATACTCCCAAATTTCTAACATAACAATATATATTCATTTTTTTTACCATACCCGTACATTTTAAATCCACGTCGATAATACAACTGAATATATGCATAACTTATTTATATACTCAAACCAATGTAAATTGTGTTTATAACAGTCGAACCGATAATTTATAAACTAAAAGTTTAAATGCATACTAATACAAAAAAAAAATTTACACGTGTGCCCTACAATATTAAAAATATATGCTATATACCTTTATAGCTTCGTATATATACACCGTACTTATATTAAATCATATGAAAGTCGATCCTATATATATGCAGTATTTTATCAATACATGAAAAGTAAAACACAATACCTTATAGCTTACATATATACAAAAGCAGATCATTTGAAATATACTAACATAAACTTAAATATGGTTTAAGACAAATAGTAATAATATAAAGATTTCGAAATCATTATCCTTGAGTTCAAATATTAAAAATCAGAGATATGTACATATATTCTTATATGTGACAGGCCCACTACATACAATATATATATTCATTCAATAAATATAAAACCTCTACTGTTACTGTAGCATGAACATATAATTCCTTCTTCAATATACTTCCACCAACCGGTAATATGTACAACTCAAAAATTTTAAAGTTCTGATTCATATCATATTCAAACCTTATAACTTAATATGCTTAATAACTATATAAACTATATATATGATATATGTATATTTGAAAATCCAACTGAACACTTTTGCTTTCAAGACCCAAACCACAAACATTACAGATCTCAGAATTTAGTGAGTTTATAATATAACTATGTATATTACTATATTATAGGTATAACAAACGTATACGTGTTTTACTAACTATATGCAAATTCCTTTAAACTATATATATATACATTTACATACCCAACAGAAAACTCGGCTATGGAGGGAAGAAACAGGCGAAAGCTGGTGGTGGCTCGCGCTCAGCTTGGGCGGAGGAGAAGGCGTAGGTTGGGTGCTAGCATGGAAGAGAGAGAGGGGAGGTCGAACTCGGGTGGTTGATGGCTCGGGGTTGGTGGTGAGGTGGTCTGCGCACATGTCTGCACACGTGATGTGGCGGGGTCAAGCGGTGGCACGGCTGGCCTCGGAGCAGGCGTTGAGGGGAGAAGCTGTCTTGGTGGTTCGAAGCAAGGCTGCACGCGTTGCTTAGGCAAGGTGGAGTTGCTTCTCCGGATGGTGATGCTAAGGAACAGGGTGCGAGCCATAGGTGACTTGGGATGGGAATGGCGGCACGTAGTTCAAGGGGAGATGTAGTCGAGTGTTTGGTTGGTCGATCAGCTGAAGTGGAGGGCGACAGACGTGGTGTGGCGTGCTTGGCTGCCTTACGTGGCCATGTGTTCAAGGAGATGAGAAGGTTGGTAAAATAGAAATGGGGAGGGGAAACGTGAAGGAGCAGGTTTCATTGAAAAGAAGATAGAAGGCTTTAATATAAACTAGTTTTATATTATTATTATTTTTAGAGCAGAAGGTTTTAGAACGTATTGTTTGGCGAATGAACTAGAGAGTGTATTGGAACCAGTGGAATAGTAAATGTCAAATGCGTGAATTCAAGTAAAATAAATGTTTAGTGGTTGCACAATTATAAGCTCGAGATACGAAAGGTCTTATAAATCAAACGTCACGAAGTCGGTACCGGTAAGGTTACTGTTCCAGCGGATTACAACGTGAAACGGACTATAAAGCACAAAAGTGAATATACCGTAGAGATCAGTGTGACGATACGATCAAATTGGTATTCAGATATCAGCGATTTGATTGGATTATAGAAATTCGAATTTTCAACCGGCGGAAAATGAAAGAAAAACACTGAAAAATAAGATCGACGGAGTCAAAGATGTCCGAATTTGGAAAAACGACAAATTGACATCTTGCTCAGAAGATGATTTAGAATTTTTCTATGTAAAAATATTTGGGTTTCGAAACATTTATTTTCATCGCTTTTTAACTGATTAAATTGAAGTAAATTTACGCGCGAAATAAACTTTCATATTTTCGGACGAAAATTTACCGGTTGCTATGTTTGACTAAACGCATTTCAAATATTAAATTTTTATTTCAAAATTTTATCGTTTAAATTTCACAAAATTTCAACTAATTACGTTATTAAAACGGTTAAAATTTTCGGGTCGTTACACTCTCCCCCACTCAAAACTTTTCGTCCTCGAAAAGGAACGAGGTAGGAGAATAGAAACAACCAGAAAGAAAAACAGAATTTGAAATACAAAATAACAATTAATTTAAACCATATAAATTCAAATTTAAATTAATTGATATTCAATAATTGATTTAATCCATTTTAATTCACTAAAATCAATCTCGACTATTTCTAAATTCATTATCTTATTATCCCATTTTCTTCAATTTACAATTTATAAAACCATAAATTTGAATAGTCTTTTATTATAATCATATTTTTCAGCAATTTAAATTCCTCTTTATTCCAAATTATTATTAAATTTATTCTACTTAATATATCTACTCACATATATTTAACCCATATAAATTAATCTAAACATAAAAGTTCGATTTAAATTAATTTACATCTATTAATTTCTCTTAAATTCAAGGTATTTTCATATGTTGATCAAATTTCAATTTATTAATTCTTTCAAAACAAATTTATTTCATTATTAACTGAGTTTTACTTATTATCCTATCTAACGCTACTAACATTTTTATAATCAAAATTTAGTGTATAACATTTATTATAAACACTCAATTTTTATTTATAAATTCAATTTATATTATATATTATCTAATTACATATTCAACTTCTGAATGATTTAGGTAAGTTGTATTAGAATGCAGTTGAACAATATACAAATAAAATTTTCCCAATTCAATTATTCAAGTTTAAATATTTATTCCAAATTTTGGTTTTATTAATAATTAAAATCATCCTTTAACAAAATTTATGAATTAGATTTCCGATTAACTTTAAACAATTTTGAGATATATATAATATATTTATATCAAATCAAATTAAATTTTAAAATAAGGTACTTATATATATATAAATCAAATTATACTGAAGAAATTCAAATCAAAATATTTTTCAAAACAAACCGTAGGAAAGCTACAAAATAGTATCTCCACTTCGAAACTCGAAAATGAATGTCGATGATGCGGTCGCCATCACCGAAATTATTTTCCAGCGACAAAGAGAAGAGCACTGATTTCAACATTTTAAAGTTCTTTGGAAACGATTTCTATTCGAAAATACTTCCAATAATATATACTTTAAAATTTTAAAACCAAAGTTAGAAATCACCGGAAACTAAATTCTCAAGTTTCTGAATTAAATTCATTTCAAATTCCAAATCAATTTATAAACCGTATTTATAAATTTATTTAGAACAATAAATGATAATCAAATATTATTATTTCAAACAATTTAATTTACCTATTAAATTCCAGAAAATTTTTACTTATATTTTCACAATATAATCAAACAAATTTATTTCATTTTCCAAATTTGAAAATAATATTGTGTCAGTTTGCTCTGTTTAAGTGTTTTGGAAATCCTATCGATAGCGTTGATCAGACGAATCGATCAAAAACCCAAATCAACATCAACAACTCAAACAACACAATACCTAAAACATTTTAATATTAATTTACAAAACACTTCCTCACTTAACGATACAATAATGGATTTCAAAGCAAGGATAGGGATTCAAATTTTTGATAGACTCAAATCAAAGATAATTTCGATTCGAAGATAGGTTTGAACAAAGACGAGATAATTAAATAACAAAATAAGGCGATGGATAGGTTTATATAAACCGCGGGCAACCTTAACCGGGTCGACCGTGACTTCAAAAATAAGATTGGTGTAGAATTCCGAGGTAAATCGACATTCGATCTCAAGAAATAGAATTCAGGTATAGCAGGTAATAGATAGCATCGTAAACCGAGGATACAGAAATCTCCGGTAAATCGATGCCTATTATAAAGGAGTTTACTCCTTTACGAATCATTCTAAGATTGGCGAGACCGCCGATCTATTATAGATAACATTCAGAATGGAGTTATGGGGTGCTCCATGATTGAAAGAAGACGAATAGTGAGGGACACGAATAAATTTCGGAACCGAGGGGAGCATTCCAAAATTCAAAGGAAGTGAGTCAAAGGAAGAGATTGAAACTCGAATGAGAGTGATTCTGTAAATACATTTACCCTATATGTTAAGTTTTGCCTAGAGCTACCAAAGCTCCGATACCAACTGTAACGACCCGATATTTTGGACCATTCGCATCCATTATAAGTGTATAGGTAGACACTCATGCCGGAATTGAATTGCTCAAAATACCGCGTTGTTAATTTAAATTTGGCAAAACTGAACATATACAGTAAATAAATAATCACAGATCACAGACACAGAGTAATAAGTGCAGCGGAAATAAAAGAGATAGTAGTTCATGAAGCTACTATATGAATATATAAGATACATCAGAGTTTACAACAGAAGGGTAATACGATACATCAGGGTTAAACCAGATACAACGGAAGAGTAACATGATATATCAGATACAAATCAGAATACATCACTGGAATCATCGAATACTGAAAGCAGGATAGATGGCTGGATCTTCAAGCAAAGCTCCAACTCCAAAGGTGAGTCTCGAATACTGGTACACTCAGTCTGACCCGAGCGTAAAGCAAAAACACAAGACACTCGAGTCAGGATTAACATTCTTATATTAATAAATCCAACTCAAGTGAAATAGCAATTGAAATACAAGTAAATCAAAGGATGTTTGGAATAACCATCCTCTAAGGATCCGTTAAACTATCTACTATGTAGTAGTGTACGATAAGTAGATAATGTCTATCAGTAATATAAAGATATCAAAATAGTGTTAAGTCATGGCCCATTCCACCCTTAACACATTTTTATTCCCAAAAGCATATACAAGACCGTAGTTTCCCCAAAACCGGAAGTCACCAGAGGGCAATCCATATACTAAAGGTACAAAACAATTTCGTAGTGGTCGCGAATAAAGGGATACAAGTATGACAAGGCACATGAGGCAATACCCAAGGTAGTGACACTACCGTTTGCCTGATACGGACTGGTGAGAACGCAACGCCGCAGCGCCCGCAACACCGTGAAACAACACTCCCAAAATCAAGGGTGCACCAATCGACAACAAGTAATAAGTAGTTCGAAGAAGTGTGTCCACTTGAGGTAGCTAATCCTCCATTGGCCCGGCACGGCTCCTGTTTTAGTCATTTCCAATTTGACACAAGTGTCAAGGCTATCCATCATCGTTCTCTTTCTTCAGTCAACACGTACATCATTCCAACCACTTCATTTTGGATCATCACTCCGCGTATAGTTATTAAAGTGGTTTCGGTTTAGATAGAGAGTATATCCATTACCGATCCCGGTCTCTTTAATAACCTTCGAAATTATTTCACCGATTGGTCGTTTAATAAATTTCAAAACCAAATCAATTTCAATTCAATTAGAATCCGCAAATCAACATTTCACTTGTCTTTCAAAAACCAATTTCCATACTTTACGTTTCAAAACTTCAAAATTACCATTTAAAAATCTTATAATACAATTTCAAATTTTATTTAAAACGATTCAAATATTGATTCAAGTTCGTATATAAGTTTCATTCCAAAATCATTTAAATTAATTTAATTTAACATTTAAATCAATTTAAATTCATTTATCGATTTCATTTAATATTCGTTAAGTAAATTTGCCATTCAAGGTAATTTCTATTAAATTTCCAATGCATTAAATCAATTATTTAAATTCAACTTCATTAAATCAAAACTTACCATTTTGAATTAAATTGAATTCGTCAAATCAATTCTTTCAATTACAAGTCTTACATTAATTCCAAAATATCACATTTTAATTTCTTGTTAAAGAAATTCAATTTCACTTATTTACTTACTTAAATAATTTCCCAAAACTTAATAAATAAAGTAACTCAATTTCAATTATTTACGAAGTAAAAATTCACTTATTAAAAGTTCAATTTCGCTTATTAAAGAATTCGATTCAATTAAATCATTAAATTATTCAATCTTATTTAATTATTAAATAATTCAAAACTTAATTATTAAATAATTTCAAAGTTTAATAATTTCAAACTTAATTATAATTTCAAACTTAATTATTAAATCATATCAAAGTTTAATAATTTCAAACTTAATTCAATCATTTCTCAAATTAAACAACATTCTTTCATCAATTACATTGTTAATATTTTGTTTCAGATTATTAAATATTAACATTTTCCTTTCATTAAAATTCAAATTTCAACTTCATTTCAAAACCATATTATTTATTCAAATAAAATCTTCATCAAATTATTGACCAATCGGGTTTTATTTAATTTTCTATCCTAAGTCAAAGTTCAATTTGGGTATTTATCATTTCAACCCGATTCCAATTCAATTCAAAATCAAAGCATAACAAAGGGAACTTGCAGTGTGATAAACTGGGATGGTGTCAAAGTAAATAAACAAGCAATAGCAACAATCAATAACAACAATCCAATAGTTAATTCAAATAATCCCAAAATAATCGTATTAATTCACATTGTTATTTGTGCAAATTAATATAATTATTTCTAGAATCTACACTATCATTTCATGTAGATTAAAGATTATTACACTAATATCAATATGGTTCTTCATTCGATATCAATTATTCAATTTCATACAACATCAATTTTATACAACATACATTCAATGGTTCAAAGTGAAGTTAACCATATTACTACGTGTCGAGTAATTAAACATTTAAAGGGGTCATATTATACAAATTTAACAAATCAAATTCAACATATAGGTCCAATTTAAATTATTGACTATCCTATATCAATTCGATTGCATATTATTTATCACTTTAACATTTACAATTTAGCGTCCAATATAAACATCATCAATCAATCAAATATCTACCAAACTGGATTTTTATCGCATAAATAATTAACAGATAATGGTGTCATATGTCACAGGTGAACTGATACAGGTAATAACAGTGTAATTAACTAACAGCAGCATATTTCAATTGTCGTTTCAATTGCAATCAAATTTAATAAATAAAAGAACGTTAATCGTGAGTGAGTGCTCACCTTTCGAGGCTAGACAGATTTTGGCACAGAAATGAGCTACGAATTCCAAAGCGAAACAAGATGGGCACGAATTCGACGATCAAAACAAGGCTGAAATCGATGAAAACAAATTTGAATCAGACTTTATATAAACTAAATCTATAATTACACATTATTATATTATATAAAATTTCAATATTTTTAATTTAAGACAAATAACAAAATAATATAAAATTTTCAAAATCATTATTAAGTTAACACATATAATTATTTTCAAAATCTATAGTATCACCAAATAAATATATAGCCAGCCTGTAAATATTGAACGAAATATCTATCTGTTTGAAATCATAACGTCCCATTCAAAATACTAACCTATAGTGTACATGTATACTCCCAAATTTCTAACATAACAATATATATTCATTTTTTTTAACATACCCGTACATTTTAAATCCACGTCGATAATACAACTGAATATATGCATAACCTATTTATATACTCAAACCAATGTAAATTGTGTTTATAACAGTCGAACCGATAATTTATAAACTAAAAGTTTAAATGCATACTAATACAAATTTTTTTTACACGTGTACCCTACTATATTAAAAATATATGCTATATACCTTTATAGCTTCGTATATATACACTGTACTTATATTAAATCATATGAAAGTCGATCCTATATATATGCAGTATTTTATCAATACATGAAAAGTAAAACACAATACCTTATAGCTTACATATATACAAAAGCAGATCATTTGAAATATACTAACATAAACTTAAATATGGTTTAAGACAAATAGTAATAATATAAAGATTTCGAAATCATTATCCTTGAGTTCAAATATTAAAAATCAGAGATATGTACATATATTCTTATATGTGACAGGCCCACTACATACAATATATATTCATTCAATAAATATAAAACCTCTAATGTTACTGTAGCATGAACATATAATTCCTTCTTCAATATACTTCCACCAACCGGTAATATGTACAACTCAAAAATTTTAAAGTTCTGATTCATATCATATTCAAACCTTATAACTTAATATACTTAATAACTATATAAACTATATATATGATATATGTATATTTGAAAATCCAACTGAACACTTTTGCTTTCAAGACCCAAACCCCAAACATTACAGATCTCGGAATTTAGTGAGTTTATAATATAACTATGTATATTACTATATTATAGGTATAACAAACGTATACGTGTTTTACTAACTATATGCAAATTCCTTTAAACTATATATATATACATTTACATACCCAACAGAAAACTCGGCTATGGAGGGAAGAAACAGGCGAAAGCTGGTGGTGGCTCGCGCTCAGCTTGGGCGGAGGAGAAGGCGGAGGTTGGGTGCTGGCATGGCAGAGAGAGAGGGGAGGCCGAACTCGGGTGGTTGATGGCTCGGGGTTGGTGGCGAGGTGGTCTACGCACATGTCTGCACACGTGATGTGGCGGGGTCAAGCGGTGGCACGGCTGGCCTCGGAGCAGGCGCTGAGGGG
Organism: Allium fistulosum; assembly: GCA_030737815.1. NCBI lineage: Eukaryota > Viridiplantae > Streptophyta > Magnoliopsida > Asparagales > Amaryllidaceae > Allium > Allium fistulosum. The sequence continues at coordinate 1,463,000,805 of CM060902.1, forward strand.
AGAAGCTGTCTTGGTGGTTCGAAGCAAGGCTGCACGCGTTGCTTAGGCAAGGTGGAGATGCTTCTCCGGATGGTGATGCTAAGGAACAGGGTGCGAGCCACATGCGACTTGGGATGGGAATGGTGGCACACAGTTCAAGGGGAGATGTAGTCGAGTGTTTGGTTGGTCGATCAGCTGAAGTGGAGGGCGACAGACGAGGTGTGGCGTGCTTGGCTGCCTTACGTGGCCACGTGTTCAAGGAGATGAGAAGGTTGGTAAAATAGAAATGGGGAGGGGAAACGTGAAGGAGCAGGTTTCACTGAAAAGAAGATAGAAGGCTTTAATATAAACTAGTTTTATATTATTATTATTTTTAGAGCAGAAGGTTTTAGAACGTATTGTTTGGCGAATGAACTAGAGAGTGTATTGGAACCAGTGGAATAGTAAATGTCAAATGCGTGAATTCAAGTAAAATAAATGTTTAGTGGTTGCACAATTATAAGCTTGAGATACGAAAGGTCTTATAAATCAAACGTCACGAAGTCGGTACCGGTAAGGTTACTGTTCCAGCGGATTACAACGTGAAACGGACTATAAAGCACAGAAGTGAATATACCGTAGAGATCAGCGTGACGATACGATCAAATTGGTATACAGATATCAGCGATTTGATTGGATTATAGAAATTCGAATTTTCAACCGGCGGAAAATGTAAGAAAAACACTGAAAAATAAGATCGACGGAGTCAAAGATGTCCGAATTTGGAAAAACGACAAACTGACATCTTGCTCAGAAGATGGTTTAGAATTTTTCTATGTAAAAATATTTAGGTTTCGAAACATTTATTTTCATCGCTTTTTAACTAATTAAATTGAAGTAAATTTACGCGCGAAATAAACTTTCATATTTTCGGACGAAAATTTACCGGTTGCTATGTTTGACTAAACGCATTTCAAATATTAAATTTTTATTTCAAAATTTTATCGTTTAAATTTCACAAAATTTCAACTAATCACGTTATTAAAACGGTTAAAATTTACGGGTCGTTACACTTCTTGATCAAGTGATTCTTTCCATCACGGGTAAGAATGGCATGAACCTTTTTGGTGCTGTAGCCGCAAATATCAGGACCGAACATGATACTGTAATTATCAAGGATATGTCGAATTAGTATACTTGAATAAAAACAGATATATAACATATATATATATGGTAATAATATAAATGTGATATGAAGTTTACCTGTAAGGGGTATCTCCACCAAACTTCTTTTGATCAACACCATCGCTGAGAAGCTTCATGTAGCCTCCACCACAGTTGAGTTTCTGTTCATGTTTGACTAAGAATTGGAATACCAATGTCTTATCTTTGTTGCTGAATACTGGGAATTCAGCAGAGATGGCATAGAACCTGTAATCTTCACTGGTTTGGATACCTGTATTACAAATGTTACTTAAGTTTATGTTGTTGCATTTGTTTTATATATTCCAATTTTGAAAGATGATACAAGTATGAAAAATACTTAACATAAAAATATTAGTATAAACCTGGAAATCAATTAAAACTGAACCTTAATAAGAAAAAATTTTCATTAAAAATAAGAAAGTTTATGTGTTAACATGTTATTCTAACTGCAATCACCGAAATCACCTGCCTTCTTCATCCCATCAACACAACTGCAATCACCTGCATCCGCGAGCTTAAAAACATCAGCCCTTTTTGTTTGAGATAACTATATATCTGTATTTAATTTGGACGGCCATGATCTTTTATATAATTGCTTTGAGCACGTTAACTAATGCAGTTATTATCTGTTAACCTAAACTAAAGAAATTTGTTTTTATCAAAAAGTTAACATTCTGTATTGGAAAAAAATAGAGCCCTTTATTGTCACAGTTGGATAGATTTCTATTCGGTATACCGAATGAAGATTCAGTGGGTATAAATATCTATTTTTGCACGATTATGTAGTAAAACAAGGATGATTACGGTATTATGTTGCTACTTTATCTTTACTTAATGTCATTATTCCAGCCCATTTCTACGTATAATATACATGGTTGTGCCTAATGAACCCCGTAAATGAGAGGTTTGTTAACACACTTTACCTATGATATGTTGTTGTGGAGGAAGTTTAAGGCTTGTAGGATTTTCATCGAACATAAAATAGGATTGGTGTGGTCTATAGTAACCAACCCACCCTTGTTACACAGTTAAAACATTAAAAATGATATTATGCAAAATATTGAAATCTAATGTCATTATTAGTGTAATTTTCTACTGCGACTTTTATTATTATATTTTTTATCCACTATTTGAATCGGTAAAATATAGGATTGCTCTTGACAACAAATTTACTTGGATTAACATATATCCAATATGCGCACAGACAAAATTAATTTAATTAAAATTGTATGGACTTCCTACGCTAACACTTCAAGTTGTGATATACACACGACCATTATGCTATGTTCTTATCATCAAAATTACAAATAAATCTATTAGGCATCTAGTCCTTTTAAAATGAAAAAAACAACTATTGTTATTTTCGATCATATTTTTGAAATAACAATATGTGATAATAGTTCTCACATTTTTTGGGTAATCAAAGAAGGCAGTCATAGTTCAGCAAATCGAAAGGCTGATATTACAGGGCATTAGTCAAAGCAATATTTTGGTAAAGAGATTTGTATATTTTACAAGATGAGTTTTAGGAGACAAAAATTGTATGGAGAGTGGATATAAATATCTAAAAGTTTTTCTGTATCTGTCGGTAACCTCAACATCTTTACAAATCCAAGCTCTTTAGATTTATAATCAAATGAATATTGAGAAACATATGAAGCAGCGGTTATGCACATAGTTCTGTATTTGTCGATAACCTCTCATAAAAGAACTTAATGAAAAATAGTTTAAAGATGTGATGCAACAACTATCATGATTCATTTACAATATCGTGCCAACTAGCATATAAAAATTTTAAAAATAATAGCCCACAGATAAGTCATGCTTACACATTTCCAGTTGCCTCCAACAAAAAACTACATTTGCAAAATAAACAAGAATTAGAGAAGGAAGCATATAGAAAGGTAGAGCATATTCATAGGACATTATGTAGCTAATGATAGTTTCATGTGTTTGACAACAACTTATTTGATCTTCTTTATCCAAGTTCTTCTAAAAATTGGTAGGAATTTTTTTCACTTATTATTAGGTTTCATAACTCATTAGCTACTGTTATAGAGTCATTAATAAATAGATATGCTAAACTCCTAACATCTACTCTCTCCAATGTTGGCCCACTAGATTGAAAGTTGAGATAACATTAATGTCATAAGCTGATTAAAGGGAAAAAAGAAAGAAAAATGTCAAATGCAAAAGGAAAGTAAAGGATAGTTCTGAGGAAGCGAGATAGTGACAATTTATCAAAGGTAATATATTATTGCACGAAGCAGCCCGTTGTCGTCCATTGAAAATGGATAAGGTAATATTTGAAATGAATTGCAATGCATACATACATGTTTCCAACCAGTATTAAAGTCCAATACTTCACAATATTTAAATAGATGAATTCAATAACAATCTAAGAAGTTATTCAAACCTTGGTTCTGTTTGGTTGATGAAAAGAAAACAAGTTTAGCAGCTTCTACTCAGTTCCGAAAGGCATAACAGGGCTAAATGATGTACACATGTTGACAGGCCGTTTGTGTCGGCATGCATTCATACTGCATTCACCTCCCCCTGAATTTCTTCCACCACATCCTCCTGACATCACCAACAACCCATCAACCGAAACAATAGTAAACCACACAACTCCATCACAAATCCCACTACTTCGCCTCACTTCAACTTACAACCTTGCCGTACCCAATAATCAAACTCCTACATTACTACATATCCACCTTCTACTTACAAATACACCATCAACTCCCCTCTGCTACTGCCAACATCACCCACTCTCTCTGTCCTTCACTGCATCACCACCCACTCCACTGCCAACATCACCCACTACTTGCCGCAGCCTTCACCCTGTGCATCACTGACATCAAGAACACCCAATATGCCACCAAAATCACCCGCGAACTCCAATTCCAGCAATACCACAACCTACATACACCATCATCTAAATTCAACAGCCTCAGCACCTCCGTAGCCCACTTCATCAAACTCAAACGCTTGAATCGAGCATCACTTCACCACAACCTAACATAACAGCAATCGCCACCACGGATCGCCTGGAACCCAACTGCAATTATATTCCAACATCACCCGCGACCATCCAGAACTCCAGATGAACCCCATAAATGAATCACAGCATCGAATACGCAATCGCTACATCGAATACCACGACATCCTCTCCAGCAACTCCACACCATTACCGCCACCTCTTCACCTCTACAACTTCTCAACCCACCAAACAACAATCACAACCTTCAAACCAAATCACCTGAACAACCGCTAGCACCCACTCTCGAGCAAGTTCAACTGCCTCTCCAACTTCGAACAACCCCAAACTTGCCTCGCAAACATTCCACACCCCCAATCCCCTTGAAGCCGCAATTACTTATATTGAGTTGTGAGAGTTTGATTTCGATTTCGATTTGAGATCTAATTTTGCAGCGATAGAGCTTGTAGCTGGAGGAGCTTGCAGCGGAGGAACTTACAGAAGCGGTCTTGGCTTTGTAGATTTAAGAAATAGGGTTTTTGGCAGATTTGGGAGCGTGAGAGGCAAGGAGTAATTTGTTATTTTAATTTTCGGGGGAAAAAAATGCGTGCTGTGAAATTTTTGGGGAACAAAGGGCGGGCTTAGAAATTTTCACCTATTACAACAGGCATATTTAGCCCGTTGTAAAATTGGCATCTATTACAACGGGATTTTTAGCCCGTTGTTAAATTGGCACCACTATTACAACGGGCATGAAAGGACCGTTGTAATATCATTCTATTACAATGGACAATCATTGCCCATTGTAAAAAAGACATTGTATATGACATCTATTACAACGGGCCTAAATGGACCGTTGTAATAGCCTACTATTACAACGGGCAGTCAATGCCCGTTGTAAAAAGGGTATTGTAATAGAGTATTTTTGTTGTAGTGCACGAATTGTGAGATTCTATTCTTTCTTTTTCTTTCTTTCACGCATAATGACATGTCTTTCGAATGCTTAAATGATCGGCACACGAATACCGAGGATGTATTAAGTGTCATCATTAGGTGTAAGAAAGGCATATCGTTACACATGGTATCGGAGCTTAGGTTGAGCGAACACCTAGGCTTTGGTGGGGTAAACTCATTTGAGATAGGGTAAGCGAGACCTTAGGATGAGTTTGAGTGTATATATAAGAGCATGTATTTGTTGTTGCTATAAAATTGCTTTTATATTGTGTTAATTTATCTGTTAAGTGGTTATGAATTTTGGTCGATACAGAGGGAACAACTATATCGATAGGGGTTTCTAAACACTTGAACAAGGAAAATTGACACGGTATTGTTTTGGAAATGGGTAAATGAAATAATTTTACCTAAATTATATTTTATATATAAAAGAATAATTTCAAAAATAAAATATAGTTTTATATAATGTGATTTTTGGTAGGAGCTGATAATGTTTAATTAATATCATATAGGATTTGATTAATAATGCTCGTCCATTTTTTAGCATTGAATATTTTCTAATCTATTAGTAGTTTTTCCTTTTAAGTATAGCTTAGGTAGATAGAGTTGTGGGAACGTTGAATTGAACACCTTGTGAATTAAGTTTTATAGTTTGACTATAAGGTGTTCGATGATGATGTTGGGTTAAAAATTGAATTTTAATAAAAGGTGTTTATTAAAAGAAATGTTTCAGATGATTTTATAAGAGTTGACTTTTATAAATCGGAATTATAAAATATGTTTTGGAAATAAGATGAATTTTTAGGAAATTTAAATCCTAGTGGCTTTGGTAAATTTTTCAAACGATTCTTGGAAAAGTAGTAATAATTTTACTTAAAAATATTTTAAGGTATAAATATTTTGAAAAAATAAATTGAGATTAAGATTTTTCTTTGGACAATTCGGGGAATGAGCCTCGATCTATTTTGTGATGATTAGAATAATCTTCTAAGCGACAATCAGATGTTTGCTTAGGCGAATGTGGTAGTACACTTAGTAAATTATTCTCTTTGTCGTTGTACGATCGAAACGGGTTCGAATTCGAATGAATCCAAAGTAAGTGGATGATAAATATTTTGTTAAACACTATTTATGGGAAATGTATATATATACATATAGTATTGTTTCAAAAAGAAGAAATATGTTTATAGCTAACTAATTTGAGTGACTCGAAAGTGACTAAAATTGGGCAGGAGATGTGTTCAGATGGTAAACACTTCTCTTGAGTATTATCCTTCTTGGTAAAGGGGATTTATGATACTATTCGGTAGTGCCCAGTTCCTTGATATCATTTTGGTATTACTTGGGCTATGTGTATATTTTCTAAGGGTTAAAAAAACCCGGGTATTTGGCTCCTAAGTTTCAAAAATAATAAGGTATTTTGATTAAAGAGTGGATATATCAATGAACTTAAAATTAAAATTAATATAACAGTATGGTTTAATAAACTTGATTTTATTAAAATGTGTCTTCTGATTTAACATCTAGGAAGTGAAGAATAATTTGATGTTATTGGGCCGGCTAACAAAAGTCTTTACCTTAGAGGTGTCTAAAAGTAGACTCTAGGATAGGGTTTGGATACCAGCATCCTACTCTTCTTAGCTACTTACCAGACCAATTGGGTAAAGAGGTCGAAATGGTCGCCTCGGCTTTAAGACCAAGTTATTTTGGGCCTACATTTGAATATAATAGATGAATAACGTTTAAAATCAGATGTTTTGGTATATACTCTTAGGGTGTAGGAGAATATTATATAAAGTTAATAAGTTAAAATGATTTTATGAAAAGGTTTCACAAATAAGTTGTATCATTTAAAAATGTCTTAACCTAAGTTGGAATTGTTATGAAATGTTTTCATAAATATTATGGCAGGGTGGAAAGTAGTTGGGTAGTAAGAACCTTTAGATCAGTACGTAGGTTGTATGTAGATCGTTTTTCTTTTTCAAATAATTCTCGATCCAAGATTTGAGTACATGACTTAAGGTGTTTCACACCATTTTGAAGAAGGATTTACCACTTGATTTTTGAAGGCGAAATCTTGATGAGGATTCTTAATTTAGAACCAAAGTTTTTATCATAGTATATAGCCATGTAAGGAGACAGAGGTTACTAATTGAGAAGCCTGATCGAAGTCCGCACTAGAGAATCGAGTGAGCGATGCTAGTTCGAAAGTAAATCTTTATATTCGAGTGAGTGATCGAATTAGATTTTGCATAGGAATGATCTATGTACATCTTATAGATTGATGAGTAGTGTTAAGTATTTCTGGTTAGGGTCGTGGAAAAATTTCAGGGTCGAAATTCTTTTAAGGGGGAGAGAGTGTAACGACCTGGAATACATTTTGATCACGAAGATTTTGATCAATGACAATGAGCTTCAACAAAAAGGAAGAAATACATTTAAAATCAGAGGAAGATGGATGAAGACCAAAGTGAAAACTTGAGTATGATTTTTATGGGTCTAAGTCTAGATTATTTGTTAAAATCTATCCTCAAGAGATTTGCACGAACACTAAAACACTTCCTTTAAACTTCATTTTTATAAATACTTTTACTGTGCAAATTTTCACAGTTCAGTCGACTGAACAGGCATGGCCAGTCGACTGAAACTGGCACAGAAATAAAAACATGCACAGTTTCAGTCGACTGAACTCCCTGAACAGTTGACTGAACACAGGCCTGAAAATTTTCCTTTATATTTTCAGTCGACTGGATCTCCTGCTCAGTCGACTGAATTGATAACTGCGAATTTTTTGTGAATAGACACTTTCTTTCTTCCAAGAGATGCAACCCTTCTTCAATGGAAATGGAAGCATCTCTTGCATGCACCTCTAGCAAACAAATGCACCTCTTCTACAAGTATAAATACATGGTTTTAACAATTGCAAATTACCAATTCTACTTGCTTTAATCTCTCTACTTACTTGAACATACTTTCAGATTCTTTTAAGTTTTCAAAAGCAAACCAATTGCTTGAATCTCTGTTTTAACTATAACATATCTTGATTCATAGCAATTCATATTTCCTAAATCTTCACAAACACTTTGTATACTCTCGAGGATAAGATTATAGGAAAGTTGTACTAAATTGACTCATTAGTGTTATCAAAGAACACAACAAGTCAGAAATACTTTTTGTATCCAAGTTGAAGTCCTCTTCGGTAGTTGAGGCAAGAAATGCCGTTCGGATTTTTGGGTAAGTTGTAAACCTATTCCTCCGGGTTAAGTGAGGGTTGTTGGTTAGTTGAATTCCTAAGAAGAGCTTAGGGACTGGACGTAGGACAAGAGGTCCGAACCAGTATAAAGTCTTGGTGTCTACTTTACTTACTACTTATTACTATCTACCTAGAGCATTTTTATTCCATATTATACGATCCTACCGCATAGATTCTTTCAATTAGTATCAGAGCAAGGCCGTCCTATAACCATAACACCGTTATTTGACATATTGATAATATGGAAAACAACACAAGCACAACATCTACCTATAACTCTACATTTGCGGAAGGACAATCTACTCAAAGACCTCCTCTATTCAATGGACTAAACTATAATTATTGGGCTACAAGGATGAGGATTTATATGCAAGCAACAAGTTTTAAAGCCTGGAATGCAACTCAAGCAGAACTCGTTGTACCTACAACGGATTATTCTACATGGACGCAAGCTCAGAAGAATGAAGTTAGTGCAAATGCCAAAGCTATGAATATGCAATTTTGCGCTTTGGATAGAAATGAGTTCAACCGTGTAAGCATCTGTACTACTGCACATCAGATATGGAGTACACTTAAAACCATACATGGAGGCACAAACAAGGTCAAGCAAACTAAAATCTCCATGCTAAAGAACCAGTTCCAAAACTTTAGAATGCGACAAAATGAATCCATCAATGACATGTACTCAAGGTTTCAAGACATTCATCATGCCTTAATAGGACTAGGAGAAAAATACACGGATTTTGATATTGTATCTAAAGTTCTAAATTCACTCACTGATGAATGGGAGAGAAAAGTCTTAGCAATCAAAGAAGCAAATGATCTATCTATAATGAAACCAGAAGAATTAATTGGAAATCTTATGTCGTATGAAGTTAATATGCAAGCTAAGAAAGATCAAGCACAAGAAAGAAAAAATGTAGCTTTTCATGCGGAAAAGGAAGAATCAGAGTCTGAAGATGAGGATTTAGCATTTATAGCCAAAAATTTCAAGAAATTTTTAAGATACAGAAAAGAAAATAAAAACGGATTCAAAAAGAATTTCTTGAACAAACCTTCATCCTCAAATATAGAATGCTTCAACTGTCATAAGAAAGGTCACATGCAGAAAGATTGTCCAGAGCAAAAGAAGGAGAATCAGAACAAAAACAAGAAAGAAAAATTCAAAAAGAAGGCATTCTCTGTAACATGGAACAATTCAGATTCATCTTCATCTGATAGTGAAAATGATAGCGACAATGAACAAGCAAATGTATGCTTTATGGCTCAGGAATCTGAGGTTAGTAATTTAACTTTCGACGATTTAATTGATGTAAACACTGAACTTTTGAGTACAATAAAAAATCTTAAAAAGAAACTTAAGGAGACACGTGAAAATCAGAACAAGGCTGAGTTTGAAAGGGATATGTTAAAAGATGAAAAGAAAATTTTAGAAGAAGAACTTGAAAAAGTTCAAGAGTCTCATTCAAATTCGGAAACTCAACTATCACTTTTAAGTCAAGAAATTGAAACTCAAAAGACAAAAAATGATAAAATTGTTTCTGAAAATCATGAATTAAAAACTCAGATTAAACAAGTTAAGTTAGATAATAATAGTCCTCAAGTTAGATTAGATAACATCACTAAAAATGTTTCTAACTTTAACAAAGGAAGAGAAAATTTATCTAAAATTTTAGAAAATTCTCAATCTTCCTCAAATAAACATGGATTAGAATATAAAAAGGAGCCAAAAATTCCTAAAAATATAAAAACAAATTTTAAGAGGAATATTGACTCTAAACAACAAGTGTTATTAAGAGAACCTATTAGAACAAAAGAAGAAACTAAGTTTGTTAAAATTTGGGTTCCAAAGACTAATAACATTTTAATTTGAAATAAATATATTAAAACATTTATGGATAGTGTTCATAATAATAAAAACTATATTTATAAAAAGGATACTGAACCAAATTGGGTTTGGTTTCCTAAATTCTAACTTTTTAGGACCCTATTGAAAGGTGGGTACCAATAATTTTATATTTATTTTCAGGTCCCAGACAAAAAGAAGAAATGGATATTAGACAGTGGTTGCTCAAAACACATGATCGGTGACAAAGATATGCTTACAAACATCACATACTTTGATGGTGGCTCGGTTACCTTCGGAGACAACTCAAAAGGCTATATCATTGGCAAAGGAGATGTGAGCAATTACGGTACATCAAATTTACCTTTTATTACAAATGTTTCATTAGTTAAAAATCTAAAACATAATCTACTAAGCATAAGTCAACTTTGTGACAAAGGTTTTAGAATAACGTTTTCGGAAAATAAATGTAGTATTTCTTATCAAAACCAAAATCCTGTTTTTGAAGGAAATAGAGATAGGAATATTTATGTTTTAAATATGAAAATAAATCATAATATGAATATGTGTTTACTAGCAAAAGATAATGATCCTTGGCTATGGCACAAAAGGTTTTGTCATATTAATTTCAAAACTATTAGAAAACTTTCTAAAAATGAATTAGTAAGAGGATTACCTAAGATAAACTTTAAGATAAAAAATCTTTGTGATGATTGTCAAATAGGAAAATTAACAAAATCATCTTTCAAATCTAAGAAAAATATTCCAACTTTACAACCATTAGAATTACTTCATATGGATCTTTTCGGACCAACACAAGTTTAATACATTAATCATAATCGATATGTATTTGTAATAGTTGATGATTTTTCAAGATACACATGGACCATTTTTATGAAAAATAAAAGTGATACATTTGAGAACTTTAAAACATTTGCCAAAAGAATTCAAAACACTAAAAATTTAAAAATTAAGAATATTCGAAGTGATCATGGTGGCGAATTCGAAAATGAAGCTTTTGAATCTTTCTGTAAAAAGAAAGGAATAAATCATAACTTCTCATTTCCTAGAACTCCTCAACCAAATGGAGTAGTGGAAAGAAAGAATAGAACATTACAAGAATGTGCAAGAACATTATTAAATGGAAGTTATTTACCAAAACATTTTTGGGCAGAAGCAATAACTACTGCATGTTATGTATTAAATCATATTTCTATTAGACCATTAACTAAGAATACTTCATATGAACTTTTTAACAATAGAAAGCCAAATATATCATATTTTAAAATATTTGGATCAAAATGTTTTATTCTAAATACAAAAGACCAACTAGGAAAATTCGATCCAAAAGCTGATGAAGGAACTTTTGTAGGATACTCAGAACGAAGTAAGGCATATCGAGTTTTTAATAAACGAACAAATACAATTGAAGAAACTTTACATGTATCTTTTGATGAAAACTTTAATAAAAAATTGAGCACAAAAGATGATGATGAATTTATAATAAATACAGATAATACAAATATTGAAAATATAAATAATACCGAACTTAGATCTCCACCTAAAATCTTACGAGATCACCCTGTACAAAACATAATCGGTGAAATAGATTCTCAAGTTAAAACTAGAAGTCAACTAAACCAAATGGGACATGTTGCTTTTATTTCTACAATAGAACCTAAAAATTCTAAAGAATCATCAACAGATGACTACTGGATTGTTGCTATGCAAGAAGAATTAAATCAATTCGAACGTAACTATGTTTGGGATTTAGTTCCTCGTCCTAATAATCAATCTGTTATAGGAACAAAATGGGTTTACAAAAATAAAGTAGACGAACAAGGAAATATAACTAGGAATAAAGCTAGACTAGTAGCACAAGGATATGATCAAGAAGAAGGTATTGACTTTGAAGAAACATTTGCACCCATTGCACGACTTGAAGCAATACGTATTTTATTAGCCTTCGCGTGTTTTCATAATTTTAACCTTTATCAAATGGATGTTAAAAGTGATTTTCTAAATGTTTTTATAAAAGAAAATGTGTACGTAGAACAACCTCCTTTATTCATACACGAAAAATATCCGGATCATGTATATAAATTAAAGAAAGCTTTATATGGTCTTAAACAAGCACCTCGTGCTTGGTATGAGAGACTTAAAAGTTATCTACTAGATTCGGGATTTCAAATCGGAAAAGTAGATCAAACTCTATTCATTAAAAACACTACTAATGACATTCTAATAATTCAAATATATGTAGATGACATCATATTTGGTTCAACTAATGAAAACTTATGTAAAGAATTTTCAAATATAATGACTAAAGAATTCGAAATGTCACACATGGGAGAATTATCTTATTTTCTCGGTTTACAAATTAAACAATTAACAAATGGAATTTTCTTAAATCAAGAAAAATATTGTGCTAATCTGATTAAACGTTTTGGACTAGAAAACACTTCTGGAAAGCCTACTCCTATGAGTACCACAACTCATCTTGATCGAGATGAAAATGGTAAAAGTATCGATCAAAAATTGTTTAGAAGTATGATAGGTTCCTTACTTTACTTGACCGCTAGTAGACTAGACATAATGATGAGTGTATGTTTATGTGCACGATTTCAATCTAATCCTAAAGAATCACATTTAAGAGCGGTAAAACGAATTATACGATATCTTAACAATACTAAAGATTTTGGTCTTTTCTATCCAAAAGAGTGTCCATTTGAGTTAGTATCATTCAGTGATGCTGATTTTGGTGGATCTCGAACAGATAGAAAAGGTACAAGTGGTACGTGCCATTTCATTGGAAAATCACTTGTATCTTGGTTTAGTAAGGAACAAAATTGTGTCTCGCTATCAACCTGTGAAGCAGAGTATATATCAGCTGCTTTAGCTTGTACTCAAGTTATTTACATGCAACAAACACTTAAGGATTTTAATATAAATTTAACAAACTCTACAATATATTGTGATAATACAAGTACAATAAATTTATCTAAAAATCCAGTTAATCACTCTCGTACAAAACATATAGATATTCGTCACCACTTTCTACGTGACAATATCGAAAAAGGAATCATAAACTTAGAACATATTTCTACCGAAAATCAAATTGCCGATATATTTACTAAACCTCTTTTAGAAAACTCCTTTATAAAACTACGATGAGAATTAGGGATATTGTCTTTTAAAGATATCATATAAAGAAAATTAAAAGAAAAATCTACACAATTTTTTCAATTAACATTATATGGGAATTTCAATTTATTCTTACATATAAAAGTTATTTACCATACATTCTTAACTAACTTATATTAACCATTAAATCATTAAGTGGTTGAAAAGCATTTAAACTTTATAACCACTATATATTTTGAAAATTCCTACTATAAATATACTCCTAAACAAAATTCTTTTCAACAATTCATTTACCATATAAAAGAATTAAAAAATTTAAAGATGTCTTACGATAGCTCAGACTCTCATATCAATATTATCTCCTCAGTTGAAAACACTCCTGCATCACCTAAACTACCAACGCCAACACCGACACATGAGCCAGTTTACAAATGGGAAAACTATCGAACCGGTTACACACCGGAATCAAAGAAGGCAAAATGTAGCCTTTTTACCTCCCCTGATACAAAGAGAAAGATTGACGAAATTCATCATTTTCAACAACAACAAATTAATCTCCAAAGAGAATTATATTTTGAACAGAAAGTAACGGCACGACGGCTAAGTTTTCTGGAGAAAATTGGTTTACATTTTTGTAGTTCAAAGAAAAATGAAGTGAGCGAACCCTTACCTCGACCAAGTAATGTGTTCGATCCATCTTCATCCTACCGTACACCAGCTGATCCCTTGAATCCTTGGACTTCCCCAAAAACTCCTTAGTATACTCCAAATTCATGGGATATAAATTATGGGAAGAACGAAGGAAAAACTCCAAATCCATCCCCAAAGAAATAGTCAATTCTAATATTTTTTTAAATGTTACATCTATATAATTGTAATTTGTTTTATATATATATATATAAATTATTTACTTTTATATCAGGAGAAATAACAAAATTAAATTGTCAGTCGACTGAAACCCACTATTTAGTCGACCGAACTACAAACAGAAAACATAATATACACAGCTCAGTCGACTGAAATCATCTGCACAGTCGACTGAATAGTTAACAGAAAATTTCATCACAAAATTCAGTCGACTAAATGTACTGTTCAGTCGACTGAATCTAACACAGAAAAAATTCGTTCCTTTGATTCAGTCGACTGAACGTGAATTTCCAGGCAACCTTTTTCTTTTTAACCACAGTTTTACCCCTATTCCTTCACTTTTTACCTCAAATTCCATCTTCTTCCCCAAATATACTCAAAACCCTAGTTCTCAAACTGCTCCAACCACAATCAAATTATACACAAAATGCCTCCAAAGCGATCTAGAGCTTCTTCTTCATCCTCCGAGACAATTGACGCTCAAATAGCACAATGGCTATACGATGGAGTAGCCGTCACAAGATGGAACAAGATGAAGAATTCACGGATTTTCGAGCATTCTTTTATTGATTTTCAGAGTCTTCAGTCCTACAATATCCAAGCATTAACGGATCGAGCAGGTCTAACATCTCTTTTAGATTTAAAAAGAAATGATCATGCCATAAATCACATTATGGTAAAATTATTTTATGCTAATCTTAATCTCGGACACCAAACTCCAAGAAATCCAAATGATAGTGTTTGGAGTATGGTATGTGGAAAGAAAGTTTGGTTCTCTCTTGACCGCATTTCACACATCTTAGGCTCGCCAAACTTTGGTAGCAAACTTGAGGAGATTGACTTTAATCCTCACATTCGTGACAACATAAATCACCAATTTTTGGATGACAATGCCAACATTGTGGATCTTAAGTCCACCTCCTTACGTCCTAGAGCAAGAATTCTCCACAAAGCTCTAATGAGAACAATCACCCCAAGGACGGGCTCATATGAACTTTTATACCCTAACAACTATCGTGCACTATATGCAATTTGGGGTAATTATCAAGTTAATTGGGTTCAATTGATTCTTGACGAATTTCTTACTTTCAATAATGGAAAAATGAGGACAATCTATTTTGGTGAGTATATCATGCGATTACTTCTTAATGTTGACACGCCATTACCTGAATCCGAGAATACAATAGTGCATCAAATAAACCATCGAACTATAAGTCTAATGCAACTTCCGGCAAGACCTCCTCGCATTATATCTCTTGCCGAATGGGAAGCTAGACATCAAGAACAACATTAACCTCCTCCACCTCAACAAGAAGAACATTTAGATCAAGATGATGAAATTTGTGTCATTGAGCCCGGTTATGCTTCCACAAATCAATCATTGGGAATCTTATCAAGGAATCAACAAATTCTTGATAATCGTCTCAAGAAGGTAGATCACAAGCTTGATAAAATTAAAGGATTCTTCAACAAGTTATGGAATGCCATCTCATGCTCAAGCTCCACTACCACTTCAACATCACTAGGCAAACGTCCGGCACCAACTTTCACTTGGACATCATCCGAAGAGCATACAAGCAGTAGTACAAGCGTAACAAGTGGTGGCCAAGGAGGAAGAGCTTATAGACCACCAACAGGAGGACCAGTCATTCGTGAACCTAGAGAGAGAGAAGGTTCTTATGATTGGGATAAAGACGAGTAACTTTTTATGGTTTGTTTTTCTATGTGTTTTTAATTTGATAAATCTCTGTATTTATTATGCAAACTCTGTTTTATTTGACTATGCTAATCGCAGAATTCTATTGTTCAGTGGTTGTTTTCTATATATCTATGATTATTACTTCCTTTTTGTCGATGACAAAGGGGGAGAAATCTGTGTAGCTAACTCTGTTTTGTAGGAAAGATAGGTGCATTCATTCAGGGGGAGAAAAATAGCAAATACATCTGTAACACATTAATGTTGTCATCAATCAAAAAGGGGGAGAATGTTGATACACAAAGATTTTGATCAATGACAATGAGCTTCAACAAAATGGAAGATCGATGAAGACCAAAGTGAAAACTTGAGTATGATTTTTATGGGTCCAAGTCTAGATTATTTGTTAAAATCTATCCTCAAGAGATTTGCATGAACACTAAAACACTTCCTTTAAACTTCATTTTTATAAATACTTTTACTGTGAAAATTTTCACAGTTCAGTCGACTGAACAGGCATGGCCAGTCGACTGAAACTGGCACAGAAATAAAAACATGCACAGTTTTAGTCGACTGAACTCCCTGAACAGTTGACTGAACACAGACCTAAAAATTTTCCTTTATATTTTCAGTCGACTGGATCTCCTGCTCAGTCGACTGAATTGATAACTGCGAATTTTTTGTGAATAGACACTTTCTTTCTTCCAAGAGATGCAACCCTTCTTCAATGGAAATGGAAGCATCTCTTGCATGCACCTCTAGCAAACAAATGCACCTCTTCTACAAGTATAAATACATGGTTTTAACAATTGCAAATTACCAATTCTGCTTGCTTTAATCTCTCTACTTACTTGAACATACTTTCATATTCTTTTAAGTTTTCAAAAGCAAACCAATTGCTTGAATCTATGTTTTAACTATAACATATCTTGATTCATAGCAATTCATATTTCCTAAATCTTCACAAACACTTTGTACACTCTCGAGGATAAGATTATAGGAAAGTTGTACTAAATTGACTCATTAGTGTTATCAAAGAACACAACAAGTCAGAAATACTTTTTGTATCCAAGTTGAAGTCCTCTTCGGTAGTTGAGGCAAGAAATCCCGTTCGGTTGTTCGGGTAAGTTGTAAACCTATTCCTCCGGGTTAAGTGAGGGTTGTTGGTTAGTTGAAATCCTAAGAAGAGCTTAGGGATTGGACGTAGGACAAGAGGTCCGAACCAGTATAAACTCTTGGTGTCTACTTTACTTACTACTTATTACTATCTACCTAAAGCATTTTTTTCCATATTATACGATCCTACCGCATAGATTCTTTCACTTTTAAGGGGGAGAGAGTGTAACGACTTGGAATTTCACCGCTTTAATTTGTGAATATTTAATTAATTTTAAATATTCAAATAATATATTTTATAAATAAAATAAAACTCTTCAAAATAATAAATAATGATGGTGAAATAGTTTTTAAAAAATAATTAGTTTGAAGAAAAATCGAAAATATAACTAGAATTTGTTTTCCGGATTTTCGACTTTTCTTCAACTAAAATTCGTCGGAAATGTTGTAAACTCTATTTTATAAACAATCACATACATTTATATATAAGTTAGAGTTATATATTACATATGCATATAAACAAATTTATTTACTTAAGTTAATATAAAGGTCTAAAATAAAAATTAAAAGCATTGAAAAGATGTGAAAAAGTGAACATCACATCACCTAAAAGCATTATGCAACATAAGTACAAGTGGTTAATGCATGGTTGGTTAAGGGGAAATGAAGGGGGGACAAGGAGGAGACATGCATGGTGAGATGGCAAAAGGATAAGGAGGGTAAAGGACTAAGGGGAATTTAGGTAATTTTCTTGTTTCAATTTATATAAAAACAATTCCATAATTTATCTTTCTTATTTTTCATTTCTTTCTCATTTTCAAAACCTTACTTCTTCTTTCCTTAAGCTTTCTCAAAAATCTTTAATGGCTTCCTTAGTTTCAAATGGTTGAAAATCATTCTTTTTCTACTTTTAGTTCTTGAAAATCATTAAAACAATCTTCATTTCCTTCCTACACCCTTCCTCTTCTCTAAAACAAGTCCACCTAACCCCATTTCAAGCCTAGGCCGAGTACTCCACTCCCCATGGCTAAACCTCCTTTGGCCCTTAGGGTCCTCAAAATTCCATTTCTAATGAAGCAAAGCTAGGAGTAAGGTGGTCACAAAAGTTGGCGTAGATCTAGTATAGTTTGGTTAGCTTTAGGTAAGAAAGCTATCACCTTATTTAAAGTTTATTAACTTTGAGTTTAAAGTCTACCTTATTGATTAATTATTGCTAGTTTGGTTGAGTTATATGTGGGTGTATTTGTGAATGTGATGCTTGAATACGATGTTGTGATAAGTAAAAATGAAAGTTAGTTAGAAAGAAAGTTAATGTCTTTACTTGTATATGTTGGTTATGGAGTGTTACATGTTGCGATGTAGTTATGATGTAATCATTTATGTTGTACATATGAATATATGTTTTGTATGTTAAGGAAGTTGGCCTCTTTGCTGGCTTATGCAACTTAGAATCCCTTGTGTAAAGGTTTTTGAACTTTGGGTTTAAATTTGCAAAATTCTTTCAAATTTTAAACTCGTTAGTTTTCCCAAAAATTACGCCTTTATGTTTACAAAGTATAAGGTTTCCAAAGGTTAAAGTTTTAAGACTTAGAAAATAAAAATTGATGTTTTGAAAATTACGGATCGTATAGCGATAGTCGCTCTAAGTGCAGTTCGTAAAACGAACTAGTTTTGGAAAATCTACAAGTGTTTTTACTTAAGTATTCTTTTTGCAAAGTGTTTTCAAAACTTTAATTAAGTATTTAAAAGCAAATATTTATTTAATTATTTAATAATTTAATGATGAATTAATTAATTAAATAATTAGTACTTAATCATTAGTTAATAAAGGTAATTAATACTTAAATGTTAATCAATTAAGTTAATTATAATTAGTTAATTAATTTAAGTTAATTATTATTTAATTAATAATTAGGGATTAACTATTATTTAATTATTTACTTAATATTAATTATTAATTAATTATTATTTATTAAATGGTTTAAATATTTAATTAATTACAAATTAAGTAAGATTAATTAAGATTTAATTGAGATTAATTTAATTATTAATAAAGGTTAAGTTATCATTTAATAATTAATTAGAGATTAATTATTGTTTAAATATCTATTTAAAGAATAAATATTATTTGATTATTTATATAAAAGATAATTATTGATTTAAAAAGTTAATTACGGTTTTGATATTTATAAAAGAGTTTTGTAAATTTAACTTGGTGATTTATAATTAGTTTTGTAAATGGGTTTGGAATTTAAGTAAAGAGGAGTCATAAATAAAAGAGATTTATTAAGGGGATTTATAGAAGGAGATTTATAAAAGAATTTGAGATTTGATTTCCTTTAACTGGCCTTCTTAATTCTGTTGGTTTGGACATTCGTTTCACAGTTAACACCGAAGGAATATTGTTTGAGGTTATCTTTATCTCCAATTTAAATAACATTTTGTTTTGATCCTTTTATATGATTGGAAATGAGAAATCTTTCATAAATGTTTGTGAATATACTTATGTCAATGAGATAAGTATATGAATGTTTTTGATAAAAACTTTTGAAGAGAGTTTTAGTAAATGAAAGATTTAGTTTGAGGCTTAGTGTTTGCTATGGGTAATTGAATCTTTGAATTATTGCTTGTTTGTTTATTTGATAGTTAAATAACCGACTATCAAATATAGACCAAAATATAACTCCGGAAATATTTAGGAGAAACACAGGAGTTATATGGCACAGTCATCTTGGATGATGTTATACTGTAAATATAAATCTCGTTTCGTTCTCCTAGGACAAATGATAGGGAGATCCATCCACTTAAATGGTTAGGGGGTGATCCCTGCTCCTATGTATTGTCTGATTATTCCTAAAAGAACCGGGGTTGAGTTTACCGAAACTATCGAAAGTTGTTTCAAACAGACCAGGATCGGATAAGTATAAATTATCTGAAAACCACTTAGATCCAACTCAAGTGTTTCGAACTGAAGATATCTTGAAGATGATTGAAGACGAAGCTTTTAAAGTGCAAGGGCTACTTGCTACTAATCCAGAGGGTGATTCCAAAATGGATGTAGTAGAGGTAGTGCCTTCGGTTTCGTTCAGACCCAGAACGAACTTTTATGGATGAATGCTGGCACTGTATTGCTGCCTGGAGGGAAGTTTTAGCATTCCAAGATGTTTGCTATATAAAAGGTAATCATAGCCTCAAGCCTCATCAACCGAAAATGACTAAAATAGGGAAGATGCTTCATGGCTATGTGGTTCGCTACCATTAGGGTATGGTCATCATCCAATCTAGATCGATATAGTAGATCATGTATGCTCGGGGCCCATTTAGGTTGTTGATCCCAACCAAGATGATGACATATTCGACACTATCCAGTAAGGATAGGGCCGGTCTTGACTCGTAGAGAGTCCATGTGAGGCTCTCGGTGTATTTTATCTAGAGATGCACCGTGATGGGCAGTACCCTAGTAGCCCATTCATTGTATGGAATCCATTCTCCAATAAGTGTCGTACGTTTTTCGTTGTGCCCAAATATGTTGGAATGTGAGATGCAAGCATATCAGCTATTTTATATATTTACTTTGAACCTTTAGACATTATCATAATATCACTAGATTTTATATAAAAGTGTTTTGGTTATCGTAAGGTAAAAACCCGTCCATGTTTATATGCGGTGTGGTCTTACAAGATACCTTTGATTTTAAAAGGTTTTACAAGTTAAATAAATAAATTCCTTGAGATTTGAGTTTCTCACGCTGGTTTTACCAGACTGATCCTGGCGTTATTTTTCTTATAATGCTCGGATCAGCTCGAGCATATTTTCCAGATTTAGCTAAATTCTTTGGAGCTATTAGGTGATGAGTTGGATTCTCCAAGACGTATTCACGTACCTTTTATTCTTCCGCTATTTTATTTTATTTTGTTTTTGTCTGTATCTATCAGCAATTGTAAGGACATGATGTTATATCTGTCCAGGCTGATAATAGGTTAATGTGCTCTAATGATGTTTATAATAAAGATAATTTCTTTTTTGTAGAGACTTGTTCATATTATATATTACTCGTCACGTATTGTGAGATTATGTTCTTTCTTTTTCTTTCTTTCACCCATAATGACATGTCTTTTGGAAACTTAAATGATCGGCACACGAATACCAAGGATGTATTAAGTGTCGTCATTAGGTATAAGAAAGGCATATCATTACAATATTGCTAAAGCATAAGGAATCCATCTTATATATTCCTTATTAAACATTTTAATAAGGTGTCTTTGCATATCATTTGGGGAATTACCAATATCCTTTATACTTATGATAAAATAAATAATTTACAAATCCAATATCGAGTATTAAACAACCAAAATATTATTGATTTTAACACAAGTACATCATTAACTATCAGCAGTATGTTGTTCACTTATAGTCTAGAAATATCTATGTACCTTTTAGTGGTTCTTTCTTATGAACACACATTTCCTCTTTATTTTGAATAAAAATCAAACTATTCAATGTTTCTATCAAAATACTTATTCAATTTCAATACTTATAAAATGATACTTTCGTATCATTTCTTGGATATCCAAAAACCCACAAACTCAATATCTCTTCCACTGACTTCGAGATACTTTGATTGTTAAGTGCAAATAGTTCATTCTAAATCATTATGTAGTATTTTCCATTTCAACTCATATGTACCAAACACAAAGTCATATAGAGCGATAATTTTGTGTGTAAATACGAATTAACTTGGGTCCGTTGAATAATGAATCTATTACGTCAATTTCAATAATTGAAATTTACAATGTTATTCTTATTAACATTGCTCATTATATTCCAACTGCATTTATCTTTCCCTTGAAAACCCATTCATGATCGATGTATCATATTATCCCTTCGGGCACAACTACCAAAATCATATTTTGATAACATACTTAGAATCCCTTTCGGATTTGTGCGTCATACCATATGGTAGAGTCAATACGAATGGCTAAACTGACAATAGAGGATTATCTATTCTCGGCATTGATAAGAAACACATAGTTTCTCTTCAATGTATGAGAATACCTATTAGACAATCTAATGTGATGCGTTCATTTAAGTTAGGTTAATTTCATTTCACCCACGTAATCAGTTTTATCTTTGGATCGTATCCAAATTCATTTTAATACCAATAATTTCTCAAAGAAATTCCTTTGCTACGAAGTTGGTATTTTTTTGAAACAACAATTATTTCTCAGTACAGTAGATTAGATATTCATAAACACTTTATGAATTGCCTTGTATATAAAAACCGATTTGGTTTTAGTTTACAAAACTTATGTTCAAAACATAAATAGGTCATCCAATGACAGTTGTTTCCAAAATCCTTTTAAGGCAATTCATACAAGATCTCTCACATACAATTATTACATGTTGTCTTTCGACTTACACAACCTGTCAACTCCTTGGCCTATGATATGTTGGGAAATCTTATATACTCTTATCTTGTATGATTTTGCAAAATAATCTTTGGATGAAATTAATTTTAACCTTATATACTACTCTTAAGTATACGTCCTTATAGAAAGAAGTTAACTCAACCTCACTCACCATTAATCATTCTTTGTTCAGTAAAGTTCGATTACTTGATATCGATACAACATTATGTATCATAGGAAGGAGTGACTTTTAAGAATGAATCTTTATTCATATTAAGTACGTTCGGAACTCTTTCCAATATACTTTCCTAGTCGATCAAATTGAAGTAATATTATTTCCTATTGCATGTTATTTTATGTACTTCCATTTTATACTCTATGAGCTTATCATAGACATACGACATGTGTATCAAATACACGTGTCCATGTCAGTGATAACTCACTGGTGAGTATAATGAATTACATGGAACCATTTTGGTATTGATAGACTTATGATTGCATATATCTATATGTATTATCCAAAGAGTTCATCGAATCTTATCATTCTCCCACTGAATGGGCACTTTGCCCTTAATTATTTGAGATATAATGAACTAGTATCATATGATTCATAGAAATATAATAAATTATTTGTAACGACCCCACCGCGATAACCATCTTATTAAAGAACATTCTAAATAATGTCATCTAATAATACGGAGAATACGGCTTGTTAAGGGTGACCGAATTTGAATATATCTTTAAACTAACACTGACTTGCCATACTTATAGTTTACTTAATCTCCGAAATAAAATTTGACATGTACAGTCTTGGCTCAAAGTAATAATCACACTGCTTTCTCAAAATTAGAACAGTATATCATATAAGCAATAGCCACTGATCACGATGGAATAATAAACTTTATATACATATAAAAAAGTGAGAGTCTACCAAATATAACACTAGACTCACATAATATACATCTGATACAAATCTCTATCTCAATTATACATCTCATAAACAAACACAAATCCTAAATGAGATAAGCTAAAAGTCAAAATTGTTTATCTCCTTGCTAGCACAACCATCCAAAGGTCAATCTATCATGTAACCTAAAAAGTCTCACCCTGACCCAATTATTATAATATAAATAGGTTAGACTATCTCTAAATATCCAAAAGGGTGAGAACAAGATATAACAAAAAAAACATATAAGTAAATCTAGATGTCTAAAATATAACAAGTCGCTTAATTAGTTTAACTCAGAATTTCCTTAAAGGCACAAGTATGTATATATTTGGTCAGAAACACACATTAGTCAGTAAACATAGAATCAAAGAATAAATAAAAATATTTGTAATACAAGGAAACCAATTCCATACCATGGTAAACAAACAATTGTGGTATCACACGTACCGATCTATAACGACCTGAAATTTCACCACATTAATTTCCAAATATTTAATTAATTTTAAATATTCAAATAATGAGTTTTATAAATAAAATAAAAACTCTTTTAAATAATAAATATTGAAGATAAAATAGTTTTTAAAATTAGTTTACAAAAATATTTAGTTTGAAGAAAAACTGAAAATGTGACCGGAAACCGTTTTCCGAATTTTCGACATTTCATTGTAAAAATTTGTTTGAAATGCTGTGAGCCTTGTTTATATTTGAAACAACATTTAAATGGTTAGAAATATAAATTAGTTAGGACATATTGGTATATACATAGTATGTATACTTAAGTATATAAAGTATATATTAAAAGACGCCTTAAGAGACATGATTTAACACTTTGGCGACTCGAGTACAAAACATGTTTAAACATGTTTTCTTTGACATGATGAGGAGGGACAAGGTGAAGGCTGAAATGGCATGTGCGGTGGAGGGTGTTGAGGTGGCAAAACAACGTGGAGGGTAAAGGATAAAGGGTGTTTAAGTAATTTACAATTTCACTTGCTTATAAATAGCCTTTCATCTCCCTAAATTTTCCTCTTCTTCCACCGATCAGATTCTCTCATATCTTGTCCAAATGAAGTTTTTCTTTTTTTAATATCATGTCGAATTTCAGTTTCTACAACTTTTCTCTTGATCACTTCTTCAAATTTTGAGCATGGCTATGTTAAAATATTAATTATTTACAGAGTGTTTTGGATCCAGAATTTCAAGTCCGAAAATGGTGCTTCTTCTTTTGACTATATCTTCTTCAAAACTAATTGTAATTGAGTGATTCCTTTTTTTTAATTGTATAGAAAAAAAATTTCTAAAACTTTCCTCTTTACCACTTTTACAAAATCCGAGAGCAAATAGTCCAAAAACCAGTTGGAAAATGACCTATTTTTAGGTTCATTTTTGAGAGTTCGATGATTATCCAAAGTCACTCCACCTTACCAAAACAAGTTTCACTTCCTTCTTCTTTCTAGGTCGAGCCTACCTAGTGCATTAGGGTCCAAGACTCCATCTTTTGCTTAGGAATGGAAGTGCTAGGTCATACCCTAAGTTAGCGAGGGTTTGGATAGCTTTTAGTGAGTAAAACTACACCTTCTTAAACCAAGTTTATACTATGTTCATAGCCTATGAATGCTTGTTGTATACATGAAGTGATGGTTTGGTTATTTGTTTGTTTCATTCTTTGAAAAGTAGTCACATTTGAAAGTTCATAAGCATGTGGTTAGCTATATGAAAAGTTTGTAGTTAAAGTTAATATAATTGTTAGTAAATACTTGTTACATGTTGTATCATCATTATTTACCTTGTATTGCACTTAAGCCATGGCTATGTGATGTTTGGTTGTATGGCTAATATCATAAGTTTGTTTGTCGAATTGCCCGTATAGTGATAGTCGCTATATCGGCACTTTTCGAAAATCACCTTTTATCGAAACTGTTTTGTCTCATCTTCGTGCTTAGAATTGTTTTATAAGTTAAGCAAGATTTTGATTAACGATGTTTTCAAAAGTAATTAACCATTTTAATATTTATTATTTAATTAATAAGGATTAAGGTTAAATAATTACTAAGTTAATGGTGTGTTTTAAATTTAACTAATTACATGGTTAATGATTGTTTAAATTAATTAATCATTTTATTTAATGATGTATAAATTTAATTAATCATTTTACTTAATGATTTTTAAGGATAATTGTAACATTCCCTACTTGGAGGCTGTAACGACCCGATATTTTGGACCATTCAAATCGACAATAAATCCACACATGTCTGACTTGAATAATTCAAAATATCAGATTATTAATTTAAATTTGGCAAAACTCAGCATATGCAGTAAATAAATCAATCACAAAATCACAGACACAGAGTAATACAATAATACGCAGCGGAATAGATAAAATAGTAGTTCATGAAGCTACTATATAAACATCAGAGTTAAAATAAAATACAACAGAATATCTCAAATACAGTGAAGTCTCCAGTACAACAGATGACTTCTCTGAACAAATCAACTAGAAGAGCTGAAAGCTGAGGCGATAGATGGATCTCCAAAGGAAGCTCCAAACTCCAAAGGTGAGTCTCAGATGCTGTATCACTCGGTCTGACCCGAGCGTAAAGCAAACACAAAACACTCGAGTCAGGATTAACATTCTTATACTAATAAATCCAACTCAAGTGAAATATCAATTGAAATACAAGTAACTTAAAGGATGTTTGGGATAACCATCCTCTAAGGATCTTCAGAACTATCTACAAGGTGGAAATATACATTATAACACCGTGGTCGTTTCAATTTAATTTATACTTCAAAACCCAAATATCATTTCATTTCAAATATAACTATTTTCCAAGATAGTATATATATTAATTAATTTATAAAGTAAAGCATTTAAATTTCCTCAAGTCTCACAAATCGATTCAAATTAACTCAAATTTCAAATTCAAATTTATTTAAAGCTCGTTTCCCCACTTCAATTCAGTTCTAAATATACCATTTAAATTTTAATATAGTTCAAAGCTTTAATATTCAACATTTCGAAGTTAAATTTAACAGTTTTATATAGCTCTTGATTTAACTTTATTATATTTTTAATCAGGGAATATTCACTTAATGAATTCAATATCATTTAACTAGCCTTAAATTTCATTTTTACTAAATATTTCCTTAAATTTATTTAAATGAGAAATATTCATTAAATTATTTAAATCAAACTCAAGTTATAAATCATATCTTAAATCCCAATTTCAATAAGTTTTAAATCGGTTTAATTAAATAAAATTCTTTACTAAATTCCAATTTATCTTCCCAACCTTAACTTATTCAAATTATTACTGAAATCTATTTTGAAACATAAATTTAAATACTCAACCATATTATATGTATTTAAATCAATCATTTCCATTTATATAATAATTTAAGGCTCAACATTTTAAACTATATATTTCTTTCCAAACCATAGAATTCATTTCCAAAATATTTATATATATGGACCAACGGTGTCAGTATATATATTTGTCATATGGTTAAGTGATACGGATATTTATCATTTCAATCCGAAATTTAAATGTATACGGGTAGATATCATTTCGACCCGTAATCCCAATTTCAATTCAAATGAAAATCGCTTGGGTTTATCATTTCAACCCATAACGAAATTCTCCTATTCTAAAGTCCGTTCGGGTATGTATCATTTCAACCCATAGTGATTTCTATACTAACAGGGAACTTGCAGAGTGATGATAGATATAGAAATAATATAACAGGCATAGATATATCATCAAAAACAATATAATATAAACAACAGGATATGGTGTCATATCCCACAGGTGAACAGTTACAGATCATAGCATATATAACAATTTAAATAACTACAACAGCATATTTCAATTGTCGTTTCAATTGAAATCAAATTTAATCAATATAAAACGTTAAATCGTGAGTGATTACTCACCTTTCGTGGCTAGAGGAGTTTGACACAGAACAACTACGAATTCAAGCACGAATTCCAAAGCAGGGCAAGATTGGCACGAATTCAATAGAGCTGATAAATATGAACCGACGAGAAAAATCAGTTTGATAGAAACAAAAATATACTATTATTATTAATAAAATTTCCTTAGACAAATATTCAATTTTAAATACATACATTAATTTAAAAAGAAATAATCAAATATCCAATGTCTATATTTCTATATTTCTAAATATCAACATAAATAACCATATTATATTATAATACATACCGAAACAAAGAAAATCAATATATATGCAGACCACTAAAATTACAGTATATAATTCCAACAAGTCACAGGATTCTTATATATACTTTATATATCCTAACATATAAAACCAACATGTAACATGCATATCTATAACTGTTATATGACTCACAGATACATACTCTTTACAAAAATAAAATAATATAATTTACAGTAACCTATATATACCAGATTATATACAGTACTGGTATACTATTGTAAAAACATATAGATATAGATATAAACTGTCAAATATACTTATATACCAACCTAATTTAAGATTTTGTACTATCTATAACTTTAAAACTTTATAACTGTATAACATATGCACCTATAAACTTATATAAACTAACAAATGCATATACTAACACCGTTATAAAGTCTGTAAACTTATATATATATGTATTAACATTTTAACTATTCCTGTCTATAATGATATATATATAGACTTATATATACAACAACGGTATATACACCAAAAAATATGCAGACTTCCAACAATATAAACATGCTTTCAAAAATACGTATGCGAAACCACTCTTATAATATATTTCAAAACAATGCTAATGTACATTAACACAGTACAAAAAAACATTTTGAAACTATAATTATATATATATATTCTGAAGCTTAATAAAACTGCATCTTATTTCATGTAACTCAAGTGTATATATATAACAACATAGATATATGTAACTAACATACTATAAGATTAGGATATAAGTAAAGTTCTGGAATACGTATTATATGTATCAATATATCCATAGCCGAACAACAATTATATACATAAATATATATAGACATTATCAATATACTTACATATGTAGATATAATTATTTTAGAACATAACATATTTCTTTACTGTTATATATAAATAAACAAAAGCTAATCACAAATAATATATACCGTTTCATACCAAAGCAAGGAGAAAGCTTGAAGTGATGGGTCTGCGAGCACTGGCAGGAGAAAAGGGGTGACGTTTAGTGGAAGTAAGGTGTGGTGACGAAGCCGTGAAGGGTGGAGCGTGGGGTAGTGTGCGGTGGCGTGAGCAAGGAGAGGGGATTGGAGCTGTTATCGGTCATGGGTTTCAGTTTTCAGGGTTTGGCGAGGAAGTGTGGACATGAGACTATGAAGGTTACGTGGTAGGCAGAGCATAGGCCCAAGGGATTGAATGTAAGAGGTGGAGGATCGGCAACGAACGGGCCGAGTATGGGAGGGGCAGTGCAAGGTGGCTCAGGCGGCTGCACTGGTGGACGGGCCGGCTGCCATGGTTGCTCGTTTGTGCTTGATAGGATGCAGATGGTTTGTGTTGAGAGAGAACAGTGGGTTTGGGATGTGGAGGATGCGTGAGGCGTTTTGCTATGAAGTGGAGGGGACTAGGACCGAGTGGAAGGTCAGGTGGTGGCGGGTTCAGGGGAGGGCTTGGAGATGTCGAAGTGATCGAGGCCGGTCTAAGTGAAAAAGGAGGCGTAGGTGGAGGTGCGGGCAGTGGCAGGCGCATGTGGGGATGGGTGGCTATTCAAGGTGAGGAGGGAGGAAGGATTCCTGTGGCCATGGAAATGGGTTTCGCGTGGAAATAAAGTGTGGATATCAAATGGCCGAGAAAGTGAAAAGGTGAGGAGGGGAATAAAAGCAAATAAAAATGAATGAACAGACGTAACCAATGAACCGTTTTAAAATTTTTAAATACAAAACGTATACCAGTTTTGTATGTTCACACTTGTTCAAAGAGAGATGGGATGGCAACGGTCAAATTTTAGTATGCGATGAAATAAATATTAAATAACAGCTAGTGGCTGCTGTTTGAAATCTGAATGGACCCAACTAACAAAAGGCCCATAACGTACCGATGCGATGAACTGTTTTACAGATTACGTTGTCCATCGGACGCCGAAACAAACAAATGAATATACCATGGAGATCAGCATGACGTGACGATCAAAACGGTATACAAATACTAGTGGCACGATCATCCGATCAAAAGTCGATAGTCGGTACCGAAAAAATGCTGCTATTTTGCCAGAATTAAGATAAACGGAGCAATAGAAATCCAAATTTTACAAAACGAAGACTGGTGTTTCACTCAGCAGATGATTTAGAAATTTACTGTATAAAAAAATATTCAAGTTTGGAAAACATTTTATTCTCATCAAAAATTGACTGACTTAAATTGAAATAGAATTTCACAAGAAAATAAACTTAAATATTATCAGATGAAAATTTACCAGTTGCTATATTAAAATAGACGTATTCCAAATAATAAATTTTTAAATTTCAAATTTTATTGTTTAAAATTTCACAAATTTCCAGTTAAATATAACCTTTAAAACCATTAAATTTTGCGGGTCGTTACAAAGGCTCAAAACTAACGGCTACGGATGCTGCAGTCATCCATAGTTATTAATCATCGGCGACCAAATACGGTAATGTTAGATACATTGATATAACAGAAACACATGGATATGGAAAACATTTAAATTCATTAAACAAATTTCACATCCCTCAAATCATTTCAAATTCATTACATAATCCCATATTCGGGAACCACGTTCAGAGAAATTATAATTATTATAACATACTCCAAGAGTGACATGTAAAGATGCCCCCTTGGATGATCAGGGTATATATATATATATCTAGGCAATTAAACATCTTTTCCTTTATACCAAAACACAGCGGAATCAAAATAGAAAAGAACTTCTACTAGCTAGCTTGCCTCCTGCACGTCTCTGGAAGCTTATTTGTCTAAGGAGAACCTGAAAACCTTAACTCTCAAACTACTCAAAATTAATTAACCACCCAAGAGTTTAAGGGGAAAACATAAACTTTGAGTCAGACATAAAGCCTGATATAAATAATAACCTACCATCTCAAACCATTTAGATATCTAGTGAGACCACACTGCTTGGCGGAATGGGTTTTCCCCTCACTAGTATCTTATCCAAAAATTTATAATAACCATATACTTTGCTCCTGCATCCACAATGGTTTGAACACAGCAATTTAAAATATTATGATGATATGCAAACAAGTAAATTATTCTGGATTTCTCATCCCCATTCATTTGACTATCTGTCTCAACTATAGTTTCTAGGGTTACTATTAACCTATTAGTTTTCATGGGCTGACTAACAACCTATTAAGGCTTATGGACAATCTGTCCAGTCTCATAGTTTTCATGGGATCATCGAGAACCTATTGGCTCTTGCCAATATCTTCGTTCTTTCATAGGTTCTCCCTGAACCTAGTGGTATCTCTAATAACTTCCCTCATCTCATAGTTTTCATGGGTTGACTATGAACCTATTGACTTTTGTCAATAACTTTATCTGGATATAGTTTTTATGGGATCACTATGAACCTATTATCCCCTGCCAATAACTCTTTCCAAATATAGTTTTTAATGAGTTTACTACCTGTCTAATCTGACAACTTCTTTTTATTAGTCTCTGGGCATCCTATGTTCTGGTCTACCTGACCTCCTAGATGAAACTCTACTCATACAAGAGTTAACTCAATTTATATTCACTACTGGGTCAACCTAACCGGTTATTCTGCCCTTTCTCCCCAAAATACAGTTATGGGTCCATTTCATAATGAATATGTATACTAGAAGAAGCAAAAATAATAGCATAATAACACCAGCATCTATGGTTTAATATCCTTGAAATCATTTTCATATGAAACATGGTTAATCCCTTTAACCTAGTACTCTATTAAGGAAAGCTTCTTCAAAAACTTCACACTTAAAAGCCATTTTAAAACTCCTTTATTTTGCCATGGGTTTTCCTTTAAAAATGAGATTGGGTTCTTTGTTTTGAAAACTAAGGCTTTTGAAACCTTAGACCTTTACTTTCGAAACCATTGGAAAACCTTTCTTGAAAGCATTCAAATCTTCTTTTCAAAACACTAAGCATATGCCTTTCGAAACACTTTAAAAACATCTCTTTCAAAACCATCAAAACATACCTTTCGAAAGTATTAAAGTAATTCATAGAAGCATAGCTTTGAAACCATTTGAAAGTACCCCTTTCGAAACCATTGGGTTTAATCTTAAACATATCTTTTGGGTCTAAGTGAATACAAGCGAAAGTACCCCTTTCAAAACCATAAATCATCATATAAAAGTGTTTTGGGAAATACAAATGGCTTTGGAACCATCCTTTCGAAAGCTTTGATCATTTAAGTAAACAATTTGTAGGATAGCGTCGAAACCCCTTACATAGCCATTGCCTTTGAAACCTTTGGTATAAATGGCTACTGGAGCCCTTTCGAAAACATTAGGAAGTGGCTTATTACCTTTATAAAACAAAAGCTACCTTTCGAACTCGTTGATGACTTCAATCCATTCGAAAGGCATGAAGACGACAACATGGTTTCAACTGGGTTCAAACTACCCTTTCGAAAGGATTGATTTAAAAACAATGCAACTCATTCAAAAGCTAACCTTTTAAACAAGAAGGCGACAACCTCTTCGAAAGCTATATTAAACCCCTTTCGAAAGCATTCTTTTGAAAACAAGGCAAGCGGCACCTCTTTTGAAAGCAAAACAGAAGACCTTTGAAAGCTATTAAAATTGGTCTCGACCCATTTGAAAGCACGGTTTCGACTCCATACCTTCCGCCTTTCTCCAATCCACTACGTGTGAAGACCCGCAAATCCGTATCCCTTATATTGACATCAATTTCCAACAAAATAACTCAAAAGAAACAGAAATACGAACCATCAGGGTTAAAAAGAAGAGGTAGAAGAAGACAGAAGAAAAAGAACAGAAACAATATCAGAATCTCACATTCGCAGTGGAACAATATATAATAGATGAATGTATAATCTTTATACAAATGAACTATATCAGTTTATACAATACATCATCAGAGTTTACAACAACAACACACATCACTGGACAGTTATATAAACTTGTCCACATAACATAATACATAGCGGAATAATACTAGTATAAGTGATACATCTCGCCATCCAGCTTGCCTCCAGATCTCCACAGCAACTTCTGAATTCCAGAATGACCTGATAACCTGACTCTAGGCTGCCCGTGTGGAAAATTATGGCACCCAAGTTTAGAAAGGGAACAATAAACTCCAGGTCAGTCGTGGGACTGGTGTGAGATCTTAAAAACAGTTATTTTCACAAAGAAAATAAAAGAAATTCGTAATGCTTTTGGAAAATGAAACTACCATAAGGCCTCCCGGCACACACACAATGCAATCGCACACATGGGGGTGATTTCTCCTTATGATAGTCAAATACGCTTAATACGAGAAAACTCTTTGATATTATCATTAGTGCCTAGTGTGGAAAACATTTTGAAAGTATAATATTAATCTTAGCCAGCATAGGTACCATTATATTATGCCTACTATAGCTGCCATGTTAAATGGTAGGTTCTACAACTAAAACCGTGCAAGGTTCGTATTGTTTCTTTGGATTTTCCAACAAATGGTCAGGCTAAGGAACTTCCTATGCCACATGGGTACGCCTCTGGAGGGACGTCCCGAGAACTTAACCAGCTCTCTGCCAACACAAGGCCGGGTTACCTCTTACTAGGTAACTACTACACGAGTATGCCACCCCCCGGTCGTTTGCGACCTTTATTTGAGGGCCCTCGATCATAAAGCAACAATCACACAGTAAATGAGATTGGAGCAACCACACAGGTAAAATATCTGGGCTCCATACCATGATACCACCTTTTTCCAGAAGGAAATGACATACCCTAAAGGGAGCGACCCTCATAACCTGGCCGCATTTTCCTATTTCGACCATTTCCGGGGTGTGAGGTCCGATGAGTTCTCGTCCACAAAGCTATACTTTACACAAAAGCCATGCTTTGATCAACAAATGATCAACGAATGATCATCAACACACAGCAACACTTAGCATGCCACACTACCAAATTGGGAGTATATCACCGATAACCTTCAACTACATAACCTCTGAGCTCGTACGTCTCAGAGAAGGGTGTTAAGCTAAGAGAATAAATTCTCCGCCACCAAACAGAAATGTATTTGAAAGAAATCTGATTTATATCTCAAAGTGTAGCGTCAGACATACATCCATACAAGTCTGTTCCGGGTTCGAACAGAACCGAAGGCATTTCCAAAGAAGCCCTTGCAAATCCGGTTTTCAATTGCAATCCATAACGTCGTATCATTATTCGGAATGGGTTATATGACACAAAGTTCTCTCCCGGCTAAACCGAATAATGAGCGCTTGTTTTAAAAACAAATTCAAATGCCATTTCAAAGGCCAACATTGATAGTCGGTTATTTAACTATCAATAACATTCACAACAATCAATCAATTTAAATAATTTTCCCAAATTATTAAATTTCAAAAATATCTTTGCAAGATATATATTTCCCACACTTCAACATTTTGAAAACAAATTTCAAATCACTTTTCATACTTCATCACTTTGAAAACCAATTTCAAATCACACTTCTCACCCGCGGAATAAAATTCCCGATATTATTTATTTCCCTTTTTCTTTATAAATTCCATTGTGAATTTAAATTTCCAAACATTCACTTTCAAACACCAAATCAAATTCCAAATTGATTTCTAAATTTATTTCAACACCAAATCAAATTTCAAATTGATTCTCAAGTCTATTTTCAAT
Organism: Allium fistulosum; assembly: GCA_030737815.1. Taxonomy (NCBI): domain Eukaryota; kingdom Viridiplantae; phylum Streptophyta; class Magnoliopsida; order Asparagales; family Amaryllidaceae; genus Allium; species Allium fistulosum. The sequence continues at coordinate 1,463,035,056 of CM060902.1, forward strand.
AAAACAGAACATTTACAAATTTATTTCTTAATTTATTTCCAAATACCAAATCATTTTACAAATCGATTTCCAAATTTATTCCAACACACAATCCATTTTCATTCAACACCAAATAAATTTCCATATCGATTTCCCAAAGATTTATTTTCAAATACCAAATCATTTATCAAATTGATTTCTAGAAATTTATTTCCATTTCAAAATAAATCCCTTTTTTCTTTCCAAATTATTTAAAATTCCATTTTCAATAAATTCTTCAACTTTTAAACAATATTATTCAAAACTCATTTATTAATATCTTTTCCCATATTTTGGAAATAATTCGATAAGATTTCGAAAATCAACTTGACGCTTTTAAATTCACCCAGTTCTTTCAAAAGGAATTCACTTAAAATTTCCTACTTTAATTTCAAAAATCCAATTTTATTTATTTCTGGTATCCAATGATACCAAAAATACATTCGGCTAAACTATTGCCTTCAACAAATTCAATCACAAATATAATCATACACATATTTAAATAAATCAACACACAACATTGAAACAAATTCAAATATTTGAGGAATCCAGTTGGATCCCTCCAACCTGTTTCCCTGCATCCACAGATGTTAGCACAACAATTAAATACCCATTCCACTTCGAGTTGGAATATCGCGGTATATGGGATTTATAAAATATCATCCGCTATTATGTGGCGCATAGGGTCTCATCCGCTATATAATGCGGGAAATCAACCACCAAATATATATATATATATATAGACATCCTACTATATCTAATATCATCAATAGATAAATTATCCAATTCATCCAAACACATCCAGAATTTAAATCCAACTATTTAAATTCATCAAACAATCAAGTGAGTGAGAAGATCTCACCTTTGCTTTTGCGTGCAATCCATTTTTTCATTCCGGCTTGTTTTCCTCCATTTTAGACCTTGAATAAACATTTATACAACTCATAAATATTCGAAATAATCGAACAATCAATTTCCTTTTAAATAAATTTAATTAACTAATTATTTTATTTAAACTAATTTTTCCTATAATAAATAAATTTTAAGTTACCAAAAATAATTAATTAAGTTAATCTCCCAAATGCACTATTTTAAAATAAACAAATAAATTTAAAATGTATATTTATTTTTCTGTTGAAACTACATATATATATATACACTTATATATAGGTTTAAAGCCCTAATTTTTATACCGACTCCTCAACACTAAAAAATCCCTATATTTCTTTTATGTTTGCATAAACATTTTCACAGTAAACTTCCTATAATTTTTTCCAGAAATCTTATATATATATATATATATATATATATCTATTTTCGGTTTTAAACAAGATTATCATAAAAAAACTTTAAAAACTAGTTTACCTTCTCTGACTAATATAAGTCTTCAGCTTCAAACTTATATATATATTTTTCAATCTGAATATGCAAACCAAGTTTAATCGAGGGAAATAAAAATCGAACACTTACTGCCCAAATTGCTCAAACAAAGCCTTCGACTCCTCTCCTCAAATGCTCACGCGACACGAACGCCACCATATGCTACTCGACTTCGACTCGAGACCATCTCAAATGCGTGCGCGAGTTCACCGAGACGTCACCCCATCTCCTCCAAATCTTCAGAGCACCCGCGACTACGAGCCTCCCAAAAATCGAAACTCACGACTTCGCCGAGAAATTTCAATCACGACCCACTGCTTGCCTCACGAATCACCACGCGCTCCCCCTTTGCCTCAACGTCCCTCGCAATCCCCCTCCAGCCGATCGCCAGCCCCTTCCATTGATGCATGATGCCCGAGGTTCTTCTAACTCCAATCGCGACTCGCGATTGATAATACACTTGCGATACTTGCAGATCACAACGAAAGGGGTTTTCGTTCGAGGGAAGCAGGCGTTTTATTTGGGAAGAAGGGTTTCGACTTTAAGGAAGAAGGGGATAAACGAGGGAGCCTCCCCTTTTCTTCGAATTTGGGAAAAGACGCGGCCATTGATTTTGATTTCGAACGAAAGTGTTTTCATTTTTTTTTTCTTTGAATGAAAAGGGCTTCGGCCATTAATATTGATTTGTTTCTGCATCTGATTTGATTTTGAACTTATCTGATTTGCGTGTGATAAAAAGAAACTGTGGGGAGACAAGAGAACACGTTCACGTGCTCAATCGACAAGCTACAGTGCTTCTATGGTGATAAATAGGCAGCTGATGGCATATTAGAGAAGGAATAAAAATAGTTGACCGGAATATAAAGATATATATACTTAACTTTAAATTTGCGATATAAGCTATAACGCGTTTTCTACCGTACGATCACACGACAACTCCAATCACTACGAAAATTGAAATCCGATAATAATACGATATTATGGTTCCAATGGAACTGGTTTCGTCGAATTCCAAGACTGTGCCTCGGAAAGTTATTTTTAAATATCGATTTAAATGATAAAATTTCAAACTGAAAAAAACAGTTTTAAATTCAATTCTGAAGCTTTTATTATCTTCAGTATTATCAATATAGATTTTCTAAGCCTTGAAATCATTTTTAAATCAGTTAAAAAAATCAAGATTCAATATTTTGACCCAACTGCAATAAATTAAATTCAATAATTAAATTTCCAAATTCATTCTGATATTTGAATTTCAAATTAAACTAACTTCCAGATATTTAAAATCAATTAAATATTCTGATTTCCAATGTCAAAAATTCAGGGTCGTCACACTATGTATCAAAGCATTGATACCATGTGTATTAGTTTCGACTTAGACAAAGGCAGAGGTATATGGTCGAAAGGATACTACTGGAAGTGGCGAAACCATACTTCTATACAAAAATTGTTTTATCTCCTTTTTAAGTAAATGCTTTTCAACTAACTTGCCTATTTGTAAAACTATAATTGGTTGCCTCAAACTTTACCAAAATCGTTTCCTAAAATACTGCCGAATTCATTTCATATTTGATTTAAACTAATTAGCAAAGAAGCCCTTCCCTTAAGCAAAACAACTAAGACATTTAAGTCCTTCTACTAAATTAATTTAATTTCCATAGTAAATTAATTAGAAAAAATCCCCAAAAATCATAGAAATTCACTTTTAAATATGTTATCTAACATATATTAATTTTGGACTCAAATTATTTTATATAATTATCGAAATTAATTTCTAAACCCAATTATTCATATTCTCCTTTGAAAATTCATAATAAATCATCCATAGCTTGGATAATTACGAAAAATTAAACCCATCTCCAAAATAATGTTTACATAACATATTAAATCCTCATGGCATTTGAAACCTAATATAATGATTTTAGCCTTAAAATAGAACAAAACATTTATCAAACAAACTTGTTTGATTATAACATATCATGTAATCCAAGCATATCATCATCAAAATCATCATAATGGATTTAAACTTAAACCCGAAATCTAATGCTCTTTAAAAACGAAAATAGAGATGGTTTTGATTATTATTCACCTTGCTTAGGATAAGGAACTTGAGATTTGATTTAGATTTATCCTCCTTGCTTGGTTCCTTAGCTTTAATTGATTATTCCCCTTTTCTTTCCCTAGGTTATGGCCGGCTTGAACTTTTTGTTTTATGTTTTGAAATTTTGAAATATGAACGTGTAGAGAAATGGGAACGTGGGTTTAGGGGTTACGGGATTATGGGTGCGGCTATTACCCATAATGCCCTTGACTTATTTCCTTATTAGTTAATTTATGAAAAACATTTCCATAACCCATTCTTTTAATTTAATTAAGCACGACCCTTATTAAATTTTCAAATCTCAATCTCCTTATCACTCTAATATTTGCATTATTCTATTTAATTTATCTAATTAAATCTCCTGAATAATGTTATTAAAATTAGGGGTGTTACAACAATTAATCATTCAATAATGATGGATTAAAGTTAATTAATCAATTTTCTAATGATGCTTTTAAATTAATAAATCTTTTTAATAAATGATTTTTAAAATTTATCAACTTGTTTTAACTCTAATTAATCTTTCCTTTATTGATGTTTATAATTACCAAATCATTTTCGAATAATGATAATTAGTTAATTATTTATTTAATTAAATTAGGTATATTTAAATTTATTAATTAAGTGAATTAATGATGTTTTAAAGGTGATTTATCCTTTTTAATTAAAGGTTGTCGGAGTTAATTAATCAACTTAAGTTATGAAGTGTCAAAGTGAATTTATCAAAGTAACCAGGTTGTTTGACTTTGTTATTCATTTTAAATAATGATAATTAATTATTAGTTAATTTAATTAATTATTTTACTAATTAATTGGATTAATAAGGTTTATAGTGGTTTACCCTTTTTACTATTTAAAGACATTTTAAGTTCAAAAATCAAATTGTGTGATCAGGTTTAAATTTAATTAATGTAATAAGGATGTTTTAAGTTATCAAATCCTTTTTAAATAGATGTTTTGAAGTTAGTAAACTCTTTTAACAAAGTGTTTTAAAGCTAATACTTGTAATGTGAGGCCAAGCATGAATTCGAGTTTTTAAAAGAAAAAGTTTGATTCGTTTATGGAAATGAATTAATTTCCATAAAGCGATTTACTTATATGGGAATGATTTATTTGTATACTTAGCACTAAACATCGAAGAAGTAGACTTGTCGCTATATCGAAAGTTAAGAACAATCGTGAGACATGACTTTGAGGTAACACTACCTTGACTTATTGAATATTATTGTTAACCAAGAAATAGTACAAGTTGGAATTCGATGAGCGGTGATAAGTATACAAAACGTAGTTTCTATATACGATTGTTTTATATACTCGATAGTTGGTTTCACAGCTATCGATTAATTCAGCTTCTTTATTATCGTCATTCTAAGACGATGTGTTGCTCTGTTTAGCTTTGATATCTTTTATCGGAAATGACTAAAACCAAAGAGCGAGTGGGGGCCAAGCTATGTGGGGTTGCTCTCATTAGTGTATTTTCACATCCACTCTAGATTGGATTCGGTGTTTCGCATTGAGATGTGAAATACTCGAATACTCGGTAACAGTTGGTGGGGTCCGCTTGAGGTTTCCGAGAGCCATTGAAGTTCTCAAGTATATTTCTAGATGTATACTTTTGGTAAGGGGGGCGCACCCTCCTAGTCATTTGTTGGAAAATTTCCTTTTGTTATTTGATTCGAACCTTTGAATCTATTTTCGTTAATTACAATAGGAAGATTCAACCACTCTTCGCAGTGTTCAATTATTGGTTTTTCCATCTATCGAGTTTGGATAGTTATCTTGTTTAGTCCATTCTATCGAGTTTGGATGTCTTGTTTAATCCATTCTATCTAGTTTGGATTTTTATTCAGACTATTTCCATTCTTTCAAGTCTGAATGTTATACTAATTGTAACCATCATCTATGTTTGGATTTGTTTCCTATTGTTCTTTCCATTCTTATGTTTGGTTGTTGTTTATGTGGAAGAAAACCCATTCCGCGTTAGCGGCGTGATCCCACGTATTATTGTTAAATACACTTCCTTTTGTTTCAGAGTGTTACTCATACCAGACATTTTGCCTAACCCGAGTTGTTTATTTTCTCTAAACTCTCGGGTACTCAATTATATTTAGGTAGTCCGAGAATAGAAGGTTTTCTTTGGAGCTCTTTGAAGATGGTGATCGAGCAGGCGACTCCTTAGTTAACTAGTTATTTATTTCCGCTGTATGATTATGTAGGTGTATTTTGTATCCTAAAAATGAAAAGGCAGAATGTATGCTATCAATCGGTTAGATGTAGTATTTTTTTATAAATCTGATAACTCCTTATAAGGAGTAAACTTTTGTACTGTATCATTTTATATTATATGTAACCATTCCGATGTAAGGTTTATCTATTCTGTCTTATATTGTTCTTTATTTTACCTAAGACAACTTATCTTTCGGATGCTTGGGCAGCGGCACACAAATACCGAGGATGTATTAAGTGTCATTCCCAGGGATCGAAAAGGTAGGTCGTCACACGATCTAATACCAAAGATTGAGAACATAGAATCTCAACACGCTCATAAGGATCGGGGAACATAGATTCTCGACATGATCATAAGGATCGGGGAATACAGAGTCTCGACACGATCATAAGGATTAGAGAAAACCAAATATCGATCGATCAAGATGATCATGGCAACCATGAATCGAAAACTCTAGATTATTCATCTTTATAAATTTATAATCGTAAAGAAATCTATGAGTACATCTCTTAAGGATCTATTGATCCCATCAACACTAAAAGGAAATATGCCCAAAAGTGTTAAATACTATCACTTTCAGTAATCACTAGAACTTAACCAAAACGTCCCATACTGCCTGGTGAAATTCAAGTATTTACTAGAAGCTAGTAAATCTCACATATTACGGATACCACCGGAAAACCTTAACTATATTCTCTTAAGGATCTATCGGTCCCACCTAACATCAAAATAGAATACAATCCTATAGTGTTAAATACTTTCTAATAGAAATCACAAGAATTTAATAAAGGAATCCCATACTACCTAGTTAAATTTGAGTATTCACTAATGGGCTAGTAAGTTCCACTCAAATATTTTATTCAATGAGTTATACTATATTCGATGAAGCATTATTCGAAAGCATTTAAACCAGTCGATAACATTAAGTCGATTATTAGTACTCCCTACATTATAAAACTAAGGTTCTCAAAACATTTTTCTTATAAGAGTTTATAATTTAGAAATCCAATATTATAATTTTCCATATAGGAAATAACTTCCAAATACTTTATTTATCATAAGATAAATTAAACCATATATTCCATTTGATCTCAATATACATATAGGTGTAGTTTTCTCAAATTCCATAAAGATTATATTATTCACAAACCAAATTCCAAAGGCCACACACACACACACATATATATATATATGTATGTATGTATGTATGTACAACCATATATTTATAAAACTATATTTATTAATCTTTCAAACCAAATTTGATATACATATATAACGCCATTTTATTTAGAAATAAATTAGGTTTATATTTCCAAAATCCATAACCATTTATAATTCCAATACCATATATATATATAACTATTTGTAAAAGTCACTTATAAAAAGAACTAGATTAATTTAGAAAGCAAGTTGGATATTTGTAAACTTAATAAACTCTTTTACAGAATTATTTATACAAAATTATGTGTATTCTTGTTTAGAAAATAAATAGATACAAGTTTATAAAATTCCAAACATTTGAATCAAAGTTATTCAAAGTCCAAAGAACACAAGAGAATTCACTACAACAAATACTATGTCATCACAATCATATAGCCATGAATTAAGTCCATAGGGTTCTAACTTTATATTATTGCGAAATCTAATTTATAGTTTAGCAAATCATTGGAAATGAACACTAGAAGGTCCATAAACAGACATACAAATCGCAAAAAAACAACAATAACAAACAAGGCGACGAACGAACGAGTAACGGCGGGTCGGAGGGTGTCTCTTAGAGGTGTAATAGCCCTAGGAGTGCACGCTATCGGTGCATCAGTGGTGCCCACCGGTGGACCGGTGTGGCCGTAACCTAGAGCTATTTCAGCTCAGGGTCGCCCTCCGATCGGTCCCTGACAACGGAGTTTGGTCCCGATGTTTTGTGCAGTCAATTTAGAGGTGTTCAAGCAAGCCTTTCAAGTAATTTCAAGGCATCAAAACATCAATTTGATTAGCATATTTACTAATTATATATAACCCTAACTTTCAGCAAACAAAAAATGAAACTAAGGTTGAAACATCACAAGAAATGAGATTAAATCAATCATAGATTCATCCAAACGAACAAACAACAACATGCACTCTATTTAGAGATAGTAGTGTGAGGTAAACTCACCATGTTCTTATGATTTCACTAAGCAAGTAACTGCAATCAACTTGCCTTCTTATAACAACAAAACCCTTAAACTCATAAAAGAGAGAGAGCACAAAAAAGATTCAATACTCAAACCAAAACTGAAATAGGTTGTGCAAGATGTTGGACAAGGGTTTAGTTTACATACCTTGATTTTATCTTATTTTTTTAGAATTTATTTCTATTTTAAAAACCATAATTTTGATTTATGACGAGAAGGAGACATAAAACCCTAATTTCAGCTTATTGAGTTTTGAACGTACTGGATATTGTGAATGAGAAAACATGAGTAGTGGCTTCATTTTCTTGCCTTAGAAATGGGTTTGGGTTGTACTAAAGCCCATTAACATAAAACACAAGGTCTCATATTATTCATTCCTTATGTAATATACTCGTTCTCGTTAAAATATGTTAGTAAACATTTCTTCTTTGTTTAAAAATTATAATCTCCAAAGCCACTTTGTTAAATCATGAATTGATTCCACCTATCGCTTGAAAACCCAAATTAGGAACACACGATGTTTTTACTTTGAAACATTTTTCTAGCTCTATGTCTAGTGTTTCTATGCTGGTTTTTACCCTGTTCAGAAAATGCCACATTTTATTGAATATCCTCTTAATAATATCCTATATGCACCACTCCTTATTAATTCTGATTCGAAAAGGAAAAAAACCGCAGAAATTATCGTGACTCTATAATGAAGAAGAATTAAATAATAATACTGTAGAAATCTATACACCTCTATCCTACACTATAAACAGACGTCTAAACCGCCTCGACTTTCAGTATCAAAATTTTAAATTTCATCAATAAAATCATTCGGTTCTCTATTATTTACTTTTTGTAGTAAGAATAATGACCTACCGAAATTAACAGCATAGTAAAAAAATAAAAAAATCAAACCATGATTAATTAATTTTGGGATAATAATGAAATTTAGAAGAAGAATAAAATAAAATTATGCAAGATACTCGAAAGTCAGTAGAAAGATCCAAATCTGTCATTAAGGAATATTTTGATTACGTTAATCAATTTTGATTATGTGAATTCGATTGAGTAACTTATCTGCTTTTTTCTAATGGTAGAAGATGAAGAGGTAACAAGTTTAGGTTGCAAGTAACAGTGGTATTTTTAAGTGTAGAAAACCAAATAAAGAACAACATTTTTTGGGTAATTAGTATTTAATTTGGAGTGTCTAGAAGCACTATGTTTCAATTTCTTGTGTTTTCGCACTAAATACTTAAACGCACACACCAATATCATTCCCAACCCTAATAGCTAGGGGTGGGTGCGAGTCGGTTTGGTGCGGTTTGAAGCCCAAACCGTTTCCGACTAATCTTTTAAACGATTCGGTTTCGGTTCGGTTTAATGTAATACGGTCCGACTTTGATCCGGTCCGGTCCGGTTTGAATCCATATTTAATATGAAATAAGAGAATTACTTCCATCAACAATAAATTTACGAAGACAACTGTATGAAGCTGGTACACTTAAAGGTTAAAATGCACAATGTTATACTGAAATGAAAGATTAATTCTTAATCGTATGAGTATTTCAGTTTGACATTTAGCTACAAGTGAGATTTTTTTAGTAGATTAACCAATCATCGACGTTAATCAGTGCATGATCATTAAGTAAAATGACAAAAATAAGATTATAATTAGCATTTATCCAAAAAAAATGAAAAATATTACACTAAAGGTATAACTTCTCTCTTTATGACAACGATTATTATTAATACAAGCCGAAAATAGAATATACATCGTTAGAATATAAAATGAGATAGGAGTTACTTATATTTTTATCATACGATTACTAGTGTAAATATTCGGTTCGGTTCCGTTTAATATGATTGGTTCAATTGTCCAAACCGCAACTGAACCGTATCGATGTAGATCGGTCCGATTTGAAGTATTTGTTTTGATTAGAAGGCGTATGGGTTTCCGCATCATTTTTGCGGCCGGTGCGGATCGTTTTTGCACAGCGGCCGCTTCATCTAACCTCGCTCACATTTGTCGTTCCCAATCAGCGATTTTCTAATGTTGATATCTTTATCAAATCCCGCTCTCATTTGAGGTATTCAAATCCAACCGACATTCTTTCTCGTGCTCCGCGAGTTTCAGTTCAATTTTTCTTTGATTTTCTTCTTTGCTAATAGGGCTACTAGACCCACACATCGCAATTAAGCTAGCCGCCGCCAGCTTGTGCTACCGCCGCCCATCTGAAGTCTCGACTGCTGCACCGACCTTTAAATCTGTCAATAAATGTGATTCAATTTATAATCGATCTCTATTTTGAGTTATTTGATGTGTTTGGAATTGATTTTGGTATGTAAAGTAGTAATATGGCTTGATTGTATATCAATCAGAATACTTGGTTTAATCAATTGAGTTAATTTTGTGTTTAAATTGTTTAAAATTAGTTGAGTTACTGGCTTTGGCTTTTGGTTTTGTTTAATATTGAACTTTTGTTCAATCAATGAAACTTTCAGAATGCTTGATCATGCACTGGTATCTGTATTCCTATGTATGTAAGCTGGGAACCGATCACTATGGACCTACATAATAGACAACATTACTTTCCAAATGTTAATTTTCTTGTCATATTATAAAAATGTTAGGCTATGTTTGGTTTACCGTTTTTAGTTTTGAGTTTTCGTCCATACAAAAATACGAACAACGCATATATATTATGAAAAATGACCATTTTAAAAAACGAATTTAACACACAAAATAGAAAACAACTTTTTTTCATTTTTCGTGTTTTGAGAAAAACGGAAGCACTAGCAACAATTCATTCTTCCGTCATTCCTCCATCTACTTCGTGGTCCCCTCCAATCTTCCGTTCATCCCTTCCGACCTCCCTTCATTCTTCTCATATTTTGTAATTAATGTTGAAAACTCAAAACATAAAATAAAAAATAAACCAAACGACCCCTTAGGTTTCCAAAGCTGGGAGCATATAAGTTTAACTATAGAACTGCACACCAGAAAACGTTACTTTCCGAACTCATGTTAATTAGAAACGTTACATGTTCCATTGTATTGTATCCTTGTTTTCATGTCCTTGTAAATTGTGTACTTTGGGCAGGAATCCTTTGGTTTACTATTGATAGTGTTTTTATACTTAAATAACACCATTCTTGATTTAAATCTGTTCATGATTTTAAAAGTAATTGCTTCCAGAAGACACTGTTTTCAGTCTGCTATTCGTGGCAAAATTATTTGTGTTAGTGCATCAAAGTTGATATCAAGGTCATCTTACAATCAAATTATATTCCATATAAACGAATGTAGAGTGTTCTGCTGTCAGACTTTTGGTACAAGTTGGTGATATTCAGAATAGCCACATAAATAAAAATAACATGCATCTCTTATATGGAGAAGGTAGTATAACTTATAATTTTTTGCTATTTTTGTCAATCTTTTGCCAGATACTGATTACTTACCCCTTGCTAATACTAATTTTGAAGTATCCATTACAAAGTTAAGTACATTCTCATAAAAAATGGAACAATGAATAGGAAGTTCCTGTAAAAAGTGATAACAAATGCATTAAATAAGTATATGGATAGTTCAAATACAAATAAAAAAAATCACAAATAGAAAGAAAGACAAAGCTCAAGTACAAACTCAACAAGTAATAATAGTTGAAATGAGAACATGGTTAGTTGAATGATTTTGGAGTTGTTCACTTTTTCATCAGCATGCTGTTAGCAGTAATATAACATAAATGTCATGTTAGACGTCTAGTATACCAAAATAGAGAATAATCAAACATAAACTCGTCGCACAAGTTTATAACTCAGATTTCCACTACACTGGAATTCTGTATTAATTATTATAACAATATGAATGTTGTAAATAAATTACAACAACAGCGTTATACTATTTTGAATAAATAGCATAACAAAATGAAAGGATAGAATGTATAATAATGTATATAAATATACAAATAACTAGAAATCTAACCGTATAGCGTCTGAGGCTTGTCGTAACAATTTCCTTAAGAATTTTATTTCAAAATTCTCCCAAGATACAACAGACGAAATCTGCACGAGATTGTAATGAGTATGTCAACTCTGTGATATATTGTATAGAGCAGTAGAGGAGGAAGAAGCAGAAGAAATTAGATTTGAATTGAATGAGAATGTGATCAGGATTCTCTTCTATTTATAATTTCGTCCGCACCTCTTCGAACAGTCGCGTCTGCCTAAAAGGTTGCACCCGTTGCCTTTCATTGCTGCTGTTCATTAACGGGCCGCACCCGTTCGCTCCTGCTGCTGCCATAAGCCGCACCCGTTTGCGTCTAACGGGCTACGCATGCGTCTGTTCGCCAAAAACCCACGCCCGCTTCAGAAGTCGCACCTCCTCAGTTGATCCGCGTCCGCTTATGAACAGTCGTGTCTGTTCATATAGCCTGCAACTGTTAAAAAAATCCCGGTCCAGTTTTGCAGTAAAATTTGGATCATATTAGACCCAAACCCGAACCCGGCCCGGTTCGGTCGGACGGCGGCGGCGGCGCGCGCGTGTGTGGTGGTGATGCATGATCTCCCTCCTCACAATGAAGCAAACATTTGGGTGCCCCAAGGCCCCAACCTCTTCATTGCAAAGCCATATATATATTGGAATGACTTTGCAAATTTGGCGATGTGAGACAAGTGTATTTCATTTACACTAGGAATTTCCAACAATCCCCCACATAAATGATAATATACTTTCCCCCACACAAAGCGAAATATCACAGAGTACATATGGAATAATGCTTTATCGTGGATAAGTAGATATTTCACTTTGAACTTTCCCTAGTTAAAACTTATCGGATCTACTTGGCTAATCGGTGAATTATTTCATCTTGAACCGTTGGCCTTTATTGTATATCCAGACAATAAGCTTTACGAAGCATTGATTCCCATATCATCCAATCTCTTGGTTGTGTTCATTTTGGTCCTGAACAATTTTTGGTTCTGCGAGTGTTTTAGAGAATAAAAGCCTTTTAATATTCTTATAGAGCCGACCCAGCTCACACTAACATAGGTGATCGCAACCATTAAGAGTATCCTACATATACCCCACTTGTTATTTCCAAGATATGGTCATCATTAAAAAACATAGTTTTAACCTTTAAATACTTCTGTAGGCATGCATTTATATTGTGCACCATAGGAATGGAGTTTGACTATGTCCACGCAAATGCATTACGTCTTGAGTTATTCAAAACTGGTTTGCCTATTGATCCTAGTCCGTGGGATCTCCAGTCGCTAGGATAGGTTTCCGTATAAGATAACTCTTGGTGGTTTAGGCTTTTAAACCCATTTCCCTCGATGCGCAGTAAATTTTCTCTCTTGATAAACTTTTAGTAAATGGATCCGCTAGGTTATCATTTGTTCTCATATAATCTGTGGAAATAGTTCCATTTGAGAGTAACTGCCTAACTGTGTTATGGCGTCGACGAATATGTCGTGACTTTCCATTATACACAAAGTTGTGCGCTCTGCTTAGTGCAGCTTGGTTATCACAGTGTATGCATATGGCCGGTACAGGTTTGGGCCAAAATGGAATATCTTCTAAAAAGTGACGAAGCCATTCTGCTTCTTCGCCTACTTTATCTAAAGCGATGAACTCCGATTCCATAGTGGATCGAGCTATGCATGTTTGTTTAGTAGATTTCCATGACACTGCTGCCCCTGCTAAGGTAAAGACATAACCACTCGTTGATTTTGATTCCTCTGAATCAGCAATCCAATTTGCATCACTATATCCTTCTAAGACGGCAGGATATTTTCCATAATGTAAGGAATAATTTGTGGTATTTTTTAAATATCCAAGCACTCTCATTAGTGCTTTCCAGTGTTCCTTTCCTGGATTGCTTGTATACCTGCTCAGTCGACTTACTGCATAAGCTATATCTGGTCTTGTGCAATTCATGAGATACATGAGACATCCTATTACACGAGAGTATTCCAGTTGCATTACACTCTCATTAGTGTTTTTATGCAGTACTTCTGATGGATTAAAAGGTGTTCTCACTCCTTTAATTCCATAGTCTTGGAATTTTTCAATCACTTTGTCTACATAGTGTGACTGAGACAATTCAATTCCATTAGGAGTTCTTATTATTTTGATTCCCAAAATAACGTCTGCAACTCCTAAATCTTTCATATCGAAATTGCTAATTAACATCTTCTTTATGGTCTCTATTACCTGAGTATTTGGACCAAAAATTAACATATCGTCTACATATAAACAAATCATCACTTATGATTGTCCAATTTGTTTATAATAAACACACTTATCGCATTCATTTATACGAAAACCATTTCTCATCATGACACTATCAAATTTTGCATGCTATTGTTTTGGAGCTTGTTTTAGTCCGTATAATGATTTTACTAATCTACGGACTTTATTTTCATTTCCTTTGGAAATAAAACCTTCAGGTTGCTCCATGTAGATCTCCTCATCGAGATCTCCATTTAAGAATGCTGTCTTTACATCCATTTGATGAATTTCTAGACCATAAATTGATGCAATTGCTATTAGCATTCTTATAGAGGTTATTCGTGTTACTGGCGAATATGTATCAAAGAAGTCTACTCCTTCTTTTTGACGATATCCTTTGGCTACTAATCTGGTTTTATACTTGTCGATAGAGCCATCTGCTTTCATTTTCTTCTTGAAAATCCATTTGCGGCCAATAGGTTTTATTCCAGGTGGAATATCAACAATTTCCCAAGTTTTATTACTTAGAATTGAATCAATCTCACTTTGGATTGATTCTTTCCAACATGAAGATTCAGAAGATGACATTGCTTCCTTGTACGTTTGAGGTTCATGTTCTAACACATATGTGAAAAAATCCAAACCAAATGTCTTAGAAGTCCTAGCTCTTACGCTTATTCTTGGTTCAACTTCCTCAATCTCATGATGAGTTTCATCTTCATGTGAATTGCTTGATTCTTCTCTTGTCCTTTTAGGGACATTATTCCCTTCATTCCTTTTGTGCGGAAACACGTCTTCAAAGAATGAGGCATCTCTAGATTCCATGATTGTATTTACATGAATATCAGCTATATCAGACTTGAATACCAAAAATATATAGACACTACTATTTTGGGCTGGCCCTAAATAGTAACAATCTACTGTTTTTGGTTCAAGTTTGACTTTCTTGGGAGGCGGAACTGGAACTTTTGCCAAGCACCCCCACATTTTGAGGTATTTAAAACTTGGTTTGTGTCCTTTCCATATCTCATATGGAATTGTTGCTGTTTTATTATGAGGGACTTTGTTTAATATGTGATTAGACATATTTAAGGCTTCCCCCCACAAGTTCGTTGGTAGACCAGAGGTTAAAAACATAGCATTAATCATGTCTTTTAACGTTCCGTTCTTCCTCTCGGCTACACCATTTTGTTGTGGTGAATATGGAGCTGTTGTTTGATGAATTATACCATTTTCGGCACAGAACTGTTCAAATGGTGATTCATATTCTCCACCTCGATCAGATCTCAATATCTTGATCTTTTTATTTAACTGATTTTCTACCTCAGTTTTGTACTTTATAAATGATGTAATTGCTTCATCTTTACTATTCAAAAGATATACATAGCAATATCTCGTATAATCGTCAATAAACGTAATAAAGTACTTTTTCCCACTTCTTGTAGGTAATGATTTAAAATCACATAAATCTGTATGAACCAAACCTAGTGGTTCGGTGTTTCTATCAACAGATTGAAATGGTTTTTTTAACCATTTTTGCTTCTACACATGTCTCACATTTGTAGTTCTTATCTACTTGGAATTTTGGAATTAATCCCAAGTTTGATAATATTTTCATTTTTCGGAAATTTATGTGTCCTAATCTATCATGCCATAGTAAAATTTCATGCTCAAGCAAGTAAGAAACTTCAATTTTATTAATAGCACAATCAGAATACATAGTTTTATTGCCGATAACGGCTACATTTGCCTTAAATAGGCCATCACATAAATATCCTCTTTCGATATACATTCCAGCTTTGGACAGAACCATCTTGTCTGACTCGAACATCATTTTGAATCCTTTCTTTGATAATACTGCACCAGAGATGAGATTCTTGCGTATGTCTGGAACGTGGATCACGTCATTCAACTTGACAGTTTTCCCTGAAGTAAACTTGAGGATTACTATGCCACTGCCTCCGATCATAGATACTGCAGAATTACCCATATAGAGTTTCTCTTCATGATCGAATTTCTTGTATGTAGAGAACATGGATTTGTCAGAGCAGACATGACGAGTAGCGCCTGTGTCCATCCACCATTGGTTAGGATTCTGAACCATATTGCATTCAGATACAACTGCCGAGAAGTTGGACTCATCCACTTCCATGTTGTCTACTAAATTTGCCTCTTTGTTGCGATCCTTTTTGAGTCTGCAATCTCTAGCGGCATGTCCAACCTTTCCACAAACCCAACATTCACCATTAAACTTTTTGGTTCGTTTGTTGTCTGGGCACCATTAAACTTTTTGGTTCGTACATTGTCTTACCACAACAACCACTCTGCTTCGGCTTTACTCAGTATTTCTAGCATCACAGTGTTGCAATGGGGAGCTTATCATACATCTCATTATGTACTATTGCTATAGTCATCATTAGAGTGGAATTTCTCTAACTCTTCAACACCCCACAGGCTTATTTCTTCATTATATAATTGCTACTGTCCAGTTCTTTATAACCACCATATTTAACGTAAAGCAAATTGCTCTCATTACTTTAGGCTGGCAAATATGTCGTTTTAGGAGGGAAGGAGCCAAAATCCATGCCTATGACATTTTAGTAACAAAGGTAATTGCCATTGTTTGTCTAGGTGCTTATGACGACCACATACATCAAACGTTGAAGACATTTTTGACATGTGAAAATAAATATAGCTTACCAAGTTTAGTATCATCATTAAAAATCCTCCTCCTCCAACCATTCTTACTTATAGAAGGTAACTAAGATAGGTCACTCTTGCATTCCTAATATAATGGACTATAATGCTAATGTAAAGAGTATTCCAGCCCACTTTGCTTTTGCTACTTGTAGAACTTACTACAGTGTGAAATAAAACCCTAAATGAAAAGTCAATAATTTTTTGAACCTTTCCGATGATTGACTGAGATAAGCTTATATAGCCTACACTAAAGAGATTGACTAAGCAAGTTGATATAGAGAAACTTCCCGATGATTATCAATCGATCCTGGATGAAATTCCCAATTTAAAAAATGTATTAGTTTGATTGTTGAAAATATATGAAGATCTTTTTTTTGAAGTTTGTGTTAAAATTTGAATTTGTTCCAAAAATACCTGTCTAGTAAATGTGACTAAAGCATGTTTCTTTGGGAAAGTAGTTTTAGTTGCAAGCTTGCAGATTAGCAGTATTAGATATCGACTTTTGTTTCATTTTTGCTTCCATGTTTTTATGTCTGTTCGTTCTTCGTTTGTCTAATAAATGCAGGGTTCAAAAGTAAAGGACTTTTTTTTAGCAGAAAGGATGAAAGTGTGTCTTGATGAATTTGTCTTGTTCAGATAGCGTGTCTTGAAAGTGTGTTCTGATAGTAAATCCGAGCTCAGGTAGAAACCAAGATGATAGTTGTTCGATCATAGTCAGGAAAAAAAATTCTGCTTGTAAGGCTGCTGCAATATGCAGCAGCACATTAACTGGAAAAATATATATCCTAATTGGCAACTTCTTTTTACAATAAAACAATCAGTTTTATGTCCCTCCATGAAGAATTAAGATAGGTACAGTTGGAGTGGAATTAATTTCAAGAGTTCTTACCTCATATAATAGCTTGAATTTTATGTATAAATGCATGCACGCATGTTATAAGAATATTGCTCGATATGTCTTATGTTTTATTTATGATTACATTTTAGGATAGTATACCAAAAATATTAAATGATCATTTAGTGATGTTTTCCATTTAAATCAATCTGGTTTAATTTAGAAAATAAAGCAATGAATTAGCTCATACATACTTGAATTTGAAGCAAAGATATTACTTTAAACCTGGAAGCATTAAACTCTTTACTTCTTCCTAAGAATTGACCATATGACCAAACAATTTATTATTTTATAACAAAGTGACATATAAACGCGGTTTGGATTTCTTTCCGTACTAATAATGCTATTGGGTTGTTAAAGCGGTTGACCTAGTGGGCTGCATGTATTTCAGGCCTGTCTATGGTGCCAAGCAGATTTCCATTAAACAACGGTTTAATTTGCATTTGCACTGATCACATCCCAACTCAACTAGTCGTAAATATAACTTAAATTCACTATTCTGAAGAGCATTTTCCTTGTCCTGAATAAAGGTAGACCAAGTGTAAACAGAGGCTATAGAGTATTGGCACTATTAGTATTAGTTTGAGGACAAGGAGCTTATTATGTGTATTAAATATAGTGGTTGATAAGAATATTATTTGGCATTCACTTATATCTCTGATCATATCCCAGCCTTACTATTTGGCAGGATATGCAATGAAAAAACCGTATAGTATTCAACTTTTGAATGCTATTACCACACAGTAATATTGCAATAAAAGCCTGACCTGTATTTTTATTACTACTCCATGATATCATCATTTTGCCTGCATGCATGCTTAATTATCTGTGCTTATTTACTAACCATGCATGGTGAGTCGGTGACCAGCTTCAAACACAATTGGAGAAATCAGGATCGGTGATTTCATTACATGGCCTAAGTCATCCGTTAGATTTGATATAAGGTACTTTTCCATCCCTATTTATTTTATCATATTATAAAATATAGAAAAAATAAATCCATGTGCGT
Source organism: Allium fistulosum (assembly GCA_030737815.1). Classification (NCBI taxonomy): domain Eukaryota; kingdom Viridiplantae; phylum Streptophyta; class Magnoliopsida; order Asparagales; family Amaryllidaceae; genus Allium; species Allium fistulosum. Next base: position 1,463,053,780 of record CM060902.1, read on the forward strand.
TTATTTATATGGGTCATTGGATCACTTAGAGCTAAGTTAGAAACAGAAAAAAAAATCCGTCATCTAAACTTTCTATGCATAGAATTCAACTTATACTTCATTGCATTACCTATATTCTATGAGATAATTAAAGACTACAGGCAAAATTATCGATTGTTAATTCACTGGCAATATATATATATATATATTACCCAATTTGGTTACTTTGCTATTATGCAATGCAACTCACCTTTTTGGCAGTCAAAACTTTCAGCAAACAAACAAGTGCTTGTAAAATATACTGTTCTTTTTGAAATATATAATTCTGTGGTTATGAGAGTGCATAACCTATAGACTGAAAAAATCCTGTTTGGAGATATACTGTTCTATGTGCAATATACTGTTCTTTCAGTAAACAAACATAAGCTTCGTTTTGTCTGATAGCGCATACAGAAACTTGAAGTGGTTTGATGAATAAATCCATGCAAGTTCAATATGCATCAATGCTTTCAAATATATCTTTATTTGATTTGTTATCTCCTATGCACAAAACGAAATCTGGGTCATTTACATTATTAATTAATTGCCTAAGCATCTTTTCCACAGCTATAATATTAATATTTCAAACTCCCTGCATTTAAAGTGTTTTACAGAACGGGTTAAAATGAATTCAGGTTTTGCTTATGTAATAAAATACATTAGTTAGTCTTACTCTTTCATATAAACTAATCTTATGTGTTTTCTGTATTTAACACCACAACTAAACAATAATCCTTGTGGATTACAGTGAACGTGAATTACATAATATACAGGTATAAGTACGTTGTTCTCTATAACGATTTAACATACAAGTGCACTAACTAAAACCCCTGATTGTAAGAGTAGTAATGCAATTTGACTTCATTGTTAAAATCCAAATAGAAGTTCTATGTGCTGATAGACTATTGATTTCTACAAAAGTTCTTGTGGGTTTTCCCAGTATCTTCATGTTGTAACAAATAGAGTTTGAAACCAGTTTAAACGTCTCTCTTAGTTTATGCTTGTCAGAATTAAGTTTGCATTTCACTTTTTTTCAGACTCGGACATCAACTAAAGTTCATATAACATATGAATACTAACCAAAATATAGAAAAGAAGAAACTCACCCAAAATTCAGTGCTATTTTAGTCAATATTGTATATTTTAGTTGCTCCAAAGAACTAAAAAAATATTCTAAAGCACAGAGTATCAATAGCTATAAATCCACAACCAAGAAATAATAACGCATGGTGTTCCTTTTTCAGACCTAACAAAATTAGGTTTTGAATATTGCTTCGTCTCTTTAAATGCATTAACTAACAACATCTATTGAAACTAACAAATGTACCGTTCCAGATATGTTTTTGATATTTGGGTTTTATAATGCAACTGTCATGTAACCATGCTCGCATGATGTTAAAGCCCACTTAAACTAAGTGCCTTTATATGTCAGACTATCATGCTCTATTAATAATTGCCACTTTTTTTAAGTAGTTTTATACATAACTCAATTGTCTGACAGTTTTTTTATTGGATTTTCTTTGGCTTAATAATCAAAGTAGGCATGTACATATATATAAAAAGTTTCAGATTCAAATTATTGCTAATACGTTCAATGTATGATTCAGATTCACCAGATATAAAGTTTGGTAATATGTTACTATACAGGTTTATTAATCATATTAATTAATGGATATATGCAGGTTGCTAATTTAGGCGTCCTACTGGAGGACTGTTCTGGCGAAGTTTCTGCATTGATTTCTTTAATGGATGTTGAGAGGCGACATGGTATATGATGAACTTGATACATTCTCAATTTACTGATTTCAGACTATGTAAACTTCTATGCAGTTCCATATAAATTTTTTGAATTTAATTTTTGACTTTTGATGAAAATTGACTCAGATGATTCAGCTTTGTTCTCCGTTTGACTGTATTAATTTTCTACATCATTTGATATTGAAGTTCAGGATTGTAATATGAAGATATATGTGTATGATTGCTTGTGAATCCTGCTTGGAGTATTGTTAAGTTTTTACATATGATATTTCAATAGAAATTAACTTTTTTTATTTGAGTTTGTGAAACGTCGTCTCTGTATGGATGTTGATTTGGTTGTAAGATGGATAATGTTGTCTGAGATGAAATTTACATGTGAATTCGAATTGCAACACCTTTTAGGTGTTGCAAAATTCAAAACCGCAACACTTACTAGTGGTTCAAACTGCAACACTCGGTGTTGCGGTTGTTCAAACCGCAACAATTAATTGGTGTTTCAGATTTAGAATTCGAAATATTAATTTAGTGTTTCAAAAAATAGCAACAGACAAATTTGAAACCCTTAAAAAATTTCTTCTAAAATTAATTGAAATGTTTTGTGACCATTACAATATGATGCTTTTGGTTTAGTGTGATATAGTTTTGATAAAGAGAATTGGTGTAAACGAATGTCAGAACCAGGTAACGCTTAATAATATAAAATTGGATTTTACCGAAACTAAGTAAGCGATAAATTTGGTCAGAATGTCACACTACCTGCTAAGTGACGTGTGAACATTAACATTCGAATAATTCGATGTCAATCGATGATCGAATTTACACCCGACGAGTCACACAAGCAGAATGATGATTCTCTTTAGACCAAACGATGTATTTAGTTTATAGTTATTATAAATTAATTAATATTTATGGAATATTAATTATAAAATTTTAAATATTATTTGAGGAATAAATATCACTGTATATATTTATAATAGTGGAAATTAGCCACAAGGGCCTCTTTAACAAGTGGAATTAGTTTCTAGGACACACAACTAAAATAATTACTTTCAAGGACAAAACGCAAAATAATTAGTTTCTAGGGCCTAAAAACCTATGAAATTATGTCCTTGAAAGTAATTGGACTGCTGACTTTGTCCTTTAAAGTAATTATTCTACTGACTTTGGCCTTGAAAGTAATTTTTTTGAATGGGTGTCCTAGAAACTAATTGGACTGCAAAGTTTGTCCTTCTGGTGAAATGCCCCTTTATAATAGTTATAAATATATCGATCAATATGCGATATCAACAAGTAACTAAATTAGATTTAATTAATAATATTTATTTGGGTTTAAGTGAGCTGTTAGCCCATGATGTTAAGATGTTATTTCGACAGCTATAAATTAACTCGGAAAATTCTGGAATTTTTTTGTAACTTATATCATGGTTGATTTTCTAAAAATTTAAAATTTGAATGATATAATACAAAAATACTTTTTATTATTATTTAATTGTATTTTGAATAATTAATATACATATTAATGCAATAAAATATAAATAATTTTTTTGTGACGTGCATTCTATTTGGAAAGGTTTAAATATATATATATATATATTAAATACATAATATATATATATATATAAATACATAAACATATTTAGATATTATAAATATACTTATATATATATATAATAATAATAATAGTTTTGTTACTGTAATTCATACATATATATGTGTGTAAAATGATTTAAAAAAAACTTATATATTATGTGAGTGTGTGTATTTTATATTTAATGCAATAGTATATATATAAATCATTAATACTTTTACATACAAGATACACACACACATACACACATATATACATACATACATACATATATAATTTTACATAGTTTTAATATTTATATAAATAACAAGTTTACATACAAACAGATATTTGGACAACATTCAGTACATATAGGATGAGCTAACATCTCCGTTGCGATGTAAATCCCAACATTTATATGCGGGTATATGCACGGAGTATTATATTATACATGCACACACATACATATATGTATATGATACATATGTGTATTACTATATTTAATTGAATATAAATTAAATAAGATTCTATCTATAATTTATAAATTTAAATGAAATAAGAGATTTTATTTAAATTAAAATTTGAAATGTTCTAAGTAAATTAAACTTCATAGGCCTAATATAGATCCAATAAGGGAATTTCTTTTGAAATTCACCCATATCTTCCGCCGTGGGCTGGCTGGCCTAGTTCCAACGTATTATTATTATATTTTTTTTGAAAATGAATATTATATATATATATGAGTATATATTTAATATATATATATATACGTTTATATATATATATATTGCTTTTGAACTTACAATATAAAAAAATTAATTTATAAATATCTTAAAATATACTTATATATAATTTTATATATTTACAATGTTAAAATTCCATGTATATGTGTTTATATATATATTTATTTATTTATATAAAATTAGTTAAATAAATTATAGTTTATATATGTGTGTTTATATATGTATATGTGTATGTGTGTGTGTTTATATATAATTATAATATTTTGTATATATAAATTAAAATATACAAATATACATTTAGATAATATATTTATATACTAGATGAGCTAACATGTTCATTGCAGTGTAAACCAGCACTTATACATGGCTATGTTATACCTTGCATGGATTGCTATGTTACACATGCACGCGCGCGCATGTATGTGTGTATATATATATATAGTAATATTAATTACATAAAATAAAAATTAAATTATAAAGTTAAAAAAAATTATTTAAAAAAGAAATTTAGAAATGTTTAAATAAATTAGACTTCAAAGACTTAATAAAGATCCAAAATGGTAAAAAAAATTGAAATTCACCCATTACTTCCGCTACAGGCTGGCCGAGTTCCAACATGAGATTTCATAATTGGCCCCAAGTGCAAATGGGAGATTGATAGAGATATGGGTATGCCCTAGGGGCAATGCTGTAACTTATTGTAAATTATTAACCCTGTAATCAATTCTTGTCCATAATAAAGGTGTTTTCTTTCTGTTATAATATGTTAAATAATTAAATGTTTAATTAAAATATATTTAACATAAAATTCATAAATGGTGTATTTGTGATAGTAATTACAAATTATTGTAATCATGACTTTTGTATCACAATGTAATAAACACACCATTTTAAATATTCTTAGTCAATATGCGTCGAGACTGGATATCTGTAACGACCCTGAATTTTTGACATTTGAAATATGGATATTTAATTGAGTTTAAATATTCAAATGATTGTTTAATTTGAAATTCAAATATCAGAATGAATTTGGTAATTAAATTATTGAATTTAATTATTGAAACTGGGTAAAAATTTGAATTTTCAATTTTAAGCCTGTTAAAAATGATTTGATGGCTTAGGAAATTTATATTGATAATTCTGAAGGTAATAGAACTTTCAGAATTGAATTTGAAACTGTTTTGTTCAGTTTTGAAATTTTATCGTTTAATTAATATTTAAAAATAGCTTTCCGAGGCACGGTCTCGGAATTCGACGAAACTAGTTCCATTGGATCCGTAATATTGTATTATTATCAGATTTCAATTTTCGTAGCTTTCAGAGTTATCGTGTGATCGTACGAGATAAAAACGCCTAGACAATAATTTATCGATTTAATTTAAATATCTTATATCATTTCACCGGTCAAATTTCTTTCATCTCAGCCGACCTATTCTCTACTGCAGCACGTACCCTCTTTCTTTCCTTAGAAGCTTAAATCGAAAGCCAGAGAAATGGAAAGAAAATATCTCGTCCTCGAATCTATTTTCTTCCCTTCCACAAATCATCAGCAAAAAAAATGGTGGCCTCAGAGGGAAATCGCGAAACATTTCCCTAATCAAATTTAAATTAACCGCTTCGTTCGAATCGTATGCTATTCGAGTTCCTTCCTCCCTCATTTATTCAATTCGAAAGGAATCCCTCTTCTCCAGAAAAAAAAATCATTAAACGAAATCGTTTTCGTTCGAATCAGAGTCTTGTTCAAAAAAAGGGGGGATCGTGATCGTATCGAGACGGCGAGCTGAGGCATCTGAGCTTGGCATCGAGGCGCTCACGTGGGGTTGATCACTCGAAGTCGCGATTTAGGGTGGAACGCAAGCACGCGTGGAAGGGCGAGCGATGAGGCAACGACCTTGAATGTCGCGATCCTAGCTATGGTCGCGATCAAAAAAATTTAGGGCATGGGCAGCGGCGACTCGTCACTACAGTGTAGTGCTTTGGAGGGTATTGTTGACAGTGATGGAAGTAGTGACGCGCGATCGAAACAGTGGGGCATCTCGCTTGGTCAATGAGAGATGGAAATTGTGGTCGCGGTGTTCGAGCGGTGGTCTGATCAGAGGTATATTGATTTTATCTTTAATTTAGTTCAATATATATATATATATACATATATCTATAGATTGAAAAAGAAAAAAAATATAGATAAGTTTTAATCTGCAGTAAAGGAAAATATAAATACAAATATACATATATTAGAGATGGAAAAAGTTTTACAGGTAAGAAAATATAAGTTACAGTAAGATGTAAAACCATTTCTGTTTTATTTAAATTATATATATAAGTCAAAAGGAAATTTTATTTTCATTGGAATATAGTATTATGTATGTAAACAATGAATACATATATATATATATATAGATTAGATATTGGAAAATGGGAATTTTAAATGGTAATGAAGTTTATTTATAAGGAAAAAAATATAATATATAATAATAAACATATCCAAATTTTAAACCTTCTAATTATTTCAAAACAATATATTTGAGTGATCAAAATTGTTAATTGTTTTAGTTACTGAAAGGTTTTCAGGAAGAAAAGTTGGCTTAAAATTTAATCATTAGATTAAATAAAATTATTAAGTGGTAATTGGGTTGTTCGATTATTTCGAATATTAATAAATTGTATAAATATTTATACAAGGTCTTAAATCGTGAAGAAATGGCTGGTATGGATTGGATTGCAAATTAAAAAAGCAAAGGTGAGATCTTCTCACTTAATATTGGAAAATTGAATTGCAGTTATTGATTGATTGCTAGATTGTGATGGTATATATAGTAGTATATAGCAATATATATATATATATTGGAATATGTATATATTGGAGTTGTTGATTTCCCGCATTATATAGCGGATGAGACCCTATGCGCCACATAATAGCGGATGATATTTTATAAATCCCATATACCACGATATTCCACCTCGAAGTGGAATTGGTATTGTGCTAACATCTGTGGATGTAGGGAAACAGGTTGGAGGGATCCAACTGGATTCCTCAAAATTGTATGAATTTGTTTCATATGTTGTATGAATTTGTTTCATATGCTGTGTGATGATTTATTTATAATATGTGAATGATTATATTTGTGATTGAATTTGTTGAAGGCTATAATTTAGCCGAATGTATTTTTGGTATCGTTGGATACCAGAAATAAATAAATTGGATTTTTGAAATTAGAGTTGGAAATTTTAAGTGAATTCTTTTTGAAAGAATTGGATTAATTTAAAAGAAGTTTGAAAAAGATAAAGTTTTGTTTTTGAATTATATTGAATAAAATTCCAAATTATGGGAAAAGATTTTTATAAATGGATTTTGAATAGTATTATTCGAAAGTTGGGAAATTTATTTAAAATGGAATTTTAGATGGTTTGAAAGAGATAAAGGAATTTATTTTAAAAGGTGATAAGTTTATAGAAATCAAATTGGTAATTGATTTGGTATTTGAAAATAGATCTTTGAGAAATCGATATGAAAATTTATTTGATGTTGAATGAAAAAATGGATTTTGTGTTGAAATAAATTGGAAATCGATTTAGTGAATGATTTGGTAATTGGAAATAAATTTTGAAATCGATTTGCAAATAATTTGGAATTTGGGAATAAACTTAGAAATCAATTTGTAATTGATTTAATGTTTGAAATAAATTTGAAATCGATTTGGTGATTGAAATAAGTTTAGAAATCAATTTGAAATTGATTTGGTGTTTGAAAGTGAATATTTGGAAATTTAGATTCAAAATGGAATTTGTAAAGGAAAGGGAAATTTGTTTTAAAAATAAACACCGATTTATTTTTAAAGTGTGGAAATAATTTACAAATTTGGGATGTAAATTTGAAATAAATCTATAAGGATTTATTTAATTGTTTTAAATGGACCATTTTGTGATGAAGTGTGAAAATGTGATTTGAATTTTTTTTTCAAAGTGATGAAGTGGAAAATGTAATTTGAAATTGGTTTTCAAATGTGGAAGTGTGGAAAAATATATATCTTGTGAAGATATTTTGAAAATAAATAATTTGGGAAAAATTATTTAAATCTGATGATTGTTGTGATATGTTGTTGATAGTTAAATAACCGACTATCAATATTTGCCTTTGAAATAGCACTTGATTTTTTTTTAAACAAACGCTCATTATTCGGTTAAGCCGGGAGAGGACTTTGTGTCATATAACCCATTCCGAATAGTGATACGTCGTGAATGGATAACATTTGAAGACCGGTGTGAAGACCGGGTATTTTCGAAAATGAAAGGACAACCTGTCGAATGTCTCTACACCGAGTTGCTCCGGTATAGAGATTTATATCACTCTTCTTGTGATGGGAAGTCCAGACGTGATTAGTGAATACCCGGATTGCAAGGGCTTCTTTGGAAGTGCCTTCGGTTCTGTTCGATCCTGGAACAGACTTGTATGGATGTGTGTCTGACGTTACACTTTGAGATGTAAAGCTGGTTTCTATCAAATACATTTCTGTTGGTGGCGGAGAATTTATTTTCTTAGCTTAACACCCTTCTCTGAGACGTACGAGCTCAGAGGTTATGTAGTTGATGGTTACTAGTGATACATTCCCAATTTGGTAATGTGGCATACGAAGTGTTGTTGATCATTTGTTGATCAAAGCGTGGCTTTATGAAAAAGCGTGGCTTTGTGAAAAAGCGTGGCTTTGTGAAAAAGCGTGGCTTTGTGAAAAAGCGTGGCTTTGTGAAAAAGCGTGGCTTTGTGAAAAAGCGTGGCTTTGTGAAAAAGCGTGGCTTTGTGAAAAAGCGTGGCTTTGTGAAAAAGCGTGGCTTTGTGAAAAAGCGTGGCTTTGTGAAAAAGCGTGGCTTTGTGGACAAGACTTCGTCAAGCCTCACAACCCGATAATGGTCGAAACAGGAATATTGTGGCAAAGGTTTTTAGGGGTAGCGCCCCTAGGGTATGTCATTTCCTTCTGGATATAAAGGTGATATCATGGTATGGAGCCTAGATATTTTACCTATGTTGATGCTGCAAATTTTTATACTTTATGGTTGTTGCTTTGTGGTTGAGGATCCTCGGATAAAGGTCGGTGATGACCGGGGAATGGCATAGCTCGTGTGTTAGTTACCTAGTTACAGCTTGGTTAAAGCGTGAGGTAACGTCGGCCTTGTGTTTGCAGAGATCCGATTAGGTTCTCGGGGCGTCTTTCCAGAGGCGTTTCCATTTTGGTGTAAGGAAGTTCCTTTGCCTGGTCATTTGTTGGAAATCCAAAGAAACAATACGAACCCTGTACGGTTTTAGTTGTATTACCTGCTATGGAATGGGGCGGTAACCTGCTATTGAACATAGCAGTTATAGTAGACATACAATAATGGTTGTATGCTGGCTAAGATTAATATTATACTTTCGAAATGGTTTTCCACACTAGACATTAATAATAATATCAAGTGATTTTTCTTAGTAAGCATCTTTGACTATCATAAGAAGAAATCTCCTCCAATTCTGCGTTTGCATTGTGTGTGTGGCGGGAGGTCTTATGGTAGTTTCATTTTCCAAAAGCATTACGAATTTGTTTTATTTTCTTTGTGAAAATAACTGTTTTACGATCTCACACCAGTCACCATGACTGACTCGGAGTTTATTGTTCCCTTTCTAAACTCTGGGTGCCCATAATTTTCCACACGGGCAGCCTAGAGTTATGTTATCAGGATATTCTGGATATTCTAGAGCTTTGGAGATAAGCTGGATGGCGAGACGTACTCCCGTACTTGTTTATTTATTCCGCTGTGTATTCTGTATGTGGACAAGTTATATAATTGTCCAGTGTTGTGTATTGTTGTAAACTCTGATGATATGATGTAATGTATAAACTGATATAGTCTTTTGTTTTAAAGATTATTCATTCATCTATTATATATTGTTCCGCTGCGAATGTGAGATTCTGATATTGTTTTTGTTTCTGTTGTTTCTTCTTTCTTTTCTTCTGTCTTCTTCTACCTCTTCTTTTTAACCCTAATGGTTCGGTTTTCCGGCATTCGATTGCACGGCATTTGATACAGTGGACGTATTAATGTCGACTTTCGAGCGTCGAAAAGTCGAAACGTTACAAGTGGTATCAGAGCTGTTGGTTAAGCGACAACCCTGGCTCTGTTGGGTGTTACTCATTAGAGATAGAGTCAGTAGTACTCTAGAATGAGTGTGAGTGTAATAATAGATATGAGCGGGTATTTTTTAGTGGATACAAAATTTATTTTGTATTGTGTTGACTTATCGGTTGATTGTTTATAGATTCTGGTCGGTGCAGTCTGGCCAACTGTAATTGATAGGGGTTTCTAAACTCTTAAACAAGATAATCTGACACAGTATTGTTTTAAATAGGGAAAATGAAATAATTTTACCCAAAACTAATTTTTGTATAGAAAAGAAATGATTTTCTATGAATTATCATAGTATATGGATGCCTGGATATTAGGAAAAGATAATATTGAATTATTATCATTGTTATATGGAATTGAATAAGGAATAATGGTATAACCAAAGATTTGGAGATAAATTCATTTAACAAATGAAATTTATAAATATGAATTGAAAGATAAGGAAATAAAAATTCATATACGAATGGAATTCGTAAATGTAAATGTGATTTATAATTGGAAATATAATTCCAGATAAATATTTGAAATAAATTCATTAATGGAATGTAAATAAGTTGATGACTTATAAAATATTTGAAATTTGATTGAAATAAGATTCAAATGGAAAAGGAATGAATTTGTGAATGAACAAATGAAGTTACATTTGTAAATAAATGAATTGGAAGTTGAATTGGTTAAATTAAAATTGGATTGTGAGCTAAATAAAAGTTGTTTGAATTTGCATATAAATTCAAGTAAGTGGAAAGATAAATTGAAATTTCCTTGTTATTGATAAAGTAAATTCAGGATGAATTGAATATGGAAATGTGAAATTTAAATGGATAAGTGATTATCCTAATTGAATTAAATTAGTAGATGGAGTGAATTTGATTAAATGAAAAATCAAACCAAAGATTTAAATTGGAAATTGTTTACAAGGAAAATATAACTTGAGTTTGAGTTGAAATGACTTAAGAAATATTTTGACAAAAGCGTTGTTGTCAAGTTTTGTGAAATGATTTCAAATGAAATGAATGTGAATATGAAATGCAAATTAAATTGTATGTGAATTGGTCGTAAGAAATTTAATTTGTATTGAAACCATATAAATTGCTAATGGAATTTATTTTGAATGCATTGCTTATGAAAACTATGTGTTTACTATTGAAAATAAATGAAATGTGAATAGATTTCCTATATTTGTCACTTACCTGTTTGAATTGAGTAAGTGCAGGGTTTTAGAAGCCGTTTGGCAGCATTTGGTCGCGCAAATGCTAAATAAATAAACCGCTTTGCTTAAAATGCTAAAAAGGTACACCTACGCAATAAAAATAGGAAATATGAACTGTTTTTCTGGTTTTTCGACCGTGTGGGTCGATGTATATATATTTATATCTTTTTTCAAATTTTAAAAGCTCCTCCGTACAAAGGAGACTCTGCCAAAATTTTGAGAATTAAAAAAAAATTTGAAAAAATTGGAAATTTTTTTTGTTAAGGAAAATTTGTCAAATTGGATCAAATGAAGCAAAGTATTGAAAAATTAGTAAATGAAACTAATTTAAACAATGAGATGAATTAGTTGTGAATGAAAGATAATTGATAAAGTTCAATATTCGGAGTTTGAAGATAAATTGAATTCAAATGGAATTGAAAATGCAAAGTTGAATGGAAATGAATATATAACTTTGTTAGTGAAGTGAAAATAAATATAAGAAGTATGTAATACTTATATTGAACTTAAGAAATGGAGAATAAAATTCTTAAGTAAAATTAAGAATTGAAAAATATTCTAAGTTAATAAGTGAATGAAAAATTTAACTGGAATGTTGTAATTGGACATTATTGTCAAGTAAAGTATACAGGGATTGTAAAGGCTAAGGAAAATGGAATTGGATTTTGATTTCGAAGATGAATTTGAATTTCTCAACAAAAGGTATGTATTTAAAATTTCAGTATGAAATTTGATTGGATTCTGATTTTTGCCACTTGGCATTTTGTTTTCTTTTGAAAATTGGGAGTCCGTAGGGACATTTTGTAGTCGTACCGAGCTAGCCGCGCAAAGGAGACGCTGGCGAATTTCTCAGAAATTTAGAGAGTTAGAAAATTGTTGAGAAAATTTTGAATTCAAAATTTGAATTTGAAATGAAAATTGAATTGTTAAGAAAACCATAATATTTGGAACTTATGGTTGATTTTGGAAAATTAGTTAAAGTAATAATGGATCTTTTATGATAAAAAGATTAGGGTTGATAATTTGATAAAATTGTTTGGTTTTGGGAAAATGATAAATGGGTATTAGAGCATTCTTCTTAACTTGTAATTTCGGGACGAAATTCTTTTAAAGGGGGAAGATTGTAACGACCCTGAATTTTTGACATTTGAAATATGGATATTTAATTGAGTTTAAATATTCGAATGATTGTTTAATTTAAAATTCAAATATCAGAATGAATTTGGTAATTAAATTATTGAATTTAATTATTGAAACTGGGTAAAAATTTGAATTTTCAATTTTAAGCCTGTTAAAAATGATTTGATGGCTTAGGAAATTTATATTGATAATTATGAAGGTAATAGAACTTTCAGAATTGAATTTGAAACTGTTTTGTTCAGTTTTGAGATTTTATCGTTTAATCGATATTTAAAAATAGCTTTCCGAGGCACAGTCTCGGAATTCGAAGAAACCAGTTCCATTGGATCCGTAATATTGTATTATTATCGGATTTCAATTTTCGTAGCTTTCGGAGTTATCGTGTGATCGTACGAGATAAAAACGCCTAGACAATAATTTATCAATTTAATTTAAATATCTTATATCATTTCACCGGTCAAATTTCTTTCATCTCAGCTGACCTATTATCTACTGCAGCACGTACCCTCTTTCTTTCCTTAGAAGCTTAAATCGAAAGCCAAAGAAATGAAAAGAAAATATCTCGTCCTCGAATCTATTTTCTTCCCTTCCACAAATCATCAGCAAAAAAATGGTGGCCTTAGAGGGAAATCGCGAAACATTTCCCTAATCAAATTTAAATTAACCGCTTCGTTCGAACCGCGTGCTATTAGAGTTCCTTCCTCCCTCATTTATTCAATTCGAAAGAAATCCCTCTTCTCCAAAAAAAAATCATTAAACGAAATCGTTTTCGTTCGAATCAAAGTCTTGTTCAAAAAAAGGAGGGATCGTGATCGTATCGAGACGGCGAGCTGGGGCGTCTGAGCTCGGCATTGAGGCACTCGCGTGGGGTTGATCACTCGAAGTCGCGATTTAGGGTGGAACGCAGGCGCGCGTGGAAGGGCGAGCAACGAGGCAGTGACCTTGAATGTCGTGATCCTAGCTGTGGTCGCGATCAAAAAAATTTAGGGCATAGGCAGTGGCGACTCGTCGCTACAGTGCAGTGCTTTGGAGGGTATTGTTGACAGTGATGGAAGTAGCGATGCGCGATCGAAACAGTGGGCCATCTCGCTTGGTCAATGAGAGATGGAAATTGTGGTCGCGGTGTTCGAGCGGTGGTCTGATCAGAGGTATATTGATTTTATCTTTAATTTAGTTCAATATATATATATATATCTATAGATTGAAAAAGAAAAAAAAATATAGATAAGTTTTAATCTGCAATAAGGAAAATATAAATACAACTATACATATATTAGAGATGGAAAAAGTTTACAGGTAAGAAAATATAAGTTACAGTAAGATGTAAAACCATTTCTGTTTTATTTAAATTATATATATAAGTCAAAAAGAAATTTTATTTTCATTGGAATATAGTAATATATATGTAAACAGTGAATACATATATATATTGATTAGATCTTGGAAAATGGGAATTTTAAATGGTAATGAATTTTATTTATAAGGAAAAAAATATAATATATAATAATAAACATATCCAAATTTTAAACCTTCTAATTATTTCAAAACAATATATTTGAGTGATCAAAATTGTTAATTGTTTTAGTTACTGAAAGGTTTTCAGGAAGAAAAGTTGGCTTAAAATTTAATCATTAGATTAAATAAAATTATTAAGTGGTAATTGGGTTGTTCGATTATTTCGAATATTAATAAATTGTATAAATATTTATACAAGGTCTTAAATCGTGAAGAAATGGCTGGTATGGATTGGATTGCAAATTAAAAAAGCAAAGGTGAGATCTTCTCACTCAAAATTGGAAAATTGAATTGCAGTTATTGATTGATTGCTTGATTGTGATGGTATATATAGTAGTATATAGCAATATATATATATATATATATATATATATATATATATTGGAATATGTATATATTGGAGTTGTTGATTTCCTGCATTATATAGCGGATGATACCCTATGCGCCGCATAATAGCGGATGATATTTTATAAATCCCATATACCGCGATATTCCACCTCGAAGTGGAATTGGTATTGTGCTAACATCTGTGGATGCAGGGAAACAGGTTGGAGGGATCCAACTGGATTCCTCAAAATTGTATGAATTTGTTTCATATGCTGTACGAATTTGTTTCATATGCTGTGTGATGATTTATTTATAATATGTGAATGATTATATCTATGATTGAATTTGTTGAAGGCTATAATTTAGTCGAATGTATTTTTGGTATCGTTGGATACCAGAAATATATAAATTGGATTTTTGAAATTAGAGTTCGAAATTTTAAGTGAATTCTTTTTGAAATAATTGGATTAATTTAAAAGAAGTTTGAAAAAGATAAAGTTTTGTTTTTGAATTATATTGAATAAAATTCCAAATTATGGGAAAAGATTTTTATAAATGGATTTTGAATAGTATTATTCGAAAGTTGGGAAATTTATTTAAAATGGAATTTTAGATGGTTTGGAAGAGATAAAGGAATTTATTTTAAAAGGTGATAGTTTCTAGAAATCAAATTGGTAATTGATTTGGTATTTGAAAATAGATCTTTGAGAAGTCGATATGAAAATTTATTTGATGTTGAATGAAAAAATGGATTTTGTGTTGAAATAAATTGGAAATCGATTTGGTGAATGATTTGGTAATTGGAAATAAATTTTGAAATCGATTTGCAAATAATTTGGAATTTGGGAATAAACTTAGAAATCAATTTGTAATTGATTTAACGTTTGAAATAAATTTGAAATCGATTTGGTGATTGAAATAAGTTTAGAAATCAATTTGAAATTGATTTGGTATTTGAAAGTGAATATTTGGAAATTTAGATTCAAAATGGAATTTGTAAAGGAAAGGGAAATTTGTTTTAAAAATAAACACCGATTTATTTTTAAAGTGTGGAAATAATTTACAGATTTGGGATGTAAATTTGAAATAAATCGATAAGGATTTATTTAATTGGTTTAAATGGACCATTTTGTGATGAAGTGTGAAAATGTGATTTGAAATTTGTTTTCAAAGTGATGAAGTGGAAAATGTGATTTGAAATTGGTTTCGAAATGTGGAAGTGTGGAAAAATATATATCTTGTGAAGATATTTTGAAAATAAATAATTTGGAAAAAATTATTTAAATCTGATGATTGTTGTGATATGTTGTTGATAGTTAAATAACCGACTATCAATATTTGCCTTTGAAATTGCACTTGATTTGTTTTTAAAACAAATGCTCATTATTCGGTTAAGCCGGGAGAGGACTTTGTGTCATATAACCCATTCCGAATAGTGATACGTCGTGAATGGATAACATTTGAAGACCGGTGTGAAGACCGGGTATTTTCGAAAATGAAAGGACAACCTGTCGAATGTCTCTGCACCGAGTTGCTCCGTTATAGAGATTTATATCACTCTTCTTGTGATGGGAAGTCCTGTAATGACCCAAGATTTTAGGAATCTATTCTGAAAAATATAAATGAATTCAAAATAATTTTTGAATTAATTTTGAAAGGGGAGTGATATAGCTTGATAGTGTATCAGTATGTGTGTACATGTGTGCACAGGAAATGCACATGAACAAAAGCTAAAATCCCTGAACTCTAAGAATAAATACATATTGATATGTATGGAAATATATATATATATATATATATATATATAAATTAAATCCTTAAAAGCTGAATGCATAAGTAAATATGCATATATGGATGCTACTGAATATTTTTGAGTGTACATGTGCATGTGTGTGTCAATACAGTATGATGTGTATATATATATATATATATATATATAGGTGTACTAATTATTTCAGTAAGACTTATATAAATATATATATGTGTTAATAAAATACTAGAGTTCAAATTAGTAAGATAAAATATACAGACATATTTTAGTATATAGGAAGAAAGAAAGAAAAACTGAATATATAAAAAGGAGTAGTCCTCTTGTAAATAAATAAAGAAGGTACATACCATTTACATGAAAGCTAAAAATAGGAAAAATAAGACAAACAAGGAAATGTTTGCTATAGGCAAAATTAGGAAGAGTATTTGATAAATAATAAAATCAAGTCACATTTTTGGCATGATTGTAGACAAAGGAAAAAGTATTTTCTGACAAGCAAAATTCTGAAAAGAATGTAACCACTTTTCTTTTCACCTAAATTAAGCCGGGAAGGGTAGAACTTTGGGTTTAAATAAAATGTAGATAACATGATTTTTCTGGTGGGCAAAAATGGCTTTAGCCAATACCCAAAACCCTAAGGAAGACCCTGTATATATACATGTATATGCAGCAGCCTCCTCTCCTTCTCAGAAAAGAACTTTGAAAAAAAAAGGAAACAACACCATAGAAATCATAAGGCAAGGGAAGGAAGAGAGCTTGAGGCTAAAGGCAGAAGTTCATCAATTAATTAAGGAAGCAAAGAAGAGAGCTAGGTGAGAAAACTCACTCAAAAATCTAAGGCAATAAGTCCTAATGTAGGCAGCCAGCTATAAGTAATTTTCTTAAAAATATACTTTCATATGAGAATGCTTATCTGTGATTTTAAAACTGAAAATGTTTTGATTCTCTTTGGTTGATCACTTGTTTTATTATAAGAAAGCTTTATGTGTTGTTAGTATACATATATGTTTTATAAATCCAGATCTATGATATGTTAATGTTTAGGAACATAAACAAATACCCAGAAAATAAAATGTTGAAAATAGGCAAATAGTATTGGTTTTGGCTCAACCCAGAAAAATGTAAATAATGTTGAGCTGCAATATACTTATGTATAAGTGCTGAGGCTTGAGACAAAAAGGAATTAGGGGTGCAATAGGGTTGCCTATGTGCTGATGCTCCTGATTCAATGAAAATATATATATATGTTCATATGCATAGCAAACAAAATTTTGTGATTCAGTGAAACCAGGTCATTCTGAGTATAACTCAAGCACAAATGTTTGCAAAAAGGAAAAACTCTCTCAAAAGCCATAAGCCAATGTTAGTTGCCTACACCCTTTTTAAAATACCAGAATGTATACATATGCATACAGAACCTTATTTATTTAGTCACCAATGGTTGTTTGCTTGCTTGTCTCTGTATGGTTTTGAATAATATGAGATGCCATGATATGGATGTTTTAGCTAGTGAAATGGATCACTGAATGGTTTAGTCATGAAAAATCAAAAGAGTTATTATTAACTTAAACCTGATTAGGAAATTTGGGGTCAAGAACACTGCAGGAATGACTTGTGTTCTTGAGTAGCACAAGTTGACACATGGCTTGTTTAAGTCCTGAGATCTTTGTGTAATGGAGTGAATTAGTTCATTACAGTGTGTCCATTGATTCATAAATATTGCAGGTGAGACCAGGATAGATAATTATACCAAGGGAATAATATTTGAGATGATGAGAAAACTAGAGTTTTTCCCAGAATTGAAATATGAGGATTGAATAAATGATTTAACTCATATTGGTTATTTTCCTGTTTGGTATGAATGATTGTTTGATTATGTCTGAATTGTATGCTTGAATGTATATGTCATATTGATATATGTAATCTCTGGAAAGGAAAATTAAAGTGTGCACATGCACAATGACACAGAGCATGCACACAAGTATGATCTGATTCCAAAGGGCAGAACTTTATGTATATGTATTTAATTTGAGTTTAACCTAATTAACTAGTTGCTTTTGTGAATTTTCTCATACCAGACATGTGTCTGACCCTAGTGTGCTAATGGCATCTGGGGTGTCTCATTTAAAAATGAGGCAGTTTCAAATGCTTTTTCAGGGATTGCAGCAATTAAGTAGGAGTAGGAGCAAGGCTTTGAGAAGAGGATTATAACATGCTAAACTTAGTTAGATAAGAGCCAAAATGATAAAATCTGCATGTATTAATGATTTAAATTGTTACTTGTATTAAGTGTTGAATATGGGATGGATATTTTGTTAAGTATTTTATTAAGAGATTGACTTGTATCTGGAATTTATGAATCTGGTTAATATTTGATATTAAAGAAGTTAATCAAAATATTGTAAGTGGATTTAGTAAGAACACCATGTTGAAGACTGAATGATTACATTTTATAAATGTATTAGTCAATTTTGAGTCTTTATAAAGGATTTAAGTTTTGGGAAATCTGGATAGTTGATTCTCAGAAAAATTAAATGGTTTTGTCTTTCAAACATGGTAAGTGTATACAAAAGATAATAGGCATAGGTTGAATGTTTTATGACTGCAAGGTTCCCATAATCTAACTTGTTTCATACAAATGTTTCATGTCTTATTTTTAAATAAAGGAAGGATCTGTAATAAGGGAATTGAAAGCCAGATCCAAATAGTTGCAGTTATATATGCACATAAACATGTTTTGTGCAAATATTAATACACCCTTTTCCTTTGTATCTGTAATAGGAATCTGAATTTTTATTCAGATTTTAACCAAATGCATTTTAAATTCCAGACAGATTTTATAAGAAGAAAATCAAACATGAATGAAATTTTTATTGCATATAACACTGTACTATGTGTGGATTGATTAAATTCAATCAATCCAATCTCCTCTTGTTTTCCAGAACTCTGATTTAAACAAGAGAGGCATATACATCCTCACATGTATGTGCTTATCTTTGTGAAAGTACTGATATATTTATATTGGTTAATTGTTTTGATCCTGGATGTATTTTGGTTTATTGGAAAAAGAAAATGACCCTGGAAAATATAATTGTAATAAATGATCAATCTATATATCATCTCTGATAGTTCTAAGGAAGTTTAAATCGAACTTAAAAGTGTAAATAAATGTAGGTGGACATCCAAACACATATAAATTGAATGTGCATATGCATGTACATAGAAATCGAATTTAGACGACAGTCTAAATAATTTAAACGTCTGAGATTAAACTTAGATGACAGTCTAAATAATTTAGACGTCTAAGGTTAAATATAGACGTCTGTCACAAAATAATTAGATGTCTGAATTCAGTTCAGAATGTCTTTTTCTCTCTGTTTCAATTTTTGATCTATGAGCCGTCTGTCATAATTAGATAGACGTCTGTAATTAAGTTTAGACGCCTGTCATAAGAATTTAGACGTCTGAACTGCTGATTTTGCCTAATTTTCCTATTTAGAAAAGAAATAAGTGGCTATGTCAATAGCTTGTATGGCATTTTGATTTCTAAGTGATTTAAATTCCCTTTGATGGGAAAAAAAAATCCTTATGGAATTAGGGTAGAAATTGGAGGGTCATTTCAGTTGGTATCAGAGCTATGTTATTCAACATAGTAGAAATAAAGATCAAGTTCTTAGATAGAAATAAAATTTAAAGGAACTATATATATATCAATGTTTTCAGTGTGAAAAAAAAACCACTGAAATAATAAAATTACCAATCAAACTAACCAGCTATGTAAATTATTATTAGCAAACTATGGTAGGGAGACCACCAAATCAGGGAGCAGGATCTTCCCATGCACCCCCAATGGTCAATCTGCAAGACTTGGTGAGAGCATTTAGGGATGGGGCAGGACAAAGGCAAGAAAATCCCTATGAAGAACTCTCAAAATTACTTAAGACATATACTCATTTAGGAGGCAAAAGCTTTGAAGGGACAGAGAGTATCATGGAAATTCAAACATGGTTGAGAACATTGGAAAGAATTTTCAATGACATGCAACTTGATGATCAAAGAAAGAGGCAAGTGGCTTCAAGACAACTAAAAGGAGTAGCTTTAGGTTGGTGGGAAGTTATTATTGCAGGAAGAAATGAGAATGAAATCACTTGGAATCAATTCAAAGAGATGTTGGAAGCAAGGTTTGTACCAGCATCAGCAAAGACTACCTTGCTAGAAGAATTTATTAGACTTAGACAAGGAACCATGACTGTCACAGAATACACTCAAAAGTTTGAGGGGCTTTCCACATATGGAGCAATGCTTGTGGCAGATGAGGCATCCAAAAATGATAGGTACATAAAAGGGTTGAACCCAGGACTTAGCAGAGCCATGTTACCCTATGCAGACAGGACTTTTGACCATGTGATAGACTTAGCTTTGAGGTTGGAACAGCATGACAAGGAAAGGGAGAAGTTCAGAAATTTTAAGAGCAATAATACCAAGAAGAGTAAGGGGAGGTATCACCCTTATGATAAGAAGAAGGAAGAGGCCAGTAACAAAGGCACTGGAGATGTCAAAGCTAAGGAGACCAAGAAGAAAATTGTGTGCCATCAGTGTGGAAAAGAAGGACATATCAAACCAAGATGTCCAGAATTGAAAGGAGGAGCTTTCAAGTGCTATCTATGTGGGAAAGAGGGGCATATGAAGAGGAATTGTCCTAAGTACAAACAGCAAGGAAAATTGGCAAATTTGGAAGGAAAAGGCAAAGCCACAGTGGAGAGTAACACTGAAAACCATAGCCAAGTGGAAGGTACATTACTTATTTGTACCATGCCCATAGCAGTAGTATATGATACTGGGGCAACTCACTCTTTAATTTCTTATGAACTAGTTAAAATGCTAAAACTGAATTGCATATTGGTTGAAACCCCATTGCATATACAAAGTCCACTGGGGAGTTCTAGTGTTTTAAATATGATTTGTGTGGATGTGGAATTAAACATAGGAGGAAATGTTTTTATTTCCAATTTATATGTTTTGAATTACCCAAATATAGGTGTTATTTTGGGGGTAGACTGGTTAAGGCAATTTAAAGCCATAATTAGTTTAGACTCATCCACCATATCATTGCAAAATTCTAGAGGTCAGAGAATCACAGTTTTATGTGAAGTAGCTAAGGAAGGAAAACTATATCACTTAGTTGACTCAGAAAAAAATTCTATTGAACTAACCATTGAAGAAATTCCCATAGTCAATGAATATTTGGATGTGTTTGGTGAGGTCAAGGGTGTTCCACACCATAGACCAGTAGAGTTCCAGATCAAACTAGTTCCAGGAGCAAGCCCAGTGATTAAAAAGCCAACTAGAATGGGGCCAAATGAACTAAAGGAATTAAAGAAACATTTAGAAGAACTGGAAGAAAAGGGTTTTATAAGACCAAGTAATTCTTGCTGGGGAGCACCAGTGGTATTTGTTAAGAAACAAGATGGCTCCTTAAGACTCTGTATAGATTATAGAGAATTAAACAAGGTAACTATTAAAAATAAATACCCATTGCCAAGAATAGATGATCTTTTTGATCAATTAGCAGGGGCAAAAGTATTTTCTAGACTAGACTTAGCATCTGGTTTTCATCAAATGAAGGTGGAAGAATCAAGCATCAAGTACACTGCCTTTAACACTAGGTATGGGTTGTATGAATTTTTGGTTATGCCATTTGGTTTGACCAATGCACCATCATACTTTGTAGATTTAATGAACAGAACCTTTAGAGATTATTTAGACAAGTTTGTGCTTATTTTTATTGATGACATTTTGATTTATTCCAAAACAGTGGAAGAACATAAGCATCATTTGCACCTGGTTTTGTCTAGGTTAAGGGAAAAAGATTTAAAGGCAAAATTTTCAAAATGTGTATTTTGGAAAGAGGAAGTACATTTCCTTGGCCATGTTATATCTGCTCAAGGAATTTCTGTGAACCCCAATAAAGTAGTGGCTATTCAAGCATGGAAGAGGCCAAGCACTGTGAGTGAAGTAAGGTCATTTATGGGGATGGCAGGGTATTATAGGAGGTTTATAAAAGATTTTTCAAAAATCTCTACACCACTCACTAACCTAACCAGGAAGAACCAAGCTTTTGTTTGGTCAGAAAAATGTGAGAAGTCTTTTGAACAGTTGAAGGAGGCATTGGTGAATGCTCCAATTTTAAAGGTACCATATGGAAATGAAGAACTAGTGGTATACACTGATGCTAGTGGATTTGGCTTGGGTGCAGTGTTGATGCAACGAGGCCAAGTCATTGCATATGCATCCAGACAACTTAAACCCCATGAAGTAAGGTATGCCACACATGATCTCGAATTAGCAGCTGTGATCTATGCTTTAAAACTTTGGAGGCATTATTTGTTAGGCACAAAGTTTGAACTGTACACTGACCATAAGTCTCTGAAATATTTATTTTCACAAAAAGATTTGAACATGAGGCAACATAGATGGGTGGAGTTCTTAGCTGCCTATGACTTTGACATACTCTATACACCAGGCAAAGCAAACAAAGTTGCAGATGCTCTAAGTAGACAGCATGCTAAATTGGCTATGATGATGATAGAAGAATTTAAAGATTTGTCTTTGCTAACTGAGTTAGAAATTGGGGAGAATGGTTGTGTGCACATGGATGAGCAGATGCATGGTGCACAAGAATATAAAGGGAAGTTAAGCTTAATGACACTCCAACCAGATTTAATTCTGAAGGTAGGAAAGATGCAAGAACAAGATGCCAACTTGTTAGAGAAGAAAGTGCTCCTCTCAAGAGGGGAGGAAGTGATGAATCACCATATTGATTAAAATGGTTATATGAGATACCAAAATAGGATGTGTGTACCAGAGGACACAGAATTGAAGAAAGAGATATTGAATGAATATCACAGAAGTAAATACTCCATACACCCAGGCAACACAAAAATGTACCAAAATTTGAAAAGAGACTTCTGGTGGAAGGGGATGAAATCTGATGTAGCTAAATACATTGCCAAATGTATGACTTGCCAACAAGTCAAGGCTGAAACCCAAAGGCCATCAGGGTTGATGCAGTCTCTTAGTGTACCACAGTGGAAGTGGGAAGACATATCTATGGACTTCATAGATGGATTGCCTAGATCTAACAGAGGTAATACAAGTATATGGGTGATAGTTGATAGGCTAACCAAGGTAGCACACTTCATCCCAGTCAAGTCAGAAAGAACAGCACCAAAATTAGCTCAAATTTTTATAAAGGAAGTGGTAAAGTTACATGGCATTCCCAAAACCATTGTGAGTGATAGGGATACCATCTTCACTTCAAAATTCTGGAGAAGCTTTCAAGAAGCAATGGGAAGTGAACTATGTTTAAGTACTGCCTACCATCCTCAATCAGATGGGCAGACTGAGGTAGTAAACAAAGTTTTGGAGGACATGTTGAGGGCATGTATACTGGATTTTGGAGGCAACTGGGAAGATTATCTTCATCTAGTTGAATTTACATACAACAACAGCTACCAAAGTACCATAGGAATGGCTCCATTTGAAGCCTTATATGGTAAACCCTGTTTGTCACCTGTTTGTTGGGTAGAAGCAGGAGAAAGGTCTATTTTAGGACCTGAGTACATACAAGAAACTAAGGAGAAAATTGAGTTGATAAGAAGAAGAATGGCAGCAGCTCAAGATAGGCAAAAGAAATTTGCAGACATGAGAAGAAGGCAGGTAGAATATGAAGTGGGAAATTTTGTTTTCATCAAAATCTCACCTATGAAAAATGTGCTGAGGTTTGGAAAACAAGGCAAATTAACCCCAAGATATATTGGACCATACAAAATTCTGGAGAGAATTGGTCCCTTGGCATATAAGTTGGAATTACCAGAAAACATGCAAGGTATACATGATGTTTTTCATGTATCACAATTGAGAAGGTGGGTCCATGACAAGGCAGAAATTCTTGAGACCCCAACCCAAGTGCAGATAAATCCTAATTTGATTTATGAAAAGGATCCAGTGGGAATTTTGGCAAAAGATGTGAAGAAGTTGAGAAATAAATCTCTGAAACTTGTGAAGGTACAGTGGAGTCTTGATCCTAGTGATTGCACATGGGAATTAGAAGATAAAGTTAGGATAAATTATCCTAAGCTATTTTCAGATTAAAGGTAATTCTGATTTTTGATTGTTTTCTTTTGTTAGATGCATATGTTTTTAGTTATCATAGAACTAAAAATTTATTTGGTTGAGAATGTATTTGTTCTCTAAATTAAGTTTAAAATTTATTTTAAGCTTAGGAAAATTGTGGGACACAATTCCTAAAAGGAGGGATGTATGTAATGACCCAAGATTTTAGGAATCTATTCTGAAAAATATAAATGAATTCAAAATAATTTTTGAATTAATTTTGAAAGGGGAGTGATATAGCTTGATAGTGTATCAGTATGTGTGTACATGTGTGCACAGGAAATGCACATGAACAAAAGCTAAAATCCCTGAACTCTAAGAATAAATACATATTGATATGTATGGAAATATATATATATATATATATAAATTAAATCCTTAAAAGCTGAATGCATAAGTAAATATGCATATATGGATGCTACTGAATATTTTTGAGTGTACATGTGCATGTGTGTGTCAATACAGTATGATGTATAAATATATATATATATATATAGGTGTACTAATTATTTCAGTAAGACTTATATAAATATATATATATGTGTTAATAAAATACTAGAGTTCAAATTAGTAAGATAAAATATACAGACATATTTTAGTATATAGGAAGAAAGAAAGAAAAACTGAATATATAAAAAGGAGTAGTCCTCTTGTAAATAAATAAAGAAGGTACATACCATTTACATGAAAGCTAAAAATAGGAAAAATAAGACAAACAAGGAAATGTTTGCTATAGGCAAAATTAGGAAGAGTATTTGATAAATAATAAAATCAAGTCACATTTTTGGCATGATTGTAGACAAAGGAAAAAGTATTTTCTGAAAAGAAAAATTCTGAAAAGAATGTAACCACTTTTCTCTTCACCTAAATTAAGCCGGGAAGGGTAGAACTTTGGGTTTAAATAAAATGCAGATAACATGATTTTTCTGGTGGGCAAAAATGGCTTTAGCCAATACCCAAAACCCTAAGGAAGACCCTGTATATATACATGTATATACAGCAGCCTCCTCTCCTTCTCAGAAAAGAACTTTGAAAACAAAAAGGAAACAACACCATAGAAATCATAAGGCAAGGGAAGGAAGAGAGCTTGAGGCTAAAGGCAGAAGTTCATCAATTAATTAAGGAAGCAAAGAAGAGAGCTAGGTGAGAAAACTCACTCAAAAATCTAAGGCAATAAGTCCTAATGTAGGCAGCCAGCTATAAGTAATTTTCTTAAAAATATACTTTCATATGAGAATGCTTATCTGTGATTTTAAAACTGAAAATGTTTTGATTCTCTTTGGTTGATCACTTGTTTTATTATAAGAAAGCTTTATGTGTTGTTAGTATACATATATGTTTTATAAATCCAGATCTATGATATGTTAATGTTTAGGAACATAAACAAATATCCAGAAAATAAAATGTTGAAAATAGGCAAATAGTATTGGTTTTGGCTCAACCCAGAAAGATGTAAATAATGTTGAGCTGCAATATACTTATGTATAAGTGCTGAGGCTTGAGACAAAAAGGAATTAGGGGTGCAATAGGGTTGCCTATGTGCTGATGCTCCTGATTCAATGAAAAAATATATATATGTTCATATGCATAGCAAACAAAATTTTGTGATTCAGTGAAACCAGGTCATTCTGAGTATAACTCAAGCACAAATGTTTGCAAAAAGGAAAAACTCTCTCAAAAGCCATAAGCCAATGTTAGTTGCCTACACCCTTTTTAAAATATCAGAATGTATACATATGCATACAGTACCTTATTTATTTAGTCACCAATGGTTGTTTGCTTGCTTGTCTCTGTATGGTTTTGAATAATATAAGATGCCATGATATGGATGTTTTAGCTAGTGAAATGGATCACTGAATGGTTTAGTCATGAAAAATCAAAAGAGTTATTATTAACTTAAACCTGATTAGGAAATTTGGGGTCAAGAACACTGCAGGAATGACTTGTGTTCTTGAGTAGCACAAGTTGACACATGGCTTGTTTAAGTCCTGAGATCTTTGTGTAATGGAGTGAATTAGTTCATTACAGTGTGTCCATTGATTCATAAATATTGCAGGTGAGACCAGGATAGATAATTATACCAAGGGAATAATATTTGAGATGATGAGAAAACTAGAGTTTTTCCCAGAATTGAAATATGAGGATTGAATAAATGATTTAACTCATATTGGTTATTTTCCTGTTTGGTATGAATGATTGTTTGATTATGTCTGAATTGTATGCTTGAATGTATATGTCATATTGATATATGTAATCTCTGGAAAGGAAAATTAAAGTGTGCACATGCACAATGACACAGAGCATGCACACAAGTATGATCTGATTCCAAAGGGCAGAACTTTATGTATATGTATTTAATTTGAGTTTAACCTAATTAACTAGTTGCTTTTGTGAATTTTCTCATACCAAACATGTGTCTGACCCTAGTGTGCTAATGGCATCTGGGGTGTCTCATTTAAAAATGAGGCAGTTTCAAATGCTTTTTCAGGGATTGCAGCAATTAAGTAGGAGTAGGAGCAAGGCTTTGAGAAGAGGATTATAGCATGCTAAACTTAGTTAGATAAGAGCCAAAATGATAAAATCCGCATGTATTAATGATTTAAATTGTTACTTGTATTAAGTGTTGAATATGGGATGGATATTTTGTTAAGTATTTTATTAAGAGATTGACTTGTATCTGGAATTTATGAATCTGGTTAATATCTGATATTAAAGAAGTTAATCAAAATATTGTAAGTCGATTTAGTAAGAACACCATGTTGAAGACTGAATGATTACATTTTATAAATGTATTAGTCAATTTTGAGTCTTTATAAAGGATTTAAGTTTTGGGAAATCTGGATAGTTGATTCTCAGAAAAATTAAATGGTTTTGTCTTTCAAACATGGTAAGTGTATACAAAAGATAATAGGCATAGGTTGAATGTTTTATGACTGCAAGGTTCCCATAATCTAACTTGTTTCATACAAATGTTTCATGTCTTATTTTTAAATAAAGGAAGGATCTGTAATAAGGGAATTGAAATCCAGATCCAAATAGTTGCAGTTATATATGCACATAAACATGTTTTGTGCAAATATTAATACACCCTTTTCCTTTGTATCTGTAATAGGAATCTGAATTTTTATTCAGATTTTAACCAAATGCATTTTAAATTCCAGACAGATTTTATAAGAAGAAAATCAAACATGAATGAAATTTTTATTGCATATAACACTGTACTATGTGTGGATTGATTAAATTCAATCAATCCAATCTCCTCTTGTTTTCCAGAACTCTGATTTAAACAAGAGAGGCATATACATCCTCACATGTATGTGCTTATCTTTGTGAAAGTACTGATATATTTATATTGGTTAATTGTTTTGATCCTGGATGTATTTTGGTTTATTGGAAAAAGAAAATGACCCTGGAAAATATAATTGTAATAAATGATCAATCTATATATCATCTCTGATAGTTCTAAGGAAGTTTAAATCGAACTTAAAAGTGTAAATAAATGTAGGTGGACATCCAGACACATATAAATTGAGTGTGCATATGCATGTACATAGAAATCAAATTTAGACGACAGTCTAAATAATTTAGACGTCTGAGATTAAACTTAGACGACAGTCTAAATAATTTAGACGTCTAAGGTTAAATATAGACGTCTGTCACAAAATAATTAGATGTCTGAATTCAGTTCAGAATCTCTTTTTCTCTCTGTTTCAATTTTTGATCTATGAGCCGTCTGTCATAATTAGATAGACGTCTGTAATTAAGTTTAGACGCCTGTCATAAGAATTTAGACGTCTGAACTGCTGATTTTGCCTAATTTGCCTATTTAGAAAAGAAATAAGTGGCTATGTCAATAGCTTGTATGG
Organism: Allium fistulosum; assembly: GCA_030737815.1. NCBI lineage: Eukaryota > Viridiplantae > Streptophyta > Magnoliopsida > Asparagales > Amaryllidaceae > Allium > Allium fistulosum. The sequence goes on from CM060902.1 coordinate 1,463,082,020, forward strand.
CATTTTGATTTCTACGTGATTTAAATTCCCTTTGATGGGAAAAAAAAATCCTTATGGAATTAGGGTAGAAATAGGAGGGTCATTTCAAGTCCGGACGTGATTAGTGAATACCCGGATTGCAAGGGCTTCTTTGGAAGTGCCTTCGGTTCCGTTTGATCCCGGAACGGACTTGTATGGATGTGTGTCTGACGTTACACTTTGAGATGTAAAGCTGGTTTCTATCAAATACATTTCTGTTGGTGGCGGAGAATTTATTCTCTTAGCTTAACACCCTTCTCTGAGACGTACGAGCTTAGAGGTTATGTAGTTGATGGTTACTAGTGATACATTCCCAATTTGGTAATGTGGCATACGAAGTGTTGTTGATCATTTGTTGATCAAAGCGTGGCTTTGTGAAAAAGCGTAGCTTTGTGGATGAGACTTCGTCGAGCCTCACAACCCGGTAATGGTAGAAACATGAATGTTGCGGCAAAGGTTTTTAGGGGTAGCGCCCCTAGGGTATGTAACGACCCGATATTTTCAACCATTCGCATCCGCACATGTCGGACTTGAATTGCTCAAAATACCGCGTTGTAAATAAAATTTGGCAAATCTCAGAATATACAGTAAATAAATATAATCACATATCACAGACACAGAGTAAAATAATGCAGCGGAAGTAAAAGAAATAGTAGTTCATGAAGCTACTATGTAAATATATCAGAGTTAAATAAGATACAATAGAAGAAATAAAGTACAACAGAAGTCTCAATACAATAACCAAGTACAAGCTGAGTAGAACAACAAAACAAGAAATAGATAGGACCAGACAAGAAGACAATCTCCAGCGATTCAAATCTCCGAGAGAGTGGAAATCCAAATCTGTGAATAACTCAGGCTGACCCGAGCGTAAAGCAAAACACAAAACACTCGAGTTGGGACAATATATACTTATATAATGTAAACCAACTCAAGTGAACTGTAATAAAGGTACAAGTAACTTAAAGAATGCTTGGGATCGCCCATTCTTTAAGGATCCGTTAAACTATTTACTATGTATTAATATACGCTATATACAGTAGTGTCTAATTAGTAAAGTATAATCATATAGAAAATAGTGTTAAGGGGATGGTGAACCTTAACGCGGTTGGATCTTTAAACCAAAATCGTAGTGGGCTCGATATGGTAGGTGACACGACACATAAGGCAATGCCATGGTAGATATACCAATTACGCACACGGGCTGATGGAAACGCATAGCAGCCACTACCGCTCCACCTCGAACAACACTCCCAAATCAAGGGTGCGCACCAAATCAATCACAAGTAATAGAATGGTATCGAAGAAGTGTGTCCGATAAGAGGTGCTACCTCACTGGTCCGAGATCGCTCCTGTTTTAGCCACCTTATGCCAACTCACGGGAGTTGGGTCCATGTATATACCTTAGGATCGTCGTCACCATCCTACTTCATTCTGGAAACTCCACCGCGTACACAATTGTTAAACTGGTTTTCGGTATCGACTGAGAGTATGCCCATATCCGATCCCGGTTTCTTTAACAACCAATCGTTATTATAACCCGTGGTTATAATTTAAAAACAGTTCATACTTCAAAATAGATATCATCTCAAATCCAAATCTTTATCAAAATAAAGATTAAATCAATTCCAAACCATTTCAATATATTTAAAATATCATATCATTTCAAATCATTTCAATATATCAAAATGTCATGTCTTTTCAAACTTCATTTCAAATCATTTTAATATATCAAAATATCAAATCTTTCCAAAACTTCATTTCAAATCATTTTTATATACCAAAATATCATTTGAGTTCAAATCTAAATATTCAACTTTAAATACTTTTTAAATTCAAAGATATCATTCATTTATTATCATTTCAAGTCACCTATTGAATAGTTTATATTTCAATCAAAATAATTCATCTAAACCATTTAAAAGTGTAAATATTATACTTTCAAATCATTTATTAAAATTTTCAAAGTTTCAATTCAATTCAATCATTTATTTCAATTAAATTTCCATAGACCATTTCAAATCTTATAAATTTCAAATATAGATTAAATCCACAAAATATCTATTCAAATTATAAAATAAATTCCAAAGCTTTAATATCCTATATTTCATAAGTCCAACATCTTTTAAATAGATTCAACTTACAAGTAAACCAAATATTTTTCATACTAATATAAACTTCAATTATTCATTCCAAAATATCATTTATTTAATTTAAATTTAAATACCATTTAATCACATTTCAAAATAGTTGTATTTCCCAAATCAACTATTCCATTTAAATTATTTAAAGTCAATTCATTATATTTAATAATTAAATATTTAATTTCCAAAATTTAATCTTTTTCTAAGATCATTTATTAATTTGAATTTATTAAACAAAGAAAATTCAACTTTCGCAGCACTTAGAAAATGCTACGAAATGTTATGTTTAAAACAGTTCATTTACAAAAGACGGCATTTAAAATGCTGTAATAGGTTTCTTTTAATTTCAAGTAAACTTTAGTTAAATTAAACAACTATAGCATTTACAAAGTGCTATAATAACCTTTAGTTCAAATTAGCCTTTTAGTTCATTTAAAACTACTACAGCATTTTAAAAATGCTGTAATATCTTTTACATTACATTTCAAGAATGCTGTCAAATCAAATTCAATGTTTTATTTACTATTTCACACATAATTAACTTTTAATATAAATCGTTTTAACTTATAAAATCATATATTTCACACTTTAAAAACACTCATTTAAATACGTTTATTTCTATGATTTTATAAAGTCAAATTTCCATACAAGGATCAAATTAAATAACAATTAAATTTTCATTTCTTTAATTAAATTCTTAACTTAACAACTAAGTTTAAATTTCCAAAATATAACTTATTTCCATTTATTTTACTTAATTAATATTTCACTTTTAAACAAATTCCAAAAAAATTCTTCAAGTTATATTTCCAAATTCAGCTTAAATATTCATTTATTTCATATTTTAAGTTATACAAAATCATTAACACTTTATAAAATCATTATTTCTTAATAAAATCATTAAATTCATTTTTAAATCAAATTTGTCGTATATTCATACTTTACATAAATTCCATTTATAAACAAAATCATAAATTCCAAAATTAACCTATATTATAAATTCTACTTCACCATTTACTTAATTCACTTATTTAATTTGTCGAAAATCACAAATATGTTATAGAAATCATTTTAATAAAATTTAAATCAAAATATCATAATATTTACATTTTTAAAATATATTAAAAAATTTCAGAAAAATATATAAACCACGGGTCTGTATATAATTTCTAGCCTAGGTCAAGTGATACGGATATGTATCATTTCAATCCGCAGTTTACAAAGAAAAACCAGGTTCTATCATTTCAAACCCGCAATACCAAGTAAAATAAATGAATTTGAAAACCGCTCAGGCCTATCATTTCAGCCCATAACGATTTTCCCTTATTCTAAAGTCCGTTCGGGTATGTATCATTTCAACCCATAGTGATTCTAATCTAAAGGGAACTTGCAGTGTGATAAATAGATAAAATAACAGAATAGCATGAAATAACAGTAATAGATGATATAACATATATAATAACAGGGTAAACATTATATGATCATAATATAACAGTTATAACAGGATGATAAAATTTTACAGATTCAAATGGTGTCAGTTTACTAGTTATATAAGTACACATCGTCTGGTGAGAATTACTCACCTGTTCAGAGCTGGAGATATCCACCAAAGCACACAACACAAACATAATGAAGGCACGATGACATGGATATGACTTGAGAGTGGAGAGCCAAAGCTAATGGCCTTGATAACATTTACACAAAACAATGCATATATATATAAGTTCCAAAACAATTCAACACTAGACAATGTTAGAAATCAATGCCCAAAACAAAGACAAATGTTTTGCACTTGTTCTCAACTTCACATACTTTAGTTATGAACTGAAATAGCACAACAAAGGCATGAATTAAGGTCTGGTTTGGGTCCCTATAGGGTCGGCCTAGCTTGGGTTCAATGGTGAAGAGATATAGGTGCAACACTTAACAACTACAAGGAAACAAGTACAAGGCAAATTACAACATCTCTATGCCACAATAGGGTTCGGCCCTAGGTCCTATGGGCATGGCCAGGTGTCTAGAAGGTGTTGGGTGATGTGGCAGAGGGTGGAGGTCAGGTCAGAGCTGGTGGTGGTGGAGGAAGTGGCGGCTAAAGGTGGTTGAGGAGGTGATGGAAGCAAGGTAGTGATCGGCTTGTCATGTATGTGTGGTGTTTGCATATAATTTGGTGGATCTATCTCAAAGTTGGCCATGGCATGGGCTTGGGGTTGGGCTGGAGGTGGTGGTGGCTGGTTGTGGTGGTGGTGGAGGCAGCCGTGGTGATGGAGGAGAGAGGCCAAGCCAAATAGAGATGAAGAGAGCAAGTGCAAAACCATGAAAACAAGATGAAAACATAAAAGAAGAAAGAGTTTTTACCAAAATTTTCACAAGCAATGGAGCCGGCCATTTTTTTGTGATGAGAATTTTTTTTTCATGAATGGGATGGAAAATAATGTGCAGCTGAAAGAATTGATGGTCGGCCAAAACAATTGAATGTAAGAGTTTGGAAAACAAAGAGGTGGAAAACCAAAAGCCTTAAGCAAATCAAGAGTCACAACTTTTCAAATTTCTTTTATATATATTTGTAATTTATAAATACACATAAAAACTAAGAAATAAAGATAACAACTCAGAAATAAAAATAAAAATATAAAATAAATAATTAAATTTTGAATAAATAGAATTTAAATTAAGAAAATGGCTTAAAAATGCAAACTAGGCTTTAAAAATTAGAAATAACTTCAGTACACTTTGGAAAAATCTATTTTAATTTAAATACATGTAGAATTAATATAAATAAAGTAAAAACAGAAAATAAAAGTGAATGCATAAAATAAATAATTAAATTTTAATTATATATAATTAAATTAAGAAAATAGCAAAGAAAATGGAAATTAAGTTTCATAAATTGAAATAAATTCAAGTAAACTTTAGAAAAATTATACTATCACTTTAAAATTATTAAAAGATAAAAAGATACATAAAATAACATATTAACACACATAAAAATAAAATATGACAAAGAAAATATAAGTTATACAAATTTAAAATAACAAAATTGCAGAATAAAACAAATTGCACTCAATATTGAAATATACATAACTTTCACAATTTAACTCCGTTTCCAACAAAACGAAAAGCTGTATTCAAGTTATTAAATCTATTTTCATAATAAAAGATAAAATTTAAGAATTTGAATATTTAAATTTAAAAGTTAAAAGTCAAAGTTTGACCAGTTTGAACAGAAATTCACCTTTCAGTGAAATATCCAATTTATACTAGTTTGAAACTATAATTCACACAAGAATCAAAATTTATATTTAGAAATGAAATGTTTGAAATAAAACAAGTTTAAAATAATTTGAAATAAAATAAAGTCAAATTTAAATATATGCAGAAATGTAGGGTTGTTACACTCTCCCCCACTCAAAACTTTTCGTCCCCGAAAAGGAATGAGGTACGGGAAAGCACAAGAAAAAGATAGAGTGAAATAAGATTAAGACAGGATGACAAGGAGATTGCGCTTATACCTGACAACTATTGTTATAGGTAAGTTTAACAAGGTGGATGGCAAGCAATGCTCAGATTAAAATAAGTACCAAAGATTATTAAAGATTATAGAAAGATTTCTAAATAGAAAGATTATAAAAAGATGCCTATACCAGTCTGTAGCAAGATGAGGAAAATAAGAATAACCAAAAGACAGTTTGAAAACAAAATAAGATAATAAGTTTGAAAAACAAAATAAGGTAATAGGTTTGAAATTTCCATGGTTTCAGCTTAAATTGATAATTAATTTTACACAAGTTAAATATATTTTACTATCTCTAATTTCATTATCTTATCATCAAATTTTCTTAAACTAACAACTTCAAAAATCATGGATTTGATTAAAATTAAGTGTATAACATTCAATAAATTTAATTCTTCTTTATTCCTAATTAAAATTAAATTTATTCCTCTCAGTATTTTTATCATCTATGTTAAATATACTTACACTTATTATAACTGTTTTAATTTATTTTTAGTTCCTTTAACATCATTTATATTGTAGATTATTCAATTAACCTTTTATTCTATTTACCTCTGTTAGTCTTTTTATAACTAAAATTTAAGTGTATAGTATTTATTATAACCACTCAAATTTTATTTATAAAAATCTTTTTATATTGTATATTATCCAATTACATTATTAACTTCTAAAAATTTAAGGTAAGTTATATTGGAATGCAATTGAGAATTATACAAATAAACTTTCTAAAATTAATATACACTATAAACATTCTAATTCAATCATTTCAAGCTTGAATATTTATTCAAAATTTTGATTTTCTTTTTATACTTGAAGTTATTATTTAAGATAGAATTTAAGAATAAAATTTCCGATTCTTTTCAAACCATTTAGAGATAAATAAATGTATGCACAAAATTTGTCAAATCAAATTTTAAATCATAAATCTATATATATTATAAATCAAATCATCTTTTAGAAATTCATATCAATCAAGTTTCCCAAAACAAAGCTGTAGCAAGACTACAGAATGGTTTCTTCACTTCGAAACTTGAAAATGAAAGTCGATGATGCTGCAGTCATCACCGAAATTATTTTCCAGCGACAAAGAGAAGAGCACAAAATTTTAAACTTTAAAATTCTTTGGAAACAAATTTCTATTCGAAAATACTTTAAATAATACAACCTTTTAAAACTTTAAACACAAGGTTTGAAACCATCGAAAATTAAATTCTCAAATTCTTGATTTAAATTCATTTTAGTTCCCAAATCAATTTATAAACAACTATTTATAAATTCATTCGTAGAACAATAAATGATAAATCAAGTATTATCATTTTAAATAATCAATTTAAATCAATTTATTAAGTTCCATAAATTTGCTTAGATATATAAAATTTATTTCATTAACCAAATTTTAAAATAATATTGTGTCAGTTTGTTCTGTCAAAGTGTTTTAGAAATTCTATCGATATCGTTGATCAAACGAATCGATCGGAAGCCCAAATCCACATCAACAACTCAAACAACACAATATATAAAACAAAACATAGATTTACAAGTATAATTCAAAATGTTTGGAGATATTTTGGAAACAAAACAAGATGATTAATTATCAAAATATGAAGATGGATAAGCTTAGATAAATTGCGGGCAACCTTAACCGGGTCAACCGTGACTTAATGAATAAGATCAAATGTGTATTTTTTTCTGGGGTAAATCTACATCCGATCTCAAGAGATAGAGTTTGGAACAACAAAAGATATTAGCAATTTAGCATCTAAACCCAGGATAGATATAAATCTCTGGTGAATCGATGCTATTTGTAAAGGAGTTTCCCCCTTTACAAGAAAATTAAAATATTGGCGAGACCGCCAATTCACTATAAAGATCATTCGAAGTGGATTTATTGAATACTCCAGAATCAAAAGAAGATGAATAGTGAGGGGCAAGGATGGATTTTAGAACCGCAGGGAACGTTCCAAAATTCAAAGGAAATTCGAATCAAAAGGAAGAGATTCAAGCTCGAATGAAAGTGATTCTGTAATAAATTTACCATACATTCTAAGTTTTGCCTAGAGCTACCAAAGCTCTGACACCAACTGTAACGGACCGCGTCAGTGGGGTAACGCCCACCGTAGCATACAGCAGTACCTGTATTCTGCCTTTATAGCCAGCCTCTCGACTGCACCAACCCCGCAGGGACATGTAGGAGTAAGAGTCATCCGCTCGCTACCAAACCAAATGCGAGAACCCCCTATCATGCTGCACCCGCCAAGTGCATAGGCAGACACACATGTCGGATTTGAATTGCTCAAAATACCGCGTTGTAAATAAAATTTGGCAAATCTCAGAATATACAGTAAATAAATATAATCACAGATCACAGACACAGAGTAAAATAATGCAGCGGAAGTAAAAGAAATAGTAGTTCATGAAGCTACTATGTAAATATATCAGAGTTAAATAAGATACAATAGAAGAAATAAAGTACAACAGAAGTCTCAATACAATAACCAAGTACAAGCTGAGTAGAACAACGGAACAAGAAATAGATAGGACCAGACAAGCAGACAATCTCCAGCGATTCAAATCTCCGAGAGAGTGGAAATCCAAATTTGTGAATAACTCAGGCTGACCCGAGCGTAAAGCAAAACACAAAACACTCGAGTTGGGACAATATATACTTATATAATGTAAACCAACTCAAGTGAACTGTAATAAAGGTACAAGTAACTTAAAGAATGCTTGGGATCGCCCATTGAAATGACCCTCCTATTTCTATCCTGATTTCATAAGGAAATTTTTTTTTTAAGAGGATATGTATATATATATATACAGATGAATATATATATCATCCCTTACAAATATAATTCTCAGGGTCAATTTATCTTTTTCCAATAAACAAAATATATCCAGGATCACAATAATCAACCAATATAAATATATCAGTACATTCACAAATATAAGCACATACATGTGAAGATGTATATGCCTCTCTTGTTTGAATCAGAGTTTTGGAAAAACAAGAGGATATTGGATTGCTAATTTATTTTTGACCAAACAATCCACTGTTAACATACATATTAATCTGTTTATCCTAACTAAGAAATGATCAGGTAATTATCAGTAGTAAACAAGCTTTTAAAATAGATGTTTTTGTGTTAAGCTCTGAATAGTGTCAAGATCAGTATAAAATAAAGTGGATCCTAAGGAAACACAAGCAACATCTAGGCGTAATGGAAACGCGCCTAACTTATACATGCAAGGTCACGAGTTCGAGTACTATGCTGGTCGGTTCAAGCACAATTTTTGGTTTTTCATTTTTCTTCTGTGCAATTTGGAATCTGTTATTTACCTATATCTGCACATATATGTCTTATTATTGCCTATATTTCAACATATTAAACAATAACTCTTGCTTAATTATTTTTGAATTCCATTCATACAACCTAGAAGGCTTCATGATTGAATGATAAGAGTGTTTATCATTTTCCAGGTTTGTATTTCTTCTTATAAGATTTGTCTGGCATTTAAAATACATTTGGTTAGAATCTGAGAAAAATTCAGATTCTTATTTCAAATACGAAGGAAAAGGTGTGGTATAATCTGCACTTAAACATGTTTATGTGCATATATATCCGCAACTATTTGAATCTGGCTTCCATCTATCTTTCTACAGATTCTTTCTTATTTAAAAATAGTACATGAGACATTTGTATGAAACAAGTTTAACTATGGAAACATTACAGCCATATAAACATTTAACCTATGCCTATTTCTTTTGCATACATATGCTATATTGGAAAATAAAACCATTTTAAGTTTCTGAAAATCAACTATCCTGGTTTTGCATAACTTTAATCCTTCTCAAAGATTCATGATTGACAAATGCATTTATAAAATGTAATCATTCAATTTTAACATGGTGTACTTGCTACATCTACTTACAAGATTTGATTAAAATTCATTTCAAACATAACAGATATTTAACTTAATTCAAAGATTCCAGATACAAGTCAAATTCTTAACAAAATACTCATCCAACATTCAACCCTTAATACAAGTAGCAATTTAAATGTCAACACATGCAGATTTCAACATTTAGGCTCTTATCTAACTAAGTTTTAGCATGCTATATCTTCTTCTCAAGGCCTTGCTCCTACTCCTACTTAGTTGCTGCAATCCCTGAAAAAGCATTGGAAACTGCCCCATTTTAAATGAGACACCCCAGATGCCAATAGCACACTAGGGTCAGACACATGTCTGGTATGAGAAAATTCACAAAAGCAATTTGTTAATTAGTTTAAAATCAAGTTAAGTACAAATACATAAGGTTCTGTCCTTTGGGATTAGGTAAATACTTGTGTACATGCTCTGTGTCATTGTGCATGTGCACACTTAAATTTTCTTCCCAGAGACTACATATATATATATATAGCACAAACATTCAAGAATACAATTCAATCATAGACAAACAATCATTCATACCAAACAGGAAAACGACCAATATGAGTTAAATCATTTATTCAATTCTCATATTTCAAATCTGGGAAAAACTATAGTTTCCTCATTATCTCAAGTATTATTCCCTTGGTATATTTATCTATCCTTGGTCTCACCTGCAATACTTATGAATCAATGGACACACTGTAATGAACTAATTCACTCCATTACACAAAGATCTCAGGACTTAAACAAGCCGTGTGTCAACTTATGTTACTCAAGCACACAAGTCATTCCTGCAGTGTTCTTGACCCCAATTCCCTAATCAGGTTTCAGTCAATAATAGCTCTTTTGATTACTCATGGCAAAACCCTTCAGTGATTCATTTCATTAGCTAAAACATCCATAACATGGCATCTCATATTATTCATAATCATACAGAGACAAACAAGCAACAACCATTTGTGTTTACAAAATAAGGTTCTGTATATATATATTTATCCTGGTATTTTTAAAAGGAGTTTAGGCAACTATCATTGGCTTGTGGTTTCTGAGAGAGTTTTTCTTTTGCAAACATTTGTGCTTGAGTTAAACTCAGAATAATCTGGTTTCACTGAATCACAGAATTTTGTTTGCTATGCATTTTATTGAATCAGGAGCATCAGCACATAGGCAATCCTATTGCACCCCTAATTCCTTTTTATTTCAAGCCTCAGCACTTATACATAAGTATATTGCAGCTCAACATTATTTGTATTTTTCTGGGTTAAGCCAAAACCAATACTACTTGCCTATTCTCAACATTTTATTTTCTGGGTATTTGTTTATATCCCTAAATATTAACATATCAGAGATCTGAGTGTATAAACAGATTCAACACATAAAACTTTGTTATAATAAAACAAATGATTAATCAAAGAAAATCAAATTATATTCAGATTTAAATTCACAGATAAACATTTATATGAAAATACTTTTTTTTTTAATAAAAATACTTTTATCTGGCTGCCTACATTAGGACTTATTGCCTTTGATTTTTGAGTGAGTTTTCTCACCTAGCTCTCTTCTTTGTTTCCTTAATTAACTGATGAACTCCTGCTCTTATCCTCAAGCTCTCTTTCTTCCCTTGTCTTATGATTTCTGTGGTATTGTTTTTCTTTTTTTTTTCAAAATTCTTTTCTGAGGAGAAGAGGAGGCTACTGCATATACATGTATATATATGCAGGGTCTCTCTCTTAGGGTTTTGGGTATTGGCTAAGTCCATTTTTGCCCACCAGAAAATCATGTTTTCTGCATTTTAAACCCAAAGTTTTACCCCCCTTCCCGGCTTAATTTGGGTGAAGAAAAAGTGGTTAAACATTTTTCTTTCAGAAATTACTTTTCAGAAAATACTTTTCCCCCTTATCTACAATCATGCTAAAAATGTGACTTGGTTTTTTTGTTATTTATTTAATACACTTCCTAATTCTGCCTATAGCAACATTTCTCTGTTTTCTCTTATTTTTTTCTATTTTTAGCTTTCATGTAAATGGCATGTACCTCCTTTATTTATTTATAAGAGGATTAGTTCTTTTTATATCTTCTTTCTTTTTCATTTCTGCTTATATTAAAATGTGTCTGTATATTTTATTTTACTAGTTTAAACTCTAGTATTTTATTAACACACATATATATATATTTGTATATAAGTCTTTCTGAAATACTTAATATACCCACATATATCATTCTATACTGACACACACATGCACATGTATACTTAAGAAAAATATTCAGTAGCATACATATATTTATATTTACTTATGCATTCAGCTTTTAAAGATTTTAATATATATATACATATATATATATTTATTCCCATACATATCAATATGTATTTATTCTTAAAGTTCAGAGATTTTAGCTTTAGTTCATGTGTATACCCTGTGCACACATGTACACACATACTGATACACTCTCAAGCCATAACAATCTCCTTCCAAAATTAATTTAAAAATTATTTTTAAATTTATTTATATTTTCCAGAATAAATTCCTAAAATCTTGGGTCATTACATACACCCCTCCTTTTAGAAATTGTGTCCCACAATTTTCCTAAGCTTAAAATGAATTTTAAACTTAATTCAGAGAACAAGTATATTCTCTACCAAATAGATTCTTAGTTCTATACTAACTAAAAATATATTTATCCAAAATAAAGAAAACAATCAAAAATCAGAATTACCTTAATCTGAAAATAGCTTAGGATAATTCATCCTAACTTTGTCTTCTAATTCCCATGTGCAATCACTAGGATCTAGACTCCACTGTACCTTCACAAGTTTCAGAGATTTATTTCTCAACTTCTTCACATCTTTTGCCAAAATTCCCACTGGATCCTTTTCATAAATCAAATTAGGATTTATCTGCACTTGGGTTGGGGTTTCAAGAATTTCTGCCTTGTCATGGACCCACCTTCTCAATTGTGATACATGAAAAACATCATGTATGCCTTGCATGTTTTCTGGTAATTCCAACTTATATGCCAAGGGACCAATTCTTTCCAGAATTTTGTATGGTCCAATATATCTTGGGGTTAATTTGCCTTGTTTTCCAAACCTCAACACATTTTTCATGGGTGAGATTTTGATGAAAACAAAATTTCCCACCTCATATTCTACCTGCCTCCTTCTCATGTCTGCAAATTTCTTTTGCCTATCTTGAGCTGCAGTCATTCTTCTTCTTATCAACTCAATTTTCTCCTTGGTTTCTTGTATGTACTCAGGTCCTAAAATAGACCTTTCTCCTGCTTCTACCCAGCAAACAGGTGACAAGCAGGGTTTTCCATACAAGGCTTCAAATGGAGCCATTCCTATGGTGCTTTGGTAGATGTTGTTGTATGTAAATTCAACTAGATGAAGATAATCTTCCCAGTTGCCCCCAAAATCCAGTATACATGCCCTCAACATGTCCTCCAAAACTTTGTTTACCACCTCAGTCTGCCCATCTGATTGAGGATGGTAGGCAGTACTTAAACATAGTTCACTTCCCATTGCTTCTTGAAAGCTTCTCCAGAATTTTGAAGTGAAGATGGTATCCCTATCACTCACAATGGTTTTGGGAATGCCATGTAACCTTACCACTTCTTTTATAAAAATTTGACCTAGTTTTGGTGCTGTTCTTTCTGACTTGACTGGGATGAAGTGTGCTACTTTGGTTAGCCTATCAACTATCACCCATGTACTTGTATTACCTCTCTTAGATCTAGGCAGTCCATCTATGAAGTCCATAGATATGTCTTCCCACTTCCACTGTGGTACACTAAGAGGTTGCATCAACCCTGATGGTCTTTGAGTTTCAGCCTTGACTTGTTGGCAAGTCATACATTTGGCAATGTACTTAGCTATATCAGATTTCATCCCCTTCCACCAGAAGTCTCTTTTCAAATTTTGATACATTTTTGTGTTACCTGGGTGTATGGAGTATTTACTTCTGTGATATTCATCCAATATCTCCTTCTTCAATTCTATGTCCTCTGGTACACACATCCTATTCTGGTATCTCACATAACCATCTTTATCAATGTGGTGATTCATTACTTCCTCCCCTCTTGAGAGGAGCATTCTCTTCTCTAATAAGTGAGCATCTTGTTCTTGCATTTTTCCTACCTTCAGAATTAAATCTGGTTGAAGTGTCATTAAGCTTAACTTCCCTTTACCTTCTTGTGCACCATGCATCTGCTCATTCATGTGCACACAACCATTCTCCCCAATCTCTAACTCAGTTAGCAAAGACAAATCTTTAAATTCTGCTATCATCATCATAGCCAATTTAGCATGCTGTCTACTTAGAGCATCTGCAACTTTGTTTGCTTTGCCTGGTGTATAGAGTATGTCAAAATCATAGGCAGCTAAGAACTCCACCCATCTGTGTTGCCTCATGTTCAGATCTTTTTGTGAAAACAAATATTTTAGAGACTTGTGGTCAGTGTAAAGTTCAAACTTAGTGCCTAATAAATAATGTCTCCAAAGTTTTAAAGCATATATCACAGCTGCTAATTCGAGATCATGTGTGGCATACCTTACTTCATGGGGTTTAAGTTGTCTGGATGCATATGCAATGACTTGGCCTTGTTGCATCAACACTGCACCCAAGCCAAATCCACTAGCATCAGTATATACCACTAATTCTTCATTTCCATGTGGTACCTTTAGAATTGGAGCATTCACCAATGCCTCCTTCAACTGTTCAAAAGACTTTTCACATTTTTCTGACCAAACAAAAGCTTGGTTCTTCCTGGTTAGGTTAGTGAGTGGTGTAGAAATTTTTGAAAAATCTTTTATAAACCTTCTATAATATCCTGCCATCCCCATAAATGACCTCACTTCACTCACAGTGCTTGGCCTCTTCCATGCTTGGATAGCCACTACTTTATTGGGGTTCACAGAAATTCCTTTGGCAGATATAACATGGCCAAGAAAATGTACTTCCTCCTTCCAAAACACACATTTTGAAAATTTTGCCTTTAAATCTTTTTCCCTTAGCCTAGACAAAACCAGGTGCAAATGATGCTTATGTTCTTCCACTGTCTTAGAATAAATCAAAATGTCATCTATGAAAATAAGCACAAACTTGTCTAAACAATCTCTAAAGGTTCTGTTCATTAAATCTACAAAGTAAGATGGTGCATTGGTCAAACCAAATGGCATAACCAAAAATTCATACAACCCATACCTAGTGTTAAAGGCAGTGTACTTGATGCTTGATTCTTCCACCTTCATTTGATGAAAACCAGATGCTAAGTCTAGTCTAGAAAATACTTTTGCCCCTGCTAATTGATCAAAAAGATCATCTATTCTTGGCAATGGGTATTTATTTTTAATAGTTACTTTGTTTAATTCTCTATAATCTATGCAGAGTCTTAAAGAACCATCTTGCTTCTTAACAAATACCACTGGTGCTCCCCAGCAAGAATTACTTGGTCTTATAAAACCCTTTTCTTCCAATTCTTCTAACTGTTTCTTTAGTTCCTTTAGTTCATTTGGCCCCATTCTAGTTGGCTTTTTAATCACTGGGCTTGCTCCTGGAACTAGATTGATCTGAAATTCTACTGGTCTATGGTGTGGAATACCCTTGACCTCACCAAACACATCCAAATATTCATTGACTATGGGAATTTCTTCAATGGTTAGTTCACTGAAATCTTTTTCTGAGTCAACTAAGTGATATAGTTTTCCTTCCTTAGCTACCTCACATAAAACTATGATTCTCTGGCCTCTAGAATTTTGCAATGATATGGTGGATGAGTCTAAATTAATTATGGCTTTAAATTGCCTTAACCAGTCTACCCCCAATATAACACCTATATTTGGGTAATCCAAAACATATAAATTGGAAATAAAAATATTTCCTCCTATGTTTAACTCCACATCCACACAAATCATATTTAAAACACTAGAACTCCCCAATGGACTGTGTATATGCAATGGGGTTTCAACCAATATGCAATTCAGTTTTAGCATTTTAACCAATTCATAAGAAATTAAGGAGCGTGTTGCCCCAGTATCATATACTACTGTTATGGGTATGGTACAAATAAGTAATGTACCTTCCACTTGGCTATGGTTTACAGGGTTATTCTCCACTGTGGCTTTGCCTTTTCCTTCCAAATTTGCCAATTTGCCTTGCTGTTTATACTCAGGACAATTCCTCTTCATATGCCCCTCTTTCCCACATAGATAGCATTTGAAAGCTCCTCCTTTCAATTCTGGACATTTTGGTTTGATATGCCCTTCCTTTCCACACTGATGGCACACAATTTTCTTCTTGTCTTCCTTAGCCTTGACATCTCCAGTGTTTTTGTTACTAGCCTCTTCTTTCTTCTTATCATAAGGGTGATACCTCCCCTTACCTTTCTTGTTATTATTGCTCTTAAAATTTCTGAACTTCTCCCTTTCCTTGTCATGCTGCTCCAACCTCAAAGCTAAGTCTATCACATGATCAAAAGTCTTGTCTGCATAGGGTAACATGGCTCTGCTAAGTCCTGGGTTCAGACCTTTTATGTACCTATCATTTTTAGATGCCTCATCTGCCACAAGCATTGCTCCATATGTGGAAAGCCCCTCAAACCTTTGAGTGTATTCTGTGACAGTCATGGTTCCTTGTCTAAGTCTAATGAATTCTTCTAACAAGGTAGTCTTTGCTGATGCTGGTACAAACCTTGCCTCCAACATCTCTTTGAATTGATTCCAAGTGATTTCATTCTCATTCCTCCCTGCAATGATTACTTCCCACCAGCCTAAAGCTACTCCTTTTAGCTGTCTGGAAGCCACTTGCCTCTTTCTTTGATCATCAAGTTGCATGTCATTGAAAATTCTTTCCAATGTTCTCAACCATGTTTGAATTTCCATGATACTCTCTGTCCCTTCAAAGCTTTTGCCTCCTAAATGAGTATATGTCTTAAGCAATTTTGAGAGTTCTTCATAGGGATTTTCTTGCCTTTGTCCTGCCCCATCCCTAAATGCTCTCACCAAGTCTTGCAGATTGACCATTGGTGGTGCATGGGAAGATCCTGCTCCCTGATTTGGTGGTCTCCCTACCATAGTTTGCTAATAATAATTTACATAGCTGGTTAGTTAGATATTTTAGTTCCTTTTAATTTTTATTTCTATCTAAGGACTTGATCCTTACTTCTACTATGTTGAATAACATAGCTCTGATACCAACTGAAATGACCCTCCTATTTCTATCCTGATTTCATAAGGAATTTTTTTTTTAAGAGGATATGTATATATATATATATATACAGATGAATATATATATCATCCCTTACAAATATAATTCTCAGGGTCAATTTATCTTTTTCCAATAAACAAAATATATCCAGGATCACAATAATCAACCAATATAAATATATCAGTACATTCACAAATATAAGCACATACATGTGAAGATGTATATGCCTCTCTTGTTTGAATCAGAGTTTTGGAAAAACAAGAGGATATTGGATTGCTAATTTATTTTTGACCAAACAATCCACTGTTAACATACATATTAGTCTGTTTATCCTAACTAAGAAATGATCAGGTAATTATCAGTAGTAAACAAGCTTTTAAAATAGATGTTTTTGTGTTAAGCTCTGAATAGTGTCAAGATCAGTATAAAATAAAGTGGATCCTAAGGAAACACAAGCAACATCTAGGCGTAATGGAAACGCGCCTAACTTATACATGCAAGGTCACGAGTTCGAGTACTATGCTGGTCGGTTCAAGCACAATTTTTGGTTTTTCATTTTTTCATTTTTCTTCTGTGCAATTTGGAATCTGTTATTTACCTATATCTGCACATATATGTCTTATTATTGCCTATATTTCAACATATTAAACAATAACTCTTGCTTAATTATTTTTGAATTCCATTCATACAACCTAGAAGGCTTCATGATTGAATGATAAGAGTGTTTATCATTTTCCAGGTTTGTATTTCTTCTTATAAGATTTGTCTGGCATTTAAAATACATTTGGTTAGAATCTGAGAAAAATTCAGATTCTTATTTCAAATACGAAGGAAAAGGTGTGGTATAATCTGCACTTAAACATGTTTATGTGCATATATATCCGCAACTATTTGAATCTGGCTTCCATCTATCTTTCTACAGATTCTTTCTTATTTAAAAATAGTACATGAGACATTTGTATGAAACAAGTTTAACTATGGAAACATTACAGCCATATAAACATTTAACCTATGCCTATTTCTTTTGCATACATATGCTATATTGGAAAATAAAACCATTTTAAGTTTCTGAAAATCAACTATCCTGGTTTTGCAAAACTTTAATCCTTCTCAAAGATTCATGATTGACAAATGCATTTATAAAATGTAATCATTCAATTTTAACATGGTGTACTTGCTACATCTACTTACAAGATTTGATTAAAATTCATTTCAAACATAACAGATATTTAACTTAATTCAAAGATTCCAGATACAAGTCAAATTCTTAACAAAATACTCATCCAACATTCAACCCTTAATACAAGTAGCAATTTAAATTGTCAATACATGCAGATTTCAACATTTAGGCTCTTATCTAACTAAGTTTTAGCATGCTATATCTTCTTCTCAAGGCCTTGCTCCTACTCCTACTTAGTTGCTGCAATCCCTGAAAAAGCATTGGAAACTGCCCCATTTTAAATGAGACACCCCAGATGCCAATAGCACACTTGGGTCAGACACATGTCTGGTATGAGAAAATTCACAAAAGCAATTTGTTAATTAGTTTAAAATCAAGTTAAGTACAAATACATAAGGTTCTGTCCTTTGGGATTAGGTAAATACTTGTGTACATGCTCTGTGTCATTGTGCATGTGCACACTTAAATTTTCTTCCCAGAGACTACATATATATATATATATATAGCACAAACATTCAAGCATACAATTCAATCATAGACAAACAATCATTCATACCAAACAGGAAAACGACCAATATGAGTTAAATCATTTATTCAATTCTCATATTTCAAATCTGGGAAAAACTCTAGTTTCCTCATTATCTCAAGTATTATTCCCTTGGTATATTTATCTATCCTTGGTCTCACCTGCAATACTTATGAATCAATGGACACACTGTAATGAACTAATTCACTCCATTACACAAAGATCTCAGGACTTAAACAAGCCGTGTGTCAACTTATGTTACTCAAGCACACAAGTCATTCCTGCAGTGTTCTTGACCCCAATTCCCTAATCAGGTTTCAGTCAATAATAGCTCTTTTGATTACTCATGGCAAAACCCTTCAGTGATTCATTTCATTAGCTAAAACATCCATAACATGGCATCTCATATTATTCATAATCATACAGAGACAAACAAGCAACAACCATTTATGTTTACAAAATAAGGTTCTGTATATATATATTTATCCTGGTATTTTTAAAAGGAGTTTAGGCAACTATCATTGGCTTGTGGTTTCTGAGAGAGTTTTTCTTTTGCAAACATTTGTGCTTGAGTTAAACTCAGAATAATCTGGTTTCACTGAATCACAGAATTTTGTTTGCTATGCATTTTATTGAATCAGGAGCATCAGCACATAGGCAATCCTATTGCACCCCTAATTCCTTTTTATTTCAAGCCTCAGCACTTATACATAAGTATATTGCAGCTCAACATTATTTGTATTTTTCTGGGTTAAGCCAAAACCAATACTACTTGCCTATTCTCAACATTTTATTTTCTGGGTATTTGTTTATATCCCTAAATATTAACATATCAGAGATCTGAGTGTATAAACAGATTCAACACATAAAACTTTGTTATAATAAAACAAATGATTAATCAAAGAAAATCAAATTATATTCAGATTTAAATTCACAGATAAACATTTATATGAAAATACTTTTTTTTTTAATAAAAATACTTTTATCTGGCTGCCTACATTAGGACTTATTGCCTTTGATTTTTGAGTGAGTTTTCTCACCTAGCTCTCTTCTTTGTTTCCTTAATTAACTGATGAACTCCTGCTCTTATCCTCAAGCTCTCTTTCTTCCCTTGTCTTATGATTTCTGTGGTATTGTTTTTCTTTTTTTTTTTCAAAATTCTTTTCTGAGGAGAAGAGGAGGCTACTGCATATACATGTATATATATGCAGGGTCTCTCTCTTAGGGTTTTGGGTATTGGCTAAGTCCATTTTTGCCCACCAGAAAATCATGTTTTCTGCATTTTAAACCCAAAGTTTTACCCCCCTTCCCGGCTTAATTTGGGTGAAGAGAAAAGTGGTTAAACATTTTTCTTTCAGAAATTGCTTTTCAGAAAATACTTTTCCCCCTTATCTACAATCATGCTAAAAATGTGACTTGGTTTTTTTGTTATTTATTTAATACACTTCCTAATTCTGCCTATAGCAACATTTCTCTGTTTTCTCTTATTTTTTTCTATTTTTAGCTTTCATGTAAATGGCATGTACCTCCTTTATTTATTTATAAGAGGATTAGTTCTTTTTATATCTTCTTTCTTTTTCATTTCTGCTTATATTAAAATGTGTCTGTATATTTTATTTTACTAGTTTAAACTCTAGTATTTTATTAACACACATATATATATATATTTGTATATAAGTCTTTCTGAAATACTTAATATACCCACATATATCATTCTATACTGACACACACATGCACATGTATACTTAAGAAAAATATTCAGTAGCATACATATATTTATATTTACTTATGCATTCAGCTTTTAAAGATTTTAATATATATATACATATATATATATTTATTCCCATACATATCAATATGTATTTATTCTTAAAGTTCAGAGATTTTAGCTTTAGTTCATGTGTATACCCTGTGCACACATGTACACACATACTGATACACTCTCAAGCCATAACAATCTCCTTCCAAAATTAATTTAAAAATTATTTTTAAATTTATTTATATTTTCCAGAATAAATTCCTAAAATCTTGGGTCATTACACCCATTCTTTAAGGATCCGTTAAACTATTTACTATGTATTAATATACGCTATATACAGTAGTGTCTAATTAGTAAAGTATAATCATATAGAAAATAGCGTTAAGGGGATGGTGAACCTTAACGCGGTCGGATCTTTAAACCAAAATCATAGTGGGCTCGATATGGTAGGTGACACGACACATAAGGCAATGCCATGGTAGATATACCAATTACGCACATGGACTGATGGAAACGCATAGCAGCCACTGCCGCTCCACCTCGAACAACACTCCCAAATCAAGGGTGCGCACCAAATCAATCACAAGTAATAGAATGGTATCGAAGAAGTGTGTCCGATAAGAGGTGCTACCTCACTGGTCCGAGATCGCTCTTGTTTTAGCCACCTTATGCCAACTCAAGGGAGTTGGGTCCACGTATATACCTTAGGATCGTCGTCACCATCCTACTTCATTCTGGAAACTCCACCGCGTACACAATTGTTAAAGTGGTTTTCGGTATCGACTGAGAGTATGCCCATATCCGATCCCGGTCTCTTTAACAACCAATCGTTATTATAACCCGTGGTTATAATTTAAAAACAGTTCATACTTCAAAATAGATACCATCTCAAATCCAAATCTTTATCAAAATAAAGATTAAATCAATTCCAAACCATTTCAATATATTTAAAATATCATATCATTTCAAATCATTTCAATATATCAAAATGTCATGTGTTTTCAAACTTCATTTCAAACCATTTTAATATATCAAAATATAAAATCTTTCCAAAACCTCATTTCAAATCATTTTTATATACCAAAATATCATTTGAGTTCAAATCTAAATATTCAACTTTAAATACTTTTTAAATTCAAAGATATCATTCATTTATTATCATTTCAAGTCACCTATTGAATAGTTTATATTTCAATCAAAATAATTCATCTAAACCATTTAAAAGTGTAAATATTATACTTTCAAATCATGTATTAAAATTTTCAAAGTTTCAATTCAATTCAATCATTTATTTCAATTAAATTTCCATAGACCATTTCAAATCTTATAAATTTCAAATATAGATTAAATCCACAAAATATCTATTCAAATTATAAAATAAATTCCAAAGCTTTAATATCCTATATTTCATAAGTCCAACATCTTTTAAATAGATTCAAATTACAAGTAAACCAAATATTTTTCATACTAATATAAACTTAAATTATTCATTCCAAGATTTAATATCATTTCAAATTCATTCCAAAATATCATTTATTTAATTTAAATTTAAATACCATTTAATCATATTTCAAAATAGTTGTATTTCCCAAATCAACTATTCCATTTAAATCATTTAAAGTCAATTCATTATATTTAATAATTAAATATTTAATTTCCAAAATTTAATCTTTTTCAAAGATCATTTATTAATTTGAATTTATTAAACAAAGAAAATTCAACTTTCGCAGCACTTAGAAAATGCTATGAAATGTTATGTTTAAAACAGTTCATTTACAAAAGACGGCATTTAAAATGCTGTAATAGGTTTCTTTTAATTTCAAGTAAACTTTAGTTAAATTAAACAACTATAGCACTTACAAAGTGCTATAATAACCTTTAGTTCAAATTAGCCTTTTAGTTCATTTAAAACTACTACAGCATTTTAAAAATGCTGTAATATCTTTTACATTACATTTCAAGAATGCTGTCAAATCAAATTCAGTGTTTTATTTACTATTTCACACATAATTAACTTTTAATATAAATCATTTTAACTTATAAAATCATATATTTCACACTTTAAAAACAATCATTTAAATACGTTTATTTCTATGATTTTATAAAGTCAAATTTCCATACAAGGATCAAATTAAATAACAATTAAATTTTCATTTCTTTAATTAAATTCTTAACTTAACAACTAAGTTTAAATTTCCAAAATATAACTTATTTCCATTTATTTTACTTAATTAATATTTCACTTTTAAACAAATTCCAAAAAAATTCTTCAAGTTATATTTCCAAATTCAGCTTAAATATTCATTTATTTCATATTTTAAGTTATACAAAATCATTAACACTTTATAAAATCATTATTTAATAATAAAATCATTAAATTCATTTTTAAATCAAAATTTTCATATATTCATACTTTACATAAATTCCATTTATAAACAAAATCATAAATTCCAAAATTAACCTATATTATAAATTCTACTTCACCATTTAATTAATTCACTTATTTAATTTGTAGAAAATCACAAATATGTTATAGAAATCATTTTAATTAAATTTAAATCAAAATATCATAATATTTACATTTTTAAAAAATTTTAAAAAATTTCAGAAAAATATATAAACCACGGGTCTGTATATAATTTTCTAGCCTAGGTCAAGTGATACGGATATGTATCATTTCAATCCGCAGTTTACAAAGAAAAACCGGGTTCTATCATTTCAAACCCGCAATCCCAAGTAAAATAAATGAATTTGAAAACCGCTCAGGCCTATCATTTCAGCCCATAACGATTTTCCCTTATTCTAAATTCCGTCCGGGTATGTATCATTTCAACCCATAGTGATTCTAATCTACAGGGAACTTGAAGTGTGATAAATAGATAAAATAACAGAATAGCATGAAATAACAGTAATAGATGATATAACATATATAATAACAGGGTAAACATTATATGATCATAATATAACAGTTATAACAGGATGATAAAATTTTACAGATTCAAATGGTGTCAGTTTACTAGTTATATAAGTACACATCGTCTGGTGAGAATTACTCACCTGTTCAGAGCTGGAGATATCCACCAAAGCACACAACACAAACATAATGAAGGCACGATGACATGGATATGACTTGAGAGTGGAGAGCCAAAGCTAATGGCCTTGATAACATTTACACAAAACAATGCATATATATATAAGTTCCAAAACAATTCAACACTAGACAATGTTAGAAATCAATGCCCAAAACAAAGACAAATGTTTTGCACTTGTTCTCAACTTCACATACTTCAGTTATGAACTGAAATAGCACAGCAAAGGCATGAATTAAGGTCTAGTTTGGGTCCCTATAGGGTCGGCCTAGCTTGGGTTCAATGGTGAAGAGATATAGGTGCAACACTTAACAACTACAAGGCAACAAGTACAAGGCAAATTACAACATCTCTATGCCACAATAGGGCTCGACCCTAGGTCCTATGGGCATGGCCAGGTGTCCAGAAGGTGTTGGGTGATGTGGCAAAGGGTGGAGGTCAGGTCAGAGCTGGTGGTGGTGGAGGAAGTGGCGGCTAAAGGTGGTTGAGGAGGTGATGGAAGCAAGATAGTGATCGGCTTGTCATGTATGTGTGGTGTTTGCATATAATTTGGTGGATCTATCTCAAAGTTGGCCATGGCATGGGCTTGGGGTTGGGCTGGAGGTGGTGGTGGCTGGTTGTGGTGGTGGTGGAGGCAGCCATGGTGATGGAGGAGAGAGGCCAAGCCAAATAGAGATGAAGAGAGCAAGTGCAAAACCATGAAATCAAGATGAAAACATAAAAGAAGAAAGAGTTTTTACCAAAATTTTCACAAGCAATGGAGCCGGCCATTTTTTTGTGATGAGAAGTTTTTTTTTCGTGACTGGGATGGAAAATAATGTGCAGCTGAAAGAATTGATGGTCGGCCAAAGCAATTGAATGTAAGAGTTTGGAAAACAAAGAGGTGGAAAACCAAAAGCCTTAAGCAAATCAAGAGTCACAACTTTTCAAATTTCTTTTATATATATTTGTAATTTATAAATACACATAAAAACTGAGAAATAAAGATAACAACTCAAAAATAAAAATAAATATATAAAATAAATAATTAAATTTTGAATAAATAGAATTTAAATTAAGAAAATGGCTTAAAAATGCAAACTAGGCTTTACAAATTAGAAATAACTTCAATACACTTTGGAAAAATCTATTTTAATTTAAATGCATGTAGAATGAATATAAATAAAGTAAAAACAGCAAATAAAAGTGAATGCATAAAATAAATAATTAAATTTTAATTATATATAATTAAATTAAGAAAATAGCAAAGAAAATGGAAACTAGGTTTCATAAATTGAAATAAATTCAAGTAAACTTTAGAAAAATTATACTATCACTTTAAAATTATTAAAAGATAAAAAGATACATAAAATAACATATTAACACACATAAAAATAAAATATGACAAAGAAAATATAATTTATACAAATTTAAAATAACAAAATTGCAGAATAAAACAAATTGCACTCAATATTGAAATATACATAACTTTCACAATTTAACTCCGTTTCCAACGAAACGAAAAGCTGTATTCAAGTTATTAAATCTATTTTCATAATAAAACATAAAATTTAAGAATTTGAATATTTAAATTTAAAAGTTAAAAGTCAAAGCTAGACCAGTTTGAATAGAAATTCACCTTTCAGTGAAATATCCAATTTATACTAGTTTGAAACTATAATTCACACAAGAATCAAAATTTATATTTAGAAATGAAATGTTTGAAATAAAACAAGTTTAAAATAATTTGAAATAAAATAAAGTCAAATTTAAATATATGCAGAAATCTAGGGTTGTTACAGGGTATGTCATTTCCTTCTGGATATAAAGGTGATATCATGGTATGGAGCCCAGATATTTTACCTATGTTGATGCTGAAAATTTATTATACTTTGTGGTTGTTGCTTTGTGGTTGAGGATCCTCGGATAAAGGTCGGTGACGACCGGGGAATGGCATAGCTCATGTGTTAGTTACCTAGTTACAGCTTGGTTAAAGCGTGAGGTAACGTCGGCCTTGTGTTTGCAGAGATCCGGTTAGGTTCTCGGGGCGTCTTTCCAAAGGCGTTTCCATTTCGGTGTAAGGAAGTTCCTTTGCCTGACCATATGTTGGAAATCCAAAGAAACAATACGAACCCTGTACGGTTTTAGTTGTATTACCTGCTATGGAATGGGGCGGTAACCTGCTATTGAACATAGCTGCTATAGTAGGCATACAATAATGGTTGTATGCTGGCTAAGATTAATATTATACTTTCGAAATGGTTTTCCACACTAGACAATAATAATAATACCAAGTGATTTTTCGTAGTAAGCATCTTTGACTATCATAAGAAGAAATCTCCTCCAATTCTGCGTTTTCATTGTGTGTGTGGCGGGAGATCATATGGTAGTTTCATTTTCCAAAAGTATTGCGAATTTGTTTTATTTTCTTTATGAAAATAACTGTTTTACGATCTCACACCAGTCACCATGACTGACTCGAAGTTTATTGTTCCCTTTCTAAACTCTGGGTGCCCATAATTTTCCACATGGGCAGCCTAGAGTTATGTTATCAGGATATTATGGAGCTTTGGAGATGAGCTGGATGGCGAGACGTACTCCCGTACTTGTTTATTTATTCCGCTGTGTATTATGTATGTGGACAAGTTATATAACTGTCCAGTGTTGTGTGTTGTTGTAAACTCTGATGATATGATGTAATGTATAAACTGATATAGTCTTTTGTTTTAAAGATTATTCATTCATCTATTATATATTGTTCCGCTGCGAATGTGAGATTCTGATATTGTTTTTGTTTCTAGTGTTTCTTCTTTCTTTTCTTTTGTCTTCTTCTACCTCTTCTTTTTAACCCTAATGGTTTGGTTTTCCGGCATTCGATTGCGCGGCATTTGATACAGTGGACGTATTAATGTCGACTTTCGAGCGTCGAAAAGTCGAAACGTTACAATATCGATGCATTCGTTGAGACTAGAGTACATAATGCTTCGAATGTTGGGTAGTGTATTACTCATGACTATTGGGGGCACCAAGAGGTTATGTACCGATAGTTATTGGATAACCCTGGAATGACTCACTTGATAGTTTTCTACTGGTTAAGATAACCAAGGTCGAATAAAAATATCGATATGACTAATTTACATAGTTCTCTCAACTTGAGAATACTATTGATCTTCAATATGAAAGCTTCACTTTGATTATAGTCAAATCATGGCACAACGTTTATTGAACTTATTTGGATCGAGTGGATGTATTGGAAGTGAAAACACTATTTAAGAAAGTATTTGTCACATCAGTTATATAAGGTCAGTGTCACGGTCAACTGAAGTCAACTTAAAGTCAAAATCTCTAACAAGAGTAGTTCGGTTAATAGTAATTGTTATTATTAAACAAAGGTATTTGTGTTTGGACTATTGAGTTGAATATGGAAGATACTAGAATTTTGACTATTACCAAATTCCATAAGTCCAAAGTGATATAGTTTTGACGAAAAGCATTGGTGTAAACAACTGTCGCTACCGGGTAATGCTTAATAAAGTAAAATAGGATTTTACTGAAACCAAGTAAGCGATAAATTTGGCCATAATGTCAAACCACTTGCTAAGTGACGTGTGAATTTAATATTCGAATTGTTCGATATTAATCGCTGAACAAATTTACACTTAAGAGTCATACAACCAAAACGATGAATGCTCCTTTTACCATTCTATTTTAATATAAATTAATTAAATTGACTAATATTTATGAAATATTAATTATAAAATTTTATTTGATGTATGTTGAATAATATTAAATAGTGTTTTTGTAACACTTATCAATATACGATATCGATACGCGCTTAAATATGATTTAAAATTGCATTGAATATTGTTCGGACTTGGATCAGATTTGAGGCCCATATGGGTGTGCTTAATTTGGCTGAAAGGAGGAATGGTTTGGGTGGCTATATGATGGAAAAAAGAGAGGAGTTTGAATGGTTAAATGAGAGGAGTTTGAATGGTTAAAGGAGTGGATTGGTAAGAGTGAGATATGAGGATGCGATTCACTTTTCTCTCCATTTGACTTCCTATTTATACCACTTTTTACACCATTTCATTTTACACTTTTCTCTCTTCTCTCTCTGAGATTTTCAGCCAGCAACCATCCTTCATAAAGCCTGAAAATCTAAGTACAAAATTACATCAAAACAATTTGATTCAATCGTTGGTGGTAAAGCAGTTCGGGAGCCAACAACCCTAGAATTTGGAACTCAATTCAAGGAGACATTTAATCATTTCAAAAGTGTGATCTCTAGGCCTTGGGGAGAGGTATACTTTTGATTTTCTAACATTTTTAATTTGTTTAGTTAATCAATCAATCATATGTTAGCTAGATAGATCCTATCACAAATCCATATACTAATGTATTGTGATGCAGGCCAGGATGAAGTCATAGGTCGAATACGACCAAACAAGTTGATAAGTCGAGACCGACCTAAGAAGAATACCACCGAGTTAAGATTTGGTGAGCAATGTTGGGAGAATGAAGTTCTAGGTCGCAACCGACTTATGGAAGGATATCCGCGACCTAACGAAGGTGTTAAGTCGTCCCAGCGACTTAGTATAACTCGGCAGCGAGCTAGTGAACGAGTTAACTCGAGTGCGCGACCTAACGAAGGTTTTAAGTCGTCCCAGCGACTTAGTATAACTCGGCAGCGACCTAGTGAAAGCCCACGACTTAACAAAGTTGAAGGTATAAGTCGTCCACGACTTAACAAAAGGCATGAAGAGGAAGCGAGTTACGACCTAGAAGAATTAAGTCGTAAGTCGCGTGAAGCCTGGTGCGTTGATTCTTCCGCGAGTTAATCTAAACCATTGATGTCCTTAAGTCGCTGATCTGAGATGCACATGTTTTAAGTCGCTGAAGACTTGTTGCCGTAGATCTTGTTTGTCGACTTAATCTCAGCTGTTGATTTCGTAAGTCGTTACTTGTTTGTTTTTAGGTCGTTACCGACCTAAGTTAAGTCGCTGAAGACTGAGGCCTTAGATTCTTATGCCGCATTGATCTCTACCGTTGATTCTTAAGTCGCTGAAGGAAACAGATGTATTGAAGATAGGTCGCGTCTGTTTAAGTCGTAGGTCGTTCTGTCTTTTAAGTATGTACTTTAGGTCGTGTACGACCTATGTAAGTCATTTGTAATGTTGTAAGGTCGTAACCTGTTTGTAATAAGTCGTGTGCTTTGAAGGTGTATAAGTCGTAAGTCGCCTGGAATGGTAGGTCGAAACTGTTAGGTCGGAACCGACCTAGGAGATGTAAATTTTTGTTGTTTTTTCATGTGAATTGTAAAACGCCTATAAATAGGCCGAGACTCTCATTTGTAAAAAGGTTGTTGAATATTGAATAAAATTCTCTTTTGTTAGCTTTGTGCTCTCAAATTCAATTGGTAGTCGAGTGTATCTCCTATCTCCACTTACGTCATTCGAGTGCGCTCGAATCATCGTTTGTTGAAGCCGATTCACGGAATCTTGTGCGCAAGATCAACGTCGAAGAATCGTAGATCTCTTTCCCGGTATCTTCGGATCAACGAGTCAGAGATAGCTAGAATTCGGTATCTTCGGATCAACGAATTTGGGCATTTCAGTATCTTCCAATCCACCGATTACTACTTTCACCGATTGAAGATCGTTTTGATTAATCCGCTGCGTCAGTTTGGTATCAGAGCTTGTTCTAACCAATCATAGTTAGATCGAGACTTGGAGCCTAATCATTTTGAAGAGTTTTTGAAGTTTGAAGTTTGAGCCGAGGCCGAGAGGAAGAAGTGTTCATCATTGTTCGAAGTTGTTTGATCGGATTTGAATTGGAGGCCGAAACTTTGTCCATCGTGTTCATCACGATTTGCTACAAAGTGGAAGTTTTCGATCCGTTTCATTTTGGATCAAAGTCCGAATTGTGTTTGAATTTTGAAGTGTTGAAGAGTTGTGAAGTTTTCAAGGATGCCGCCAAGAAGAGCTAATCGCCACCAAAACGTAGAAGCTTTGTATCGAAGAGAAGAAGCTGATGAGATGGAGCAAAGAATCAATGAGAACTTTAGTGAAAAGCTTAACGAAGGAATTGGCCGGTTAGAGAAGCTTATGACGGAGATGAATCAAAATCGGAGAAGGGTTTCACCAGAATCTAACCATGGGGGTAGTAGAGTCTCACCACATTCCAATCGAGACCGAAGTGTTGAAAATGATCAAGGGCGTGGGAGGAACGTGAATGATCGTGAACGGAGGAATATAGATAGAAGGGATAATGGTGGTAGGCGTGATGGTAGTAGATATGTGGGTGGACGAGATAGACATAGATATACATATGATTTTGAGGAAGAATATGATGGTGGTAGTGTTCGAGGACAAGGACGAGGACAAGGAAGAAATTACTCTGAGTATGATCACAAATGGGAGTCGGGGATGAAGACTGAAATTCCTGAATTCAAAGGTGGTATGAAAGCAGAGGAGTTTCTAGATTGGGTAGCTAATGTCGAGGAGATTTTTGACTTCAAAGAAGTTCCAGAACATCGTAGAGTGAAGTTGGTTGCTACAAGGCTGAGAGGTAGAGCTTTGGCATGGTGGCAACAAACCAAGCTTACACGTGATCGGATGGGAAAGTCAAAAGTTAAATCTTGGGAGAAGATGAAGAAATTGATGAAAGCAACGTTCTTACCTTACAATTATCAATCTTTGATGTATCAACGTTTGCAGAACTTGAGACAAGGGACGAAATCTGTGAATGACTATGCTGATGAATTCTATCAACTTATTGCGAGGAATGATATTATGGAGACAGAAGAGCAGCTAACGTCTAGATTCATTGGGGGATTGCGAATGCAGATTCAGGATATGGTTAATATGTTCGATCCAAGATCTGTAGCGGAAGCACATCAGAAAGCGTTGGCTTGGGAGAAACAGGGACGACGAGGAAGTGGTGTGTTTACTAATTCTAGCAATCAAGCGAAGGGTGTTGGTGGAAGTTCTAATGTTTCTAAACCTATCAATAGACCAGTGGTGAAGGAGGTTGAGAAGACAAGGGTTAACAATGGTTTCAAATGTTACAATTGTCAGGAATTTGGTCACAAAAGTAGCGAATGTCCGAAGCCGAAGAAGAGAGCTATGATAGCGGAGGTTGAGAATGAGGATGAAGAAGCTGAATGTTCCAATTCACCACCTGATGAGGAGGAAGAAGAAGTGACGGGAGACGAAGGGTACAATCTAATGATGAAGAGATCCTGTTTAACACCAAAGCAAGAGGAGGATTGTAGTTGGTTGAGGAGCAATATTTTTCAGTCAACATGTACCATTCTGGGGAAAGTTTGTAAATTTGTTATTGATGCTGGAAGCTGTGATAATATAATTTCTTCAGAGGCTGTGAGGAAGTTGGCATTGAAGACTGAGAAACATCCGAAACCGTACAAGCTAGCTTGGTTGAGGAAAGGCGGGGAGGTGAAGGTTGGACGAAGGGCTCGTGTGAAGTTTTCTATTGGGAAGAAATATAAAGGCGAAATCTGGTGTGATGTTGTGGACATGGACGTTTGTCATTTGTTGCTGGGGAGACCGTGGCAGTATGATAGGGCGGTGCAACATGATGGGCGTACCAACAGTTATAGTTTCATGTTTGAAGGCACAAAGATTACTCTAGTTCCAAAGAAGCGACAACAAGAGGAAAACAAGTTCGAGGAGATTGAAGAGATCAAAACTTTGTTATCATTGAAAGAGTTTGTGAAGGAAGTAGAGGAGGAACCTGAAGTGTTTTTGTTAATTGGGCGAGAGAGCAGTGAAGAGGTTGAGATTCCAGAAGAAGTTAAACCAGTTTTGAAAGAATTTGACGATGTATTTCCAGAGGAGTTGCCAACGAAGTTGCCACCGTTGAGGGATATTCAACATTAGATAGATCTTGTTCCAGGTGCTGTGTTGCCACACAGACCACATTATCGAATGAGTCCGAAGGAACATGAAGAGTTGCGGAGGCAGGTAGAGGAATTGCTTGAGCAGGGGCGTGTATAGGAAAGTCTGAGTCCTTGTGCTGTACCAGCTTTATTGGTACCCAAGAAGGATGGGACGTGGAGGATGTGCACTGACAGTCGAGCATTGAATAAGATTACCGTGAGATATAGATTTCCAATGCCGAGGTTGGATGACTTGTTAGATCAAATAAGCGGAGCTACTATATTTTCGAAGATTGATTTGAAGAGCGGATATCATCAAATTCGTATCAGACCAGGAGATGAGTGGAAGACTGCTTTTAAAACCAGGGAGGGTCTATACGAGTGGTTGGTCATGCCGTTTGGCTTATCAAATGCACCAAGTACTTTCATGAGGGTGATGAATCAGATTTTTAGACCGTTCATTGGGAAATTTGTGGTGGTGTATTTTGATGATATTCTGATTTACAGTGGAAGTCCAGAGGAGCATTTGAATCATCTTAGAGAAGTGCTGATGGTATTGCGACAAGAACAATTTTATGCTGCAACGAAGAAATGCGTGTTCATGATGCATAGCGTTTTATTTCTGGGATATGTTGTGTCTGAAAAGGGAATACAGGTTGACCAAAGTAAAGTCGAAGCAATTAGAGATTGGCCGCAGCCCAAGACGATGATAGAAGTTCGTAGTTTTCACGGGTTGGCTTCATTCTATCGAAGGTTTATACCACACTTTAGTAGTGTGATGGCACCTGTTACTGATTGCATGAAGGGTAAACAGTTTGCATGGACGGAGGAAGCCGGGGTTGCTTTTGAGCGAATCAAAGAACTTTTGACGTCTGCACCAATTCTAATATTACCAGATTTTCAGTTAGTGTTTGAACTACATACTGATGCATCCAAGGTTGGAATTGGAGGAGTGTTGAGTCAGAAGGGACGTCCAATTACATATTTTAGTGAGAAGTTGTCAGGAGCGAAGATGCGATATAGCACATATGATGTGGAATTCTATGCTGTTGTACAATCTATTAAGCACTGGAGACACTATCTATTTCAGAAGGAGTTTGTTCTGTATACTGATCATGAAGAATTGAAGCATTTGCAAGGGCAAGACAAGATTTCAGCGAGGCATGCATCGTGGATTGCATATCTGCAACAATTTACATTTGTTGCGAAACACAAGTCGGGAGTGACGAATCGTGTTGCGGATGCGTTGAGTAGAAGAAATCACTTGTTAACTACATTAAAGGTTGAAGTGACGGGGTTTGAACTATTGCCAGAATTATTTACCGATGATCCTTACTTTGCAAAGTTTGTTGATAAAGTCAAGGATGGAGAGACGGATGAGTTCGTGATGGTAGATGGTTTTCTGTTCAAAGGAAATCGATTGTGCATACCGGAGGGTAGTCTGAGAATGAAGATTATCAAGGAGTTACACGAAGAGGGACATGTTGGGAGAGACCGTACCTTACAGTTGATTTCACAATCGTACTTTTGGCCATCAATGAGAAAAGAAGTAGAGAGGTTTGTTGAGAGATGTCATATCTGTCAAGTTTCGAAAGGAACTGCGACTAATGCTGGTTTATATATGCCGTTACCGGTACCAATAAAACCATGGGTTGATGTGAGTATGGACTTCGTGTTGGGATTACCGAGGACACAGCGTGGTAACGATTCCATATATGTGGTGGTGGACATATTTTCGAAGATGGCACATTTTATTGCTTGTAAGAAGACGGCAGATGCTGTTCATGTTGCTCAGTTGTTTTTCAGAGAGATCTATCGACTTCATGGATTGCCAGAATCGATTGTGTCGGACAGGGATACTCGTTTTCTGAGTCATTTTTGGCTAAGTTTGTGGAAGATGGTGGGAACGAAGTTGAACTTTAGCAGTGCTTATCATCCGCAAACAGATGGACAGACTGAGGTGGTTAACAGATCATTGGGAAATTTGTTGAGATGTCTTGTACAAGACGATCTGAAGAGTTGGGATGTGAAGTTATGCCAGGCAGAGTTTGCCCATAATCATGCGATAAATCGAAGTACTGGGTTCAGTCCATTTCAGATAGTATATTCAAGCTTACCTAAGGGACCATTGGATTTAACGGTAGTGCCACAATCAAAGAAGACAGTTAAGAAAGCTGCTGAATTTGTTGAAGGGTTGAC
The DNA here is from genome assembly GCA_030737815.1 of Allium fistulosum. Lineage (NCBI taxonomy): Eukaryota > Viridiplantae > Streptophyta > Magnoliopsida > Asparagales > Amaryllidaceae > Allium > Allium fistulosum. The sequence continues at coordinate 1,463,115,460 of CM060902.1, forward strand.
GGAATGTCATAAAATCGTTCAGGAACGATTGGAGAAAGCAAATGAGAAATATAAACAATCTGCAGATTTGAAACGAAGAAGTGTTGAATTTAACGAAGGTGATTTAGTTTATGCAGTGTTAACAAAAGATCGTTTTCCAGTGGGCGCTTACAACAAGTTGAAAGCCAGGAAAATTGGTCCGGTAGAAGTTGTAAAACGAATCAATGAAAATGCTTATAAATTGAAGCTGCCAGATGATGTGTACATGTCGGACGTATTCAACGTTAATCATATCATACCATATCATGGAGAAGAGTTTATTATGGATGAGGAAAGTACAAATTCGAGGACGAATTTTTCTCAACCTGGGGAGGATGATGCTGGCCAGGATGAAGTCATAGGTCGAATACGACCAAACAAGTTGATAAGTCGAGACCGACCTAAGAAGAATACCACCGAGTTAAGATTTGGTGAGCAATGTTGGGAGAATGAAGTTCTAGGTCGCAACCGACTTATGGAAGGATATCCGCAACCTAACGAAGGTGTTAAGTCGTCCCAGCGACTTAGTATAACTCGGCAGCGACCTAGTGAACGAGTTAACTCGAGTGCGCGACCTAACGAAGGTTTTAAGTCGTCCCAGCGACTTAGTATAACTCGGCAGCGACCTAGTGAAAGCCCACGACTTAACAAAGTTGAAGGTATAAGTCGTCCACGACTTAACAAAAGGCATGAAGAGGAAGCGAGTTACGACCTAGAAGAATTAAGTCGTAAGTCGCGTGAAGCCTGGTGCGTTGATTCTTCCGCGAGTTAATCTAAACCATTGATGTCCTTAAGTCGTTGATCTGAGATGCGCATGTTTTAAGTCGCTGAAGACTTGTTGCCGTAGATCTTGTTTGCCGACTTAATCTCAGCTGTTGATTTCGTAAGTCGTTACTTGTTTGTTTTTAGGTCGTTACCGACCTAAGTTAAGTCGCTGAAGACTGAGGCCTTAGATTCTTATGCCGCATTGATCTCTGCCGTTGATTCTTAAGTCGCTGAAGGAAACAGATGTATTGAAGATAGGTCGCGTCTGTTTTAGTCGTAGGTCGTTCTGTCTTTTAAGTATGTACTTTAGGTCGTGTACGACCTATGTAAGTCGTTTGTAATGTTGTAATGTCGTAACCTGTTTGTAATAAGTCGTGTGCTTTGAAGGTGTATAAGTCGTAAGTCGCCTGGAATGGTAGGTCGAAACTGTTAGGTCGAAACCGACCTAGGAGATGTAAATTTTTGTTGTTTTTTCATGTGAATTGTAAAACGCCTATAAATAGGCCGAGACTCTCATTTGTAAAAAGGTTGTTGAATATTGAATAAAATTCTCTTTTGTTAGCTTTGTGCTCTCAAATTCAATTGGTAGTCGAGTGTATCTCCTATCTCCACTTACGTCATTCGAGTGCGCTCGAATCATCGTTTGTTGAAGCCGATTCACGGAATCTTTTGCGCAAGATCAACGTCGAAGAATCGTAGATCTCTTTCCCGGTATCTTCGGATCAACGAGTCAGAGATAGCTAGAATTCGGTATCTTCAGATCAACGAATTTGGGCATTTCAGTATCTTCCAATCCACCGATTACTACTTTCACCGATTGAAGATCGTTTTGATTAATCCGCTGCGTCATATTGTCATATGTCGATGGTTATATATATATATATATGTATTATATATGTGTGTGTGTGTGTGGGTGGGTGTATATGTGCATAATTTATTTATTTATTTTAGATCTCTTCTTATTATTCACAGCCTAATAATAAGAAAAAGAAAATTTTACTAAAATTTCATTATTAAATGATTTTTATGAATTAAACCTAGTTATAAAATATTAGTTCATATGATATATATGTATTTAAAAATTTAAAAAAAATAGTACATTCCTAAAAACCATTTAGCAATAAATTTTTATTATATATATATATATTTAAATTATTTATTTGATTTAAAATTAGTTAAGCAAACAAAATATATTTATAATACATATTATAAATTATATAAAATTATGAAAAAATACTATGTCATATAAAATATGCATTTTGATCTATAAAATTATTTTTGAATATTTTTTATTTTTAAATATGTATGGATTTTATTTTTTAAAATATATTTTATTTAAAAATTATTTAAACCCAAAAAAATTTACCTGGCCGTGAGCAACAACAAATATGTACTTAATAATATATATATATATATATATATATTATAATTAACTAGTTATATTTTATAATATATATATATATTAACTAGTTATATTTTATATAATATATGTGTATATATATATATATATATTAAAAAAATCGATTTTATAATATATGGAAAATACTCTAAATTATTTTACAAATTAATACTTAAAATAATTTTTGTAATTTAATTATATTGTATATATATACATATATTTCATTAATGATTTTTACAAATAATCTATAACTAATATTTTATATTAAATATATAGTTAAATATATATATATATATATATGTATGTATGTGTATATATGTGTGTGTGTATGTTTATTTATACAATAATTTAATGCACATATATGTATATTTAGATAATACATTAGTATACATGAGGGGTTAACATATCTATTGTGGTGTAAATCCCAGTATCTATATATAGGCATCTCAAACCATGTACACATTATTATGTTGCACGTGCACTCACACACATAAGTATATATAATACACATATATGAAATATAATACAAGTTATATAAAATAAATTTCATTTATAAATTCAAATAAAATATTGATTTTATTTAAATGAAAATTTAGAAAAGTTCCAAACAAATTAGACTACATAGGCCCACTGAAAATCCAATAAAGGAATTTTTTTGAAATTTACCTAATTCCTCCGTTGTTGGCTGACCCAATTCCAACAATGCCCATATGGCATTATAGCCAAATAGTCTATTATCATTAGGCAATATGCTCAAGACTATGGCATGTAGATGGATATAGGGTCACGATAAACTAGAGTAACTTAAGACCGTGGAGTGTGTTGTGGGGTGTGTTGTTCCTTGGAGCGGTGTTGTGTGCCATTAAGCTCTTATATGAAACATGTGATTTGAGATGTATAGACATAGGATAACATAGTTATAGTACCTCACTTGATTTTTTTTTCTTGTTAGTGGTTGATTCCCTTTCGTGGTATGAATGGGTGGTTGATGATTAGATATTTGGTTGATGCACCCATTATGCCATGGTTCTATCGATGTGTGGTATTGCTAGAGATATATACTTATACCTATGATGATTATATGCTACTCTACGAGAACTTTCTATACCATGTCAATTGTTATCACATATTGACATCTACATTTAGACATAGTCTAAACTATGTGTTATTTTTGTAATACTCGTGTCAATCTGAGATATTTTAGGTTCAGGGACAACGTGACCAGCTTGTGATTGTTGGACATAGTTGGAGGCTAGTTTATTAGTTGATTAGTGTATCATTACGTATTTATGTAGCCTCATGTATGTTGATCATGTTAAGATGTATGTATGAAACACATGAATTGTATATTTTGATAGATCGCGAGAATTCGATTTTTTGTAGACCAGTTGAGACTTATGTGATGTACTATATTTTATCGTTGTGTTATGACTCTGTGTTCTCTATTATTTATTTTATATTGTATATTGTTCTTTTCTGGAAAGCACACATGTTTATAGTTTGTGTCAATACTGAGTACGTATAGGTAAGTTATTTATGATTTTTGAAATACGTACTGGTGTTAGCCCCACGGAATATTCACATGTTATAGATCAATTTCGCCTTGTTCTCTATGTTATCAGACATTATTACCTAGTAGTACTCTTTGGTGGTATGAGTATAGAGGTGGGATATTACATTCAGGGTGATATGAACAACATTTATTACCTTAAATTCTCTATAGAAATGATGGAGATTCAAAAGTGATTTTGTCATATGAAGGTCGAGTGACTGATTTTCCTTCTGCGCAAGGCACACATAAGTAATCACTTGGTAAACTCATTGGTTTGATAAACTATGTCCATTTGAATTAATTCTTAGCAATTTTATGCATCATAGTTGATCCAGGATGACTCAAACAATCATGCCAAAGAATTAATGTCTTTGTATTTGTAAGCTTACCTGCTCATATTTGCGGAGAGCAATTAGACTATACCAATATTTGTAAAATATAAACCTATTGAGTTCATTCCAATTTTTCTAGAATAAGCTTCTGGGTTTCGGTTCTAGAAACAATACAAACATATTCATTGTTGTTTACATTTATAGTTTCAATATAGTAACCATTCATTCTTCTATCTTAAAAATTTAATAGATTTGTTTTAGAATTTTTTAGGTATAATACATTTTGAATGAAATATGCATGCCATTTGATAATATTATATGGGCTCTTCTAGACCCTTCAATTATATTGACAGATCTAAGTATAATGGAACCTTTAGTTGAAATAATAATAAATTCAAAGAAAAACTTCTGAATTTTCAAAGTGGTGTGAAAAGTTGCATTGTTTGCTAGACATGTATCTTCACTCAAATATTGATAACCATACCTTGGCTACCAAAAAGGAAAGATAATAGCTCAATGGTTGTGTAATATATATAAAAACATTATAATAATAATATATACAATAACCATTTCTTCAATCTGTTATACATACAGAACATCTTTACCTCACATCCTTAAATTATGTACATTTCATTATTTCAATGTTACTTTACTAAAATTTTACCTTTACTTTAAGTTATCACATATTCATTCTTGCTATAGTACTCTTGAAACAACAAAATTCAGAACAAATATATTAATGCAATAATTAAAAAATCAAAGAAAATCCTTAACATTCGTATAAACAAGAAACTTGAATTAAAGCTAATAATATGGAAAGTGGTTTAAAATGGATTAATATGTGTAAACAAATTAGATGAAGTCAAAATAGACATACCTAAAAGGTTCAAGCTTGTTAACAACTAAATACCTTTTAACGCATGAATTCCGTAATGCAAAATAATAGGCATGTTAGTAAATTATCCATGCCAAGTGAATAGTATAACAATGAATAAGTATTAAAATAGTAGGCATGCTCTTTCTCGAGGAAAAATATAACTCAGTCAAACTATTTAATATTGATTAACCAGTACATTTTAGAAAGGTAGGTTTAAATCAACTATTGAAGGGTAAAAACTAAAAAAATTCACTCTTCCACACAATTTCCACAATATAGAAAACTGTAAATATTTTAAACGATAAATATTCATGGAAATAAATCCATATATATCTCCTCTGGAGATATCAAATTTAGCGAGATAATAAACTAGCCTTCGCATGAACGTTTTACCTAAATTTTGGAAAATGAGGAAAATCCCTTCTGGAGATTTTGGCTATGCTTGAGAGTTTATTTTCTATCGGTTTTGACTGGTTTTGGACGGCTCTGTATTTCAGGTGTTACCATAGTCTTTGCTTGTAAGGTTTTTTTACACTGGTTATTATTGGTTATAAAACTAGTGAAAACCGATATAGTGTAATTTTGATGCTAATTCTTAACCCATCAAATTGAAGTGTTTTGAGGGGTTATAACTTTTTTTTCCAATTATACCCCATTAATCATACTGTAGAATTAATTTTCACAAAACTAGAGAATAAATATAAGGATATATATATATATATATATATATATATATATATATATATAATGTTACTTTAAGGGAAAACTCTCAAAACAACCGTATGTTAAACTTTCAAGCATGTATTAATTGGTTATAACAACACTACAAGTAAACCAATCAAAACCACTATGATCGTTGACGGTCAAAACCGGTCCTTTAAAACCTCTCATAACCAGTACCAAGAAACTCCCAAATAGAGCCTTATGAATTTAAATAAGTATAAATCATCATTGCTTTGTGCTCATTGTTTCTTTGTTCATTGGTTGACTGCTTCTTGCAGATCATTTTATTAAAAAAAATTCACATATGTAATCCTTTTAGATTTTAATTCAATCAAAATTCATGATTGGAGCTGGAAATGTTATTGTAAATTTAGCTCAAGGATCAATCGAGCTATTTGTAGTGAAAAATGCGGGGAAGGATTTATCATTAATATGCAGAAGCGATTAACCAAGATCTAGTTTTTTTGATTGAACACCAATGCAAATTCAACATCAATTACGCTATCACACAAGATCAAATAACGGAAAGAAAAGACGTAGAAGATTTAATGTGGTTCGGATTTGTATCCGACCACGAAGACCCAACAACTTTATTACTTCATCAATTTAGAGAAGAGAGATTATAAAGGGTAGAGATTTCTTAAAGTAGAGAAATCTTATCTCTATTACAAATCTATAGAAGAATATTTAAGAGGAACTATTATTTGAGAAGAATGAGATGCTTTTCTAATAGCTTGAGGCATCTTTAAATAGAAGTAAAATGAAGTTGAATCTTGCGAAGAAATGAAATTAATTAGGAAAATAGACAACCACTTTCATACAAATTTTGAAACATTTCCATTTATTCCAAGATTTGATCTGTCTTTAATTTAATGTGGATATCTATCTCCTTCTATTAAAAGATGCACATATCTAGTTTCCTCTTATTGTATATTTCATCAATCAATTAATCAACTTAACTGATTTGTCTCTTTTTTCTTCTATACGTCGATCGATTTTAGTCGTATTTTTAATACTCCACCTTGACTTAAAAATTTTATATCTCTCTTAAACGAATTCAATCATGATTTATGAGTTGTTAGGTCAGCGCCCCATGGCGCTAAGTAGCTGAGACTAAGCTAATCAAGTTTGAGCAATGCTAAACTTGTCCTTGGAAAGTGACTTAGTCATCATATCTGAAGGATTATCCATAGTACTCACCTTCAACAACTTGATCTTGTTCCATTCTTCCTTCCGCATAAGGAAGAAGCCTCTAACATCAATGCGCTTTGTACAAGAACTATAAGCTTGATTCTCTACAATATGAGTCACACTATAACTGTTTGAAAATAGCTCTATTGTCCGCTGTACCATAGAAATATCATCTAATAACCGAAGTAAATATAATTCATCCTTAGTCGCTTCCACAATCGATATCAACTCGACCTCGATAGTCGACAAAGCTACTATAGACTGTAGCTTTGATCTCCATGAAATCAAGCTTATGCTAGGTGTAAAAACATAGCCCGACACTGACTTTCATCCATCTCTATCCTAATCATAATCTGAATCACAATAACCTCTAAGAGAGATGTTGCCATCTACTCCACCATACAACAAGCTAGCTGATGAAGTTCCATGAAGGTATCTGAGTATCCACTTCACCGCTTGCCAATATTCTTTGCCTGGGTTAGACATATATCGACTCACAACATCCACTGCTTGGGCTAAATCTGGTCTCATGCACATGATCGCATACATGAGACTACGAACATCACTAGAATAAGGTATATCTTCCATATACCTTTTGTCTTCATCCGATGAAGGAGATAATTCTTTCGATAACTTAAAATGAGAGTCAAATGGAGTGTCAACCGGTTTAGCTTTCTCCATACCAAATCGAGCGAGGACCTTCTTGATGTATTGCAGTTGAGTGAGTCTAAACTCCCTCCGCTTCCTATCTTTGAATATCTCCATACCAAAAATTCTTTGTGCTTTTCCCAAACTCTTTGCTGAGCTTTGCTTTCAGCTATGTAACTTTGACCATACTCTGAGATGCAATCAACACGTCATCAAAATATAATAAAAGATATATCATATCTCCATCACACCTCCTAAAATAAACACACTAGTCTTTGAAGCTTCTAAAGTAACCTTGTGAAAGCATAAACTTATCAAATCTCTTGTATAATAGTCTAGGAGACTGCTTCAGGCCATATAGAGATTTGTTAAGTTTACAAACATAATCTGACCCGCTACTATCAACGAATCCCTCTGGCTGGTGCAAATAAATCTCCACATCTAGATCACCATGTAAGAATGCAGTTTTGACATCTAATTGCTCAAGTTCCATATTAGGATGAGCAACTGATGCCAAAAGAATACAAATGGATGTATGCCTAACAAAGGGAGCAAAGATATCATGATACTCTACCCCTTTCTTCCGAACATACTCCTTTTCTAATAACCTTTCTTTTTATCTAAAATCACCATTGCTTACATCTTTCACTCTATAGGTCCATTTAAATCCAACTATCCTCTTGTCAGTGGGAATAGGCACCAAATCCCAAGTATGATTTTTCTATAAAGATTCAATCTCCTTTTCCATAGCAACTAACCTACTGGAACAATCAACTGATACAGTAGCGTCTCTATAATCTCTGGGCTTATCATGGACAACATTCAATGCATATGTTGCCATGTCATCAAAGTCAATGTCTTTGATGCTCAATCCAACGAAATCATCAAGCCACCAAGGCTTCTTCCTCTTTCGAGCAGGTCTAGCCTCTAGATGGGCTCCACCTTGAGTCTAATCCTTGATACTAACATCTATACCATCCTCATCAACCACGGTGCAATCTAAAACACCATTTGTACCTCTATGGAAAGAATCTAAAGATGACTTGCCTTATGCTTGGTATTATGAATCTATCTTCATACTATCATCGGATGAGGAAGGCTCCACTGTCAACGTAGAATTCTCATCAAAAGTCACATGCTTGTTGATAATAATCTTCTTACTGATAGAACACCATATCTTATATCCCTTCACTCCTCTTCTATAACCTAGAAAGATACACTTGTGAGCTCTAGGTTCCATCTTGCCTCTTATCTCATGCACATAAGCTGGACATCCAAACACTCTGAGACATGAATAACTAATAAGCTTTCATTTCCGTACTTCTTTAAGGATCTTTATGTCTATGGCGGTAGAACATGTGCGGTTGATGAGGAAATCCGCCATATATAAAGCTTCAGCACAAAATCCCTTCTTCAACTTAGCAATCAATCCGAGGCAATGAGTTTTCTCCAACAAAGTCTGAATCATCCTTTCAGCAACTCCATTAGACCGAGAGTCGCTAGTAATAGAGTTAGAGGTATGCCCTAGGGGCAATTATATAATTTGCTTCATATATCTAACTCGTCGACCAATCTTGTTCGAAATAAAGGTGTTTTCTTTCTATTATATACTTAATATAATGTGTTATATTAATCAATTAATTAATTAATTTAATTAAAAGTATATTTAATAGAAATCCATAAATGGTATGTTTTGTTATAGTAGTTACAAAGTGTGGTAACCGTGAGTAAATTATCACAATAAAAATTAATATACCATTTTAAGCATTCCTAGTCAAGATGTATTGATACTGGATATTGATGTATCCGTTGAGACTAAAGTACGCAACGCTCTCTAAATGTTGGATAGTGTATAACTCATGACTGTTGGGATCTCCTACTGATTATTATTGGATAACTATGGAATGACTCTCTCGATAATTTTCTATTGGTTAATATAACTAAAGTCAAATAAAAAATATCGATGCAAAAATTTACATAGTTCTCTCGACTTGAGAATACTGTAAATCTTCAATATGAAAGCTCAACTTTGATTATAGTCAAATCATGGCACGATGTCCATCAAGTGACTATAGTTGGATCGAGTGGAAGTATTAGAAGTGAAGCACTATTCAAGAGTGGATTCGTCTTTTTAGTTATATGGGGTTAGTATCACGGTTAACTCAAGAGTTAAAGTCTCTGGCTAGAGCAGTTTGGTTAATAATAATTGTTATTAATTAACCAATAAATTTATGTTTGGACTATAGAGTTGAATATGGACATACTGGAATTTTGACCATTACCAAATTCCGAAGTCCAAAGTAATATAGTTTTGATGAAGATAATTAATGTAAATAAAAGTCACAATCGGGTAATGCTTAATAATATAAAATTGGATTTTACCGAAACTAAGTAAGCGATAAATTTAGCCAATATATCATACCATCTACTAAGTGACGTGTGAACATTAACACTCGAATAGTTCGATGTTAATCATTGACAAACTTTACACCTAATGAGTCACACAACCGGAATTATGAATTCTCTTTAAACCAAACGATTTAATTAGCTTATAATTGTTATAAACTAATTAAACTAATTGATATTTATGAAATGTTGATTATAAAATTTTGAATATGATTTGAGGAATAAATATTATTGTATATATTTATAATAGTTATAAATATGTCGATCGACATGCGTTATGGACAAGCAATTAAACTAGATTTAATTAATAATGTTTATTTGGGTTTAAATGGGCTGTTAGCCCATGATTTTAAGATGTTATTTCAGCAATAATAGGGCTTGTAGGAGGTGGATAAAAAGGCTAGAGGGGTTTGGAGATGGATGGTTGAGATTTGATGAGAAATGGTATTAGATGTGATCCATATTTCTCTTTATTTCTTCCACTATGAAAGTACCCTTAACCCTGATGCAAAAAGAACTTTTTGGCTGCTATTTCCCCATCATTGATAGCTGACCTCATCAAGAAGGAGCTCGAACAAATTCATCTCAAATCAATTCAAATGGTGACAGCTATTGGATAACTGAAGATCCAAGGTTCAAGGATTAGTAATCTATCGAATCGAGAAGATTTCCAAGCAGGGTGAATTCATCATTACAAGCTATGCTCTAAGGTAGTATTATATATGTATTTACTATACTATATGATTTATAATTTCTAGATAATATTATATTATTCTTATTTATATCATTATTATATTGCTAGTTAAGTGAGATTCTTATATGTATCATCAATGTTGTCACATATTAGATTGGTTATATGCATGTTTTAATTTATTTAAAAAACACATTTTCATATATAGATCTGAAGTGCATAGCCAAATAAATTTTATTTTAATTATTCATTTTATTAATACATACATACATACATATACATATACATACATACATATATATAGATATATATATACATACATACATATATATATATATAGACACACACACACACACAGATATGTATGTATATACTAAATAAACTACCTAATTTTAGTTATATGACTTGTATTTAATTATATTATCATACCATGTTAATAGTTGAACCCATATTTTATAAATGCACATCTATATAGATTATATTATTTGGTTGCTGCAAATTAATTTTTAATATTCATTTACTATTATTTAACGTTATTTAAATCAATATACTAATTAAATAAATCATATAAAATAAAATATGCTTTAAAAATTAATTTTTGAATTTTTAAATTTTTTTTATCATTATATAAACTCTCGACCAGAAAATCAGAATTTAAAAATCATTTTTTAATATTTTAAAAAATCAATTTAATAAATGACAAAAGTCAATCAATTAATTTAAAATATTATTTTGATCGAGAAAATTCTGAAAAAATTTCTGAACTTTAAAATATCATGCTTGATTTTTTAATAATTTAAATTTTGAATAATATAGCACGAAAATATTATTACTATTATATTATTGTATTTCGAATAATTAATTTATATATATAATATATATATTTTAATGCAATAAAATATAAATAATTTTTTGTTGTTGTGCATTCGATCTAGAAAGGTTTAAAATATATCTATTTTTAAATACATAATAAATATACGGTAACAACCCGAGAGATTTTCGACGCTCGAAAATCGACATCAATACGTTCACTGTATGACATGCCATACCATCGAATACCGAAAATATCGGATCGTTAGGGAAAAAGAAGAAAAAGGTAGAAGAAGAAGAGAAAACAACATCAGAATCTCACAATCACAGCGGAAAAATATATAATAGATAACAACAGATATTTATACAAAGAGACTATAACTGTTTTATACATTACATCATCAGAGTACAACACAATCAATAACACAACACTGGACAGTTATGATAATTTGTCCCCATACAAGCTGACTATACAGCATACCATACAGCGGAATATAAGTCAGATACGTGATATACGTCTCCATCATCCAGCATGTCTCCTGAGTCCCATAGCATCCTATCTTGTATCTGTAATACTCGGTCTGACCCGAGCATTATAATAAAATAACACCCGGGTCAGTCTGGAAAACTAGCGTGAGAAACTACACTCAATTGAATTATTAAAGTTTTCAAAATCCTTTGAAATCAAAGGTATCTCGTAAGACCACGCCACAAATAAACATGCCGGGTTTTTACCTTACGATAACCAAAATATTTTTATCAAATCCGTCTGATATTATAATAGTGTCTATAGAAAGTAAAATAGAATCTAGCTTAAATGCTTGCATCTTACGTTCCAGAAATAGTTGGGCACAATCAAAATCGTACGGGCGCTTATTGGAGATTGGATTCCATACAATGGCGGGGCTACTGGGGTACCGCCCGTCACAGTACCTGGCCTAGATCAACGTACCGAGGACCACTCCCGATCCCCTGCAACACAAGACTGGAGCTACCCCTTACTGGATAGTCCGAATAAGATCACCCTGCGGTTGGGATCAGCAACCGCCACATAACTGAGATCAAAAAGGGACTCTAGACAGGGATGACCTTACCCTACTTGGGTGCTACCCACTTAGCCTTGCTACACCTCCCCTGTTTTAGCCATTTCCGGTTGATGATGCTTGAGGATAAACGTTACCTTTTAGGAACGAGTTTCACTTAGAATGCTCATCGTCCTCCAATGACGATGTTCTGATAGCATTCGTCCATACAAGTTGTCCTGTGTCTGGACAAACCGAATCACCGTCTCATCATTTTCACGGTATTCATTCGTTATTTTCAAACCGGGTCGAAGTGGTTTTCGGATAATTAAATCCGATCCTGGTCTCTTCAAAATGATCAGCGCATTTGTGATGATATGCAGATCCATACCCTTTGAATCGATAATGAACCACACATGTTTGACCCAAAAAGCACAGACTGACGGAAAGTCAAGAGAAAGAAAAGAAGAGAGAAGAAGATAAGAGAAGAAAGAGAGAAGATAGAACCAATAGAACAATACATAATCTCACATCGTAGCGGAAAACATATAATATCATATCAATGATCTATACAAAACAGAAACTGTATATACATACATCAATCAGAGTTCCACAATCAATCACTAGTTATCAGCATAGACAATTATAATAACATGTCCTCACAATTGCTGACAATATACAACCACTAAGCACAATGGATAATCAAGCAAAACATGTACGTGTATACGAAATGAAGATCTCCAGCTCTCCTGTTGAAGCTCTAATAGCACCAATCTGAACCTGTAAATATACTCGGTCTAACCCGAGCATTGAAAGGGAAGAATGCCCGGATCAGTCTGGTAAACAAGCATGAGAAACACACTCAACTGAATTTTTTAGATTACCAAACGTTTCCTTTATCAAAACAAAAGTATCTCGTAAGACAAGTCCACACATAAACACGGACATGTTTTTACCTTACGATAACTAAAACATTTCATATCAAATCATCTTATATTATACTAGTGTCTAGTATATACAAATAATATTAATCATAGCCTAAATTGTTACATTGATTAAATTACAGCATATAGCCCAAAATGGGTAATACAATCAAAATGGCAGGTACGTAGTGGATTTTGGATTTCCATACAAATGACCAGGTGAAGGGACTACCCTCCGAAGGGGTACATCTCTAGATGGATGTCCCGAGGCACAGAACATCTGCCCTCTACCAACACAAGACCGACCCACCTCTATAACTGGTACTGAATATGTCATCCTCCGGTCGTTACCGACCTTTATCGAGGGCCCTCATAGCATACAAACCACAATAATCGGATACATGACGTCATAGCATGTAAAGATATAACTAGAAGAGGATGATCATATCCTACTTGGGAGCGACCCACTTAGCCTTGTCGCATCTAACCCTGTTTTTGTCATTTCCGGTTGATGAGGCCTGAGGTAACGATTGCCTTTCACAATCACATCACTATGAATGCCACACGGCCATTTCCGTTGACTACTAATTGCCTTCCACAAAAATACAACCCTTGAGCTCGTACGTCTCAAGGAAGGGTGTTAAGCTAAGAGAAATTTCCTTCTCCGCCACCAAACAGATGTACGTTTGTAAAAACCAATGTACGTAATCTTAAGAAATGCAATGTCAGACAAACATTCATGCAAGTTGTCTAGGAAAAGGACAAACCGAAGGCACTTTCCTACCACATCCTGTCGGGAAATCCCTAAGATTAGTAGTGGATAGTCCTTGCATTGGATATTTCATAATGAAGAGACCACTACTACTGGATGTATATTGGGATTTTAACCCTAAACGATCAATAAGCAGTCCTCCACTATGAAAATTCAGAATATCAATATCATCATAAGCAACCTGCACAATCGTCGCATATACGATGGTCCGAAGTTGTTTTCAGATAAATTTGATCTCGGTCTCTTCGCACCAATAACGCAAAAGCGTTTCTCAACCTCACACAGAAACTAAGTCTCATAGACTTATCACGTCTCCAACTTTCAACTTGCTATCCTTCGGCCAAGAAGGAAGCTCGATAGATTAGAGTAATACTCCGCACTAACGAATCAACTTCCTCAACACAAACGATAATCAAGCCTACACAGAAGACTACGTACTAAGTGTACGACAAAATAATTCCCACATCAAGTCGAGGAACTAAAATGGCCAAATTTGATAGTCGGTTATTTAACTATCAAAGCAAACAAACAAATATTTAGCACCATATACAATCACTAGGCCCTTTTAATTAATCTTTTATTTATTTAAATCACTTGCCAAATATTCACTTATAAAATCCATTTATAACTCCATTTTATCATTTACAAAATTCCTTAATAATTCCTTTACTTTGATTTATAAAAAATCAATTTTGTAAATCTTCTATATAAACCAATTATAATAAGTCCAAAATCTTAATTTAAACTATATTTACAAAATAGTTCATTTCATATTCCAAAAATCACATTTTGGTACATTTCACAAAAATCATAATTTTTATAACATAAAAATTATAACTTTTATTTATTCAAAATAAATTCAATTCCTTTACAATTCAAAAATCAATAAAACATCTATTTTCAAAATCACTTGAAAATCATTTTTAATTTGAAAACATCACTTTAACATTTTTAAATTTCCAAAATAGGCCCAATGCTACAACAACACTAAATACATCAATCACGACATCCAAACATCCTATATCACATTATAACAGCATATATCACAATATCTATAAATAAATCAATACTTGTGAGGAATCCAGTTGGATCCCTCTAACCTGTCACTTGCAACAAATATACATATTAGAATATGTGTACAATGTCCGCTTCGAGGCAGACGCGCGTACAAAGGGTCATCCGCTCATACACGGGAACGTACAGGGTCTCATTTGCTCCAATAGGCATGTATATATCCAAATACCAATAAATATATCATATATCATCCAAACAATCATCAATCATCATAAATAATATTTGTTCTCACTTATATAAAAATATCAGTGAGTCAGAAAGAGTGAGTTGTACTCACATTGCTTCCAATAGAAGTTGTAGTGTTTTATTCTGAATAAAATTAAACAAGCGTTTAATTTTACCCAAAATTTACACTAGCTCCAATCAACTCCAAACCAGCTCTAAAATGTAGTTCTCGTCAATACTGACCCAACACAATTCGTTTCGTCAATTTTCGACCTCATATGACAAAGTTATGGTATTTTAAAAATTATACGAATTATTATATAAATAAATTTACTATTTTCTTTTTATTTTTAACCTTAGTTCATCTGGCCGCACGTTTCATCTATAGTAGATCTAGGCCGTATTTTTTCTTCTTCCCCATCCACGTCTAAACCTAGCCGAGAAACCCATAGCCGCCGAAATTGTTTGAATTTTCGAGGCCACCACGATCCACTTGAACACGATCGAGAAGCGCCATCGTGTAGCCCATGCTCCACTCCACCTTCGGTCGCAAACACGTTGAACTCGGCTGAGTATTTGCCTCGAAATTCATGCGTGTACGTGCGACATTCAAGCACAATTTGCCGTCAATCCGTAGCTCCATTTACGATCGTAGCCGTTCAAACTATAGATCTCGATATGCTTAACATTTTTCTAGTTGGAAGTTTCCCGTAATTGTTTACGGATTTGAAGAGATTGAGAAGAGAAGAAATGAAAATTTCGGCCGTTGATTATAGAAGGTGGCGGTTGGAAACAAAACCCTAGGGTTTGTGTGAATTAGAAAAAGCTAGGTCCTTTTATAGAAAATTCTGAAACGTGCTGCCTGGCGTTTATAATGTTATACCCATATTCCGAACGCAATGGAATATATATCGAGAGCCAATTCGATCGTATTTGGAAGATAGGTTTTCGAATCGACTATTTAAATTTAAAATTTACTTAAACGAATTTCTACGCGTTTTAGCTTGCCCGGACAAACCGTAAATCCGATTGACACGAAATTTGAATTCTTACAATAATATAACATTACAGATCCAATGAAACTAGTTTCTTCGAAATCCGAGACTGTTTGAAAAATGACCATTTTCACTCGTCAATTAAATATTAAAATATTCAATTTCTACAAATTAACTTTTAATTCAATTTCAAAAGTTCTCTAACATCATTCTAATTCAAATAAGATTTAATTCAACTTTATAAATCATTTTTATTCACATTAAATCCAATTTCCAATTATTTCTGTAATTTCAAATATTAAATTAACAATTTAATTATCCAATTAAACCACTATATTCGAAATATAAGTTATTCAGCTTATAAAATTAACTTATGAATATTTAAAATCAATTAAATATACGAATTTCAAATGACAGAAATTCAGGGTCGTTACAGCATTGGGCAATATTGATAGTCGGTTATTTAACTATCAAATTAAACAATCATTCAACCAATTATTTTACTTCCTCTGAAAAACACCAAGTCTTACAAAATTCAGATTTTTAAATAAATTAAATCAATTTATCCAAAAATATACACTTAAACATTTAAGTACAAAACTACCTATATTCTTTTTCAAAATAATACTTATGAGATTCTAAAATAATTCTCTAAGTAGAACTTAACCAAAAACTACCTTTTAAAATAACTATTGTATAAAGTATAAATATTTGATTATTATCTTTTAAATCATAATACCCTTTAAAATAATAACTTATTTACTTTAAATTTTTTAAAACAACTAAATAATAAACTTTTCCAAAAACATTCGTTTAAAACATCTTTAAAAAAACTTCTAATTTATACTTAAAAGTTTTCCTTTGAAAATGGACTTAGCGTTTTAGAAAATACACTTTCCACCCCGAATATAGCCCATCTAATCCTTTATGAACCCTTCTTGATTTATCTCCAATTTAATTTTTGTCCCAAATCCCGTAAATTTCTTCCCCATACTTTTAAAAATAAAACTCTCTTTTATTTTTAAAACAATTTACTCATCACCTTATAAAATTCCACCGTGAATTTATAATTTCAAATTATCCACTGATAATTACCTCACTTTATTTATAACCCAGTTAATAAATCCATAGCCTCATTCTCCTTTTAATCACTTTTTCACAAACGCTTAATCGATTTTCAAATCGATTCTCTGAGTTAAATTCCCTTTAAAATTTATTTCTCGACTTATCCAAATTTATTCCAAAATCCATTAATTCAGATTTACTTCTTCATTATGATTCAAAACCTTATTTAAATTTGAAATATCAATTTCACACTTTGTTTCAAAATTCCCCTTTTTTATTTCTCCCAAACCATTTTAAATCCCGAATTTAAAATAAATCCTTTAATTCTTAAACAATATCGTTTAAGTCCTTAAAACTCTTTATTTCCCATTTATTCAAAATCTCTATTTCCCATTCCCCGGGATTTATTAAATAGGATTTCAAAATCAACCATTTACCTTTTCCCAAAATTCACCCTTTTTATTACTCAACTTCACTATAAATATTTTACTTAAGATTTTCTTTTTATTTTCCTTTAAAAATCCAATCTTTATATTTTGATATCTTAAAATACCAAAATATATTCAGCCAAACCATAGCATTCTATAATTTCAATTTACACTATAATCCATCACAGATTATCAATATAAATCATATCACAGAATATGAAAATAAATTCCAATATTTTTGAGGAATCCAATTGGATCCCTCCAACCTGTTTCCCTGCATCCACAGATGTTAGCACAATATAAAAATACCAATCCCACTTTGAGGGGGATATCGCGGTATAAAGGGTCATCCGCTATTATGCGGGGCACATAGGGTCTCATCCGCTATATAATGCGGGAAGTGGAAATTAGCAACAAGGGCCTCTTTAGCAAGTGGAATTAGTTTCTAGGACACACAACTGAAATAATTACTTTCAAGGACAAAACGTAAAATAATTAGTTTCTAGGGCCTAAAAACCTATGAAATTATGTGCTTGAAAGTAATTGGACTGCTGACTTTGTCCTTGAAAGTAATTATTCTACTGATTTTGGCCTTGAAAGTAATTTCTTTGAATGTGTATCTTAGAAACTAATTGGACTGTAAAGTTTGTCCTTCTGGTAAAATGTCCCATGCGGGAATATCAATCACTCCAATATGTACTACTATATATATATATACTATCCAACAGATAAATTACAAATTTATCAATCCAACCAATCATCCAATAATTTAAATTCAACATTTAAATTTAAAAAAGGTCATCCAAATGAGTGAGAAAATCTCACCTTTATTTTCGTTTGCCATCCACTTCAATCCTGATTTGATTCATGATTTTGGACCTTGTATAAACATTTATACGGTTTATCAATATTTGAAATAATCGAACCATCAATTGGTATTTTATAATTTAATTAACTAATAATTTATTTTAAACTAATTATTTTCCTTTTAAAAATCTTTTAGTAACTAAAATAAATTAAATAAGTTAATTGAACACATTAGTCACCAAATCCATTATTTTTATTTTTATTTTAAAATTAAACTAGTAAGTTAAAAAATGTGTATATGTATGTTAACTTTATTTTTCAATTTGAAAATACATATATATACTTATAAAAACAACATATATACATTTTAAAAATCTAATTTTTATGAACCCTTTCTATATTTAAAATTTCTATTTTTAAAATCTTTTATATATATATATGTTTACTGTTTATCCGCGTACATTTAAGCTTAAAATAGGTACGTATATCTTTTTATATAGATATATTTTTATTTATATATTTTTCTGTAAATAACAAAACAGTAGATTTCTTTATTGTAAAACTTTTCTTCTTTAACATATATATATTTATAAAAATAAAAATCTGATTTCAAAATCCTTCCATTTTCCTTTCTCTGTATATATGTATATATATAATATATAAAAAAATCTTTAAACTGAACAAAATAAATGGTTTTGTACCTTATTGTTATAAATTTCCCTTAAAACAGTTTATAGTTGAAATATATTTTTAAACTTTTGAATTTAAAAATCTAATTTAA
The DNA here is from genome assembly GCA_030737815.1 of Allium fistulosum. Lineage (NCBI taxonomy): Eukaryota > Viridiplantae > Streptophyta > Magnoliopsida > Asparagales > Amaryllidaceae > Allium > Allium fistulosum. Next base: position 1,463,134,904 of record CM060902.1, read on the forward strand.
CATTTAATTTTAAACGAAGCTATAAAATATACCTAACAGACTTCTCCACAATCGCCGACCTCTGCTGTAACTCACGATATCACCAAAACCCAAAATCATCGCAGCAAACTCGGACTTTCCCTGAGCCCATCGCCAACTCGATCGACACTGCCATCGACCAACCCATCGCGCTGCCGCACCATCCCAATCTCGCGACCCATGCCGAGCCGCTTTGTAATGACCCTAAAAATGAAAGTTATATTTACTTTGAGAATTTCTAAAGAAAAAAAAAGTAGAGAAATATATATATATATTAAATGACATATTAAAATGGAAAAGCTTGTTAATAAATTAAATATGCATGGGAGTTCTGCTGGACAAAAATGCAAGGGGTTAAGGTGATTAAAAATTGGGATTTAAAATAAATATAGTTTCATGCCTAAAGAATTACAAAAATACATATATTTAACATATGAGGAATTTCCTGTTTTACCTAAAATAAAATAAAATAAAATAGAGTTTTATAAGGACCAAATGACTTATGTATTTATGCTAGAAATAATTAGCATGATATATGTGATTTATACCACATAAATGTGTATGAGGAGTTGTTGTTTTCAATTAAAGTCAGAATAAAAACAAATGCAGGATCAAATAAGAATTTCTATATCTTATAATCATTCCCAGCAAACAATATAGTGAGACAGATTTCTTACATCACATGATTATGTATGATAGTGTACCTGATTATATGGAGATAATAGCTAGAGAGAAAACACAAGAAGTTTACAAATTCTTTAAACTTAGAAAAAAATGAACAAAGGGTCACATGCATATGGCATGAATAAAATGGAGACATGAAAATAGCATGCAGTGTTTAAAATGTTTGATTCCCGAAATAACCAATTAAAGTAACCTAATGTGTGCATTTCCAATTTAGGACCACACAGGAATGTGATATGTACATGAACATCTAAGGGTATCGGGGGAATTACCCATTTTCTTAAACCCTAGAATGATTTTATAAATAACTGTACATAACCATATCCATCATTCTCTCGGGATCAAAAGAAAAAAAAAGGAGAAGCAATAGATTAAAACATTGAAAGGATCTGCTGTTCAGAGGAGCAAGACAGTAAAAGAAAACACTAGGTGAGTATTTATCCTTTGTATGCAATGGCATTAAGTCCTCTTGCAGGAAGCCTAAAATATTATAAGTCATTTAAATCTCTAAAATGATTTGTTATGTGTAATATGGATGTTTGTTTGTGCATTCTTGTTTGGAGTTTTAATTTGTATGTGGGCTTTTAAGGTTAAAATGGTTTGAGCATTTTTGTTCTATCTTATCATCATTAAAAATGGATATAGATTATTTAGGGAATAGGCAGCAAGACAGTGATCTAGCTCATGTTTATTTCTTGGATAATGAAGCATGAAACTAAATGTTCATATCATAAGTTGGAGGAGAAATTCTGGGTAGTAGGACAGTGATGCTTAAACTATTTTTAGGAAAGAAATTCATTATAAGCAAACTGGGGTATATTCTGTAATAAGGAAAATAAATAGGGAAACATGGGGTTGAACTAGAAAGTATTAAAGAAGATAGTCTTTCTGAAACATGAATGAACTGTGATTTTTTATGATGGAATTCTTAAGTAGGAGCTTAATAAAACAAGCTGAAACTAGAGGGGATTTATCAAAGAAGAACTAAACTGGTCATTTGGGAGTTAGTCAATGATCTGCTTGCTTCAGGTGGGAGCAAGTATATGCATAGTGCAACTGCACCCTGAGGCCTTTGTGTGTTGGAATAAATTAAGTAACCTGGGAGTTTCCTTCACAATGCATACATGGTGTTCATTTGACAAAGGAGTTAAAGACCATAAAATAAATGGGGACAGAGATTTAAAAATCTGGGTTATAAATATCCAGATATGGTGTTAAATTAATCAAGATAAATATTGTTCATTGATTAATTTGCTGGGTGAAATTGGGAGTGTAAAACCTGAGTCTACTTACCTAGAAATGGAGAAAATGAATCAAGAATTGTATATTTATTTATTTTGACTGTTTGCTGTGCATTGTTTAAATGAATGAATGTGTCTTTGTATCACTTGGTACTAACCAAAACATGCTAAGTATAAAAACTGTCAAACTAGGAAGACACTGCAGGATTACAAACAAAAAATTTATGAATATGTATACAAATTTGATGAATGCTCATACCAGTGAAAAATGACCCTTTTGGTTGCCCTTGCAATCATCTGGGTGTCTCATTAAAATTGGGCCAGCTCAGTGATTTGCTTGCAGGAAGATGAAGTTGGCTTGATGGATGAAGATGGCAATTAGCTCCTAGTATAAATAAAAGAAACCAGTTTTAAAAATTTGTAGATGCTTTGTAATGAATTTATTAGTCAAATTTTATGTTGTAACTGAAGTTTCTTGTAAGGTGATTACTAAGTATTTGGATTAAAAATATGTACTAAAGTCAACCTGCTATGAAAGACTATTGATGATGTTTGGTTAATTGCTGATTTCATGAATGTCTAATTTAAAAAAAATAAGGGATAGACATATCATATAAATATGATATGTGCATGTGATGATCTCTGATTTTTATTGCTTGAATTTATATTTTGACTTATGGAAATTAAAGAGCTAAGGGGGTTGATTTTAGGAATGAAATCTTAAGATTTGAGTAGGGGTATTCAAAAGAAATGAATTTGTGCATGGCAGGTAAGTGATACAGGCATGTGCATGAATTCTGGAGATTTACAAGTATTTGTGTATTTAAATTTTCAAATAATACTATGAGAGAAATAAACCTGGAAAATACTGTATTTTTAATAATTGATTGAATACATATAAGAATGCATTTCCAGAAAGCTTAAACCAGGCATAAACATGCTTGGGATAATATGAGGGATATGGGTTTGCAAGTGGTAAAAGAGGGACTATGGCCGGCCTAGATGGCCATGGGTCAAACTCTTGGAGCCTGGAACCACTTCATTTCAATTAATGAAGTGTAAGTGCTTCCGGGACAAAACAAAAGAAAACACCAAGCAGCCCTCAAATAACACCAAGCATTCCCAGTAAAACACCAAGTATTTAAGTCTGCACCATGTTAAACTTAAAAATGCAAAAGGACTTCAATTGATCAACCTGAAATGATAAATGGAAATTTGGTTCCAATATCCATGCCTGCAAGTATAATTTATAAGTAATTTCATGTAAACACTTGATGACTATCAAAAGGTCAATTAAATACTATTTTAGTGTTATTAGAATTAGTTAGGCAGAAAGCCTAGATAGCATAAAAAAAAGATGTACTGTGCTCTGCAAGTCAAATATATATATAGTGTTATAATTTGCCAAAATGTACCTCTGGCAGTAGAACAAGGCTTAGAAAAGAAATAAATGGCTATGTCAATAACTTGTATGGTATTTTGATTTCTGTTTGATTTAAATTCCCTCTTATAAAAAAAACAATTGTATATCATCAAATATATGATTGTCTTCATTTGTTTGTACACTGATATGATTATATTGGTAAGTCCAGGGTCTTGGGAAAAATATTTGGAAATTATATAAATATTCAAATATAAAAGAAATGGGGTTTAGTGGTGAATTCCTCTTGGATGTTTAGGAAAAAAAATCTATGTGTTTTAGAGTGAGGGTCACCACAGTTGGTATCAGAGCTATGTTTTAAATAACATAGTAAATGTTGTTGTATGCATATGGATGTTTGAATGCATTGTTTGAATTATTGTTGTTGAATGCTTTTGTTTTATGTTAAAAAAAATATATGTGAGTGCATGTGATACATGCACAGTGTGCACAGAAATAAAAATGAACAAAAGTAAAGACACCAAGAATGATGGGGGTAAATAAACTAACATAAAAATCACATTTATAGCATTATGGTAGGACCAAGGCATCACACAGGTGCAGGATCATCACGTGAGCCACCTGTGATGAGCATGGAGGATTTTGTGAGAGCTTTAAGGGATGGAATGGCACCAAGGCAAGACAATCCTCATGAGGAACTCTCCAAACTGCTTAAGACATGTACCACTTTGGGAGGAAAGGATTTTGAAGGCACTGAAGGAGCTATAGGTGTTCAAACTTGGATAAGAACTATGGAGAGGGTCTTCACAGATATGCAAATCAATGACCAAAGGAAGAGACAGATAGCTTCAAGGAAATTGAAGGGGGTTGCACTGGATTGGTAGGAGGTTGTGACAGCAGGAAGACAAGAGGATACCATCACTTGGAATAATTTCAAGGACATGCTTGAGGCCAGATTTGTCCCAGCATCTGCCAAGGCCACACTGCTAGAAGACTTTATTAGATTAAGGCAAGGAAGCATGAGTGTGAATGAATACACTCAGAAGTTTGAAACATTATCCAAGTATGGAATGGTGTTAATAGGGAATGCAGAAGCAAAGAATGCAAGGTACATTCAAGGCTTGAACCCTAGTCTGTCAAGGGCAATGTTGCCATACAAGGACAAAACCTTTGATCAAGTAATTGATCTAACTCTCTCATTTGAGCAACATGACACTACAAGGGAGAAATTTAGGAACATGAAGTTCAACAAGAAGAAGGGAGGACAGAACAAAGTACAACCTTATGACAAGAACAAGGCAAACAAAGGAGTTAAGAAGGGGGAAGGAGCAGTAGCACCTGAAAGCAAGAAATTCACTCATTGTTTTAATTATGGAAAAGCTGGACATTATAGTAACCAATGCCCTGACCCTAAAATACCTAGAGGAGGCTGCTATAATTGTGGAAAGATGGGTCATCTAAAGAAGGATTGCCTAGAGAGTAATAAAAGAACAGCAAGGATAGGAGCTTTGGCAGCCAACAACACAGGGAATGTTGGGCAACTTGAAGGTATAATTTTTATTCATACCAAACCAATATCAGTAATATATGACACTGGTGCCTCACATTCACTAATATCTCTGGAAATTATAAAGAAATTTGCACTTGCATGTGTTTCTATTGATCAGCCCTTAATTGTACACAGTCCCATAGGGAGTCATTGTATGTTAGGGATGAAGTGTATGGGTCTGAAATTAATTATAGGGGGTTATGAATTTAATTCAGATCTGTATACTTTAAATTATCCTGGTATTTGAGTAATTTTGGGGATGGATTGGTTAATTGAAAACAAAGCAATTTTAAATTTAGAAAATCTTACTATTTCTTTGGAGACAAATGAAGGCAAAAGAATTACCATCTTAAGTGAAATAGCAAAGAACACATGTTTTAATAAAATCTGGAGTATTAATGAAGTCCAAAAGGAATTAAAAATAGAGGAAACCCCAGTAGTCAATGGATATATAGATGTGTTTGGAGAAGTGAAGGGAATTCCTCAAAACAGACTAGTTGAATTTAAAATAAAATTAATGCCAAGGACTAACCCAATCATTAAGAAGCCTTATAGAATGGGTCAAAAAGAGTTAGCAGAATTAAAACACCAACTAGAAGAGTTAGAAGAAAAGGGGTTCATAAGATCAAGCAGTTCTAGTTGGGGTTCCCCAGTGCTTTTTGTTAAGAAGCATGATGGAACAATGAGGATGTGTGTGGATTATAGGGATTTAAATAAGGTGACCATCAAGAATAAGTACCCACTGCCTAGAATAGATGATCTATTTGATCAATTGCATGGAGCTAAAATATTTTCAAGGCTAGATTTAGCCTCTGGATTTCACCAAATGAAAGTTGCAGAGGAAAGCATTGAGTACACAGCCTTTAACACAAGATATGGCCTTTATGAATTTCTAGTAATGCCATTTGGCTTGACCAATGCTCCCTCCTATTTTGTAGACTTGATGAATAGAATTTTTAGAGACTTTTTGGATAAGTTTGTCTTGGTATTTATAGATGACATATTAATTTATTCAAAGACAGAAAATGATCATGCCATGCACCTACATTTAGTATATCCAGGCTTAGAGAACATGAATTAAAAGCCAAGTATTCAAAGTGTACATTTTGGCAACATGAAGTGAAATTCTTAGGACACATAGTGTCACAGCAAGGGGTGAGTGTGGATCCAAGCAAGGTCATTGCAGTTCAATCATGGAGTAGACCCAAAATAGTGACTGAGGTGAGGTCATTCTTAGGATTGGCAGGGTACTATAGGAGGTTCATCAAGGATTTTTCAAGAATAGCCGCACCAATGACCAAGCTAACAAAGAAGAACCAACCATATGTGTGGACTGAGCAGTGTGAACAAGCTTTTGAGAAGTTGAAACAAGCACTGGTGGAAGCTCCTGTCCTACAAATCCCAGAAGCAAATGAAGGAATGGTTGTATATACTGATGCTAGTGGGTCTGGGTTAGGTGCAGTGCTTATGCAACATGGCAAGGTGGTGGCATATGCATTAAGGCAGCTTAAACCCAATGAGACCAAATATGCAACTCATGATTTAGAACTAGCTGCAATAGTGTTTGCATTAAAACTATGGAGGCATTATTTGCTTGGGGCAAAGTTTGAATTGTACACAGATCATCAAGCATTGAAGTATTTATTTTCTCAAAAAGATTTAAATATGAGGCAAGCAAGGTGGTTGGAGTTTCTAGCTGCATATGATTTAGATATTTTGTACACCCCTGGGAAAGCTAATAGGGTGGCAGATGCTTTGAGTAGAAATCGTATTAGATTAGCAAGTTTAATGATTGATGAATTTAAAAACCTTGTAATGCTTGGGGAGGCAAATATATATAGCAAGAATGAGAAGAATTTTCGAAAACATGATGATATGGTGGAGTATGGTACACTGGGAATAATCACAGTGAAGTCTAATCTGGTGGAGAAAATTGGTAGCATGCAAGATCAAGATCAAAGTCTAAAGGAGAAGAAAGAAATGTTATTAAATAACATTAAGTCAGAGAATTTTAAAATAGATTCCAAGGGTTATTTGAGGAAAAATGATAAGCTTTGTGTACCAGACATTGCAGAGTTGAAGGAAGAAATCATGAATGAGCATCACAGGACCAAGTACACCATACACCCTGGTGGTACCAAAATGTATCATGATTTAAAAAGAAGCTACTGGTGGCCAGGAATGAAGCAAGCAGTGGCAAGATATGTGGCAAAGTGTTTCACATGTCAACAAATTAAAGCAGACTACCAAAAGCCCTCTGGCATGTTACAATCTTTGGAGGTACCTCAGTGGAAATGGGAAAGTATTTCCATGGATTTTGTGGATGGTTTGCCTAGAACTAAGAAAGGCAATGATAGTATATGGGTAATTGTTGATAGACTAACCAAATCAGCTCACTTTGTCCCTGTCAGGTCAGATAGGAATGCACATAGGCTTGCACAATTATTTATTAAGGAAGTGGTGAGGCTACATGGTATACCCAAGACTATTGTAAGTGATAGAGACACTTTGTTCACCTCAAGATTTTGGGAGAGCTTCCAAGAAGCAATGGGAACACAACTTTGTTTAAGCACTGCCTACCATCCTCAAAGTGATGGGCAAACAGAGAGAGTGAATAAAATATTGGAAGATTTACTTAGAGCATGTGTGCTAGATTTTGGGGGTAATTGGGAGGATCATATCCACCTGGCAGAATTCACTTACAACAATAGCTATCAATCAACAATAGGAATGGCTCCCTTTGAAGCCTTGTATGGGAGACCCTGCATTTCTCCTGCCTGTTGGTTGGAAGCAGGAGAGGGTGTAATATTGGGGCCAGATCATGTTAAGGAAACTTCCAACATGATTGAATTAGTTAGGCATAGAATGAAGGCAGCACAATCAAGACAAAAGTCTTATGCAGATAGAAAGAGAAAGCCAATGGAGTTTGAAGTAGGAGAGCATGTTTTTCTGAAGGTATCACCAATGAAGAAGGTGTTCAGGTTTGGGAAATCTGGTAAGCTATCACCAAGATTTGTAGGACCATATGAAATTATGCAAAGAATTGGTGCTATGGCCTACAGACTTAAGTTACCTGAGGAGTTGAGTGGTGTGCATCCAGTGTTTCATGTTTCTCAATTGAGAAAATGGGTGCATGATGAAGGGGTAATTCTGGAGTCACCTACTCAAATTCAAGTCCAAAAGAATTTGGTTTATACAAATGAACCAGTAGGGATAGTTGCCAAGGAAGAGAAAAAGTTAAGGAACAAGGTGATCAAACTGGTAAAAATTCAATGGAGCTTGGACACTAATGATTGTACATGGGAGGTTGAAGATAAAATGAGGGCTAAATACCCCAATTTGTTTACTAATGGAGAGGTATGTTTAAGCAGCTTATGATGATTTTTATAAATATTCTTATTTATTGTTTGCTTTCATAAAATGTGAGTATGGGGTTATGGAGTTAAAACAGGCTATAGATTAGTGCTTTTAATTGGAGAAATTAGGTGAAATTATGGGGACATAATTCCTTTAAGGGGGAGGGTATGTAATGACCCTAAAAATGAAAGTTATATTTACTTTGAGAATTTCTGAAGAAAAAAAAAAGTAGAGAAATATATATATATATTAAATGACATATTAAAATGGAAAAGCTTGTTAATAAATTAAATATGCATGGGAGTTCTGCTGGACAAAAATGCAAGGGGTTAAGGTGATTAAAAATTGGGATTTAAAATAAATATGGTTTCATGCCTAAAGAATTACAAAAATACATATATTTAACATATGAGGAATTTCCTGTTTTACCTAAAATAAAATAAAATAAAATAGAGTTTTATAAGGACCAAATGACTTATGTATTTATGCTAGAATTAATTAGCATGATATATGTGATTTATACCACATAAATGTGTATGAGGAGTTGTTGTTTTCAATTAAAGTCAGAATAAAAACAAATGCAGGATCAAATAAGAATTTCTATATCTTATAATCATTCCCAGCAAACAATATAGTGAGACAGATTTCTTACATCACATGATTATGTATGATAGTGTACCTGATTAAATGGAGATAATAGCTAGAGAGAAAACACAAGAAGTTTACAAATTCTTTAAACTTAGAAAAAAATGAACAAAGGGTCACATGCATATGGCATGAATAAAATGGAGACATGAAAATAGCATGCAGTGTTTAAAATGTTTGATTCCCGAAATAACCAATTAAAGTAACCTAATGTGTGCATTTCCAATTTAGGACCACACAGGAATGTGATATGTACATGAACATCTAAGGGTATCGGGGGAATTACCCATTTTCTTAAACCCTAGAATGATTTTATAAATAACTGTACATAACCATATCCATCATTCTCTCGGGATCAAAAAAAAAAATAGGAGAAGCAATAGCTTAAAACACTGAAAGGATCTGCTGTTCAGAGGAGCAAGACAGTAAAAGAAAACACTAGGTGAGTATTTATCCTTTGTATGCAATGGCATTAAGTCCTCTTGCAGGAAGCCTAAAATATTATAAGTCATTTAAATCTCTGAAATGATTTGTTATGTGTAATATGGATGTTTGTTTGTGCATTCTTGTTTGGAGTTTTAATTTGTATGTGGGCTTTTAAGGTTAAAATGGTTTGAGCATTTTTGTTCTATCTTATCATCATTAAAAATGGATATAGATTATTTAGGGAATAGGCAGCAAGACAGTGATCTAGCTCATGTTTATTTCTTGGATAATGAAGCATGAAACTAAATGTTCATATCATAAGTTGGAGGAGAAATTCTGGGTAGTAGGACAGTGATGCTTAAACTATTTTTAGGAAAGAAATTCATTATAAGCAAACTGGGGTATATTCTGTAATAAGGAAAATAAATAGGGGAACATGGGGTTGAACCAGAAAGTATTAAAGAAGATAGTCTTTCTGAAACATGAATGAACTGTGAGTTTTTATAATGGAATTCTTAAGTAGGAGCTTAATAAAACAAGCTGAAACTAGAGGGGGTTTATCAAAGAAGAACTAAACTGGTCATTTGGGAGTTAGTTAATGATCTGCTTGCTTCAGGTGGGAGCAAGTATATGCATGGTGCAACTGCACCCTGAGGCCTTTGTGTGTTGGAATAAATTAAGTAACCTGGGAGTTTCCTTCACAATGCATACATGGTGTTCATTTGACAAAGGAGTTAAAGACCATAAAATAAATGGGGATAGGGATTTAAAAATCTGGGTTATAAATATCCAGATATGGTGTTAAATTAATCAAGATAAATATTGTTCATTGATTAATTTGTTGGGTGAAATTGGGAGTGTAAAACCTGAGTCTACTTACCTAGAAATGGAGAAAATGAATCAAGAATTGTATATTTATTTATTTTGACTGTTTGCTGTGCATTATTTAAATGAATGAATGTGTCTTTCTATCACTTGGTACTAACCAAAACATGCTAAGTATAAAAACTGTCAAACTAGTAAGACACAGTAGGATTACGAACAAAAAATTTATGAATATGTATACAAATTTGATGAATGCTCATACCAGTGAAAACTGACCCCTTTGGTTGCCCTTGCAATCATCTGGGTGTCTCATTAAAATTGGGGCAGCTCAGTGATTTGCTTGCAGGAAGATGAAGTTGGCTTGATGGATGAAGATGGCAATTAGCTGCTAGTATAAATAAAAGAAACCAGTTTTAAAAATTTGTAGATGCTTTGTAATGAATTTATTAGTCAAATTTTATGTTGTAACTGAAGTTTCTTGTAAGGTGATTACTAAGTATTTGGATTAAAAATATGTACTAAAGTCAACCTGCTATGAAAGACTATTGATGATGTTTGGTTAATTGCTGATTTCATGAATGTCTAATTTAAAAAAAATAAGGGATAGACATATCATATAAATATGATATGTGCATGTGATGATCTCTGATTTTTATTGCTTGAATTTATATTTTGACTTATGGAAATTAAAGAGCTAAGGGGGTTGATTTTAGGAATGAAATCTTAAGATTTGAGTAGGGGTATTCAAAAGAAATGAATTTGTGCATGGCAGGTAAGTGATACAGGCATGTGCATGAATTCTGGAGATTTACAAGTATTTGTGTATTTAAATTTTCAAATAATACTATGAGAGAAATAAACCTGGAAAATACTGTATTTTTAATAATTGATTGAATACATATAAGAATGCATTTCCAGAAAGCTTAAACCAGGCATAAACATGCTTGGGATAATATGAGGGATATGGGTTTGCAAGTGGTAAAAGAGGGACTATGGCCGGCCTAGATGGCCATGGGTCAAACTCTTGGAGCCTGGAACCACTTCATTTCAATTAATGAAGTGTAAGTGCTTCCGGGACAAAACAAAAGAAAACACCAAGCAGCCCTCAAATAACACCAAGCATTCCCAGTAAAACACCAAGTATTTAAGTCTGCACCATGTTAAACTTAAAAATGCAAAAGGACTTCAATTGATCAACCTGAAATGATAAATGGAAATTTGGTTCCAATATCCATGCCTGCAAGTATAATTTATAAGTAATTTCATGTAAACACTTGATGACTATCAAAAGGTCAATTAAATACTATTTTAGTGTTATTAGAATTAGTTAGGCAGAAAGCCTAGATAGCATAAAAAAAAGATGTACTGTGCTCTGCAAGTCAAATATATATATAGTGTTATAATTTGCCAAAATGTACCTCTGGCAGTAGAACAAGGCTTAGAAAAGAAATAAATGGCTATGTCAATAACTTGTATGGTATTTTGATTTCTGTTTGATTTAAATTCCCTCTTATAAAAAAAACAATTGTATATCATCAAATATATGATTGTCTTCATTTGTTTGTACACTGATATGATTATATTGGTAAGTCCAGGGTCTTGGGAAAAATATTTGGAAATTATATAAATATTCAAATATAAAAGAAATGGGGTTTAGTGGTGAATTCCTCTTGGATGTTTAGGAAAAAAAAATCTATGTGTTTTAGAGTGAGGGTCACCACATGCTTATAGCACGAAAGCCCTAACTACCCTTGCCTCAACACCATTAACGCGCTCGAGCCTCCCTACATCCCTCGAGATGATTCGAATTGAACTCGATTCGCCCTTTTCCCCCTGAATCAAACTGGCGAAGTCGTTTCCCTCTGATAGCGGTTTCGATCGCGAGCAGACTTTCTCTATTCGTTCAATTGATTTATCTCGTTTGAATTGAAGGATAAAACTGGAGTTTGGTTTATCGAAAGAGATTGATTTATCGTTGGTTTGTATTGAAGGATAAAATGGAAGAAAGAATGAGCGGGTTGCGATTGATTTATCTGCCTTTTTTCTGAGATTATGAAAGCTCGGCTTGGATTTTTAAAAAGAATGGAGGGGGACAACAATTGATGTTGGCTTGTGAAAATGTCCTTACGTGTTTGAATATACTTGCTACAGTAATTTTGAGGTGAAAGGATAAAGTTCTGATTTGATTATAAATGTCCAATATATATATATATATATATATATATATATATATATATATATATATATATATTTTTAAATCGTCTCGAATATGCAACTAAAAATCTTGACCTCCTATCGAGGCATGCCGCTGGGCGTTTATAATGTTATACCCCTATTCCGAACACAATGGAAAAGGTTTCGAGTCCTAACTCGATCGTATGGAGAAGATACCTTTTTGGACCCAGTTATTATATTGAATTTTCGATATAAATTTCAGCGCGTTTATATCCCGTACGATCATAGACAACTCCAAACACTATGAAATTTGGAATCCGATAATAATACAATATTACGGATCCAATGGGACTGGTTTCGTCGAATGTCGAGACCGTGCCTCGGAAGGCTATTTTTAAATATTAATTTAAACGATATACTTTTAAAACTAAACAAATCACTGTTAAATTCAATTTTAACACTTTTATTATCTTTAGTATTATCAATATAAATTTTATAAGCCTTCAAATTATTTTTAACGAGCTAAAAACTCAAAATTTAACATTTTACCCAATTTCTAATTATTTAATTAAATAATTTAAATCATCCAATAAATAGCGATATTTTAAATTCAAATTTAAAATCAACAGTTGAATATTTAAAATCAATTAAATATTCCAATTTCAAATACCAAAAATTCTGGGTCGTCACATTCCTCCCCCTTAAAAGAATTTCGTCCTCGAAATTACTAGTTAAGAAGAATGGTCCACTTCCCGTTTACTATTTTCCCAAAACCCAACAGTTTTCAAACAACTTCCCAAAACAATCTTTTTATTAAAGACACACTATCACTTCCACTAACTTTTCAAACTCATCCATAGGTTCCCAACAATATTACTTAATCAACCAGAGTTTTAAACAGTTTCTTAAACATTCAAAATTATTTTTGAAATCATATACTCCCAAATCAACTATTTCAAAATCAAACCCAATTTCGCAAACAAATCCTAATTCAGAACATCCAAGTAGTAATTCCTCCCTTGGAAACTCGAAAATGAACACCGATGATGTCGCGATCATCATCAGAATTTTTTTCCAGCGACCGAAGCGGGTTTAGTGCTTTTACTTCTTTAAAAACATTTCCAAATATTTTTAATTCCAAATCTTTCTAGACTTCATATCCCATTCAAAAATATTTCCAAATAATATCACCATTATTCCTCCAAAACCTTTGAAAATCATTTTCAAACTCAAGGGGAATTAAATTTCCCAAATTTCCAAATCTCAAATCCTATCAATCTATATCAAATATTACTCTGGAATTTTATTTCAATTTATAAATCACCTTTATAATTCACATTTTCAAATTCCATTCCGTTATATGAATTTATTTTCTTAACTCTGATTATAACATTATTTCCTTATCATTTGGTTATAATTTCAATTCCTTATTAAATTTCCACACAACAATGATAATAGTTTAATATTATCATTCCCTGACAACCAAGCAACCATATACTATAATAATTTACAAAAATTATTTCTTTTATATACGAAAATAATTTTGGGCAAAATTATTTCATTTACCCCATTTTAAAACAATATTATGTCGAATTGTTCTATTCAAGTTTTAGAGATTCCTATCAATAACGTTAATTACTCGTATTGACCAGAATCCATAAACCGCTCAACAAACCAATCAACACAATATAAAACAATTTTATATTCACTAACAAATACGTGCTCATATCTATTAATACACTCAAACTCATTCTAGGGCATTATTGACTCTATCTCTAATGAATAATCCCCACCAGAGCCAAGGTTCTCGCTTAACCTTCAGCTCTGATACCACTTTAACAACCCGAGAGATTTTCGACGCTCGAAAATCGATAGCAATACGTTCACTGTATTACATGCCGAACCATCGAATGCCGGAAATATTGGATCGTTAGGGAAAAAGAAGAAAAAGGTAGAAGAAGAAGAGAAAACAACATCAGAATCTCACAATCGCAGCAGAACAATATATAATAGATAACAACATATCTTTATACAAAGAGACTACAATTGTTTTATACATTACATCATCATAGTACAACACAATCAATAACACAACACTGGACAGTTATGATAACTTGTCCCCATACAAGCTGACTATACAACATACCATACATCGAAATATAAGTCAGATACGTGATATACGTCTTCGTCATCCAGCTCATCTCCTGAGCCCCCATAGCATCCTATCCTGTATCTGTAATACCCAGTCTGACCCGAGCATTATAATAAAATAACAAACGAGTCAGTCTGGAAAACCAGTGTGAGAAAATACACTCAATTGAATTATTAAAGTTTTCAAAATCCTTTGAAATCAAAGGTATCTCGTAAGACCACGCCACAAATAAACATGTCGGGTTTTTACCTTACGATAACCAAAACATTTTTATCAAATCCGTCTGATATTATAATAGTGTCTATAGAAAGTAAAATAGAATCTAGCTTAAATGCTTGCATCTCACATTCCAGCAATAGTTGGGCACAATCAAAATCGTATGGGCGCTTATTGGAGATTGGATTCCATACAATGGCGGGGCTACTGCGATACCGCCCGTCACAGTACCTGGCCTAGATCAGTGTACCGAGGACCACTCCTGATCCCCTGCAACACAAGACCGGAGCTACCCCTTACTGGATAGTCCAAATAAGATCACCCTGTGGTTGGGATCAGCAACCACCACATAACCAAGATCAAAAAGGGACTCTAAACAGGGATGACCTTACCCTACTTGGGTGCTACCCACTTAACCTTGTTGCACCTCCCTGTTTTAGCCATTCCCGGTTGATGAGGCTTGAGGCTAAACGTTACCTTTTAGGAACGAATTTTACTTAGAATGCTCAGCGTCCTTCAATGAGGATGTTCTGGTAGCAGTCGTCCATACAAGTTGTCCTAGGTCTGGACAAACCGAATCACCGACTTCATCATCTTCACGGTATTCATTCGTTACGATTAAACCGGATGGAAGTGGTTTTAGGATAATTAAATCTGATCCTGATCTCTTCGAAACGATCACTGGAATCAACTGAATGACTGATAGCAGAATCGATATAACTGGATCTCCAAGCGAAGCTCCAACTCCAAAGGTGAGTCTCAAATGCTGTATCACTCAATCTGACCCGAGCGTAAAGCAAAACACAAAACACTCGAGTCAGGATTAACATTCTTATATCAATAAATCCAACTCAAGTGAAATATCAACTGAAATACAAGTAACTTAAAGGATGTTTGGGATAACCATCCTCTAAGGATCCTTTAAACTATCTACTATGTAGTAATATACGGTATTATAATAATGTCTACAGTAAAGTATACTATTTAAAAATAGCGTTAAGGCTTTACATTTTCCACCTTAACACATTTTTAGGTGTGCCAATAGTCTATACAGTACCATAATACCCCGTAAACTGGAGCTACCAGAGGATACTCCATAGGTACGACACAAATCAAACTCGTAGTAAAGCATGTTAGGGTAGGTGACACGGCACAACTAGGGAATGCCAGGGTAGATATACCAATTACACTTCCGAGCCGGTGGTAACGCAGAGCCGTAGCAATCGCCCACCTCGAGCCACACTCCCAAAAATCCGAAGGTGTGCACGAAATCAATCACAAAGTAATAGAATGGCATACGATGGACTGTGTCCGATCAGAGGTGCTACCTCATTAGCCCGTCGATTGCTCTTGTTTTAGCCACCTTATGCCAACTCACGGGAGCTGGGTCCACGTATATACCTTATATAGAATCGTTGCCACCATCCTACTTCATTCTGGAATCTCCACCGTGTACACAGTTGTTAAAGTGGTTTTCGGTATCGACAGAGAGTATGCCCATATCCGATCCCGGTTTCTTTAACAACCAATCGTTATTATAACACCGCGGTCAATTAAAAATAGTTTATACTTCAAAACCAAAATATCATTTCCATTTCAAAAACCAAGTCAATAGGATATCATTTCCATTTTAAATATATTCACTTCCAAAACCTTAGTACTTTCAAAGTTATAATACTTTCGAAACCAAAACATTTAAAATTATAGCACTTTGGAAATCATAACACTTTGAAATCATAACACTTTGAAATCATAGCATTTTGGAATCCATAACACTTTCCTCTTAAACAGTTTAGATATTAAAATTAATATATATAAAATAAAATAGTTTATAAAATAAAATAGTTTATAAAATAAAATAGTTTATATGAAATAGTTATAAGTTAAAATAGTTTAATAAAATAATTTATATTGAAATTGATTTATATTAAAATAGTTTATATTAAAATAATTTATAAAGTAAAATATAAATAGTTTTAGATATAGTTTAAAATACTTTATATAATACAATAGTTTCCTCAAATTTCACAAATCGATTCCAAATCACTTGAATTCCAAAATTCAAATTTAATCAAATCTCAAATCATCAATTTCAATTTCAACTCAATTAAACATTTCAAATTATATTGATTTCAAATACCGATTTGAACCACAGATAAACCATTTCAATTTCAATATATTTCAAAACTTTAAATATTCAACATTTCAAAACTAAATTCGATAATTTCATATATATATATATATATATATATATATCAAATTCACTTTACTATTATTTAGTTTTGAAATATTTACTTAATCATTTCAACAACATCTAAATACAACTTCAATTTACAAATTTAAATAACAAAATATCCCATTTCAATTTATGTAAATTTGAAATATTCATTTAAGTCACTTTTAATCAAATTCAAGTTATAAAACATATCTTTAAAATTTCAAATTTAATATATTTCAAATCAAACTTATTTAAGTAAAATTCTTAAATACATATAATTTCAAATCAATTTCAAATTTATCTTTTCAACCTAAATCATTATAAACTCTATATTTGAAAATATATATATTAAATAAATACTTAAACAAATTTTATATCAACTTTATTAAATCAGCTTTAATAAATCTTTAAAAATCAATATTTATTAAAACCATATACTTCTTTTCAAAAATGATAGAAATAATTTTCAAATATTTATATATAGACCAACGGTATATGTATATAATTCTCTACCCTATGGTCAAGTGATACGGATATTTATCATTTCAATCCGAAATTTAAATATATACGGGTATATATCTTTTCAACCCGCAATCCCAAATTCAATTCAATTGAAAATCGCTTGGGTTTATCATTTCAACGCATAACGATTTCCTCCTATTCTACAGATCATTCGGGTATGTATCATTTCAACCCATAGGGAATTCTATACTAACAGCGAACTTGCAGAGTGATAACAGATATGATAATAATATAACAATCAGTAACAGGCATATATCATCAGTGATAAATAACAGGTAATGGTGCCAGATGTCACAGGTGAACAGATATAGATAATGGCATATATATAGCAATGTAAATATCTAATAGCAGCATATTACAATTGTCGTTTCAATTGAAATCAAATTTAGTAAATATAAGAACATTAATCGTGAGTGATTGCTCACCTTTTGAGGTTAGAGAAGATAGACAATGAAACTGAGTTACGAATTTCAAAGCAAAGTGAGATGGGCACAAATATTGACGGACAAAGCTGAAAAAAGGAAATCGATGCAAACTAATCAGAATCAGTTGATATAATCGAAATGATATGTATATTATATTAATATTTCCCTTAAAATAGATACTCAATTTAAAATACATTTTTTATTGACATATCTACATATTACTTTTATAAAAATCAACATATACCTTAACACACCATAATATATACTTATATACACCACTATATATATATATATTGTTACTTTTGTAACTCATGTATACAATATTTCAAAATGCAATACATATTATAAACAAAGATACGTTCACACAAATGTACAAGCACCAGTCTAAACATGTATACATGTATACATCTACTGTTTCGAAATATTATAAAATTCTCAAATGTATTATAATTTAAATTCAATAATACAAAGCCCATATAAATTCACTTAAAATACATATATAACTAACATAGACTTTTTATAGGTATAGCTAACGTATATATATCAAAATTAAGTATGCTTATCATATTTAAAACAATATATATATCTGCATAGAAGAGTGTTATACTATATATATATATACTATTTTATAAAAATAACAATGTATACCAAAATGAACATATTATAAAACAGTTTATCATAGATATAAATATATCACTAGTATATATAAAATCAGCCAAATAAAATTATAACCAGATATATGTAAAAGTCTTAAATACAATAATATAACTAATATAGCAGTACACAGTAGAGCAATATTTAAGTAAACAAAATTCACTTTCTCATATATAACAACTAAGTTATACACATATATATATACTGTGACATATAAACTGAAATATGTAGACATATACTTAAACTTATACATATACGTAGTAAAACAAAAGGAACTAGAATTTATATCTATACACTAATCAATACAAGTGCATACAATATATAAAATATACTACTTACAAAACTATATATATATATATACAACATAGACCGAAGACTTCATATATTCTAATATATATATAAACTACATATAACCTGAATAAGTAAACTAATATAAACTAGTATATATCTTACAAAACGTGTAACATATATAAACAGATCAATATTATATGATATATATATATATACTAAACTAACTATAAATTAAAATTTATACACTCATACTCAAAATCTGGAAAACAAATATATTTGATAGTGTATAAAAATATAGTTCTTCACTATTTAACAATATATACTACATATAAAACAGAACATACTAACTTGGCAAACTAATATATAGGCAAATTATAGAACTTGTATTAACATATATAATTATATATACAAACATACCATCATATATACACATACGAAGAGAGGCTGCCATGGCGAAGGCCAGAGGACGCGGGCTGCTACGTGTCGAACCGAGGGAAGGTGAGGCGGAAGGAGAGGAGGAGGAAGGCTGCTAGGCTCGCGGCAATAGTTTGAGGCCGAGATGGGTTCTGATGGCCGAAGTTGAAAGGCTGCATGGGCGGAGATGAAGGGGAGGGCAGCGGAAGGTGGAGGAGGGATGGGTTGCGAAGTGGGCACTGGGAAGGTAGTCGCTCGACAAGAAGAATGAGAAGTAGACAAAAGTTCGAGCAAAAATATTGAAGCTCGGCTTCAGATGGATGGTATGCTTTTTTTTAAATGAAGATGGAATGAAAAATGAAGAATAGTAGAGAAGGTAGAGAACGAACCGAGGTATTGTATTGAATAGTGGAATAGTAACGGTCAAATTATTAAATCTAGAGAACATTTAAAACTGATGGCTATTCGGAATTAGACGGTGGAATATGAAAGGGTACGGAAAACTAAAAGATCAAAATTTGCGGAACCGATACAAAAATCGTTCAGTAGATTTCGCTATCTCCCGGACTCCAAAACACACAAACAAATAGACTACGGAGGTCAGCACGACGAGACGATCAAAACGGTATAAAGATATGAGTGGTACAATCATCCTATCAAAAGTCGATAATTGGTATCGAAAAATGCTGCCAATTTGTTGAAAATAAGATAAACGAAGCAATAACAGTCCAAAATTGAAGAAATGAAATATGACGTCTCACTCAGAAGATGATTTACAAATTTTCTATATAAAAATATTCAGGTTTGGAAAACATTTTATTATCATCATTTTTAACTGATTTGAATTGAAATAGAATTACACAATAAAATAAACCTCCATATTATCTGATGGAATTTTACCATTTGCTATGTTACAGTAGACGTATTCCAAATATCAAATTTTTATTTCAAAATTCAATTATTTAAAAATTTCACAAAATTTCAATTAGTTACGTTAAATAAAAATTATAAAATTTACGGGTCGTTATACTCTCCCCCACTCAAAACTTTTCGTCCTCGAAAAGGAACGAGGTTGGAGAATAAAAACAACCAGAAAGAAATAGATTTGAAATATAAAATAATATAATTAATTTAAAACCATATAAATTTCAATTCAAACAAATTAATATTCAACAATTTGGTTTAATCCATTTGATTTCACCTACGTTAATTTCATTTATAATTCAATTTTAACCATTTCTAAATTCATATTTATCTACTCAATATCTTATTATTCTATTTTACCTCAATTAACAGTTTTATAATCATAAATTAAATCATATTTTATTCAACTAATTAATTCTTTCTTTTTCCCAAATTTATTATTCAATTTATTCCACTTAAGTAAATTTTTACTTATAATTTAATCTTAATTATTCTTAAATTTATATTAATTTATTCATTACCTTATTATTCAATTATCTAAATTAACATTTCTATAATCATAGATTTAGTGTATAAACATTTATTATAACCATTCAAGTTTGATTTGAAATTCCTATAACATCATTTTATATTGTATAGTATTCAATTACATAGTTAACTTCTAGATAATTTAGGTAAGTTATATTAGAATGCAACTGAATATTATACAAGTAAATTTCCAATTCAATTCTTTCAAGTTTAAATATTTATTCAAAATTTTGGCTTTATTTTATAATTAAAATCACCCTTTAACAAAATTTAAGAATTAAATTTCCAATTCACTTCAAACCATTTAGAGATAAATATATATATATATACACACTATATATATCAAATCAGATCTATAATCATATAGCAATATATATATATATTGTAAATCAAGTTATAATTTAGAAATTTAAATCAATTTATTTTCCAAAATAGAATCGTAGCAAAGCTACAGAAAGGTCTCTCCACTCTGAAAATCGAAAATGAATGTCGATGATGCGGTCGCCATCACCGAATTTATTTTCCAGTGACAAAAGAGAAGAGCACTGATTTAAAACTTTTAAACATTCTTTGGAAACTATTTATATTCAGAAATACTTTAAATATTATACATTTAAAACTTTAAAACCAGAGTTTGAAATCATCGGAAATTAAATTCTTAAATTCCTAATTTAAATTCATTTTAATTCAAAATCAATTTATAAACCATGTTTATAAATTCATTTATAGAATAATAAATGATAATCAAATATTATCATTTTAAACAACCAATGTAATTAACTTATTAAATTCCAGAAAATTTTACTTATATATTTAAAATATAATCATACAAATCTATTTCATTTACCAAATTTAAAGAAAATATTGTGTCAGTTTGCTCTGTTCAAGTGCTTTGGAAATCCTATCGATATCGTTGATCAGACGAAATGATCGAAAACCCAAATCAACATCAACAACTCAAACAACACACTATAAAACATTTTAAACATTAATTACAAATACACTCCCTCACTCGAGAATACAACATGGATTTCAAAGCAAGGTTAGAGATTCAAATTCAAGGGGTCCTAATCAAATAGAATTCTAACTAAAATAGATAGGCTTGAATGGGAGATAAGATAATTGAATTACAAAATAGGAAGATGAATAGACTTATATAAATCACGGGCAACCTTAACCGGGTCAACCGTGACTTCAAAATAAGATCGAGGTAGAATTCTGGAGCAAATCGACATTCGATTGTCAGAGATAGAATTCGGGTATAACAAGAGATAGCAACATCTAAACCGAGGATACAGAAACCTCCGGTGAATCGATGTCCTTTGTAAAGGAGTTCCACTCTTTTACATATCATTCAGTGGAGCTATGGGGTGCTCCAGAATCAGAAGAATACGAATAGGGAGAGACAAGAATGGATTTTGGAACCAAGGGCAACGTTCCAAAATTCAAAGAAAACCGAATCAAAGAGGAAGAGATTCAAGCACGAACGAAAGTGGTTCTGTAATTAAATCTACTCCATATGCTGAGTTGCCTAAAACCAGAGCTCTGATACCACATGTAACATCCTGAAATTTTAAACCATTCGCATCCATACATGTCGGATTTGAATTACTCAAAATATCAGATTGTTAGTTTAAATTTGGCAAAACTCAGCATATACAGTAAATAAATAATCACAGAATCACAGACACAGAGTAATATAAAAATAATGCAGCGGAAACAAAATAATAGTAGTTCATGAAGCTACTATATATATATATATAACAGAGTTAAGTAAGATACAACAGAGGTCTCGAATACATAGATATCTCAATACAATAGTCAAATACAAGATCTGAATACATCACCGGAATCAACTGAATGACTGATAGCAGAATCGATATTGCTGGATCTCCAAGCGAAGCTCCAACTCCAAAGGTGAGTCTCAAATGTTGTATCACTCAATATGACCCGAGCGTAAAGCAAAACACAAAATACTTGAGTCAGGATTAACATTCTAATATCAATAAATCCAACTCAAGTGAAATATCAACTGAAATACAAATAACTTAAAGGATGTTTGGGATAACCATCCTCTAAGGATCCGTTAAACTATCTACTATGTAGTAATATACGCTATTATAATAATGTCTATAGTAAAGTATACTATTTAAAAATAGCGTTAAGGCTTTACATTTTCCACCTTAACACATTTTTAGGTGTGCCAATAGTCTATATAGTACCGTAATACCCCGTAAACTGGAGCTACCAGAGGATACTCCATAGGTACAACACAAATCAAACTCGTAGTAAAGCGCGCTAGGGTAGGTGACACGGCACAACTAAGCAATGCCAGGGTAGATATACCAATTACACTTCCGGGCCGATGGTAACGCAGAGCCGCAGCAATCGCCCACCTCGAGCCACACTCCCGAAAATCCGAAGGTGCGCACCAAATCAATCACAAAGTAATAGAATGGCATACGATGGAGTGTGTCCAATCAGAGGTGCTACCTCATTAGCCCATCGATTGCTCCTATTTTTGCCACCTTATGCCAACTCACGAGAGCTGGGTCCACGTATATACCTCAGATAGAATCGTCGCCACCATATTACTTCATTCTGGAATCTCCATCACGTACACAGTTGTTAAAGTGGTTTTCGGTATCGACAGAGAGTATGCCCATATCCGATCCCGGTCTCTTTAACAACCAATCGTTATTATAACACCGCGGTCATTTCAAAATAGTTTATACTTCAAAACCAAAATATCATTTCCATTTCAAAAA
Source organism: Allium fistulosum (assembly GCA_030737815.1). Classification (NCBI taxonomy): domain Eukaryota; kingdom Viridiplantae; phylum Streptophyta; class Magnoliopsida; order Asparagales; family Amaryllidaceae; genus Allium; species Allium fistulosum. The sequence goes on from CM060902.1 coordinate 1,463,158,317, forward strand.
CCAAGTCAATACGATATCATTTCCATTTTAAATATATTCACTTCCAAAACCATAGAACTTTCAAAGTTATAACACTTTCGAAACCAAAACATTTAAAATTATAACACTTTGGAAATCATAACACTTTGAAATTATAACACTTTGAAATCGTAGCTTTAAAATCATAGCATTTTGGAATCCATAACACTTTCCTCTTAAACAGTTTAGATATTAAAATTAGTATATATTAAATAAAATAGTTTATATGAAATAGTTATAAGTTAAATAGTTTAATAAAATAATTTATATTGAAATTGATTTATATTAAAATAGTTTATATTAAAATAATTTATAAAGTAAAATATAAATAGTTTTAGATATAGTTTAAAATACTTTATATAATAAAATAGTTTCCTCAAATTTCACAAATCGAGTCCAAATCACTTGAATTCCAAAATTCAAATTTAATCAAATCTCAAATCATCAATTTCAATTTCAATTCAATTAAACATTTCAAATTATATTGATTTCAAATACCGATTTGAACCACACATAAACCATTTCAATTGCAATATATTTCAAAGCTTTAAATATTCAACATTTCAAAACTAAATTCGATAATTTCATATATATATATCAAATTCACTTTACTATTATTTAGTTTTGAAATATTTACTTAATCATTTCAACAACATCTAAATACAACTTCAATTTACAAATTTAAGTAACAAAATATCCCATTTCAATTTTTGTAAATTTGAAATATTCATTTAAGTCACTTTTAATCAAATTCAAGTTATAAAACATATCTTTAAAATTTCAAATTTAATAAATTTCAAATCAAACTTATTTAAGTAAAATTCTTAAATAAATATAATTTCAAATCAATTTCAAATTTATCTTTTCAACCTGAATCAATATTTATATATAGACCAATGGTGTCTGTATATAATTCTCTACCCTATGGTCAAGTGATACGGATATTTATAATATCAATCCAAAATTTAAATATATACGGGTATATATCTTTTCAACCCGCAATCCCAAATTCAATTCAATTGAAAATCGCTTGGGTTTATCATTTCAACCCATAACGATTTCCTCATATTCTATAGATCGTTCAGGTATGTATCATTTCAACCCATAAGGAATTCTATACTAACAAGGAACTTGTAGAGTGATAATAGATATGACAATAATTGAGACGACCCAGCTTTCTATCACTAGAAAGTTGCATTGTCTTTAAGAAAGAAAGGGATAGAAAAGAGAAAAGATAAAGAAGAAAGAAGAAAAAACATTAGAATCACAACATCGGAATGAATAAATTATATTAATCATATAAATATTACATAATATACAACATCAATCAGAGTTACACAGATAATACAACACATACTAGACAGTTATAAACACTTGTCTAGTTAATACAACTCGATACAACTCAAATACAACACAGAGATACCAACACAGTGGAACACTATATATATCTACAACGCTGAAGTCTCCTACTCCATTGCTCCTCCACAATTCGTCAAAGCTAACCTGAATCCCTTGGCTACTCGTAAAAATTTGAGTACCCCGGGAGTTTAAGAAAAATAGAATAAACTCTGGGTCAGACATGGGTCTGGTGTGAGTAACAGGTTAAAGTTGCTTAACTTTGAAAAGTATTCGAAAAGAAAAGGTATCACGTAAGACTTCCCATACATAAACATGGAAAAGTTTTACCTTACGCTAACCAAACATTTGATAGGAAATCTAGTGATATTATAATAGTGTCTAGGGTTTTCAAGTAAAATACAGAAATAGCTAGAATGCTTACATCTCACGTTCCAACATAGTTGGGCACAACTAATACATACGACACTTATTGGAGATTGGATTCCATACAACGACAGGGCTACTAGAGTACCGCCCGTCACAGTACCTGGCCTAGATCAGCATACCGAGGATTACTCCCAATCCCCTACAACACAAGGCCGGAACCATCCCTTACTGGATAGTCCCGAACAAAATAACCCCGCAGTTGTGGCCAACAACTGCCCACACAGCCGAAATAAAAAAGGACATCTAGACAGGGGTATATCTCGCTATCAAGTGGGTGCTACCCACGAAGCCTTGCTGCACCTCCCCTGTTTTAGCCATTCCCGGTTGATGAGGCTTGAGGCTACGATTACCTCATCAGAACACATCACTTAGAATGCTCATCGTCTACCTGACGATGTTCTGAAAGCATTCAATCCCTACAAGTTCGTTCCGGGTTCGAACGAAACCGAAGGCATTATCTCGTTACACTCATTTTGGAATCATCCTCAGAGTTAACGACAATAACCCTTGCACTCTGAATCTTCATCTTCACATGAGATTTACGACCTATCGTTAATTTGGATCGATGTGGTTTTCGGATATCCAAATCTAGAAACCCGATCCCGGACTCATCGAAATCCAAAACGTATCTTTTAAGGCCAAGTTGTTTTAAAGTTAAAACAATTCAATTCATTATCCATATGCACACAAATAGATAATTCACAATATCACAGATAGATAATTCACAATATCATCATAAATAGATAATCCATATTATCATCACACTTCAACCAAAGCATCCATATCATATAGCATTACTTATCTCATATCTGATATTTCAAACCATTCAAAAAAATAAATATCATCCATCCATATATAAACAAGGATCAATAATCACACCATTTATAATTAATTTAAAATGAATTAAATTAATTACCTTACCTCTAATTAATTTAAAGTAAATTAAATTTATTACTTCATCATTATAAATCCTGCTTACTTAACCATTAATTAATTACAAATCAATTAATTAATCATTCCTTAATTTCCATCTTAATTAATCATCCTTGATTAACTAACCTTTAATTACATTCAAGTAATTATCCTTTAATTAATTTCACAACTTAATTATTCTTACCCAAATACAGTAATTAATCTTTAATTAGTTCATTAATTAATTAACTATAATTAATTACATTAATCCTTAATTAATAAACATTAATGACTCAAAATCACTTATTATTGATTAATTAGTTTTAAATGAATCAACCCTTAATTACATTTTAATTAATTATTCCATTTAAATTAATTACATTAAGAAATTAATCTTTACTTAAACCATAGTTATTAACCATTCTTGATTAATCCCATTCAGTAATTAACTACCCTTAATTACTTCATTTAATAAATTAATTTCTCCTTAATTAATTATCTTAATTAATCCCTTGATTAATTTTACAAAGTAATTTAATCCAAATTACTTTCATATTTAAATCATCTTCAATTAATTACATACGTTAATTACCATTAATTACTTCACTACATAATTACACTTCATTAATTACATTATGTAATTACCTATCAAATCATCCAGTGATTAGTTAAAATTAATTAAACTTAATTAATTAACTTAAACTAATCAAATTTAAACTCAATTAATTACATTAAGTAATTAATTCCTTAATTACTTCCATTAAGTAATTACACTTAAACATTTTCACAAATGTTTATCTTTAATTAATTTATCTAATTAATTATTAAAATTAATCCAATTAATTTAATATTAATGACCTTCATTAACTATTAGCAATTCTTTAATTTCTTTTCTTAAGCAATTAAACTTAGATTAATCATTATTAATTACAAATTAATTAATCTTAATAACCAATTAATTAACCACTAATTATTTAATTAATTTAAGTTTTTAACTGTAACTTAATTAACCTTTAATTACTTGATTAATTAATTCCTAATCATTAATTTAAAATCTAATCTTATCAAATTAATGATCTTTAATTACAAATTAATTATTTCTAATTAATTAACTTAAAACTTAATTAATTAGTTTAAAACTCAAAATTACTAATTTAATCATCCATATCATTAATTAATTAAATTATTTAATTATCTTAATAATTTAATGAATCCAAATCATTAAATTCTAATTTACTTTAAGATAAACATTATTCTTATTAATGATTAAATTATCATTAACAAAAGCATTTTTTTAAAAAAATTTACTTTTACTTACTTTTTAAATTTCATTTTAAATTTAAGATTTAAAATGAATACCACTTTAACTTACCAAAGTTTAAAACACAATTTAAAACCTTAAAAATCTTATGTTCAGGAAATATTTACATCTTATAAAAGAAATGTTAGAAATGTTTAAACCAAATCCCTTTAAATTCAAATCATTACAATTTTACTCTAACATTCAAAGTTGTTAAAACATTTAAATTTAAAACCTTATTTTATTTTAAAACTAGGATACAAATTAAGTTTGAATCCAGATTAAACTTTGATTTAAACTTTGTTTAAAATCCAGTTTTCAAATTTTAAATCATTTTTAAAATCTGAAAACCAGACATGTTTTAAAACCTGTAACATAACAAATACCCGAGCCTACCCTAAAACGCTTCGAGTCGAACCCGAAGTAACTCGAGTACTCTAATCTCCCCTCAAACCAAAAATCACCAGACATTCAAAGTGCACCGTGCATGTGCACGGTGACTTTACGTCGCTCCGACCAACCCTGAAGGCTCCAACATCTCGCCGTCAACACCCCAGTCCCTCCGGCTACCCAGATCGGCGAATACGCGAGCAGATCGAAATCGAACCCCTCGTTCCAAATAACAGAAACTAACCCGATCGAAAACCCACCCATCGCCGACGAACTCCGCCTCGAGAAGCACCTCCGACCTCACCGAAACATCGCCTCGATCTCTAGCAAGCTTTTCCCCCATCGCGAACAGTTCCGATGATCCATAGTTGTCGAACGAAGCTCGACATCCTCCTCAACAAAAACCGGTCACTAAACCCTATATCTCACCTGCCTGGCCACCGTGGCCATTAGAAAAATACCTCGACAATTTTCCTACATTTGCCGACCACACAGCCATCTCCGGCTCAAATATCGTGCCTTCCCTTGCCGCCGATCATCGACAATCGACCAAAACGTCCATAATGATCAACTCAAGAAATCCCACTGATTTCCAAACTAAAAATTGTAATTCCACTTTTAAAAATCATGTTTTTAGATAAGGATTTTGTTTATGTGTCTGGATTGATGAATTAAAATGTTTGTAATTTCAATACATTTTGACCTTGCCTGCAATTTCCACTTTCCAGAAAAGCTTTACATTGAATTTTCTCAAATCTATTTTTAAAACTTGAAACAAGTTTAAATAAATAATCTTTGTTCAGATCTTATAGCTTGAAATGAATCAGAGGAATGGGGATTGATTTTTGAACAGGCCTGATGACTGATAACCTGGAACAGAGATGCATATGTCTGCTCTTTAGACATGCACAACCAATTTACACACATATTTACATATACACCCAGAAATGCACCAATATATATACATACAAACATACTAATTCCAGATATGAACCTGCAAACAGATTTATATACTTAAACTTTTAGAAAAAAATGTTACTCACTTGAATTTGTGAAAGAACAGAGCCTGTTTTGCTTAGCAACAGGCTTCAAAATTTTCAGGCTGAACACTCTTCTGATTTTCTAGATTGCTTGATGTTGATGGATGTTTGTTTAGTTTTTTAAATGAAGTTTATTTTAGCTTTTACTTAGCTCGAATTGAAATGAAAAGATGATATGGGAAAGTAGCTTACAGGGTGGTATATAAAACAAGTTACAGGGTACATTATATTTTATACAAAACAGTGTATACTTTTGTACCAAAACAAAGAATCTTCCCATTGTTTAATTAATCAGGCTGATGTTTCATTTAGCTTGGTGGCTGAGATAAGAAACAAGGTAGCTGATAATACATATTTATGTACTAGAAATGATATTACTTTTGCTAGCATTAAATGCCATTGTACAATTCTACTTACCTATTCATTTCGTTTACTCATACATCACTTTCTCCTTATGCAAGCTTACTTAGTTATTATATTTTCTTATGCAAGCCTACATACTAGAATATTATTTCCTTTGCCTAGCATATCTACAAGTATTTCCCAGAACTATGTCAAGTATTTACTTATTAGTCTACAGCCTTGTATCTAAATGCATTTTCCAGAACTAACAAATGTGTTTAGTTATTCTCTTATATATTTATTCCTTTTAAAACTTAAACCACCAAACACTACTTACAATTATTTATTTTTATACTTATTTATTTCTTTTTAAAGCTTGAGTATCAAACATTTACTTTATATTCGTATTTTATTTTTAAGTTAAAACTTTATTCTTATGAATTACTTTTTAGAGAAAATAAAATAAAACTACTTATATATATACAATTAAAAGCTTATACAAATATCTTTTAAAATCCAACTTTAACATCAAGTTATATATATACATATATAACAACATATTTAATTTGAACATAACACTTCTATTTTAAAATCTATTTATATTTATATATATAAAACAATACATTAATAGTGTTATTTGAGAATAATAATTTTTCAAATTTAAATAATTTATAACAGAGATTATACATTCCTATTATTATTAAATGAATTAATATATCATATTTACTAAACAATATTTTAAAACAAACCTTTTAATTAATCTTAAACTTAAGCTAAGATATCACTTAAATCAATTAAACATTTATCTTAAATATTTTAAAACTATATATTACAAATTAAATCAAAATGTAACGACTCGACTTTCCAGACCCGGAAAATCGAACCATTTTAGTTAAGAAGAAGAGGTAGAAGAAGAAAAATAGAAGACAACATCAGAATCTAACCATCGCAGCGGAATAAAATATAATATATATATCAACAGATCTTTACACAAATCAAAACTATATCTGTTTATACAATATAGCATCAGAGTATACACTAGAGAACACATAACATACAACTGGACAATGACCATATCATGTCCTCAATACAACAGAGTACAACAATCAACACAGCGGAATATATATATAAACAAGTACGGGAGATACGTCTCGCCATCCAGCTCATCTCCTGAGCTCCACAGCATCATATACTGTAATCTATAATACTCGGTCTGACCCGAGCATCATATAAAACAATACCCGAGTCAGTCTGGAAAACCAGCGTGAGAAAATCACACTCAATTGATTATTAAAGTTTCAAAAATCCTTTTGAAAATAAAAGCATCTCGTAAGACCACGCCACAAATAAACATGTCGGGTTTTTACCTTACGATAGCTAAAACACTTTATATCAAAATCCTCTGATATTATAATAGTGTCTACAGAAAGTAAAATAGAATCTAGCTGAAATGCTTGCATCTCACATTTCAACAATAGTTGGGCACAATCAAAACCGTACAGGCACGTAGGGAGAATGGATTTCCAACGAATGACTAGGCACTGGGGTACCACCTGTCACAGTACGTGGCCTAGATCACAGTACCGAGGAGTACGCCCGCTCCCCTGCAACACAAGGCCGGAATCATCCCTTACTGGATAATTCCAAATAAGATCACCCCACGGTTGGGATCAGCAACCGCACCACTAAGCCGAAATAAAAGGGACATCTAGACAGGGATGACCTTACTCTCAAGTGGGGGCTACCCACGAAGCCTTACTGCATAACCCCTGATTTTCAGTCATTCCCGGTTGATGAGGCTTGAGGCTAAACGATACCTTTTTCAGAACATATCCCTTAGAATGCCCATCGTCCACCTGACGATGTCACGAAAGCATTCGTCCATACAAGTCCGTCCCGGGTTCGAACGGAACCGAAGGCACTATTCCTACTACATCCATTTTGGAAATATCCTCAGGATTAGTAGCGACTAGCCCTTGCACTTCACTGCTCCATCTTCAACTCCGAACACGTTACACGAAACATACAAACCGGATCGAAGTGGTATTTGAGTCTCCAGACCTAGAATCCCGGTATACGGAAACTCGATCCCGGTCTCTTCGAAACGATCAACGCATTTGGCCAATATTGATAGTCGGTTATTTAACTATCAATTAACATCCACAAGCAACCATCACACAATAAATAATTTCCCACATTATTTACTTGCCCAAATATCTTTCCAAGATATATGTCCAAATTTTCAAAGCTCATTTGAAAACAAATTTCAAACCATTTTCCGCTTACGGAAAACATTTTCCAAATAATTATTTCCTCTGAAACACCAAGTACAAAATACTTTTAAATTTAAAATAATTTAAAAACACTTTATTTAAATATACTTTATAACATTGAAATCAAACTACTTTAATACATTATTAAAAATATATACTTTAAAATAAACCACTTTATAAATATAAACTAAATTTCCTCTTTAAAACATAATACCAAATCACTTTTATATAATTACTACAATAATAGATTTTTGAAAATACTTACTTAGGAAATTAACATTTAGAAATAATCAATTTTCTAAAACATGCTTTTAAAAACACAATTAGAACTTTTAACTTATATTAAAAATTGCTTTGAAAACGTACTTGGCTATCCAGAGAAATACACTTCTCATTCCCATCTTTTAAAAATAAACCAACATTTATTTTTATACCAATCCATATTCTTTTATAAATTCCCACCTTGAATTTATATCTTCAAATATCCAATGATATTTTATTTTACTTTATAAACCCAGTTTATATCTCCAAAATCTCATTTCTCCTTTAAAAATCCAAGTTTTTAAACACTTAAATCAATTTCCAATTGATTTCCATTTTACTTCACCTTGAAATAAATTTCCCCATTTACTTTAATTATTTCAAATACATTAACTTTTATCTTTTATTTCTTTATTATGCGTTAAAACCCTTTTAACTAAAATACCAATTTCGGATTTCCAACTTCTTCAATTAATATTTTAATTAAATTAAATCTTTAAATTTCAATAAAATCAATTCTTTTATATTTTTAAATAATATCACTTTAATTAAAGATTTATTTCTTCACTGTTAAATCCAAAATCCTCTTTTCCCATATTTGTTCGAATTAAGAAATTTCTTTATTTCCTTTACAATTCCTTATTTAATTTATTCGAATTCACTAGAATTATTTAACTTGAATTTTACTCTTTTATTTCTTTCCAAAAAAATCCAATTTAATTACCTTTGATAACTCATTATACTGGGAAATTCAATCCAACCAGATTATCCAATATAAATCATCACAGGATATCAACAATCATATCATAGAATATTTAAACAAAATTAAATATTTTGAGGAATCCAGTTGGATCCCTCCAACCTGTTTCCCTGCATCCACAAATGTTAGCACAATACCAATTCCACTTCAAAGTGGGATATCGCGGTATATGGGTTTTATAAAATATCATTCGCTATTATGCGGCGCATAGGGTCTCATCCGCTATATAATGCGGGAATATCAACAACTCCAATATATACATATGCCAATATGTATATATTGCTATATACTACTATATATATATAGCACATCAATCAATGCAATCATCCAATCAATTATTTAAATTTAACCATTTAAATTTTAAATTAAAAATTGAGCTGAGTGAGATTAACTCATCTTTTATTTAAATTTGCGGTCCATCCCCATTTCATTTCCATTCCAGCTGGTTCCCCGATTTGAACCTTGTATAACGTTATGCACTTTATTTATATTAGAATTAACTTAAAAATCAATTTCCATAGAATAACTTAAATTGGCAATTGATTTAAATTTGGACTAATTCTTCCTTAAAAAAATCTCCTAATAACTAAAATTTTGGTCTATTAAATGATACACCTCCATTATTTAAAGTTAACTGAAAATGAAAAGAGGGTTATATTTTCTTTTCTGACCCAAACATAAATTTTATAACAGCGTATATGAATATACCATAATCACTATTTAGAAATTCTTAAAATTAACAGTAAGTTACATATTAGTATATAGCTATATTTTCTATAATCATTTTAATATTTGCTACTTTTCCTTATAAATGTTTAAATTAAAACAAGTAAATTGTATACCTGACTGCAAATCGCCTCGCATAAAGACCCCGCCTTCATCACGAAATCGAACCCAAGGAACGGCTTCCCTCCCACATCGACACTCGCACCCACCTCATCGACGCGTTCATCGCTGACCCTCTCCAGATCGCGGGGCCTAAATCCCTTACGCGATTCAACTGCCGCGACCACCTGGAACCGAGAACGCGACCACTCCTCCACCGGCAATCGCGATTTCCCTCCTTGCCCTCGAACTGCTGAGGCTCGCACACGGCTCACCCCCTTACTCTCCGAGTTGAATTAGCAGTAGCAGTAAAAAGAGATTGTAGTAGAACTTCAAATCGCAGTAGAAAATATCGCGTAGGGGTAAGTACGAGCCGACGAGGCTGATGGCATAGCCGAGTATGCAGCGATGATACATTAGAAGGCGTTGATTTTTTTTTTGAAACCCTAGTTTCCCTCAAGTTCAAGTATCGCGACCATGGAGATTGCTATTAGCTGTAACTATGAAGTAAAACAGACGAGGGAGAGTGTTGTTTTGAAATGAACTAAAAGAGGGGAGACGAGTTCAGCCATTATATTTGTTCCGTTTGTTTTCTGAGTGCCGAGGATTTTAAATTTTTAGAGAGGACGAGAGGCACGATATTTCCCTTCGTTCGTTAGCTTCTGAAAGAAGCCACTTTAATTTCGAACATCTTCTCAAAGGAGGAATCTGGAAGGAACGAGGCCACGAGATTAAACGATTATTATTATGTATTCTTTACTTGTTCTTTCGACTGATGTCACGTTGATGGGGGAAATGCTTGCGTGCTAGACTATATCTACTACCATTTGAATTCAAGGAAACAATACTGATGTTGATATAGATTTGACCGATCAATGTTTATACATTGTATATTTTTATTTCCAAATCGTCTTTAATAATTATTTCAAAGCGTTTATATACCGTATGCTCACACAACAACTCTGATCACTACGAAATTTGAAATCCGGTAATAAGTCAATATTACGGACCCAATGGAACCGGTTTCGTCGAATTCCGAGACTGTGCCTCGGAAGGCTATTTTAAATTCAATTTAAACGATATATTTTAAAAACTGAACAAAACACTTTTAAATTCAAATTTAAAAGTTCTATCACCTTCAGTATTATTAATATGAATTTTACAAGCTTTCAAATTACTTTTAACAGCTTAAAATTCAGATTTCACATTTTTACCCAATTCCAATTGTTTAATTCCATAATTTAATTATCAAATAAATAGTGGTATTTGAAATTCTAGTTAATAATTAACTTTTGAATATTTAAAATCAATTAAATATCCAATTTCAAATGCTCAAAAATTCCGGGTCATCACACATAATTTCCAAATTACCAAAATATATTAAAATTATAAAACATGCCTTTATTTATTAAATTTAAAACAAAGCTTATCTATTTACAATATATACAAATATATATACATTATGAATAGAAAACAATTTATTAGCTTTTAAAAGATAAATTATCAGTTAAATATTTATTTAAAAGAAGATTATTAAATCAATTCAAATCTTATTAACAAATATTATCAAATCAATTTAATTTTTAAATGCAGATTATTAAATTGATATTGCCCAAAATTCCGGGATATCACATTCCTCCGCCCTTAAAAGAATTTCGTCCCCGAAATTTAAAACAAAGGTAATTTAATAATCTAATTAAAGATTTAATTTTAAAAACATAAGCATATATTAATCATATGTTAACAACCATAGCAACCAACTCATCCAATCAAACAAATCTAACTATCCAGATAAAATTCTGGATAGAATTCTCTCGAGTTTCCCAAGTATAAATACCGGGATACTCGCTCTACAGAATCCAAACAATCAATACGACTAAGCTACAGAGCTTCCACACATCTGGATCTACAAAACAAGACAGGATATCAGACTACAGACAAGTCTGACTCAACAACCAAAACTCCCTGAACTACTGGTTCTAAAACCAGAGATAGAATCTTACACGTACTCCCTCAGAGATACGTGAAACACAACGAATCCCAGTTATCCAAACTGACAATTCAATCCTGAAGACCCAACACTTATCCTCAGAAGAACAATAGAAAAGATCCAAAATATCTCGAAGCTGGCTTTCCAAATCTTACCCAATCTTATAGCTTCCTGAATCAGAGAAAACTTCAACAACAACGAAGTCTCCAACTTCGAATTCCAAATTTCTCCGTCTCTTATCCACAAAACTCTTTTGACGATCCTGGACTGCCTACATCCTTCCTGATCAGCTCAACCCTTGCTGATGCCCTTCAGAAACAAACTGTACCAAAAACAATCCAACAAAATGATCTTTCTAAGATCAACCAAAACTCAGAACACAAACTCTATTCCAAATCAGAAAACAAATCTCACTTCTCCCATTTGGAAAAGATAAAATAGGTGCACTTGCCAAACTGGCCTTAAGATCCTGAAAAATTTCCTGTAGAAACTCTCTAATCCAAAACACTACAACTTCCAGTTGCTTCCACTCTAAAACAGCTACCGCCATGCTTCCACTGCGCAACTCTGACTGAGCAGATGAAAATGCTGATGACGAACACAAGCAAAGACTGGACAACACATTCCAAAAATATGGTTCAACAGATCCAAAAATAAAACTCAGAAGTTTCTCCAAAACCTGAGCTACTTCTCCAAACTCAAAAACCATCCTAAACTAAGCTGAACCATCGGTACCACTTTTGAAATCCAGTCGATACCAAACTCAATCTTCAGATGTTAGCAAAACTCTGACTTCCTGAAGACATCCAGAAAAATTCTGAAACACAAGAGAACACTCAAACTATCGCAAGTCACTTTTTCGATCAACCCAATCTAAAATCCGAAGAAAAATGTTCTCTCTTTACCAATCATAACATCTTTAGCCTATCTAGCCAATCCATCGAAGAAATGGGTCCACACTGCTGCTTCTGAACTTCACCTCTAGAAAACTGCTGACATATGACCTCCTTGCCTGCACACAGTACAATCTGAGCTGCGACGCTGCCACTGATGCCAAAGACTTCCTAATCCAAACTCCTCGAGAAACTCAGGCCTCAAAGCCAAACACAGACACCCAGCTGAACTCAGCCTCAACACCGATGCAGACACACTTCCTTAAACTTGTTCTAAAGAAACATCTTCGGAGACATCCATAGTCACTGCATCTCATCACACAGCTACTACTTCCTGAGGTATCAAGATACCATCACTAGCCTCTGCTCAACTGTCAGAATCCAAATTATACTCATCCAAACTTGCACTTCAAAAATGGACTCCGAACCTTAACAGGTTTCGTTCAAAGATTTGTGAAATCCTTACACCACAACAAAAATTCACTCGAGACAGTATTAGGTCTACAGTCTCGGCAGATACACTTCCAACCTCAACAAACTCTAACCATTGGTAGTCGTGTTACACACACCCCTACCCCATCTACCCTTATAACTTATATTGGAAAACCCGAACAGGTAACCCAATAGATAGGTAGAAATATATATATATATATATATATATATATATATTAAAATTACAAATACGCTCTCTCAAGATAGACACCACTCCAGAGCTTAGGTATTCGCTCAACCTATGCTATGATACCAACTGTGACGACCCAGCTTTCTATCACCAGAAAGTTGCATCGTCTTTAAGAAAGAAAGGGATAGAAAAGAGAAAAGATAAAGAAGAAAGAAGAAACAACATTAGAATCTCAACAACGGAACGAATAAATTATATTAATCACATAAATATTACATAATATACAACATCAATCAAAGTTACACAGATAATACAACACATACTAGACAGTTATAAACACCTGTCTAGTTAATACAACTCGATACAACTCAAATACAACACAGAGATACCAACATAGCGGAACACTATATATATATCTACAACGCTAAAGCCTCCTGCTCCATTGCTCCTCCACAATTCGTCAAAGCTAACCTGAATCCCTTGGCTACTCGTAAAAATTTGAGTACCCGAGAGTTTAAGAAAAACAGAATAAACTCCGGGTCAGACATGGGTCTGGTGTGAGTAACAGGTTAAAGTTGCTTAACTTTGAAAAGTATTCGAAAAGAAAAGGTATCACGTAAGACTTCCCACACATAAACATGGAAAAGTTTTTACCTTACTCTAACCAAACATTTGATAGGAAATATAGTGATATTATAATAGTGTCTAGGGTTTTCAAGTAAAATACAGAAATAGCTGGAATGCTTACATCTCACGTTCCAACATAGTTGGGCACAACTAATACGTACGACACTTATTGAAGATTGGATTCCATACAATGGCAGGGCTACTGGGGTACCGCCCGTCACAGTACCTGGCCTAGATCAGCGTACCGAGGATTACTCCCAATCCCCTACAACACAAGGCCGGAACCATCCCTTACTGGACAGTCCCGAACAAAATAACCCCGCAGTTGTGGCCAACAACTGCCCACACAGCCGAAATAAAAAGGGACATCTAGACAGGGGTATATCTCGCTCTCAAGTGGGTGCTCCCCACGAAGCCTTGCTGCACCTTCCCTATTTTAGCCATTCCCGGTTGATGAGGCTTGAGGCTACGATTACCTCATCAGAACACATCACTTAGAATGCTCATCGTCCACCTGACGATGTTCTGAAAGCATTCAATCCATACAAGTTCGTTCCGGGTTCGAACGAAACCGAAGGCATTATCTCGTTACACTCATTTTGGAATCATCCTCAGAGTTAACGACAATAACCCTTGCACTCTGAATCTTCATCTTCACTTGAGATTCACGACCTATCGTTAATTTAGATCGATGTGGTTTTCGGATATCCAAATCTGGAAACCCGATCCCGGTCTCATCGAAATTCAAAACGTATCTTTTAAGGCCAAGTTGTTTTAAAGTTAAAACAATTCAATTCATTATCCATATGCACACAAATAGATAATTCACAATATCACAGATAGATAATTCACAATATCATCATAAATAGATAATCCATATTATCATCACACTTCAACCAAAGCATCCATATCATATAGCATTACTTATCTCATATCTGAGATTTCAAACCATTCAAGAAAAGCAATATCATCCATCCATATATAAATAAGGATCAATAATCACACCATTTATAATTAATTTAAAATGAATTAAATTAATTACCTTATCTCTAATTAATTTAAAGTAAATTAAATTTATTACTTCATTATTATAAATCCTGCTTACTTAACCATTAATTAATTACAAATCAATTAATTAATCATTCCTTAATTTCCATCTTAATTAATCATCCTTGATTAACTAACCTTTAATTACATTCAAGTAATTATCCTTTAATTAATTTCACAACTTAATTATTCTTACCCAAATACAGTAATTAATCTTTAATTAGTTCATTAATTAATTAACTATAATTAATTACATTAATCCTTAATTAATAAACATTAATTAATTACTCAAAATCACTTATTATTGATTAATTAGTTTTAAATTAATCAACCCTTAATTACATTTTAATTAATTATTCCATTTAAATTAATTACATTAAGAAATTAATCTTTACTTAAACCATAGTTATTAACCATTCTTGATTAATCCCATTCAGTAATTAACTACCCTTAATTACTTCATTTAATAAATTAATTTCTCCTTAATTAATTATCTTAATTAATCCCTTGATTAATTTCACAAAGTAATTTAATCCAAATTACTTTCATATTTAAATCATCTTCAATTAATTACATACGTTAATTACCATTAATTACTTCACTACGTAATTACACTTCATTAATTACATTAAGTAATTACCTATCAAATCATCCAGTGATTAGTTAAAATTAATTAAACTTAATTAATTAACTTAAACTAATCAAATTTAAACTCAATTAGATTAAATTGCTGGATGACAACGAAACTTAGCCAAGCGGGTAGATTAACCCTAGTAAAGTCTGTTGTATTTGCTATGCAAGTATATTGGGCTAGAGCTTATGTTCTGCCCATAAAATTTATGAAAATGATAAGAGGCGCTTTTATGCGATTTCTATGGACGGGCAGAACCAATGGCAGATATATTGCTCCAGTCAAATTTAAAATTGTCGAGCAACCGATGAATAAAGGGGGCTTAGGTATCATCAACATAAAACAATGGAATAAGGCGGCGTTTGCTAAACATATTGATACCTTCTACAACAGTACTGACAGCATTTGGGCTGAATGGTCAAGACATAACGTAATCAAAGGCAGTAATATCTGGACTATGCGTACGCCGCAGAACCTGAGTTGGACATGGCAGAGTATATTCAGGATAAAGGAGGAGGTTCTACCACTCATGCAAATGAACATCAACAGTGTCTATACAACTAGCTTCTGGAACGACCCTTGGCTTGACAAAGGATTGATTCTGAAGAGACATCTAACTTATAATGAGATGATGCAAACTGGAATCCATCATGCAGCCAAGGTTAGAGATGTTTTCCATAATATTCAGAGTTCTAATACTTTTTCGTCCAACCAGAGAATTCAGCGTATATGGAACCAAATAAGAAGATACATTCCCCTACTAACTTCCACTGATCTGCTGGTTTGGGGAGATAAAGCGACTGCTTTCAAAATAAGCACTGTGTACGATTATCTGATGAAGAACAAACAGAAGGCTAACTGGAAATGGAGCAAGCGTACTTGGCATAAGGATAGTAGTCTGAGAGATAATTTATTACTCTGGAAGGTGTTACATCGTGCTTTACTCAGTAAAGCAAAACTCGTCAGCATGGGAATGGATGTGAATATAATGTGTACCTTCTACAGTGAACAAGTGGAGACAGTGGAGCACTTGTTCTTTGAATGTGCTTACATAAATAATGTATGGAGACTTGTTAAGGATAAACTTCATATGAGCGTTCCCTCTCTTGACAACTCGGCTGAGTGGACAGCTTTATACGCGATGATAGGAAACATACGACAAGAAAAAAGATTATACCTTGCTGTTTTGAAAAGTTTTATAGTAGCGGTATGGAAAGAACGAAATACTAGGGTGTTTCATTCTGAGAAAGGCAAATCTGCTGAAATGTTCTTTCATTGGGTGATGAATGTGATCAAGACTTCTCTGAGTATGCTGTCCTTCCCCATTGATCCCGGAATACTCCACTCTTTCTGAGTCTGCCTTTTGTTTATGTTTTTTTCTGTTTCTTTATTTTCTTCTTCTAGTTTCCAGTTTTTTGTAGCACTATGTTTTCCTCTGTATTATCTGAGCTTGCTCTTTGTTTGTGTAGTAATCCTTCTAGTGTTGCAATAAAATGGTCGGGGTCTATCCAACCCCGTCGGCCTTGCCAAAAAATTCCTTAATTACTTCCATTAAGTAATTACACTTACATTTTCACAAATGTTTATCTTTAATTAATTTATCTAATTAATTATTAAAATTAATCCAATTAATTTATTATTAATGACCTTCATTAACTATTAGCAATTCTTTAATTTCTTTTCTTAAGCAATTAAACTTAGATTAATCATTATTAATTACAAATTAATTAATCTTAATAACCAATTAATTAACCACTAATTATTTAATTAATTTAAGTTTTTAACTGTAACTTAATTAACCTTTAATTACTTGATTAATTAATTCCTAATCATTAATTTAAAATCTAATCTTATCAAATTAATGATCTTTAATTACAAATTAATTATTTCTAATTAATTAACTTAAAACTTCATTAATTAGTTTAAAACTCAAAATTACTAATTTAATCATCCATATCATTAACTAATTAAATTAATTAATTATCTTAATAATTTAATGAATCCAAATCATTAAATTCTAATTTACTTTAAGATAAACATTATTCTTATTAATGATTAAATTATCATTAACAAAAGCATTTTTTTTAAAACAATTTACTTTTACTTACTTTTTAAATTTCATTTTAAATTTAATATTTAGAATGAATACCACTTTAACTTACCAAAGTTTAGAACACAATTTAAAACCTTAAAAATCTTATGTTAAGTAAATATTTACATCTTATAAAAGAAATGTTAAAAGTGTTTAAACCAAATCCCTTTAAATTCAAATCATTACAATTTTACTCTAACATTCAAAGTTGTTAAAACATTTAAATTTAAAACCTTATTTTATTTTAAAACTAGGATACAAATTAAGTTTGAATCCAGATTAAAACTTTGATTTAAACTTTGTTTAAAATACTATTTTCAAATTTTAAATCATTTTTAAAATCTGAAAACCAGACAGGTTTTAAAACCTGTAACATAAAAAATACCCGAGCCTGCCCTAAAACGCTTCGAGTCGAACCCTAAGTAACTCGAGTACTCTAATCTCCCTTCAAACAAAAAATCACCAAACATTCAAAGTGCACCGTGCACGTGCACGGTGACTTTACGTCGCTCTGACCAACCCTGAAAGCTCCAACATCTCGCCGTCAACTCCCCCAGTCCCTCCGGCAACCCAGATCGGC
Source organism: Allium fistulosum (assembly GCA_030737815.1). Taxonomy (NCBI): domain Eukaryota; kingdom Viridiplantae; phylum Streptophyta; class Magnoliopsida; order Asparagales; family Amaryllidaceae; genus Allium; species Allium fistulosum. The sequence continues at coordinate 1,463,176,705 of CM060902.1, forward strand.
GAATACGCGAGCAGATCGAAATCGAACCCCTCGTTCCAAATAACAGAAACTAACCCGATCGAAAACCCACCCATCGCCGACGAACTCCGCCTCGAGAAGCCCCTCCGACCTCACCGAAACATCGCCTCGATCTCCAGCAACCTTTTCCCCCTTCGCGAATAGTTCCGATGATCCACAGTTGTCGAACGAAGCTCGACATCCCCCTCAACAAAAACCGGTCACTAAACCCTATATCTCCCATGCCTGGCCACCGTGGCCATTAGAAAAATACCTCGACAATTTTCCTACACTTGTCGACCACCCAGCCATCTCCGGCTCAAATATCATGCCTTCCCTTGCCGCCGATCGTCGGCAATCGACCAAAACGTCCATAACGATCAACTCAAGAAATCCCACTAATTTCCAAACTAAAAATTGTAATTCCACTTTTAAAAATCATGTTTTTAGATAAGGATTTTGTTTATGTGTCTGGATTGATGAATTAAGATGTTTGAAATTTCAATACATTTTGACCTTGCCTGCAATTTCCACTTTCCAGAAAAGCTTTACATTGATTTTGCTCAAATCTATTTTTAAAACTTGAAACAAGTTTAAATAAATAATCTTTGTTTAAATCTCATAGCTTGAAATGAATCAGAAGAATGGGGATTGATTTTTGAACAGGCCTGATGCCTGATAACCTGGAACAAAGATGCATATGTTTGCTCTTTAGACATGCACAACCAATTTACACACATATTTACATATACACCCAGAAATGCACCAATATATATATACATACAAACATACTAATTCCAGATATGAACCTGCAAACAGATTTATATACTTAAACTTTTAGAAAAAAATGTTACTCACTTGAATTTGTGAAAGAACAAAGCCTGCTTTGCTTAGCAACAGGCTTCAAAATTTTCAGGCTGAACACTCTTCTGATTTTCTAGATTGCTTGATGTTGATGGATGTTTGTTTAGGTTTTTAAATGAAGTTTATTTTAGCTTTTACTTAGCTCGAATTGAAATGAAAAGATGATATGGGAAAGTAGCTTACAGGGTGGTATATAAAACAAGTTACAGGGTACATTATATTTTATACAAAACAGCGTATACTTTTGTACCAAAACAAAGAATCTTCCCATTGTTTAATTAATCAGGCTGATGTTTCATTTAGCTTGGTGGCTGAGATAAGAAACAAGGTGGCTGATAATACATATTTACGTACTGGAAATGATATTACTTTTGCTAGCATTAAATGCCATTGTACAATTCTACTTACCTATTCATTTCGTTTACACATACATCACTGTCTCCTTATGCAATCTTACTTAGTTATTATATTTTCTTATGCAAGCCTACATACTAGAATATTATTTCCTTTGCCTAGCATATCTACAAGTATTTCCCAGAACTATGTCAAGTATTTACTTATTAGTCTACAGCCTTGTATCTAAATGCATTTTCCAGAACTAACAAATGTGTTCAGTTATTCTCTTATATATTTATTCCTTTTAAAACTTAAACCACCAAACACTACTTACAATTATTTATTTTTATACTTATTTATTTCTTTTTAAAGCTTGAGTATCAAACATTTACTTTATATTCGTATTTTATTTTTAAGTTAAAACTTTATTCTTATGAATTACTTTTTAGAGAAAATAAAATAAAACTACTTATATATATACAATTAAAAGCTTATACAAATATCTTTTAAAATCCAACTTTAACATCAAGTTATATATATATATAACAACATATTTAATTTGAACATAACACTTCTATTTTAAAATCTATTTATATTTATATATATATAACAATACATTAATAATGTTATTTGAGAATAATAATTTGTCAAATTTAAATAATTTATAACAGAGATTATACATTCCTATTATTATTAAATGAATATATCATATTTACTAAACAATATTTTCAAACAAACCTTTTAATTAATCTTAAACTTAAGCTAAGATATCATTTAAATCAATTAAACATTTATCTTAAATATTTTAAAACTATATATTGTAAATTAAATCATAATTTCCAAATTACCAAAATATATTAAAATTAGAAAACATGCCTTTATTTATTAAATTTAAAACAAAGCTTATTTATTTACAATATATACAAATATATATATATATATATACATTATGAATAGAAAACAATTTATTAGCTTTTAAAAGATAAATTATCAGTTAAATATTTATTTAAAAGAAGATTATTAAATCAATTAAAATCTTATTAACAAATATTATCAAATCAATTTAATTTTTAAATGCAGATTATTAAATTGATATTTCCCAAAATTCCGAGATATCACAATAATATAACAATCAGTAACATGCATATATCATTAGTGATAAATAACAGGTAATGGTGTCAGATGTCACAGGTGAACAGATATAGATAATGGCATATATATATATAGCAATGTAAATATCTAACAGCAGCATATTTCAATTGTCGTTTCAATTGAAATCAAATTTAGTAAATATAAGAACATTAATCTTGAGTGATTGCTCACCTTTTGAGGTTAGAGAAGATAAACAATGAAATTGAGTTACGAATTTCAAAGCAAATTGAGATGGGCACAAATTTTGACGGACAAAGCTGAAAAAAGGAAATCGATGCAAACTAAACAGAATCAGTTGATATAATCGAAATGATATGTATATTATATTAATATTTCCCTTAAAACAGATACTCAATTTAAAATACATTTTTTATTGACATATCTACATATTACTTTTATAAAAATCAACATATACCTTAACACACCATAATATATACTTATATACACCACTATATATATATATATTGTTTCTTTTGTAACTCATGTATACAATATTTCAAAATGCAATACATATTTTAAAAAAAGATATGTTCACACAAATGTACAAGCACCAGTCTAAACATGTATACATCTACTATTTCAAAATATTATAAATTTCTCAAATGTATTATAATTTAAATTCAATATTACAAAGCCCATATAAATTCACTTAAACTACATATATAACTAACATAGACTTTTTATAGGTATAGCTAACATATATATATCAAAATTAAGTATGCTTATCATATTTAAAACAATATATATATCTGCATAGAAGAGTGTTATACTATATATACTATTTTATAAAAATAACAATGTATATCGAAATGAACATAGTATAAAACAATTTATCATAGATATAAACATATCACCAATATATATAAAATCAGCCAAACAAAGTTATAACCAAATATATGTAAAAGTCTTATATACAATAATATAACTAATATAGCAGTACACAATAGAGCAATTAAACAAAATTCACTTTCTCATATATAACAACTAAGTTATACATATATATACTATGAGATATAGACCGAAATATGTAGACATATACTTAAACTTATAATATACGTAGTAAAACAAATGGAACCAGAATATATATCTATACACTAATCAATACAAGTGCATACAATATATAAAATATACTACTTACAAAACTATATATATACAACATAGACCGAAGACTTCATATATACTAATATATATAAACTACATATAACCTGAATAAGTAAACTAATATAAACGAGTATATATCTTACAAAACATGTAACATATATAAACAAATCAATATTATATGATATACATATACTAAACTAACTGTAAATTAAAATTTATACACTCATACTCAAAATCTGGATAACAAATATATTTGACAGTGTATAAAAATATAGTTCTTCACTATTTAACAATATATACTACATATAAAACAAAACATACTAACTTGGCAAACTAATGTATAGGCAAATTATAGAACTTGTATTAACATATATAATTATATATACAAACATACCATCATATATACACATACGAAGAGAGACTGCCATGGCGAAGGCCAGAGGACGCGGGCTGCTACGCGTCGAACCGAGGGAAGGTGAGGCGGAAGGATTGGAGGAGGAAGGCTGTTAGGCTCGCGGCAAGAGTTTGAGGCCGAGATGGGTTCTGATGGCCGAAGTTGAAAGGCTGCATGAGCGGAGATGAAGGAGAGGGCTGCGGAAGGCGGAGGAGGGATGGATTGCGAAGTGGGCACTGGGAAGGCGGTCGCTCGGCAAGAAGAATGAGAAGTAGACAAAAGTTCGAGCAAAAATATCGAAGCTCGGCTTCGGATGGATGGTATGCTTTTTAAAAAAAAATGAAGATGGAACTAAAAATGAAGAATAACATAGAATGTCACGTACCGAAATTTTCGACTTTCGAAAATTCGACATCGATACTCACTTTATCGACTGTCGAGCAATCGAGTGCCGGAAACTCCAATAGTGAGGGTTTAAGAAAGAAGAAAAAGGCAGAAGAAGAAAGCAGAAGGAGAAGGAAGAAGAAAGAAGAAGAGAAGAAGAAAAACAGAGAAGAACAGCAGAAACAGAAACAATATCAGAATCTTACACATCGCAGCGGAACAACATATAATAGATAAATGAATAATCTTTTAACAAAGAACTATATCATTTTATACATACATCAATCAGAGTCAATATACAACTCAATACAACAATGGACAGTTATATAAACTTGTCCTCATACAGAATACACAGCGGAATAAATAATATAAGATACAAATACTACGTCTCGCCGTCCAGCTTGCTTCCAAAGCTCCAGAATATCCCGAATATCCTGATAACATAACTCTAGGCTGCCCGTGTGGAAATTCGTGGGCACCCAGAGTTTAGAAGGGGAACAATAAACTCCGAGTCAGTCATGGTGACTGGTGTGAGATCGTAAAACAGTTATTTTTCACAAAAAAAATAAAACAAATTCGCAATGCTTTTGGAAAATGAAACTACCATAAGACCTCCCGCCACACACACAATGCAAACGCAGACTTGGAGGAGATTTCTTCTTATGATAGTCAAAGATGCTTACTACGCAAAAAATCAAATTCTTTTTGATATTATTATTAGTGCATAGTGTAGAAAACATTTCGAAAGTAGAATATAAATCTTAGCCAGCATAGGTACCATTATAGTATGCTTGCTATAGCTACCATATTAAATGGCAGGTTCTACAACTAAAACCGTACAAGTCACGTATTATTTCTTTGGATTTCCAACAAATGGTCAGGCTAAGTAACTTCCTATGCCACGATGGGTACATCCCTGGAATAGACGACCTGAGAAATAACCTAACATTACGGTTAGATCTCTGCCAACACAAGGCCGGGTTACCTCTGCAAAAGTAGGTAACTACTGACACGCGTATGCCATCCCCCGATCGTCACCGATCTTCCCGAGGATCCCCGATTCGCAACAACCACAAAGTAATAAATTTGCAGCAATCACAGAGGTTAAGTATCTGGGCTCCATACCATGATACCACCTTTATCCAGAAGAAATGACATACACTAAGGGGCGCTACTCCCTAGAACCTTGCCGCATCCTTCATGTTTTGACCATTTCCGGGGTGTGAGGCTCGACGAAGTCTCGTCCACAAAGCTACGCTTTCTACAAAGCCATGCTTCGGGTCAAACAAATGATCAACCTATGATCACAAAGATATAAGATCAACCAAATGATCATATCACAAATGATCAAACACTGATCATTTCACAGCAACACTCAGTATGCCACGTTACCAAATTGGGATATATCGCTGATAAATTTCAACTACATAACCTCTGAGCTCGTACGTCTCAGAGAAGGGTGTTAAGCTAAGAGAATAAATTCTCCGCCACCAACAGATATGTATTTGAAAGAAATCAGCTTTATATCTCAATCTGTAACGGCAGACATACAATCCATAGAAGTCTGTTCCGGGATCGAACAGAACCGAAGGCACTTCTCACGAAGCCCTTGCATATCCGGATAAATTTCTAATCACGTCCGGACTTCCCGTCACTAAGGGTGATAAAACCTCTAAACCGGAGATCAGCCGATGTAGAGTAACTCGACGGTAATCCTTCCATTTTCAAAAATATCCGGTCTTCAACACCGGTCTTCGAATGCAATTCATAACGACGTATCACATATTCGGAATGGGTTATACGACCCCATGGTCATTTCCCGGCTAACCCGAATAGTGAGCGTTTATTTAAAAATAAGTGTGGCATTCAAATTCATCCAATTCACAACAAATACCATTCAAGGTAATTATTGATAGTCGGTTATTTAACTATCAATAAAGATGCGCAACATCATCAGATTCCAAATAATTTTCCAAATCATTTTATCTTCCAAAATATCTTACTAGATATATAAACTTTTCCACACTTCAAAAATAAATCAATATTTATTTTTAAACAGATCCCCTTTTCTTTTATAAATTCCATAGTGAATTTATATTTTCAAAATATCAACTAATATTCGATTTTCAATCGTTTTCAAATATTCATTTTCAATTTATCTTTAAGAAGATAAAATCTCAAAAACGTTTCATTTCATTTTGGAAAACATTCCCATACTTATTCAAAAATAAGTATTTCACAAATCTATTTATTTTCAACATTTGAAAATATTCGATATACTTAAATCAATATTAAGTATATATTTCATTCTTTAAGGAAATCATTTGAGTCAAAACGAATGTTACGTAAAACATCGTTACGATGACTCAAAATCACTAGTATAGGGATTCGGATTTTAAGATAGATATATAAATCCCAATACTACATAAAACATTTCCTTTTGGAAATCATTTACTATAACAACAGTGTTATAGTCCACCATTTCCTTATATTTCTCGAAAACGTCTATTTCAACAATGAATGTTGAAATCTATGATTTCGATTCATAATACATTTTAAAACATCTTCAAAATGTTTAACTTCATTTTTAATATCACTTCTTCAAAAATAATCCATTTTACTTAACAATATATTCACTGTCCAAAATCGTGAATATAATTCACTTAACCCAATTTCAATCATTTCTACACATTTTAATTTCAATAGGGATTCGCTATCCAAAATCGCGAATATATCTTCTTTAAGAATCTTCTATATTTAATTTATCCAATTCAATCTATTTCGAATTTACAAACACGTTCATAAATTCTATTTCTCTTTTATAACAACTTTGACTTATAAATCTTCTTTATTAACAATTCGATCAATATTCCACTTAAAAGCAAAAAATCAAATTTACAAGTAAATTTCTTATAAGTCTTTATTCTACAATTTCATTCATTTTATAACTTCATACTTCATAAATCTATAAACTTCAAACTTTATAAATCTATAAATTTCCTATCTTTGCAACTTATAATTCTATAAATTTTCTATCTTCCCAATTTATAATTTTATAAATTTCCTATCTTTACAATTTATAAAAACTCATTTTAAATTCCAAAAATTTTAATTGATAAATATCAATTTTGTACATCTTTTATATACATCGTTTTTAATAATTCGAAAATCCAAATTTAAACTATTTTATAAATTACTTAACTGTTTATTTCAAAAATCACCTCTCGGTTATATTTCACCAAAATCTTAACCTTTATAACTTTAATAATTTTAACGTTTGTAAATTAATTCAAAAATTTAATAACGTATACTTACAAATAATCTCTTTAAAAATCTCTTTTAAAGTTAAAATCGTTATTTTATAACTTCAAAAAAATTGAATCCAGTGATGCAACGCATCAATTAGTCCATCACAACATCAATCATCATATATCATCATATGATAACATAATATATATCAACATCTGTAAATAAATAAATACAGTTGAGGAATCCAGTTGGATCCCTCCAACTTGTTTCCCTGCATCCAAAGACGTTAGCACAATACCAATTCCACTTCGAGGTGGAATATCGCGGTATATGGGTTTTATAAAATAATCCGCTTACTAACGGCGCAATAGGGTCTCATCCGCTATACGAGGCGGGAAATCAATCAATCCAATATATACATATGCCAATATGTATATATTGCTATATATATATATATCCTACTATATCTAATAGCACATCCAAATAGCAATCAATAACTGCAATTCAAATTTAAATCTGAGTGAGAAGATCTCACCTTAGCTTTTTAATTTGCCATCCATTTTCCTATTTTTATTCCAGCTTGACTCGATTTCCTTGATTTTTAACCTTGTATAAACAATTTATTAATATTTGAATCAACTGAAAAAATTAAATTTTCATTTTAAAATTTCAATTATCCCATAAATTAAATTTCTAACAAATCTCCCTTTAAATAATATTTTTCATTTGAAACTAAAATTTTTATTCGACTAAAAATTTAGTGTTAACAAATTTTCCTTACTGTTATATTTTTCTTCCTTTCCCATATATATATACTTACTGTTTTCTTAGACATATTTAGATTGAAATATACATATGTATATATGAAAGAAAAACTACAGCTCCACCTTATAGTAAGTTTTTTTTTTTATACATCATCTTCTTTCACAAATTTTAAATTTTGAATCGGTAAACATGGATTGTTACCTCGATCGAGCATCGCAGATGAACTCGATGCCGATTCTCCTCCTCCCTGTGCCCAGATAATCACGATACTAAAATGCTCGTTCGATACCAAATCACGACCACTTCATCATCCTTAGCCTCGTCATCGATTCAAACTCCTTGCCTTCTACTGGCCATCATCGCGCGTAGGCGCACGAGCCTCCTCTAGCTCACCGTTCGCGACCATCTCGAAGTGTCGCTCTGACCACGACGCGCGCACGTGGAGGCGCGATGCTCCACTTCGTCGAGGAACCCACGGCATGCTCGCGAACCCCAATTCTCGATTTCTAGTGTCGCGAAACAGTTCGACACCAAGATCCCCACGCAGCCTCGACGTCGACAAACCTCCCCAATCGACATCGCCTGCCTACCACCTTGCCTACCTGGTCGCGAATCACTCGCGCGCTGAAGCCTGAGCTCCCCTGAAGGGAATAGGGCGCCGACTAGTCCACCAAGATCTCGTCTTCACGATTTGAGGAACAAAGTGGTTTCGGCAACTTCCCTTTTTAAAGCTGCCATTATCATTCTCTGTTTTGTTTTGAATTTTAGAGGAAGGGTTTTCGACTTCGGCCATTTTTATTATCTTTGATTTCGTCGTTCTGATGTTTTTTTTTTGAACAGGTAAGGAAGAGGGGGATGAGGTACTTAAAACTGAACGAGGTATGGGTTACGTGATGGGTTGCACGACTTCGTGATTCTCGGCATGTTCAAAGGAAGAAAGTAGCTGACGTTTTGACAAATATGAATTTAAAATTTTTAAAATTGAATTCAATTAAATTTCTACATGTTTAACTATCGTGTGCTCTCAAAACAACTCCAAACGCTACGAAATTTGAAACCCGATAATAATACAGTATTACAGACCCAATGGAACTGGTTTCGTCGAATTCCGAGACTGTGCCCCGGAACGCTATTTTTAAATATCGATTCAAACGATATATTTTCAAAACTGATCAAATCAATTTCAACTTTGATTCTGAAGCTTCTATTCCCTTCAGTATTATCATTATGAATTTTAAAAGCTTTTGAAATATTTTTCTTCAATTTTAAATTGAAGATTCAAATTTTTATTCAACATTCAATAGATTAAATTCTGTAATTTAACCGCCAATCTCAAAGTTATATCGGGGATTCAAATTAAATCATCGTTCAAATATTTAAAATTAATTAAATATTCTCAATTTAATTTGGTCAAAATTCTGGGTCGTTACAGACTTCCCTCCTTAAAAGAATTTCGTCCCGAAATTACAAGTCAGGAAGAAAAGTCCTTAACTCGTCTACTATTTTCCAACATCTAAACAGTTTTATCAATTTATCAAAACAAATCTTCCTACTAAAGATTCGTTATCATTCAACTCGTTTTCCAACTTCAATTATAGGTTTCAAACAACATTGCTTTACTTCAATTCAAATTTAAATTTAAATTTAAACTTTCAAAATTTCTCAAAAAATTTTCTGACACTCGAAATTTTCAAAAAATTTCGCCAGCGTCTCCTTTGCGCGGCTAATACGGCACGACTACAAAACGTCCCTACGGACTCTCAGATTTCAAAAAGAAAAAGAAACAGCCAAGCGGCTAGACAAGAAATCATCAAATCTCATATAGAAATATAAATACATACCTTTTTCGAGCAATTCAAATTTATCTTTGCAATTCAATTCCAATTCCTTTTATAATACCTGTATATCCTACTAGCCATAATATCTAGTTACATATATTCAAACCATTTTGCAAATTTAATTACAAAATTTTCAATATAAGCTGCTTATACATTTTTACTTCACTGTTGAAGTTATATATCTATTTTCATTCAATTTTACATTTCAAATCTCATTTGAATTCAATTCACAATTTCAATTTAATTTGGATTCAATTTACTTTTGAATATTGAATTTATCATCAGCTATCTTTTATTCAACTGCACTATTTTAGATTAGTTTCATTTACTAATCCATCGTCACTTTATTCAAATTTGTTTTCAACATTCAGTTTTAATTTTATTCACTTACAATTGTGAATTCCATTCATTGAAAATTTATTTCTACTTACTTGAATTTATCTTCAATTTCGAACCATTCTTTTATTTAGTTCACAATTCAAGTTTCAATTTAACTAATTCAACTTCCATTTCTGTATTTCGTGAATTAATAAATTATCAAAGTAGCTTATTCGGATTCAATCCATTTTATTTTTCTCATTTAATTGATTCACCTGTACTTACATTTATTTAACTCCATCTTTTAAGTTAGATTTATTCCATCAAAATTCAATTTGTATAGGTTATCAACTTACAATATTTCATAAGTATTTTTATATATAGTATTCCAGAGTCTTTTCAACCTTTTCAAAACCATTTTTGAAAACAATTCAATTTATCCTTTTGAATATCCAAAACAAAACCCAAATTTTCAAACAATTTTTTATTTAAAACAATTTGGCAGCAATTTCTCTTTTGGAAACCCGAAAATGAACATCAATAATGCTGCAGTCATTATCGAAGTTATTTTCCAGCGACCGAAAAGAGTTTAGAGCTTTTCATCTCTTCAAAACATTTGAAATTCATTTTCAAATCAAAATGATTTAAACTTTTCAAATCTCCAAAATTTTCAAACAATTTTTCAAAACATTTCCAAATACTTCTCTGGAATTCCGTTTTAAATTATAAGTCACATTTATAATTTACATTCTTAAATTTCATTAGTATATGGATTCATTTCTTAACTTTGGAGTTTCGATTTCAATTTCTTATTTAATTTCAATATAACAATTGATAATATTTCAATGTTATCACTTTCCTAACAACCAAACATCCATATACTATGATAATTCATAGAAAATCCTTTCCTTTCTATACAGAAATAGTTTTGGGCAAAATTATCTCATTTACCCTATTTTAAAACAATACTGTGTCGGTTTACCTTGTTCAGAGTTTAGAAACTCCTATCAACACAGTTAGCTAGACTGCACCGACCAGAATCTATAAACAATCAACCGATAAGTCAACACAATACTAAACAATTTTATATTCACTAACAAATACGCACTCGTATCTATTATTACACTCAAACTCATTCTAGAGTACTACTGACTCTATCTCTAATGAGTAACACCCAACAGAGCAGGGTTGTCGCTTAACCATATGCTCTGATACCACGCTGTCACGTACCGAAATTTTCAACTTTCGAAAATTCGACATCGATACTCACTTTATCGACTGTCGAGCAATCGAGTGCCGGAAACTCCAATAGTGAGGGTTTAAGAAAGAAGAAAAAGGCAGAAGAAGAAAGCAGAAGGAGAAGGAAGAAGAAAGAAGAAGAGAAGAAGAAAAACAGAGAAGAACAGCAGAAACAGAAACAATATCAGAATCTTACACATCGCAGCGGAACAACATATAATAGATAAATGAATAATCTTTTAACAAAGAACTATATCATTTTATACATACATCAATCAGAGTCAATATACAACTCAATACAACAATGGACAGTTATATAAACTTGTCCTCATACAGAATACACAGCGGAATAAATAATATCAGGTACAAATACTACGTCTCGCCATCCAGCTTGCTTCCAAAGCTCCAGAATATCCCGAATATCCTGATAACATAACTCTAAGGCTGCCCGTGTGGAAATTCGTGGGCACCCAGAGTTTAGAAGGGGAACAATAAACTCCGAGTCAGTCATGGTGACTGGTGTGAGATCGTAAAATAGTTATTTTTCACAAAAAAAATAAAACAAATTCGCAATGCTTTTGGAAAATGAAACTACCATAAGACCTCCCGCCACACACACAATGCAAACGCAGACTTGGAGGAGATTTCTTCTTATGATAGTCAAAGATGCTTACTACGCAAAAAATCAAATTCTTTTTGATATTATTATTAGTGCATAGTGTAGAAAACATTTCGAAAGTAGAATATAAATCTTAGCCAGCATAGGTACCATTATAGTATGCTTGCTATAGCTACCATATTAAATGGCAGGTTCTACAACTAAAACCGTACAAGTCACGTATTGTTTCTTTGGATTTCCAACAAATGGTCAGGCTAAGAAACTTCCTATGCCACGATGGGTACGTCCCTGGAATAGACGACCCGAGAAATAACCTAACATTACGGTTAGATCTCTGCCAACACAAGGCCGGGTTACCTCTGCAAAAGTAGGTAATTACTGACACGCGTATGCCATCCCCCGATCGTCACCGATCTTCCCGAGGATCCCCGATTCGCAACAACCACAAAGTAATAAATTTGCAGCAACCACAGAGGTTAAGTATCTGGGCTCCATACCATGATACCACCTTAATCCAGAAGGAATGACATACACTAAGGGGCGCTACTCCCTAGAACCTTGCCGCATCCTTCCTGTTTTGACCATTTCCGGGGCGTGAGGCTCGACGAAGTCTCGTCCACAAAGCTACGCTTTCTACAAAGCCATGCTTCGGGTCAAACAAATGATCAACCTATGATCACAAAGATATAAGATCAACCAAATGATCATATCACAAATGATCAAACACTGATCATTTCACAACAACACTCAGTATGCCACGTTACCAAATTGGGATATATCGCTGATAAATTTCAACTACATAACCTCTGAGCTCGTACGTCTCAGAGAAGGGTGTTAAGCTAAGAGAATAAATTCTCCGCCACCAACATATATGTATTTGAAAGAAATCAGCTTTATATCTCAATCTGTAACGTCAGACATACAATCCATACAAGTCTGTTCCGGGATCGAACAGAACCGAAGGCACTTCTCACGAAGCCCTTGCATATCCGGATAAATTTCTAATCACGTCCGGACTTCCCGTCACTAAGGGTGATAAAACCTCTAAACCGGAGATCAGCCGATGTAGAGTAACTCGACGGTAATCCTTCCGTTTTCAAAAATATCCGGTCTTCAACATCGGTCTTCGAATGCAATTCATAACGACGTATCACATATTCGGAATGGGTTATACGACCCCATGGTCCTTTCCCGGCTAACCCGAATAGTGAGCGTTTATTTAAAAATAAGTGTGGCATTCAAATTCATCCAATTCACAACAAATACCATTCAAGGTAATTATTGATAGTCGGTTATTTAACTATCAATAAAGATGCGCAACATCATCAGATTCCAAATAATTTTCCAAATCATTTTATCTTCCAAAATATCTTACTAGATATATAAACTTTTCCACACTTCAAAAATAAATCAATATTTATTTTTAAACAGATCCCCTTTTCTTTTATAAATTCCATAGTGAATTTATATTTTCAAAATATCTACTAATATTCGATTTTCAATCGTTTTCAAATATTCATTTTCAATTTATCTTTAAGAAGATAAAATCTCAAAAACGTTTCATTTCATTTTGGAAAACATTCCCATACTTATTCAAAAATAAGTATTTCACAAATCTATTTATTTTCAACATTTGAAAATATTCGATATACTTAAATCAATATTAAGTATATATTTCATTCTTTAAGGAAATCATTTGAGTCAAAACGAATGTTACGTAAAACATCGTTACGACGACTCAAAATCACTAGTATAGGGATTCAGATTTTAAGATAGATATATAAATCCCAATACTACATAAAACATTTCCTTTTGGAAATCATTTACTATAACAACAGTGTTATAGTCCACCATTTCCTTATATTTCTCGAAAACGTCTATTTCAACAATGAATGTTGAAATCTATGATTTCGATTCATAATACATTTTAAAACATCTTCAAAATGTTTAACTTCATTTTTAATACCACTTCTTCAAAAATAATCCATTTTACTTAACAATATATTCACTGTCCAAAATCGTGAATATAATTCACTTAACCCAATTTCAATCATTTCTACACATTTTAATTTCAATAGGGATTCGCTATCCAAAATCGCGAATATATCTTCTTTAAGAATCTTCTATATTTAATTTATCCAATTCAATCTATTTCGAATTTACAAACACGTTCATAAATTCTATTTCTCTTTTATAACAACTTTGACTTATAAATCTTCTTTATTAACAATTCGATCAATATTCCACTTAAAGGCAAAAAATCAAATTTACAAGTAAATTTCTTATAAGTCTTTATTCTACAATTTCATTCATTTTATAACTTCATACTTCATAAATCTATAAACTTCAAACTTTATAAATCTATAAATTTCCTATCTTTGCAACTTATAATTCTATAAATTTTCTATCTTCCCAATTTATAATTTTATAAATTTCCTATCTTTACAATTTATAAAAACTCGTTTTAAATTCCAAAAATTTTAATTGATAAGTATCAATTTTGTACATCTTTTATATACATCGTTTTTAATAATTCGAAAATCCAAATTTAAACTATTTTATTAATTACTTAACTGTTTATTTCAAAAATCACCTCTCGGTTATATTTCACCAAAATCTTAACCTTTATAACTTTAATAATTTTAACGTTTGTAAATTAATTCAAAAATTTAATAACGTATACTTACAAATAATCTCTTTAAAAATCTCCTTTAAAGTTAAAATCGTTATTTTAAAACTTCAAAAAAATTGAATCCAGTGATGCAACGCATCAATTAGTCCATCACAACATCAATCATCATATATCATCATATGATAACATAATATATATCAACATCTGTAAATAAATAAATACAGTTGAGGAATCCAGTTGGATCCCTCCAACCTGTTTCCCTGCATCCAAAGACGTTAGCACAATACCAATTCCACTTCGAGGTGGAATATCGCGGTATATGGGTTTTATAAAATAATCCGCTTACTAACGGTGCAATAGGGTCTCATCCGCTATACGAGGCGGGAAATCAATCAATCCAATATATACATATGCCAATATGTATATATTGCTATATATATAGATATATCCTACTATATCTAATAGCACATCCAAATAGCAATCAATAACTGCAATTCAAATTTAAATCTGAGTGAGAAGATCTCACCTTAGCTTTTTAATTTGCCATCCATTTTCCTATTTTTATTCCAGCTTGACTCGATTTCCTTGATTTTTAACCTTGTATAAACAATTTATTAATATTTGAATCAACTGAAAAATTTAAATTTTCATTTTAAAATTTCAATTATCCCATAAATTAAATTTCTAACAAATCTCCCTTTAAATAATATTTTTCATTTGAAACTAAAATTTTTATTCGACTAAAAATTTAGTTTTAACAAATTTTCCTTACTGTTATATTTTTCTTCCTTTCCCATATATATATACTTACTGTTTTCTTAGACATATTTAGATTGAAATATACATATGTATATATGAAAGAAAAACTACAGCTCCACCTTATAGTAATTTTTTTTTATACATCATCTTCTTTCACAAATTTTAAATTTTGAATCGGTAAACATGGATTGTTACCTCGATCGAGCATCGCAGATGAACTCGATGCCGATTCTCCTCCTCCCTGTGCCCAGATAATCACGATACTAAAATGCTCGTTCGATACCAAATCACGACCACTTCATCATCCTTAGCCTCATCATCGATTCAAACTCCTTGCCTTCTATTGGCCATCATCGCGCGTAGGCGCACGAGCCTCCTCTAGCTCACCGTTCGCGACCATCTCGAAGTGTCGCTCTGACCACGACGCGCGCACGTGGAGGCGCGATGCTCCACTTCATCGAGGAACCCACGGCATGCTCGCGAACCCCAATTCTCGATTTCTAGTGTCGCGAAACAGTTCGACACCAAGATCCCCACGCAGCCTCGACGTCGACAAACCTCCCCAATCGACATCGCCTGCCTACCACCTTGCCTACCACCTTGCCTACCTGGTCACGAATCACTTGCGCGCTGAAGCCTGAGCTCCCCTGAAGGGAATAGGGCGCCGACTAGTCCACCAAGATCTCGTCTTCACGATTTGAGGAACAAAGTGGTTTCGGCAACTTCCCTTTTTAAAGATGCCATTATCATTCTCTGTTTTGTTTTGAATTTTAGAGGAAGGGTTTTCGACTTCGACCATTTTTATTTATCTTTGATTTCGTCGTTCTGATGTTTTTTTTTTGAACAGGTAAGGAAGAGGGGGATGAGGTACTTAAAACTGAACGAGGTATGGGTTACGTGATGGGATGCACGACTTCGTGATTCTCGGCATGTTCAAAGGAAGAAAGTAGCTGACGTTTTGACAAATATGAATTTTAAATTTTTAAAATTGAATTCAATTAAATTTCTACACGTTTAACTATCGTGTGCTCTCAAAACAACTCCAAACGCTACGAAATTTGAAACCCGATAATAATACAGTATTACAGACCCAATGGAACAGGTTTCCTCGAATTCCGAGACTGTGCCCCGGAACGCTATTTTTAAATATCGATTCAAACGATATATTTTCAAAACTGATCAAATCAATTTCAACTTTGATTATGAAGCTTCTATTGTCTTCAGTATTATCATTATGAATTTTAAAAGCTTTTGAAATATTTTTCTTCAATTTTAAATTGAAGATTCAAATTTTTATTCAACATTCAATAGATTAAATTCTGTAATTTAACCGCCAATCTCAAAGTTATATCGGGGATTCAAATTAAATCATCGTTCAAATATTTAAAATTAATTAAATATTCTCAATTTAATTTGGTCAAAATTCTGGGTCGTTACATAGAAGGTAGAGAACGAACTGAGGTATTGTATTAAATAGTGGAATAGTAACGGTCAAATTATTAAATCTAGAGAACATTTAAAATTGATGGCTATTCGGAATTAAACGGTGGAATATGAAAGGGTACGGAAAACTAAAAGACCAAAATTTGCGGAACCAATACAAAAATCGTTCAGTAGATTTCGCTGTCTCTCGGACTCCAAAACACACAAACTAATAGACTACGGAGGTCAGCACGATGAGAGGATCAAAACGGTATAAAGATATCAGTGGTACGATCATCCTATCAAAAGTCGATAATCGGTACTGAAAAATGCTGCTAATTTGTTGAAAATAAGATAAACGGAGCAATAACAGTCCAAATTTGGAGAAACGAAATATGACGTCTCACTTAGAAGATGATTTAAAAATTTTCTGTATAAAAATATTCAGGTTTGAAAAACATTTTATTATCATCAATTTTTAACTGATTTGAATTGAAATAGAATTACACAACAAAATAAACCTCCATATTATCTGATGGAATTTTACCATTTGCTATGTTACAGTAGACGTATTCCAAATATCAAATTTTTATTTCAAAATTCGATTATTTAAAAATTTCACAAAATTTCAATTAATTACGTTAAATAAAAATTATAAAATTTATGGGTCGTTGTACTTTTCTTCTTTAACATATATATATTTATAAAAATAAAAATCTAATTACAAAATCCTTCCTTTTTCCTTTCTCTGTATATATACGCATATATATAATATATATAAAAATCTTTAAACTGAACAAAATAAATTGTTATGTACCTTACTGTTATAAATTTCCCTTAAAAAAGTTTATAGTTGAAATATATTTTTAAACTTCTGAATTTAAAAATCTAATTTAACATTTAATTTTAAACGAATGTGATATCCCGGAATTTTTGGCAATATCAATTTAATAATCTGTATTAAAAATTAAATTGATTTGATAATTTTTGTTGATAAAATTTAAATTGATTTAATAATCTTCTTTTAATAAATATTTAATTGGTGATTTTATCTTTTTAAAAGCTAATAAATTGTTTCTATTTATAATGTGTATATATTGTAACTAGAAATCTTTGGTTTGAATTTAATAAATAAATAAATCTTGTTTTCAAATTCTAATATATTTTGGTAATTTGGAAATTATGATTTTATTTAAATTATACAGTTTTAAAATATTTAAGATAAATGTTTAATTAATTAAATTATATCTTAGCTTAAGTTTAAGATTAATTAAAAGGTTTGTTTTAAAATATTGTTTAATAAATATGATATATTAATTCATTTAATAAAAATAGGAATGTATAATCTCTTTTATAAATTATTTAAATTTGTCAAATTGTTATTTTCAAATAACATTATTAATGTATTGTTTTATATATAAATATAAATAGATTTTAAAATAGAAGTGTTATTTTCAAATTAAATATGTTGTTATATATGACTTGATTTTAAAATTGGATTTTAGAATTTATTTTGAATTTAAAATGCTTGAAATTAAAATGGGTAGATATTTAAAATGTTTTGGATTTTTAAAGATATTTGTATAAGCTGTTATTTGTATATATATTAAATATTTTTATTTTATTTTCTCTAAAAAGTAATTCATAAGTATAAAAATAAATAATTGTAAATGAAGTGTTTGGTGGTTTAAGTTTTAAAATAAACAAAAATAAGTATTTAATTTAGAAATAGAAGATATGGTTATATAGACATAAGTGAACACATTTGATAAATCTGGAAAACATATGTTTGCAATGCAAGGAAAAAGAAAAATCATAAGTACATACGAAATATAAGATAAGTATATGTAGACATGGAGGACAACTTCATTTAATGCTATATCTCTAGTACACCAATATAGATCATATCAGCCTCCAAGAGAAGAAAAATCTCTGACCCTATTGTACAAATAAAATAAACAATCCTGTAAACTCTTTTCTATATCTTCCCTATCTCTTTTCGTTCATTAAGAAAACTTAGCATTCCAGAAAGTATCTTATAACTGAAGCTTCATTTCAACTCAACTTAAATAACAGTTCAACTCAACAAACATGAAGATCAAAGGGGTTCTAGTTAGCAACTTTCAAAAGCCTGTTTCAAAATAAAAGCTTTTCAAAACAGAAGTGTGCTCTGTTCTTCCTTTTCTAAACAAGTGAGTAACATCACTGTTTTAAAATTTAAGTAGATAATTCTGTTGCATGTTTATCTCTGAAAACAAGTATGTTGGTGAATGTATTTATAAGTAAATCTCTGTGTTTATATATGAATGTTTGGTGTGTGCATTGCTGTGTGTCTGGATGTTTTCTCTGATTTTAGTTTCCAGGTTCTAGATCTAATCATAAATCAATTGCTCTTGATCCAATCTTTACTAGTACTTAACTCTTGAACAAAATTTGTTTGTTTTATCAATGATTAATGTTTAAAAATTTATTCAAGTTAAAATAACTTTGTATTGTCTCTGGAAATCATAAACAACAGAGCAAACTTTGAATAAGTGAAAATTTAAACATCATAAATCAATGTTTCAGGCTTAGGATCTGAAACCTCATCCAAAAACTTAAATTTTAAAACTAAAATCACAATTTTTAGTGTTAGTTTGAGGATGCAGTTCTAGTTTGAACAGAAAATGGTAATTTGATGATTTCTGGTGATCTCGACGGTCTGGGAGGTCAGGGTTCCCTCTGGTGGTAGTAGAGTGATCGGAGGTTTGGAAAAAAAATGCCAGGAAGGTGATCCAGGCACGGTGGCGGTGGTGGTTGATCATTTTAGTCTGTAAACCTAGTTTTGGAGCTCGATCGGAATTGGATCCACCACGGCATTTAGGGTGGACTGAGTGCCACCATATTTTAGGGATTGGAAGATTGGGGGTGGGCGAAGATGTTGCTGGAATTTCAGTTGCTCCGGTGGTCGAGGACTCGAGAACGAGATGATTCCAGGTTTCCGATGATGGTTCCAGTTTTGGGCTTTGATACCCGTTTTTGATTTCGAGTTGATAATGGAGTTCTGACGGTTGTAGTTTGATCTGAGAATGATCGTCGACATGAGTAAAGCTTCGGCGATAATCGGAGTTGGATGGAACCTCTGTGCATGTGCACGGTGAACTGTTGTTCTAGTGAAGGTGATTTTGGTTTTGGATTGTGCTCGAGTTAATTGATGTTGACTCGAAGTGTTGTGAAGTTTTGCTCGAAGTCAGGAGGAGTTTGGCTCGAAGCATTTTAGTGGGGTCTCGGGTAATGATTGTTACAGGTTTCCTGAAACCTGAAACCTGTCTGTTTTCAAATTTAAATTCAATTTTAAATTTGAAAGCAAGTTTTAAACAAAGTTTAAACTAAATGTAAAATATGGATTCAAAACTGAAATTGTATCCTAGCTTTAAATTTGAATTAAGTTTTATAAATTAAATTCTTTTAACAATTTTAAATGTTAAGTGTATTTAAAATGGTTTGAATTTAAAAAGAAATTTGTTTTAAATTTCTTTTATAAGACAAGTATTTCTTTGACATGAGATTTAAAAGGTTTTTAAATTGTTTAAACTTTGTTAAAGTTAAATTTGTATTCATTTTTAAATCTTAAATTTGAAATGAAATTTGAAATAAATTTGAAAGTAAATTGTTTTAAATGTTTTGTTAACGATAATTTAATCATTAATAAGAGTAAGGTTTTATCATTAAGTTAATAAGAATTTAATGATTTGGATTCATTAAATTATTAAGATAATTAAAAATGGATAATTAATTAATTAAATTAATTAATGATATGGATGATTAATTAAGTAATTAAGGGTTTTAAATCAATTAATTAAGGTTTAAGATTAATTATTTAAGGAATAATTAATTTGTAATTAAGGATCATTAATTGGATAAAGATTAGAATATTAATTAATGATTAAGAATTAATTAATCAAGTAATTAAAGATTAATTAAGTTACAGTTAAAACTTAAATTAATTAAATAATTAGTGGTTAATTAATTGGTTATTAAGGATAAATTAATCTGTAAGTAATATGATTAATCTAAGTTTAATATCTTAAGAAAAGAAATTAAGAATTGTTAATAGTTAATGAAGGTCATTAACTACGATTATTAAATAATTAATTAATGTGATAAATTTTAATAATTAATTAGATTAATTAATTAAAGATAATCATTGTAACAACCCGCATATTTATCGATTTTATATTTAAAAAATTTATTTAAATGTTTTATCGTTAATCGGATTTTGGTCTGAAAAGCTACTTTTTGCATACGGTCAAATTAGGACTCGAGACCACTCCCATTGAGTTCAAAATGACGTTTGCGATCTTTTTTAGTGTAAACTTCGATATGTTTGGAGATAGTGGAATTTTCGCCACTTTTTCACTTTTTGCTTTGGGCTTTTGGTTGGGCTGAACCCCTTCTAACTCAGCCCCAACCCATCTCCTCTTCCTCACTTTATCAAACACTTCAAGTTTTGCCAAAAATGGAGGAGGGAATGGGAAATTAAAACTCCAAGCTCAAATTCAATTGCAAATCCATCATTCAACTCCAAATCCAAAGAGAAGACATTAATTCAAGCTTTGGACTGTTCTTGCTTTACTTTTAGGTTTCATCTTCATTGATTTTAGTGCAAAGGTGAGATTTTTATCTCACATTCTTGCCTATATCTGTCATTGGATTGTTGGGAATGATTCCCTATCATTATTTTGTGCGCATTTGTATTTGGTGTGGATTGAATTGGTGGAAAACCTATAATTTTCGAGTGTTCGCAGTTTTCTGCATCTTAGGTCGTTCTGGAGGGAGAGTCGCCTCGGAGTTAGGTCGCTAGGTCGAAGGTCGTAGGTCGCTCTGGCGTGGAAAGGACTCTGCCTGCATTTAGCTCGATCTGGACTTAGGTCGTTCGTCCCTAGGTCGTAGGTCGCGTACCATCTTAGGTCGCGAGTATCTAGGCCACTCGTTAAAGGACGTTCCACACTTAGGTCGCTCGACTGCAGTTGGTCGTTCCATTTTAGGTCGTTGGACCTTAAACTGTTCGCATGTTATAGGTCGTTCGGCATTAGATCGTTGACCACGTTAGGTCGCTGGCACCTGGTCACACCTCCCTTAGGTCGCGTACCCCTTAGGTCGCATACCCCTTAGGTCGCACCACCTCGGCCTTATGTCCACTCTGTTAGGTCGCTCGACCTGTTTGCCTTTTAGGTCGCTCGCCTACTTAGGTCGTCCGGACATTTTAGGTCGCGCCACATGCTTAAGTCGCTCCCCTAGGTCGCTCAGCATGACATCCTTAGGTCGTTCGACCTATCCTACTTTAACTCGTAAACCACTAGGTCGTTCGCCAGACTTAGTTGCATCATTCTCTTAGCTCGAGCGTGTTAGGTCGCTCACCCTGCTAGGTCGCGCCATTAGGTCGTGTTGTTCACTTTAGGTCGCTCGACCTATTTTCTACCTAGCTGTTAACTGTTAGGTCGTTTGACCTGTATTTTTGTTAGGTCGTTTGACCTGTATTTTTGTTAGGTCGTTTGGCATGCTTATTCGCACCATCAACTTTCACTTTGATGCATTTTGAGCTGCTTTCCTTGGGTTTCATTCACGTCTTCGATTGTGAATTTTTGTGACTGATTGTTTCTGCAATCGTTTTGTGACTTGTCACTCTAAAAACATGAAGGTTTCAATACTAGTAGTAAATATCAAAACTCTTTTATCAACTCGATTTCAACACTATTTTATTACAAAACTATTTTCCTCAAACCGTTTTACAATCTACTAGTATATACAAGCCTTTACTTCACTCGGATGAGAAATCTAATTAAACGGCTTAGTAAAACGAGTGGTATGAAACGCTTGCGTTCACTTCGTCGGTTAATTCTTGGACTTGTTCGATTGAACCTTTTGTGACAATTTTCTAGTGAAGATTCATAGCTTGTTCGTAAATATTTAAGTTAAGCAAGTGGTTATGGGACATGAAGCTAAACTCATATATTTACTAGCTTGGTGTGATTGACACTACTTGATGATCATGACGATCATTTTTGTGATTTGATTTAGAATAGCAATTGTGTGATGTCTCTTTGTCTACGAGGGAGACTAAACCCCGTTTGTGTGATGTTTCACCATCAAATATGTGGAGTAGCGCCCCATGGTCTTCAGGCCGTTCGTGTGTCAAAATTTAATGGATAGCTTCCATGAGATAGCTTCTCGTTCTTGTGTTACACGTGTTGGTGAGTTTTCATGCTCCCGTTCTTGTGATAGGCCTCCCCCTTTTTATGTGATTTCTGGATTTCGTGTGTTGATTTCTGGAATTTGTGCTTCGCCAATTTTCATGATATGATATCAATTTTTGTGCATTGGTGAATTTGTGTGTCATTGACTTGTTATGAATACAAGTTTAGGGTATGATACCCTATTTTATCTTTGAGAAGATTCTTGTAATATTGATTAATCTCTTGTTGATTTTCAATTACATACTTATAGTAGTATGCCATTATGGTTATTACATGTTCATACCATATCATCTGATATTTATAGCTAGACTGATCCGTTTATTATTTTCTTTAAATAATACTCGGGTCAGACCGTGATGTTACAGGTGCTTCTGCTTGACTTCTCTTCAGGATTATTCTGACTTTTGGATAACTACATAGATTAGTAGTTTTTGGAAGTACACATTTGAGATATAGACTCTACCTTGTGTACTTATTCTTTTGTATAGCACGTGTTGCTATTCTTTTGTATTATCGTGGATCTTTCCGACCACTACTCTGATGTACACTTTCATGTGTTATATATATATATATATTCATATCTTTTTCCGCCTTTGTGTTATGGATGTCTGTGACTGATTTATGTTATGTTTATTTCTATGTTTGTTTCCGAAGATTATATATAGCCACTGTGTGATAGCTTTGAGTTTGTATCGGTATGTCGGATTTCCTCCTTAAATGATGTACATGCTATACTATCTGACATATCGGTGCTCACACAAAGAAGTTACATGGATGATCGCTCCTCAACAGCCTTATTCTCCGTGCTAGTTGACAGCATTACACCGTAGTGTTCTTGGCTAGCGTGGGTATAGAGGTGGGGCGTCACAGCTTGGTATCAGAGCCAAACTTCGGAACAATGTAGAATAACTTAACAAGGATCATCGTCCTAAGTCCAACTTAGGAGTCGTGCCTTAGGATTTAAGTCGAGTCTTCGAACCGACTCATCCTATTTCCTCTTATGAATCCTTGTTTTATCTATCAAGACTTGCTGGATATTTATTTAGAGAATAACTTTTCTTCTTTTCTCTTCCTTAAAGAAGAGAATGTCTAGACTAGGTCGTCCCAGAGCTGGACCATCTACCGTTACTCCCCAGGATGGAGTTTTTATGACCGCTCAGCAACTTCTTGATTTAGTAAAGAATGCCCAAGCAGCTGGTCCTAATCAGGAACCTACTCATCCTAAGTCTGGATTTGCACGTTTGTGCAACGATTATACCAACTTGGGTGGGAAACCATTCCAAGGCTCCGAAACTATTATTGAAGTCCAGGCTTGGTTAAGAACATGCGATCGAATCTTTTCTCGCATGAATCTTATCGATCTTCACCATGTTAAAGTGGCTTCCAGTATGCTCCAAGAGAGAGCATTGGATTGGTACAAACTTCTTATTTCTTAAATTAATGAAGCTGATCTCACCTGGGAGCAATTCTGGGAACGCTTCGAATTAAAATTCGTACCAGAAGCAGAGAAGGTGACATTGGCTCGTCGTTTTATAGACATTGTTCAAGGTGAATCCTCTATGACAGATTATGTCGCATCCTTCGAGTCATTGTCTAAATATGGGGTTGAATACATCAACACCCCATTGAAGAAGAACCAAAGGTTCGTTTATGGCTTAAAAAAATCTCAAGAAGCCATTACTTCTCAAATTAGAACGACCAACTCATTGATATCGCTCTTCGTCTTGAAGAGGCTGATAAGGACAGTGATGTTGAAGTGGTGGCTGCCAAACCGAACTTCAACAACAAGAAAAGGCCTAATAAGTTCAAGGGTCCTTATCCCAACAAAAAGGGTAAGCAAGCAACTCCGGCTGCAAAGACACTTTCCCCTATTGATGGGAAATGCTTCAACTGTGGTGCTATGGGCCATTTTGCGAACAAGTGTTCAAAGCCCCGCTCTTATCGCTATTGTAAAAGTCCAGATCATTTTATGTATCTATGCCCTAAGCTTCAAGGCAAGGAGGGAAAGTTAAACGTTGCTCAAGCCCCTGGCAACACATCTCGCGGTCAAGGTATGTCTCATTCTGTCCTTGATGGCAATATTATATTTCATGATCAATTTATTAGAGTTCTCTTTGATACGGGTGCATCCCATTCTTTTATATCAAAGGAACTTGTAGACACTCTTTCTTTAAGTGTTGTTGCTTTAATGACTTCTTTAAGAATTGCGAATCTGGTTGGTGGATCTGCAACTCTTAGTTTGCTTTGTAAAGATGTGGAGATTATTTTGTGTGGTTTTTCTTTCCTAGCCGATTTGCATGTCATGCGTTACTTAGGCTTTGGAATGATTTTGGGTATGGATTGGCTTACTCGTTATGAAGCCCATATCCTATGTCCTGAGCGGACTATTTATCTCCGTCATCCGCAATCTGTTCATTAGATTTCTATTGTTCTTAAAGATTCGGATTCCGCTTTGGTTGCATCTTTATATTCTTTAAATCCTCGTGATAATGATAATGATTATGAGGAAGATGTCATATCGGTGCTCGCACAAAGAAGTTACATGGATGGTCGCTCCTCAACAGCCTTATTCTCCGTGCTAGTTGACAGCATTACACCGTAGTGTTCTTGGCTAGCGTGGGTATAGAGGTAGGGCGTCACAATCATTTATGAAATGAGATAAGTATAATTTCTTAATGAAAGTAATTAAGGAATTAATTACTCAATGTAATTAATTGAGTTAAATATGATTAGTTTAAGTTAATTAATTAAGTTTAATTAATTTTAATTAATCATTGGATGATTTGATAAGTAATTACTTAATGTTATTAATGAAGTGTAATTACTTAGTGAAGTAATTAATGGTAATTACTGGATGTAATTAATTGAAGATGATTTAATAATGGAAGTAATTTGGATTAAATTACTTTGTGTAATTAATCAAAGGATTAATTAAGAAAATTAATTAAGGAGTAATTAATTTATTAAATGAGGTAATTAAGGGTAGTTAAATACTGGATGTGATTAAGCAAGAGTGATTAATAAATGTTGTTTAAGTAAAGATTATTTACTTAATGTAATTAATTTAAAAAGAATAATTAATTAAAAATGTAATTAGGGATCATTAATTTATATAATTAATGATGTAATTAAGGGTTGATTAATTAAGAGTAATTAAGCAATAATAAGTGATTTTGAGTAATTAATTAATGTAATTAATTAAGGATTAATGTAATTAATTTTAGTTAATTAATTAATGAAGTAATTAAAGATTAATTACTGTATTTGGTTAAGGATAATTAATTTGTAAAATTAATTAAAGGATAATGTAACGACCCAGAATTTCTGACATTTGAAATTCGAATATTTAATTGATTTTAAATATTAATATGTGAAATTAATAAGTCGAATAATTTATTTTTCCAATAACTTGATTTAATTGGATAATTAAATCGATAATTTAATAGTTGAAATTCCAGAAATAATTGAAATCTGGATTTAATGTGATTAAATATGTTTTATAAAGATATATTAAATCATATTGGAATTATAATGATGTTTGTGAACTTTTAAAATTGAATTTAAAGTAAATTTGTGAAAATTGAATATTTTAATATTTAATCGACTAGTGAAATTAGCCATTTTTGGGACAGTCTCAGAATTGGACAAAACTAGTTCCATTGGATCCGTAATAGTTTGTTATTATCGGATTTCAATTTTCGTAGCAATCGGAGTTGTCGTTTGACCGTGGCAGCTCAAAACGCATCGAAATTGTTTTAATATTAATTTGGCGAGTTAAAATAGTCATTTTTCAAAAAGTCATGGATTTCGACGAAACTAGTTTCATCGGATCCGTAATGTTGAATTATTATAAGGTTGCAAATTTCGTGTCAATCGGATGTGCCGTTTGTCCGAGGCAAGTGAAAACGCATCGAAATCGGTTTAAATCGGTTTAATTTAAAATTGATCGTTCAATTCTGTAACTCGCACAGATGACCAAATTAGCTCCCGAAACACGTTCCATTGTGTTCGGAACATGGGGTAAACCTTACGAATGCCAGGCGGCACGTGTAATTTGGAGATCGTTTGAAAAAGTCGTTTTAAAATAAATTTAATATTATTTATATACGTATATATATACACGTTAACAAGAAAACCCTAGCCCTATCTTTCTCGTGGCCGCCACTTACAATATCAATGACCGATGTTTTCCAGAATTCTCCTCTTAATCTCTCCCAATCCACACATTTTTAACAAAAGTTGTCAACTAACAAATTGAAGAGCATGAAGAGAGCTTTCAATCCATACGGGGATGATGAAGAATGAAGCACCACGGCATCGTCAAAATGGCCACGTTCTTGACCGGTTGCACATGTCTTTTGTCGAGAAAAGGGGAGCCGAGCTTAGTCGCCTTCTGGCCATAGGCGCGCGCGATGTAGAGCTTCGAGATGGAGTGCTCTGATCGTCGTCAAGTTCATCGAGGAAGTCATGTTAATTCGAGCAAGTGGCGGCAGTATTGGGTTCACATACGGGCGTGAGATACTGGGGAAGAAGAAAGAACGTGGCATGGCCTGGATTTCAGCAAGCAAGAATCAAGGGCCAAGATGAATTAGGTTGAAATTTTAAAAAGAAAATTTAATTGTAAATTGAATTATATTAATTCGTGTAATTTTAAAATATCATATCTTGTTCATACAAGGTCGAAAAATCACGAAACCAGTTGCGTTGGCTTCGTTTTGTCGAGCACTACGCAATGGAGCTGGATTGGAAGCGATTGGAGTCAGTGAAAATTTCGGGTAAAATTAAACGCGTCTTTAATTTTATTCGAAATAAAACGCTGGAACGGAATTGAATTCAAGGTGAGAACTCCTCACTCAATCGAATGTTTTGTTTCGATTTAAATTTTAAATAGTTAGATTTAAAATTGCTTGATTGTGTGGATTGAATGATGGTTGCTATTTATTGTGATAAATAGACATTATACGCCGTTATTAAGCGGAGATTATTTATTAAAAACATATACTGCGATAATTTCACATTAAAGTGGAATTGGTATTATTTATGTATATAGCAATATATATATATATATTGGAATATGTATATATTGGAGTTGATTTCCCGCATTGTTTAGCGGATGAGACCCTATTGCGCCGCATAATAGCGGATAATATTTATAAATCCTATATACCGCGATATTCCATATTGGAACGGAATTGGTATTGTGCTAACATCTGTGGATGCAGGGAAACAGGTTGGAGGGATCCGACTGGATTCCTCACCGTAGTGATTTATTTACAGATATTGTTATATATTCTGTTGTCATATTGATATATGATGTTTGGATGTCGTGATTGATGATTGGTGCTGTTGCATCATCGGATCCATTTTTGAAGTTTAAGATAACGATTTTGATTTTAAAGGGATTTTTAAAGTGATTTTTGAAAGTATACGTTTTATAGAATTGGTTTATTTAAATTGAGATTTTTGGAATAATTATAAACGGTTTATATAAAAGATTTATAAAATTGATTTTTATAAATTAAAATATTGGAATTATAAAATGAGTTTTTATAAGTGTTAAAAGGAAGTATAAATATGGATTTCATAAGTGAATGAAATTAATAGATTTATAATGTGAAGTTATAAAATGAATAGATGTTGTGAAATAAAAGATTTATAAGTAATTTACTTATAAATTAGATTTTGGCACTTAAAGGGGATGTAAATAGAATTTGCTAATAAAAATGATTTTTATAAGTTGAAATTGTTATAAAATATAAATGTGATTTATAAACGTTGTTTATAAATCCGAAATCACATATTTCGATAAGTGAATTTTAGAAGTTAATTAAAGGAATTATATCCATGATTTTAGATGATGGATAATCTTTTAATAAATGTGTAGAAACATTGAATTAGGTAAATAAAGTATATTCACGATTTTGGACAGTTAATATATTATTAAATAAAATGGGTATGTTTTGGAGAAGTGATATTACGAAATGAAGTAATTGTTTTAAAAGATGTTTTAAAACGTGTTAAGTATCGAAAACATAGATTTCAACATTTATTGTTGAAATAGACGTTTCGAGGAATAAGGAAATGGTGGACTATAACACTATTGTTATAGTAAATGGTTTCCGAAAGGAAATGTTTTATATAGTATTGGGATTTATATATCTATCTAAATTTTGAATCCCTATACTAGTGATTTTGGGTCGTCGTAACGATGTTTTACGCAACATTCGTTTTGACTCAAATAAATGTGTTTAAGAGAATGTTTCCTTAAAGAATGAAATAGATACTTAATTTTGATTTAAGTATATTGAATATTTTCAAATGTTGAAAATAAATGGATTTGTGAATTACGTATCATTAAATAGGTATGGAAATGTTTTCCAATATGAAGTGAAATGTTTTGAGATTTTATCTTCAAAGATAAGTTGAAGTGTGGAAATTATATATCTTGTAAAGATATTTTTGGAAGATAAATAATTTGGAAAATTATTTGGAATCTGATGATGCTGTGCAGACCTATTGATAGTTAAATAACCGACTATCAATAATTACCTTGAATGGGTATTTGTTGTGATTTGCTTGAATTTGAATGCCACACTTATTTTTGAATAAGCGCTCACTATTCGGGTTAGCCGGGAAAGGACCTTTGTGTCGTATAACCCATTCTGAATTTGTGATACGACGATATGGATTGTATTGAAGACCGGTGGTGAAGACCGGGTATTTGTGAAAACGATAGGATGACCTATCGGTTGTCTCTGCACCGTTAGCTACGGTATAGAGATTTCCTTTGTGATGGGAAGTTTTATCGGGATTGTGATTATCCTTATTGCAAGGGCTTCTTTGGAAGTGTCTTCGGTTCTATTCGAACCCGGAACAGACTTGTATGGTTACATGTCTGACATTACGTTTTGAGATGTAAAGCAGATTTCTTTCAAATACATTTCTGTTGGTGGCGGAGAATTTATTCTCTTAGCTTAACACCCTTCTCTAAGACGTACGAGCTTAGAGGTTATGTAGTTGAAATTTATCAGCGATATATTCCCAATTTGGTAATGTGAAATGCTAAGTGTTGCTGTGAAATGATCATTGTTTGATCATTTGTGATATGATCATTTATCTTTGTGATCATTTCTTTGATCATTTGTTTGACCCAAAGCATAGCTTTTGTATAAAGCATAGCTTTGTGGACGAGACTTCGTCGGACCTCACACCCCGGAAATGGTTAAAACAGGAAGGCTGCGGTAAGGTTATTAGGGGGTAGCACCCCTTTAGTGTATGTCATTCCTTCTGGATAGAGGTGGTATCATGGTATGGAGCCCAAATACTTAACCTATGTTGTTGCTGCATTATAATTCTTATGTGGTTGTTGGAATCGAGGATCCTCGGAAAGATCAGTTACGATCGGGGGATGACATATTCGTGTCAGTAGTTACCCAGTTAGGGGTAATGTAACGACCCGTATTTTTACGGATCGAAAAGTTCGTAAAAATCTGGAATTTTCAGCATTTTAAGTCGTTTCAGATTTTTGGCAGATTTTGTTAAGTCCTAAGTCGGTTTGGACGAGTTAAGTAATAAGTCTGGGTCGAGTAGCCGACTTAAGGAGTTAACCGAGTTAAGGACTTAAGAGATAGGGGCGACTTAAGAAACTGACCGAGTTAAGTAATAGAGCGACCTAAGTGTTGGCGACTTATAAAGTTAGCAGGTTAGCGACCTAGTGGTTAGCGAGGTTAAGTAGTTAGGTCGTAGCCTAGTTGAGTCGTGGTGTTGCTAAGTTATTAAGTTGTGTGAGTTTAGGTCGGCTACCTCGTTAGGTCGGAGCTGTGGTTAAGTTGCGTGTATTCTAGTAGTTAGGTCGTAAGCCACCTTTGTTAGTTAAGTCGTCCAGACGACTTAAGTGTTAGCTCGTTTCTTGAGTTAAGTCGTAGGTAGGCTGCTGTGTTAAGTCGTGACCGAGTTAGGAGTTAGCTACTAAGTCATTTAAGTTGTTAGACAAGTGAGTTTTTGAGTCGGCTGTTGTTTAGGTCGTATGGGGTTAAGTCGTAACCCAGTTACCTGTTAAGTCGGAGACCCAGTTGAGCTGTTAAGTTGTAGACGACTTGGGGAGTTAAGTCGTAAGTCGTAGAGATTAGGGTCTGTTAAGTCGTAGACTAGTAGATTTTGATAAGTCGTAGGTCGGCAAAGTATTAAGTCTCAGAGGCGCATCGTTTTAAGTCGTGTAGGCATGTGGGTTGAGTCGGAGGCTTAGGTCGGAAGGTTATAAGTCGGAGACGACTTATGGAGATAGCCGAGTTACGACTTAAGAGAATTTTCAGCTATAAATAGGAAGGGTTTTTCTCACTTTTTGGGATCCGGATTTCGAAGCGACGAAGTGCTGCCATTTTGAGAGCTCGACTTCTACACTTCTTCACTTCTTTTCTCCACTCTAATCTAGTGCTTCCATCCATCCAAATCGAAGATCAAGATTGAAGATCCAAGAGCTAAAGTTGAAGATCTTCATCCATTGAAGTTAGATTTCATCGTTTGAAGCGGATTGGTGATAGATCGAGATTGATCCTTCGCTGTCCAGATCTGAAGCGTGTTGATTTGGGTTGTTTAGGTGATTTGGTGAGTGGTGATTATCTCTCACACGGATCCAAAGGAGTATATCGGATTGTTGGCTCGATTTGGTGTTAACATAGTGATTACCATACATTTTCTTCATCCTAAGTGTAGATCCATATAGATCCATTGTTCATGATGATGTTACAACCATTTTACTACATGTTAACCTATGCAAGTTTATTCATCAAGATAATAGAGACATTGCTCATGTTTTCATGCTTATTTGACTTTCGACTCTTTAATTACGAAATTGCCATTATTGTTATAATTGTCTACTTAGATCATATTCGAATGCTTGATTGCTTGGATTAATGTTTGACTTGATTGATTGCTATGAATTAGATGATTGATGATTTGATTTAGACCGAAGATGATTCAACAGCTAAGAGGAAGGCTCTTTAAATGGGAAAGCTGCTTGTGGCATATGTAGCGGATGGTGAAGCTTTTATGCATAGATTTGATGATGATGATGTTGGGATGAAGCTTTGCGAGGATGTGATGAAGCGAAGTATGATATAAGATAGTCTTGGTCTAATCCAGACGGGATCATTCCAAGCATGTTGGTAACTCGGCCATATGATTTGAGTTAGTCTTGGTCTAATCCAGACGGGATCATTCCAAGCAGGTTGATAACTCGGTGATATGGTTCGAGTTTGAGGATAATGGATGCTCGAGAGGCGCTTGAGCTAGTATGGAAATAGTCGTCGAGGAGGATGACTAGAAGGCTGAGATCTCATCGTTGTTGAAGGTTCTAGCATGCTCTAAGCAAGAGTACATGGGGACGCCCAAAAGACTAATTGTTGATGGTCGAGTACTATGGGTAGTTGCGAAAATCCTTGGCACGGGCTGCGACGACGTGCGGGAGTTATGTCTAGAACCGGGGTTACCATTAGCCCTTGACTGACGGATGAAAGAAGGAGCCGTTCATTCAACTAACGGTGATATCGAAGCAATGATAACAGTGATAGCCAGAGTCATGGATGTTTGGTTGTATCGTCATTCGGTCTCAAGAGCGGTATTTTCTGGGTGCTTATCTGATCTTGGTTTAGGCCTTGGGGGTTTGTACTTGGAAAACATCGCCCTTGACTCGAGTGACAATTTCTTTACTTTACATTGTATGCTCTTCTATGTTTGCTTCTGCTTAGTGTGTGTCTGGGGGCTATCACTGTAGAAAGAGGTTGGAGTGGGAGGGTTGTATTCCTATTCCTTTTTCCTTTATGCTCTTTTGGTATGTTGTTAGTTAATCTACTGCTCACTAAGACTGTTGTCTGACTCAAGGCTTTATGTTTTAATTCTTATTGCCTTGGGCTGTTCGTCCATTTTGGGACGGGCATACTAGGTAGCAGGTGACAGGTGCTGTTCTCTTCTCACGATGCTGATATCGAAGACGAGCTAGAGGGTTGCATATTATCTTCTTATATGTACTGGATGTTCCGATGTTTGTATAATCTCTGAGTGTTATGTAGTGAGGCTTGATGTATTGACTATTTGGATGCTTGTATTCAACTATTATGGAGTTTTATATGATGGCATTTTATTCTGTAAAGCTTCACTATACATATGTTCTATTGTATTTTGTCCATGCGCTGTGAGTAATACGATAGATCCTGTTATTTTGATCTACCCTGACAATCGTCCATGGTCGCCTGACACACTTTACAGTGCACTATCTCTAGATTCGGTGCAGGGGTCATGGGCGGTCGTCTCATTTGGTATCAGAGCATTGGTTAATCGATTTTACCCAACGCTCGCTGAAGTAACCACGTATGAGAGACGTAATTGTATTTTGATGGATGATTACTATATATAATATAGTAGCTTAGAAGTAAGTTAGTCCTTTATGTAGTTATTTCTCCAGATGTGCTAATCATTCCTTTTTATAGATATTGAGAATGAGTCGAAGAGGGAGGCCAGCTGTTGGGGAAGGCCGTGCTACTGAGGGAACTGCTGATTATGCAGCTATGTTCGAAGCTATGATGACTTCGATCATGAGAAGGATACCAGTTCCGGGGACAGCAGTTGATGTTGGAGTTCAAGTCCAAACTCCGAAACCAGTGGATTTTGCTAAGTTGTGCAAGGATTATACTGCTCTTGGAGGGAAGGTTTTCTTGGGAACAGAATCAACTATTGAGGTCCAGAGTTGGATAGATGCTTGTAGAAGGATTTTTGGTGATTTGGGAATTGAGGATGCAACTAAGAGGAAGTTGGCATCAAGGCAGCTTCAAGGGAGAGCTTCTGATTGGTGGAACTCTATTACCATCAATACTCCGGAAGAAGAGATTACTTGGGAGCCATTCCAAGTCAGATTTGAAGCTAAGTTCATTTCTACAGCTCAGAAGTCTGTTCTGTTCAAGAAGTTTGTAGAGCTCAAGCAGGGAGGAAGACCAGTTCTTGAGTATGTTTCTGAGTTTGAAGCGTTGTCCAAGTATGCCCGGTCATATATTGAGTCTGCATATCATAAGAATGAGAAGTTTGTGACAGGCTTGGATAGTTATCTTGGGAGACAGTTAGTGGATCATTTGGACGATTCATTTGAGAAGCTTGTGGAGAAAGCTCTCAGGCATGAGAGTCTGTTTCCTAAGGAAGGATCTGATGTTGCTGTGACCAGGGAAGAGTCTAAACCCCAGCAGGGTGGAAACAAGAAAAGGAAGCAGTAGCAGAAAAAGGGGAAGGGTGGCCATAAGAAGCAGAAGGGCGAAGTGACCTGCTACAATTGTCAGCAGAAGGGCCATTTCTCCAAAGATTGCAAGAATCCGAAGGCACTGATGAAGTGTCACAACTGTGACAAGCCGGGGCATTTCAGGAAGAATTGTCCAGAACCGAGGAGGGACAAGCAGATTGTGCAAGCTTATGCTTTGGGAGCTGTTCCGTCGTCTTTGAAAGCTCCTACCGCTGAAGAGAAAGGAAAGAGTGTGGTGGTACAAGGTACTCTTTTCCTATGTGGTGTTTCAGTTAGAGTTCTGTTTGATACTGGGGCGTCGCATTCGTTTGTTTGTAGTGAACTCGTAGGCCGGTTAGGTTTGGAACCGGATATTGTTGATAGGCCATTGGTTGTGACTAATCCAGTTGGGGGTTCGTCTTGTTTGTGTATGTTATGCCGTGGTCTAGTTGTATCGAGTCATGGTTGCTCTTTTGTTTGTGATTGCTTTGTTCTGAACTTTGCGGGGTTCAGAATTATTTTGGGTATGGACTGGCTTAGGAAGTATGCGGCAAAGGTTGATTGCGAGAGGTTGGAAGTGACAGTCGAGAATGTGGAGGGGCGAAAGGTTGTGATACGATGTAAGCATGAGGAAGGCGTCTTCATGAGCTTCTTGTATTCGCTGGTTGTTCCACGGGATGGACTGTCATCGGTGCCAATCGCTAATGGATTCGAGGATGTCTTTGACGAAGTCAAAGGGTTGCCGCCGCATAGAGAGATCGAGTTTCGTATAGATCTAGTTGAAGGAGCCAGACCTGTTGTGATGCCTCTTAGGCGGATGGCGCCTAGGGAACAGCATGAGTTGAAGGTGCAAGTTGATGACCTTTTACAGAAAGGATTCATTCGGCGTAGTGTGTCCGAGTGGGGTGCACCAATTGTG
This sequence comes from Allium fistulosum, assembly GCA_030737815.1. NCBI lineage: Eukaryota > Viridiplantae > Streptophyta > Magnoliopsida > Asparagales > Amaryllidaceae > Allium > Allium fistulosum. The sequence continues at coordinate 1,463,212,189 of CM060902.1, forward strand.
TTCGCAACCAAGGCAGATGGATCGTTGAGATTGTGTGTGGATTATCGTGAGCTGAATAAGGTGACTAAGAAGAACAAGTATCCATTGCCGAGGATAGATGACTTGTTTGATCAGCTTCACGAAGCTAAGGTGTTTTCTCAGATGGATTTGGCAACGGGATTTCACCAGTTGAGAGTAGCTAAGGATAGTGTGCCGAAGACTGCTTTTCGGACACCATCTGGTTTCTTTGAGTGGCTGGTAATGCCGTTTGGATTGACTAACGCGCCAGCATATTTTGTGGATCTTATGAATAGAGTGTTCAGAGATCAGTTGAACAAGTTCGTACTTGTGTTCGTGGATGATATTCTGATTTATTCCAGAACGGAAGAAGAGCACAAGACGCACTTGCGTATTGTTTTGGAAATCTTGCGGAAACATCAGCTGAAGGCTAAGTTTTCGAAGTGTCACTTCTGGAAGAGTGAAGTGAGGTTCTTAGGCCATGTGATTTCTGGAAGTGGAATAGCGGTTGATCCCGCTAAGGTGGCAACAATCCAGGATTGGGTTAGACCTAAGAAGGCATCTGATGTGAGAAGTTTTCTTGGATTAGCAGGATATTATCGACGGTTTATCAAAGACTTCTCCAAGGTGGCTGCACCGTTAACAGGATTGACGAAAAAGAACCAAGTGTTCAGTTAGGATGCTAAGTGTGAGCAAGCTTTCGGAATCCTGAAAGAGAGATTGACGAGTGCTCCTGTTTTGACTATTCCAAGTGGGAATGATGAGATGGTGGTTTACACCGACGCATGTGGTACTGGACTTGGAGCAGTGCTGATGCAGAGGGATAAAGTTGTTGCGTATGCAAGTCGACAACTGAAGCCGCATGAAAGGAATTACCCGACTCATGATTTGGAGTTAGCGGCGATTGTATTTGCTCTGAAGATGTGGAGACATTATCTGTTGGGAGTTCGATTCGAGTTGTTTACGGATCATAAGTCGTTGAAGTATCTTTTCTCCCAAAAGGATTTGAATCTTCGGCAGCAACGTTGGCTAGAGTTTTTAGCATCGTATGATTTTGGTATAGCTTATACTCCGGGAAAAGGTAACGCGGTGGCAGATGCGTTAAGTCGAAAACATGCAGGATTGGGAGCCATGTTTTCAGAATGGAAGAGTCTCGAGTATTTAGCCGGATTTGACTTCAGGCCTAGATGTGAATTGGAACCTGAGATGTTGGCAAACTTATCAATAAGACCGACTCTTGTGGAAAGAATTGGCGAGAGCCAAAAGCGAGATGATAAGCTTGTCAAGATTATCCGTGATTTGGAATCTGGATTGGACCCAGAAAAGGATAAAGGATTCGAGGTCGATCGAGTGGGTTGGCTTCGGAATCAAGGACGACTAGTTGTTCCCGATATAGATGAATTGAGGAGTGAAGTTCTGAAGGAAAGTCATCACTCGAAGCTGACAATTCATCCAGGTGGAAATAAGATGTATCGGGATATGAAGAGAACCTACTACTGGGAAGGCATGAAGAAGGATGTTGGAAATTTTATTTCCAAATGTATGAACTGCCAGTTGGTAAAAGCCGAACAGAAGAAGCCAAGTGGATTACTTCAGCCATTAGAAGTTCCTACATGGAAGTGGGAGCAGATATCGATGGATTTTATTGATGGATTACCTAGAACAAGAACGGGAAACGAAGGGATTTGGGTCATTGTAGATCGTTTGACTAAGAGTGCGAGGTTCATTCCTGTTCGATCGACTAGGACTGCATCAAAGTTGGCCGAATTGTATGTTAAGTGGATAGTTCGATTCCATGGTATTCCGAAGAGTATAGTGAGCGATCGAGATCCATTGTTCACTAGTGGATTTTGGAAGAGCTTCCAGGAAGTTTTGGGAACCGAGTTGTGTTTGAGTACAGCTTATCACCCTCAAACAGATGGTCAGACCGAGAGAGTCAACCGAGTTTTGGAAGATCTTCTTAGAGCATGTGTTTTGGACTTCGGAGGATCATGGGAAGATCACCTTCATTTGGTGGAGTTTGCGTACAACAACAGTTACCAGTCAAGCATTGGTATGGCACCGTATGAGGCATTGTATGGAAGACCGTGTAACTCTCCGACATGTTGGATAGAGACTGGAGAAAAGCTGATGCTTGGGCCAGAGATGATTCGACAGACTACGGAGTGCATAGAGATCATTCGGCAACGAATGAAGGCAGCCCAAGACCGTCAGAAGAGTTATGCCGATAAGCGTCGAAAGGATTTGGAATTCGACGTAGGAGATATGGTTTTTGTGAAGATTTCTCCACTGAAGAATGTTATCCGATTCGGGAAGAAAGGAAAATTGACTCCGAGATTTGTTGGACCATTCCCGATCATCGAGCGAATTGGAAAGCTCGCCTATAGACTGGAGTTACCAGAGAAGATGTCGAGTGTGCACAATGTTTTTCACTTATCATATCTACGGAAGTATGTGCACGACTCGAGTATGGTGGTTTCTGCTGATAGCTGTGAAGATTTTGAAGTCGATCCAGTCGATAGAAGACCTCGTAAGCCGCTTCGTGTTGTTGAAACCGACACGAAACAGCTCAGGAGGAAGGTAGTTAAGTTGCTCAAGATACAATGGAGTGATGATGATAACGACTGTACGTGGGAGGTGGAAGAGAGGATGAAGGCAGCTCATCCTGAACTCTTCAAGGTATGGCCCTAAGGTGTCATGTCATCTCACGATATTGTGACTTGTTCTAGTGTTAGAATTCTGTACGCTAAGCTAGAATTGGATACATGGGTTGTTGATTGTTATGGATGATAGGCGTACAGAATAGTCTTTGATTGCTTTGTTTGCTTGGAATTTCAGGGACGAAATTCCTAATGGGGAGAGAATGTAACGACCCGTATTTTTACGGATCGAAAAGTTCGTAAAAATCTGGAATTTTTAGCATTTTAAGTCGTTTCAGATTTTTGGCAGATTTTGTTAAGTCCTAAGTCGGTTTGGACGAGTTAAGTAATAAGTCTGGGTCGAGTAGCCGACTTAAGGAGTTAACCGAGTTAAGGACTTAAGAGATAGGGGCGACTGAAGAAACTGACCGAGTTAAGTAATAGAGCGACCTAAGTGTTGGCGACTTATAAAGTTAGCAGGTTAGCGACCTAGTGGTTAGCGAGGTTAAGTAGTTAGGTCGTAGCCTAGTTGAGTCGTGGTGTTGCTAAGTTATTAAGTCGTGTGAGTTTAGGTCGGCTACCTCGTTAGGTCGGAGCTGTGGTTAAGTCGCGTGTGTTCTAGTAGTTAGGTCGTAAGCCACCTTTGTTAGTTAAGTCGTCCAAACGACTTAAGTGTTAGCTCGTTTCTTGAGTTAAGTCGTAGGTAGGCTGCTGTGTTAAGTCGTGACCGAGTTAGGAGTTAGCTGCTAAGTCGTTTAAGTTGTTAGACAAGTGAGTTTTTGAGTCGGCTGTTGTTTAGGTCGTATGGGGTTAAGTCGTAACCCAGTTACCTATTAAGTCGGAGACCCAGTTGAGCTGTTAAGTTGTAGACGACTTAGGGGAGTTAAGTCGTAAGTCGTAGAGATTAGGGTCTGTTAAGTCGTAGACTAGTAGATTTTGATAAGTCGTAGGTCGGCAAAGTATTAAGTCTCAGAGGCGCATCGTTTTAAGTCGTGTAGGCACGTGGGTTGAGTCGGAGGCTTAGGTCGGAAGGTTATAAGTCGGAGACGACTTATGGAGATAGCCGAGTTACGACTTAAGAGAATTTTCAGCTATAAATAGGAAGGGTTTTTCTCACTTTTTGGGATCCGGATTTCGAAGCGACGAAGTGCTGCCATTTTGAGAGCTTGACTTCTACACTTCTTCACTTCTTTTCTCCACTCTAATCTAGTGCTTCCATCCATCCAAATCAAAGATCAAGATTGAAGATCCAAGAGCTAAAGTTGAAGATCTTCATCCATTGAAGTTAGATTTCATCGTTTGAAGCGGATTGGTGATAGATCGAGATTGATCCTTCGCTGTCCAAATCTGAAGCGTGTTGATTTGGGTTGTTTAGGTGATTTGGTGAGTGGTGATTATCTCTCACACGGATCCAAAGGAGTATATCGGATTGTTGGCTCGATTTGGTGTTAACATAGTGATTACCATACATTTTCTTCATCCTAAGTGTAGATCCATATAGATCCATTGTTCATGATGATGTTACAACCATTTTACTACATGTTAACCTATGCAAGTTTATTCATCAAGATTATAGAGACATTGCTCATGTTTTCATGCTTATTTGACTTTCGACTCTTTAATTACGAAATTGCCATTATTGTTATAATTGTCTACTTAGATCATATTCGAATGCTTGATTGCTTGGATTAATGTTTGACTTGATTGATTGCTATGAATTAGATGATTGATGATTTGATTTAGACCGAAGATGATTCAACAGCTAAGAGGAAGGCTCTTGAAATGGGAAAGCTGCTTGTGGCATATGTAGCGGATGGTGAAGCTCTTATGCATAGATTTGATGATGATGATGTTGGGATGAAGCTTTGCGAGGATGTGATGAAGCGAAGTATGATATGAGATAGTCTTGGTCTAATCCAGACGGGATCATTCCAAGCATGTTGGTAACTCGGCCATATGATTCGAGTTAGTCTTGGTCTAATCCAGACAGGATCATTCCAAGCAGGTTGATAACTCGGTGATATGGTTCGAGTTTGAGGATAATGGATGCTCGAGAGGCGCTTGAGCTAGTATGGAAATAGTCGTCGAGGAGGATGACTAGAAGGTTGAGATCTCATCGTTGTTGAAGGTTCTAGCATGCTCTAAGCAAGAGTACATGGGGACGCCCAAAAGACTAACTGTTGATGGTCGAGTACTCTGGGTAGTTGCGAAAATCCTTGGCACGGGCTGCGACGACGTGCGGGAGTTATGTCTAGAACCGGGGTTACCATTAGCCCTTGACTGACGGATGAAAGAAGGAGCCGTTCATTCAACTAACGGTGATATCGAAGCAATGATAACAGTGATAGCCAGAGTCATGGATGTTTGGTTGTATCGTCATTCGGTCTCAAGAGCGGTATTTTCTGGGTGCTTATCTAATCTTGGTTTAGGCCTTGGGGGTTTGTACTTGGAAAACATCGCCCTTGACTCGAGTGACAATTTCTTTACTTTACATTGTATGCTCTGCTATGTTTGCTTCTGCTTAGTGTGTGTCTGGGGGCTATCACTGTAGAAAGAGGTTGGAGTGGGAGGGTTGTATTCCTATTCCTTTTTCCTTTATGCTCTTTTGGTATGTTGTTAGTTAATCTACTGCTCACTAAGACTGTTGTCTGACTCAAGGCTTTATGTTTTAATTCTTATTGCCTTGGGCTGTTCGTCCATTTTGGGACGGGCATACTAGGTAGCAGGTGACAGGTGCTGTTCTCTTCTCACGATGCTGATATCGAAGACGAGCTAGAGGGTTGCATATTATCTTCTTATATGTACTGGATGTTCCGCTGTTTGTATAATCTCTGAGTGTTATGTAGTGAGACTTGATGTATTGACTATTTGGATGCTTGTATTCAACTATTATGGAGTTTTATATGATGGCGTTTTATTCTGTAAAGCTTCACTATACATATGTTCTATTGTATTTTGTCCATGCGCTGTGAGTAATACGATAGATCCTGTTATTTTGATCTACCCTGACAATCGTCCATGGTCGCCTGGCACACTTTACAACGCACTATCTCTAGATTCGGTGCAGGGATGACATATTCGTGTCAGTAGTTACCCAGTTAGGGGTAACCCGGCCTTGTGTTGGCAGAGATCCGGTTAGGTTCTCGGGTCATGTGACGACCCGGAATTTTTGTATATTTGAAAAGTGAATATTTAAGTTATTTTAAATATTCGAAGGTTAAATTTTAATTTTAATTTCAAATATCACTGTTTATGGGATAATTTAATTATTGAATTTAACAATTGAAAATAGGATAAAATAGAGAATCCTGAGTTCTGAGCTTGTTAAAAATAATGTGAAGGCTTGTAAAATTTATATTTATAATATTGAAACCAATAGATGAGAAAAAATTGAATTTAACAGAGATTGGTTCTGTTTTGAAATTTATCGTTTTAAATTTGAATTTAAAATAGCCGTCCGAGGCATATTCTCGGAATTCGACGAAACCAGTTCCATTGAGTCCGTAATATTGTATTATTATCGGGTTTCAATTTTTGTAGCATTTGGGGTTGTTGTGTAAGCGTACGTTATAAAAACGCGTTGGAAATTAAATTGGTAATAACTGATTTAGGATTTAAATACAATAATTCGACTGGTCAAATTCTTCTCTCATCAGCATTTAAAATATCTTCCTTCACATCGTAGACCTACAGCCGACTTCCTTTCATATCCGTGTTTCTTCTTTTTATAACAACACGCAATCTTCTCTGAAATCGTCCAACGCAAGCAGTTCAAACAAGGAGAAGTAATCAAAGCCGAGCCTTCTGGATCAAGCTGTCTGTCCACACGTTGAAACATCTGTACACGCGTCTCCTTCTCCTTGACAGCTTTTCAGCCGAGTCTTTTATTTTATTTTCAAGTTTCGTTCCCAAATTTATCACCATGGCCGAACAGTTTCTTTCCTTTAAAATTCGAAGACAAGGCTTCGTTCTCATTCATTCAAATTCAAAGCCGGCCCTTCCGTTTTCCCCTCTTCAGTCGAAACAAAATCAAACCCACACGAAGTCAAATCGGCATCATCACGCGACTTCAAATCGTGACCTCGATCTGAGCAACCTCGAGGGGATATCAGGCAAAGCTCGTGAGCTTGGGTGAGCTATGGAGCTCGCGAGCGAATCGCAGGCTATCTGGAGTATCGCGGCAAGTGGATTTGGGGGTGGCACGCAAGTTAGGACTTGGCGACGGAGGCTGCGACACAGTGGAACAAGCTTGACGTTAGGCTAGGGTTGGGCTCGATTTTGGAATCGCGAGGCAAGGGTTGCCTATTCAATCTGGAGGTGATGGCGTCACGTCTGGGAGTAGGCGCGTGTGATGATGGGTCGGCAAGCGACGATGTCGCATGGGGGTTGTGATAGCTAGAGTTTGGTTTGGATGGTAGGGCGAACGGTGGTGATGGCAGCATTGAGGTCAAAATCGTGGAGAAATGGCTGAAATGGAAATGGATTGCAAATTAAAAAGCAAAGGTGAGTTAATCTCACTCAGTTGAATTTTATTTTAAATTTAAATGGTTAAATTTAAATAATTGATTGGATGATTGCATTGATTGAATATGCTATATTATATATATAGTAGTATATAGCAATATATACATATTGGCATATGTATATATTTGAGTTGTTGATATTCCCGCATTTATATAGCGGATGAGACCCTATGCGCCGCATAATAGCGGATGATTTATATAAATCCCATATACCGCGATATTCCACTTTGAAGTGGAATTGGTATTGTGCTAACGTTTGTGGATGCAGGGAAACAGGTTGGAGGGATCCAACTGGATTCCTCAAAATATTTAATTTTTGTTTAAATATTCTGTGATATGAATATTGATATCCTGTGATGATTTTATTGATGATTGAAATATTGGATGATATGGTTGGATTGAATATTTCAATAAAAGGAGTTATCAAAATATATTGAATTGGATTTTGAAAGAAATAAAAGAGTAAAATTTAAGTAAATAATTCAAGTGAATTGGAATAAGGGAATTTCGAAATAACAAGGGAAATATTAACTTTAAACTAAAGTGATATTAAATTTAAAGAATAAAGGATTTATTTTGAATGTAAGGATTAAATTTAATTAAAGGCTAAAGAAGGAATTTTGGAAGTTAAAATTGGTATTTTCAGTTAAAAAGGGTTTTAACTCAAATAAAGGAATAAATCTAAAAGTTAATGTATTTTGAAATAAATGAAGTAGTAAAGGAAATTTATTTCAAAGTAAAGTAAAGTAAATTGGAGAATAAATTGGAAATTGATTTAGTTGTTTAAAATTGGAATTTTAAAAGAGAAGTGAGATTTTGGAGATATGAACTGGGTTTATAAAGTAAAATAAAATATAGTGGATATTTGAATATAAATTCAAGGTGGGAATTTATAAAAGGAATATGAATTGGTTTAAAAATAAATGTTGATTTATTATTAAAAGATGTGAAGAGAAGTGTATTTATCTGGATAGCCAAGTATGTTTTTCCAAAGCAATTTTAAATATAAGTTAAAAGTTTAATATGGTTTAAAAAGCATATTTTAGAGAATCTATTATTTCTAAATGTTAAAGCCTAAAGTAGTATTTTCAAAGATCTATTATTGTAATAATTATATAAAAGTGATTTGGTATTATATTTTAAAAAGAGAAATTTAGTTTATAATTGTAAAGTGGTTTCATTTTAAATATTTCTTAAGTATATATTTTGTTAAGGTATTAAAGTAGTTTTTAAATTTCAATATTATTAAGTATATTTATAGTAAAGTGTTTTAAGATTATTTTAAAATCTAAGTGTTTTGTACTTGGTGTTTCAGAGGAAATAAATATTTGGAAATGTATTCCGTAAGCGGAAACTGTTTTGAAATTGTTTTCAAATGAGTTTTGAAAATTCGGAAATATATCTTGGAAAGATATTTGGACAAATAAATAATGTGGGAAATTATTTAATTGTGTGATGGTTGCTTGTGGATGTTAATTGATAGTTAAATAACCGACTATCAATATTGGCCAATGCGCTGATCGTTTCGAAGAGATCGGGATCGAGTTTCCGTATACCGGGATTCTAGGTCTGGAGACTCGAATACCACTTCGATCCGGTTTGTACGTTTCGTGTAACGTGTTCGGAGTCGAAGATTGGAGCTGTGAAGTGCAAGGGCTAGTCGCTACTAATCCTGAGGATATTTCCAAAATGGATGTAGTAGGAATAGTGCCTTCGGTTCCGTTCGAACCCGGGACGGACTTGTATGGATGAATGCTTGCGAAACATCGTCAGCGGACGATGGGCATTCTAAGGGATATGTTCTCTAAAAGGTATCGTTTAGCCTCAAACCTCATCAACCGGGAATGACTGAAAATCAGGGGTTATGCAGCAAGGCTTCGTGGGTAGCTCCCACTGGAGGGTAAGGTCATCCCTGTCTAGATGTCCCTTTTTATTTCGGCTTAGTGGTGCGGTTGCTGATCCCAACCGTGGGGTGATTTTATTCGGGATCATCCAGTAAGGGATGGTTCTGGCCTTGTGTTGCAGGGGAGCGGGCGTACTCCTCGGTACGGTGATCTAGGCCACGTACTGTGATAGGTGGTACCCCAGTGCCTAGTCATTCGTTGGAAATCCATTCTTCCTACATGCCTTGTACGGTATTTGTTTGTATTACCCACTTTTGTGGCTAGTATGCTGGAATTTAATAATGTAACAATTTCAGCTATTTTAATAAGTATTTGTATATAGACACTATTATAATATCAAAGGAATTTGATAAAAAGTGTTTTAGCTATCGTAAGGTAAAAACCCGACATGTTTATTTGTGGCGTGGTCTTACGAGATGCTTTTGTTTTCAAAGGATTTTGAAACTTTAATAATCAATTGAGTGTGATTTTCTCACGCTGGTATTCCAGACTGACTCGGGTATTGTTTTATATGATGCTCGGGTCAGACCGAGTATTATAGGTTACAGGATATGATGCTGTGGAGCTCAGGAGATGAGCTGGATGGCGTGACGTATTTCCCGTACTTGTTTATATATATTCCGCTGTGTGGATTGCTGTACTCTGTTATATTGAGGACATGATATGGTTATTGTCCAGTTGTATGTTATGTGTTCTCTGGTGTATATTCTGATGCTATATTGTATAAACAGATATAGTTTTGATTTGTGTAAAGATCTGTTGATATATTATATTTTATTCCGCTGCGATGATTAGATTCTGATTTTGTTTTCTATTTTTCTTCTTCTACCTCTTCTTCTTAACTAAAATGGTCCGGTTTTTCGTGTTAGAAAAACTCGGGTTGTTACACTTGGTATCAGAGCCTAGGCTAGCGATAACCTTGGCTCTGGTGGGAATTTTGAGAGTATTAATAGATATGAGCACGTATTTGTTAGTGAATATAAAATGGTTTTATATTGTGTTGGTTGATTTATTGAGTGGCATATGAACCTTCGTCGGCACAGTCTGTACAACTGTATCGAAGGGGTTTCTAAACACTTGAATAGAACAGTTCGACACAGTATTGTTTTAAATAGGGTGAATGAAATAATTTTGCACAAATTATTTTGTATATAAAAGAAATAATTATTAGAAATTTATTATAGTTATATATTTGGATGCTTGGTTGTTGGAAAATGACAATAATGAGTTAGTCTCATTATTGAGTAGAAATTGAAAAACTTATAACCTAAGATGAAAGAATAAATTTATATAACAAAATGGAATTTGAAATATAGATTATAAATGCAATTTATAAATTGAAATAAACTTTGTATACAAATGTGAATTACAAATGTGATTTATAATCAAATGAGATAAATTCATAAACAAATGAAATTTGTAAATGTAAATTGTAAAAGTGACTTACAACTTGGAATAAAATGTGATAGAATTCCAGAGTAATGTTTGGATATAAAGTTGAATGGATTTTGAATTTGAAGTTTTGGGAAAGGTTTAAAATTCCTTTGGATTTAAGAATAGTTTAAAGGTTTTGGGGAAATAATGGTGATATTATTTCATGAATATTTTTTTTGAAATTGAATTGAAATCTAGTGGAATTTGGGATTTAAAAATGTTTGAAATATTTCAAAGTGATAAAAGCATTAAATTCTCTTTCGGTCACTAGAAAATAATTTCGGTGATGACTGCAGCATCATCGATGTCTATTTTCGAGTTTCCAAAGAGAAATTGCTACCAAACTGTTTTAAATTGAAAATGATTATGAACTGGGTTGGTTTTGAAATTCAAAGGGAAAATTGTTGGATAAAAGCAGATTGTTTTGGAAATTTGGATTTGAGGTGATATACCAGATATGTATGAGTTATTTATGGATTCAAAATGGTTTTTGAAATAAAACCGGGCAATTGGATTCTGGAAATTCTATTTAAATTTAAATGTGGAAATTTAAATGAATCAACAATATAAAGTATAGAATGAAGTTGATTGAAATAAGAAAGGAATGAAAGTTAAATTCTGGGATTATAATTATGAGATGAAATTAACTCAATGAGTAATATAAGCTGGTAGATAAAAGAGTTAGAGAACTTGAAGGTGAATGAATTGTAAAACTTGTATAAAATTGTATCCTAGAATTAAAATTTAATTCGAGTATATGAAGGTGAATAAAATATATTTGAATTTAACTTAAGATAAGTTAAATAAAATTGAGAATTGGAATTGAATTAAATGTAAATTAGTTGAAGTCGAATTGAATTCGATATAAAGATAATGTAAAACGCTTATAATTGTGGAAAGAAATTCATATTCTTAAGTTCTTAAGTGTAATAATTTGAAAATTTGATTGTAAAGATGAAAATGGACTTAAATGAATAGTCCCAGATCTTAAGTAAGTAAGTTAAACTTATGAATAGAAATGAAATTGTAAGTCATAAATGGGAATTCATTTCTTTGAACTATTAAGAGTTATAATTTGAAATTGTAATTATCAAATGGAAACGACTAAGATGAGCAATCTTAATTTTTAAATAAATCCAAACTTGAATTATAAAATAAATTGAACTTAAGAAAATTAAGTGAAGTGATATTTGGAATTAAAAAGCAAGTATTCAATTTTAACCAGTGGAGGAACTAATGAGATAATAAATTAGTTAATGAAATTGAATCGTGAGTTAATGGAATAAGATTAAAATAGTGATGGTTTGGATTGTGAATGAAATCCAAATAAGTGAAAATAAATTGGAAATGACCTGGTTATTAATAAAATAATTCCAGATGAATTGAGTATGGAATTTGATTAAATAAGAATAAAATGAAAGATGGAAATAAAACTTTAAAAGGTTGGTTAAATGGAAAATAAACTTAAGTTATTGACTTAAGTAAATGTTGAATGGAAACTGAACCCAAACAGAAGAGTGGTTTAAATAAGTTGAGAAATAGTTATTGAATGAATTAACTTGGATTGTTTTCGAGCTAAATAAAATTCATTTTTGGAAATTGGAGATGAATTGAATTTAAGAAAAAAATTGGAAATGAAGTAATAAATTGAAGTAAGTTGGAATTCATATGAAATGGGAGTTCAATTTGAATATATACACTTCGGTGGTGAAGTAGTAAATAAATATAAGAAAATTTATATGAACTTAAGAATTGAAGAATGAAATTCTTAAGAAAACTGGTATTGGAAATATACTTAGTAATTTTGGAAAAAAAATATATACTAAGTGAATAGTTGAATGAAGACTAAAACTGAAGTTGTGAAATGGGATAAATGTGAATAAAGGAGAATTGATATAACTAATAATCAATTGGGCTAATTACGTAAGGTGTACGTATATTATTTTATTCGCATAGCTATTTGGTCCAGATGTCGAACACAGAATTTCGAGATAGATATATCGATCCGAATTAGGATTTTTCACTCGATTTTCGACGGCGAGCCTGGATATGGATTGTTGATTGATTCTGGAAATTCTCTATCATAGTTTATGGCTATGCAAGGAGAATGACGGTTTTTGATCAAGAAACCAAATCTGAGTCCGCACTAGGAAATCGGGTGGACGATACTAGTTCGGAAATGAAATTGTGTGATCGAGTGAGCGATCAAATGTGATATTGCGTACGGATGATATATGTGCATCGTACGGGCTTAAGTTAAGTAAATATTGAAAATTTGTAAAGAAGTCAATAAAATGACTTTGGAATTTGTGATTGAATATTATTGCTTAATAGGATATACAGGTGTATAAAAGCAATGGATAAATTGGAAGATAAAATTTAATGGCCCGACAAAAAGGTATGTATTTGAATTTCTATATGAAATTTGATTGGGTTTTTGATCCAGCCACTTGGCTTTTTGTTTTCTTTTTGAGATTGGGAGGCCGTAGAGCCATTTTGTAGTAGTATCGAGCTAGCCGCGCAAAGGAGACGCTGGCGAAATTTTTCGGAAATTTAGGGAGTTAGAAAATTTTTGAAAAATTTTGATAATTCAAAAATTTGAATTCAAATTTAAATTTGAATGGATAAGTAGGTAGTATGGGTTGAACTTATGAATAAGTTTGGGAAGTTAAAAGATGATTAGTGTATCATTAATAAAAGATTGTTTGGGTATTGTTAAAACTGTTTGAACTTGGGAAATAATAATGGGTATTGGATCATTCTTTCTAACTGGTAATTTCGGGGACGAAATTCTTTTAAGGGGGGAGGAATGTGACGACCCGGAATTTTTGTATATTTGAAAAGTGAATATTTAAGTTATTTTAAATATTCGAAGGTTAAATTTTAATTTTAATTTCAAATACCACTGTTTATGGGATAATTTAATTATTGAATTTAACAATTGAAAATAGGATAAAATAGAGAATCCTGAGTTCTGAGCTTGTTAAAAATAATGTGAAGGCTTGTAAAATTTATATTTATAATATTGAAACCAATAGATGAGAAAAAATTGAATTTAACAGAGATTGGTTCTGTTTTGAAATTTATCGTTTTAAATTTGAATTTAAAATAGCCGTCCGAGGCATAGTCTCGGAATTCGACGAAACCAGTTCCATTGAGTCCGTAATTTTGTATTATTATCGGGTTTCAATTTTCGTAGCATTTGGGGTTGTTGTGTAAGCGTACGTTATAAAAACGCGTTGGAAATTAAATTGGTAATAACTGATTTAGGATTTAAATACAATAATTCGACTGGTCAAATTCTTCTCTCATCAGCATTTAAAATATCTTCCTTCACATCGTAGACCTACAGCCGACTTCCTTTCATATCCGTGTTTCTTCTTTTTATAACAACACGGAATCTTCTCTGAAATCGTCCAACGCAAGCAGTTCAAACAAGGAGAAGTAATCAAAGCCGAGCCTTCTGGATCAAGCTGTCTGTCCACACGTTGAAACATCTGTACACGCGTCTCCTTCTCCTTGACAGCTTTTCAGCCGAGTCTTTTATTTTATTTTCAAGTTTCGTTCCCAAATTTATCACCATGGCCGAACAGTTTCTTTCCTTTAAAATTCGAAGACAAGGCTTCGTTCTCATTCATTCAAATTCAAAGCCGGCCCTTCCGTTTTCCCCTCTTCAGTCGAAACAAAATCAAACCCACACGAAGTCAAATCGGCATCATCACGCGACTTCAAATCGTGACCTCGATCTGAGCAACCTCGAGGGGATATCAGGCGAAGCTCGTGAGCTTGGGTGAGCTATGGAGCTCGCGAGCGAATCGCAGGCTATCTGGAGTATCGTGGCAAGTGGATTTGGGGGTGGCACGCAAGTTAGGACTTGGCGACGGAGGCTGCGACACAGTGGAACGAGCTTGACGTTAGGCTAGGGTTGGGCTCGATTTTGGAATCGCGAGGCAAGGGTTGCCTATTCAATCTGGAGGTGATGGCGTCACGTCTGGGAGTAGGCGCGTGTGATGATGGGTCGACAAGCGACGATGTCGCATGGGGGTTGTGATAGCTAGAGTTTGGTTTGGATGGTAGGGCGAACGGTGGTGATGGCAGCATTGAGGTCAAAATCGTGGAGAAATGGCTGAAATGGAAATGGATTGCAAATTAAAAAGCAAAGGTGAGTTAATCTCACTCAGTTGAATTTTATTTTAAATTTAAATGGTTAAATTTAAATAATTGATTGGATGATTGCATTGATTGAATATGCTATATTATATATATATAGTAGTATATAGCAATATATACATATTGGCATATGTATATATTTGAGTTGTTGATATTCCCGCATTTATATAGCGGATGAGACCCTATGCGCCGCATAATAGCGGATGATTTATATAAATCCCATATACCACGATATTCCACTTTGAAGTGGAATTGGTATTGTGCTAACGTTTGTGGATGCAGGGAAACAGGTTGGAGGGATCCAACTGGATTCCTCAAAATATTTAATTTTTGTTTAAATATTCTGTGATATGAATATTGATATCCTGTGATGATTTTATTGATGATTGAAATATTGGATGATATGGTTGGATTGAATATTTCAATAAAAGGAGTTATCAAAATATATTGAATTGGATTTTGAAAGAAATAAAAGAGTAAAATTTAAGTAAATAATTCAAGTGAATTGGAATAAGGGAATTTCAAAATAACAGGGAAATATTAACTTTAAACTAAAGTGATATTAAATTTAAAGAATAAAGGATTTATTTTGAATGTAAGGATTAAATTTAATTAAAGGCTAAAGAAGGAATTTTGGAAGTTAAAATTGGTATTTTCAGTTAAAAAGGGTTTTAACTCAAATAAAGGAATAAATCTAAAAGTTAATGTATTTTGAAATAAATGAAGTAGTAAAGGAAATTTATTTCAAAGTAAAGTAAAGTAAATTGGAGAATAAATTGGAAATTGATTTAGTTGTTTAAAATTGGAATTTTAAAAGAGAAGTGAGATTTTGGAGATATGAACTGGGTTTATAAAGTAAAATAAAATATAGTGGATATTTGAATATAAATTCAAGGTGGGAATTTATAAAAGGAATATGAATTGGTTTAAAAATAAATGTTGATTTATTATTAAAAGATGTGAAGAGAAGTGTATTTATCTGGATAGCCAAGTATGTTTTTCCAAAGCAATTTTAAATATAAGTTAAAAGTTTAATATGGTTTAAAAAGCATATTTTAGAGAATCTATTATTTCTAAATGTTAAAGCCTAAAGTAGTATTTTCAAAGATCTATTATTGTAATAATTATATAAAAGTGATTTGGTATTATATTTTAAAAAGAGAAATTTAGTTTATAATTGTAAAGTGGTTTCATTTTAAATATTTCTTAAGTATATATTTTGTTAAGGTATTAAAGTAGTTTTTAAATTTCAATATTATTAAGTATATTTATAGTAAAGTGTTTTAAGATTATTTTAAAATCTAAGTGTTTTGTACTTGGTGTTTCAGAGGAAATAAATATTTGGAAATGTATTCCGTAAGCGGAAACTGTTTTGAAATTGTTTTCAAATGAGTTTTGAAAATTCGGAAATATATCTTGGAAAGATATTTGGACAAATAAATAATGTGGGAAATTATTTAATTGTGTGATGGTTGCTTGTGGATGTTAATTGATAGTTAAATAACCGACTATCAATATTGGCCAATGCGCTGATCGTTTCGAAGAGACCGGGATCGAGTTTCCGTATACCGGGATTCTAGGTCTGGAGACTCGAATACCACTTCGATCCGGTTTGTACGTTTCGTGTAACGTGTTCGGAGTCGAAGATTGGAGCTGTGAAGTGCAAGGGCTAGTCGCTACTAATCCTGAGGATATTTCCAAAATGGATGTAGTAGGAATAGTGCCTTCGGTTCCGTTCGAACCCGGGACGGACTTGTATGGACGAATGCTTGCGAAACATCGTCAGCGGACGATGGGCATTCTAAGGGATATGTTCTCTAAAAGGTATCGTTTAGCCTCAAACCTCATCAACCGGGAATGACTGAAAATCAGGGGTTATGCAGCAAGGCTTCGTGGGTAGCTCCCACTGGAGGGTAAGGTCATCCCTGTCTAGATGTCCCTTTTTATTTCGGCTTAGTGGTGCGGTTGGTGATCCCAACCGTGGGGTGATTTTATTCGGGATCATCCAGTAAGGGATGGTTCCGGCCTTGTGTTGCAGGGGAGCGGGCGTACTCCTCGGTACGGTGATCTAGGCCACGTACTGTGATAGGTGGTACCCCAGTGCCTAGTCATTCGTTGGAAATCCATTCTTCCTACGTGCCTTGTACGGTATTTGTTTGTATTACCCACTTTTGTGGCTAGTATGCTGGAATTTAATAATGTAACAATTTCAGCTATTTTAATAAGTATTTGTATATAGACACTATTATAATATCAAAGGAATTTGATAAAAAGTGTTTTAGCTATCGTAAGGTAAAAACCCGACATGTTTATTTGTGGCGTGGTCTTACGAGATGCTTTTGTTTTCAAAGGATTTTGAAACTTTAATAATCAATTGAGTGTGATTTTCTCACGCTGGTATTCCAGACTGACTCGGGTATTGTTTTATATGATGCTCGGGTCAGACCGAGTATTATAGGTTACAGGATATGATGTTGTGGAGCTCAGGAGATGAGCTGGATGGCGTGACGTATTTCCCGTACTTGTTTATATATATTCCGCTGTGTGGATTGCTGTACTCTGTTATATTGAGGACATGATATGGTTATTGTCCAGTTGTATGTTATGTGTTCTCTGGTGTATATTCTGATGCTATATTGTATAAACAGATATAGTTTTGATTTGTGTAAAGATCTGTTGATATATTATATTTTATTCCGCTGCGATGATTAGATTCTGATTTTGTTTTCTATTTTTCTTCTTCTACCTCTTCTTCTTAACTAAAATGGTCCGGTTTTTCGTGTTAGAAAAACTCGGGTTGTTACAGGTCATCTTTCCAGAGGCGTACCCATGTGGCAATGGGAAGTTCCTTGGCCTGACCATTTGTTGGAAATCCAAAGAAACAATACGTGACTTGTACGATATTAGTTGTAGAACCTATCATTCACTTATGGTGGCGCCCCACTATTTGGATGGTAGCTATAGTAGGCATAAGTGCGAAATGTCTATGCTGGCTAAGATTTATATTATACTTTCAAAATGATTTTTCTACACTATGCACTAATAATAATATCAAAAAGGATTTGATTTTGCGTATTAAGCATCTTTGACTATCATAAGAAGAAATCTCCTCCAATTCTGCGTTTGCATTGTGTGTGTGGCGGGAGGTCTTATGGTAGTTTCATTTTCCAAAAGCATTGCGAAATTGACTTTAAAATCTTCCTATTGTTTGTTTTAAAGATAAACTGTTTTAAGTTCTCACACCAGTCACCATGACTGACCTGGAGTTTATTGTTTCCTTCCTAAACTCTGGGTGCCCACCAATTTCCACATGGGCAGTCTAGAGTTAGGTTATCAGGTAATTCTAGATTCGGGATGTCGTGGAGCTTAGTGGCGAGCTGGATGGCGAGACGTACCACTTGTATATGATATTATTTATTCTGCTGTGTATTCTATATGAGGACAAGTTTATATAACTATCTAGTGTTGTATTGTTGTTGTAAACTCTGATGATGATGTAATATAAAAAAATGATATAGTTCTTTTGATTAAAGATTATTCATTTATCTATTATATGTTGTTCCGTTGCAAATGTGAGATTCTGATATTGTTTCTGTTTTTGATGTTGTTCTGTTGTTCTTCTTTCTTTTCCTTCTATCTTTTCTTCTACCTCTTCTTTCTTAAGCCCTAAGAATTCGGTTTTCCGACATTCGATGGCTCGGCAGTCGATACAGTGGACGTATTGATGTCGATATTCGAAAGTCGAAGAATCGGGTCCTTACAGCGTGGTATCAGAGCATATGGTTAAGCGACAACCCTGCTCTGTTGGGTGTATCTCATTAGAGATAGAGTCGGTAGTACTCTAGAATGAGTTGAGTGTAATAATAGAAACGAGCGCGTACTTGTTAGTTAATATAAAATTGTTTTATATTGTGATGATTGGTTTGTTGAGTGGTATATGGATTCTGGTCGGTATTGTCCGTACAACTCTATCGATAGGGGTCTCTAAACACTTATATAGAACAATTCGGCACGATATTGTTTTAAATTGGGTAAATGAAATAATTTTACCTTGATTATATTTTGTATATAAAGGAATAATTTTTCAGAATTATTAAAGTATATATATATAATTGATTGTTTGGTTGTGGAAAATGTGCATATATATGAATTAATGAAAGTTGTTTGAATAAAATTATATAAAAGCAACAATTGAATTAGTATGGAATTATAATTAAAATGATTTACAATGGTAAAATAATCTTATATATAAATAGTGAAATTTTATAAGAAAAGATTTGTAATGTGATTTATAAATCAAGGAAAATTTTTGAAAGAATTTAAAGCACTGAATTCACTATTGTTTCTGGGAAATAGTAGGGTGATGACTGCAGCATCATCAATATCATTTTCGAGTTTCTGTGTGATTCATTTGCTACCCATAGTAAATTGGAAATTGAAGTTTTGTTGTGATAAACAGATTTCATTTAAAATCCAAGTTGAAGCTGATAAATATAAGTGAAATGAGTTTTGAACTTATAATATGAAATAAAATTTGACTTCGGTAAAAAGTTAAATCGAATTTACTTTAGAATTGGAATTTGAATTAAATTTATAAGTGGAAATTAAAGTTAATATTAAACAAAAGATGTTTAATTGGAATATAACTTAAGTGATGTTGAACGAAGTTGATTTTGATATCAAAGTAAATTAATAAAGTGAATTTATTAAATGAATGTGAACTTGAGTTATATAAATGAAATTCAACTTTATTTGTAAAATGAATTAGCAATTGAATAAATGAATGAATGAAGGAATGTTAATCAATCTATTGTAAATAAATTGATATGAAACAATGAATATAAGTGTTAATTCATTAGAAGCTAATGAAGTTGAGAAATTGAATGGAAGTCAATTTAATATCAACCAATTGAATTAAAGGTGTTGAACCAAATTGAAGGTAAAGAAATGTAAATTGAATAAATTTGGTTGTAATGGATGTACATTGGTTGTTATATGAATGTTAGTTGATTGTATATAATTCATTAAGTGTTAATGAAATTGAAATTGAATTGACAAATTGAAAGCTAAAGTAATTGAAATCAAATTGGAAGTTAAGAGAATTTTAAATAGAATTGAATCTGATTTGTAAGTGAACTAATGTGAATGTAAACTAATTGAATTTGAACGAATGAATATTAGTAAAATCCAATGTTAACAATCAAATGTGATTAAATTAGAAACCAATTCAATGAATTTTAATGAGAAGTGAATTTATATTGATTTGGTTATGAACTGATTTGGATAGACATTGAATTGTTGGATGTTAGTTGGATGATAGTTGTTTGGTGGTTGCATTTGTTGTTTGTTTCATTTGCTATATGGACACATATGTAGTTGTTATGTTGCTATATGATGTATATCGATATTATTTTCATATATACATGATTCTCATTTGTTTGATTGAGTGTTTAGTAGGTGCGGATGGCGTTGCTTCGCATTTGGAGCTCGCTTTCGCGCTATATTAGCTGTATACGCTCGCTAATTATAAATAAGGTACATATATCAGATTAAATATCGTACTTTTACACTTTTTTCCCTACGGGATGCCTCATCACTTCATGAGATGTATATTTGTGATATATATACATTGTCATTTTTTTCGGATCGAGCCGCGCAAAGGAGGCTATGGCGAAATTTTCCGAAAATTTAAGGCGTTAGAATATTTTTGAAAAATTTGAGAATTTTGGAAACTTAGTAAAGTTGTTGTAAGAAGTTTAACTAATGTATTTTTGGAAAAGTTAAACACTTAAGAGATTTGTAAATCTAAATTGAACGGTTTGTTTTGAAAAGTTAATATTCTGTAATTTTTTCTTACTTGGTAATTTCGAGGACGAAATTCTTTTAAGGGGGGGAAGTGTGTAACGACCCAGAATTTCTGACATTTGAAATTCGAATATTTAATTGATTTTAAATATAAATAAGTGAAATTAATAAGTCGAATAATTTATTTTTCCAATAACTGGATTTAATTGGATAATTAAATCGATAATTTAATAGTTGAAATTCCAGAAATAATTGAAATCTAGATTTAATGTGATTAAATATGTTTTATAAAGTTATATTAAATCATATTGGAATTATAATGATGTTTGTGAACTTTTAAAATTGAATTTAAAGTAAATTTGTGAAAATTGAATATTTTAATATTTAATCGACTAGTGAAATTAGCCATTTTTGGAACAGTCTCAGAATTGGACGAAACTAGTTCCATTGGATCCATAATAGTTTGTTATTATCGGGTTTCAATTTTCGTAGCAATCGGAGTTGTCGTTTGACCGTGGCAGCTCGAAACGCATCGAAATTGTTTTAATATTAATTTGGCAAGTTAAAATAGTCATTTTTCAAAAAGTCACGGATTTCAACGAAACCAGTTTCATCGGATCCGTAATGTTGAATTATTATAAGGTTTCAAATTTCGTGTCAATCGGATGTGCCGTTTGTCCGAGGCAAGTGAAAACGCATCGAAATCGGTTTAATTTAAAATTGATCGTTTAATTCCGTAACTCGCACAGATGACCGAATTAGCTCCCGAAACACGTTCCATTGTGTTCGAAACATGGGGTAAACCTTATGAATGCCAGGCGGCACGTGTAATTTGGAGATCGTTTGAAAAAGTCATTTTAAAATAAATTTAATATTATTTATATACGTATATATATATACACCTTAACAAGAAAACCCTAGCCCTATCTTTCTCGTGGCCGCCACTTACAATATCAATGTCCGATGTTTTCCAGAATTCTCCTCTTAATCTCTCCCAATCCACACATTTTTAACAAAAGTTGTCAACTAACAAATTGAAGAGCATGAAGAGAGCTTTCAATCCATACGGGGATGATGAAGAATGAAGCACCACGGTATCGTCAAAATGGCCGCGTTCATGACCGGTTGCACACGTCTTTTGTCGAGAAAAGGGGAGCCGAGCTTAGTCGCCTTCTGGCCATAGGCATGCGCGATGTAGAGCTTCGAGATGGAGTGCTCTGATCGTCGTCAAGTTCATCGAGGAAGTCACGTTAATTCGAGCAAGTGGCGGCAGTATTGGGTTCACGTACACGCGTGAGATACTGGGGAAGAAGAAAGAACGTGGCATGGCCTGGATTTAGCAAGCAAGATCAAGGGCCAAGATGAATTAGGTTGAAATTTTAAAAAGAAAATTTAATTGTAAATTGAATTATATTAATTCGTGTAATTTTAAAATATCATATCTTGTTCATACGAGGTCGAAAAATCACGAAACCAGTTGCGTTGGCTTCGTTTTGTCGAGCACTACGCAATGGAGCTGGATTGGAAGCGATTGGAGTCAGTGAAAATTTCGGGTAAAATTAAACGCGTGTTTAATTTTATTCAAAATAAAACGCTGGAACGGAATTGAATTCAAGGTGAGAACTCCTCACTCAATCGAATGTTTTGTTTCGATTTAAATTTTAAATAGTTAGATTTAAAATTGCTTGATTGTGTGGATTGAATGATGATTGATATTTATTGTGATAAATAGACATTATACGCCGTTATTAATCGGAGATTATTTATTAAAAACATATACCGCGATAATTTCACATTGAAGTGGAATTGGTATTATTTATGTATATAGCAATATATATATATATATATTGGAATATGTATATATTGGAGTTGATTTCCCGCATTATATAGCGGATGAGACCCTATTGCACTGCATAATAGCGGATAATATTTATAAATCCTATATACCGCGATATTCCATATTGGAACGGAATTGGTATTGTGCAAACATCTGTGGATGTAGGGAAACAGGTTGGAAGGATCCAACTGGATTCCTCATCGTAGTGATTTATTTAAAGATATTGTTATATATTCTGTTGCCATATTGATATATGATGTTTTGATGTTGTGATTGATGATTGGTGCTATTGCATCATCGGATCCATTTTTGAAGTTTAAGATAACGATTTTGATTTTAAAGGGATTTTTAAAGTGATTTTTGAAAGTATACATTTTATAGAATTGGTTTATTTAAATTGAGATTTTTGGAATAATTATAAACGGTTTATATAAAAGATTTATAAAATTGATTTTTATAAAATAAAATATTGGAATTATAAAATGAGTTTTTATAAGTGTTAAAAGGAAGTATAAATATGGATTTCATAAGTGAATGAAATTAATAGATTTATAATGTGAAGTTATAAAATGAATAGATGTTGTGAAATAAAAGATTTATAAGTAATTTACTTATAAATAAGATTTTGGCACTTAAAGGGGATGTAAATAGAATTTGTTAATAAAAATGATTTTTATAAGTTGAAATTGTTATAAAATATAAATGTTATTTATAAACGTTGTTTATAAATCCAAAATCACTTATCTTGATAAGTGAATTTTAGAAGTTAATTAAAGGAATTATATCCACGATTTTAGACGATGGATAATCTTTTAATAAATGTGTAGAAACATTGAATTGGGTAAATAAAGTATATTCACGATTTTGGACAGTGAATATATTATTAAATAAAATGGATATGTTTTAGAGAAGTGATATTACGAAATGAAGTAATTGTTTTAAAAGATGTTTTAAAACGTGTTAAGTATCGAAAACATAGATTTCAACATTTATTGTTGAAATAGATGTTTCGAGGAATAAGGAAATGGTGGACTATAACACTGTTGTTATAGTAAATGGTTTCCGAAAGGAAATGTTTTATATAGTATTGGGATTTATATATCTATCTAAATTTCGAATCCCTATACTAGTGATTTTGGGTCGTCGTAACGATGTTTTACGCAACATTCGTTTTGACTCAAATAAATGTGTTTAAGAGAATGTATCCTTAAAGAATGAAATAGATACTTAATTTTGATTTAAGTATATCGAATATTTTCAAATGTTGAAAATAAATGGATTTGTGAATTACCTATTATTAAATAGGTATGGAAATGTTTTCCAATATGAAGTGAAATGTTTTGAGATTTTATCTTCAAAGATAAGTTGAAGTGTGGAAATTATATATCTTGTAAAGATATTTTTGGAAGATAAATAATTTGGAAAATTATTTGGAATCTGATGATGCTATGCAGACCTATTGATAGTTAAATAACCGACTATCAATAATTACCTTGAATGGGTATTGTAACGACCCGTATTTTTACGGATCGACATGTTCGTCAAAATCTGGAATTTTAGCACTTTCATGTCATTTCAGATTTTTTTGGCAGATTTGTCTAAGTCCTAGGTCGTGGACGACCTAAGAGCTAAGTCGTGACCGACCTATAGGATGGTATCGAGTTAAGAGCTATGTTGTAGATGACTTAGGCATGTGGTGCGACCTAAGTATGTTGGGTTTAGGTCGCAGACGACCTTAGATAGGGGACTTAAGAGTCTCGGGCGAGTTAAGGGTTTTTGAGCGACCTAAGGGATAGGTCGGTAACGACCTAAGGAGGACCAGCAGTTAGATTGCGTAGTGGTTTAGGTCGCGAGTTAGTTTGGGTCAGCCTATAGAATGTTTGCGACCTAAGGGAAGCGCGAGCTAAGGAACTTACGACCTAGTGGTTAGCGAGTTAGCGACCTAGTATATAGTTAGGTCGGCAACGACCTAAGGAAGCTGGGGCTGTAGTGAGCGACCTAAGAGTTGAGTGGTAGGTCGTAACACCATTAGGTCGCGTGGGTGCTAAGTTATTAGGTCGCAGGGTTTTGTAAGTCTTAGGTCGTAGCTTAGTAAGTTGTTAGGTCGCGGGTTGGCTTAAGTGTTAGGTCGCGTGGGAGTCTAAGGTATTAAGTCGTAACCTCGTTATGTCGTAGGTCGGCAAGGCAGTTAAGTGTTAGGTCGGCAACGACCTAAGTTAGGTCGTGGATTTCTATGGTTGTTAAGTCGCGATGTGTTAGGTCGCTGAGGAGTTGAGTCGTAGCCTATGTGTTAAGTCGCGCGTTGCGTTAGGTCGTAGGTCGCTGGATGTTTGGATGCGCAGAAGGGTTAGGTCGGAGAGGTTTAGGTCGTAAGTCGGAAGCGACTTAGGGAGATAACCAGATTTCGACTTAAGGAATTTCAGCTATAAATAGGAGGGGTTGTTCTCACTTTTTGGGATCCGGATTTTGAAGCGACGAAGTGCTGCCATTTTGAGAGCTTGACTTCTACACTTCTTCACTTCTTTTCTCCACTCTAATCTAGTGCTTCCTTCCATCCAAATCAAAGATCAAGATTGAAGATTCAAGAGCTAAAGTTGAAGATCTTCATCTTTTCAAGAGAGATTTCATCGTTTGAAGCGGATTCGTGATAGATCAAGCTTGATCCTTCGCTGTCCAGATCTGAAGCGTATTGATTTGAGGTTGTTTAGGTGATTTGGTGAGTGGTGATTATCTCTCACACGGATCCAAAGGAGTATATCAGATTGTTGGCTCGATTTGGTGTTAAAATAGAGATTTCCATGTCTTTTCTTCATCCTAAGTGTAGATCCATGTAGATCCATTGTTCATGATGATGTTACATCCATTTTATCACATGTTAACCTATGCAAGTTCATTCATCAAGTTTGTAGAGACATTGTTCATGTTTTCATGCTTATTGGACTTTCAACTCTTTAATTACGAAAATGCCATTATTGTTATAATTGTCTACTTAGATCATATTTGAATGCTTGATTGCTTGGATTGATGTTTGATTTGATTGCTTGTTATGAACTAGATGATTGATGATTAGATTTAGATCGAAGATGATTCAAAAGCTAAGGGAAAGGCTCTTGAATTGGGAAAGCTGCTAGTGGCATATGTAGCGGGATGATGAAGCTCTTATGCATAGATTTGATGATGTGAAGTTGAGATGAGGTTTTGCAAGGATGTAATGAAGCGAGGCATCATATGATGAAGACTTGGTCTAATCCAGACGGGATCATTCCAAGCATGTTGATAACTCGGTGATATGATTCGAGTTGAGGATAATGAATGGATATGAGAATAGTCGTCGAGGAGGATGACTAGGAGGCTTGGATAGCATCGTTGTTGAAGGTTCTAGCATGCTCTAAGCAAGAGTACGTTTGGGCAGATTCGATAGTCCCAACGGCCAACTGTTGATGGTCGAGTACTCTGGGCAGATTCGATAGTCCTAGGCACGGGCTGCGATGACGTGCGGGAGTTATGTCTAGAACCGGGGTTTCCATTAGCCCTTGACGGACGGCTGAAAGAATGTGCCGGTCATTCAATTAACGGTGATATCGAAGCAATGATAACAGTGATAGCCAGAGTCATGGATGTTTGGGTGTATCGTCATTCGGACTCAAGAGCGGTATTTTCTGGGTGCTTATCTGATTTAGGCCTTGGTACTTGGAAAACATCGCCCTTGACTCGAGTGATAGTAGTTTTACATTAAATTGTATGCTCTGCTATGTTTGCTTCTGCTTAGTGTGTGTCTGGGAGCTATCACTGTTGAATGAGGTTGGAGTGGGAGGGTTGTATTCCTATTCCTTTTCCTTTATGCTCTTTTGGTATGTTGTTAGTTAATTTACTGCTCACTAAGACTGTTGTCTGACTCAAGGCTTTATGTTTTAATTCTTATTGCCTTGGGCTGTTCGTCCATTTTGGGACGGGCAGACTAGGTAGCAGGTGACAGGTGTTGTTCTCTTTTCACGATGCTGATATCGAAGACGAGCTTGAGGGTTGCATAGTACCTTCTTATTATATGTACTGGATATTCCGCTGTTTTGTATTCTCTGAGAGATATGTAGTGAGGCTTGATGTATTGACTATGTGGATGCTTGTATTCAACTATTATGGAGTTTTATATGATGTCATTTTGTTCTGTAAAGCTTCACTATATATATGTTCTATTGTATTTTGTCCATGCGCTGTGAGTAATACGATAGATTCTATTGTTTTAAATCTTACCTTGACAATCGTCCATGGTCGCCTGGCACACTTTACAGCGCTCTATCCCTAGATTAGGTGCAGGGGTCAT